>JAZDUA010000215.1:0-1405000 GCA_038098605.1 Gryllus longicercus
CCTTACAGCGAGGGCGTTCGCCACGGCGTAGGCAT
Source organism: Gryllus longicercus (assembly GCA_038098605.1). Taxonomy (NCBI): domain Eukaryota; kingdom Metazoa; phylum Arthropoda; class Insecta; order Orthoptera; family Gryllidae; genus Gryllus; species Gryllus longicercus. The sequence goes on from JAZDUA010000215.1 coordinate 36, forward strand.
GTGCCAACACGCGGGCGTTCGCCTTCTGCGCTGCGTTGACCTACCTCGCGAGAGATCTAATACTGCGCGGAATATTTACTTCTAAGGGAAGGAAAATCCAATTGCGCGGATGATTCCTATTCCGTTGGGGCTCCCTTACAGCGAGGGCGTTCGCCACTGCGTATGCATGTGCCAACACGCGGGCGTTCGCCTTCTGCGCTGCGTTGACCTACCTCGCGAGAGAACTAATAATGCGCGGAATATCTACTTCTAAGGGAAGGGAAATCCAATTGCGCGGATGATTCCTATTCCGTTGGGGCTCCTTACAGCGAGGGCGTTCGCCACTGGGTGGGCATGTGCCAACACGCGGGCGTTCGCCTTCTGCGCTTCGTTGACCTACCTCGCGGGAGAACTACTAATGCGCTAATATCTTCTTCAAAGGGAAGAAAAATCCTATTGCGCGGATGATTCCTATTCCGTTGGGGCTCCCTTACAGCGAGGGCGTTCGCCACGGCGTAGGCATGTGCCAACACACGGGCGTTCGCCTTCTGCGCTGCGTTGGCCTACCTCGCGGGAGAACTAATACTGCGCGGAATATTTACTTCTAAGGGAAGGAAAATCCAATTGCGCGGATGATTCCTATTCCGTTGGGGCTCCCTTACAGCGAGGGCGTTCGCCACTGCGTATGCATGTGCCAACACGCGGGCGTTCGCCCTTCTGCGCTGCGTTGACCTACCTCGCGAGAGAACTAATAATGCGCGGAATATCTACTTCTAAGGGAAGGGAAATCCAATTGCGCGGATGATTCCTATTCCGTTGGGGCTCCCTTACAGCGAGGGTGTTCGCCACTGGGTGGGCATGTGCCAACACGCGGGCGTTCGCTTTCTGCGCTGCGTTGACCTACCTCGCGGGAGAACTAATAATGCGCGGTATATCTACTTCTAAGGGAAGGAAAATCCAATTACGCGGATGATTCCTATTCCGTTGGGGCTCCCTTACAGCGAGTGCGTTCGCCACTGCGTGGGCATGTGCCAACACGCGGGCGTTCGCCTTCTGCGCTGCGTTGGCCTACCTCGCGGGAGAACTAATAATGCGCGGTATATCTACTTCTAAGGGAAGGAAAATCGAATTACGCGGATGATTCCTATTCCGTTGGGGCTCCCTTACAGCGAGGGCGTTCGCCACTGCGTGGGCATGTGCCAAAACGCGGGCGTTCGCCTTCTGCGCTGCGTTGACCTACCTCGCGAGAGAACTAATAATGCGCCGAATATCTACTTCTAAGGGAAGGAAAATCCAATTGCGCGGATGATTCCTATTCCGTTGGGGCTCCCTTACAGCGAGGGCGTTCGCCACTGCGTGGGCATGTGCCAACACGCGGGCGTTCGCCTTCTGCGCTGCGTTGGCCTACCTCGCGGGAGAACTAATAATGCGCGGTATATCTACTTCTAAGGGAAGGAAAATCGAATTACGCGGATGATTCCTATTCCGTTGGGGCTCCCTTACAGCGAGTGCGTTCGCCACTGCGTGGGCATGTGCCAACACGCGGGCGTTCGCCTTCTGCGCTGCGTTGGCCTACCTCGCGGGAGAACTAATAATGCGCGGTATATCTACTTCTAAGGGAAGGAAATCCAATTACGCGGATGATTCCTATTCCGTTGGGGCTCCCTTACAGCGAGTGCGTTCGCCACTGCGTGGGCATGTGCCAACACGCGGGCGTTCGCCTTCTGCGCTGCGTTGGCCTACCTCGCGGGAGAACTAATAATGCGCGGTATATCTACTTCTAAGGGAAGGAAAATCCAATTGCGCGGATGATTCCTATTCCGTTGGGGCTCCCTTACAGCGAGTGCGTTCGCCACTGCGTGGGCATGTGCCAACACGCGGGCGTTCGCCTTCTGCGCTGCGTTGGCCTACCTCGCGGGAGAACTAATAATGCGCGGTATATCTACTTCTAAGGAAGGAAAATCGAATTACGCGGATTGATTCCTATTCCGTTGGGGCTCCCTTACAGCGAGTGCGTTCGCCACTGCGTGGGCATGTGCCAACACGCGGGCGTTCGCCTCTGCGCTGCGTTGGCCTACCTCGCGGGAGAACTAATAATGCGCGGTATATCTACTTCTAAGGGAAGGAAAATCCAATTACGCGGATGATTCCTATTCCGTTGGGGCTCCCTTACAGCGAGTGCGTTCGCCACTGCGTGGGCATGTGCCAACACGCGGGCGTTCGCCTTCTGCGCTGCGTTGGCCTACCTCGCGGGAGAACTAATAATGCGCGGTATATCTACTTCTAAGGGAAGGAAAATCCAATTGCGCGGATGATTCCTATTCCGTTGGGGCTCCCTTACAGCGAGTGCGTTCGCCACTGCGTGGGCATGTGCCAACACGCGGGCGTTCGCCTTCTGCGCTGCGTTGGCCTACCTCGCGGGAGAACTAATAATGCGCGGTATATCTACTTCTAAGGGAAGGAAAATCGAATTACGCGGATGATTCCTATTCCGTTGGGGCTCCCTTACAGCGAGTGCGTTCGCCACTGCGTGGGGCATGTGCCAACACGCGGGCGTTCGCCTTCTGCGCTGCGTTGGCCTACCTCGCGGGAGAACTAATAATGCCCGGAATATCTACTTCTAAGGGAAGGAAAATCCAATTACGCGGATGATTCCTATTCCGTTGGGGCTCCCTTACAGCGAGTGCGTTCGCCACTGCGTGGGCATGTGCCAACACGCGGGCGTTCGCCTTCTGCGCTGCGTTGGCCTACCTCGCGGGAGAACTAATAATGCGCGGTATATCTACTTCTAAGGGAAGGAAAATCGAATTACGCGGATGATTCCTATTCCGTTGGGGCTCCCTTACAGCGAGGGCGTTCGCCACTGCGTGGGCATGTGCCAAAACGCGGGCGTTCGCCTTCTGCGCTGCGTTGACCTACCTCGCGAGAGAACTAATAATGCGCCGAATATCTACTTCTAAGGGAAGGAAAATCCAATTGCGCGGATGATTCCTATTCCGTTGGGGCTCCCTTACAGCGAGGGGCGTTCGCCACTGGGAGGGCATGTGCCAACACGCGGGCGTTCGCTTTCGGCGCTCTGTTGTCCTTCCTCGCGGTAGAACTATTAATGCCCGGAATACCTACTTCTAAGGGAAGGAAAATCCAATTACGCGGATGATTCCTATTCCGTTGGGGCTCCCTTACAGCGAGTGCGTTCGCCACTGCGTGGGCATGTGCCAACACGCGGGCGTTCGCCTTCTGCGCTTCGTTGACCTACCTCGCGGGAGAACTAATAATGCGCGGAATATCTACTTCTAAGGGAAGGAAAATCCAATTGCCCGGATGATTCCTATTCTGTTGTGGTTCCCATACAGCAAGGGCGTTCGCCACGGCGTAGGCATGTGCCAACACGCGGGCGTTCGCCTTCTGCGCTGCGTTGACCTACCTCGCGGGAGAACAAAGAATGCGCTATTATTTACTTCTAAGGGAAGGAAAATCCAATTACGTGGATGATTTCCTATTCCGTTGGGGCTCCCTTACAGCGAGTGCTTTCGCCACTGCGTGGGCATGTGCCAACACGCGGGCGTTCGCCTTCTGCGCTCTGTTGTCCTTCCTAGCGGGGAGAACTAATAATGCGCGGTATATCTACTTCTAAGGGAAGGAAAATCCAATTACGTGGATGATTCCTATTCCGTTGGGGCTCCCTTACAGTGAGTGCGTTCGCCCCTGCGTGGGCATGTGCCAACACGCGGGCGTTCGCCTTCTGCGCTGCGTTGGCCTACCTCGCGGGAGAACTAATTAAGCGCGGTATATCTACTTCTAAGGGAAGGAAAATCCAATTGCGCGGATGATTCCTATTCCGTTGGGGCTCCCTTACAGCGAGGGCGTTCGCCACTTCGTGGGCATGTGCCAACACGCAGGCGTTCGCCTTCTGCGCTGCGTTGGCCTACCTCGCGGGAGAACTAATAATGCGCGGAATATCTACTTCTAAGGGAAGGAAAATCCAATTGCGCGGATGATTCCTATTCTGTTGTAGTTCCCATACAGCAAGGGCGTTCGCCATGGCGTAGGCATGTGCCAACACGCGGGCGTTCGCCTTCTGCGCTGCGTTGGCCTACCTCGCGGGAGAACTAATAACGCGCGGAATATCTTCTTCTAAGGGAAGAAAAATCCTATTGCGCGGATGATTCCTATTCCTTTGTGGTTCCCCTACAGCGAGGGCGTTCGCCACTGCGTGGGCATGTGCCAACACGCGGGCGTTCGCCTTCTGCGCTTCGTTGGCCTACCTCGCGGGAGAACTAATAATGCGCTAATATCTACTTCTAAGGGAAGGAAATCCAATTGCGCGGATGATTCCTATTCTGTTGGGGCTCCCTTACAGCAAGGGCGTTCGCAACGGCGTAGGCATGTGCCAACACGCGAGCGTTCGCCTTCTGCGCTGCGTTGCCTACCTCGCGGGAGAACTAATAATGCGCGGAATATCTACTTCTAAGGGAAGGAAAATCCAATTGCGCGGATGATTCCTATTCGTTGGGGCTCCCTTACAGCGAGTGCGTTCGCCACTGCGTGGGCATGTGCCAACACGCGGGCGTTCGCCTTCTGCGCTGCGTTGTCCTTCCTCGCGGTAGAACTAATAATGCCCGGAATATCTATTCTAAGGGAGGAAAATCCAATTACGCGGATGATTCCTATTCCGTTGGGGCTCCCGTTACAGCGAGTGCGTTCGCCACTGCGTGGGCATGTGCCAACACGCGGGCGTTCGCCTTCTGCGCTGCGTTGGCCTACCTCGCGGGAGAACTAATAATGCGCGGTATATCTACTTCTAAGGGAAGGAAAATCCAATTACGCGGATGATTCCTATTCCGTTGGGGCTCCCTTACAGCGAGGGCGTTCGCCACTGCGTGGGCATGTGCCAACACGCGGGCGTTCGCCTTCTGCGCTGCGTTGACCTACCTCGCGAGAGAACTAATAATGCCCGGAATATCTACTTCTAAGGGAAGGAAAATCCAATTGCGCGGATGATTCCTATTCCGTTGGGGCTCCCTTACAGCGAGGGCGTTCGCAACGGCGTAGGCATGTGCAACACGTGGGCGTTCGCCTTCTGCGCTGCGTTGACCTACCTCGCGGGAGAACTAATAATGCGCTAATATCTTCTTCTAAGGGAAGAAAAGTCCTATTGCGCGGATGATTCCTATTCCGTTGGGGCTCCCTTACCGCGAGGGCGTTCGCCACTGCGTGGGCATGTGCCAACACGCGGGCGTTCGCCTTCTGCGCTGCGTTGGCCTACCTCGCGGGAGAACTAATACAGCGCGGAATATTTACTTCTAAGGGAAGGAAAATCCAATTGCGCGGATGATTCCTATTCCGTTGGGGCTCCCTTACCGCGAGGGCGTTCGCCACTGCGTGGGCATGTGCCAACACGCGGGCGTTCGCCTTCTGCGCTGCGTTGACCTACCTCGCCGAGAGAACTAATAATGCCCGGAATATCTACTTCTAAGGGAAGGAAAATCCAATTGCGCGGATGATTCCTATTCCGTTGGGGCTCCCTTACAGCGAGGGCGTCGCAACGGCGTAGGCATGTGCCAACACGTGGGCGTTCGCCTTCTGCGCTGCGTGGCCTACCTCGCGGGGAGAACTAATAATGCGCGGTATATCTACTTCTAAGGAAAGAAAATCCAATTACGCGGATGATTCCTATTCCGTTGGGGCTCCCTTACAGCGAGGGCGTTCGCCACTGCGTGGGCATGTGCCAACACGCGGGCGTTCGCCTTCTGCGCTGCGTTGACCTACCTCGCGAGAGAACTAATAATGCCCGGAATATCTACTTCTAAGGGAAGGATAATCCAATTGCGCGGATGATTCCTATTCCGTTGGGGCTCCTTACAGCAAGGGCGTTCGCCACTGGGTGGGCATGTGCCAACACGCGGGCGTTCGCTTTCTGCGCTGCGTTGTCCTTCCTCGCGGTAGAACTATTAATGCCCGGAATACCTACTTCTAAGGGAAGGAAAATCCAATTACGCGGATAATTCCTATTCCGTTGGGGCTCCCTTACAGCAAAGGCGTTCGCCACTGCGTGGGCATGTGCCAACACGCGGGCGTTCGCCTTCTGCGCTGCGTTGACCTACCTCGCGGGAGAACTAATAATGCGCGGAATATCTACTTCTAAGGGAAGGAAAATCCAATTGCGCGGATGATTCCTATTCTGTTGTGGTTCCCATACAGCAAGGGCGTTCGCCACGGCGTAGGCATGTGCCAACACGCGGGCGTTCGCCTTCTGCGCTGCGTTGACCTACCTCGCGGGAGAACTAAAAATGCGCTAATATTTACTTCTAAGGAAGGAAAATCCAATTACGTGGATGATTCCTATTCCGTTGGGGCTCCCTTACAGCGAGTGCGTTCGCCACTGCGTGGGCATGTGCCAACACGCGGGCGTTCGCCTTCTGCGCTGCGTTGTCCTTCCTCGCGGGAGAACTAATAATGCGCGGAATATCTACTTCTAAGGAAAGGAAAATCCAATTGCGCGGATGATTCCTATACCGTTGGGGCTCCCTTACAGCGAGGGCGTTCGCCACTGGGTGGGCATGTGCCAACACGCGGGCGTTCGCTTTCTGCGCTGCGTTGTCCTTCCTCGCGGGTAGATCTAATAATGCCCGGAATATCTACTTCTAAGGGAAGGAAAATCCAATTACGCGGATGATTCCTATTCCGTTGGGGCTCCCTTACAGCGAGGGCGTTCGCCACTGCGTGGGCATGTGCCAACACGCGGGCGTTCGCTTTCTGCGCTGCGTTGTCCTTCCTCGCGGTAGATCTAATAATGCCCGGAATATCTACTTCTAAGGGAAGGAAAATCCATTACGCGGATGATTCCTATTCCGTTGGGGCTCCCTTACAGCGAGGGCGTTCGCCACTGCGTGGGCATGTGCCGACACGCGGGCGTTCGCCTTCTGCGCTTCGTTGGCCTACCTCGCGGGAGAACTAATACTGCGCGGATATTTACTTCTAAGGGAAGGAAAATCCAATTGCGCGGATGATTCCTATTCCGTTGGGGCTCCCTTACAGCGAGGGCGTCCGCCACTGCGTGGGCATGTGCCAACACGCGGGCGTTCGCCTTCTGCGCTGCGTTGGCCTACCTCGCGGGGAGAACTAAGAATGCGCTAATATCTACTTCTAAGGAAAGGAAAATCCAATTGCGCGGATGATTCCTATTCCGTTGGGGCTCCCTTACAGCGAGGCGTTCGCCACTGCGTGGGCATGTGCCGACACGCGGGCGTTCGCCTTCTGCGCTTCGTTGGCCTACCTCGCGGGAGAACTAATACTGCGCGGAATATTTACTTCTAAGGGAAGGAAAATCCAATTGCGCGGATGATTCCTATTCCGTTGGGGCTCCCTTACAGCGAGGGCGTCCGCCACTGCGTGGGCATGTGCCAACACGCGGGCGTTCGCCTTCTGCGCTGCGTTGGCCTACCTCGCGGGAGAACTAAGAATGCGCTAATATCTACTTCTAAGGGAAGGAAAATCCAATTACGCGGATGATTCCTATTCCGTTGGGGCTCCCTTACAGCGAGGGCGTTCGCCACTGCGTGGGCATGTGCCGACACGCGGGCGTTCGCCTTCTGCGCTTCGTTGGCCTACCTCGCGGGAGAACTAATACTGCGCGGAATATTTACTTCTAAGGGAAGGAAAATCCAATTGCGCGGATGATTCCTATTCCGTTGGGGCTCCCTTACAGCGAGGGCGTTTGCCACTGCGTGGGCATGTGCCAACACGCGGGCGTTCGCTTTCTGCGCTGCGTTGTCCTTCCTCGCGGTAGATCTAATAATGCCCGGAATATCTACTTCTAAGGGAAGGAAAATCCAATTACGCGGATGATTCCTATTCCGTTGGGGCTCCCTTACAGCGAGGGCGTTCGCCACTGCGTGGGGCATGTGCCGACACGCGGGCGTTCGCCTTCTGCGCTTCGTTGGCCTACCTCGCGGGAGAACTAATACTGCGCGGAATATTTACTTCTAAGGGAAGGAAAATCCAATTGCGCGGATGATTCCTATTCCGTTGGGGCTCCCTTACAGCGAGGGCGTCCGCCACTGCGTGGGCATGTGCCAACACGCGGGCGTTCGCCTTCTGCGCTGCGTTGCCTACCTCGCGGGAGAACTAATAATGCGCGGAATATCTACTTCTAAGGAAAGGAAAATCCAATTGCGCGGATGATTCCTATACCGTTGGGGCTCCCTTACAGCGAGGGCGTTCGCCACTGGGTGGGCATGTGCCAACACGCGGGCGTTCGCTTTCTGCGCTGCGTTGTCCTTCCTCGCGGTAGATCTAATAATGCCCGGAATATCTACTTCTAAGGGAAGGAAAATCCAATTACGCGGATGATTCCTATTCCGTTGGGGCTCCCTTACAGCGAGGGCGTTCGCCACTGCGTGGGCATGTGCCAACACGCGGGCGTTCGCTTTCTGCGCTGCGTTGTCCTTCCTCGCGGTAGATCTAATAATGCCCGGAATATCTACTTCTAAGGGAAGGAAAATCAATTACGCGGATGATTCCTATTCCGTTGGGGCTCCCTTACAGCGAGGGCGTTCGCCACTGCGTGGGCATGTGCCGACACGCGGGCGTTCGCCTTCTGCGCTTCGTTGGCCTACCTCGCGGGAGAACTAATACTGCGCGGAATATTTACTTCTAAGGGAAGGAAAATCCAATTGCGCGGATGATTCCTATTCCGTTGGGGCTCCCTTACAGCGAGGGCGTCCGCCACTGCGTGGGCATGTGCCAACACGCGGGCGTTCGCCTTCTGCGCTGCGTTGGCCTACCTCGCGGGAGAACTAAGAATGCGCTAATATCTACTTCTAAGGGAAGGAAAATCCAATTACGCGGATGATTCCTATTCCGTTGGGGCTCCCTTACAGCGAGGGCGTTCGCCACTTCGTGGGCATGTGCCAACACGCGGGCGTTCGCCTTCTGCGCTTCGTTGACCTACCTCGCGGGAGAACTAATAATGCGCGGAATATCTACTCTAAGGGAAGGAAAATCCAATTACGCGGATGATTCCTATTCCGTTGGGGCTCCCTTACAGCGAGGGCGTTCGCCACTGCGTGGGCATGTGCCAACACGCGGGCGTTCGCCTTCTGCGCTTCGTTGACCTACCTCGCGGGAGAACTAATAATGCGCGGTATATCTACTTCTAAGGGAAGGAAAATCCAATTACGCGGATGATTCCTATTCCGTTGGGGCTCCCTTACAGCGAGGTCGTTCGCCACTGGGTGGGCATGTGCCAACACGCGGGCGTTCGCTTTCTGTGCTGCGTTGTCCTTCCTCGCGGTAGAACTAATAATGCACGGAATATCTACTTCTAAGGGAAGGAAAATCCAATTACGCGGATGATTCCTATTCCGTTGGGGCTCCCTTACAGCGAGGGCGTTCGCCACTGCGTGGGCATGTGCCAACACGCGGGCGTTCGCCTTCTGCGCTGCGTTGGCCTACCTCGCGGGAGAACTAATAATGCGCGGTATATCTACTTCTAAGGTAAAGAATATCCTATTGCGCGTATGATTCCTATTGCGTTGGGGGTTCCCTTACAGGGAGGAGGTTCGCCACTGCGTGGGCATGTGCCAACACGCGGGCGTTCGCCTTCTGCGCTGCGTTGTCCTACCTCGCGGGAAACTAATATATGAAGGATGATCTACTCCTAAGGGAAAGAAAATCCTAATAGGCGGATAATTCCTATTACGTTGGGATTGTCTTACAAACTGTGTGTTAATTTACTGTTAGTTAAATGACGATACCGAGTAGTGTTTTTAGGTTATTAAGTCCTCTTATCTCCAATAAGAAACGGAAATACCCTTTTTTTCATATATTTTTTGTGTAATCTTCTATGCGTAATTAAATTATCAAGGTATTTGTGTTCGTATTTAGAAACATTGTCTTTTTCAAATATTTGCTTGTGAGTATTTTGAAACGTGTTTACATAGTCTGATGCACGATTACATGTCCTTTTTGAATACGTAGGTTGCGTGGTCATAAAGTAACGATATTGATATCCTTCGAAAAATGTATTTGAAGGATTTTAAACAATTGAAATACCAACAAAAATAAGAAAAAATATTAATGGATGTCTTCATGGTATGAATATATTACAACTTTCTTTTAGAAAGAAAAAACTATAACATTGCCGTTGTGTGAAATGCGGGGCTTTAACGGAAATGTGAATAAGTGGTCATACGCAACTTAGCATGTTTGTGGGAAATGAAAGAGCAGTTCTTGCTTACATTACATTGCTTTTTTTTCGGCGAAAGTTAATTGTGACTATCGGTTGTTAAATATTTAGTGTACTCTTTACATATCATTCTTGTTGTATCTACGGAAATCATCACATCGCTGAGAGAGTACTGATTAATATTCGGAATTTGAATTATATACATATTTTTTATACATTATTGTCTTATTGATAGAAGTCAAAACAATGGAGAAGTATAGATGTATCGAAATGTTGGTCCATATAAAACATTGTGTATATATAGATATTCAGTACTTTATGTTGTAACGTGTCGTTAGCACATCTTTCTGTGAGATGTAAATGCACGGTTTAAGCTAGTAAAACTTCTATTTCTTTATATTTGTTTGATACGTAATTTTCCCGAATATCGAAACGGTTCCTCTTGTAGTGTTCTTTACCTACAGTTACCCGTATTTCCAAAAATGTACGTGACATCTTCAAAGTGATAATACAGATCATGATTTCACAAAAACAGTTCTAACATATCTTGTAAGAACCGCGCTTACTATTATAGAAAAACGATATATTTTGCAGAATCAAGTAATACCCTCCAAAATTTCGAAGTATTTGAGATATATATATATATTGTAATATAAGCGATCAAGTCGCCTAAACTAGCCCGACTAGGGACCTGCCAAATGTAAACAAACCTAATGTGCTTGGGGGAGGGCGCCAGGTTCAGCTCCTGAAATGTAACTGAATGGAAGAGTTGGGAGGTCAAGAATGAGCAATTGAGTCATTTGTGACAAACAACTGTTTATTCCTGGCACCAAAAGCTACCAGGGAAATTACAATGTCGCAATGGGCGACGCAAGTTCTTTTACTAAAACTACTCTATGAATTAATTACAAGTGGTTAATTCTGCTGGGCCTGAGCGCGGCCACTTGCAGTTTTTCGCTGTTATAATTGTTCAGTGAGACGGCATCGTCTCATAGTTATCACCAATGGCTGCTGGTCTTCGTGGGCGGGCCAAGGCGGCAGCCTCAAAGCAGAGGCGGCGGCGGCTCCGGGTTGCTGATCTTCTGCGGCGCGTCTTCTCTCGCTCAGGTAGCGGCGATTCCAGGTTGTCAGCTCCAGCAGGCTCAGAGGAGGTGAGTGGCCACGGGCGTTGGCGTTGCGAAAAGGGCTGTCACTTAGCCCGGGACGAGAGGCGGCAAGGCTGGCGGGCCGAAGCGAAAACGGCGCGGGATTCGGTAGTTTCCCGCCCGAGTTTTCTCCGCAACAATTTACGAGTCGCGTCCTGACTGATTCGGCTCTGGGAAAGTCTTTTCCCAAACTCGCGTCCCGATCGTGAATGACTGAATAATTAGGCACATTTAGCTACCAAGAAGTATCTTGGAACTCTCCCGTAGTAACAAAAATTTACAAGTCTCTCTCGAAGAAATCTTACAAGGTGAAGTCTCCGAAGAAATTTTACAAAGTGTTGTGTCTTCCCACTGTGCATCGCGTTTATAAAAGAGCTACGTTTCCCCTTCCCAAAATGTTCCTGACACCAAATTTCTCCCTTCCCTCATGGCGAAGCTTCCCATTGGCCAAGGGTGGCTGCGTCGCAGAAATCTGATTAACCAATCTCGTGTCGATTTTTCTGTAATTTTCCGTAAATGTTCTCTGTCTGTCGCTGGTTTCGCTCTCTCGCTCGCTTCCCTTTGTCAGTTACACCGGGAGCTGATCGCAGCTGTCCGGACACGTGCGCGCGAAAAAAGCGCATTTCACGGATTCCCGACGGCCGGCAGGGGCTACTCGACTGCCTGCTGTATTTAGAGGGAAACAGCTCCCGCGAGACTTCTGGTGCCCGGACGCGTGCCCAGACGCGCGCCAGAACGAATGTGAGGAGTTAGCATTGTCCGAGAAGGGATCAGTTTGATGGCCAAGAAAGGTTTCGCTCACGACGCGTCGTAAATGTGTCGTCGTGGTCTTTAATTGACACCCGGCCGACCCCTCGTTCGGGGTGCGGCGCGGTCCGGTCGCGCGGCAGCAGAAAGAACGCGAGGGTGGCGCTTTGTTCGGCGAGAGGGCCGGCGAACGGCTCCGAAAACTAGAATGTCTATTTATGAGGGGGCCATAAAACGGGTTTGCCTCTCAGAAGGGGGCTGGGTGCGTTTGGGGCTGGCCCGATGCGGAACTAAAGAAACCTCTGCGGCGGTGGCCGCGTCCCTTTGACCCACTTACTTCTCGACGCGAGCTATTTCCAGATGTAGAAATTCATTTGTTATTGGCGATGCCATAATAAAATTATATTTAATTAATCGGTGACGCCACATTAGCATCCCCCTCCCACTAGATTGATAATTCGAGTTTCTTTGTTAATTCCTAATAAAGGGCGAGAATTCTCAATCGTCGAAAAAAATAACAGTGGTGTCACCTAAGATAAAGAAATGCTTAATTTAATTTTTAATTGGAGGCTTAAGATACTGCGCCTCTTTGTTTACATTACTAATTTTCTATAATTAAAACCCTTATTATTACGGTGCTTACTCTAATCGTGACAACTAGTGTCGTATGAGTCGCAGGTTCTGGCGAATTGTGGGCAGAGTTCTCTGAAACGTGATATTCTACTTATTCTTTGAAACAAAAATCGTAAATTAAAAAAATCTTCAACCTGTCATAACCCCGTTCCCGTCATAATCCCGTCATAATCCCCGAACCCCATAACCCGTCATAATCCCCGAAAAAGTCTTCAACCCGTCATTCAATCAATTCTCTGTTGTCCGGATGGGTGATTATCTGCCTGTGCAAGTTAACAAATCTTGTGCCGTAAATATTTTGTTTTAATCAAGTTTCCTAACATCTCATCTACGTTTTGCGGCGTCTCGTTCTCAGGTACTGTAGCTTCGTTGATGTGCCTCGCATCTAGGCAAATTCTGACTCCCGTCTTTCTTTTTTAACTAAAACAATAGGATTTAATTACACCGTAACACTTCTCTCTCTTATTCCCTCATTAATCATTCCCCCCGGTAGTTTCATTAACTTGTTCCCTCATTAATTATTCCCCCAGTAGTCTCATTGACTTGTCCCCTAAGTGATTACTGTACAGGATAATTATGGTCGGCAAGGGGTATCGTCAGTGACGTTAATCCGAAAAAAATTCTATAACAGAATGAGTTGGACGCGCGAACACATTCGAAAATTAAAAAAGTACCTGCTCTAGCTAGGAGCGCTCGTGGTCAATAATTAAGTCATTTTCTTTGCTCTCACTGGGCTTATGACCCCACTCACGTCATCCCCCTTGACTCTAGGACGCACACAGTATACTTGGTTCTATTTCGCCGTCAACATCATCCGTAATTGCAATTTCCTTACCCCCACCAAAACTCATAATATCTCTGGAAAAGTCAATCACCCCATCATTCTCCTTTTAAGAAATTAACCCCCCAAAATTAAATCGTGTTTTAAATCCTCTATAACTAGACAAGGGACGTCAAATAAGTGATCTTGTACCTGAAACGAGATAAGGGCCTGCTTATTAATAGGCTTACTTCGTTTATTTCCTACTCCGATAACTTAACACTTAGCAGTGGGCAGTGTTGGCACGTGCACACGTTCACTTATAAAGCGAGAGAATAATTTTAACGAAATGGCACTGATTTCACTGCCTGTGTCGACCAATGCACGGACAGGAATTCTACTCAATTTAAATTCTAAAACAGGACATTTCCGGACACGCTCTTTGACTTGATTAGCCTCCCCATTGCCAAAATCGTGGAAGGCGTAACCTACAGATATCGTTTCATCGAATGGTATCTCTGCCACAATTCGTTTGGGACCCAGATACCCAGAAGACCCAAACGGTTTTAGTTTGTCGAATTTGTTCTTACGTTGTTATTGCCGCTAGTGCTGGGGCCGTTTCTCTCTGTTGGATTTTCCGGTCTCCCCGCGGGCGGTTCTGAAGGCGGTCGCCTCTCATTGTTCTCAATGCCGGGCCTCATCCCGTCGCGTCGCCACGGTGGCTGATAGCGTTGACCCCCATTTTGATAAGGCCTGGGATTTCTCTCACCCTCATCATCAGGAAAGTTGATCCTGGTGCGGTCGAATTGGGCCAACAGTTCCTGGAACCTGTCTAGGTTCTCGCACCCTACACTATTGATTAGATTTTGTACATAAGGCGGAAAGTGAGCAGTGAGCAACCAAATAATTTTTTTGTCGCCCGCGTACGGGTCACACAATTTAATGGCCGAAATTTTGCCCATTGCATAGTCTAAGTATGACAGCTTGCCACGCCTGTCCCATCTACTTTCTAAAATTTTCCTTTCAAACTCGTAACGAGTTTGTTCCCCCCAGAATCTGTCCAGGAATCTGTGTCGGAACTCCTCGTAACTGCTCGGGAACGGAGTGAGTGCTGTCAACCAGTGGGCGGCATTACCGCGTAGCAACTCCTGCATGAACCTGGGTTTGAGCGAGGAGGGAACCGATTTGGTTAGAGCCATATAATTTTCGGCTCGATCTAAGAAAGCTTTCGGGTTCTCGTCCGGAGATCCCGAAAAACAAAGGTTTTGTGGGGGCGCCCACGAAAATCGCAAGCCTGCCTCAGCCGTGGGAGAGCTTCCTACGATTTTTTCTCTGTCCCTCTCTAAAGCCTCTTGCACTAAAATTTTGACATTCCGGTCTATTTCTTCCCTAATTTTAGATTTGTTTCCCCTCACGTATTCCTCTTGCGCATTTCCCATAGAGTTTACTTTTTCCTGTATTTGGCTAACTTCCGAGCTTAATTTCTTGTCAATCTTATTAATGTTCTCATTAAGCTCCCTTTTGACGTCGGTTACGCTCTTTTCTAGGGAGTCATCTAGGCCCTCCATTTTATTTTCGAAACCCCGTAGCCTACGGTCCATTTCGGTTTCTAGTTTGTCAAAGTTGACTTTCGTTTCGGCCCTCGAGTGGCCAAGCTCTTCGGTCACTTTCGCTACATGGTTTTCGATTTCCGCGCATTTCTCCCCTACCTCGCATTTAAAAGTTTTTATTTCTTGACCGAGTTGTTTTTCGAGGTGGCCTACTTTTTCCGCCTGCGAATCGAAACATTTCTGCAACTGGTCAAATCTTTTGTCGCATTTAGCTTCGTGTTCCGAAAACCGTTTGCTGAATTTCTCCTCCATTTCCCTAGCATTTTCCGTGATTCGGCTAACAAGGGCTTCATTAAGCTTCTCTTGAATTTTCTTATTTCCCTCCCATCGCTCCTCATTAATTTTCCTATCTTCCTCCCGTTCCGCCTCCCGAGTTTTCCTATCTTCCTCCCGTTCCGCCTCCCGAGTTTTCTTGTCTTCTTCCCTTTGCGCCTCCTGTCGCGCCGCCTGTTGCGCCGCCTGAATTTGCATAGATTTTAGAATTTCCGCTAAATCGGTTTTACTGTCGCCTTGCGCCGGTGGGTCACTCGAACTGTCTGAGCCTGCTAGATCGACACCTGATTCGTCGAGCATTTTTACTGAGTTCTTTTGTTCACTTCGTTTACTATTAGACCGCACACGCAAACACCGACACACGCAACACAGTACAAAGACAATAAACACAAAAACACAAACAACAAATACATCAAACAGAGTGCACAAATTATTGACCCTCCTACAACTTTCTTCCATCCATTTATTGCGGTAACTTGTGATTTAAGCTGTCGCAATAGAATTTTGAAGGAGCTGAACCAAAAAAAGTTAATAACAAAATATTTTATGAGCAATCTGACTTCCTATCTCGGGGTCGCTTACTGGGGTATTTAACAATACAAATCGAGCCCCACTTGGGAAAGCCAAATGTAAACAAACCTAATGTTGCACTAAACTAGCCCCACGTTGGGACCAGCCAAATGTAAACAAACCTAATGTGCACGGGAGAGGGCGCCAGGTTCAGCTCCTGAAATGTAACTGAATGGAAGAGTTGGGAGGTCAAGAATGAGCAATTGAGTCATTTGTGACAAACAACTGTTTATTCCTGGCACCAAAAGCTACCAGGGAAATTACAATGTCGCAATGGGCGACGCAAGTTCTTTTACTAAAACTACTCTATGAATTAATTACAAGTGGTTAATTCTGCTGGGCCTGAGCGCGGCCACTTGCAGTTTTTCGCTGTTATAATTGTTCAGTGAGACGGCAACGTCTCATAGTTATCACCAATGGCTGCTGGTCTTCATGGGCGGGCCGAGGCGGCAGCCTCAAAGCAGAGGCGGCGGCGGCTCCGGGTTGCTGATCTTCTGCGGCGCGTCTTCTCTCGCTCAGGTAGCGGCGATTCCAGGTTGTCAGCTCCAGCAGGCTCAGAGGAGGTGAGTGGCCACGGGCGTTGGCGTTGCAAAAAGGGCTGTCACTTAGCCCGGGACGAGAGGCGGCAAGGCTGGCGGGCCGAAGCGAAAACGGCGCGGGATCCGGTAGTTTCCCGCCCGAGTTTTCTCCGCAACAATTTACGAGTCGCGTCCTGACTGATTCGGCTCTGGGAAAGTCTTTTCCCAAACTCGCGTCCCGATCGTGAATGACTGAATAATTAGGCACATTTAGCTACCAAGAAGTATCTTGGAACTCTCCCGTAGTAACAAAAATTTACAAGTCTCTCTCGAAGAAATCTTACAAGGTGAAGTCTCCGAAGAAATTTTACAAAGTGTTGTGTCTTCCCACTGTGCATCGCGTTTATAAAAGAGCTACGTTTCCCCTTCCCAAAATGTTCCTGACACCAAATTTCTCCCTTCCCTCATGGCGAAGCTTCCCATTGGCCAAGGGTGGCTGCGTCGCAGAAATCTGATTAACCAATCTCGTGTCGATTTTTCTGTAATTTTCCGTAAATGTTCTCTGTCTGTCGCTGGTTTCGCTCTCTCGCTCGCTTCCCTTTGTCAGTTACACCGGGAGCTGATCGCAGCTGTCCGGACACGTGCGCGCGAAAAAAGCGCATTTCACGGATTCCCGACGGCCGGCAGGGGCTACTCGACTGCCTGCTGTATTTAGAGGGAAACAGCTCCCGCGAGACTTCTGGTGCCCGGACGCGTGCCCAGACGCGCGCCAGAACGAATGTGAGGAGTTAGCATTGTCCGAGAAGGGATCAGTTTGATGGCCAAGAAAGGTTTCGCTCACGACGCGTCGTAAATGTGTCGTCGTGGTCTTTAATTGACACCCGGCCGACCCCTCGTTCGGGGTGCGGCGCGGTCCGGTCGCGCGGCAGCAGAAAGAACGCGAGGGTGGCGCTTTGTTCGGCGAGAGGGCCGGCGAACGGCTCCGAAAACTAGAATGTCTATTTATGAGGGGGCCATAAAACGGGTTTGCCTCTCAGAAGGGGGCTGGGTGCGTTTGGGGCTGGCCCGATGCGGAACTAAAGAAACCTCTGCGGCGGTGGCCGCGTCCCTTTGACCCACTTACTTCTCGACGCGAGCTATTTCCAGATGTAGAAATTCATTTGTTATTGGCGATGCCATAATAAAATTATATTTAATTAATCGGTGACGCCACAATATATATATATATATATATATATATATATATATATATATATATATATATATATATATATATATATATATATATATATATATATGATGTATGTATGCCATATTTTATGTAGTAACGGTTCGTTAGAATATGTTTCTTTCTGATGTAATTGCACGGGTTAAGATAGAAAAGCCTCTATTTCTTTTAATTTCTATAATTTCTATTTTTGCCAAATATCGAAACTTTTCTTCCTGTTAGTTTTCTATCATTACAGTTATCAATATTTCCAAAAATTTACGTGACATCACATTAAAGTCTTCAATTGATTGAAGTTGTGCAGAAAACATCAAATCCACAAAAATCAATATGGCTGAAAAATGGCTTAAGAAAGATGTAGCCAATTTTGACAAAATTGTGTGTTCTGTTTTTTTTCTAAAAAAATAATATATTCTTTTCAAGACTATATAAACTTTTCTCACCAATCGACCATTCGAATCTGCCTTCACACATAATTTTTAAATAGGTAACCACTTTCCCACTACCTCTCTTTCTAGGTTCAAGTTCTGTTTTCCTTCATTTGTGGTTAATTTTCGTTTTTTTTTTGCTAAGGAAAGTTTCTTTATGATATATTTCTACGCTATGAAACCGTGGTGCTCAATGATTTTGAACACGGAACATGTATACACTTGTAACTTGTCTATGTGCATTTTCTTCTGTTGAAATTTTACGGCTGTGCGAGTTATGTGGTGTGTGTTTTTTCATGTTTGTCAGCGAGATAGTTTTTTCTCCTTCTACTTAGCTAGAAGACAGAAATTTGGTGAAAGAAAGTTTTTTGGCAATCGTTGTACCAAAATAAAACTGATAATATTGCTCATGTTTTCACAAAAACAATTGTAACTTGTGGTGGAAAATCCGCCCCAACGAGTACAGGAAAACGTTAAATAATCTTCCAGAACAACCAATAGCCTACAAAATTACAAAGTACTGGTGTTCTTAGATTAAGAGTTCTAATTTTTAGAATATCTATATGGACGGAAATTAGAGGATCCCGTTTCAATATTCAGATTTCATGATAAATTAATGCTCGATATATGTTCCAAAGTTTATGGGTGCGATTAAAGTCAAGTAATTCAAACGTTTGATAAATTTGCAATCAACTGAAGAAATACAATTAAGTACCTATATTATAAAATATTTCTAAGAATACAGACTTATATCATTTGACCCACTAACTGGAGATGTTTTTATTTTTATTGAGATCTGATTTTATATTTAACTTAAATCTTCCCAAAAATTCACTATATACTTTACAGACTTTAGTGATACTTTGCCCATTTCTTCTAAAGACTTTACTACGTATTCAATGAAATAATCTGACGATGATTTCGAGCAATTGAATTCTGTGAGTCTGGCAGTAGTACTAATTAAACTTTAATCCAATCAGTTGACAAACACGGAAAACCAATGCTATATTAAAACAGTTGAAAACGGATAGCAGCACACTCTACCCACCCAGGAGAGAACAAATTCCAAATAAAGTAGACAAATGATCGATTACCATGCGATAAAGTTGCCCGTGGACGCCCGCGAAATCCGGCGAATTCGATTTCGAGTTGGCGCATGCGCAGAGACACAAAAAAGCAGTCGATTCCTGCTAACTATGACGTGCAGAAACTCCCTAATGTTAATATGTGAAGAGTCTGTGAAGCTGGAACTGCACTCACCGCCACTTCGGCCCTCGGCGAGGGAAGGATGAGACGTGGTTCCGCCTTTGACCACCAGAGGTAGCAGCGTCATCGCAGCAGCGAAAGCTGTGGCCTCATTGGCTGCGTGCTCCTGACTAGAATTCTCCAATTCGTAGGCTGGCCGTGACAAGCAGCGTTAGACTGGAACTCGATCTGAGTGTGATATGAAAGAGTCTGAGAAAAAATAAGATTTTTTATTAATAACACTTATGAGATTAATATACATTTTTTTACTTAATTTATTGGGGGGTACTAAACTACTTTTATTTACTATCTTTCGCTATCTTGTAATCTAAATAAACGCCTGTAGCTCATTTATATATGAAAGTATGTATTTTTCATTTTAGGATCGGATATTCCTACTATTGCCAGCTAGTGGTTTTCTAGCCCTGGGACCTACTTTTATTGTTAACGAACGGTGATAACTGAGAAATGTAAATAGCATGACATTCCATACACCGTACTTTTCTTATCTTACATGCTTGAGATTTTCATTTCGTCACGCAGCGATAGAAACATACGAATTGCATTAGAAAGATAAATCTTGAAGTCTGTCTCTCAGAAAAGTAGTGCGCTGTCCATGAGTTAACTGAGGGATATTATTACAATATATTATTAATGAAACATATATTTTTATCTTAGTTCAGTAGTTGGATCTCTTCTCAACGGTGTTACAAAAATTTTCGAAATAATGAAAATAATGATACATAAAATAATTAGTAAATATAACATAAATATTTCTTTCGCCTTTTTCCATTAATAATCCTAACAGCTTAACAAACTAAAATAATTTAAACAAAATAAAAACAAACCAAATAAAATAAAATAAGTTCATTTTGCCTACCGCCTTCAATAACCAATTCTTCTCCAATAACCGTAAACCCCTTTTGGGACTTCTTGCCATGATTGTGCCTTTACTATTTGGTTTCAAGTCCGTTATTTTTGTTTCTTGGATTGGGTAGAAAGTACGAGTTACTGAAATCATGTAGGCAGGGTGACACCTCAGGAAGTACTAAAGCTTCCTCCACTTCATATATTCAAAGTAGTGTTGGCTCAGGGGAAAATGATTTAAGTAAAAGAATGTTCACCTGTAATGGTCTCATTGATTACCTCGTCCGGAACGGCAAATCGTGAGGCAGTTAAATTTTATATAATAGATAGGAATTTTTTCTCTAACTTAACCCAGAACTTAGAGTACAAAAATATGCGCTTAATATTTTTTTCTGAAGATCTCAGTTAGCATCGCATTACTCTAAACTTCACAACTGTGGAGAGACCCAACGTGTAGGAGGCTTGTGGAAGAAGTAAGGTCCACTACACTTCACTTCAATTGGTGCAACTTACCTCAGCTGCAACACACAAATGGAGATCTAGACTTTTATTTCAATTGGCTGACGTTCGTTGAGCCTTTGTCAGAATATTGGGCTTCTTCAAATTATTTTTCTACCTATAACCACACAATAATATTTCACACGAATATACTGTAGTTCTAAATAGAACGCGTCACTGATAAAACTAATTTCCAAGAAACACTTCTTTCGGGTGAGTAGTCTTCCATAGGTACAGTGTCCTTTGCTACCCAACGGCGACAACAATCACCATTGTTTGCAGGGCTCCCAAATATATACATGCTAAACAAATTCAAAGATTGTTGACCAATTCACTTCACGTTCGTTTTGTAGCTCCGTACGTATTCTAGCATTCAGGGAGTAGTTCAAATACCAAGCTAGGGCAGGCCGAAGCAATATTATGCTAAAATGTTCGGACACGTTTTATTTTTAATTTTAGTAGATTGATTTATGTGCGAGTATATGTGAAGAGTACTAGCCAATACTGTGGTTGGGCATATCTTAAAGTGCATTAAAAATGGCAAATGAAAACACAATATCGACATCATTACCTCATCAATCCCTGGAGGGGTCTTTAGTTTTGATTTTAAAAGAGAGGTAATAAAGTAATTTTTAAGAACTCTTCCAACACAAGTTTTGATATTCCATACTGTTTGCGAGTTGAAGTGCAGTTTTAGCACATATGAAGTGAAAAATAATGGAGTTGCAAAAAGGGGCATTTCAAGAGAATTTGGAAACGTCTCCCATTCGACCATATTAATTTTGATGAAGTATTTAATGCCAAGTGTTCATGTCTCAATGAAACTTTAGTGACTATATAGCTTATCAGATGACTTCAAATTAAGATTTCGACTACTCAAAAATGTTCTGTAATCTTCAAATTTCGAAATTACAATAGCGCTGAAACGCCAGTTATTTAAAATGGCTCTAAATTTTAACGACAATTGCCTTTTAGAACGTGTTGGTACTGTTCTTTAAAAATCAAAATATTTTCGCCCTAATTTGAAGAATTGAAAAATTAAGACAATATATCGAAAAATTATTCTTCGAGCGGCGATTGATAGCATCTGGGAAGATAACGTGGAAAGTCAGAGTAGCTAGCCGTGATCAAAAGAAATAGAAAATAATACGGGAAAGATTGTGTCATTCTGTTTCACCACTACTTACTTTTTTCACACACTTACGTATATACCGAGTAATACATGTAGTATAAAGTTATATAATGCTGCAAAAAAAACGATTTCATCATTTCAACGAAAATAAATGTTTTGGGGCCCTCAGATACCGAAAATGTCCGTCTTTACGTCCGTCCTTCTTTCTGTGTTCTCGTCCGTCTTTCTGTGTTCCCGTCCGTCTTTCTGTGTTCCCGTCCGTCTTTCTGTGTTCCCGTCCGTCTTTCTGTGTTCCCGTCCGTCTTTCTGTGTTCCCGTCCGTCTTTCTGTGTTCCCGTCCGTCTTTCTGTGTTCCCGTCCGTCTTTCTGTGATCCCGTCTGTCCCGTCGTCTGCCCGTCCGTCCGTCTGCCCGTCCGTCCGTCTGCCCGTCCGTCCGTCTGCCCGTCCGTCCGTCTGCCCGTCCGTCCGTCTGCCCGTCCGTCCGTCTGCCCGTCCGTCCGTCTGCCCGTCCGTCCGTCCGTCCGGCCTGTGCGCCCGTCCGGCCTGTGCGCCCGTCGGCCTGTGTGCCCGTCCGCCAAATGAAAAATGGTAATGAAATTATTTGTCATATCTCTCACGCCTTTAATATGCACATTTCCAGCAATTTGTAAACACTGTTTCATTTGTGACTTGAAGTCCTTAAAATGACTTTATTTCAAGTTATTCTCAAATTCAATAGTTTCAAACTTCGAATATACAGTAGCGGTAAAATAACATTTTATTAATAGCTGCTCTAATTTTTTAAAGAGAATTTCATTTGTGACGAGGTTTTACGGTTCTTTAATATTCTTAAAATAACATTCCCGTTCTACAATTGAGAAACAAAAAAGAAAAAGAATATGGCCAATCAAATGTAATTAGATGGCAATAGTTGCCAGATGGCAAGAGTATGTGGCAAGTCCGAATAGCTAGCCGAGACCGAAGGATATAGAAAACTAATATGGTAAAACCTGAGCCATTTTATACCGCCTCTAGTTGAAGAAATGGTGACACTAAAGCTGTTGAATTTACCTATTCATAATCAGTGGTAGATTGTGAGCCACGTCTTGTATTTATTACTTGCAACCTATAAAAATTAAGTCTGGAATTTGTCTAACCATAATTTTTTCGGTAATTTCAATTCACCCACTGACCCACTTTTGATTTATTTCAAAATATTTCTGTGCAACGGTTTTGTTGACGGTTATCCCTATCATCAGGCTGTAAAATTGAATGTTGCAATTTTGTAGTACAAAATTTAAAGTTATTTACAGACAGTATTAAAATAGAAAAATTAAAACCGGTAAGAACTGATCAGACACATGAGAGCTCACAAAACGAAACACAGAAGGTTTGTACATTAACACTATTATAATACATCCCTAGGCGGTCAACATCAACTTCATTGGTGACAGTGGTTGAAAAAATGAATTCTGATAGTCAGGGAAAGTTCAAAAAGAAAAAGAAGGGACAGGTTTTAAAAGAATGGAGAACTTGTGTTTCATTGTTCGATATCTATACAGAAAATAATCATACATTTTAAGAAAGTTATTTTATAAATTTATATATTTTATATAATTATTATATAAAATTATTTATTTTAAACTGTAAGGTTTCAGAAACTAATCGGGATTATCTACGTGTCTCAACATCAGTGATTCTGGAATTTTGAAAATTGAAAGAGTTATTGAAATTTATATGATGATATGATGTACACAGAATTTTGCCTTGAAGGAATCTCTCCGATATTCTTGTCATGAATTTCAATTGTAGTTAGAACATGACGACGAGTTGGCCTAAATGTACTTGATCACAATCATTGCATTCAATATCGTATACGATAATAGCTTTATTTAAAGGAGTGGTATTCTTTTCATTCCTGACCAGTCTATATACTATAGGCTTTGTTCTATGATCAACTCTGGCACTACTTTTGAAAAATCTATTCTAGCTTGTAATTAATTTTAGAAACATAAAAGTAATGATAAATCTTTATTCTCATAAATTTTTCGTCTTTTGACATTGGTGTGTATTGTGACTCACGAACTTTCATTCTCTTAAAGATAAATTTATCAAAACAACAATTGGATAATTGTTCTTTCTTAAAATAGCTTGAACTATTTCTAATTTAAAGAGACTCCTTCTCAGCTAACTTACTACGCAATCCACTAGATTATAAATAATTCTAATTTTGGTTTTCTTTCTAAGTAAGGAGTTGTAATTAAGCCCTTTGCCTACAAATATCGGTTTTCTGAACAAATTTTTATTTACGTGATTATCTTTGCTAATGATGGTAACACTTAAAAAGTTGATTTTGTTATATATTTCTCTTTGAATAGTAAATTTCAGTTTACGATGTAAGTTATTAACCTCTAAAAGTGATCATGGACTATATCTCGATTGTTTGGTACGTTCTAACCTGTCATAAATGTTTCATACTAATACTGTTTGTAAATTATTTTAAATTTTGTACTATATAATTTCAACATTCTATTCTACAGCCAGATGATGACAACAATCCCCGAAAACGTTGCATAGAAATGTTTTTAAATAAATTAAGTTTCAAACATTTGTCCGTCTATTAATATGAACCCTAAACCTTCACAAACTCATAGTTATTTATTTTGTATCTCTTTGGTTTTTTTCAATAAATCATCTTCGTACACGCTAAATAAAATAAACTCATATTTCCTACCGCCTTCAGTAGTCAATTCGTCTCCAATAACCGTAACTTCCTTTTGAGACTGCTTGCCATGACTATATCATTACTATTTGGTTCTCAATTATTTTATTTTTCCTTCTTGGATAGGGCACGATGTACATGTTTCTGAAATCATTAAGACAGGATGGCACGTACCTCAGTAAGTATTGAAGCTTCTTCCACTTCATACACCTAAAGAGGTGTTGGCTCAGAGTAAAATGATTTAATCACAATTAATATTGACAGATAATCGTCACATATATTTCTAGAATTATTAGATTTATTTAGTCAAAAACAAGAAAAAACTGTATGTAATGTATGGGGAAGAAGATCATCTGCGTATGATATCTTGAGTTTTTGAGATTTTTTGTACATTTCAAGTGCAAAACTGAAAAAAACTACTCGTTTTAAAAAAAATTGTATGACCTAATTTGTACAACATTTGTCAAAGGCAATTATATTTATCTTATATTTTGTAGTTAATTTTTTATTTTTATTTAAAAAAAACAAGCGATACCTGAAATCATGACTACCATTATATCTCTTATCGTCTCATATTGTATTATTAGAAAAAGTTTTTTTAAAAATAATATATGTATTTTTTCTTGAATTAATTAAAGGGACACAACGCAGCCAGTCGACGAACAAAAATGCCTATGTTTTCAATGTAAAAATAATTTCCGTAGTACTAATAAGAAAGGTGAAATAAAGCTTAATGAAGCAATGGTGTGATGTAAGCCTGGTTTCATACATAGTATGTTTAAACTAATTAATATATAGGAGGGGATTTTTTAACACTACATGTTTTGCCCATTTGCCCAATGTAAAATTATCAATTAGTTTTTGATGCTAGTTCCATTGAAAAGGTTACATTCAGTTCCTTTTGTTGAGCAATAACGAACTATGAAACTTTGTTTTTCAAAGTTGTGAAAACCTTTCAGTACTGCCCTACGACTCTGCATGGAAAAAGCGAACGGCAAATTCCAAAAACTATATCACATATAAAGCTTAAATTTCACAAACGATTCGTTGGTACATGATGAACAAGGCATATAGAATTTCATTAAAATATATGGTTGCATAAAAAACATTTCCAACACTTTTCGTAGAATATTCCCTCCAGAACTACTTTTCATTTTACATGTTCACAAAACCCCTTTAACTCAAAAAACGGCGAGAGTTATAAAAACGTGTGTAGTCAAAATTTTAAAGAAATTTTTATTACCTTTAATTTGAAATCGACTAGTACTGCGTACACATCGCTCTCCCGTAGAGCAGTAAAAATGTTTTCGGTTTATTTTGCGCTCTGGCGAATACTAATTCTTAAGTATATAAGTTGTTATTTTTTGGATGAATGGATGACCTGAGTAACAACTCAATTGAGCAAAAAGTTGAATTCATATTTTGTTCCAAAGCTGTACAAATTAGAGTTTCATATAAATAGGTAAAAACCAGAATGATATAAGTGACATTTTCTAAGCATAATTCTAAGCAATTTGTTTTGTTATGTAAATATTTCTGTAAAGTCGTAGCGCTTTGTTTCATCATTAAAACCACATCCTTTTAATTCTTTATTTCTATTACAAAAAAACATATCCACACAAAAAAGCCTAAATTAAAAACGTTTTTCTCGGAATTTATAACAAGCCACTAATACCGTTCTGGTTTTCATTCATTTATATAGTCATATATAATTGTTACATTTTATAGAAAGGACGTTTCGAGTGTTAATGTTTCAATATTTCTTGAGTTAGTCGTTACGATTTTATCATTTTTATATACGGTGTATATCATTGAACTCTACTATTACAGCTACACACTGAATGAATTTGAAGAGGGAGAATCATTGCCAGAAAACTTGTTTTAAAAGTGTCTTAAAGTGGAACAACATCCGAACCAAAAAGGCAGGCGCTTAGAATGAAATAAAGAGTTACGATCAATTATAATTTGTGATCAAATTCACATTTATTGTTGAAAACGAAATGATTTAAAATTAAGACATAGAAAAAGTTCATTTTCGATACAGAAGTCATCATATATTGTTTTAATATTTTTATTTAATGCACTACAACAATATATTGAATATTACATATATTTATTTTCACTTTGTCTTCTTTACAACTAAAAATCATCAGCGGAATTTCCCGAAGAGAGCCGATTGGAGCCGAGGTCAGATGTGGTGGGGAGTCTGCGTCATGAGCTCTCGTGAATCGTTCTGCGCATGCGCCACCATTCGCTCCGATGTCCACGGCCTTCTGCAGATCGCTGACGATCTTCTCGTACTTGGGGTTGTACGGATCACCCTGCAACAGGCGCGTTTACAGAGGTTGATGAAGGTTTGATAGACGTAAGCAAGTATTGGAAAATAGTTGAGGCACTTCGAGAATACAAAGTAACTATCATACAGACGAGTTGTGCACTGCATTTATTATCGTTGGTTTGTACACAGAAATTGTGTGACAAGTGTTTATTTTGTCAATATCTATAAGTGGTTGTGTTTACGTTGACGCTTTTCATTTATGTACGTTCGTGTTCATCTCCTACATCTAGGTTCGTAAATGATTTGATCGTGAGTGCCAATTTATTAAATTTACCTTATTTTCAATATGCATTTATTCTATTTCCGCTTTTTTTACTTGATGAATAAATATATTTTTAAGAGATTTTATTCATAATGCTGTGCGTTTCTCACGTGTAAATATTTGAAAAAACTGCTCAATCCTTTCTTGACACTAAATGTGAATATTTTCTAAGTAAACTATATGTTGTTTCCGGCCTTTTTCAATGACAATTGTCTTCTTTGTTTCCTTTCTTTTTACATTTGTTTATTGCAAAAAATTCATTTATGGATATGAACTTTTAGTTTCTTTTAAAGTTTACATACAATTAATAGACGATAATAAAAATAAAAATGAATAGTTTCCCTTTGTCAAAAACAGTGATAATGAAGATAAGCTCTTCATTTTGCTACCCAAGGGTCAGATTGACGGAATTAAATATTTGTTAATTGCTACGTGCAACCATTTCCTGAAACAAACATTCTTCTTTCTAATTGTCAAATTAATGTATCGCTAGGTACGTTGTTATAGAAGGTAAGGTTTGAATAATCTACAGAATTACATTACTTATGTTAAAAGAACGGAAAGTGTGTTAGGAATAATTGATAAATAATATTTCTCGAGTGTATTTACGTCAGCGCAAGACTAAACTGAAGTTTCGGCGGAGTTGGTGTGACAGTGGTTAACTGTTATCATATTAGAGTGTTATAAAGTTAGCGGATTCAAATCCGGTAAAGGCCGTCGATTTTTCTGGATGAAAAAAAGCTTCATGTGCCTTTCTTTGGAAGAGACGTAAAGTCGGTTGTTGTGTTGTAGATTTACAGCATGTAAAAATCCTTAAGCCTAAAAGAAGTAGTGTTTCTTTCTTAAGTTACCAGATGACGAAGAGATCGTAGTTAAATTCGCCGGGTGTTCATCAGAGAATCTACGACAAACTACCAATCAGAGCCGCTAGTCGATAGAATGCTCCTCCAGGTTCAGACTGAATTCGACCTAGCTTTGTAGCCTAGCTTTGTAGCCTAGCTTTGTAGCCTAGCTTTGTAGCCTAGCTTTGTAGCCCAGCTTTGTAGCCTAGCTTTGTAGCCTAGCTTTGTAGCCTAGCTTTGTAGCCTAGCTTTGTAGCCTAGCTTTGTAGCCTAGCTTTGTAGCCTAGCTTTGTAGCCTAGCTTTGTAGCCTAGATTTGTAGCCTAGATTTGTAGCCTAGATTTGTAGCCTAGATTTTTAGCCTAGATTTGTAGCCTAGCTTTGTAGCCTAGCTTTGTAGCCTAGATTTGTAGCCTGGCTTTGTAGCCTAGCTTTGTAGCCTAGCTTTGCAGCCTAGCTTTCTAGCCTAGCTTTGTAGCCTAGCTTTGTAGCTTAGCTTTGTAGCCTAGCTTTGTAGCCTAGCTTTGTAGCCTAGCTTTGTAGCCTAGCTTTGTAGCCTACCTTTGTAGCCTAGCTTTGTAGCTAGGCTTTGTAGCTTAGCTTTGTATCCTAGATTTGTAGCCTAGCTTTGTTGCTTAGCTTTGTAGCCTAGCTTTGTAGCCTAGCTTTGTAGCCTAGCTTTGTAGCCTAGCTTTGTAGCTTAGCTTTGTAGCTTAGCTTTGTAGCCTAGCTTTGTAGCTTAGCTTTGTAGCCTAGCTTTGTAGCCTAGCTTTGTAGCCTAGCTTTGTAGCCTAGCTTTGTAGCTTAGCTTTGTAGCTTAGCTTTGTAGCCTAGCTTTGTAGCCTAGCTTTGTAGCCTAGCTTTGTAGTCTAGCTTTGTAGCCTAGCTTTGTAGCCTAGCTTTGTAGCCTAGCTTTGTAGCCTAGCTTTGTAGTCTAGCTTTGTAGCCTAGCTTTGTTGCCTAGCTTTGTAGCCTAGCTTTGTAGCCTACCTTTG
Source organism: Gryllus longicercus (assembly GCA_038098605.1). Taxonomy (NCBI): domain Eukaryota; kingdom Metazoa; phylum Arthropoda; class Insecta; order Orthoptera; family Gryllidae; genus Gryllus; species Gryllus longicercus. Next base: position 28,996 of record JAZDUA010000215.1, read on the forward strand.
TAGCCTAGCTTTGTAGCTTAGCTTTGTAGCTTAGCTTTGTAGCTTAGCTTTGTAGCCTAGATTTGTAGCCTAGCTTTGTAGCTTAGCTTTGTAGCTTAGCTTTGTAGCCTAGCTTTGTAGCCTAGCTTTGTAGCCTAGCTTTGTAGCCTAGCTTTGTAGCCTAGCTTTGTAGCCTAGCTTTGTAGCCTAGCTTTGTAGCCTAGCTTTGTAGCCTAGCTTTGTAGCCTAGCTTTGTAGCCTAGCTTTGTAGCCTAGCTTTGTAGCCTAGCTTTGTAGCCTAGCTTTGTAGCCTAGCTTTGTAGCCTAGCTTTGTAGCTTAGCTATGTGTCTAGCCACCGTCAGGATTCGAACTGTAGGACCTCGTGGTCAGTCATGGCAGTGACTCAGATGACAGCCACCTTTCCCTGTTTGAACCAAGGACACACTTGTTACGAGTCGGATGACTTACGAGTGCAGCATGCGCGCGCCCTTGAGCAGGGTGTTGGCTGCGCCGGCGTACTGCCTGGCGTCGGCGGGCTTCTCGCAGGCGACGAGGTGCACGCAGGCGTACGCCGCCCCGGCGCCAGCGCCCGGTCCCGCCCCCGCCCCCGGCCGGGAAGGAAAGAGAAAGTGTAATGCTGCGGAAAAAAGTGGTAATTTGTGGACAGAAAGTTTCGAATTGGGCATTGCTGATATCTAAAATATGGATAATTCTTGTTCCCACGTGTAGTAAACAACATCGTCTAGCAGGTTTTCTAGTACGTATTCTAAATCCTTGATACCTTGAAATGGATTTTTCATTATCAATTAATCAATTCTGCTGTAAATATAATGGAAGTGCTTTGTTCACTTTGCCCCTAGAACTAACTAGCGATTGGGGTCTGATTTTGAGAGAAGGATTCTTAATTATCTCATGGTTGTAGGTTTGCTGAGGATGCAGCGCTCAAACACACAAATGCACAGTCAAGAAGTTATACCTTCAACACATTTAATTTTTCTCTACACACAACCACATAATTTTTAATCACTACAGAACTGTGCAAAACTTATCTTTCCTTTCGTAAGCTTAGTCAATTTTTAGACACAATATATAGAAATTACCCTCTTCACTGCCGTAGTAAAAGGACGTGGCGTAAAAGGGCCAGATGCTGCCAACCGTCCGTGCGTGGGCGTGTGTCGGCACTCCCCCACCTGTTTATCAATGCTAATCATGACGGGGTGTCGTCGCTCCGCCTCAAGTCAGCGGGATTCGAAACAAGAATTCCTGGATTACTCTTCCTTCCCTTGCCTAGGGCATCCTACAGACAGGGACCTCGCCACCGGTAATCGGAGAGAGCGAGCATTAGTTTTTGTAGAATATTTGTGAAAGACCAAATATATATATATATATATACTATATTAGTTTGTTTGTGTGTACTACATTAGGAGAAAGAAGACAATATTGTATTTTCCACGAACAGAATTTATTAACAAACTATTCGTCAGATACAGCATAACCCAGATAAACATGTTTCGAAGTATTTTACCTCATCGTCAATGTCATCAACAATTCATTAAGGAAAACTATAATGTAAAACTAATAAATAAACACAGCACTATTAAAAAATGGGATGGCCTACCTCGCGGAAGATCTAATAAAGAAGGAAACAACTATTACTAAGGGAAGAAATTGCCTATAAAACAGGGGTTCCCTACGGCGTTAATATTCACCCCTCAGCGCGGGCGTTCGCCTACTGCGCGGGCAAAAGCACACACGCGGGCGTTCGCCTACAGCGCTGCAATGGCCTACCTCGCGGGAGATCTAATAATGAAGGAAACAACTATTACTAAGAAAAGAAATAGACTATAAAACAGTGGTTCCCTACGGCGTTAATATTCACCCCTCAGCGCGGGCGTTCGCCTACTGCGCGGGCAAAAGCACACACGCGGGCGTTCGCCTACAGCGCTGCGATGGCCTATCTCGCGGGAGATCTAATAATTAAGGAAACAACTATTACTAAGAAATGAAATAGACTATAAAACAGGGATTCCCTAAAGCGTTAATATTCACCCCTCAGCGCGGGCGTTCGCCTACTGCGCTGGCAAAAGCACACACGCGGGCGTTCGCCTACATCGCTGCGATGGCCTACCTCGCGGGAGATCTAATAATGAAGGAAACAACTATTACTAAGAAAAGAAATAGACTATAAAACAGTGGTTCCCTACGGCGTTAATATTCACCCCTCAGCGCGGGCGTTCGCCTACTGCGCGGGCGTAAGCCAACACGCGGGCGTTCGCCTACAGCGCGTCGATGGCCTACCTCGCGGGAGATCTAATAATGAAGGAAACAACTATTACTAAGAAAAGATATAGCCTATAAAACAGGGGTTCTCTACAGCGTTAATATTCTCCCCTCAGCGCGGGCGTTCGCCTACTGCGCGGACATCAGCCAACACGCGGGTGTTCGCCTTCAGCGATGCGTTGGTCTACCATGCGTGAGTACTTCTATTGGTCGGTAGTTTAACTACTAAGAGTATTTGTAGTCTAGTAATGGGCTACTGTTTCACCACGAAAAACGTTGAATAGTAATAATTATCATATCTTTTTGATTTTATTATAGACAGGATTTTTAAATGTTTCATTTATTTAAATATTACGCAAACTGATTCAAATTTATTTGATACTAAACAGTCAAGATTAAATATTAATTACTCAAATATAATTTTAAATTGTGAAAAAGTCACACGTAAATTGAATACGACATTTTAAGAACGAATCTAAATAGTTTTAAGTTTTAAAGGCTATGTGTATATTTTAATATTAATGGGGTTTAAATAAAATTTCTGTTCATATTATTAGATTTAGAATGTGTACATATATTTTACTATTCATCGTATAATAATGAAGGTATCGGCGTGTGTTTTTTGGGACATTGTTCTTTTAAATTTTCTCTTCTCTTTATAATGAAACGATATAATAATAATTTTATGCACGGGGGCCTGTTCTGCCGGAATATAATTCTTCCTTGATGCCAAAATAACGATTTTGATATCTTTCCTAATAGACTTTAACTGATGGATTTTAAACTTGTGAAGTACCAACAAATGAAAGAAAAAGTACTATTGGAACTCTATACTTTGAATATATTTCAGCTCTCCTTTAAAATAGAGAAAGATACAAATTTAGCGTTGTTTGAAATGCGGGTAACGAAATCGTTAATAAGGGGTGATGGACAATTTCGCAAGTTGGTTGGAAATGAAAGTGTTGTTCTTTCTGAAAATGCATTGCGTTTTGCTCATCACAATGTTAGGTGTGACTATCTGTTGTTCAATATTTATGTACTTTTTTATATATCATTCTTGTGGTATCTACGAAAAACATCAAAACGCTGAGAGAGTTCAAATTAATATTCGAAATTTGTCTTGCATCCATTTTTTACATACATTATGATGATTGATACCAGGATATCCTGTTTAAAAGCCAATATATAGTAAATGTTTAGATGTATAAAAATCTTGGTACACACAAAACAATGTGTATTTTATGTCTATATTTTCTCGCTGTTACTCAATGGTCTTGAATACGACACGTGTAGTCACTTGTAACTTGTTTCTGTGTATTTTATTCTGTTGAAATTTTGCAGCTGTACGAGTTATGTGGTGTATGTTTTTTCGTGTTTGTCGCCGAGACAGTTTGTCCCCTTCTACACAGGCAGGAGAAATTGGGTAAATAAGTTTTCTGGCAATCGTTGTACCAAAAGAAGAGTACTAGAAAAGCTCATTTTTCACAAAAATTATTTTAACTTTTGGGGCAAGATCCGCGCAAAAGGTTCCAGGAAACCAGTTAAATCGTCTAGCAAAAGTAAGCAATGGCTTTAAAAAATACAACGTTTGTGTTCTTCATAATCATAAATTTTAGAATATCCGTATGAAAGTAAATTACAGAATCCCGATTCAGTATTCAGATATAATGATAAATTAATTCTAGAGTGGTGCTGTACAGTTTATGGGTGTGATTAAAGTCAAGTAATCCAAACGTTTAATAATATTAAAAATGTTGAAAGCAAGTGAAGAAATACAATTAACTAACTATAAAAAACATTTCTATTAATAACGACTTAAATCATTTGACCCACTAACTGGAAATTATACTGTTTTCATTTTTAGTCAGATTTCTTCTTCTGTGGATATTATTCACATATACCTTACTAAAGAATTCACTACACATTACAGACTTTCACTAATACTTTTCCCATTACTTGTGAACACTTTACTACATATTCAGTGAATTACATCTGACATGGATTTCGGGCAATTGAAAGCTGTGAGACTTGCAGTAGTACTAATTAAACTTTAATCTAATCATTTGACAAACACGAAAAGCCAGTGCAATAATAACACCGTGGAAATACAGATAACACCCTCTACCACCCCAGTAGGGAAACAATTCCATATAAAGTGGGAAAATGATGGATTACGATGCGATATAAGTCGCACGGTGACGCCCGCGAAATCCGGCGAATTCGATTTTGAGTTCGTGACTCAAAAATGCAGTCTATTGCTGCCTGTAAAGGCGTGCAGAAACTCCCTAAAGTTAGTATGTGCAGTGTCTGTGAAACTGGAATAGCACTCACCGCTAATTCGGCCTCGGGCGACGTCAGAACGAAGAGTCGTTCCGCGTTCGCCACCGGTGGCAGCAGCGTCAATACAGCGGCGATTGCTGCAACCTCATTGGCGGCGTGCGTCCCGACCCTCCCCGCCGTCTTGAATTAGTCGGCTGGCGCTGACAAGCAGCGTCGGAGGCGGAGCGCTCTGAGTGTGATATAAATGAGTTTGAGAAAAATAAGATATTTTATTAATAAGACGTATGAGATTACTTTTACTTTTCTTTACTTGATTTGGGGGGGCCATACTAAACTAGTTTTCTTTACTGGCTTCCCCTCTCTTGCAATCTAAATCCCCTCTCTTGTAGCGCAGTGCAGGTATCAATGCATGTTTTTGCCATTTTAGGATGGGGATAATCCGACTATTGCCAGGTATTGGTTTTTCTAACCTTAGGACCTACTTTTATTATCCACGGACGGGGTAACAGAGAAATGTAAATAGCATGACATATTCCCTTCACTGTACCCTTTTTACATTACTTGCTTGAGATTTTCATTTTGTGACGCATCTATTGAAACAGACGAATTCTATTAAAAAGATAAATCTTGAGGCTGCCTCACAGAAAAGTAGCACGTGTCCATGAGTTAACTGAGGTATATTATTACAATATATTAAACTATATTATTAATGAGAGGTACATACTTTTATCTCAGCTCTGTAGTTGGAGCTCTTTCCAAATATATCACAAAACGTTTCGTAATAATTAAAAATAATGGTACATCAAGTGGTTAGTAAAGATAACATAATGTTTATTTCGTCTTTTTTCCATTAATAATCTTCACACAAGAAAAATAAAATAAGTTCAACTTTCCTAATGCATTCAGCGCAACTTACCTCAGCTTCAACACTCAACTGTTGCTCTTCACTTTTTTCTATCGGCTGTCGCTCATTGATCCTTTGTCACACTAATGCGCATCCTCAAATTCTATTTCTAACTACAACCACACAATAATATTTCACACGAATATACTGTATTTCTGAATAGAACGCGTAACTGATAAAATAATTTCCTAGAAACACTTCTTTCGGGTGAGTCGTCCCCCATAGGTAGTGTCAATTGCTACCCAACGGTGGCAACAATCACCATTCTTTGCAGGGGCTCCCCAATACCTATGCTAAACAAATTCAAAGGTCCCTCAATAATGAAGTACATTAGATCAAAACACATTTAAAAAACTCAGTTAATGGAATATGGAGCATTTGTATTAAAGATATGTTGTCTAATGCACGTTACGTTCGTTATGTAGCTCCGTATCAAATCTCGAATTCATCGAAGTAGAAATACCGCACTAGGGCAAGGCGTAGCAACAGTAGGCCAAACTTTTCGGACGCAGTTTTATTTTTAGTTTTAATTTTGGCAGATTTGTTTATATACGAGTGTATGTGAAGAGTTCTAGCCAATTCTGTGTTTGGGCGTATCTTGAGATGCCATTAAAATGACAAATGATAGCACAATATCGACATTATTATCTCAGCAATCCCTGGAACGCTCTTTTGGTTTGATTTTAAAAGAGAGGTTAAAAAAGTGATTTTTAAGAACTGCTCCTACAAACGTTTTGATATTCCATTCCATTTTTGCGTTGAAGTGCAGATTTTGCTTATATGAAGTGAAAACTTATGGAGTTGGAAAAGGGGGCATTTCAAGACAATTTTGCAAAAAGACTCTTATGACCATTTGAATTTTCATAAAATAATCTATTCCAAATTCTACCTGTAACCAAGGAACGTTTGTGAATGTGTAGCTTTGTATGTAAAATATAGTTTATAATACTGATGTTTATATGATGCTGTGAAGAGTCTATGTTCAATACAAATACGTTTTCCCATCTTTAAAAAAAAATCCTTTTTTTGTTATCGCGTAACAGAAATTTAGCCACAATTTTTTTGCTCTATTTAATGGAAATTATATCAGTTTATGTATTAATGCACGTGAGTGAATTGAAGCAAGTCATTGAAGAATGTCTAAATCAATAATTGAAGTAATTTTTACTCTCCCGCTTACGTAGGTATAAACGCAGTAATATACATAGTATAGGAAATGTTATGTATTGCTGTGGAACATCTATTTTGAGATTTCGGCGGAAATACTCGTTTTGAATTCCCCTGACACAACTGAAAAAAAGTCACATCTGAGAAGTCACAAGAAATTAGAAGATGGCAAACCACTTGGCGAAAGGGGTATATTAATTGAAACTCGTTGCCAAATAACTAAAAGATAGCAATAATGAGAATTATTAATGGGGATGTGAAAGTTATGAAAAAGGAAGTATATGCACCATTTCTCATAAATTTTCTCATAAATTTTCTCATAAACGTATTTTTGACACATGAAACTTCGTAGACTATTAAATAATACATAATCTTATGCCCTGAGCCAATTTGCACTTGAAAAACTCGATGTTAAAAACATCGCCTTTGATATATCAATGTTTAAAACATGAGAAAATTGGACATGGATAATGCATCGCAAAAAGGGAGTTTATGCACCTTCGAAAGTTAAAGAAATCGAAAGCAGTATCGATATCAATAACCGATGAAATAGTGAAAAAGGTTTTTGCACGTTTAGGTCGAAACTTACAAGTCGCAAGAAGTTCCAAATTGTGGCAACAGAGTGTGCTGCTACTGTGAAATTGTCATCACCTGTTCTGTAAATTGGAACTTTTGTAAATATTCATTGCTTGTATGTATACCATTTGATAATAAATAAAATTAGTAATAAATTTTGTCCCAATTCTCACATGTTTACATCTTAATACTACTATTCTTATATAAAATAGTAGGGCCTAATATGTGGATTTAAATATGAAGAAAATTAAACAACTAAATAACAAGAGCAGAATGAATGTAAGAAAACAAATCTTTTTCTTCAAAAATTCCATATGAAGTGAACAAATGATCGATTACCATGCGATATAAGTCGCCCGGGAAAGTCCGGGAAATCCGGCGAAATCGATTTCGAGTTGGCACATGCGCAGAGACTCAAAATGCAGTCGATTCATGCCAACTATGACGTGCAGAAACTCTCTAATGTTAATATGTGCAGTGTCGGTGAAGCTGGAATTGCACTCACCATCACTTAGGCTCCCAGCGGCGCCATAACGAAGCGTGGTTCCGCGTTTCGCCACCGGAGGCAGCAGTGTCAAAGCAGCAGCGAAAGGTGCAGCCTCATTGGCGCCGAGCGCCCCGACACACCCCGCCATCTTGAGTTTGTCAGCCGGCGCTCACTATCAGTGTCACAATGGAGCCCGCTCTGAGTGTAATATAAATGAGATGAAGATAATTAAGATTGATTATTAATAAGACGTATGAGATGACTTTTATTTTTCTTGACGTGACTTAGGTGGGAGGTACTAAACTAGTTAAATTTGCTATCTTCCTGTCTTGTTGCTATTGTCTTCAGTGAATGAATCTGTTATTTTATTATCGGGGTAATTCGACTTTTGCCAGCTAGCAGTGTTTGTAATCTTAAGACCCGTTTTTATTATTCTTGCCTGAGGATAACAGAAAAATGTGGCTGGCATGACGTATTACGTACTTAGCTTACATGGCTTGCTGGAACTCCTTATTTCAATACACAGGCAAAAAACATACCAAATGTATTAGAAAGCGACAGCTTCGAGTCTGCCTCACAGATAGGCAGCGCGAAGTCTATGAATCAACCGAAGGTAGTATTACATTATATTATACAATATTAATAATAATTCTTACATCTTAGCTCATACGTTGAATTTCTTCGTAAGGCTATCTCTATAATAGTAAATATATTTAAAAAATATGATAAAATTCTTGACTATAAAGGTAACTTTATAAATTGTTTTTTTCATTCAATTTTTTTCAATTAATCTTCTTCAAACAAGTTAAATAAAGTAATATCATATTTCCTACCGTCTTCAGTAACCAATTTATCTTCAATAAACGAAACCTCCTTTTGGGACTTCTTATCATGATTGTATCTTTACCATTTGGTATTTAATTCTTTAATTTTTCTTAGTTGGATAGAACAGGAAGTACGTATTACTCGAATAATGAAGGCTGGATGGCACTTAACTCAATAAGTATTGAAGGTTCTTGCAATTCATGAACATAAAGAGGTTTAGGCTCAGAGAAAAACATCTAAGTACAAGTATGTCGACCGGTAACGGTCCCATAGATTACCTCTCCTTCAGAATCAGCAAATCGTAAAAGCAGTTACATTTATCACTAGCAGTCCTAATAAAGAGGACTTGGATTTTTTTCTAATATAACACAGTACCTAGAGTTCAAATATGTGCTAAACCTATCTTTCCTCAAAATTTCGCTTAGCCTCATTTTCCTCTAAACCTCAAACTGTGAAGAGACGCAACGTGTAGGATGCTCGTGGAGGGAGGAGTACTTCACTTCTATCAGCGCAACTTACCTCAGCTGCAAACACAACTGGAGCTCTTGACTGTTTCATTCGACTTCGCGGCTGTTGAGCCTTTGTCAAAATATCACGCATCTATAAATTATGTTTCTACATTCAACCAAGCAATAATATTTCACACTAACATACTGTAGTTCTGCATATAACACGTCTCTGATAAACTAATTTCATATGAACACATCTTTCGAGTGAGTAGTACTCCATAGGTACAATATCCTTTGCTACCCAACGGCGGGAACAATCACCATTGTTAGCGAGGCTCCCAAAAACCTATGCTAAACTAATCCGAAGATCCCTCTATGATAGTGTATTAGATCAAAACACATTTGAATAATTAAGTTATTGTAATAAGAAGCATTTTTATTAAGGTAGATTGTTGTTCAATTAACCTCACGTTCGTTTTGTTGCACCGTACGTGAACTTACATTCAGGGAAGCAGTTTAAATACCGCATCAGGCCGTAGCAAGACTAAGTCAAATTTTTAGGAGGCTGTTTCTTTTATGATTCTTCTCGTTGTCAGATTGGTTTATGTACGAGTATAAATGCAGAGTAACTCCGCCTGTGTTTCTGTTCGTCGCACCCGCAGCCATGTGGTGGAGATTTGGGCGAGCAGGGCGGTGTCACCGGGTACTGCCGGTCCCAAGACCGGATAAAGGAGGATGGTCTCCAAAGTGGCAGTGCTCCCACTCACTTTTTCTATTAACTTCTATTAACTTTACAATTTGGTCTCTCTGAAACCCTTGTGTCTTTCGACCCCGATGCTATTAGGTTCCGAAGGCTATGAAGTCATTCATTTCGCTTCTTCTACTTTTCTTGCACTCGGTCTCTTCTTCTTGAAATCTCTTTTCTTTCTATTTCGTATGAAGGTAGAGTTAACAGGACCCTATAGGAGGGAGGGGAGCACAACAGTCTATACGAAAGCAATTCCAAAAAGAAAATCTCTAGTCCTACGGGTTGGGGTTTGGGGCGTCGGATCTTCACTCCTTCCCGCTTAAAAAACTGCAAAACTTCCCGACGAAGCCTCGGAGCAAGATGAACCATCAAGACGAAAACACGTTCCGAAACGAATCTTGAATATCGGTACATGGAAGGTTCAGGGAATTGCTACAAAAACAGAGGAGGTATTTCGAAAAATATAAAAGTATGATATGGACATAGTAGTATTCACAGAAACTAGAAAGAACGGAAGGGGTACGGAAAAAAGGAATGGGTACCTCCACATGTATAGTGTGGTGCGTAAGAGATACAGTTCTTCCCTCACTTTTGACCTACGTCCATTAACTTTCTAATTTGGTCTCTGTTCATCTCTTGTGCTCTTCGACCCCGATGCTATTAATGGTGCAAATTGAGCTTAAAAGTCATGCCGTTACGATTATGGTTGCATATGCAACAAATGATGATGTCAACATGGCAAGTAATGTTGTGTTTCATGGAGAACTGACTAAATCATTGGAGAAAATAAGTCACTGAAAAAATTATTATTAGTTAATTTAAATGTTTGCACTGGATAGAGAATTGTGGATCCTATAGTAGGGCAACATGGGGAAAATATAATAAATAATAAAGGAGAGAGGTTGATAGAATTATTCCAACACAATAATGAATGATTGGTTGAAGTATAAACCGATACGTCAGTATACATGGATGCCACCATCTTGGAATTTAAGATCTATAATTGATTATATTATAAAAGGACGAATACCACAACTCTGGATAAAAGATGTAAGAGTATTCAGAGGGTACCCCTGCGTGTGGATCAGATCATTATTTACTAGTGGCGAGAATTTTCTTCCCTTTTAAAAGTACGAAATATGCAAGAATTAAAGGTGGTAATACTATTTTAAAAATGAATTATAATTTGCAATATCTTCTAGACGCCTCTACTTGCTTTCTTTATAAAATGAGTTTAGCCACAAAACTGCGACATTGCAGATGATATTGCTAATAAAATGTATGAGGGTGTTAAGAAGAAGATAAACGAATCTGCCTTTTAGGCATTAGGAGAGAGAACATCATATATGGAATAGGAAAACAGAAATGTGGTCGAATGGAACTGTAGAGGAGATGGTATATAAGAATGAAATGGCATATAAGAAGTGGTTTGTTACAAAACCTGACGAAGACCTTCAAATATATATAGACAAGAGGAAAGAATTGCAAAGAGTACTTACTGCAGAAACCAATGAGGTATGTCAAAATATACGGGAGGATATAGAGAAATGTTTTGAAAACACTACAGCAAAAAAAGCATGGGGTACACTGAAGTCAATGCGAAAACAAAATAATGACTTTGCTGTAATTAGTCTAATAAGCATAAAGAATGGAGGAAATATAATAAAGCAATGCTTTACGGAAGATAGACCCAACTTCCAACTATCGTGAAATCAGTGTAATGCTGTCATTGGCTAGACTTTATGGGCATATTATGGAAGAAAGAAGTGAAGGATTCTGAAGAGCAAAATGTATTTACACCAGGGCGCTCATGTGTAGATGGGATATTTGCATTACGAAACCTGATTGAAAAAACTTTGTAGAGGTTTAACTACTCATCTTGTTGTTGTAGATCTTCACAAAGCTTGCGGCATTGTTTCTTAAAACGAGTTGTGGTACAGTTTATATAAGAATAGTGTCGATTAACTTATGTAAGTGCCGCAAGCAATTACTGTAAAGAATTTTACAGTAATTGTATGAGCATGGTCAAAATAGGAAATAAAGTTTTCTCAGAATTCCTGGTCACGAAGGTCCTTCGACAGGGATGTACTATGACACCGACACTTTTTAATATCTATTTAGAGGAAGCCCTTGGAGAGTGGAAGAGGAAATGAATTGCTATGGGCATTCCAGTCGGTGGTGAAATCATGTATTCCCTACTATTTGTCAACGATCAGGTCTTCGTGGCCGGGGATATGGATGAATTGAGTTATATGCTCCGTAACTTGAAGGATGAATTTGAAAAATTGGACCTGAAGATTAATATGTCTAAGTATCTGAAATATGTTGAACAACTTTTAGATATTTAGGGATCACTTTATCATCTAATGCCAAACGCCGTGATAATAAAAAGACAACATGAAAGAGCGATACGGCAACTAAACCTCATTTTGTGGAACGATGAAATAACAAAAGAACAAAGCTTCTTTTTGTCCTCAGCAGTTGAAAGTATTATTACCTATGGTGCAGAAATATGTGAACTGAATAAAAGAGAACGAGACAGACTTCTTCCACTTGAAATGGCTTTTAGAGATGCAGTAGCAATTCTAAACTCAAACAGGAAATGAGAAAATAAGGGATAATATGATTAAAAAAAATATTATCGAAAAAATTGAAACCAAACGCCTTTTCTGGTAGGGTCATTTAGAAAGAACGGAGGAGTTTAGATGGGGTAAATTGATATGGAGATGGATTGCTCCTCCATATGCACTAAGGAGATTGGGAAGATAGAGAAATTGCAGATCGGGAAGCGAGTAGTTTGTTAGATAAAATATGCTTAAAATTGTATTAAGAGCTTATTTTCGAAGTGTCGACGTTCCCTCCCCGGTCATCCTGAATATATGAACCAGATTTATCCACTTTTCGTGATCAGGGCCCGCGAATAAAAGGTTTTCTGTCGAAAAATCGCCTTTTCCCCGCAGCATAACTCTACATTCTCCATTATGTGTAAGCAGTGGCGAGAAAGCGAAAACAATACCTCTTGCCGCAGCATTAGATATTTTACTCCAATATACTTACGTATACGAGAAAGTAACTAGAGCTGTAAATGGCACAGACTTTCTCGTACTAGTTAGTTACCTTTTATCCTCCGTCTAGGCTGTTTTTTCCGTTATGCTCTTCGGTTTGGATCTGTGTTCTAATCCTCACCACTTGAAGGCAAAATCTCCTCTTTCTGCAGTTTCAATTGATTGATTAGTATTTTCGGGCGCGTCAACTGCTAAGGTCATTAGTCTCGTAAGTTTGGGGCAACGGGTCACGGAAAGTGACGGTAATTTTCCTCCACTGGATGGCGAGATCTTTCGCCGACTTATACGTCGTCTTGCTGTTTTCCCAACTAGAGATTTCCCATTAACGGGGTAGAGTGTGGGGCATGTAAGTGTGAGTATAAATAAGGCGTGAGGATAGGAAAACGAAGGAGAAATTGCGGTCTGGGGTTCGTTTGTTAGTGTATTCCTTCAGCATTCGACTACTGTTGATCGAAGAAACCACAAAGCACAACTACTCAAGCAGTTGGGCGCTAGAATTCTCTTCCAGACAGCGGCTGAATCCGATCTAGCTATGAAGCTAAAAACCTGGCTCCGTTGGGACTCGAACTCTAGGAACTGTCTATCAGAGGCACTTGCAGTAACATCAATTGATGTCCTGAGACACCTAAGCCGGTCTATAAGTTTCAAGCCAGTGAGAGGCCTCCAATTCTTATTTTACAAATGTTTTGCTTGAAGTGGCCACACTTTACCACACAGCAGGAATGCCAGGGTCGTAGGAGAGATAATGAGCTCATAAAAGTTGGCAGGTTCTTTTTTTAATTTATTTCTGTTTGTCCCGAAGGCCCTCAGCTCCCGAGTACGATCCATTGAATTATATCAGCACTGTTTAGGAAACATTATTGCCAGATGAATACATTGAGTACACGTAAACTGAATGTGCGAAGCCACATCGGGAACATGATGATCAGGAAGGATCGAGGTAGTTTACGCGGTAGTTTCCGCTTAAGTCTGTTGTGGTGAGGAATTTGTTTTCCAATTTTGAAATGTTATAAAGTATTAATGAGAGTTATAAAGTAACACAAGTGTTGTTCATTTTATGAACTGTGTATGACTGCCTAATAAAAACATACAGAACGTAATATTTTTTAATAAAATGTAAAAAGTAAGGTAGCTAGTAAAACCAATTTTAAATATCAATTATTTTCTTATTTTTCAATCAGATAAAATAATGTAAAATTGACGAAAAATTAAAAATAAAATACTTTTTTTTGCTGTAGAGGGGTGGTCGTTGTTTTGAGAGAAGAGTTAAGAAACCTTTCAAAAAATTAATTTTTCATATTAGTCATATGTCATTAATGATATGTCATTTATTTTTTACTCGTCTTTTTCTTACATCGCAGTTAGCTAGCTTTTATTCTTTCTTCACGAGCTAGGCGCCGTTAGTAATCAGGATTCCCAGACGGTCAGCCACCTAGATATCCGTGGTGTCTCGAATTGCTGGACTTCCGTGACTACGCGGGCGTTTCGAATGCTGAGTGTGTAATAGACTTGTTCCACTGGTCCTTTTCATCCTTTTGTTCACCCTTGATTCATCTGATGTGACGATTAGTCTAATTATCACATCAACTTACATTTATCGCACAACGTACTGAACGACTATATTTTATTATTGATCAAAGATATGCTGGTCATGTCAATGGACATTCAAGTCCCCATCGCTTCATAGTTTGATGAGCCGACCCTGTGATGGCAGCACTGAAGCAGGACATCAAATGTTATGTGGTGTTACACGCAATCGCACGTAAGTTATCGTCCCCTGATGTGAGCCTTATGATTGCCAGGATCAAGAAACGTCATAAATGGAAGGAAATAGTCTTCCAGTAAATTTCCGCCGTGGGAAACTCGAAAATTATTTGCCTTTTGTCTTAAATATACTTTTTTTTACATTTTAATTCCTGAAAAAGGAATACAGGACTTTTTCAGAGTGTCTCATCGATGTTTAGCCGGAGAAAAAGCGTCAGCAATGGACGGAATAAAAGTGATGGCAGAAAGCCTGATTACAATTAAAGAGGTAAGTCTAACGTCCTTTTTTAATCCTAGAATACTACTCATAATTAAATGTTCCTCACTGCATAACCTCATTGTTTTGTACATCAGCGAAACTGACACTTAAGGGAATCCGCCCTCCAGAAGTGAGATTGTAAGTTTGTGAAAGGTATGGCTTTTTTGGAAGAAATGATCCGATTGAGTAATTTTATTCCCGTGTCAACGGTGATTTTATGAGATTCAGAGTAAATTTTATACATCGTTATTTTAGGGTGTTTCTGAGAAAGTTTCAACTTAGCGATCAAGCCAAGAACCAACAAAATAGTTCTTCGTGTGCATTATTCATGATAAATCCTCTGATGAACCATTTTCCAAGAAACATAAACCAAAGACATAGTAGACACTTTAAATAAAATATACCCACATTTTAATTGTGGCTGAAAATCAAGGACATTTTGCATTCTCTCCCAATACTCAATTTTGCTTTAGTAAATGCTTTACTTATATATGATACTTTTATCAAATTTGTAAAAAGGTGATACACAATCCCATATTCCCCTCCCTGCAAGATATCTATTTGCTATGGTACATCAATAGAAACTCTGACTACTCTTCCTTAACATAATTTCTCAGAGATTGCATTTTGTGTATTTAAAGTCCCTTCTTTTTATTGTTATGCCACAATGTGTTGAAGGTATATAAATACAGCACAAAATGATCTTTGATTTGATGTTTCATACTAATATTCCTTACAAACATACTAAAAAGCATAAAATCGTAAAAGATAATGCCCAATTGTTGGTCTCAGATTTTAAACATCAAAGAAAAACTTCAAGAAAATTTTGATGGACAGTTTGCATGGATGTAGAATATGGTTAGTATTCTGGAATTAAACTGAAGGAAATCCAAGTAACTATGTTATTAATGTATAGAAGTATGGTTTTGTAGGGAAGTAATAAATGCAGTCTGTGCTCTGGAAATGTTCACGAGTGCCTTTTTTCTCTTGTGTGCAGCAGATTAAAGAAGAACCTGAAGACTTTTTGGAAGAACCTCAACCCATTGTGAGTTGCATTTTCTTGATTTCTCTCTTCAGTATGCATATACAGTGGGTGGGTTTTTTTTTTTTTTTTTTTTTTTTTTTTTTTTTTTTTTTTTTTTTTTTTTTTTTTTTTTTTTTTTTTTTATTATATGTGGTGTTATAAGAAATTTTCTGCGTTTTTTGAAATATAGAGATAAAGAGTATAGGAAACTGAATCATATTTATAAGCAGTCTGCATTGTTTTTGAACAAGACATTTAAAGAACAAGTTTGGAGCCATTTTTGAGAAAAGAATGTCATGTTTGTTGTAAGATTCATTTAAAATATTTCTGTAAATTAAAGTATTCCCTTTGATTTTATTAAGAGTCAAGTTAAGTCAATTCAATAATTGAATATTAATTTGGGGGAATATCTTCTTTAAGGTTTTGTGTCTAGTATCATTGACGCAAACATGCAGGCCAGGTGATGGAAGGGAGTTTTCTGAACTTTAGGGGCTTATAGTTTAGAACACTGAATGTCTACTTTAAAAGGTTCTGTTACTGAAATGGTTCCAATACTGTTAATGTAATGTAATGTACCGTCTGTTAATGGTTCTGTTAATGCACAAGTTAAATAAATTGTTCAAAAGGTAACAATCGAAGGCTTTCAAAGCCAAGGGAGGTAGGTGCTAAAACTTTTTTTTCCTTAGAATGAATTAATAAAAACAGTATGACTTAATTAGGATATAAAATAAAATCATCATAAAAAAAAATTCAAGTATATTTCAACTTGCATTTTATTAGATTCATATGTTTTTTCTACAATTTTAGGAATTGCAGAGTACTCAAATGTTTTTGAAATTCAAGCCATTTGAATAAAGCAAAGTCTACTCTGATATCTTGACTGAGCTACGTCCAGCTTAAACTTTATAAGCTATAAGCTGTAGAATTTATTAAATCTGAGAACAAAGTTGTACTATTTAATTTGGAGTAACAAATACCATTATGTCAGCAGAATGACATATCATGTGTTCTAGGATTTTAAATTTAACTCATAATGGGGAGAAAGAATTTGGTTTTCTTGATTGATATAAGTCATCCATTTCTTACTTTTAAGTTACCTGTATTTTCAGACATCTCTTACAGGAAGATCATGTAGTTCCAACTTAGCAATTTTGGTTTTAAATACACATGATGCTGACTTTTTGATAATTATCCAAGTAGCCTTAGAGATTTTTATTTTGGATTTGTTTAATGTTGCTGCTTTGTTAACGTGTAAGAATTTTCCAGCTTATTTAATATCTTTTGTAGCTGGCAAGCCAGAATGGTAGCTTTGTTGTAGTTTAGAACTTGAATCTTTGCTTCTGTTTGCCAGTGTAGTTCAATTAACACAAAATTGCAATGTGTGCTACCAAAATATGGCCTACCTTAAATTTGTGTTTAAACGTCTCTTGAAAGTTGCGTATTATAAAAATTAGGGCTCAGATGTTAATGTCCTAAAAATGTTAGAAATATGCAAGCATTTATTACCTAAAAAATACAAAAATATGACAAATATGATTTAAAAAAATGTTGGTTACATATTGGAACCCTTCAAAATATTTTTGCTATTTATGTGAGAGATTCTCCTCCTTCTCCGCAAAGTAAACACAAATTGGTATTTCAATAATTAATTTATTAATTCCTGGAATCCTTAACAGGAAAGAGTAACCGGAGTACATTCAGCTGCAACCTTTCCAGTTTACATCTTGGCCAAGAGTGCCTCTCTGTGACACTCACACACGAGACTGCCCTTCGCTCTCTCTCCACTGAACTCCAAAACAAATGACATTACTGACTGCCACCCCACAGCGGTCCCAGGAATGCGGGCAGCCTGTGAAATCTCAAGTCAGGGGCGGCTTCTGCCCAGCATGCTCGCCCTCTCCCACTAACTCCTTCAAACTCGCCCCCTCCCCTCTGAGAAGGGTCGCAACAGTTTAAATAACTGTTATATTGAAAATATACTTTTAAAATATAGCATATTCACCATTCACCCCTGCTCCATTGGTGCCTCATGAAGAGAGTTCTACCTGATAAAGTTATTTTTAGAAGCACTTGACCTTGACACAAAACTTGACAAAACTAAACTAAAACTTTCTTTGCATCTAGAGCTTCGTTTTGTCCTTTTATATAGCTTACCCTCCTAATTCTCGTATATATGCATTTATAGGATAGACACACACAATTACATAGAATAATTATTATAAGAAATACGATAATAATTAGATGTGATAAATCTCTTTGAGATAATTGCAAGTATGTGAAAATGGAATTAAAAAAATAAAATTGGACAAAAATATGTAAATGCATGGAAAAATATGCCCTTAATATGGAAAATTAATGAAAAATGACAAAAGTGTTTAAAAAAAAGCCAAAACATGACTGTATATGACATGTGAAAATGGCATAATTTTAGTAATTGTAGATAAAATCATGCTTAACTTATGTTTTCAAAGGAAATAACACAAAGGAAAAAATATGATGCCATAAACATCTAGGCCCTACTAATAATATTCATATATGAAATTTTAGGTAGAAAAAGGTGGAGTGCTACAAACTGCACCTGTTCTTATTGCTTTAAAAGAGCACTCATATTTAAAATTTTGCTCATTTACTTCAGTCTTGTGAATCTCCCAAATTTTTCAAGTATCCATTCTTGGTTTCCGAAACGTTAGGTAGGGAAAATAACTTAAAAAATCTTTGTGATAGAACTTGATTGTGTATATATGATTTGACAGATATATGACTTTGTAGAAGATATATAACTGGAAAGTGATTTGGTGGTGTTGGTATGGACTGAATAGGATTTTTCGCTTTATTTCACCCTTCAGCAGTAAAAATGAACTTCTTGCTTATTTAGTCTTTCAGAATTATACAGTCCAAATGGTATGTAATACATTAAATATCATATTGTTTTCTTTTTTGATTCTTGATATAGACTCTAAATATGTAGAAACAGTTTTGCACCAGAAAAGATTTTACTTAGCACTTTAAATGATTAAAATTGATTCACAATTTTATGTCATGTGGCAAAGTGTTGTAAAATAATGTACATGTATTGTATGTGAAATATTTGTAGTAAGTTGTTGATACTGTAGCCTGTTGAATGTGATTACTATATCTAGTGTTATAGTATAGACATCGGTATTTGCTAAAACTATGTTTCCACCTTTGAGTACCTAAGTCATTTTTCACAAAAAACACTGATTGGTAAATCAAGAGGCAAGGTAATGGTAAAATTCCAAGCTTAATAAAATGATGCTTACAAGAACGACATGGGTGGGATTTGCTTCTCATTCGTACTCTTGTTTTTTGTGATCTAAAAGTCTGGGATTTGATTCTCCAGAATATTTTGCCATATCTCAGGTGGGAATGACCATTTGCGAAATATACTTGAGCAGTATGAAGACTGACTGAATTTGAATGAATTCTGATCACAGAGAATACGGAACTTAATTTTGTGTTCAATTTATTTCAATTTTAACACTTTGGATTTTTGCAAATTTAGAAATAATCCGAGAAAGTGTATGCTGTTTAGCTTCAATAGTTTGAAGAGGAAAGCATGTGTTAAAGTGAAATGAAAGTATCAACAAAATGAATTATATTTATTTTTTTTGTATCAGCATTATTGTAAACTGGGTACAATGATTTCTGCAATAGTCTATAAATAATTTTATTTTCCTTTTAGTAAACAATCTGCTCATACATGCATTATCTGTGTCAGTGTTTCAGTATTTGCCTTTCTTGTAATGGTTAGAATTTGTGCATCGTGGTCACTGCATCCTAAATCTTTTGATGTAATTTCATATTTAGTAGTATCTATTCAGTATTGGTTGTTTATTATTAATTTTTTGATAGTTTTATAATTATTGAT
This sequence comes from Gryllus longicercus, assembly GCA_038098605.1. Classification (NCBI taxonomy): domain Eukaryota; kingdom Metazoa; phylum Arthropoda; class Insecta; order Orthoptera; family Gryllidae; genus Gryllus; species Gryllus longicercus. Next base: position 48,693 of record JAZDUA010000215.1, read on the forward strand.
TCAAATTTATATTTTAATTAATTATTAGTACTAGAAACCATTAATTATTATTTTATCAATTGCTTTCCTTCAATTAAGTATTTGTTTGTGTATTCATTGTAATATCCAAGCCGAAAGAATTAACAAATTGAGAAATTTCTCTTTTTAACAAAGATTCAATCTGATAATTAATCTTAAAGCCGTCACAGACAACAATGGATCAGAAGAGCTATTGCTGACTTTGTTTTGAGTTAACTCTAATTTTTCTAAGAAAGTGGACACCTGTAGATGAAAAGTAAGATAAGGTTTGTGAAAAAGCATTTTTGTCAGGTGACTTATGGCCCATCTTATATAGAATAGTAAAGAGTGGCAATTGTATTTTATTAGAAATCACCAGCAATGTGTTTTGCTGTGGCTGTCAATATGCAACTTTTAATTTATAAAGAGTGAAATTACATAAGTGAATATTGTGCTACCTGTGTCTGAGGATCAGGCAGAAGCATTATTAAGAAAAAACTGTTTCTCTCTAATTTGTAGGATTAAGGAATTCCCTTGAACATCGTTTTGTAAGATCTTAATACCTGGAAATCAGTTAAATGTAACTAAATGTCCAAATTGTGATTTGCTCTTCTGCTTCTTTTTTTTCACAGGAAGTCCATGTGCCAAGTTCCTTGAAGAGAGAAGTGAAGAAGGAAGAAGATGAAGAGGTGAGATTTTCTCATCCATTCTCTTTTACTGGATTAGTTTACTTTGGAGGGAGATTTACATCTTGGTTGAACAGGCTTTTCATAAGTAAATAAAATGGCATAACTTAAGTGTACAGAGCAAAAGAATCTGGTAGTTGATCTGTTTCATGGGTAGGAGCTGGAGCCTCCAGCCGTGTCTTTTGGCACCGTATTTTGACGTTTTGTGTCTGTCCCTTGGTACCCTCGACTTTTGTGATGACATAAGAGACTCATTCCCGTAAATAAATTGTCAAAGAATAGTCTGAAAGGCAGCTACATGGGCCAATATTGTTGAATATATTTCTACACAAAATCATGAAAGGTTAAGTATAATAAAGCCCCGCTTTTACGTTCCCGCAATTTACACTTTACCGGCATTTACATTATTTCTCGTCGGTCCCATCAGCTTCCGTGTATTCATAATGTTATTAAATCCCTGCTTTTGCGATAGTATACATTCAATTTTCCCGCAATTTACAACAGTCCACTAGGCGCACCAGCATCTGGAATGTGCGTTATTGCCAACGCTCGTCGCCTTGCGGGCGTCGCGCGTTGAAAGGTAGACAACGCGCGTTATCTTGACCTTCGTTCTAGCTTGAGTTGTAGGCACAACGCACGTCGCCAAGAGCGCTCGTGGGCCGTTTCGCATACGATGCAGCGTTAATCGACGACGCGTGTTAAGTGACTCGTGTGCACAGGCATCCACGCAGCTGACGTCATCGGCGTTTGGTAACGCGCGTCAACGCAACGCTCATGTAACACAGGCGTAAGAAAATGAGCTTCACGATCAAGTGTTTATTTTGCGCCATTCGCCTACCCAATTTCACACATTCTCATCGTATAATAAACATATTTTCCCCATCCTCTAATAACATCAAAGTATGGGATTCTCCATACGTTTTTAACAGTAAATTCGTTTCATGAGCCCACTTATCTATTATTTCATAAATAACTTTTAAAAAATACTAGTCGGAAATCATTACGAACTGACGAAAACAAACTTTTTATTGAGAAAATGTAAATTTCACATTTTTTTCTTATAGTAGAAATACCAGTGCCCTTCCTTCATCCAACAATGAGTACTTTGTCGCATCATCAAAGGCTACCATCAGTGGATGGCGTGGACTTGTGAGAGTCCATTGCGGCATTTTAAATTCACTACGCCTTAGTGTTAATACACCTTCAATTTCCGATGTCGCAAATTTCGCTCAGATATCTATTTGACCTTGTAATATTGTTTATTATGTATCTAATGCTGCATATTAAACCACATTATAAGCCTTATTGATTGTGTGTATCTAAATACATCATACTGTATTCATAGTTTTGAAGTTAAAAATAATTTACACTTCCCACAATTTACACCATTTTCTCTAGGGTCCCATGAAAAGTGTAAAAGAGGGGTTTTATTGTATGTAAAAGAATTGCAGTGTGTGTTTGTGGTAGGCTTTTGCAGAATGATCTGCAAACTTCTTTTATTATTGTTATTTATTTTAATGAAACAATTATTTCACATGTTACTAATAAATTATTTTCGAAGGCCATTATCTGTACATAATGTAAAATCTTTAATTTTTTGTCTTTGGTGACTCCGTAATACTGGTTATATTACTTGTGACGTACTGTTCTGATTTCAGTCGCAGGAGATTCATAAACAAAGCTCCTTGACCAGAGAGATCAAGGAAGAGGATGATGAGGTGAGTTTTTCACATCCATTGCCCCGTTTCCAGTTTAGTTTTAAATGCCTGTGAATGAAGTTTTCTTTCCAGATGAACAGCCTTTTTATTAATATATTGAAATTAATTAAGCAAAAGCAGATGTTTGATGATTCTTTTGTTCCATGTATAGGAGCTGGAGCCTCCAGCCACAGTGTTTCTTGAGGTGAAACAAGAATTGAGAGAAGAGATTACAGAAGAATATGAGGTGAGAATTAAAGGTGCAAATTGTTAAGTATGCACACAAATTATTATCCAAATGGTATTTAAAAGAAAAACCTCTTTATTAACTCAAAACATTAGAACTTAAACTATAGAATTGAAGATGCTGGAAACTTTTTAGTGCTTGGTGTGACCATCATTAGCATGAATTAAAACATTAATTCATCTAGGTATGACTTGATCGAAATTTTTCATAATTAGGCAATTTTGTCATCTTCATTCCAAATTGTGATGGTGAACTCCACGAGTTGATGCTTTGTGGTAGGATATTTTGCCTTTACTTTTGTTTTAGGAACACTCCATAGCGATTCTTTTGGATTCATATCTGGGCTATATCCTGACCAGTCAAACATGCAAATATCACCGGAATACAATTCTCTCTTCAGTTTTTGATCGGTTGAAAGGAGCACCATCATTCGTGAAAATTCCATCTCAATTGCAAACTGACATTCATTGCCAGAACAAGGAGACCTGATGACCTCTTTATATTGTGCACTATTTTTATTTCCTTTTACTATAAGAATTTTGCCTGATCCATACACTGAAATAACCCCTCAAATAAACATCTTGACTCATTGCACCACATATTCTTTCTTGAAGGCTCCCCTGGCTCTCTTTTAACATTGTGGGGGCTATCAGCAATAGCCCAGATGGTTTTCACTTCTGAATACAACCTGAAGCAAATTTAGTAAATACAATACTTTATTCATCTACATGATAAAACAGTGATATTCTTCTGGATTTTTCCAAGCAACAAAACTAGTTTCTTCAGTGTTTCTGCCACAGCTCTCCGTGATTGCTCTTTACACTTGCCTTTTTAATTATGGCCAGCCTCTTGGCCAACGACAAAACCTTTTGTTTAGATTCCATGACTGGCATTTCCATAGAAGTAAAAAACCAAACAAAAAAACTGAGCATTCAATTACACACCCATAGTACTAATGTATGTCCATTCAAGATAGTCCACAAAGTGATAAAACAGATTGAGAGCACCAAAGTAAAATAATATTTTGAATACACGTAGCAGAAAACAGCTCCACAGCACTGAAAACAATTGGAAACATATGAGCACTGCAGCGACTTCCTTGTTGCCAAGAGAATGGTTATCAGTAGGACTTACTGAAAACTGAGATGTTTTGCGCGATATGTATGTGCGAGCAAGCTTAACTCGCAACAGTGCCCACAGGGAGAAGCATGATACAAGAGGTGTGACTTACTGTCAGCTGGCCCACAGCAGTTAAAAGGTTAAGCATTTGCCCCATCATTTATCTTGCAGATGAAATTTCTAAGACACCTGGAGGAAAACGCAACGCTTTGTCTCTTACAAGTAAGATCAAAAGCATGATGGGAAATAGAATCTTGTCCGCAATAGGCGGTTTTAAATGCAAGAAATAAATGCTTTGTTTACATACAACTGTCATTGGGACTGTGAATTCTGTCTTAAATAGGATCCTCTTATACCAGGATCTCTTACAACTGGGTTTTGCTGTATATTCACTTAAATTAACATTTAAATCTTCGTTTCCATACATTCACACCACTCCTTTCAGAAATATCACGATTTTCCCCCCATTCTGCGAGTACTCTTTTACCCTTAAAGTCATAATTTAGAATATAAAGAATGATTTGGCTAATAATTTGTCCAGATCTGTTTATTTTTCAATTGGAGTTTTGTATTTAAATGAGGTATCTTAGTAAAATAGAGAAATCTGATAATTTCATTGTTGTGAGATTAGAATTTTTAATTGTCTGTAATATTTTTCTTCATTGCTAATCTATGAGGTGCATCCAGAAAATAAGTTGTGAGTGCATCCAGTGGTCTGCTGGAGTAGTAGGATAGGAGTGCACAGGAGTAGAGAGGAGGTATGTGGAACTAATGCTGTGCTGTTTTAGTCTTGTAATGGCAGTGGTTACCGCACCATGCTACAATAAAATGGCTGCTCTGACATTTTCTCCTGCCAACTGTGAGGTTCATGCAGTCATTTGATTTTCATATGCTTGGAAACAATCTTCATCTGAGCTCCATCTTCAATTGCCCCACATGTATGTACACAACATTATGGTCAAATGATGGGGGAGGCAATTCACTGAAGGACCAACCAATATTTATGACGAAGACCATAGAGGCCGACAATTTCCGAGTTCCCTTGCCAACTCCTCTGCATGTCTCACTCAGTATTGCATGAAGTTCCCTCCCGGTGGCTTGGTTTTCATAAAGTGTGTGCAGGACAAGTGCCAAAGCAACTGATGAACACAAAAGGAAAGCCGCAGCATTGACATTCCTACACAGATGCAGAGAAGAGTGTCAAGTTTCTCGAACAAGTTGTCACTGGGGATTAAACATGGGCGTCACATTCCACATCGGAAACTAAACAACAATCCATGCATTGGCATCATAGAGGTTCACGTGTGATGATTAAATTCAAGCAGACTGTCTCTGAAAAAAATCATATGCACTGTATTGTGGGATCGACATGGTGCCCTTCTGTGCAAGTTCTTGCTGTGAAGGGAGACCTTAACTACTGAGCAGTGTTGTCAGATTTTTAAAAATCTGAGGAGTGTGCTCCAGAACATGAAACGTTGGATGTTGACAAGAGGCATTACACCTGTGCATGACAGTGCAAGACTCCACACAGCCAATGCCACACGGAATGTGTTGAATTAGTTTTATTGGGAGGTCTTCGACCCCACCTCGCACCAAGTGACTTTCATCTCTAATGTCTTATGAAGTGTTTTCTGGCAGGAAATCTTGTCCACAATGACGCTGAGGTGCAATCTGAAGTGTCTTCGTGGTAGCAGGCTCCTATGATTTGGGCACACAATTGTTGGGCCTCATCACAATAAATGCTTCAACAGTGGTGGTGACTACGTTGAGAAGTAGCCAGTAAATCTATGTTAATTCTCCAATAAAAATGTCTTACTTAGTGATGTTTTTGGTATCTTTATTGGTCATTAAAACTTACTTTCTGGATGCACCTCATACGAAATTGTGAAGATTGTATTATTGAATTAGGGTTCTAAATTTCTTAATTGTATCTGTGCTTTATTACTTGTTTTGTCCTGTTGCAGGACTCTTTTGCAACGCGCAGGGAAGATGTTTCCGATGCTACTGAAGAATGTGAGGAGTTGCCAGGTGAGTTGGAAAAAACAAGGTTTAGGTGTTGGTACTTTTTGAGTGGATATGAAAGTGGTTTTCATTTGACCTTTTGAGCTATGTCAGCACACCTGAACAAATACACTCATAACTCTGGCCCACAAAAAAAAAAGTTTTTGAATGTTTCCTTCACTTTATAAGTCAAATATTACTAATTTTAGGTTGAGAAAAATAAATATGGCAATGAAAAATGTTTGTTAACTATTGTTTCTAAGAAATTCAACAGATAGAAATATTTTATTTCAACAGTTTAAGAGAAGATATTCATTTTAATAATGCATGTCTACAATGTGCATTTGAATATTTTTAAATGACAGTTACATAAAGGAGTTCTAAATTGTTGAAAAAACTGCTGTATTTTCGGGTTTGAAGAGAATTATTTGGTGACTTCTTGAGGTCAATGTCTTCTCACTTCCCTCTTTTGAGTTCCGGAGCATCTCTACATACAGACTAGCAGTAATCCTTAATCGTTGCTTAGTTCCAACAACTCTGGTACCTCTGTTCCATTAAAGAAATGTCCTAATGGAATCTTTCTCAGTTTATATCTCTGACTGCTCCACAACTAGGAGGAAAAAATCATAGGTGGAAGTGGAGAAAACGAATTTTAACAGACATTTTGCATATGAGTTCGTTGTGTTTTTGCAGACGCACTGCCACCGAGTGAAGTTTTAATCTCTTTTGTTACCTAAAAATCCATGAATAACTCCCTGAATGCTTTCCAAGCATTATCTTCTTTCTCCTCCAAAACTCTGTGAAACGTAGGAACCTTTACAAGTTGTCGAATTTGTGGTCCAACAAAATTACCTTCCTTAACTTTTGCATTACTTAATATACAAAATCTTTCTCTAATTACCTAAACGCCACTCCATCTTGGTTCACAGCTTTGACAACATTTTTCATCAACTTTATATCTGATACCCAACTTTATATGTAGGGCGTGGAAGAAGCAAATATTTTGGATCAACAAGAGGTCAACATTTTTCTTGGTAGAATTAAGATTCCTTGCAGGCCAGCCTGTGTGAATGTAATTGATTTCCTGACTCAACTATCCTACAGTCATAAAAAACAGCAGTTTTAGTATGCCCCAGTTGCAATTCTAAGTTATGGCTTTTAGATCGGTACAGATTATTCGCCTCGTGTTAAGCATATAGCAAGAGTTGCCACGTAGAGAGCCCATGACTTATCCGGTTTCCTTCCTTCATACGAAAATAATGGTGATAGGCAGTCTTCACAAGAGATATGAGATTACATTTCTGTGAAAATGATGTTATTCCACTACAGGTGTAGCAAAAAATATTCACTGAATTTACATATTTATGTGGGATTTTGATTTAACAAGCTATACATTTCAAAAGCACTTCAAAACCAGAAGTCATGCGGTAATTTTCACAGAAACAATATGAAATTTTCAGTTACTGCAACAGTAATTGTGTTTATAACCTACAAACAACCAGAAAACATTATGTTTCATCAGTTGATAGGGAGGCGACAACTTTCAAAAGCAAAATTTCTCTCAAATTGAAAATGTACTCTAAAAGCTGGCACGTCTCTGTATCTCCAAAACTAGAGCTAATTGGTCATTTGTATGTTGATTTTTGAATTCAGGAAGTTGAAGTACCTAAGAATAAGATATTTTTCAGCTCAAAACATTTTCATTGTTGGGCAGTGTAATTTATTGTTAATTAATTCCCAAACATTTTTGTTGAGAAAACAGGGGTGACCTGTCTTGATACAATACTAGCACATGCACAAAGTTAAATTCGATACATGGCTCTATAAAAACAACTAATAATTAATTGCTACAGTTTTAAATTAATTTCCAAGTGTTATTGCTGTGGAAATGAGTATAAGAGGGCTTGATTTGACATCAACACACACACACACAAACACAACACATGTGCACACTCACACACACTCATGCATCACGTACATGCATGCCTACACACAAACACCTTCATAAGTGGCCATTGCTATTTCATGTTCAGTCAGACCTGACATAAAGCCCTGTTGTTTTTGGAAAAAAAATCATCAAATTTTGGGGGTAATTGGCATATAGCCCCTGGGACATTTTTCAACATTTTTTCAAAATGGCTTCAAATATTTCTTTAAATTTCTGGTAAGAATAAAGTGAAATTCATTTACAAAGATGCCATGTGACCAAATTTCACTGTTAACTCTGAATTTTCAAAAATTGCGAGAGTTTGAAATTTTGTCCCAATCTTCCTACAACAACAATATTGAAAATGGGGATTTTTGCTTCAAATGAAATTTGTTCTCCATTTTTTTTGTTTTTTAATTAAGTCTTGAAATTTTTTTGAAAATAGTAGTTATTGTGCTATTTGAATGAAATATGGACAATATTAAAAACTTGTTCAAAGATTTTCTTGTGTGGATAGGTCTAAACACACTGACTAACATGACATAAACACTACTTTGAGTTCTTTGGATTTTTCTAAGACAATATTTTTTTTATATTTCTCACGTTAATATTTACATTACAGGTATTTTATACATTATTGCGTTGGCGAGTTTATGTGCTTCAAATGATTCATAATGAACTTTCTCAAAAACTCAAAATTTTTCTGTAAAAATATGTTGGTATTAGGGAACCGAAAAATTAAAAATATGAATATGTCTTAGGTGGCAGTGGTAGGTATTATCGGGGAGAGAAAAGCAAAAATCGAGCCCAAACTGGGGGGATTAAGGAAGTATGGGATGATGGCTGTCATTCTATTGCACCACCAGTTACTCTCTCACAAATTACTTGTTAGTGTAGGAAAAGTTATGTAATGCTGCAGTCAAAAACTGCAATTTTTTGACAGTCTCATTTTGTGTTTCGCTCTCATTGATGGGTGTTAAGTTAGTTGAAAGCTAGTTGGGATATATGAATTTTGACATGCTTATCTTAAGAATTAACTCACTTATTCCATGTATAACAAATCAAAACTTTGGTCCCTAATGGCTGCAGATAGTCTGTGATGGCTTTATTTGTTTGTTTCTTCATTAACTGCAGAACAAGTTTTTTCTTTTGAATTGCATTATTCCTCAAAGAGGAACATTTCTCATCTGAAATTGTACTGTTGTAGTAGGGTTTTGGGCATTTCAGACTAGAAAGGTTTATTTCCACTGATGCTGTTGTAGTGGAGACGGACAGAATGAGGGATAATGAGTTGTAAGCCTCCATAAAAATGTCTTTATCCTCATAAAACATTTTGAACATGTTTCTGTAGAAATCTGTCTATATTTTTCATCAGCATATAAGATAGAGTTAATTTCTTATGCAGTACCATAAAAGGGCAGTTAAATAATGACAAATAATGTGATTAAACTTGGTCTCCCACTGGATAGACACATCCAATTACATTTTTTAAGCATATTGTTCATAAATATGTTAAAATCTTCTAGTGTTACCTCTTACTAAATTGGAAAGGTTATAACAATAATAACACCAACAATAATATTTCATTCCTTATAAACTTACACAAGAATCAATCAAGATTAATTTCTGGAATTATTGTTTTCAAATAATTTTTATTGCATGTGTTCAGTGTTATTAGACGACGCCATGACTTTACTTTGCTTGCAGCCCCTTCAGATATTATAGGAGAAACCCAACACAAATGGTTGAATTTTACCATTTGTGGTAGTAAAGCAAGTATTTACAGCTGTTGTCGTTTCTCACCACGTAAACTCCATTTCTTTCGTTCTTCCCAGGCAACATTTTCTAAATCTCTTTCCGCTATCATTGAACTTATGTCTTCCTCCCACTTCCTTCTTGGTCTTCCTCTCTATCTTCTTTATTCAGGATGGTGTTCCCGCTTCTTTTTGTAGTTGCTCACTGTCTAACCTTCTTAAATGCCCATAGCATAATCAAGCCTTTGTTTCTACCAGTTCTAAGGTTGGTTTTCCAAGTTTCTTTATTTTTATTCTTTGGTTTTTAATTCTTTTCATGTAATTTGACCACACCGCCTCCAATATTCCATTTCTATTCATTGGATCCCATTTCTATCTCGGTCATTAGTTCATAACTCAGCTCCATATGTCAATTGACTTACAAATATTGTTTTATACAGTGTAATCTTTGTGTTTCTTCGTATTCTAAAATTGTGTGTCAATGGATGTAATGATCTTTAAACCTGCCTAACTCTATTTGTTTCGTTTAGAACAGCTTTGCTATCCCAACCATCACTTGTTAAACTTGCACACTGATAGTTTAATTCCTTTACACATTTAATTATACCCCTGTGAGTTAACACATTCTGACCATTGCCTCCCACTACCATATATTTTGTATTTGATACAGTAGTACGTTGCTAATCCAAAACCTGCAAATCTGAAATTTCGAATAATTTGAACAAAATTCGAGATGGAGGAAAAATTAACAAAATTAATAAAATGCTAATTTATAGTGTAACAGGGAAAACACAGTGCTTTCTATAAAACACATAGGGTTTTTCAATTCCACAAAAAATATAGGGAAAAAAGTTCTCATGTTCAAAAAATTGATTGTCAATGTAGAATTTGAAATAACGATAATTTGTAATTGAGGAATTAATTATTTAAGATAAAATTATTTATAAGAAATTTCATTAATTAAAAGAAATATTATTTTTAAAAAACTATTTTAAGTTAATTAGTGTCATTTTATGTCATAAACTAATAAATTACATGATACTTTACAATGTTTTACATGAATGTCTAATATTTTTGAAAATTTGCACTTTGTATAAACTAACATAGCAAGCTCTCTAAACATTATTCATGGGAGATGAAAAGACACACAGCCAATGATTTTAAGTTTGCTTTGATGTGTTCATGAAATTTGTGCACGTGTCACTTATTATATGATCTAAGCATACGCACATGAGGGCTACATCAACTGGCATTCAGTAATATAACCGTAAACTGCAGGTGAAGAAAAAATGCTATCATAGTCAATCGCGACTTGTTTTGCTGCGCTCGTGGGGCCAGAGCTAAGCAGAAAAACTCTTATCGAAGAACAAAAACCATGGGAAACGGATTTAGAGAAACAAAGTTGGTTTGAGAGAGAACAAAAGTAGAGAAAGGCTGAGGAATTGATAGGTAGCACTGAATAAGGAAACTAGTGGTGCTCTTGAATGCACAGACTTTTTCTGGTACTTGTTAGGTTTCCAATTTCTTTGGTCTGGCAAGCTTTTCGGGCTAGCCACATACCCCAGCTAGCTGCCATCTATAGCTGTCCAAAGTACTTTCTTTTTCTTTATTTTCTCAATTTTTCGGTTTTCTAATAGTAGAATCAAAATATTACTTTAAGAATATTATAGAAGAGTAAAACCTCATCATACAAGGAAATTTTCTTTAACAAAGGCTGTAGTAGGATAAGGGGGTAAAAATGACCTCAAGCTTTATTCAATTTTGAATAGAGGGCACGTTTAGTGTTATTTTAAAAGTCATTTTTCCAAAATCTCAGAGTAGAAGCGTGATTATTTTGTAAGATATCAGAAAAAATATGCATTTTTGGTTTTTGATTATTTTCATATCATTGCTCAAAGATAAAATGCTGTAAAACTTACAAGACATAACTGACATTTATAAGCATCTTGAAGAGCTTTTTCAAAAAATTTGGTGGGAAATTCTATTATAATAAAAATATTAAATTATTTGTTATTTTTCATTTTGGTGTGATGATCCAAAAAATTTGTACAAATTGGTTTTAAGGTGTTCTTTACTACTGGTTTTTCAGATTTATCTTATCTTTTTCTTGTATTTCTTATTTCATCATTTACAAGCCTAAAACTCAAACTCATAATAAGTTTACTTCTCTATGGAAAAATATTTTCAGTGTGAAAATCATATAATTTTACCATACAAAAATATTGGGGATTATTTTGGGCAGCAAATCATGTTTTTGTGATGTGTTTTGATGTGAAAAAATTAAAAATTATTTGAAGTGGTTACGTTGTCGATGCTGCTGGTCTATATAATGCAATCAAAATTATGATCATTATTTTGAAACAGATTATGTCAAAAGCTTAAATTCTTTGTTGAAATGAGGAGAGATTTTTGTTTTAGACAGAGGTTTCAGAGTAGTTAAAAGTGAATTGGATGACCAAGATTACATAATGCTAATGCCATCATTGAAAGGAAAGTGGCCAGTTGAAACAGTCCATGATGTATTGGGTAAAAAATATATACTGTTACATAATCAACTCAGTAACTTTTACCTAAAGCGGGATTATTCTGTAAGATTGCATGATTTCTTAATAACACTTTTGGTAAATGTTTTAATTCCGACCAAAGCATGGTGGAAGAAATCAACTTGATGAATGTCAGGAAAGATGTTGAAAATACTCTTGCTGCAGAAATTGAAAATTGGAAAACTGTACCATTTAAAAACATGACATCTGATGATCTTATTAACTTTCCAGAAATTTGTGAAAAAGAATTAAACAATTTTTTTTCACATGCACTTTTCAATTCTCCCAAGCTATATCATATTTAGCGGAAATGTTAGATGAAGATGATAATATTCATCTTAGCTTCTTCAAGGAAAAAGCGAATATTGTACATTTTTTATTGTCGAAGTACAATCACGACATAAAAAAAAAACAAGACATAAATGTTTCATTTGTCTACAAACCACATACAATAGTAATATCTGGAAAATCTTATGATAAGCATGTGATTGCGGTTGTCAAAGGTGTTCTCACCTAGCAGATATTGTATATTATTTGTCATCTGCTCAGTATCTGTCCCACAAAATTGAACCAGCTGCAAAGTTGTTATTTTTTTAATACTGATGAAATTGTGCTGACCATAGATGATGATGGCAAAGAAGATTAAATTTAATACGATTCAATATGATTTTTATGTAACGTTAAGCATTATTTCTGAATGTGTTCACAATTATTAATTTTTCCACGAAAATAGGAAAATTGTATATTTTGATTGGTTAGTGGTTGACTGATTATCATTGAAAATTGTCACTTTATGCCACTTTCGAACTGTTTCTCTACACTTCTCACTCTCAATGCAATCTGGCAACATACGTGTGGTCTGGTTATTCTAACGATGTGCCCATGTCATGGTCAGGTGGTTCGTGACGCAAACTGGTGTGATGAGCCAAGATATACAATATAAATTGTTATTAAGCTTTTCGCCATGATAAATAATATAAAATATATCATCATGCTGAATGAGCATGAATCTTTTGGAAAACATGTTGACGCAGGGTGTGGTGCGGGCAGTTCATTGTGGAGTGTCCTGGAAAGAGGAGATTAAAGAACGATCTAATTTAGTAGTTGGGGAAGGCATGTTGGAAAAGTTGCTAATCGTATTGCAAATTGATTCTAAAGTTTTTGTTGATTTTTGTTAATGAAAGGGTCTGTGAATAATTTTCTAGAAATAAATTTTCTGTTGTGTTTGCTGCTTCAAAACAGGATTTTGAATTAGCTTTTTGTCTAATTAATTAATGTTCGTTAATGGGGTGAGGTGCATGAATTCACAAGCTCGTATAGTCGAATCGCGATTTGCTTTGGAGTTTCTGAAGGCAGCATTGTGCAGTTAGAATATCGTCGAATTGCGTTGGAAAAGTCGGCCTGGGGCGTAAAAAGTTGTCGAAGTGCAATTTGGAAATCGGTCCATGTCGTTATATGAGCGAAATCGGGTGCTAATCATACTAAAAGTTTGGTAGTGCCCTCGATTTCTGCAAGGGCAAATACCAACCGTTCTGGATCTTCCCATCCGGCGATTTCGGATAGGACGTTAACTGTATTAATGAATTAGTTTTCGTTTTGATTTGCTTCATTAATAAATATTTCAATACAATTATAACAAGCAATTTTTTGTCGTCGAAATGATGACAGGTATTGAGGGGTCGGAGGGGGGCGTGAGGGAGCTAGGAGAGGAGAGAGGCTTATTGTCGGGAGGGGCGTTGCTTAATGCCGCTTGCCCATGCCGCCACATAAGCGCGCGAACGTCAATCATCAGGGCTCTTCGCCGACGACGGACAAAGGGACCGAAGCAGGTACCTGCTGCGGTCCCTTTGTCCGTCGTCGCCGGAGGGTCGGCGAAGAGCCCTGATGATTGACGTTCGCGCGCTTATGTGGCGGCGTGGGCAAGCGGCCTAAGGTCTTGAAGTGAAAGCTACTTTGGTCGCCCGTCTTGCGAGCCGAGCGTTGAAAAAGACAGAACTTTCTTAATATTCTAAGTTGAAAATGAAATTGCCTAATATTCTAAATTCAACTAGGTTGGCCTACTAATACTAATGATAGATGATGGAGTATGAGGGTGAAATGAAAGTTGGGAACCATTTTTAGTACTCTTTAATCAATGTCTAATTTTTTTATCGATGTCTAGATTCAAAATAAAGAACCCCCGACTCGTTGCTCCAAACGGGTAGTACGACTCCACTACTCCAAATGGGTAGTACCCATTTGCATATCTGCTCCATCTCCCTGCTCTGGTTGTAAATCCGGAGGTGGAACGCGGATGGTGTTTTTATCCGGAGTTGCTGTAAGAGAGAGAGAGAGGGGGGGGGGAGGGATGGAGAGAGAAAAATCGGGTGCATTCATGAAGGCACCAGCTTCATACTCCAACTCTTCGGCGGGTATCTCGTTTGTCGATGACATGGTCGTCTGTTGAGCTTCGTCTGTTATTCTTGCTGCTGCTTCGTACAACCGCTGCCTACGCGGAGTGTCCGCAGCAGGCAATTTTTAGCGTCACGTGTTGGCGTATGAGCAAGTTGAGACCTGCGCGGCAGCGGATTGGGCAGCGTTTTGTTACCTGCAGATTTCCATTCACGGCCGGACGCGCTTCGACCGCTGCCGCTCCCGTTGAACCCTGGCAGAACTGTGCGCACCATGTCGAAGGCTGAATATCTGATAGAGCTCGTGAGAAGGTTTCCAGTTTTATATGACCTGCAGCACGAAGATTACAAGAACACTCGTAAGAAGGACAAGATATGGGATGAAATTGGGAAGGAAATCAACGAAACTGGTGAGTATTTAGTGCTTTATTCATATAGCACATAAGTGGTACGTACACTATGTGATCAAAAGTATCCGGACACGTGGCTGAAAATGACTTACCGGTTCGTGGCGCCTTCCATCGGTAATGCTGGAATTCAGTTGGGTGTTGGCCCACCCTTAGCCTTGATGTCAGCTTCCACTCTCGCAGGAATACTTTCAATTCAGGTTCTGGAAGATTTCTTTGTCGATTGGCAGCCCATTCTTCACAAAGTGCTCCACTGGGTAGAGGTATCGATGGAGGTCGGTGAGGCCTGGCACGACGTCGGCGTTCCAAAATATCCCAAATGTTCGATAGGATTCAAGTTAGGACTCTGTGCAGGCTAGTCCATTACAGGGATGTTATTGTCGTGCAACCACTCCGCCACAGGCCGTGCAGTATGAATAAGTGCTCGATCGTGTTGAAAGATGTAATCGCCGGCAATCAAGATGCAATTCCTGAATTGCTCTTTGACTATGGGAAGCAAGATGTTTAAAACATCAACGTGCCACACAAAACATGGGGTGCAATCCCCTCCATGAAAAACACGACCCCACCATGACACAATTTTTGGACGTGTCCGGATACTTTTGATCAGTAGTGTACTTCCAAAGACTGATGTAATAAAGATGCGAAAACCACTTTTTGACACTTATTCAAAAATACATGTCAACTTTACTCATATTTACAATTTCAAGGCTTATTTTCGAACTCCGTCCTAGAGATCGCAGAATGCAAAAATATAGCAGTTTGTGGAAACGTTGGGCTGATTTACACCTGAGGTTTGAAATAATTTACAAACTGTTCTTGCGTTTGAAATGCCAATGCTTTTGCACGTCTTGGACCATTCTGTAAATCAGCACAAGCTCTCAAAACAGTTCAGGAGGCTCTAATAATTCAAAGAAATGGTCATCGCACTTTTTCTCTCTTAAAAAGTAATGCAAAATGCACGTCGTCTTTACAGTTAGTATTGTAGTTGAAACTTTTGTCTCTATTGGTCTATAAAATATTCGCCATTTGTGTGCCAAAATGTCGATGAAATTTTTCATAAACCTTCTTGCAGTATAGTCTTGCATAACAATTCTCTTTTCGAACATCATACCTAGAGTGTTTAAATGGAAACGGTCTCATTAAGCAAGACTTTAATGCAAACGTTTCATCTCAGATTAATACATGTGAGCAAGTATCATTTTCACCTGGCAGATTTTTCGCCCCAGGAAAATTCATTGGCCCTGCTTGAAACTTTTTTCCCATGTTGGAAACTTTTAAAATACCACCATCACTGTTCTTACCAAATCCACCGATGTCAATAAATTTGTAATCTGGCCCAACAATTGCCATGAGTACTATTGAAAATGTATTCGAATAGCATCAATTTTGGGATCCACTATTATCTGGACACTTGATTCTGACATGTTTACCAACCATACTGCGAATAAGTTAGGGAATCGCCACAAATTTTTAAATCCTTCTGCAGATTGATTCCAAATTGGTGTCGTAGATTCAGTTCCGTCTATATTTTTGCATATAGCTTGGCAAACGTCTGTCAGAACTGCACTCACTGTTGAAAATCCCGTTGAAAAGCTTTGGCCATTTGTGCTAAAACTGCCACCGATGGCTAGAAACTTCTAAAATAAACATTTTTTTTCAGGTGAAGAAGCGAAGAAAAAGTGGAAAAACCTCAGAGACACGTTTGCCAAATCCATGCGATCTACTCAAACGAAAACGGGACAAGCTGCGAAGAGCAGCAAGAAATGGGTGTGGGCGGACCAGATGCAAGCCTTCCTCCCTTACCTAGCATTTGCAACTACCGCGTCGAACGTTTCGGAAATTGACTCGGAGAATGTTAATTTGAACTCGCATTCTACGGAGGAAAATACCTCACAATCTGTAGAGATTGTTGATGAAGCAGCGGGCGCAGAAAATGTTGTAGAAACGGATAATACAGAAATTGCAGTGAACACTCGCTCCTCAGTTATTTCTGCAGATATTCCTCCTCGGATATTGCAGCCAGTGTCAGATATTCCTATCGGTGCCCCAGCTACGGATGCATCGAGAAGACAAAAACTCGGTAGAAAACGTCGATCGGAATCGCCATCCTGTGTGTCAGAAATTATACAATATTTTGAAAGTAAAAAGGAGACGGAGTGCGATGCAACCGACTGTCTTTTTTTGGCTCATGCAAAAACGGTGAAAACATTTTCCAGGCAAAGGCAAGCCATCATAAAAATGAAAATTGCACAACTGATCATGGAACAAGAGCTTTTGCATTTAGAGGAACTTGCGTCAACAAGTTCTACCCTTTCACATGAAAATAGTACACAAAGTTACTATTCTAATCCCAGCGCTGAATCTTCAGAGGTTGAATAACTCATTTCGTGTTCGAGCGTGCATCTGACCCGACCGAAAACACAGGAAAAAATACTTCTAATTTTGTCCAGGTCTTATATAATTGAAAGTAAATCTCACTTTTGAGCCATTCCACGTCAAATCGCACAAAAAAGATCAAAATATGACCTTCATATTTTTGTCTATATATTATCTGGATCAGATATGTTAACGTGTGTATGTACGTAATAATCGCGCAACTTTTCTTGAACTATGACGTTGCATCCCCCCCTCTCTGGCACAAGAAACAGTTGAGGACAAAAGCTCGCAGCTAGCACTGATAACAACATTCCAAACACATCTTCACTGACGCGAAATATAAACAATTTTCTGGAGAAAACTGTCCGTGATTTTCTCCAAAATATCTAAAGAAATGTCCGAAGCAAGTGAAGACACGTCACAGGAGATACCTCGAACTCCTGAGAAAAGTTAAGAACTGTTATTGCTTCTCCAGAGATTGGCATTGTTTCATAAAATCTAGTGGCCAATTTCGTAACTAATATCCCCTCTCTACCAGCATCTCTTCAAACCATCGTTTAAGAAAAGTTGCGCGAGTAATATTGGCGCGACAGCTCGTGAACGGGCTCAGGCCTACCAGCGACGTCCCTGGCTCGCGGCCATGGGTTAAGGGGGTACGTGTGGTTAGCACGTACACATCCCCACGCCGTGTACTGGTCTTCTCAATCTGAGAAATGAATTTTCTCATTGTCACACTGCAACATATATTGGGACATTGCAAGGAAATCGCACACTATAATCACAACTACTAGCCACGAGAACAAATATATCAACATGGATATTTAATTTTTTCCAACTTAAATATTTTAGGAAAGATTGCATTTTGAAATTTTCTAAAAATGACGCGCATCACTTACTTTAAAGTATTATAAATCTTAATACACCAATTATAGAAAATCCATTTAAATTCCATTCGCAACTTGAAAACATGCTTATTTTTTTAGATTTTGCAAAATATTTCTTTTCTCAAATTTTCATTCTTTTTTAATTTTGAAAACTAAATATGTTTGTAAACTCGATGAGCTAAAATTGTTTAAAAATATTTATGAACACATTAGAGTGCGGCTGACAACTCCAGAAAATAATCAAAGTGGGTTCTCAGTAACTTTAAAAAATATTAAATATTTTACTAACCAGTGTGCAGTAGATTGCTGCAACAAGCATGTTTCTTGTGTTACTGGCCAGCAGTTCCTTTGAATAATGCAATAATTTTTCTTCATGAGGTAGTGCAACTGCACGAATATATTTGGTTATTCAATACCATATTCTTGACGCACGCTTTGAAATGTTTTTGTCTCTCACTTCAAATATACTTGCTCGCCTTCTGTTGCGAAAGACCATCTTTTCACTACAGCTCCAGTTGGTGACACAGGAGTGAAAGGATGTATTTTTAATGTTCCGGTTTTTGGCTTCAAATTTTGATACCTAGATACCAACCTAATGCTCACTGTGATGACTGTGTGTATCTAAAGAACAGAAAATAAACGAAATATTCGAAATACTACTTTTTGCTTATTCAAATAGTTTCTTCGGCGTTGTAATTAGATCGTGACATGGTTGTAGACTGGCGCGTGTAGGAAGTATCTTAACAGTTCCTCCATCGCAGCATGCAAAGTCGCAAAAAAATTCTTCACGAAGGCAATTGTTTCTAATTTTTGTATTGTGCACTTCAACCATAGGAGAAGTAAATAATTTTATTCACATCACTAAATTCCCGTTTTAAGAGGGCAATTATTTTACTCCGAAAAAAATAAAAAGCAGCAGTGTCGTGTTTCATACATTCTGAAATTCCAACAAAACTTTTGTGATGAATTTCATTATTTTTTGTAATAGTAAAAATACCAAGCCACAATAAAAGGATGTATTGTAGCTTGGTATTTTTCCAATGCACACCTTGAAGTGAATCTTGAACAACAAAGGAATAATTGTCAGACAACTCTACCATTATAATGCAGTTGTCAAATTGTAGTTCTTCCTTGCGTTGGATCAAAAACAAATTTTGTTGTGAGCTATAAAAATGCGAGGAAATAAAGAGAGAAGTTTGTCGGAGATTTGTCTAAAATTCATCTGTGGAGGATTGAAAAGTCTCCAAATTCATGTGATCAACTGTAATCCACTGTCTATAAGTTAATTGTTCAATAACTTCTGCGCCAAATAATCTCTTAATTTTGTTGATTAAGTTGATAGGTCCTGGGCAATTTGAACATTCCTCAAAATAATAAGATATTGATGGTGGGTTGCAAATACAATAATGTGAACGTGAATGTACGCCAATGCTTCTTTGTAGTTTTTAACAACCACGCCAGAATATATTGTTAGGCCAAAAATGTTTGCCCCATCTATCATTAAAGTAATATTTTTCTGATATACATAAACACAAACTCTGTACAATTCGTTTCGCTGACACGAAGGATAGTGGTAGTTGAATTCGTTTCGCAGCCTGCCATCCCTTCTGGGGACAGGGTGAACATGTGAGATTCTAATATTTTTTGAAACCCTATTCAGGCCGACGGTCATACTTTTTATTGTTTTTCAGCAATTCTTTTTATTGTTCTTGGATCAAAGACCGAACGCAATTCGTCAGTGCTTAGGAAGATACAGTGCGCCCTCATACTTGCAATTGATTCTTACTTTCCCGTATACGTACGTATATACGGAATAATATACGTAGTATAGGGAAAGTTATGTAATGCTACAGAATGTCGATTTCGAGATTTTAGCTGAAATACACGTTTTGGGGCGACAGGTACCGAAAAAGTGCTGCTTTTTCTTTTCTTTTTTTTTTTACCTGCGCCTAAACCTTGAATAGGATTTTTCCATTTTGAAGGAACCCCTGTCCATCGAGCTCGAGCCGAAACTTTGAGATTTTGAAAACCAATCTTCAAAATGTGGGGGTACTTCACATAAGGCCCCCGGAGATTTTCAAAATTTTCTCAAAACCACTCCAAATTTTTTCTTTAAATTTCTTGAAAGAATATAAGTAACTTATACTTGGCGAAGGTCCGATTTTCACTGTTAACCCTGAATTTTCGAAAATTTTAAAAGTGGAAATTTCTTTCGGTGTCTTCTTACAACTACAAAATTAATGATAGAGATTTTTCCTTCAACTAAAATTTGTTCTCTATTGTGAGTTCTTTCGTGAAGGTCGTGTACATTTTTTTGAAAATATTAGTATTCGCACAATATTGCGTGCAATTTTAAAAATTTACAATACGTTTCTCAAAATTGGCTCCAAATTTTCTCTTTAAACTTTTGGTAGGGATTGTGCTAAATGTACTCTATCAGATGACGTAAACTCCATATTGCTCTCGCTTGTTTCTTCAAAGGGTACAAAATGTATTTTTTTGACTTGAATCTCATGTCGTTAATAGTTATACTAGCGGCAATTTGTTCACATTATTGTATTTACGAGTACATGTTCTTTAAATAGTGTCATATAAAGTTTCTCGAAAACTACCGTTTTCTGTGAAAACGATCTCAAAACTCCGCATTTTCAGAAATGCTCAAACGCCATTTTCTCAAAAACAGCTCCTGATTTTTTTCTTCAAACATTTCGAACGAATAGTGCTAATTGCACTCTTTAACATGACGTAAAGTTCATTTCGGTGTATTTTTTTGTTTTTTCAAAACTTACGCAAATGTATTTTTTTTAAGATCTCTCACGCCGTTGATATGCACATTATCAGCAATTTTTAAACACTTTTGTATTTGTACGTGTAAGTACTTCAAATAACTTCAAATGAAGTTTTTCGAAAACTCACAAATTTTCTGTTAAAAGAGCTATAAATTTCGAATTTACAGTAGCACTTAAACCCCGGTTTTTAAAAAACGGCTCCAAATTTTTCAAAGAAAATTATTTATGTCGAGGTTGTATTGTTATTTAATAATCTTAAAATAAATTTTCCGCTCTACAATTAGGAAACCGAAAAATTAAGAAACATCAAAAATATGTACTTAGGTCAGGGATAGATGGAAGCTGGCAAGAGTATGTGGCAAGTCCGAGTTGCTAGCCGGGACCTAAGGAAATAAAAAATTAATACGGGAAAGTCTGTGCCATTCTGTAGATTTACTAGTTTAGAACTGTATTAGCACAGTGCCCACGTTTTTCTTGAATTTTATAGAAAATTGAAGAAGAAATACTCCTATTTTTTTCAAATGTTTATCTCAAGTTCATGTAGAAATTTTACTTACTTTTAGAAAATAGAAATTTTAAATAAAACATGTTTTTTGAAAAATTAATGTACTAAAGAATAAAATACACATATATTATTAAATGAAACAAACCAGGAATTTTTATGTTAAGTACATTCGGGGCATTAATCGATCATATTTTACGATGTTCGCGAAAATTCCAAAATGTAATATGGGCATAACTACACAAATAATCAATTTTCTGGCAAATAAAAACGTCTTTTTTGATGTCAAGATTTAAGAAAAAATGTTCATTTTAAAAATAGTCGGGTTAACTCTTGTGCAATTTGATGTGAAATGGCTCAATTGTGTTTAAAATGTTTGCCTTTCTACTTTTCTTGAACACAAGGGAAAATGCTTCCAATTTTGTTCAGTTTTTTAATCCTTAAACAACATAGCGTAAATCTCAAATATCTTTAAAAATTTTGTTTTGAAAATATTTTGTATGTTTTAATAATAAATGTTTATGAAATTATTATTGGAATTATTTCTTCGCAAACAAAAATTGAATACTTTATTTTCTTACCTTAGTGCAACAGCCAAACATTCATTTGAAGTAGCTTCTCTATAGTTAGTGTCAGATTTTCTAATGTCGTCTGAGATGAGATTCAAAATTTCATCGAAATTGTCACTAATCATTCTAAAGTAGATGAAAAATCGTTTCTCGTTCTTTCGAGGTTACGGCATTAAGGTATGAAATTCTCCACATTTTCTTCTGTCCCATTGCCACGGACCCATTTCCTTCGCTTCCAAAAAAAAAAGATATTACCTTTTTCTGTGGGAAAACCGTAGATGTAGGTTAAAGCCGTACGGCAGGTGCTTAAAGTCGTTTAAAAGCTTTGCTTCCAGATGTTAATGGAGTGACGTACTATTGTAATCAATGTGCTGGCCAGAACAAATAATATTGTTGCCCTCGTTTTTGTACATCCTAAATGACAACATGCCTGGAATCAATAAAATAAACCATACATTCTTGATCGGTGGTATGGAGTGTGATAGTGCACATGCCGTCGATGAGAGAGCAAAGAGAAATACCATAATGAAAATTAATCACCAAAATAACTGGATGACATTGGTGATGATATCAAAGAGCAAAAACCTTTTCGAAGTAGTTCAAATGGCAACAAAAGATTTGTTGAATTTCAGTTCTCTGGCAATAAAAGGAGATCAATCTCGGATTAAAAAGGTTTGATCAGACTGGGCAAGAATGTCTTTGGGCACCAAGTCAGTGGCTCCAGTTTAGAAAACCAGATGGAAAGTATTTTAATCACGAGTTAAACAGTTATGAACAGTTTGTTATAATTGATTTTAAAAGAAAAGGAAGTCTCTCCAGTCTGAAACAGTTACCCCTTTTGAATGATGAATCTGTCTCAATAAGTGATGCAAAGAAAAAAGATCCTATTGACTTACTTCCTCCTATTGGCACCTCATTTCATGATTTTTATAAATCTTTGAAAACTGACACTTCAAAAGCAACTGACCTACATTTGTAGGAAATCGATCCAGATGAGGATAATTCAAATCATTTAATTTGTGAAAATCTTAATATTTTCTAAAAGTCTTTTTATGTATTTTTAATTGTGCGTTTTCCAAAAAATGTTTTATTTTGTAAAACTGTCTTTAATTGTATGTTTTTTGAATTTACACAATTCCTTGAAATATTAGGTGCAAGTAGTATTTTTTTATAAAAATATCATTATCTGAAACTTTCTTACTTATTTATATTCTAAGATCATCTATCAGAATTCTTCAAGAATAAGTAAACAATTGGAAAATTTGATAAGTCAATGGTACAGAATAATGTAATTCGCACAATACGAACATAAACAAATAGGATACACTTTGGGTGTCATTGTAAAATATGATGGAAATTACAATTTTTAACCCAAATAGAATTTGTGTTGTTTTACTAACCATATTTTCAAGAACTGTTGAACTTTAAAAGTCGTCTCCTGATAAATTCTTTTTTCAAGACTTACCAAGTTTTTCCCTTTGACCATCGAAATATAATCCATCTTCTGTAGCCACTAACTCACTGTTAGCGTTAATTTATAATCAGACATTTAAAAAGGTTCTAGCACTTCTTTTTCCAACCCGCCCGTAATTCATTCACCAGTGACTGATTTCAATGTAATGCAAAGCAAGTTTGAAAGGATTGATAGAGTTTATACATAGAGTACAACAGAAATTGTTTAACTAGAATTATAAGTACGTAGTATCACAACAAACGTATTCAGTAAAAGAAGTGGACGATTCCACTAAAATGTTCAAAATTGCAGAATCACGTTTTTAAGAGTATCGCTGTATTCCTTGAGTCTTCTAAACACATGAAAATAATGTTCACACGATTACTAATGTGTAGGACGTCTAACGTCTATAGTAGATGTATTGTGGATCAACCATTTTTCAATGGTATAATGACACATTACACTAATACCAATTAGGACTAATTATTGAGATGTAGATTTCTGACATATCTAGATAGAAAAATAACTCTAGAAATAATCTAGTGGTGAAATACAGTGGCATAGATAAATACATTCCGAATCTTCGGCACATTGTTTATCCAGGTCCAATGAGATTTGTTTCTAAAGTGTGTTCTGATGTCCTGTCACCAGATGCGGAATGCTCCAACTCTGGAACTTCCATCGAGACGCCGGCGCCAGCGCGCCGGGAAAAAGTCTGGCACAAATGCCCCGTCTGCCAGAAGAGCTTTACACCTCGAGGAAATTTAAATAGGCACTTGCGGACCCACACAGGTGAAAAACCGTTTCAGTGTTCCGTCTGCCTGAAGCGGTTCACAGCTAAAGAAACCTTAAAATTACACATGCGCAACCACGAAGAAGAGAGGCCCATCGTGTGCTACGTATGTCAGAAAACCTTCGCGCGAAAAGGAGGATTAATTAGGCACATGTTGGTCCACTCACGGGAACCGTTCAAATGTTCCGTCTGCCAGAAGGTTTTCCTACTTAGGGCACATTTAATTAAACACATGCGAACCCACGGAGATGAAAGACCGTTTGAGTGTTCCGTTTGCCTGAAGTGTTTCAAAGATAGCGGGACTTTAAGTACCCACAAGCGGACCCACACAGGAGAAAGACCGTTTAAGTGTTCGGTCTGCGAGAAGGGGTTTTTAGTGAGGGGGAATTTAACTAACCATATGCGTACTCACACAGGAGAAAGACCCTACGAATGTTCCGTGTGCTTCAAGTGTTTTTCAGAGAGCAGAACTTTAAGTACACACATGCGGACCCACACAGGGGAAAGGCCATTTAAATGTTCTGTGTGCCAGAAGTGTTTTTCAGGAAGTGGAAGTTTAAAGAGGCACATGCAAAGTCATCCAGAGGAAGGACACTTTGAATGTTCAGTCTGCCAGATGAGTTTCTTAAAAAGGGGAAGTTTAAGTAACCACATGCGGGCTCACAAATGAAAAACCATTTAAATGTTCTGGTTTTTCATTTGTTTCACTTCAGGGAAGTGTTTCCCAGAAAGTAGAAAATCAGACGTGCACTTTTAAAGGGAAAATACCGTTCTAATGTCCACGTAGTCACAAAAGTCAAATAATTTCAATGTTCCGTTTGTCTAAAGGGTCTGGGGCAACAATATCAACCGCTTGCTAACCCACGCAGGAGATAGATCATTTGAATGTTTCGTGGGCCAAAAATATTTTTTGAAGGGAAGTTATATGAGAAACGTGTGTACCCATACGGAGAAAATCCTTTGAATGTGTGTACCAGAAGAGTTTCAAACGCCACATTGAATTAAACACACGCGGACATACGTAAAATTAACAATTTAATGAGATATTTCGGAAGCTCATCATCACTAGTGACCAACTGAATGTGTGACATTCCATCTGGGAGAAGATTTTAAATAAGTCTGCGAGGTTTCTGTACAGGAATGGGTTAACTAAGCACTTGTGTAACGTGCAACAAACATATTAAAATAACTCCCCGTTTCGAGAGATGAATTTTGGAATGTAGACATGGAAAATTGTCTTGCAAGCCCTTACTGGGAAAGATACGAAGGGTCCATCTACCAGATAAGGCGGGGTGTACAAATTGCCAGGCGATTGCCGATCAGCCAAAGGGAAAACTTACTGTCAGGTAAAATTTATAACGTAACTAAAAGAGCGCATGTTTAAAGAAAACAAATGCTCTATCGGCGGGAATACATCGTTAAGGCAGCTCCCTACATCCCGCAAACGCCGAATAGCGAATGTTCACTACCGATTCCTTGGTAGTGAAGACGGGTTGTTTGCTTTTTGATGAGCAACCAACACTCGGTGCTCGCCCTGAACTGTAGGTAGCACCTGTTTCGCAAAATGGCAGCAGCCAACTTAAAGTATCATTCCGGCCAACTCTCTCGCCTTGTTTGGTCATCCACTCGAACTGTTGAGAGACTGTCCCCGATACAATAATGTACATATCGTTAGAAATAAACAATGTTTTTTCTGCATACGGATATTTACTCGGGGCCCAATTATGCTAAATAAGAGCTAGCATTGTCAAGGTGTGGGAGTTCGAGTTTAAATGCAATTGAACGAGTGCTACTTAAAAAATTTCTGCGGTGAGACCTGGTGTTAATGTTTTTGAGTTTATAGTATTATCAATTTCTTTATGGTTTCAACTGTTAATAATATTTTATGTTAAACAGAAAATAAATATCACAATTATTTAAGTTTATTAAATTTATGTTTTATAAGTGACTTAATGAATTGTTTCTAAGTGTTCAGGACTACGAATTGTGACGAACTGTGCCTTCTCCATACTTTGTCGGGACCAGCACCTTCCCAACCGCGATTCGTTTTACCTTTGCACCCTCCCTGCTTTCTGAAGCGTCCTCGAAAGGTCAGAACCAGTAAAATCAATACATAAAACAAAACTCTCCATCGAGAACGCAGCCCACCCTCGCTGAACACTCTTTGACTTCACCCTTCTGACATCCCCGTCAACCCTTTCGCGATGCGACCTTGATAGATCTTAATAACCTGACGCACTTATAAAGCTCCTTTTTTAAATTTGATGCGTGTATACAGGCGGAACGCGTCTCCTAACTCCTTAAGGAGTTTTGAGCGCATTGGAGTAATCCTCCGTTACGAAGCGCCCTCTAGGGACCGTTGTGTAGCCTAGTCACGTCAGTCACGGTCAAGTCGGGGAATCGCTGACAGGTAGTCTTCGCGTCTCTCGCGCGCCATGCGTCATCTATCCATTGGCCAGAATTGGGAAGGAAGAAGGATAGGTGTAAGGTTTAGGCAAACTCGTTTTATCCTAACAAAATTCACATAAAATTTCACAAGGGAATCGAACCTGGAACCTCATTGGTGAAAAGCGTCTTCGCTATCAAGGCCCCGAGAGCTCTTTTACAGCTAGTGCTGGCAGCATAACTGAAGGTTTTGCGGTCATTGTATCCTTCAGCCCATTTGACTCTCCTTCCTTCCTTCCTTCCTTCGTTTCAGTTGGCTAACTTGTAAATGGCTTCGACGCTTCCTTTTGTCATGTCCTCGTGCGACGAAAATGTAGCTCGCTACAAGAAATGAATGAAATTTGGAAGTGCAGTGCTGTTCTCTTCTGTAAAAGTTCTTTTTTATAAACATTACATTTAGTTTACTTTTTTTGTGATAGTATTATGTTTATTTGAAAACCGAGGTTTGAATATCAGACGCGTACTAGCGCCTGGGTTTCTTGCTCCGGTGCGGTAAAGTGGCGTTTCATGGTTCAGTGCTTTGCGTTGTACATTTATTTCAAAAGTACGCGGTTGTGAACTATGAGAAGCCATGATGTCTTAACGGGTGCCATGCACGAACATAAACACTTTACGAAGAAGCGTGAGTGAACAGCTGTCGCGGCAGAGGAATTCGTCTCTGAATTATATGTGTTGCTTACTTGTGTAGCGAAATGTCATTATTGACACATTGCCGGCCAAATTACTTCGAATTTGGCGCCTTGTCTTCTTAAATAGGGCGTTTGATGTTCTTTGAAGGCGTTTCAAAGGAAAAGATTGTACATTTTAAGTCGCTAAAAAATTCCCGCTAAAAATTGGCATTGTCGAAATGAGTTTTCTATGGCAGACGCCGACTCGCCTTGTTACTACAAGCTAATGCGGAAAGCTGAGTAAAAGCGTTTTGAACGTCTTCAAGGTTTGACCCAGAGTGTGCCAGGCACTGGATGTAGTAGAAACACGTAGCCAAAGGCCACGGAATTCGTAAGGAAAGTGTCAGTTTTCGTTTGGACAGAGGTAACTGTTACAACTTCAATACTCGTTAATTCTTTCTCCAAGTAGCAATCCTTGTCAATTGTGTGTCGTCTCTTTTCCAGAACATTCTTGTCTGACAGAAGCTGCTGTGATAGAAGAGGCGATGTTCCATTGCCATTTCCATCAAAAATGCTCTCCCAACTTTTCTTCGACTATTTTGCCGCCTGAACAGTCATTTTGGCTCGTTCTTTGGCGGATTCTTCTATATCTTTAACCTCTGCACACCCGTTCCGCCCTCTGCTCCCCTAGCGTGCAGCTGCGCACACTGGACACACACACACACACACACACACACACACACACACGTGCACTGCAGTACCTCACGCATCGAGAGCTTCGAGCTTACACAAGGCACCCGGTCAAGGTCGCAACTGACTCTTGCTGAACACACTCTGGCCCCTCTTCCCCACTGTCAGTTTCGCCTTAGCACACCGTTATTAAATTTGGCGCATTTATCTCTGACCACTTCATACTCGTTCCATTCCGCGCCCTCTTGCCCCCCAGCGCAGCGTGGGGCTACGCGCCTTGGAGAATTTTCGATACATCACTATCCTCCAACTACGTCTCCAGGCTTCCAGAAAGTCCGAGAACACCCAAAGTACGTCGGAAGAAAGTCCACTTAGGGGAGTCCATTTCGGTGACTTCCCTCCGCGTGCTTAGCTTCCGAATCACAAGCAGCAGGCAAGCACTGACGAAGGGAAAAGACGCCATAGCGACAGAGACAAGAACACAAGAACCGGAAAGAGAACTCAGGATGGCGAAACGACGGACTCGTAGAAAACAGACTTGGGAACAGAACGAGATATAGTTGTATCATCTTTTGAGATAGTGATCAGCATGCAGTTCGTACGCTAAGACGACACGAGAAATCACGAATTCATTCAGGTCCGCGCGGATTCCTATGCAAACTGTGAAGTGCAATCGCACAGATAATAGCTGCTGCCGCCCGCGATCCACGTGAGTCAAAAGACCCGTTCGCAACGGGCTGAGCCTACCCGAGTGCTGAACCCCGACAGATGGAACTTGAGCTGCGAAAAGTGCGAGTCCAGCCCTTCGCTTCGTACTACATCAACCATTGAGTGCACGAACCCCACCCTACGTTTTCGTCTGTCACGGTAACGTCCAGTTGAACCGAAAGTCTTTATTGCAAAAGAAAGACAATGTTACATGGAGCATACAATGAGTAAAGTCAGCTAATAACACGTGTAAGAATAAATTACCATATTCGTGACGATAAAATGTGTTTGGTGAAGGAGAAGGTTGCAGCACAGAACTCATTAACAACATACTACGCCGCAAAATAGTCAAACAAGAACAAAAAATGTACACTACACTTTCTCCTATAACACAAACACCGGACAAGTACACTTGCTTACTTTATTTTGGACCCCTTTCAGAAAAAGTCGCACACAATATTCACAAAGCAGGTATCAAAGTTTCATTCAAATCACAGAATTCCCTTAAAAAAATGCTGCCCCCCAAAAACACACAGATCTTCTAGTAAAAAGCGGCGTCTATTCTCTAAATTGCCATGACTGCGTAGCCAAATATATTGGTCAAACAGGCAGAACTTTTAATACCAGAATCAAGGAACATATACATGCTTGGAAACACAACACCTGTAAATCTCACTTTGCAATCATTTACTCCAGACAGGCCATACATTCAATTCACACACAGACATTCGTTTACTGAAAATAGAAAATCACTACCACACCAGATTAACTTTAGAAAACCTACATATTCATTTAAATAATAACTTATTGATTGAAAACATAAACCATAGTCTTCCTTTACTAAAATTACTATTAGACACCACTCCCACACCGCACCCCGCCGGGGCGGCACAGTGACAGCGCACCGCGCCCAGGCCATCGCCCTCCTCCACCCCACGGCCGGGTACTTAAGCCCCTTGGCTCGCCCGACCCCGCGTAGTCGTTTTGTGGCTTCCATCCAGCAGGTAAGGAATGGCTCAACTTTCATTTCTATGTTTTCTGTTTCAAATTTTACGTGTTCTAATTCTATTTCATTCACTTTCCTTTACTATTAAATGACTTACCCCCCCCCCCCACTTTTTTTCTGCCAGTTCCTAGAATGTTAAATATATTTTCCAAAATTTTGTAAATTATTAGTAACCTTTATTATAATTTTGTTGTAAAATCAAAAGAATATTCACGTTTTAATGTTTTGTTTTTTCTTCTTGTACTAGATGACTGATGATGATGGCTAAGCCATCGAAAGCTGCTCTTGTAATAAGTAATATTGTTGGCAATGACGACGCATATAATTATTTCATTTGAAATGCCAACGATAACGCACCACAATACCTATATTACGTGAAGTATAAAACTTATTTGTCAAGTGAACTATCATTTCACTTGAAGCCCCCCACAATATATAAGAAAACTGAGAATTAATCACTTCCACATTGTAACCGGAAGATGTCTATGAGCTTATGCATACCACACATGGTGCCAAGAGGCTGATCAGGAGACGCGGAATTGCATGTGTGAGCAGTTATGAACACGTCTGCTCTTACCAGGAACATGGCGTAACACTGTTTTGTAATCGCTTGACATGGGGACGTAGGCGCATTCCGCCCAAGTCGTCAAGGTCCGGCACGAGGTGGCAGTTTTCTACGCTAGCGTGCTGATAGGCAGCGGTGCTCATGGCTGAGTGAGTGGACTAATGGACAAATGCAGAGGCCAGGAGGTGGCGAAATCTGCGGTCGGCGATAGAACTAATTGAACATATTGAGCGTACCCGACTCGTTACTCTTCAGAGCGTGCAATTGAGGTATAAAATAGCTGAGAATGCAGCGAGTTCTAATAATAATTCGACTGAAGTGGCTCAGTGCGTGGCACGCTGACTTCGCAGTCGGGAGGCCCGGGTTCGATTCTCGGGCCGGCCATCCTGATCGGGGTTTTCGTGGGTTCCCTCGGTCTTACAAACGAATGCTGGGATGGTTTCTAAAGGCCACGAACATCGCTCAGCATCATTCTATCACCACATAATTTAAGGCTTAACAACCTTAACTTACCAAGGGTTACAGCCGAAAGCTGATCCCTATAATGACACACGTGAATCTCTCTCGGGGCTAGAATATGACTGCGTCTCGGAAGAGAACGTGTAGCGTGGATAGAAATGGCCTATACGCAAATAATAATAATAATAATAATAATAATAATAATAGTAATATAGAATGTATACGATTCTCCCAGAAGAGGATATTACTCGTATTCTTTTAAACATTCGTCTCTTCCAAATAAAGCTTTAACAGTTTCAAACAACTGAATTTGCATTAGCTATTAGTATGTATCTTTTATCAATCTATACATCATCTCTTTAGCAACGATTCGCAGTACTCCTTGACTCCATCTTCAGGATATATACCACACAAAAACATGACAATAATACTATATAACCCAACATCACATTCTACTATATAAAATTATAAGACATTCCATGAAACAATTCCATTTAAAATACACCATTTAAAATCAAAAACTTGCCATGTTCCTTATGTACAAAATTGTACATTAAGTAGATGAAATATCATCTTCTAAAACATTATTATGAGTAAATTTCAACTGCCACAAAGCTAAATAATAGACCATAAATCTCTAATTTAATAAGTACAAACACAGGTTGTCAGCATATTGATGCGTAATATAACATGAACGAAACATACTTAACATTTTATCGGTACGTTCATACCTACGTCAATTAGATTACTATATGTACCCAGAGAGGCTATGTGTACTTTTCAACCATTCTGTTTACATTCACCAGACCAGCAAGATAGGAGGTTACAACATAATCCAACACTGAACATACGATGTCAACAACGAGCTAGAATATTACTACGTACATAATAAAAATACTACATCTGTAGTATATTCTAGCTCGTTGGATGTCAAATACCAATCCTTATATGTAAACTCTTAGTGACACCCTTAGGTGTCCCTAAGGGTTTGCATAATACTATCATAACGCCTAGTAAAAGAATTAGATTCTAACATGGATAAATTCTAACACTAAAGATAGAATGAATAGATTCTAACACTATAAATGTTATTGTTTATTATGTGAAAGATTTCTAATATAGGTCTCTTCCTTCTATTTGGTTCAGCAGTTGAAACTTAAGAATTTATTTTTATTAACTTTAGTATTTTTTTAAATATTATTCTTTAAAAATTCTTTTGAAGTAATGTCGGAGACAACTTACTACTACGATTTGGCTATTACAAAGTGAATTTCTATTTATGATTAAAGGAAATGAATGTCATGTAAAATTTTGTCAATTTTTCTACCAAATATTTAGAAATTCTAATTGATTACCTGCACTCAAATTGCAAAATATGTGCAATTTCGGTATTTGCAAAGTCAACATCAGTGACTGGGGACTTCCTTTTGCATATCTTTACTGAGGTGGAAAGAGCTTATTGTTTTTTGTGTCTGTTGATAATCATTTTGACAGACCACTCAAGTCATACAAAAATTTAAACTATGGTGGTGCTACAGAATGGGATAGACTTTCTCGTTCTAGTTATTTTTCTAATTTCTTTGGTTTGGGATAGCTTTTCGATCTTTCACATCCGCTTGGCTGCTGCTATCGTCACCAAAAAAACATTTTTCTCATATACTATCAATTTTTCATTTTCCTAATTGTAGAACTGAAATATTATTTTAAGAAATTAAAGAACATTAAAATCTATTCCTATATGGAAATTTTCGTTGAAAAATGTGGGGCCGTTCAGTGGCGTCTCTACGTATCCTTGGCGACGGCATACGCTGGGCGAATCGGATGTCAGTTACATCAGCATCCGCTAATGAATTGTTTACATCGCCATGTGCACGTCTAAAGGCGCGATTCTGTCACGAGCGTGGGCGCCGCGCCTAGTCTCCGACCCGAATGTCTATATCCATATGTTTGTATTTTTTTCATCCGTATGTAGCATATGTTTCATATGCCCTGA
This sequence comes from Gryllus longicercus, assembly GCA_038098605.1. Taxonomy (NCBI): domain Eukaryota; kingdom Metazoa; phylum Arthropoda; class Insecta; order Orthoptera; family Gryllidae; genus Gryllus; species Gryllus longicercus. The sequence continues at coordinate 81,304 of JAZDUA010000215.1, forward strand.
TAAATTGTAAACGATGGGTAGCATTTCCTATGAAAGTCGCAGTGTCGCCTCGTTGAAGCGTCATGAAAAGCTATAGCGAAGGCGGTAGACATCGCACGCCTTTACGTTAAGCAACAATGCACAATGTGCTCGGTAGCTGCCAATCCCAAAGTTCGATATCGCGCAGTATAGGTAGTTTGTCATGCTGAGTCACCTCCACGGCAGGTTATTCAACATTTCCAACAGAATCCTAAAATGTAAATTACGCCAAAAGGACTGTACATTCAAAAATACCACAGAGTATAGTTAACGCATCTAATTGGTCGAGAGTATCTTACGTCATAGCCTCCACCATTGCCTGCTTTAGTAAGGCCGCCGCCCGTTCCTGCGCAGCACAGAGGCAGGGCTAATCCTAGTCGCGAGAATTAGCACGGAGTTTGCTAGCCCCGACCCGACTTTGGCCCCGACAGCCCTACTAATAAAAGCGTGGTGTAACATGGGTATACCACGCTTATTCTGGGACTAGTTAGTTCTAGCTTAAGAATGGTGTAAGAACGGAATAACTTTTTACTAATAATGGCGCCTAAACCGTGGAATAACTAAAACTTCTCTAAACCGAAAATAATGCTTGGCAACGTTGCTTCTTGTAGCATCTTTGGTGATTTTGCATATTCTCTGCTAGGAAGAAGTGAGCGACGACATCCGCCATTTGACTACGAATTACCGAGTGTTAGCGAAAAGAAGTTCGTGGTGTGCGACGCGTGTCTTCCTACATTTAATATTTACGAGTTATTGATTGGTTATTGTTTTTAGGAGGGTTTGAATAGTTTTTTATTAGTATATATTAAATTGCATTTTGTGTATAATTAAGCAATGAAAAGCGCGCGAAGGAGTGTGAGCTGGGATAGTGAAGAAAAGGTAAGAAAGATTTTGTTTTGATAAATATTTAGCATTGTTTTTTGCAAGTGTGATGTTTGAATGTGTTAACTTTTCCTGTTTTCTTTTTCTTTCCAGCAACTGCTGAGAGAAATAATGAAGGAACATTTAAATGTATTGAATGTGAAAAACAATGATACATTTATTAAAAAAAGAAAAGCCCAAGCTTGGCAAGAAATTACAAAAAAATTTAATGATGTAAACTTTCGGAGTAGGGAATTGAAACAAATTTATAACCAATGGAAAGTAATGAAAACAAAGTCAAAGAAAGAAATGGGGGAATACAAGAAACATTGTAGATTGACTGGCGGGGGACCAAAGCCTACAAGTCCTTCACACGAGACTCTGGAAATGGTGAGTCTGGATCCCACAGGATTTTTATATCCAGAGAATCCATACGACTCTGACAATTTTGTGGTATCTTACGAACCACAAATAGAAATCAAGGATACTGTGTTGCGTCCAGCAATAAATATTTTTGCATTGGAAAGGAGCGATGCTGCAATTGCCTCCACTTCAGGCAATTCTCTTGCTGCTGCTGCTGGTGTTGTGAGCGAGTTTTGTAGTGATGCAGAACTACTCACCGCTACTACTATGCCCCCTGCAACTGCTAGTTTCACTGCTTCCAGTGATGCGGGAGCTGCTGCTGCTGCTACTACTACTACAACTACTGCTACTGTTACTACTACTGCTGCTGCTGTTACTACTACTACTACTGCTGCTGCTGTTACTACTACTACTACTGCTGCTGCTGTTACTACTACTACTACTGCTGCTGCTGTTACTACTACTACCACCACCACCACCACCACCACCACCACCACCACCACCACCACCACCACCACCACCACCACCACCACCACCACCACCACCACCACCACCACCACCACCACCACCACCACCACCACCACCACCACCACCACCACCACCACCACCACCACCACCACCACCACCACCACCACCACCACCACCACCACCACCACCACCACCACCACCACCACCACCACCACCACCACCACCACCACCACCACCACCACCACCACCACCACCACCACCACCACCACCACCACCACCACCACCACCACCACCACCACCACCACCACCACCACCACCACCACCACCACCACCACCACCACCACCACCACCACCACCACCACCACCACCACCACCACCACCACCACCACCACCACCACCACCACCACCACCACCACCACCACCACCACCACCACCACCACCACCACCACCACCACCACCACCACCACCACCACCACCACCACCACCACCACCACCACCACCACCACCACCACCACCACCACCACCACCACCACCACCACCACCACCACCACCACCACCACCACCACCACCACCACCACCACCACCACCACCACCACCACCACCACCACCACCACCACCACCACCACCACCACCACCACCACCACCACCACCACCACCACCACCACCACCACCACCACCACCACCACCACCACCACCACCACCACCACCACCACCACCACCACCACCACCACCACCACCACCACCACCACCACCACCACCACCACCACCACCACCACCACCACCACCACCACCACCACCACCACCACCACCACCACCACCACCACCACCACCACCACCACCACCACCACCACCACCACCACCACCACCACCACCACCACCACCACCACCACCACCACCACCACCACCACCACCACCACCACCACCACCACCACCACCACCACCACCACCACCACCACCACCACCACCACCACCACCACCACCACCACCACCACCACCACCACCACCACCACCACCACCACCACCACCACCACCACCACCACCACCACCACCACCACCACCACCACCACCACCACCACCACCACCACCACCACCACCACCACCACCACCACCACCACCACCACCACCACCACCACCACCACCACCACCACCACCACCACCACCACCACCACCACCACCACCACCACCACCACCACCACCACCACCACCACCACCACCACCACCACCACCACCACCACCACCACCACCACCACCACCACCACCACCACCACCACCACCACCACCACCACCACCACCACCACCACCACCACCACCACCACCACCACCACCACCACCACCACCACCACCACCACCACCACCACCACCACCACCACCACCACCACCACCACCACCACCACCACCACCACCACCACCACCACCACCACCACCACCACCACCACCACCACCACCACCACCACCACCACCACCACCACCACCACCACCACCACCACCACCACCACCACCACCACCACCACCACCACCACCACCACCACCACCACCACCACCACCACCACCACCACCACCACCACCACCACCACCACCACCACCACCACCACCACCACCACCACCACCACCACCACCACCACCACCACCACCACCACCACCACCACCACCACCACCACCACCACCACCACCACCACCACCACCACCACCACCACCACCACCACCACCACCACCACCACCACCACCACCACCACCACCACCACCACCACCACCACCACCACCACCACCACCACCACCACCACCACCACCACCACCACCACCACCACCACCACCACCACCACCACCACCACCACCACCACCACCACCACCACCACCACCACCACCACCACCACCACCACCACCACCACCACCACCACCACCACCACCACCACCACCACCACCACCACCACCACCACCACCACCACCACCACCACCACCACCACCACCACCACCACCACCACCACCACCACCACCACCACCACCACCACCACCACCACCACCACCACCACCACCACCACCACCACCACCACCACCACCACCACCACCACCACCACCACCACCACCACCACCACCACCACCACCACCACCACCACCACCACCACCACCACCACCACCACCACCACCACCACCACCACCACCACCACCACCACCACCACCACCACCACCACCACCACCACCACCACCACCACCACCACCACCACCACCACCACCACCACCACCACCACCACCACCACCACCACCACCACCACCACCACCACCACCACCACCACCACCACCACCACCACCACCACCACCACCACCACCACCACCACCACCACCACCACCACCACCACCACCACCACCACCACCACCACCACCACCACCACCACCACCACCACCACCACCACCACCACCACCACCACCACCACCACCACCACCACCACCACCACCACCACCACCACCACCACCACCACCACCACCACCACCACCACCACCACCACCACCACCACCACCACCACCACCACCACCACCACCACCACCACCACCACCACCACCACCACCACCACCACCACCACCACCACCACCACCACCACCACCACCACCACCACCACCACCACCACCACCACCACCACCACCACCACCACCACCACCACCACCACCACCACCACCACCACCACCACCACCACCACCACCACCACCACCACCACCACCACCACCACCACCACCACCACCACCACCACCACCACCACCACCACCACCACCACCACCACCACCACCACCACCACCACCACCACCACCACCACCACCACCACCACCACCACCACCACCACCACCACCACCACCACCACCACCACCACCACCACCACCACCACCACCACCACCACCACCACCACCACCACCACCACCACCACCACCACCACCACCACCACCACCACCACCACCACCACCACCACCACCACCACCACCACCACCACCACCACCACCACCACCACCACCACCACCACCACCACCACCACCACCACCACCACCACCACCACCACCACCACCACCACCACCACCACCACCACCACCACCACCACCACCACCACCACCACCACCACCACCACCACCACCACCACCACCACCACCACCACCACCACCACCACCACCACCACCACCACCACCACCACCACCACCACCACCACCACCACCACCACCACCACCACCACCACCACCACCACCACCACCACCACCACCACCACCACCACCACCACCACCACCACCACCACCACCACCACCACCACCACCACCACCACCACCACCACCACCACCACCACCACCACCACCACCACCACCACCACCACCACCACCACCACCACCACCACCACCACCACCACCACCACCACCACCACCACCACCACCACCACCACCACCACCACCACCACCACCACCACCACCACCACCACCACCACCACCACCACCACCACCACCACCACCACCACCACCACCACCACCACCACCACCACCACCACCACCACCACCACCACCACCACCACCACCACCACCACCACCACCACCACCACCACCACCACCACCACCACCACCACCACCACCACCACCACCACCACCACCACCACCACCACCACCACCACCACCACCACCACCACCACCACCACCACCACCACCACCACCACCACCACCACCACCACCACCACCACCACCACCACCACCACCACCACCACCACCACCACCACCACCACCACCACCACCACCACCACCACCACCACCACCACCACCACCACCACCACCACCACCACCACCACCACCACCACCACCACCACCACCACCACCACCACCACCACCACCACCACCACCACCACCACCACCACCACCACCACCACCACCACCACCACCACCACCACCACCACCACCACCACCACCACCACCACCACCACCACCACCACCACCACCACCACCACCACCACCACCACCACCACCACCACCACCACCACCACCACCACCACCACCACCACCACCACCACCACCACCACCACCACCACCACCACCACCACCACCACCACCACCACCACCACCACCACCACCACCACCACCACCACCACCACCACCACCACCACCACCACCACCACCACCACCACCACCACCACCACCACCACCACCACCACCACCACCACCACCACCACCACCACCACCACCACCACCACCACCACCACCACCACCACCACCACCACCACCACCACCACCACCACCACCACCACCACCACCACCACCACCACCACCACCACCACCACCACCACCACCACCACCACCACCACCACCACCACCACCACCACCACCACCACCACCACCACCACCACCACCACCACCACCACCACCACCACCACCACCACCACCACCACCACCACCACCACCACCACCACCACCACCACCACCACCACCACCACCACCACCACCACCACCACCACCACCACCACCACCACCACCACCACCACCACCACCACCACCACCACCACCACCACCACCACCACCACCACCACCACCACCACCACCACCACCACCACCACCACCACCACCACCACCACCACCACCACCACCACCACCACCACCACCACCACCACCACCATCGTGATTCTTGAAAAGATATTGAATTCATTGGAAAAAAAAGCTGCTTTTATTTCAACTTATGAATTTTTTTTCGCTTCGTTTTTTAAGCGATAACTGAATTGCAAGACAGAAATTGTAATATAAGACAGAATACACCGCTAGTTTTTTATATATGAAAACGAGAAATTGGCACGCAAAAGTCAAAACTTTTCTCATTATGAACGCAATGTGTGATAGATGATTATCGAAAGAAATGATCATCGATTAGAATGCATTTAACAGATTATTTCATATATTTCGATCATTTAATATATATATTTTTCATAAAAGGTATTGACAGAAACAGATGCTTTGGATTTCTAATAAAGTCTTCCTAGCACTGTATAATGTAGCATATTGTACTTGGAGCCACTGTCTTTTGTCACCCGACGACTTGGCGAGGTGAGCTTTCGAGCGGCGTTGCGCAGAGGGTAAGCGAGCGTGTGCCCTCTGCTCGCCAGGAGGCGCCCTGGTCGGGGCTCCTCTACGCAACGTTTTGCTTCCTTCTGCCTACATCGCCTGCTGACTTCTCCACTCTCTTGTCTCTCCGCAGCATCCTCGTGACGAGGCCCAGGTAGCCCCCTTCAGGCGCGGTCAACCACGTGACGATCACCGCCCGTAAAACTTCTTTGACGTAACCCGCTGCCCGATAAGCCAAGTTCAAGTCCTTTCGAGGCGTATCGTACCCGGTGTACATGACATAAAAATCTCTGTCAGTGTCGTGTGTTGTCAACCACATTATAACCTCCGTGAGCAGTTCAATTCCTCCGGAAATAAGGACCATTTTAATATACAGTTTAAATCTGTAACAAAACAGACGAGAAAATATTAGTATTTTACTAATAATCTTAGTATTTTTGAAAATGATCATACAATATCTTACGTTTTCGCATCGACTGTAGTGCCACTTCTGTTTCTGTCGTGTGGCGTCCGTCCATTGCCCGTCGCAGTGTGTGCCGTGGGAGGATTGTTTCCCTCTGTATGTCTTTGACCGAGTGGGATCTGGTCCGCCTCTCGGCGAAGTACAGAGTTGCCTCGCTTGAGGTAGTGTACCTTTCTCAAGGTGAGCACGAGGCAGATAATATTACAGACCACTAGGCAGCACACAGGGCCATAATAGAACAGTGCAGTTCCAGATTTCATGAAAGGAACGTCAGTAGCAACTGAAACATAATTGTGATTTGAAAAAATGTTAGCCTGAAATTACCTGAACAACGAAATCCTAGTTCAATAAATGAAATTGGTATAAACATTTCCTCTAAATTAATATGAGAATTTTACTGTTTTTAAAATGTTAATATTTTGTTGGATATCCATTGCATGTTGTCACATTTTTAATCCGTTTTACCATATGCCTGATTGTGCTTGTGTGTGTGTGTATACAAGGTATAAAAAGTGTCACTTGTTACGGCACGTTACCTTCGTAGAAACATAAAATCAGAGTATGGCCATGGGTAATGAAAGGGTAGACTCTTTGGAAAGGTAAAATTGTTTAAAAACTGAAACCCTATGAGAGTAACAATAGAGTATATGGTATGGAATCCTTGAAACAACATACACGCATATGCGATTAACGTGATAGAGTTGCAACGCGTCGCCAGCAAGATACAAATGTTATAGGATAATAACTGCACAAAGTTAAAAAATAAAATCTAATAATATGACCCAGCCGCGGCAATGAGTGGTTCAGCTCAGCCAGCATGGTGCTGTTGCGTTGCATTGCTGCCAACGCGGCGCTGTGAAAGCAACTAGAGGTGCTAAAAGAGCACGTACTTTCTCGCCCATATTTCCTTGCAAAATTACACGAGAAGAACTGAAATTTTAAAAAACGTACATGCCCCTATTTCAAAATTTATCTTTAAGGAACAGATTTCACTAAAGGACAAATCTCTATCTTAAATATTGTAGTTCTAGGAAAACTTCGATAACATTTTGACCTTTGGCAATTTTCCAAAAATAAGGGTGTTCAACGAAAAAAAGACCTCCACCATTCTCTTAATCATTCTTTTAACTATTTAAAACAATATTTAATCAAAAACGATGGAGCCATTTTTTTGAAAATTTGGAAATTGTCCCAGGAGCGTCATGTAATATGCCCCCCAAAATTAAAATATAGATTTCAAATACAAGGGGCCGCGACATCGGTCAGATCAAATGGGGGAATATCACTCTTGGAGAAAATCGAAAGAACGGTTTATCCGCTAGGGTTGTTCACAGACAGACAGGCGTTTTGCCGTCATTCGATCTTCGATGTCAAAGACCCACAAAATATGTATTTTGGCTACCCCACGTGTTAGAGGATTTTGTTTCTAAATTGAGCAACTGGATTTACTTTACCTCGGCCCTGTAAAAAGAGTTTTCCTGCCGAAAATCGCCGCTTTCTCGCGCAACATTACGTAACTTTCTTTTCTCAAGAAATTTCTTCCTTATGCGCGAGAAAGTAAAAATCTTTATCTTTTTTCACTTACAACCGATATTTTACTATCAACTCCTGTCAAAAACTATCGTTTCTATCTGTATTCAGAATTGAATTTGTTAATGGGTTAGGTTAGCGGATCCAGAAAGTAAGAAAAACTTAACAGAAGACTCTTCGCATGATAGTACATCACACACAATTGTGTTAATCGAAAAGATGCCGAAACTTACATTATGTATTAACTTCTCAAAAACATACCAATTAAATGCAAACATGCACATAAAAGTATGCATTTTAAAGGAATTTCCCCAAAACTATATAATTCCAGGTTTTGATGCTCTACGTAGCTTAACGCATTCCCTGTCGCTATGAAAACATCAAAATATATCCGCACGCCCAAATGACTTGATATTAATAATTTTATTGTAATTATCTCAAAAACAAAAATATTTTCGTCCACGTTGGGGTGTATTTCAACATTCTATGACCGTCCCAGCAAGTCCAAAAAAAATCTGTGCAGCGACGTCAAGTTCAGTCAAAATAATTTCCTTAGAAGTTGTAAACGTTTGTGTGACCCACATGTCGTTCACAGACGTATTAAAAACTATTTGTGAACCACCTATGACTGAATGTTCAGGCTTCATATAAAGTACCCCTCAAAATCAAAATATCCATTTCAAACTCAGAAGAACTTTAGTTTCTTTAAATTGATCGAAGAATATCAATTTTTGAGAAAATCAGTTGAAGGATTTTGGCATTAGCTTTAACTATGGACTGATAGTGGGATCGACGGGCAGAGAGACAGATGTTCTCACAGACGTTTTACCGATAAAATAGCGGTATTTTGTTATGCGCCTTTTAAATACCTTAATTTTTAGTCGGCAAAATACTTTTATAGAACTCTGTTCCGGTATAGTCGTCTATAAAAAGTTATACCGTTATTATGACGGCACTTTCAATGGAAAATTATGTTGCTCACAGCACCCATACAGAGAAAATTACTTTCTTTCGTTAATCGCGTTGCGAAATGCTAAGTGGTTCGTGATAGTTGGCAGTACGTAAATGCCTTGTGCCCTTCTTACATGAAATTCCTTACGTGAGGTGAACCTCAGTAAATATTAAAAACATTAGTATTTAATTGCATTTTATTGATAATATTCTTAGTCACTCAAAAGTATCACTTTAAAGAAATCATAATAATTTGGGGTAACTTCAGAAAGAGAAGGAAAATTTAGTGAAATGTTGAAACCTAGTAGGTTTCTTACCATTTGATTAAAAAAGTAATTTGTAAAGCGAGCGAGTAGAGAATTTTATGATCTTTAATTTAATCAATGATTAAATGGTTATTACGAAAGAAACGAAAAAAATGCCTTAAAATTTAAATGTTTTATTGGCTAATAAGAGTTGCCCGGAGTATTTCGAGGTGGAAAACTTAGCGTTTTCTTACTAATACCAATATAAAAAAGTATAATAAAATCACCTTCTACTTCACCTTTTGCAAGGTGAAATTACATGTCGACAGTACTAGTAGAGCATAAAGAGAAAACGCTAATTTTGTCTTTCGATCCTTTTTATAAACTCTCATAATAGCAGACTGTGATAAAGTGTCATATTCGACTCATTTCCATTATGATGATGGCCTTCCACTTACATGATTGTATGAGGTGTGGCTCAATGAAACACACTCTTGTCTCCATAAGCGACGGGGTGTACCAAGGTGAAGGCTTCATTATCTTCGGTTGAGTAAACAAGATGGAACACGTTACTGTGAGCACTGTTGAAGGCCCCCAAACGCAGGCTGAAATCGCCAGGAATTTCTTTCCGCTTCCTTTATCCAAACGTGGCATGTGCAAACTACGGAAAAAAGAGAAGCATTAGTTATTTATGGCAAAAGCTGATTCCGTTCCAATGAGAGATACGAAGGACTAGAGTTCTTTTTCTTTCCGTAACTCCAAGAGAGACGGAAAAAGAACATGAAATCACCAGCAATATAGGCAGTGACCATTGCAATGTACAGAAGAAATATAAATTAAAACAATGGTGCTACCATCGCACATTAGTATAGGCGCATTATGTTTGCACATTAGTATAGGCTACGTAATATTATAATAAAGCAATTTGTATCCATATAATCTCATCTCAGTCACCTTCCTTAAAAGTTACTCTTTACCAGTCATTGTGTATGACGTTCGAAAACTAACTCTTTTGAAGCTAATACAAGGAACAACATAAATTCGACAATAAAAACGGCGTACCATACTGCGAGAAAGAGTATCGCTCAACAATAAGAAATAATTCTTTGAATTTCAAACTGCCTCGTTTCTATTGTCGTATTGCAATCTTCAGCAGTCGGGAGAACCGGGTTCGATGCCCAGGCCGGCCCTCCTGACCAGGGTTTTCGTGGATTCTCTTGGTGATAATGGGAATGCTGGGATGGTTCAAAAAGGTCACGATCGTCTCTCATCATCATTCTATCACCTCAAAATTAACAATTCAAGGCTTAAAAACCTTTTCTTGCCAAGGGATACAGCCCACGAAAGGTGATTCCCGTAATGACACACATTAACCTTTGTCCTGGGCAGAAAATGACTGGGCCTCGGAAGAGAACCTGAAGCGTTGTCACCAATGGTCGATACACAAAAAAGAAAATAATATTAATAACAATAATAATAATAATAATAATAATAATAATAATAATAATAATAATAATAATAATATTTTTCTTCCAAATAATCGTATTCTCAAAGGCAGTAAAGCCTAAAAAATACAGACTAGTAGAAAAAATATATAATACAATTAAAAATTAGTTAAAACCCCGAATAGACAAAGGAATACTAGAATTGCTTAAATAGCACACACCTTGTGGCGTTATTGGAAACGATTACTCAATATTATAATCTTGCAATATTTGCCCAACTAGCACTTGAAAATGTCATCACTTGAAAATGCCCAAACAAACTCAAAGCGCGAAGCGTCTGCACTGATTATCTGCAATTATTTCGATAATTAAAACCCATAACCTTTTCACACTAGTGCAAAAGAAACAAACCTGAATGAAACTCAACTGTTAAAATATTTGAAACACATTGTGCAGATAAGGAAGTGTAATTTCACGCATAAATTAAACAATGAGAACTGAAGGACATCCAATATTTCAACTTATGAATGAATAAAATAATTAACTTTACGTCATATTTGAAAGTGCAATTAGCACTACAATTCGAAAAGTTTGAAGAAAGAATTTGGAAGCGTTTCGGAGAAAGCGGAAATTTCAGCTCGTTTTAACAGAAAACTGTTATGTTTTCAAAAATATTTATATGACATTATTTAAAGTACATGTACTCTTAATATAATAATATGAACAAACCACCGCTAATCTAATTATTAACGACGTGAGAGACAAGTCAGGAAGTAAATTTTTGTAATTAAAAAAATAATGTTTCTTCAAAATATCAAAGCTTTGACTCGTCAGATGGACAGGGGTTTCTATAATTTGGAAAAAATCCTTCGCATGGTTTAGGCGCTAGTGGTGTTCACAGACGGACAGACAGTTGGACGGGCGGACGGACGTTTTGAAAAGAAACACTTCTTTTAGTAGGTATTAGGGGACCCCAAAACTTGTTTTTTCATCGAAATCTCGAAATCGATTTTCCATAGCATTAACGTACATTATACTACGTATTCGTATACTCCGTAGACACCTACGTATACAAGAAAGTAAAAATGGACTAGTGGTGCTAAAACAGCACGTACTTTCACGAAAAGTGCACCAATTTTCAAAAAACGTTACTTGACCTTATTTCAATGTCTATCTTTAGGGAACAGATTTCATGAAGCACAAAATCTTTAATATTTTAGTTGTAGGAAGACTCCGAAAAATTTCACCTTTAACCTTCAACATTCTCTTAAATGTCCTTCATACTATTCAAGAACAAAAATTAATAAGAAACAATGGAGCTATTTTGTTTGTTTTTTGAAAATTGGATCAATGTCCCATGGGATTCATGAAATGTACCCCTCAAGATTAAAATATCGCTTGCAAATTCAAGGGGCCGCGACATCAGCCAGATAGATTGGGAAATATCGATTGTGGAGAAAATGGCTGGACTGTTGAGCTATTGGCGTTGTTCTCAGACGGACAAACAGACGCTTTGCCGTCATTTGATTTTCCGGTATCAAGGGCCCACAAAACATCGAATCTAGCTACACCACGCATTAGAGGATTTTTTCAAAATTGATTGGCTGGATTTGTCGTTACGCGGGCTTTGTTATAAGAGTTTTCCTACCAAAAATTTGCCGTCTTTTAGACAACTTTCTGTGTAAGCGGTAGCCAGAAAGAAAAAAGAAAAGTGAATAGTTGCAGGAATAGTTAAATGCACATAGATTTATTTAGTAAAAATATCTGTAAAAACTGTATGTGGCGTATGGCGGAGAAGATCATCTGCACGCGTTTTCTTGAGTTCCAGAATCTTTTTATTATTTTAATAATAAATAGTTGATATAGCAGTAAAAGTTAAAATTAAAGATAGGAAATTAATAATTATAATACAAAATATAATAAAATAAAATTCAATATAATAAAATAAAATTAAAAATAATAAATAATATACAAAATAATAAAATAAAGTTAAAAATAATAAATAATATAAAATACAAAAATAATAAAATAAAATATAATAAAATAAAATAAAAAATAATAAAATAAAAAAATAAAATATAATAAGAGAAAATAAAAAATTATGTTAAATTAAAAAAGCGCGAGATTAGCAACTTTTAAAATGCCAAGCATTATTGTTCCCGAGTTACAGAAAACTAATTTTCAACGATAAACGAATTGCAGGTGTTATTTTCTGCATTGCTAACAAAATAGTAACTCTCCTTTACCTCTACTCCTACCAGTACAAGAAAAAGGAGAGTTCAACGAAACGGGCGCATAGTGAAGCTACATTTACGCCCAGAAGCAAAACAAGGGGCCATCTCAGCATTTGTTGAATGGAACAGGGAAACTTGACAAAACCTGATCCAGATGGGGTTCATTGAAGTACATTATTTGTGACAAACATATTAAGTCTTTTTTTAACTATACTCAACAAATGTAAACTCATTCAGTATATATCACTGTTGCTAATATAAACATTATTTTTCTTTTTGATGATCAGTACAGTCTCTAATTGTACAGAAACAGTACGCACCACAAAATATTTTACATTTAACTTAAATTTGTCTACCGACTTCAATGGTTTAATGTCATCTGACAATGCGTTGGGAAGTAACGTACATGTATTATATGTGAAATTCTAGTAGTGAGCTGTTAATACGAACACTTGATAAACGTGTTTTCTACGACGCGTGCTATAATTATACATATCAGTATTTCCTTAAAATATGTCCCCACTGTTAATAAGTCAGTTTTGACTTATATTGCAGATTCGTAAATAAACTGGCAAGACAATGGTTGCTTCGTTTAGAATATAATATATACTACGTACCTGAAGCCCCTCGCCATGTTTGCGCACAGGGCCGTCAACCAAATCCAGGAAGAAGTCAGCAGGAAGTACATCAAAAGAGCTGCACACAGAAGACACACACATTTGTGAAATGTTTCGCCATACACAAGGAAGTCGTAACTCACATGTTCCACAAAGAGTCATTTTCACAAACAGGGAAAAACTTGAGCGTGTTCATTACCTGCATACAGTTAATGCTATATGCCAGAGCAATCATTAAAAATATTTATTTTGTGAATCTCTTTACTTTCTCGTACACTTACGTAAGTACGAATTAACATTCGTAGTGAAGATAATTAAAAATTTAAGTAATTGTCCAGAACATTTATTAAGATATTGTATGAGAAATACCTGATTCGGAAATACACTGATACGGAAATAGTGGTTTTTAAACATCTGTCAGTATCTGTATCTTTAAAATGTCTGTCAGTACTCTTCACCAGACTGTCCATTCTTCCGTCCGTCTGTCCGTTTGTGTCTGCCTCCCTCCCTCTCATCGTCGATTTATTCACTCGTCCGTCCATCACTCACTCTGCCAGTCTGTCTGTGTCCGCAAGCGTCGTGCATGAACGGGCATGTATTAGAGAGAACAAGATAAGGAATTTGTGTTTCTAGATATAAACTGCCGAATGTACGCGCGTTCAAGGACAATGAAAAAGTTAAAGAGAAATCATGAAGAAAAGTGTGTAAAGAAGACGGTTTTTGAGATGTTAAAACCGGTGAATACTACTCTATGAATAAATTTCTTCTTGTTGCTAATACACGATTGATATGGAACGTTGCACTTATTGTGCCTAGAGAAATTGTGTAGATATACATTGTTAGAGAAAGTAGTTGTTAGACGTCTGCTACAGCGCGTCCAACATACAATCACATCTTTATTATCTTAATAAATAGGTAAGTATGAGTAATCTTAATAATGTCTTGCTCTAATATGCTAGTCTTATATAAATATACTCACCAAAATACTTGCATACAGTCTGAAGATCTTGGGGAATGCCGAGTTTTAGTGTTTCGTCTAAACGATCACTAATTCCTATGTAATAGATTATCTGACCGACGTTGAAAGCCAGCAGGCAGGCGGCGTGGCTAGCCAGGCAACACCCGTGGATCTTTCGTTGCATTTTCTTGTCGCATGCAACAGACAGCAGCGACACCAGCAACAGCAACGCCGAGAGAAAGCTCAGTGGCCGCACCAGCCAGTAGACGCCTCTGGTGATGCGTGAAAACTCGCAGTAGAAGAGGCCTTCTTTGAAGCTGTCGTCGCCGGTGCGGTAGAAGTCGAAGCAAATGGTCGAGGTGGTGAATTTGAAGAAGTGGATACCTCCGGAGTGGCGCGTCCACTCATCGTATCTGTCCTCGAAGGGTACGAGACGAGGGCGTTCGCACAAATCATAGAAAGTGTAAGGAAACTCTGAATCGATAGCGGCGAGGGAAGACCTATTCGGCATCCAGGAGTCTGGAGAAAGCACTTTACACTTCCAGTGGCCTTCTTTATCCTTCTGCAGTTGGCGGTCGTGACAGCACTTGTTGGCGCATTCCCCTTTCTGGCAGAGTGTTTTAAACCGCAGCACGAAGGGGCCTAGAGGCGGGGGGGCGGCATCCACACAGTACACGGCCTTCCTGTATCCTCCTCCGGGTTTGGGCCTCGCGATGAGGTGTCGCCCAAGAAAGGTGACGGTGTTCTTTCGGAGGGGTTCATTGAGAAAAAGGCGCGGATTCAACAAGGAAGACGAGTTCACGGAAATGACATTCCTGAGCACAGACACGCTATTTCCACTCAATTCCACGTGTTTGATATTCTCCATGGGCAGACCGGGGGGCAGCCAGCGCCGCACCCACTCGCTGCGTTCAGGGGAGATCTTTTTCCAGACGCCCGGTAATAGGAATGAGTCGTTTCGCGGCCAGTTAGCGCGAACGCACGATTCTCCGTCAGCGGAAAGCATCTCGTGCACGTCGCAGCACTTGTCGATGATCACGCCTTCGTCCACTTCGTTCGCAGCCGCGGTCACCGCCAGGAGCGCCAGCGTCAGCGCGAGAAATGCAGACGAACGCATCGTGGACGGGAGGCGCTGGAGGTGGAACGACTATCTCTGCGACCACGAGCAATAGATTGGTTGTCCACTAAGGTTCCCCTCGACGGAGAGAAGAGCGAAGACGGACAAGTGCTGGTGGTTGAGCAAGCCTCTCCCTTGATATCACCTCGAGCCGCGGTGTCTTTGTTCTCTAAGGTCTCCCCTCGCCAAAGAGAAGAGCGAAGATGAACGAGTTGCGTTGGTAGTTGAGCGAACCTCTTCCTTGAAAGAACCTCGTACAGCGGAGTGTTTGTCCGCTAATAATGGTGTTCTCCTCTCTAATGTTGCATATGCGAACTTGATGGGTAATTTTGATTACTGTAATACTCACTTGCATTGAAAAGGATAGAAATCGAAGACTAAGAAGACGATAAATGGAAGGGCAGTTGCGGACACAGGGCGAAGTGCGTCCGCTTGCGAGGGCGACCGGTTCCCTTGATACTGAGAGACGGAGTCTCCTTCGGGGGCTGTGAGCAAATGTTTGTCTCTCTTTCACCGGATACTGCATACGTCATGCGTGTTCTCGGCTGTGATTTGAGGATGTGGTCTTGTGGGGAAAAAACGTGCGCTTATTGAGCACTGCCGGGATGGAACAAGACACTCTGGGCGGCTTATTTACTTTTTGGTTGTTTTTTTCATTTCTTATTTACTAATGAAACCCATGCAAACGCCTCTTTCTGCTGTTAATGGCAATTGGTGGAGCAGGAGTTCTACTTTCGTTTCCCTCTCGATTCGATGACAAGTGATCGTAGCTGCAGTACACACAAAATCCCCCAGAGGGCAGTTCAGTACGCCGGGTTTTGCCTCGCAATGAGCGATGTATGGTCGGCCGAAAAATCAGAACGTCTGATTCTCCGTGCCTGAGACACTGTCCGGGCCATTATTACATCGACATCACAACGCAAAACTGACGACACTGTGAAGCTGAATCGTTAAAACTAATAATACGCATTATGACAGAAGTTGTAAATAAAAAGTAGGTTGGACCAAAAATGTTGGTCCAGTGTCAGCAACTGTGTCGCAGGGGCGGTTCTCTCCCGAGAGCCAAGACTAAATAGAATTTGTACGAATAAAAGTGTTCAAGATTTCAAATTTTCTATAACACAAATTTTGCCACTCTTTTCTCGCACTGCAGGACATGGAGACTTACTTCTAAAACAAATTAAATAAAATATCTTTAAATTCTAATGCGTGATTCGTGAGGGGAGGATTTTACTGAAATGACATTTTTTCTATTCACTTTAAAACAATATTTTGTTTTATGGATATTAGTTTTGTGTTTCGACAAAAGAAAAAATCCTTTTTTAATTGCCTTTTTTCCTTTTTGATTTTCGATTGCCACTAATAAGTCATTTTTTTTCTACGTCATTTTAAAACCACTTTCACTAATTTCTTCGGTTAATATCATTTTAATTATTCTGTCTTCAAATAATATTTACGAGAAGCAAGAAATGTTTTCTATGGAATTCCTGAGTAACTTACTCGATTTCTTCAATCATCTATTGTATGTAATCTAAAGTTCCCGTGACGCCAATCAACGCCATTGTCGCTTCGGCTGATTTCAGGATAGCCAACGGCCGATAATTTCCAGTACAGAATAGTCCAAACGTAAAGATTGCAAGCTACGTTCGCTTGATCGAAATTAGGAATGATTGCATCAGTAATGTATCTAACAGTTTGAGTTGCTCATCTGAGCTGGTTTTGATGAAATGTTTTACGTCATTTTTATTTGTTAGAGGCATTTTTAAAACGGTACGGTAATATGCACGGTATATTTTTCGGATGATCCGAACATTTGGGAATCCGAACAGACCTCACCCGCAATTAGGTGGGAAGACCGGTGTTTTGTTGTGTTTCAAGTTTGCTTCTCACGGGAACCGCAGCATATGGTTTACCAGTGTAGAGGAGGTCCACGGGTGGTGGTCACGTGGTCGCGTTCTCTCGCAGATGTACTTGCTGTTATTTCTTTGGCGGCGAGATGGCTAAATAGTGTTGTATGGAAGGCAAGTACATATTCCTTGGAATTGTTTGTGTAAGGGCTATAGCCGAATAATAAAATGAAAAGTTCTCCCAACCTATATCGATAATCGCAATACTCATATGAAAGAGAATATAAAATGGCGAGGATCGCAAAAAAAAAAAATGCTTCCTAGTTAATCGGGGACTTAGTACATTATTAAATGTATTTATGTTGCTGGGAATCAGCAGGTCAAAGCTTGCGGTTGACGCAGGTTCAACGACGTTTTGTTTTGAAAGTCTTGTGAATAGCTTTTTTTGTTTTACTTTCTCGCTACCGTTAACGCAGTAGAGAGAAAGTCATATAATGCCGCGGAAAAAAAGGGTGAATTTTCGGCCGGAGAACTCTTTATCACTGGGCCCACTTTGTTTTTGTCGTCGTGAATTTTACTTTGCGACTCATTTGCCTATGTTTGTCTGGTCTGACTTTCAGGTTTGCTGCTTGTAAAATGCTGAAGTAATGCATCATACTTCATTGTTTTGACATCGCCGCGCTGAAAACACTAGTACCGTTTCCACCGCTGATTTGATTTAATTATTGTTTGTTTTGTGTGTGTTGACCTTGCTAGCCAATTATTCCCTAAATTGGCTTTAAACAAAGTAAATTTAAAACTCAAAAAACGTATTGACTTTTTGATAGTTGTCCAGAAAGAAACCTATTATTAAAGAACATTTTTTACTTCATTATACAATGAATTTTACATTAAAATGTTAAGCTAGACAACTTATGGAAAAATATCATAAACATTTTGGCAGATATTGATGATTAATTCTGAAAAAGAGATTTGAAATTTCGCCAAGATAAAATATTCTACAACAAAGACAGGAAGGAAGACAGTAATGAATTGTTTGTGGTAATTTGAAAATCCATTTTTTAAGGGCACAATAGAAATTGGTTATTTCGATTTAATTATTTTCGCCTTTTGAAATTGTTAATTTGGAATACATTATTAAATTTATTATTGGCTAAATTACACATAGTACATTTCTGATGCATTAATGTTTTTGAATAGACAGAAAAAATGAATACACTTAATTCAATGGAAGAAAGAAATTTTTATTTACACCTAGGCATTTATTAGTAGAATATATCTATTTTTCGCGCAATCGTATACTTTTTTAGTTTTTATTTATCAAGTGATAGGTGAATTGTTTCATATATGTTACCAGTACTGTGAGAAAGTTCGCGATGTTGTTCAACCAATAGTTTTTATACAACACTAGAACTAGAAATTAGCACGCGAAAGTCAAACATTTCCAAAATATTTTCGCATCACTTCACGTTCGAAAGAAATGATCATTGATTAGTGAGTGAGAGTATTCCGCGTAGGTATAGTGAATAGTATTGTCTGTGACCGTAGCTTCTAAAGTGAGGTTTAGGTATTTTCGCTGTTCACTTAGAACCACTGTCTTCTTTCTCTCGTAGAGTTGGCGAGGAGAGCTTTGGAGCGCCGTTGCGCAGAGGGTAAGCGAGCGTGTGCGCTCTGCTCGCCAGGAGGCGCCCTGGTCGGGGCTCCTCTACGCAACGTTTTGCTTCCTTCTGCCTGCGCTGCCTGCTGACTTCTCCACTCTCTTGTCTCTCCGCAGCATCCTCGTGACGAGGCCCAGGTAGCCCCCTTCAGGCGCGGCCATCCAAGTGACAATCACCGCCCGGAAGAAGTCCGTGACGTAACCGGCTGCGCGATAAGTCAAGTCCCTGTCCTTTTGAGACAAATCATACACGGTGACCATGCCTAAAATAGGTGGGTCATTGTTTTCTGTTGTCAACCACATTATAACCTCCGTGAGCAGTTCAATGCCTCCGGAAATAAGGACCATTTTAATATACAGTTTAATTCTGTAACAAAACAGACGAGGAAATATTAGTATTTTACTAATAATTTTAGTATTTTAGAAAATGATCATATAATGTCTTACGTTCTCGCATCGACTGTAGTGCCACTTCTGTTTCTGTCCTGTGGCGTCCGTCCATTGCCCGTCGCAGTGTGTGCCGTGGGGGGATTGTTTCCCTCTGTATGTCTTTGACCGAGTGGGATCTGGTCCTCCTCTCGGCGAAGTACAGAGTTGCCTCGCTTGAGGTAAAGTACCTTTTTTAAGGTGAGCACCAAACAGATAATATTACAGACCACTAAACAGCACACAGGGCCATAATAAAACAGTGCAGTTCTAGATTTCATTAAAGGATCGCCAACAACAACTGAAACATAATTGTATTTGAAAAAATAAAAATGTTAGCCTGAAATTACCTGAACACCAAAATCCTAGTTCAATAAATGAAATTCGTATAAACATTTTCTCAAAATTAATCTGAAAATTTTACTGTTTTAATAATGTTAATTTTTTGTTGGATATCCATTGAATGTTGTCGCATTTTTAATCCGTTTTACCATATGCCTGATTGTGCTTGTGTGTGTGTGTATACAAGGTATAAAAAGTGTCACTTGTTACGGCACGTTGTCTTCGTAGAAACATAAAATCAGAGTGCGGTCATGGGTAATGAAAGGGTAGACTCTTTGGAAATGTAAAATTGCTCAAAAACTGAAACCCTATGAGAGTTACAATGGAGTATATGGTATGGAATCCTTGAAACAACATACACGCATATGCGATTAACGTGATAGAGTTGCAACGCGTCGCCAGCAAGATACAAATGTTATAGGATAATAACAGCACAAAGTTAAAAAATAAAATCTAATAATATGACCCAGCAGCGGCAATGAGTGGTTCAGCTCAGCCAGCATGGTGCTGTTGCGTTGCATTGCTGCCAACGCGGCGCTGTGAAAGCAACTAGAGGTGCTGAAAGAGCACATACTTTCTCGCCCATATTTCCTTGCAAAATTACACGAGAAGAACTGAAATTTTAAAAAAATTGTACATTCCCCTATTTCAAAATTTATCTTTAAGGAACAGATTTTACTAAAGGACAAATCTCTATCTTAAATATTTTAGTTCTAGGAAAACTTCGAGGACATTTTGACCTTTTGCAATTTTCAGAAAATCAGGGTGTTCAACGAAAAAAAGAGCTGCACCATTCTCTTAATCGTTCTTTTAACTATTTAAAACAATATTTAATAAAAAACGATGGAGCAATTTTTTTGAAAATTTGGGAATTGTCCCAGGAGCGTCATGTAATGTGCCGCCCAAAATTAAAATATAGATTTCAAATACAAGTGGCCGCGACATCGGTCAGATCAAATGGGGGAATATCACTCTTGGAGAAAATCGAATGAACGGTTTATCCGCTAGGGTTGTTCACAGGCGGACAGACAGATGTTTTGCCGTCATTCGATGTCAAAGACCCACAAAATATGTATTTTGGGTACACCACGTGTTGGAGGATTTTGTTTCTAAATTGAGCAACTGGATTTACGTTACCTCGGCCCTGTAAAAAGAGTTTTCCTGCCGAAAATCGCCGCTTTCTCGCGCAACATTACGTAACTTTCTTTTCTCAATAAATTTCTTTCTTAAGCGCGAGAAAGTAAAAATCTTTATCTTTTTTCAGTTACAACCGATATTTTAGTATCAACTCTTGTCAAAAACTATCGTTTCTATCTGTATTCAGAATTGAATTTGTTAATGGGTTAGGTTAGCGGATCCAGAAAGTAAGAAAAACTTAACAGAAGACTCTTCGCGTGATAGTACATCACACACAATTGTAAGTGTTAATCGAAAAGATGCCGAAACTTACATTATGTATTAACTTTTCAGAAACATACCAATTAAGTGCAAACATACACATAAAAGTATGCATTTTAAAGGAATTTTCCCAAAAGTATATAATTCCAAGTTTCGATGCTCAACGAAGCTTAACACGTTCCCTGTCGCTATGAAAACATCAAAATAGATCCGCACGCCCAGATGACTTGATATTAATAATTTTATTGTAATTTTCTAAAAAACAAAAATATTTTCGTCCACGTTCGGGTGGACATTCTATGACCGTCCCAGCAAGTCCCAAAAAAATCTGTGCAGCGACGTCAAGTTCAGTCAAAATAATTTTTTTAGAAGTTGTAAACGTTTGTGTGACCCACATGTCGTTCACAGACGTATTAAAAACTATTTGTGAACCACCTATGACTGAATGTTCAGGCTTCATATAAAGTACCCCGCAAAATCAAAATATCCATTTCAAACTCAGAAGAACTTTAGTTCCTTTAAATTGATCGAAGAATATCAATTTTTGAGAAAATCAGTTGAAGGATTTTGGCATTAGCTTTGACTATGGACTGATAGTGGGATCGACGGGCAGAGAGACAGATGTTTACACAGACGTTTTACCAATAAAATAGCGGTATTTAGTTATGCGCCTTTTAAATACCTTAATTTTTTAGTCGGCAAAATACCTTTATAGGACTCTGTTCCGGTATAGTCGTCTATAAAAGTTATACCGTTATTATGACGGCACTTTGAATGAATAATTATGTTGCTCACAGCACCCATACAGAGAAAATTACTTTCTTTCGTTAATCGCGTTGCGAAATGCTAAATGGTTCGTGATTGTTGGCAGTACGTAAATGCCTTGTGCCCTTCTTACATGAAATTCCGTACGTGAGGTGAACCACAGTAAATATTAAAAACATTAGTATTTAATTTCTTTTTATTGATAATATTCTTAGACACTCAAAAGTATCACTTTAAAGAAATCATTAATAATTTGGGGTAACTTCAGAAAGAGAGGAAAATTTAGTGAAATGTTGAAACCTGGTGGATTTCTTACCATTTGATTAAAAAAGTAATTTGTAAAGCGAGCGAGTAGAGAATTTTATGAACATTAATTTAATCAATGATTAAATGGTTATTACGAAAAAAAGGAAAAAATGCTTTAAAATTTAAATGTTTTATTGGCTAATAAGTGTTGCCCGGAATATTTCGAGGTGGAAAACTCAGCGTTTATTACTAATACCAATATAAAAAAGTAAAATAAAATCACCTTCTACTTCATCTTTTGCAAGGTGAAATAACATGTCGACAGTACTAGTAGAGCGTAAAGAGAAAAAGCTAATTTTGTCTTTCTATCCTTTTTATAAACTCTCATAATCGCAGACTGTGATCAAGTCTCATATTCGACTCATTTCCATTATGATGATGGCCTTCCACTTACAATATTCTGTGACGAGTGGCTCAATGAAACACACTCTTGTCTCCATAAGCGACGGGGTGTACCAGGGTGTATGCTTCATCAACATCGGTTGAGTAAACAAGATGGAACACGTTATTGTGAGCACTGTTGACAGCCCCCAAACGCAGGCTGAAATCGCCAGGAATTTCTTTCCGCTTCCTTTATCCAAACGTGGCATGTGCAAACTACGGAAAAAAGAGAAGCATTAGTTATTTATGGCAGAAGCTGATTCCGTTGCAATGAGAGATACGAAGGACTAGAGTTCTTTTTCTTTCCGTAACTCCAAGAGAGACGGGAAAAGAACATAAAATCACCAGCAATATAGGCAGCGACTTTGTAGATGCTGAAAAATCTCTTTCTGCTCCTTTTATTGAAGCGTGTCCATTGCAATGTACAGAAGAAATATAAATTAAAACAATGGTGCTACCGTCGCACATTAGTATAGGCGCATTATGTTTGCACATTAGTATAGGCTACGTAATATTATAATAAAGCAATTTGTGTCCATATAATCTCATCTCAGTCACCTTCCTTAAATGTTACTGTTTACCAGTCGTTGTGTATGACGTGCGAAAACTAACTCTTTTGAAGCTAATACGAAGATCAACATAAATTCGACAATAAAAACGGCATACCTTACTGCGAGAAACAGTATCGCTCAACAATAAGAAATAATTCTTTGAATTTTAAACTGCCTTGTTTCTATTGTCGTATTGCAATCTTCGGCAGTCGGGAGATCCGGGTTCGATGCCCAGGCCGGCCCTCCTGACCAGGGTTTTCGTGGATTCTCTTGGTCATAATGGGAATGCTGGGATGGTTCAAAAAGGTCACGATCGTCTCTCATCATCATTTATCACCTCAAAATTACCAATTCAAGGCTTAAAAACCTTGTCTTACCATGGGATACAGCCCACGAAAGGTGATTCCCGTAATGACACACATTAACCTTTGTCCGGGGCAGAAAATGACTGAGCCTCGGAAGAGAACGTGTAGCGTTGTCACCAATGGTCGATAAAAAAAGAGACATAATATTAATAACAATAATAATAATAATAATAATAATAATAATAATATTTTTCTTCCAAATAATCGTATTCTCAAAGGCAGTAAAGCCTAAAAAATACAGACTAGTAGAAAAAATATATAATACAATTAAGAAATAGTTTAAACCCCGAATAGACAAAGGAATACTAGAAGTGCTTAAATAGCACACACCTTCTGGCGTTATTGGAAACGATTACTCAATATTATAATCTTGCAATGTTTGCCCTACTAGCACTTCGAAATGTCATCACTTGAAAATGCCCAAACAAACTCAAAGCGCGAAGCTTCTGCATTGAATATCTGCAACTATTTCGATAATTAAAACCCATAACTATTTCACACTAGTGCAAAAGAAACAAACCTGAATGAAACTCAACTGTTAAAATATTTGAAACACATTGTGCAGATAAGCAAGTGTAATTTCACGTATAAATTAAACCTTGAGAACTGAAGGACATCCAATATTTCAACTTATGAATGAAGAAAATAATTAACTTTACGTCATATTTAAAAGTGCAATTAGCACTACAATTCGAAAAGTTTGAAGAAAGAATTTGGAAGCGTTTCGGAGAAAGCAAAAATTTCAGCTCGTTTTAACAGAAAACTGTTGTGTTTTCAAAAAAATTTATATGACATTATTTAAAGCACATGTACTCTTAATATAATAATATGAACAAATCACCGCTAATGTAATTATAAACGACGTGAGAGACAAGTCAGGAAGTAAATTTTTGTAATTAAAAAAATAATGTTTTTTCAAAATATCAAAGCTTTGACTCGTCAGATGGACAGGGGATTCTATAATTTGGAAATAATCCTTCGCATGGTTTAGGCGCTAGTGGTGTTCACAGACGGACAGACAGTTGGACGAGCGGACGGACGTTTTGAAAAGAAACACTTCTTTTAGTAGGTATTAGGGGACCCCAAAACTTGTTTTTTCATCGAAATCTCGAAATCGATTTTCCATAGCATTAACGTACATTATACTACGTATTCGTATACTCCGTAGACACCTACGTATACAAGAAAGTAAAAATGGACTAGTGGTGCTAAACCAGCACGTACTTTCACGAAAAGTGCACCAATTTTCGAAAAACGTTACTTGACCTTTTTTCAATGTCTATCTTTAAGGAACAGATTTCATGAAGCACAAAATCTTTAATATTTTAGTTGTAGGAAGACTCCGAAAAATTTCACCTTTAACCTTCAACATTCTCTTAAATGTCCTTCATACTATTCAAGAACAAAATTTAATAAAAAACTATGGAGCTATTTTGTATGGTTTTTGAAAATTGGATAAATGTCCCATGGGGTTCATGAAATGTACCCTCAAGATTAAAATATCGATTGCAAATTCAAGGGGCCTTGCCATCAGCCAGATAGATTGGGAAATATCGATTGTGGAGAAAATCGGCTGGACTGTTGAGCTATTGGCGTTGTTCTCAGACGGACAAACAGACGTTTTGCCGTCATTCGATTTTTCGGTGTCAAGGGCCCACAAAACATCGAATCTAGCTACACCATGTATTAGAGGATATTTTCAAAATTGATTAGCTGGATTTGTCGTTACGCGGGCTTTGTTATAAGAGTTTTCCTACCAAAATTTTGCCGTCTTTTAGATATTTTTCTGTGTAAGCGGTAGTCAGAAAGAAAAAAGAAAAATGAATAGTTGCAGGAATAGCTTAATGTATATAAATTTACTTAGTAAAAATAACAGTAAAAACTGTATGTGACGTATGGCGGAGAAGATCATCTGCACGCGTTTTCTTGAGTTCCAGAATATTTTTATAATTTTAATAATAAATAGTTGATATAGGAGGAAAAGTTCAAATTAAAGATAGGAAATTAATAATTATAAAACAAAATATAATAAAATAAAATAAAAAATTATAAAATAAAAAAATAAAATAAAATAAAATAAAAAAATTAAATAAAAAAGCGCGAGATTGGCAACATTTGAAAACCCAAGCATAATTGTTCCCGAGTTATAGAAAACTAATTTTCAACGATAAACGAATTGCAGGTGTAATTTTCTGCATTGCTAACAAAATAGTAACTCCCCTTTACCTCTACTCCTACCAGTACAAGAAAAAGGAGAGTTGAACGAAACGGGCGCATAGTGAAGCTACTTTTTCGTCCAGAAGCAAAACAAGGGGCCATCTCAGCATTTGTTGAATGGAACAGGGAAACTGGACCAAACCTCATCGAGATGGGGTTCCTTGACCCGGAGGCTGCAGTACATTATTTGTGACAAGCTTATTAAGTCTTTTTTTAACTTTACTCAACAAGTGTAAACTAATTCACTGTTTTGCTAAAAATAAACATTATTTTTCTATTTGATGATCAGTATAGTCTGTAATTGTACAGAAACAGATATGCACCACAAAGTATTTTACTTTTAACTTAAATTTGTCTGCCGACTTCAATGGTTCCATGTCATCTGACTATGCGTTGGGAAGTAACGTACATGTATTATATGTGAAATTTTAGTAGTGAGCTGTTAATACAAACACTTGATAAACGTGTTTTCTACGACGCGTGCTATAATTATAAATATCAGTATTTCCTTAAAATATGTTCCCACCGTTAATAAGTCCGTTTTGACTTATATTGCAGATTCGTAAATAAACTGGCAAGACAATGGTAAGGTTCTAAGCTCAATTAAGTGAGGCTTACTGGAATCTCGAGGATGGCATTTTTTCATTATTCGAATAATTTTCCATTGCAATCTGAATGTCTGGGTATTACATAATGCGTTTTCACAGAATCTTCAGCCATATGAGAGCAATGCACAATTGCAAAATGCACGCAACGAGCTGCTTGAAGGCTGGCAGAATTTGAAAGAATTCTGAATGCGTAACATCATGAACGTACTTGTAATTTAGTGTTTAATTCTGTTATACGAAAATGTTCATTTTATTTGAGGTTTGAGTGGAATGAGAGACCTAAATTTTTTTTTGCTTCGTTTAGAATATAATGTATACTACGTACCTGAACCCCCTCGCCTTGTTTGCACACAGGGCCGTCAACCAAATCCAGGAAGAAGTCAGCAGGAAGTACATCAACAGAGCTGCACACAGAAGACACACACATTTGTGAAATGTTTCGCCATACACAAGCAAGTCGTAACTCACATGTTCCACAAAGAGTCATTTTCACAAACAGGGAAAAACTTGAGCGTGTTCATTACCAGCATACTAAGTTAATGCTATATGCTAGAGCAATCATTAAAAATATTTATTTTGTGACTTTTTATCTCTTTACCTTCTCGTACACTTACGTAAGTACGAATTAACATTCGTAGTGAAGATAATTAAAAAGTTAAGTAATTGTCCAGAACATTTATTAAGATATTGTGTCAGAAATACCTGATTCGGAAATACACTGATTCAGAAATAGTGGATTTTAAACATCTGTCAGTATCTGTATCTTTAAAATGTCTGTCAGTACTCTTCACCAGACTGTCCATTCTTCCGTCCGTCTGTGCGTTTGTGTCTGCCTCCCCCCTCTCACCGTCCATTTATTCATTCGTCCGTCCATCACTCACTCTGCCAGTCTGTCTGTGTCCGCAAGCGTCGTGCATGAACGGACACGTATTAGAGTGAGAACAAGATACGGAATTTGTGTTTCTATATATAAAATGCGCGAATGTACGCGCGTTCAAGGACAATGAAAAAGTTAAAGAGAAATCATGAAAAAAAGTGTGTAAAGAAGACGCAAGAGAGAAATGTGTAAAGTAAACTTTTCTATAAACTGCTTGTAGCAGCTTGTAGATCAGTATTCTCAAATATTTAGAATAATGGTTCTTGAAACAAATAATAGTAACCCTAGACTAACATGAGAAAGGAAATTCACACAAGTGGTCGAAAATTCTTCAGCATTTGAAGACTTATAAAGTCCATTTTCAGATTGTGATGTTAAAACCGGTGATAACTATTCTATAAATAAATTTCTTCTTGTTGCTAATACACGATTTATATGGAACGTTGCAATTATTGTGCCTAGAGAAATTGTGTAGATAAACATTGTTAGAGAAAGTAGTTTTAGACAAAGTCTGTTACATCACGTCCAACATACAATCACTTCTATATTATCTAATAAATGGATTTGTATGAGTAATCCTAATAATGTCTTCCTCTAATATGCTAGTCTAATATAAATAAACTCACCAAAATACTTGCATACACTCTGAAGATCTTGGGGAAGGTCGTATTTTATATCTGCGTCTAAACGATCACTAATTCCTATGTAATAGATGATCTGGCCGATGTTGAAAGCCAGCAGGCAGGCAGCGTGGCTAGCCAGGCAACGCCCGTGGATCTTTCGCCGCATGCTCTTGTCGCATGCAACAGACAGCAGCGACACCAGCAACAGCAACGCCGAGAGGAAGCTCAGTGGCCGCACCAGCCTGTAGACGCCTCTGGTGATGCGTGACAACTCGCAGTAGAAGAGGCCTTCTTTTAAGATGTCGTCGCCGGTGCGGTAGAAGTCGAAGCAAGTGGTCCAGGTGGAGAATTGGAAGACGTGGATACCTCCGCGCGTCGACTCATCGTACCTGTCCTCGAAGGGTACGAGACGAGGGCGTTCGCACAAATCACGGACAGTGTACGGAAACTCTGAATCAAAAGCGGCGAGGGAAGAATTATTCGGCATCTATTTGTCTGGAGAAAGCACTTTACACTTCCAGTGGCCTTCGTTATCCTTCTGCAGTTGGCCGAAGAAACAGCACTTGTAGGCGCATTCCCCTTTCTGGCAACGTGTTTTAAACCGCAGCACGAAGTGGCCTAGAGGCGGGGGGGCGGCATCCACACAGTACTTGGCCTTCCTGTATCCTCCTCCGGGTTTGGGCCTCGCGATGAAGTCTCGCCCAAGAAAGGTGACGGTGTTCTTTCGGAGGGGTTCGTTGAGATGAAGGCGCGGATTCAACAAGGAAGACGAGTTCACGGAAATGACATTCCTTAATTCATTCATGATATACATGTTCAAATTCACGTCTTTGATGTTCTCCATGGGCAGACCGGGGGGCAGCCAGCGCCGCACCCACTCGCTGTGTTCAGGGGAGATTTTCATCCAGAAGTACAGAGGTCTTAGGAATGAGACGTTTCGCGGCCAGTTAGCGCGTACGCACGATTGTCCGTTTGCGGAAAGCATCTCGTGCGCGTCGCAGCACTTCCTGATGATCACGCCTTCGTTCACTTCGTTCGCGCCCGCGGTCACCGCCAGGAGCGCCAGCGTCAGCGCGAGAAATGCAGACGAACGCATCGTGGACGGGAGGCGCTGGAGGTGGAACGACTATCTCTGCGACCACGAGAAATAGATTGGTTGTCCACTAAGGTTCCCCTCGACGGAGAGAAGAGCGAAGACGGACAAGTGCTGGTGGTTGAGCAAACCTCTCCCTTGATATCACCTCGAGCCGCGGTGTCTTTGTTCTCTAAGGTCCCCCTCGCCAAAGAGAAGAGCGAAGATGAACGAGTTGCGTTAGTAGTTGATCGAACCTCTTCCTTGAAAGAACCTCGAACAACGGAGTGTTTGTTCGCTAATAATGGTGTTCTTCTCACTAATGTTGCATATGCGAACTTGATGGGTAATTTTGATTACTGTAATACTCACTTGCATTGAAAAGGATAGAAATCGAAGACTAAGAAGACGATAAATGGAAGGGCAGTTGTGAATGTTGCGGACACAGGGCGAATGCGGTGCTGGCGAGGGCGACCGGTTCCCTTGATACTGAGAGACGGAGTCTCCTTCGAGGGCGATGAGCAAATGTTTGTGTCTCTTCCACCGGATACTGCATATGTCATGCGCCTTCTCGGCTGAGATTTGAGGATGTGGTCTTGTGGGGAAAAAAAACATGCGCTTATTGAGCACTGCCGGGATGGAACAAGACACGCTGGGCGGCTTATTTGCTTTTTTTTTTTAATTTCTTATTTACTTATGAGACCCATGCAAACGCCCCTTTCTGCTGTTAATGGCAATTGGTGAAGCAGGAGTTCTACTTTCGATTCCCTCTCGATTCGATGACAAGTGATCGTAGCTGCAGTACACACAAAATCCCCCAGAGGGCAGTTCAGTACGCCGGGTTTTGGCTCGCAATGAGCGATGTATGGTCGGCCGAAAAATCAGAACGTCTGATTCTCCGTGCCTGAGACGCTCGGGCCATTATTACATCGACATCACAACGCAAAACTGACGACACTGTGAAGCTGAATCGTTAAAACTAATAGTACGCATTATGACAGAAGTTGTAAATAAAAAGTAGGTTGGACCAAAAATGTTGGTCCAGTGTCAGCAACTGTGACGCAGGGGCGGTTCTCTCCCGAGAGCCAAGACTAAATAGAATTTGTACGAATAAAAGTGTTCAAGATTTCCAAATTTTCTATAACACAAATTTTGCCACTCTTTTCTCGCACTGCAGGACATGGAGACTTACTTCTAAAACAAATTAAATAAAATATCTTTAAATTCTAATGCGTGATTCGTGAGGGGAGGATTTTACTGAAATGACATTTTTTCTATTCACTTTAAAACAATGTTTTGTATTATGGATATTAGTTTTGTGTTTCGACAAAAGAAAAAAACCTTTTTTAATTGCCTTTTTTCCTTTTTGATTTTCGATTGCCACTAATAAGTCATTTTTTTTTCTACGTCATTTTAAAACCACTTTCACTAATTTCTTCGGTTAATATCATTTTAATTATTCTGTTTTCAAATAATAATTACGAGAAGCAAGAAATGATTTCTATGGAATTCCTGAGTAACTTACTCGATTTCTTCTATCATCCATTGTATGTAATCTAAAGTTCCCGTGACGCCAATCAACGCCACTGTCGCTTCGGCTGATTACACGATAGCCAACGGCCGATGATTTCCGGTAAAGAATAGTCCAAACCTAAAGATTGCAACCTACGTTCACTTGATCGAAATTAAGAATGATTACATCAGTAATGTATCTAACAGTTTGAGTTGCTCATCTGAGCTGGTTTTGATGAAATGTTTTATGTCATTTTTATTTGTTAGAGGCATTTATAAAACGGTACGGTAATATGAACGGTACATTTTCGGATGATCCGAACATTTGGGAATCCGAACAATCCACACCCGCAATTAGGTGGGACGACCGGTGTTTTGTTGTGTTTCAAGTTTGCTTCTCACGGGAACCGCAGTATATGGTTTGCCAGTGAAGAGGAGGTCCACGGGTGGTGGTCACGTGGTCGCGTTCTTTCGCAGATATACTTGCTGTTTTTTCTTTGGCGGCGAGATGTCTAAATAGTGCTGTATGGAAGGCAAGTACATATTCCTTGGAATTGTTTGTGTAAAGGCTATATCCGAATAATAAAATGAAAAGTTCTCCCTACCTATATAGATAATCGCATTACTGAAATGAAAGACAATATAAAATGGCGAGGATCGCAAAAAAATTGCTTCCTAGTTGATCTGTTGCAGAGATACAATTCATTATTAAATTTATTTATGTTGCTGGGAAACAGCAGGTGAAAGCTTGCGGTTGACACAGTTTTAACGACGTTTTGTTTTTAAAGTCTTGTGAATACCTTTTTTTGTTTTACTTTCTCGCTACCGTTTACGCAGTAGAGAGAAAGTTTTATAATGCCGCGGAAAAAAGGGTCAATTTTCGGCCGGAGAACTCTTTATCACTGGGCCCCTCTTGTTTTTGTCGTCGTGAATTTTACTTTGCGACCCATTTGCCTATGTTTGTCTGGTCTGACTTTCAGGTTTGCTGCTTGTGAAATGCTGAAGTAATGCATCATACTTCATTGTTTTGACATCGCCGCGCTGAAAACAATAGTACCGTTTCCACCGCTGATTTGATTTAATTATTGTTTGTTTTGTGTGTGTTGACCTTGCTAGCCAATTATTCCGTAAATTGGCTTTAAACAAAGTACATTGAAAACTCAAAAAGCGTATTGACTTTTTGAGAGTTGTCCAGAAAGAAACCTATTATTAAAGAACATTTTTTTACTTTATAATACAATGAATTTAAAATTAAAATGTTAAGCTAGACAACTTATGGAAAAATGTAAATATTATGGCAGATGTTGATGATTAATTCTGGAAAAGAGATTTTAAATTTCGCGAAGATAAAATATTCTACCACAAGGACAGGAAGGAAGACAGTAATAAATTTTTTGTGGTGATTTGAAAATTCAATTTTTAAGGGCACAATAGAAATTGGTTATTTCGAATAAGTTATTTTCGCCTTTTGAAATTGTTAATTTGGAATACATTATTAAATTTATTATTGGCTAAATTACACATTGTACATTTCTGATGCATTAATGTTGTTGAATAGACAGAAAAAATGAATACACTTAATTCAATGGAAGAAAGCAAATTTTATTTACACCTAGGTATTTATTAAAAGAATATATCTATTTTTCACGCGTGCGTACACTTTTTTAGTTTTTATTTATCAAGTGATAGGTGAATTGTTTCATATAAGTTACCAGTATTGTGAGAAAGTTCGTGGTGTTGTTCAACCACTAGTTTTTATACAACACTAAAACTAGAAATTAGCACGCGAAAGTCAAACATTTCCAAAATATTTACGCATCACTTCACGTTCGAAAGAATTGATCATTGATTAGTGAGTGAGAGTATTCAGCGTAGGTATAGTGAATAGTATTGTCTGTGACCGTAGCTTCTAAAGTGAGGTTTAGGTATTTTCGCTGTTCACTTAGAACCACTGTCCTCTTTCTCCCGTAGAGTTGGCGAGGAGAGCTTTGGAGCGCCGTTGCGCAGAGGGTAAGCGAGCGTGTGGGCTCTGCTCGCCAGGAGGCGCCCTGGTCGGGGCTCCTCTACGCAACGTTTTGCTTCCTTCTGCCTGCGCTGCCTGCTGATTTCTCCACTCTCTTGTCTCTCCGCAGCATCCTCATGACGAGGCCCAGGTAGCCCCCTTCAGGCGCGGCCAACCAAGTGACGATCACCGGCCGTAAAAAGTCTGTGACGTAACCCGCTGCCCCATAAGCCAAGTTCAAGTCCTTTGCATAAAACTCATTGCTACTGTCATCGTAAACCGTTGTGGACCACATTATGACGTCAGTAAGCAGTTCAATACTTCCGGTCGAAAGAACCATTTTTACGTATATTTTAATTCTGCAACAAAACAAACGATATTAAATTTCTAAAATACTCTTACAGAGTAAAAGATTTATCTTGTCTCGACTTACGTTTCCAAGTCGATGGAAGGGCCACCTCTGTTTCTGTCCTTTCGTGTCTGTCCATTGCCCGTCGCAGTGTATGTCGTGGGAAGGTTGTTTCCCTCTGCGTGTTTTTGACCCAGTGTGATCTGGTCCTCCTCTCGGCGAAGTACGGAGTTGCCTTGCTTGAGATACAGAACGTTCCTAAAGGTCAGCGCGAGGCATATCAAGTTACATACCACGAGGAAACATACGGGGCCGAAATAGAACAGTCCAGTTCCAGATTTTAAAAAAATATGTTGTAGATAGTAATTCGTCATCTAAAACATCAAATAATTAAAATTGATAACATTAAAATGTTTAAAGACGCTCTTTACTTATTTCGGAATCAATTACACATGGTTTAGCTTGTGCTACAAAAATATATATTTTCTTTCGTCGAATATTCATTGCATATACGAAAGCAATTAAGCCGAAGCCATTAAAGCGATTGTGAGGTGAAAGATTAGAGAACGTTTATGACCAATTTAATTTGACTTAATGTGATCCAGAGCTTGCACATTGTTTACAATAAGACAATAGCAATTCAACAAAAAATACTTTTCTCATTGAATAAAAATAATAAGTTGCTAACAAACATACATAAATGTTTATTCGAAAAATACAGAAAAAAATAGTTGTGTTAAGGACATAAAACTTGTTTTCTTTAGTCTTGTTTCTACCGAGGAATCAACGAATATGGCAAGTTTTAGACTTCACATACCCTGGTTGACACTATGAGTTCGAAAACGCTGGAGTATATGCCGGACATTTTGGGTTAGATGTTAAAACTCTTTAAACTAATAATTATAAGATATAAAACTAAAATATTTGTATATTTATATTTTGAAAAAGTTTTGTGAGCGAGGGATAGGCGAACGGCGTGGCTGAACTGAAGACGTGCGCCGTAGACACTGGGAGAGAGGATTCGCGTCCTAAATTGAGAGTCCTTCGCCAAAAGAGATGAAGAAGGAAACCCACACCTTCCTGCCCGGGTGCCAAATACCAGGATGTGGCGAAGTGACGAATCCAAAAAAAAATATTGGCACCAACAAAAACAAGGCAAACATGCAGTCCAAAATAAACAACTGGAAGGAGAAGAAAAGGAAACACACATAAGTAAAAAAGAAGGAAGACAATAGATATCTCGCCACCCCTATGTCTTGTATTCCATATGCCTTGAAAAAGCCATATAAAATTAAATATAGAGGTGTTGGAACATCACATACCTTCTGGCAATACTGGAAACATTTACAGAATATTTTAATATGGCAAATTTTGCACTGTAAACACATCAACCATCACTTGAAAAAGTCCAAACAAACCACCTCGATCATATTTTCAATTATTTCACTAGTCAGCATAAGCCATTCCTTACTTCTCAAAGAATGAGCAAATTTAAAAATAATTCAGTTTCCTGAATGTTGATGTTTATATTACAAATATCTTTAATATTATTCAATGTGAGTAACTATGTCTACTAAGTAATTAAGTTCGGAGGGGGTGAAGTCAATGCTTACAGGTTGTCAGGGTGACAAATAAACTAGAGCGGGAAAAACGAACATACCAGAACGGGGAAGCAAACCCCCTTGCAATATAAAGACGGTGTGTGTGGCAGGCATAGTAAGGTATAAATCGTGGGTTTGGTCTCTGTTTACTGCTGACCAACCAGCCGACTACCAGCCTTTGGTACGTTGCGGTTTTCATTAGATTGGACGCGCGGGCGTAGTAGTGCAATAGTCAGTTAACCCGGGTGTGCCCGCAATAGACAGACTCCGCCAGTGACTGCAACGTATCTCTCAGATATAGCTGCAACCTTTTTGTGAATGCGAATGATCCGAATCTCTATTTACTCAAGTACGTATTTTGTTTAGTTTGTACGCGTCCCCCATTGCAATTGTTGATGTATCCTACACTGCACAAATTATTTTGGCACGTAAACAAACATATATTTTATATTTTTCACAAAAAAGTGTTCAGAAAGTCTCCGTCGTTTTTCCATTTTGTAGGGTTTGCATTTTTTCCTTTACCTACAGACGTCTCGTGCACATCTTCCTCACTAGGAAGGAATTGTGACAGTCGATCCTAGACAAGACAAAAGATTAAATTTTCTGAAAAGGCACTTGTCATAGACACGGCTGATAAGAATGTCATGATAGTGCCGCTTAGGAGGCATTCCACGACAAACGGCACAAAAAAGCTTCAATTGTCCTTCATACTTTTAATTATTTTCTATTTTTTCTATTTATTATATGGTTCAAATAAGTTAACATTCGTATTTTTATTCTTTTCAAACTATATTATTTTGGGTGATATTGCCTAATGAAATTTGCTAACTGACGTGCATTTTTGACTCGCACGAGTAAGTTAAAAGTATCACATATTCGAATACACTAATTATAGGAACTTCTTTCCAATTCCATTCAAAATTTAAAAACATGTTGAATTTTTTAGATTTTGCAAAATATTTCATTTTCTAAATTTTCGTTTTTTAAGTAAAATTTTGAAAATGGAAACTTTGTATTAACTAGTTGATTTAAAAATATTTAAAATATATTTACAAATGCAATACGTATAGGTGCTGATATTGCCAGAAAAAATGAAATGAGATCTCTAACTTTAAAAAATATTAATTTTTTACGATCCAGTGTGTAGTAGATTGCTCCAATAGGCGTTTTTCTTGTGTTACTGACCGGCGGTTTCTTTGTAAGAAGCAATAGTTTAAGTACTTCTTGAGGTGGTGCGGAGGTATATATCCTCTGGTGGTTCAACTTCACGATTATATTTGGTTATTTAATGACGGATTCTTGACTCCCTTTTTGACTGCCAGTTTGAAATTTTCTGGTCCCTCGCAACTCACTTCAAATATATGCACTCGCTTATCTTAGAATCCCTGAACGTTCGTCACAATGCACAATAATCCCTTACCGAATTTACTTTTAGGTCTGGACAAAATTCCATTTTCTTCACCCAATTTTAAAAAAGGTATGCCCAATTTTCAAAAATTGTAAAAACTTGATTTCGAACCTCATGTCATATGTTGAGTGATAGAAATAGATAATATCTTTGATTTTTAATGGACATCACAGGATCTTTAATGTAAAAAAAATATCTTCGATGGTACTTTGAACTTTCTAAAATTTCTCTTGGGGATACGGTTTTTTATTGCAATTTTCTTTTCTTGATGTGAGTTTCGTCTATTGTAACTGGACTCATTTTATATTCTCTACATTTATTTCGCTGACACGACGAACTTTCTCAAGAGCTTAAATTGTCATTTCCTTGCTTTCCACTGTTTTCACTTTGTTCACTGTTCGTTCTGCTACTTCCGTGCAACGGGAGCTACTGATCTCAACGCACTCTTCACTGACATAAAACCTTTTTGCAAGACGACTCACTTTTTCCGACATGAATCACAAAATCGCAAATCTAATGACTCCTCTAAATGAATTTTTAAAACATTTAGGAAAAAATTCCATCTTTATTATTGTAGTATAGAGAAGATGCAAAACCATTGTGATGTTTGTCCAATTTTCGAAAATTCAGGGTGTTCAGTTAATATGCAACACAAGCCTTTTCATTAATCATCGCTTACTATATCTGAGATAACATTTAAAAAAATTGGGACAGTTTTGGGGAAAATCTTTAAAATGTTGAGGCCTAATGTAAATACTCCCAAAAATCAAAATATTTGTTTCAAATTCAAGCGGCCGTAACATGAGTTAGGGCGATCAAGGAATATCTACTTTTGCGAAAATTCTTTGCTCACAAAATAACAGACGGACGGACGGACATTGGCGTAATCAAATTTTGGATATCAAGCACCCACAAAATATGGATTATGAATGACATTTCAACGTATTAGATGTAGCAACTTACTTCTCGTTGGAAGATTCATCCCCTTTTTGTTACAAGTGCCCGGAAATAAGAGTTTTTCTGCCGAAAAATTGCAATTTTAATTTATCAGTATCGGTACACAGTTTGCAAGAGACAACATTAATGAACAGCGAGTATAAGTCCAAGAGAGCAAATGCAGAAAAGATTGGAGGGAGTATATTGCTTGTCAATGTGACTAATGTAATTCAAGATCAAAATCCGAACATCAGTCTCTCTAAAGGTAAGAATCTCAGAAAGGAATGTTCTTGAGAACCCTCTGGTTGTGTAGAAAAAAAGAAGTTTAAGGGTTGGATGTAATGAATGATTGTTTCACATCTGTATGGCCACGAAATTTCATCGATGCAAAAAAGGACACTGTGCAAACTGTGAATTTCATACGCTTGAGGATAGAACGCGAGCTGTTTTAAAAGCGTGCAAAAGGATCGAGCTGTTTTGAGAGGGAAGCGTTTTGAGGGGGAGCCGTTTTGACAGGAAGCCGTTTTGACAGGGAGCCATTTTGACAGGGAGCCATTTTGACAGGGAGCCGTTTTGACAGGAAGCCGTTTTGATAGGGAGCCATTTAGAGAGCGTGGTGTTTTGAGAGTGAGGGGGTTAAGAGCGAGCATTATACAAATAAACACATATTGTGTACTACATAAATTTTTGCTTTGTGCAGTATTTCTTCGAATAACCTTTATCTCTGTGAAATGTTACATTGCCCATGCATGCATTGTACTTAAAAGGGAGTAAAAAGATTTCATGTATTAATATATAATATTTTAATTTCTCCAATAAGTACTAACTGTTCTCCATTTTTTAACGTTATCTTAGGGAAAATATAGTTCGCATATGGTAGACCCATGACGAACAGAAAACGTATTCTTAAACGATAAAGACCAATATATTTTAGTTCACAGACTCTCGCATGTGCTGCCTCAGCGCTGAGATAGTTTGAAACGGTTGAAAGCAAGACACCTCTGGCCCAGTGTTACGCATACTACTATTACTTGTTTACTATTGCAAACTCTTTGTTCTTGGCAGCGAGTTTCCCCTTTCTTTTAAAATTTCCTTGACACGTCATGCTACTAACAGACCACAGGGCAGAATTTATAATGCTTTTTATGCAAAATTACAAATATGCATTGTGACTTTCCATCAGATAATTTTATCTTACCAAGATCCGAAACAGAAGAAACATTGCACAATCGTCTTCCATACAACTACGAATACGAGAAAGTAACATTGAAAGTTTCATTGGGAAATAGTTGTTAATAAAAACTATTTTTCGATAAATCTATCGGAACAATAAATGTATGTAACATTAATTACTACTCTCTTAATTGGATAGTAGGATTTGGGGGAAATTTGTACTCGTAAATCAATATCATTGGCAATTGTAAATTATTAGGAAGTTCATATGACGGAGGGGAATTGTATGAACGATAGGAAAGGATTTGAACAAATATTTAATTTATGTTCCAGTTACACTTTAGCTGAGCTTCATTTTTATTCTTATCGTTTCTATGAAATTTTATTTCTGGATTTACGTAGACGCGTCAACCCGACAAGACGCGTCACTAGTTCCGCCCGCGACCACACGATCCTGTTTGCGCCATCGACGGTGGCGAGCGAGTTCAAAAATATGTTCAGGAAATGGTATCCGAAACGGAAGAGCTGTTGTATCCACAGGCGTTCTCAGTCTCAAAAAAGAGGGGGCCAACTACAGTTTTAGACGTCTTTGCCACTGAAGGTTTTAGTTACATACGACATATTAACTAGTAAATTGATAAAACTTGCTACAGTTATAATGAAATTATAATGGTAATACATGATATGATATCGAAGAGGGAGGTTCACGGGGTAAAATGAAAGAGCAGGTTTGGAAGGTGCTAAATTGTGAAGGGTTGGGGAAAAAGAGATAGGGATAGAAGTGGATGGGCGGAGGAATAATTGAACGGGAGGACGAGATGATGGAAGGAGAATGTAGAATGAGGTAGAGAGAAGGACATGGAAGGAAGACTGTTAAGGAAAATCAAAGCATGAGGAAAGGAGGAATTACGAAATTAAATGTGGATGTATGGGGGTGGAGTAAGAATTGATATTCTGAAGAAAATAATGAATAAGGTATGAAAAAGGGAGGGATTCCCGGAAGAAAGGCAACAATCCCAATATAGATGAACGGCAAAGAAGACTGCCCAGACTGTCATGTAGTAGAGCCCCAATGTGTTAGGAAGGGGGTGGCAGGAAATAATGTTTATGCTGAGATTTTCAAATAGAGTTTGGAAACGAAAATAGGAAGATTGGGATTGTTTAAAGAAAATCAAAAAAATTCTAGGAAAGGAAGGGGAGTAAGAAATAACGAATAATAGAAAACATGCATGTGCCTTAAATCTTTATCACGATAGAGTGATTAAAAAGAATGAAGGGGGTGTTTTACTGGGATTTGTATATTTTAATACTGCTTTGAAGAGGTAGACAGAGGTAAATTAAGGGAGATAATGAGCAAAAAGGGAATTAGTAAAGTTCTGCAAGAATCTGCGGATGAAACATACGTAGAAAAAAGATGTCGGCTTTAGGAAGTAAACAATGACCGTAGGGGTTTTGGGATGTAAAAGGGTGAGAGTTAAATTGCAATCTGAGACCGACTTCGTTTAAAACATTTTATTTAGCGGAATTGGTGAACTATTGGAAAAGAGGACTA
This sequence comes from Gryllus longicercus, assembly GCA_038098605.1. Classification (NCBI taxonomy): domain Eukaryota; kingdom Metazoa; phylum Arthropoda; class Insecta; order Orthoptera; family Gryllidae; genus Gryllus; species Gryllus longicercus. The sequence goes on from JAZDUA010000215.1 coordinate 121,600, forward strand.
GAAGAAGGAGTGGTTTTTGGAAAGGATACGTCATGGTCAATAATATATGCAGGCGATGTACTGGTTAAGACCAGAGGTAAAAGAGAAATGAAGTGTTTGTTAGAAGATTAGAGAATTTTTTTTGTCAGAGAGAAGAATGATATTAAGCCAGTGGAGTTGCTTGTGTTTAGTCAACAGGGCCGGAGAAAAATTTCGCCGTTCTCTTATTTAGATATTTTATTATACTCGGTAAATTAAAGATGTCTAATATAGAAAATAAGCTTTGCTAAAGATAGTTTCGATCGCTTAGCGATCATCCTCAGAGATAAAATTAAAATCAAACAAATAAAATTACATTAATTCATGAATTCTAAAAATGAAGTATAAGTTATTAAAAAATGTTATGTACAAAATGTTGATATTGTTTGCCAGATGGGTCAGTAAACAGGGTCGTCCATACATACCATGCAGCTTCCGGCCCGAAAACTAAGTTCTACGGTTTTTGGAGAGCGTGTCTTGATTAAGAAATGAGCGTCGGTTGGCAACGGGTGGGGGCGGGAAGAGGGGTGGGGTCCGGACGCGGGTGTGCTGGTAGAGGCGTGAAGAGGGTGAGTAGAGTTGTGGGTGTACTTTGTGCTAATTTTAGTAGAAGTGACGAGAGTGCAGATATTTGTTGGTTAAGACAGAAAATGTTCTGTTTTTTGAGATTGTAGCATATATATATAAGGTTTCTAATTTTATTCTGTTCCAGTGCCTGTTTTCAATTTCTAGACTAAGGAACTTGGTGTGTTTGTCGAATGTGTGTTTGTATAAAATCAGGTGATCCGCGAAGTGTGAGACTGTGATAGGATAGTTTTTCCACGCTAGTTCGTATTGTTTGATTCTCTGTGTGAACGTTTGGTCTGAACGAACGTTCGATTGTGAGGAACGTGGCTGCAGTGTTCTTGTCAATTGGTGTGAGGGTGGTGTGTTTGTGGATATTGAAAGTGTTGGTTTTTTAATTTTTGATTTGTCAATGATAATAGTCGTATTCATTGAAGGCTGCGTGTTTGTGTGTGGGGGTGTTGTGAAGTGTTGTGTATGATTGTGTCCGTGTCGATGGGTTTTCTGAATATGTTGAATACATGATAGACCTGTGCTAGCGTGATGGTGAGATCAAGGACGTTTAAATATTTGTGTTCGTTTTCTATTTCAATGGTGAATTTTATGTTGGGGTGTAGGGAGTTGATGTATTGTGTAAAAAATCAAGTTGGCTGGTAGTGCCACCACCTCGTCTACGTATCTGTGCGAATAAAGGAGAATTTTTAGAAGTGTCTAGAGGCAAGCGACCTATTTTCCCACTTTACCATATATATGTCTCAGCGGGAAGATACGAGACATCGCTTGGCCCATGAGCTGTTACAAAACGCTGACGCCACGATAATGGAATGTTCATCTTACATTTCCTGATTAATAATTAAAATATTAAAACTATTAGTATTGATATTGTAAGAGTCCCCCGTCTTAAAATTGTGAGAGTCATTTAGTATGTTTTATTATTACGATATGTAATACTAGTAGATAGTCATCGGGGTAGGCAGTGCCTACCCCAAGAAACCGCCACTAGAAAATAGTAATTTCAAATATGCTAAAAGATTTATCTTCGGCTAAAATACTCATCGTATACATTTGATATTCTTATGTTCGTAAATACACTGAGAACATTATTATCCTGAATTCAGTGGAAGAAGGCATTTTTTATCTAAACTTCAGAATGAAAAATGCATGCTATTTTTCGCGCATTGTTGAGTTTTTAAATATTTTTTTCGTGAGGTATTTGAAAGAACAGAAATTGTCATGCAAGGCAGAATATTTAATAAACGTATTACCAGTATTTTGAATGTATTTGTGCTGTTGTAGTTCTACAAACTTTTACTTTCCCGTATACGTACGTAGTATATATGTAGTAATATACGTAGTGTAGGGAAAGTTCTGTAACGCTGTGGGAAATCCATTTCTCGTTTTCAACGGAAATACACGTTTTGGGGGTTCACTGATACCGAATTTTCCCCCCTCAAAACGTACGTCCCTCTGTATATCTGCCCGTTCGCCTGTCTATGTGTCTAGTGTTTGTGGACAATAGCGTCTTAACCATGCGTAGGAGTTCTCCAAATAGAAGAAGCCCCTGTTCATTTGGCTTGAGTCGAACCTTTCGATTCCCGACGTGTCTCTCACGTCGTTAATATTTACAATTATGGCATTTTTTTCACATTATATTTATGGGTACATATGCTTTAAATAATGTTATATAAGCTTCTCGAAAGCTCAACAATTATCTGTTAAAACGAGCTCAAAATTCCGCATTCTCTGAAACGCTCAAACGCCATTTCCTCAAAAAAGGCTTCCAATTTCTTTCTTCAAACCTTTCGAAATAATTAAATTATGTTCCGGTAGCACTGTAGCTGAGCTTCATTTTTATTCTTATTGGTTCTATGATATTTAATTTCTGGATTTACGTAGACGCGTCAACCCGACAAGACGCGTCACTAGTTCCGCTTGCGACCACAAGATCCTGTTTGCGCCATGGACGGTGGCGAGCGAGTTCCGAAATATGTTCAGGAAAATTGTATTCGAAACGGAGAAGATATATTATCCACAGGCGTGCTCAGTTTTAAAAAAGAGGGGGCCAACTACATTTTTAGACCTCTTTGCCACTGAAGGTTTTAGTTACATACGACATATTATCTAGTAAATTGATAAAAGTTGCTACAGTTATAATGAAATTATAATGGTAATACATGATATGATATCGAAGAGGGAGGTTCACGGGGTAAAATGAAAGTGCAGGTTTGGAAGGTGCTAAATTGTGAAGGGTTGAGGAAAAAGAGAAAGGGATAGAAGTGGATGGGCGGAGGAATAATTGAAGGGGAGGACGACATGATGAAAGGAGAATGTAGAAGGAGGCAGAGAGGAGAAAACGGAGGGATGATTGTTAAGAAAAATCAAAGCATGAGGAAAAGAGGAATTACGAAATTAAATGTGGATATATGGGGGTTGAGTAGGAATAGATATTCTGAAGAAAATAATGAATAAGGTATGAAGAAGGGAATGATTCCCGGAAAAAAGGCAACAGTCCCAATATAGAAGAACGGCAAAGAAGACTGCCCAGACTGTCATGTAGTAGAGCCCTAATGTGTTAGGAAGGGGGTGGCGGGAAATAATGTTTATGCTGAAATTTTCAAATACAGTTTGGAAACGGAAATAGGAAGATTGGGATTGTTTAAAAAAATCAAACAAATTCTAGGAAAGGAAGGGGAGTAAGAAATAACGAATGATAGAAAACATGCATGTCCCTTAAATCTTTATCACGATAAAGTGATTAAAAAGAATGAAGGGGATGTTTTACTTCGATTTGTATATTTTAATTCTGCTTTGAAGAGGTAGATAGAGGTAAATTAAGGGAGATAATGAGCAAAATGGGATTTAGTATTTTCTGGAAGAATCTGCGGAAAAACTTGCTTAGAAAAAAGATGTAGGCTAAAGGACGGAAACTATGACCGTAAGGTTTTTGGGACGTAAAAGGGTGAGAGTTAAATTTCAATCTGAGACCGACTTCGTTTAAAACAATTTATTTAGCGGAATTGGTGAACTACTGGGAAAGAGGACTAGAAGAAGGAGTGGTTTTTGGAAAGGATACGTCATGGTCAATAATATATGCAGGCGATGTACTGGTTAAGACCAGAGGTAAAGGAGAAATGAAGTGTTTGTTAGCAAGATTAGAGAATTTTTTTTAGCAGAGAGAAGAATGACATTAAGTCAGTGGAGTAGCTTGGGGGTTAGTTGCCAGGGCCGGAGAAACATTTCGCCGTTTCCTTATTTAGATATTTTATTATACTCGGTAAATTGAAGATGTCTGATATAAAAAATATGCTTTGATAAAGATCGTTTCGATCGCTTAGCGATCATCTTCAGTGCTAAAATTAAAATTACAGAAATAAAATTACAGTAATTCATGAATTTAAAAAATGAAGTATAAGTTATTAAAAAATGTTATATACAAAATGTTGATATTGTTTGCCAGATGCGTCTTTAAACTGGGTCGTACATATATACCAATCCGGCAGCTTCCGGCCCGAAAACTAAGTTCTGCGGTTTTTAGAGAGATCTCGTGAAATCTGGTTTTTATAGAAATCTCGCGAGATCTCGTGAAATATCTTAAAATGTCGCGAGATCTCATAAAATCTCGCGATATTTCGCGAGATCTCGTCAAATCGTCCGAGATCTCGTGAAATCTCGCGAGATCTCGTGAAATCTCGTAAAATCTCGCGAGATCTCGTGAAATATCGTAAAATCTCGCGAGATCTCGTGAAATATCGTAAAATCTCGCGTGATCTCATGAAATCTCGCGAGATCTCGTGAAATCTCGTGAAATCTCGCGAGATTTCGTAAAATTTTGGGGGGAAATAATTGTTTCAAAAATGCCTATATATTACCCCGAAATTCGGGGGAAACTGCTCATGTTTTTGAGAAAATGTATGTGATCTTATTTTAGAATCTATTTTTGAAGGACACATTTCAACCAGGAATATAATCTCTATCTTCAATAATGTAGTTCGAAGACGTCGAAAAAATCAACTTATATAATTTTCGAAAGATTACGAATTTCCACGAAAATGAGACCTGCGCCATTCTTTTATGCTTTATTTATGTTATCCGACAACGATTAATACTAAAATTTGAAGGTATTTTTAAAGAAATTTCAAAAATGTTTCTCATGTTTCTTGTAGAGTGCTCCCAAAATCAAAATATCAGTTTCAAACTTAGTGAGCTTCGAGTTCATTTAAGTCGATTTAGGAATTAATTTAAATCGAATGTTTTGGAGAAATTCGGATGAACGCTTTAGGCCGAAGCGTGGAGCACAGACAGACAGATGGACTGACGTTTGGCCGTCGATCAATTTTTCAGTATGAGGGTCCCACGAAATACGAATTCTGACTACGCAACGTGTTAGAGGAACAATTCACTAAATGTAGAAAAAAGATTTATCCACTTTTTCGTTACCAGGCCTCAGCAATATGGGTTTTGGTCGAAAGTTCATATGAGGGAGGGGAATTGTATGAACATTAGAAAAGGATTTGAACAAATGTTTTAATTTATGTTCCAGTTACACTGTAGCTGAGCTTCATTTTTATTCTTATTGTTTCTATGAAATTTAATTTCTAGATTTACTTAGACGCGTCAACCCGCGACACTGGTTCCGCCCGCGACCACAAGATCCTGTTTGCGCCATCGACGGTGGCGAGCGAATTCAGACATATGTTCGGGAAACTGATATCCGAAATGGAAGAGCTATTGTATCCACAGGCGTGCTCTCTGTCTAAAACAAGAGGGGGCCAACTACATTTTTAGACCTCTTTTAAACTAAAGGTATTAGTTACATATGACATATTAACTAGTAAATTAATAAAACTTGCTAAAGTTATAATGAAATTATAATGGTAATACATGATATGATATCGAAGGGGGAGATTCACGGGGTAAAATGAAAGAGCAGGTTTGGAAGGTGCTAAATTGTGAAGGGTTGAGGAAAAAGAGATAGGGATAGAAGTGGATGGGCGGAGGAATAATTGAAGGGGAGGACGAGATGATGAAAGGAGAATGTAGATTGAGGCAGAGAGGAGAACATGGAGGGAAGACTGTTAAGAAAAATCAAAGCATGGGGAAAAGAGGAATTACGAAATTAAATGTGGATGTATGGGGGTGGAGTAGGAATTGCTATTCTGAAGAAAATAATGAATAAGATATGAAGAAGGGAGGGATTCCCGGAAGAAAGGCAACAATCCCAATGTAGAAGAACGGCAAAGAAGACTGCCCAGACTGTCATGTAGTAGAGCCCTAATGTGTTAGGAACGGGTGGCGGGAAATAATGTTTATGCTGAGTTCTTCAAATAGAGTTTGGAAACGGAAATAAGAAGATTGGGATTGTTTAAAGAAAATCAAACAAATTCTAGGAAAGGAAGGGGAGTAAGAAATAACGAATGATAGAAAACATGCATGTGCCTTAAATCTTTATCACGATAGAGTGATTAAAAAGAATGAAGGGGGTGTTTCCTGGGATTTGTATATTTTAATTCTGCTTAGAGAGGTAGATAGACGTAAATTAAGGGAGATAATGAGCAAAAAGGGAATAAGTAAAGTTCTGCAAGAATCTGCGGATGAAACATACGTAGAAAAAAGATGTAGGCTTAAGGAAGGAAACAATGACCGTAGGGTTTTTGGGACGTAAAAGGGTGAGGGTTAAATTGCTATCTGAGACCGCCTTGTTTTAAAACATTTTATTTAGCGGAATTGGTGAACTACTCTTAAAGAGGACTGGAAGAAGGAGTGGTTTTTGGAAAGGATACGTCATGGTCAATAATATATGCAGGCGATGTACTGGTTAAGACCAGACGTAAAAGAGAAATGAAGTGTTTGTTAGCAAGATTAGATAATTTTTTTGGCAGAGAGAAGAATGATATTAAGTCAGTGGAGTAGCTTGTGGGTTAGTCGCCAGGGCCGGAGAAACATTTCGGCGCTCCCTTTTTTAGATATTTTATTATACTCGGTAAATTAAAGATGTCTGATATAAAAAAATCTGTTTTGCTAAAGATCGTTCCGGTCGCTTAGCGATCATCCTCAGAGCTAAAATTAAAATTACAGAAATAAAATTACATTAATTTATGAATTCTAAAAATGAAGTATAAGTTATTAAAAAATGGTATATACAAAATGTTGATATTGTTTGCTAGATGCGTCAGTAAACAGGGTCGTACATACATACAATTCCGGCAGCTTCCGGCCCGAAAACTAAGTTCTGCGGTTTTTAGAGAGACCTCGTGAAATTTGGTGTTTATAGAAATCTCGCGAGATATCGTAAAATATCTTAATATCTCGCGAGATCTCATAAAATCTCGCGATATCTCACGAGATCCCGTCAAATCTGTCGAGATCTCGTGAAATCTCGTAAAATCTCGCGATATCTCGTGAAATCTCGTAAAATCTCAAGAAATCTCGCGAGATTTCGTGAAATCTTTGGGGGAAATAATTGTTTCAAAAATGCCTATATATCACCCCGAAATTCGGGGGAAACTGCTCATGTTTTTGAGAAAATGGATGTGATCTTATTTTAGAATCTATCTTTGAAGGACACATTTCAACCAGGAATATAATCTCTATCTTCAATAATGTTGTTGTTCGAAGGCGTCGAAAAAATCAACTTATACAATTTTCGAAAGATTACGAATTTCCACGAAAATGAGACCTGCGCCATTCTTTTAAGCTTTATTTATGTTATCCGACAACGATTGATACTAAAATTTGAAGGTATTTTTAAAGAAATTTCGAAAATATTTCTCATGTTTCTTGTAGAGTGCTCCCAAAATCAAAATATCAGTTTCAAACTTAGTGAGCTTCGAGTTCATTTAAATCGATTTAGGAATTAATTTATCCAATGTTTTGGAGAAATTCGGCTGAACGGTTTAGGCGGAAGCGTGGAGCACAAACAGACAGATGGACTGACGTTTGGCCGTCGATCAATTTTTCAGTATGAGGGTCCCACGAAATACGAATTCTGACTACGCAACGTGTTAGAGGAAGCAATTTACTAAATGTAGAAAAACGATATATCCACTTTTTCGTTACTAGGCCTCAGCAATATGGGTTTTGGTCGAAAGTTCATATGAGGGAGGGGAATTGTATGAACATTAGGAAAGGATTTGAAAAATGTTTTAATTTATGTTCCAGTTACACTGTAGCTGAGCTTCATTTTTATTCTTATCGTTTCTATGAAATTTTATTTCTGGATTTACTTAGACGCGTCAACCCGAGTCACTAGTTCCGCCCGCGACCACAAGATCCTGTTTGCGCCATCGACTGTGGCGAGCGTGATCAGACATATGTTCGGGAAACTAATATCCGAAATGGAAGAGCTATTGTATCCACAGGCGTGCTCTCAGTCTAAAACAAGAGGGGGCCAACTACATTTTCAGATCTCTTTGCCACTGAAGGTTTTAGTTACATACGACATATTAACTAGTAAATTAATAAAACTTGCTACAGTTATAATGAAATTATAATGGTAATACATGATATGATATCGAAGAGGGAGGTTCACGGGGTAAAATGAAAGTGCAGGTTTGGAAGGTGCTAAATTGTGAAGGGTTGAGGAAAAAGAGAAAGGGATAGAAGTGGATGGGCGGAGGAATAATTGAAGGGGTGGACGAGATGATGAAAGGAGAATGGAGAATGAGGCAGAGAGGAGAACATGGAGGGAAGACTGTTAAGAAAAATCAAAGCATGAGGAAAAGAGGAATTAGGAATTAAATGTGGATGTATGGGGGTGGAGAAGGAATTGATATTCTGAAGAAAATAATGAATAAGGTATGAAGAAAGGAGCGATTCCCGGAAGAAAGGCAACAATCCCAGTATAGAAGAACGGCGAAGAAGACTGCCCAGACTGTCATGTAGTAGAGCCCTAATGTGTTAGGAAGGGGGTGGCGGGAAATAATGTTTATGCTGAGATTTTCAAATTGAGTTTGGAAACGGAAATAGGAAGATTGGGATTGTTTAAAGAAAATCAAACAAATTCTATGAAAGGAAGTGGAGTAAGAAATAACGAATGATGCATGTGGCTTAAATCTTTATCACGATAGAGTGATTAAAAAGAATGAAGGGGATGTTTTACTTGGATTTGTATATTTTTATACTGCTTTGAAGAGGTAGATAGAGGTAAATTATGGGAGATAATTAGCCTAAGGAATTAGTAAAGTTCTGCAAGAATCTGCGGAAGAAACATGCTTAGAAAAAAGATGTGAGCTAAAGGAAGGAAACTATGACCGTAAGGTTTTTGGGACGTAAAAGGATGAGAGTTAAATTGCAATCTGAGACCGACTTCGTTTAAAACATTCTATGTAGCGGAATTGGTGAACTACTGGGAAATAGGACTAGAAGATGGAGTGGTTTTTGGAAAGGATACAACATGGTCAATAATATATGCAGGCGATGTACTTGTTAAGACCAGAGGTAAAAAAAAATGAAGTGTTTGTTAGCAAGATTAGAGAATTTTTTTAGCAGAGAGAAGAATAAGCAGAAGATTACAGACGACAACAGCAATAGATTACAGTAATATAACTATTTTGGTTCTTCTGGATATCAGCAAAGCATTCGATTTAGTAGATCACGACATCCTGCTCGCCAAACTAAAGATCATGGGATTTGCACAACCCACATATAAATGGTTTCTTAATTATTTAACTTCCAGAACCCAAAGAGTGGTTTCCGGTAGCCGTAGCTCAAGGGACTTGAAGCTTAACCGCTGAGTTGCTCAAGGCACTGTGTTAGGGCCACTGGCCTTCTTAATCTATGTAAATGACGTGGGAAATGCGCTTAAATATTGCAGTCATCAAATGTATGCGGACGATCTCCAGATATATATAAGTGGTCACCCGTCTCTCCTCGTTTCACTCGTACAAAAAATTAATGAAGATTTAATAGCGATAAACAACTGGGCAGCGTCTTTAGGCTTACAATTAAACCCAAACAAATCACAGTGCATGGTTATCAGCTCGAAATGCACTATGAATAAAATCTCTTCTTCTCCTTTGCCCAATATTTATATAAATGACACCATTTTACCTTGGTGTTCGGAAGTCAAGAACCTAGGTGTAGTTATCGACAACACTCTCAGCTGGAACTCGCACGTAGTTTCAACCTGCCGTAATGTTTTTGCTTCAATGCACTCAATGCAACGCCTGCGAGCACTTTTACCAGGTAGCACACGTGAGACTCATGAAATCACTTATGCCACATTTCGACTATTGCGACTTTCTTCTGACCAACATGACATTCAAATTACAACGTAAACTTCAAGTAGCCCAGAACGCATTCGTACGTTTTATATTTGATCTAAGAAAGTACGACCATGTATCCGAATTTTTTGACAGAATTCGTATGCTTACTCTAGACAAAAGACGGTTACTCCACTCTTTACTTCTTTATAAAGTTTTAACCGGTTCTCATGCAACACGCCTCATAAGTAACTTCAATCCTCTGAAACTAAATCGAGCTCGTGAATCAGCTCTACTTTGTGTACCACGTCACAACACGACATCATTCAGTAAATCATTCACCATTACAGCTATCCGAGCCTGGAATAAATTACCAGCGCGACTAAAACATTTAAATACTTTCGGCAAATTCAAAGCTGAATTAACCACATGGGTAAGGAATAACGACATATAGAACGGCGTTAACGTCTTCTTCAATCTCCAGACTCCTCCCACTTCCAAGCGCCCGGTCACCGCCCCCGTTAAACACCCTCTATTTCCCCCTCTTTATTCTCAATATTCTACCCCATACCTCATTGCTCTATCCTCATCTTCCATTCCCTCTCACACCTAAATTATGAGCATTATTATTTTTCTGTGTACCCTAATGAAATTGTTAATAAAATATACAAATATATTAGTGACGTTCCAGATAAAATAACTTGTAGCTATCTTTGTACTATCATCAGGATATTCACTACAATATATTGGCATAAACAAAATTGATGTTAAGATACCCGCGCTCTTTGCATTGTTCCTTAATACTGCCAGTATTGTGTTTAAAATTACTGTTGTTATATGCATATAGTGTATTGTGCTTCTCTGGTGTAAAAATTATTGTATATTTATATTAAGTGCTACTGTAAACTAAACGTAGCTTTCTGTAACGTTCCTCAAATAACTTCACTTTTTTAGCCTACTTCTTCTTCGTCCTTTCCATCGCTTTTTTTTCTCTTCCCTCTCCCTCACAAACTTTATCATTTATACTTTTTGATCCCTTCCCCTGTACGTCTTTTCTTTTCTCTTTCACGAAACTTCCCTTTCACTACTCAGTATAACATACTCAGTTCTATTAATGTTCGGCCCTAAGCCGCCATCCTCATTGAGTTTTTTCTGGGTTTACTCAATCGCTTAAGGCGTATGCCGGGATGGTCCCTAGATTTGTTCTCCCAGACGTAAATGTACAGCTTGTCCTCCCCTCTTGAAATGTTACTACTCTAAATCAATGTAAATTCAATGGTTAGGCGGAAGAGCAGGCCCTATGGCCTGAGCCTCGCCATTAATAAAGACTTTATTATTATTATTATTATTATTATTATTATTATTATTATTATTATTGTTATTATTATTATTAAGAATGACATTAAGTCAGAGGAGTAGCTTGGGGGTTAGTCGCCAGGGCCGGAGAAACATTTCGCCGCTCCCTTATTTAGATATTTTATTATACTCGGTTAATTAAAGATGTCTAATATAAAAAATGTGTTTTGCTAAAGATCGTTCCGGTCGCTTAGCGATCATCCTCAGTGCCAAAATTAAAATTACAGAAATAAAATTACATTAATTCATGAATTCTAAAAATGAAGTAAGGGTTATTAAAAATTGTTATATACAAAATGTTGATATTGTTTGCCAGATGCGTCAGTAAACAGGGTCGTCCATACATACCATGCAGCTTCCGGCCCGAAAACTAAGTTCTACGGTTTTTGCAGAGCGTGTTTTGATTAAGAACAGAGCGTCGGTCGGCAGCGGGTGGGGGCGAGAAGAGGGGTGGGGTCCGGACGTGGGGGTGCTGGTAGAGGCGTGAGGAGGGTGAGTAGAGTTGTGGGTGTACTTTGTGGTAATTTTAGTAGAAGCGACGAGAGTGCAGATATTTGTTGAGTAAGAAGATAATGTTCTGTTTTTTGAGGTTGTTGCATACATGTAAGGTTTCTAATTTTATTCTGTTCCAGTGCCTGTTTTCAATTTCTAGACTACGGAAGGTGATGTGTTTGTCGAATGTGTGTTTGTATAAAATCAAGTGATCCGCGAAGTGTGAGACTGTGATAGGATTGTTTTTCCATGCTTGTTCGTATTGTTTGATTCTCTGTGTGAACGGTTTGTCTGAAGGAATGTTCGATTGTGAGGTACGTGGCTGTAGTGTTCTTGTCAATTGGTGTGAGGGTGGTGTGTTTGTGGATATTGAATGTGTTGGTTTTTTAATTTTTAATTTGTCAATGATAATAGTCGTATTCATGGAAGGCTGCGTGTTTGTGTGTGGGGGTGTTGTGTATGATTGTGTCCGTGTGGATGAGTTTTCTGAATATGTTGAATTCATGATAGTCCTGTGCTAGCGTGATGGTGAGATCAAGGACGTTTAAATATTTGTGTTCGTTTTCTATTTCAATGGTGAATTTTATGTTTTCAATGTTCCATCTGTGAAAAAAACTTCAGTGTAAAGGGAAACTTAAATATGCACATGCACACACACGCTGGTAATAAACCTTTTCAGTGTCCCAACTGTGAAAAGAGCTTCAGTGTGAAAATCAGCTTAGATGTCCACATGAGCTCTCACACTGGTAATAAACCTTTTCAGTGTCCCAACTGTGAAAAGAGATTCAGTGTGAAAAGAAGCTTAGATAACCACATGCGCACCCACACTCGTAATAAACCTTTTCAGTGTCCCAACTGTGAAAAGAGCTTCAGTGTGAAAAGAAGCTTAGATATCCACATGCGCACCCACACTGGTAATAAACCTTTTCAGTGTCCCAACTGTGAAAAGAGCTTCAGTGTGAAAAGAAGCTTAGATATCCACATGCGCACCCACACTCGTAATAAACCGTTTCAGTGCTCTATCTGTGAAAAGAGCTTCAGTATCTTGGGGAACTTACATAGGCACGTGGGCACCCACACTGGTAATAAACCTTTTCAATGTTCCGTCTGTGAAAAGAGCTTCAGTGCAAAGGGGAATTTGCATAGGCACGTGAGCACTCACACTGGAGAAAAACCTTTTCAGTGATCCATCTGTGAAAAATATTTTAGACTGGAAGGGAACTTAGATACCCACACTTTGGTAATAAACCTTGCCTGTATTCCATCTATGAAAAGTTCTTCGGTATGAAGTGAAACTTAGTCAGACACTTTTTTAGTGTTAAGTTATCCCTTTAAAACCGGTATTATTATTCGAAAATTGTGGGTTTTGCGTTTACTTCATGTAGTTGTTTCGGTGAAGTATTTTTTGTCTGTCTTGATTTACGTGTTACTGCGTTGTACGTTAATGCACGCTAGGCTCTTACACTGCCATTTTGTGATATTTGAAAATAATGGTCCAGTATAACTAATGGCCTTAATATGGTACACTATTTTTTCTCTCTGCTTCATCCACCCCTCATCATCTACACTTCCCCATCCGCCCGTAGCAACTGCACCGCCCTCGACATAACCATAGCTTTGGTCCAATGGCGTGCTCAGACGCCATTTGTGCCTGTGCCTTCGCCTTCTACCTCGCCTCCTCCCTCGCATTGATTCCTGCCTCCGCCCGCGGTTCCGCCTGCTTCTTGCCGCCCCTCCACCCCCAGTCCCCGCCCCCACCCCCGTCCGCACCTGCCCCCCGCATCTTGAAGAGTAACAAGTTTCACCTCTACCACATTTCGTTGCACCAGAAGCTTTATGATGGCGATTACCAGACACGTGTTCAGTTTTCTCGTTTTGCTCTGGAACACGTGCGAGATGATCAGGACTTTTTTAAGAAGATTATCTTTACCGATGCGGCAACATTTACGATTCAGGGTCAGGTGAATCTACGCAACATGCACTACTGGGCAGTGGACAATCCTCGCTGGATTCGTGAAGTTGGGAACCGAAAGCAGTGGAGTATTAATGTCTGGTGCGGTATTCTTAACGACACCATCAAAGGTCCCTATTTCATGGATGGAAAAGTGACAGGAAACAAATACGCAAGATTTCTTCGTGAAACATTCCCGCTGCTTCAGAAGGAAATTCCCCTGGATATGAGAAATTGTATGTGCATGCAACACAACGCGCTTGTGGCTAGGCAAGTGCTGAATGAGAAGTTCCCCGGTTGATGGATTGGGCGCGGTACTGTAGCAAACTGGCCGGCAAGGCCACCTGATCTTACGCCCCTGCACCATTTTCTATGGGGAACGATAAAGAACGAAGTTTACTCACAAGTACCAACAACAACTGAAGATTTGAGGCGCCGCATTACCGCATCTTGTCATGCCATATTACGTGGAACTCTGAATTCTGTTTAAAGGTCTCCTTATAAGCGTCTTAAAATGTGTATATCCGTTGATGGAGCACATATTGAGTACGAGTTATAAATCAAGCTATTTCTGGAATTGTTAACTTACCTTTTGTGTCTGTATTTTAAAGTATTTTTCTTACTTGTATTTACACGATATTTTGTACCGGCTGAGATTTTCAGTCTTTCAAAGAGTAAACGTTTTGTTGCTGACAGCACACGCATTTATTAATTCGGAACATGTTCACTCTCCAATCTTGCCTTGCTTTCTCTACGGTTAATAAATCAAATATTTTCTCAAATCTTGTAGTGTTTAATTAATTAAAAACATACCTTGTGTTGAACAGATTTGCTCAGAACATGGCTATGGGTGAATACATTGTCTCCAGGACTGAGAGGGCGTAGCCTTAAAGAGCAAATGGCGGGTTTTCGTGAGCTCCTTTGCACATCACATTGCATCACTACATTTACCGCAGGGTCGACGCAACGGAAGGGAATGGCCTCGCCGCATATCACCCGGAATTTCTCGTTCAGATTACGGAAACCAGCAGTCGGCGTGCGTATTTAAAACTCTTAATTTCTCGAAAATTTTGTTATGCAACATATGGCGATATGCATATTAATGAACTCGCCTCTTCACGCTTATTATAATACGCTGAATAAATCTATAGGGTTCCGTTTAAAAAAAAGAAGTTGGGTGAATATCTCTGCAATAAAAAATGAAATGGAATAATATTATGCTTGACCACCACGTTCCGAGACAGATTTTACGAACATAGTAATGATTTTGGGCACGTCAACTGCTAATGTCAATAGTTCCGTTGGTGTAGTAAATGTTTTGTCTCGGATGGTAGCAGTAATCTTCTCCTGCTCGATGACGAGATTCGGACCCCTTGCATGAAGCAGTTTTAGTGAAAACCACATCTCAGTATCTGCAATGGTTCAGGAGAAAATTGAAGGGAATATTTTAGGTGGACCACACGGCAATATCGAAGTTATCTTAGTCTACATTAGCTCTTAATTTTAATTATTGATGAAATTAAAGCACAGTTCTTTCAACAATGCTATCGAGATCTCATATTTTTATGCAACTTTTCGATGAAAAAGAGAGTAATGCCTGCCCGATACATGTATTATTGATTCAACGAATTCGAGTGATATTACTAGATTCCTCTAGGAAAGGATCATAAAGTTAAAAAATCACGTTCACTAATGTGATACTTAGACGTCACTACTGCAAAAGGTTTCCCGACTCACGTAAGGTGCGTCGGCATATTGTGGGCAACGGGCCACATACGCAAAATTTGTTTAGAGAGCGCCAAGCGTGTGTCTTACCTGCCATCTAGATGCCGGCATTGAGCTCATCAGGGGTGAGCGCTCTAGGCCCAAGGATTGCGTTTTGTCTACTAGTTAACGAAATGATGGGATTTTATCAACTGCAGCTCCATGAGCGGCGGGAACTCATATGTTAAAGTCAAACGGTCATTAAATACACTTATTCTTCTCTCTCTGCAGCAATTTCCATTTCTGTTTATTGTTTAACTGATGACGGGTGAAACAATTTACAAAAAAAAAAAAAGAATGGTGGAGATGTTTGGAGGAGGTCCCCCAAAGCACCGTGGAAGTGGCCCCGTATGCAGTGAGATGAACCCGGGGCTCTCGTTGGCTGCACCAGAGATGTCATCGGCCGATCGCGACCACGCAGGGAGAGGGGTGTCGCCCAAATCGGTGCTTGAATCGGGAATCGGTCAGACGTTCCCGTTTTGCATCCGTACGGAAGAACAGATTGCTTGGGGGGGGGGGGGCTGTATCCATTAATTCGAAACAAGCTTTAAGAATGATGTATAAATGAGTAATTTATTGTCTAAAGCTAACACCGAGTTTCTACCTAACAACCAATACAGTTAATTGTATTTTTGTTGGGGTTCTTTTCGTTTAAACAATATGTTTTATCCGCATGATTCTCGTTTCAAGATGCACACCTAAATATCTCACTGAATCTATTTGCAGAAGGTTATTTCTGTTCAATTGCACTGGAGGAAACTTTTTTCTCTTCGTAGCGAAATCAGTCATTTGTATCTCGTATTTTTGTTCCTTATATCAAGAAAGGAAGTATGACATATGAGATTTCAGATTCGCAAATATGTTTAACCTCTGCGAAGTACAGTTACAATGGCCTTAACTAACACGTTATTTTCTAACATTGTGCGTTGTCCAAAATTTTCTGTAATGTAATACAATTTAAAATTATTGTTATAATTTTTATGGTCGCGAGTAGGCCGACTTGGAACACGTGTGCAATCACCGCTGCTTTACCGGAGCCCAGAAATATTATCGCGTTGGTATGTGCACGTAATTCTTTGCAGGGGATCAGCATTTAGCTGGATCCGACTTTTATACCCTGATTTTATGAACCTCTGGGGTATGGAAGATGAAATTGTGTTGATTATTAGGGGTGAGCGAACAACACACACATATACAAACGCAAATACACCCGTGCCCGAGGCAGGACTCGATCCCGCGGTATTCTGGTCTGAAGCTGCTACGGCACTACTGCCTTAACGATTTCGGCCATCTAATAGGCTTTAATAATAATAATAGTAATTAATGTTTTTGGCTGTTGACGTCCAGAAACACTATTGAATTAGTCAATCAAAATGTATTTTTTAATAATGAACCTATTTACTGTCTGAGTTGACGGTCTCTCTTCGAGTAGTGCAACCACAGACGTTTCCCCTGGAGGCGATGACGTAATGAGAGCTGCGTCGACCTTCGTGCACGGCTGCGAGCGCCGCTTCCGGCCCCTGATAACGACGACGGAAATCGCAGCTGATGTGAAGCCAGCTGCCCACAACGCAAGAGTGCGATAGAGAACTGGAAAATAAACACCACGTTCCGAGACAGATTTTACGAACATAGTAATGATTTTGGGCACGTCAACTGCTAATGTCAATGGTTCCGTTGGTGTAGTAAATGTTTTGTCTCGGATGGTAGCAGTGATCTTCTCCTGCTCGATGACGAGATTCGGTTCCGACTTAAACGTCGCCTGGCGAGGGACTTCCACCTCCGGGTATCTCCTCCCAGCGGAGCACCGCCCCAGCCGGGACAAGCTCTACGCTCGCGACTGATCTGATGAGATTCGGTTCCGACTTAAACGTCGCCTGGCAAGGGATTTCCACCTCCGGGTATCTCCTCCCAGCGGAGCACCGCCCCAGCCGGGACAAGCTCTACGCTCGCGACTGATCTGATGAGATTCGGTTCCGACTTAAACGTCGCCTGGCGAGGGACTTCCACCTCCGGGTATCTCCTCCCAGCGGAGCACCGCCCCAGCCGGGACAAGCTCTACGCTCGCGACTGATCTGATGAGATTCGGTTCCGACTTAAACGTCGCCTGGCAAGGGATTTCCACCTCCGGGTATCTCCTCCCAGCGGAGCACCGCCCCAGCCGGGACAAGCTCTACGCTCGCGACTGATCTGATGAGATTCGGTTCCGACTTAAACGTCGCCTGGCAAGGGATTTCCACCTCCGGGTATCTCCTCCCAGCGGAGCACCGCCCCAGCCGGGACAAGCTCTACGCTCGCGACTGATCTGATGAGATTCGGTTCCAACTTAAACGTCGCCTGGCGAGGGACTTCCACCTCCGGGTATCTCCTCCCAGCGGAGCACCGCCCCAGCCGGGACAAGCTCTACGCTCGCGACTGATCTGATGAGATTCGGTTCCGACTTAAACGTCGCCTGGCAAGGGATTTCCACCTCCGGGTATCTCCTCCCAGCGGAGCACCGCCCCAGCCGGGACAAGCTCTACGCTCGCGACTGATCTGATGAGATTCGGTTCCGACTTAAACGTCGCCTGGCAAGGGATTTCCACCTCCGGGTATCTCCTCCCAGCGGAGCACCGCCCCAGCCGGGACAAGCTCTACGCTCGCGACTGATCTGATGAGATTCGGTTCCGACTTAAACGTCGCCTGGCAAGGGATTTCCACCTCCGGGTATCTCCTCCCAGCGGAGCACCGCCCCAGCCGGGACCAGCTCTACGCTCGCGACTGATCTGATGAGATTCGGTTCCGACTTAAACGTCGCCTGGCAAGGGATTTCCACCTCCGGGTATCTCCTCCCAGCGGAGCACCGCCCCAGCCGGGACAAGCTCTACGCTCGCGACTGATCTGATGAGATTCGGTTCCAACTTAAACGTCGCCTGGCGAGGGATTTCCACCTCCGGGTATCTCCTCCCAGCGGAGCACCGCCCCAGCCGGGACAAGCTCTACGCTCGCGACTGATCTGATGAGATTCGGTTCCGACTTAAACGTCGCCTGGCGAGGGACTTCCACCTCCGGGTATCTCCTCCCAGCGGAGCACCGCCCCAGCCGGGACAAGCTCTACGCTCGCGACTGATCTGATGAGATTCGGTTCCAACTTAAACGTCGCCTGGCGAGGGACTTCCACCTCCGGGTATCTCCTCCCAGCGGAGCACCGCCCCAGCCGGGACAAGCTCTACGCTCGCGACTGATCTGATGAGATTCGGTTCCAACTTAAACGTCGCCTGGCGAGGGACTTCCACCTCCGGGTATCTCCTCCCAGCGGAGCACCGCCCCAGCCGGGACAAGCTCTACGCTCGCGACTGATCTGATGAGATTCGGTTCCGACTTAAACGTCGCCTGGCGAGGGACTTCCACCTCCGGGTATCTCCTCCCAGCGGAGCACCGCCCCAGCCGGGACAAGCTCTACGCTCGCGACTGATCTGATGAGATTCGGTTCCAACTTAAACGTCGCCTGGCGAGGGACTTCCACCTCCGGGTATCTCCTCCCAGCGGAGCACCGCCCCAGCCGGGACAAGCTCTACGCTCGCGACTGATCTGATGAGATTCGGTTCCGACTTAAACGTCGCCTGGCAAGGGATTTCCACCTCCGGGTATCTCCTCCCAGCGGAGCACCGCCCCAGCCGGGACAAGCTCTACGCTCGCGACTGATCTGATGAGATTCGGTTCCGACTTAAACGTCGCCTGGCGAGGGACTTCCACCTCCGGGTATCTCCTCCCAGCGGAGCACCGCCCCAGCCGGGACAAGCTCTACGCTCGCGACTGATCTGATGAGATTCGGTTCCAACTTAAACGTCGCCTGGCGAGGGACTTCCACCTCCGGGTATCTCCTCCCAGCGGAGCACCGCCCCAGCCGGGACAAGCTCTACGCTCGCGACTGATCTGATGAGATTCGGTTCCGACTTAAACGTCGCCTGGCAAGGGATTTCCACCTCCGGGTATCTCCTCCCAGCGGAGCACCGCCCCAGCCGGGACAAGCTCTACGCTCGCGACTGATCTGATGAGATTCGGTTCCGACTTAAACGTCGCCTGGCAAGGGATTTCCACCTCCGGGTATCTCCTCCCAGCGGAGCACCGCCCCAGCCGGGACAAGCTCTACGCTCGCGACTGATCTGATGAGATTCGGTTCCGACTTAAACGTCGCCTGGCAAGGGATTTCCACCTCCGGGTATCTCCTCCCAGCGGAGCACCGCCCCAGCCGGGACCAGCTCTACGCTCGCGACTGATCTGATGAGATTCGGTTCCGACTTAAACGTCGCCTGGCAAGGGATTTCCACCTCCGGGTATCTCCTCCCAGCGGTGCACCGCCCCAGCCGGGACAAGCTCTACGCTCGCGACTGATCTGATGAGATTCGGTTCCAACTTAAACGTCGCCTGGCGAGGGATTTCCACCTCCGGGTATCTCCTCCCAGCGGAGCACCGCCCCAGCCGGGACAAGCTCTACGCTCGCGACTGATCTGATGAGATTCGGTTCCGACTTAAACGTCGCCTGGCGAGGGACTTCCACCTCCGGGTATCTCCTCCCAGCGGAGCACCGCCCCAGCCGGGACAAGCTCTACGCTCGCGACTGATCTGATGAGATTCGGTTCCAACTTAAACGTCGCCTGGCGAGGGACTTCCACCTCCGGGTATCTCCTCCCAGCGGAGCACCGCCCCAGCCGGGACAAGCTCTACGCTCGCGACTGATCTGATGAGATTCGGTTCCAACTTAAACGTCGCCTGGCGAGGGACTTCCACCTCCGGGTATCTCCTCCCAGCGGAGCACCGCCCCAGCCGGGACAAGCTCTACGCTCGCGACTGATCTGATGAGATTCGGTTCCAACTTAAACGTCGCCTGGCGAGGGACTTCCACCTCCGGGTATCTCCTCCCAGCGGAGCACCGCCCCAGCCGGGACAAGCTCTACGCTCGCGACTGATCTGATGAGATTCGGTTCCAACTTAAACGTCGCCTGGCGAGGGACTTCCACCTCCGGGTATCTCCTCCCAGCGGAGCACCGCCCCAGCCGGGACAAGCTCTACGCTCGCGACTGATCTGATGAGATTCGGTTCCAACTTAAACGTCGCCTGGCGAGGGACTTCCACCTCCGGGTATCTCCTCCCAGCGGAGCACCGCCCCAGCCGGGACAAGCTCTACGCTCGCGACTGATCTGATGAGATTCGGTTCCAACTTAAACGTCGCCTGGCGAGGGACTTCCACCTCCGGGTATCTCCTCCCAGCGGAGCACCGCCCCAGCCGGGACAAGCTCTACGCTCGCGACTGATCTGATGAGATTCGGTTCCAACTTAAACGTCGCCTGGCGAGGGACTTCCACCTCCGGGTATCTCCTCCCAGCGGAGCACCGCCCCAGCCGGGACAAGCTCTACGCTCGCGACTGATCTGATGAGATTCGGTTCCGACTTAAACGTCGCCTGGCGAGGGACTTCCACCTCCGGGTATCTCCTCCCAGCGGAGCACCGCCCCAGCCGGGACAAGCTCTACGCTCGCGACTGATCTGATGAGATTCGGTTCCAACTTAAACGTCGCCTGGCGAGGGACTTCCACCTCCGGGTATCTCCTCCCAGCGGAGCACCGCCCCAGCCGGGACAAGCTCTACGCTCGCGACTGATCTGATGAGATTCGGTTCCGACTTAAACGTCGCCTGGCAAGGGATTTCCACCTCCGGGTATCTCCTCCCAGCGGAGCACCGCCCCAGCCGGGACAAGCTCTACGCTCGCGACTGATCTGATGAGATTCGGTTCCGACTTAAACGTCGCCTGGCGAGGGACTTCCACCTCCGGGTATCTCCTCCCAGCGGAGCACCGCCCCAGCCGGGACAAGCTCTACGCTCGCGACTGATCTGATGAGATTCGGTTCCAACTTAAACGTCGCCTGGCGAGGGACTTCCACCTCCGGGTATCTCCTCCCAGCGGAGCACCGCCCCAGCCGGGACAAGCTCTACGCTCGCGACTGATCTGATGAGATTCGGTTCCGACTTAAACGTCGCCTGGCGAGGGACTTCCACCTCCGGGTATCTCCTCCCAGCGGAGCACCGACCCAGCCGGTACAAGCTCTACGCTCGCGACTGATCTGATGAGATTCGGTTCCGACTTAAACGTCGCCTGGCAAGGGATTTCCACCTCCGGGTATCTCCTCCCAGCGGAGCACCGCCCCAGCCGGGACAAGCTCTACGCTCGCGACTGATCTGATGAGATTCGGTTCCAACTTAAACGTCGCCTGGCGAGGGACTTCCACCTCCGGGTATCTCCTCCCAGCGGAGCACCGACCCAGCCGGTACAAGCTCTACGCTCGCGACTGATCTGATGAGATTCGGTTCCAACTTAAACGTCGCCTGGCGAGGGACTTCCACCTCCGGGTATCTCCTCCCAGCGGAGCACCGCCCCAGCCGGGACAAGCTCTACGCTCGCGACTGATCTGATG
This sequence comes from Gryllus longicercus, assembly GCA_038098605.1. Lineage (NCBI taxonomy): Eukaryota > Metazoa > Arthropoda > Insecta > Orthoptera > Gryllidae > Gryllus > Gryllus longicercus. The sequence goes on from JAZDUA010000215.1 coordinate 143,396, forward strand.
AGATTCGGTTCCAACTTAAACGTCGCCTGGCGAGGGACTTCCACCTCCGGGTATCTCCTCCCAGCCGAGCACCGACCCAGCCGGGACAAGCTCTACGCTCGCGACTGATCTGATGAGATTCGGTTCCAACTTAAACGTCGCCTGGCGAGGGACTTCCACCTCCGGGTATCTCCTCCCAGCGGAGCACCGCCCCAGCCGGGACAAGCTCTACGCTCGCGACTGATCTGATGAGATTCGGTTCCAACTTAAACGTCGCCTGGCGAGGGACTTCCACCTCCGGGTATCTCCTCCCAGCGGAGCACCGCCCCAGCCGGGACAAGCTCTACGCTCGCGACTGATCTGATGAGATTCGGTTCCGACTTGAACGTCGCCTGGCGATGGACTTCCACCTCCGGGTATCTCCTCCCAGCGGAGCACCGCCCCAGCCGGGACAAGCTCTACGCTCGCGACTGATCTGATGAGATTCGGTTCCAACTTAAACGTCGCCTGGCGAGGGACTTCCACCTCCGGGTATCTCCTCCCAGCGGAGCACCGCCCCAGCCGGGACAAGCTCTACGCTCGCGACTGATCTGATGAGATTCGGTTCCAACTTAAACGTCGCCTGGCGAGGGACTTCCACCTCCGGGTATCTCCTCCCAGCGGAGCACCGCCCCAGCCGGGACAAGCTCTACGCTCGCGACTGATCTGATGAGATTCGGTTCCGACTTAAACGTCGCCTGGCGAAGGACTTCCACCTCCGGGTTTCTCCTCCCAGCGGAGCACCGCCCCAGCCGGGACAAGCTCTACGCTCGCGACTGATCTGATGAGATTCGGTTCCGACTTGAACGTCGCCTGGCGATGGACTTCCACCTCCGGGTATCTCCTCCCAGCGGAGCACCGCCCCAGCCGGGACAAGCTCTACGCTCGCGACTGATCTGATGAGATTCGGTTCCGACTTAAACGTCGCCTGGCGAGGGACTTCCACCTCCGGGTATCTCCTCCCAGCGGAGCACCGCCCCAGCCGGGACAAGCTCTACGCTCGCGACTGATCTGATGAGATTCGGTTCCGACTTAAACGTCGCCTGGCGAGGGACTTCCACCTCCGGGTATCTCCTCCCAGCGGAGCACCGCCCCAGCCGGGACAAGCTCTACGCTCGCGACTGATCTGATGAGATTCGGTTCCGACATAAACGTCGCCTGGCGAGGGACTTCCACCTCCGGGTATCTCCTCCCAGCGGAGCACCGCCCCAGCCGGGACAAGCTCTACGCTCGCGACTGATCTGATGAGATTCGGTTCCAACTTAAACGTCGCCTGGCGAGGGACTTCCACCTCCGGGTATCTCCTCCCAGCGGAGCACCGCCCCAGCCGGGACAAGCTCTACGCTCGCGACTGATCTGATGAGATTCGGTTCCGACTTAAACGTCGCCTGGCGAGGGACTTCCACCTCCGGGTATCTCCTCCCAGCGGAGCACCGCCCCAGCCGGGACAAGCTCTACGCTCGCGACTGATCTGATGAGATTCGGTTCCAACTTAAACGTCGCCTGGCGAGGGACTTCCACCTCCGGGTATCTCCTCCCAGCGGAGCACCGCCCCAGCCGGGACAAGCTCTACGCTCGCGACTGATCTGATGAGATTCGGTTCCGACTTAAACGTCGCCTGGCGAGGGACTTCCACCTCCGGGTATCTCCTCCCAGCGGAGCACCGCCCCAGCCGGGACAAGCTCTACGCTCGCGACTGATCTGATGAGATTCGGTTCCGACTTAAACGTCGCCTGGCAAGGGATTTCCACCTCCGGGTATCTCCTCCCAGCGGAGCACCGCCCCAGCCGGGACAAGTTATACGCTCGCGACTGATCTGATGAGATTCGGTTCCGACTTAAACGTCGCCTGGCAAGGGATTTCCACCTCCGGGTATCTCCTCCCAGCGGAGCACCGCCCCAGCCGGGACAAGCTCTACGCTCGCGACTGATCTGATGAGATTCGGTTCCAACTTAAACGTCGCCTGGCGAGGGACTTCCACCTCCGGGTATCTCCTCCCAGCGGAGCACCGCCCCAGCCGGGACAAGCTCTACGCTCGCGACTGATCTGATGAGATTCGGTTCCGACTTAAACGTCGCCTGGCAAGGGATTTCCACCTCCGGGTATCTCCTCCCAGCGGAGCACCGCCCCAGCCGGGACAAGCTCTACGCTCGCGACTGATCTGATGAGATTCGGTTCCGACTTAAACGTCGCCTGGCAAGGGATTTCCACCTCCGGGTATCTCCTCCCAGCGGAGCACCGCCCCAGCTGGGACAAGCTCTACGCTCGCGACTGATCTGATGAGATTCGGTTCCGACTTAAACGTCGCCTGGCAAGGGATTTCCACCTCCGGGTATCTCCTCCCAGCGGAGCACCGCCCCAGCCGGGACAAGCTCTACGCTCGCGACTGATCTGATGAGATTCGGTTCCGACTTAAACGTCGCCTGGCAAGGGATTTCCACCTCCGGGTATCTCCTCCCAGCGGAGCACCGCCCCAGCCGGGACAAGCTCTACGCTCGCGACTGATCTGATGAGATTCGGTTCCAACTTAAACGTCGCCTGGCGAGGGATTTCCACCTCCGGGTATCTCCTCCCAGCGGAGCACCGCCCCAGCCGGGACAAGCTCTACGCTCGCGACTGATCTGATGAGATTCGGTTCCGACTTAAACGTCGCCTGGCGAGGGACTTCCACCTCCGGGTATCTCCTCCCAGCGGAGCACCGCCCCAGCCGGGACAAGCTCTACGCTCGCGACTGATCTGATGAGATTCGGTTCCAACTTAAACGTCGCCTGGCGAGGGACTTCCACCTCCGGGTATCTCCTCCCAGCGGAGCACCGCCCCAGCCGGGACAAGCTCTACGCTCGCGACTGATCTGATGAGATTCGGTTCCGACTTAAACGTCGCCTGGCGAGGGACTTCCACCTCCGGGTATCTCCTCCCAGCGGAGCACCGCCCCAGCCGGGACAAGCTCTACGCTCGCGACTGATCTGATGAGATTCGGTTCCAACTTAAACGTCGCCTGGCGAGGGACTTCCACCTCCGGGTATCTCCTCCCAGCGGAGCACCGCCCCAGCCGGGACAAGCTCTACGCTCGCGACTGATCTGATGAGATTCGGTTCCGACTTAAACGTCGCCTGGCGAGGGACTTCCACCTCCGGGTATCTCCTCCCAGCGGAGCACCGCCCCAGCCGGGACAAGCTCTACGCTCGCGACTGATCTGATGAGATTCGGTTCCGACTTAAACGTCGCCTGGCAAGGGATTTCCACCTCCGGGTATCTCCTCCCAGCGGAGCACCGCCCCAGCCGGGACAAGCTCTACGCTCGCGACTGATCTGATGAGATTCGGTTCCGACTTAAACGTCGCCTGGCGAGGGACTTCCACCTCCGGGTATCTCCTCCCAGCGGAGCACCGCCCCAGCCGGGACAAGCTCTACGCTCGCGACTGATCTGATGAGATTCGGTTCCGACTTAAACGTCGCCTGGCAAGGGATTTCCACCTCCGGGTATCTCCTCCCAGCGGAGCACCGCCCCAGCCGGGACAAGCTCTACGCTCGCGACTGATCTGATGAGATTCGGTTCCGACTTAAACGTCGCCTGGCGAGGGACTTCCACCTCCGGGTATCTCCTCCCAGCGGAGCACCGCCCCAGCCGGGACAAGCTCTACGCTCGCGACTGATCTGATGAGATTCGGTTCCGACTTAAACGTCGCCTGGCAAGGGATTTCCACCTCCGGGTATCTCCTCCCAGCGGAGCACCGCCCCAGCCGGGACAAGCTCTACGCTCGCGACTGATCTGATGAGATTCGGTTCCAACTTAAACGTCGCCTGGCGAGGGACTTCCACCTCCGGGTATCTCCTCCCAGCGGAGCACCGCCCCAGCCGGGACAAGCTCTACGCTCGCGACTGATCTGATGAGATTCGGTTCCGACTTAAACGTCGCCTGGCAAGGGATTTCCACCTCCGGGTATCTCCTCCCAGCGGAGCACCGCCCCAGCCGGGACAAGCTCTACGCTCGCGACTGATCTGATGAGATTCGGTTCCGACTTAAACGTCGCCTGGCAAGGGATTTCCACCTCCGGGTATCTCCTCCCAGCGGAGCACCGCCCCAGCCGGGACAATCTCTACGCTCGCGACTGATCTGATGAGATTCGGTTCCAACTTAAACGTCGCCTGGCGAGGGATTTCCACCTCCGGGTATCTCCTCCCAGCGGAGCACCGCCCCAGCCGGGACAAGCTCTACGCTCGCGACTGATCTGATGAGATTCGGTTCCAACTTAAACGTCGCCTGGCGAGGGACTTCCACCTCCGGGTATCTCCTCCCAGCGGAGCACCGACCCAGCCGGGACAAGCTCTACGCTCGCGACTGATCTGATGAGATTCGGTTCCAACTTAAACGTCGCCTGGCGAGGGACTTCCACCTCCGGGTATCTCCTCCCAGCGGAGCACCGCCCCAGCCGGGACAAGCTCTACGCTCGCGACTGATCTGATGAGATTCGGTTCCAACTTAAACGTCGCCTGGCGAGGGACTTCCACCTCCGGGTATCTCCTCCCAGCGGAGCACCGACCCAGCCGGGACAAGCTCTACGCTCGCGACTGATCTGATGAGATTCGGTTCCAACTTAAACGTCGCCTGGCGAGGGACTTCCACCTCCGGGTATCTCCTCCCAGCGGAGCACCGCCCCAGCCGGGACAAGCTCTACGCTCGCGACTGATCTGATGAGATTCGGTTCCAACTTAAACGTCGCCTGGCGAGGGACTTCCACCTCCGGGTATCTCCTCCCAGCGGAGCACCGCCCCAGCCGGGACAAGCTCTACGCTCGCGACTGATCTGATGAGATTCGGTTCCGACTTAAACGTCGCCTGGCAAGGGATTTCCACTTCCGGGTATCTCCTCCCAGCGGAGCACCGCCCCAGCCGGGACAAGCTCTACGCTCGCGACTGATCTGATGAGATTCGGTTCCGACTTAAACGTCGCCTGGCAAGGGATTTCCACCTCCGGGTATCTCCTCCCAGCGGAGCACCGACCCAGCCGGTACAAGCTCTACGCTCGCGACTGATCTGATGAGATTCGGTTCCAACTTAAACGTCGCCTGGCGAGGGACTTCCACCTCCGGGTATCTCCTCCCAGCGGAGCACCGCCCCAGCCGGGACAAGCTCTACGCTCGCGACTGATCTGATGAGATTCGGTTCCGACTTAAACGTCGCCTGGCGAGGGACTTCCACCTCCGGGTATCTCCTCCCAGCGGAGCACCGACCCAGCCGGTACAAGCTCTACGCTCGCGACTGATCTGATGAGATTCGGTTCCGACTTAAACGTCGCCTGGCAAGGGATTTCCACCTCCGGGTATCTCCTCCCAGCGGAGCACCGCCCCAGCCGGGACAAGCTCTACGCTCGCGACTGATCTGATGAGATTCGGTTCCAACTTAAACGTCGCCTGGCGAGGGACTTCCACCTCCGGGTATCTACTCCCAGCGGAGCACCGCCCCAGCCGGGACAAGCTCTACGCTCGCGACTGATCTGATGAGATTCGGTTCCGACTTAAACATCGCCTGGCGAGGGATTTCCACCTCCGGGTATCTCCTCCCAGCGGAGCACCGCCCCAGCCGGGACAAGCTCTACGCTCGCGACTGATCTGATGAGATTCGGTTCCGACTTAAACGTCGCCTGGCAAGGGATTTCCACCTCCGGGTATCTCCTCCCAGCGGAGCACCGCCCCAGCCGGGACAAGCTCTACGCTCGCGACTGATCTGATGAGATTCGGTTCCGACTTAAACGTCGCCTGGCGAGGGATTTCCACCTCCGGGTATCTCCTCCCAGCGGAGCACCGCCCCAGCCGGGACAAGCTCTACGCTCGCGACTGATCTGATGAGATTCGGTTCCGACTTAAACGTCGCCTGGCAAGGGATTTCCACCTCCGGGTATCTCCTCCCAGCGGAGCACCGCCCCAGCCGGGACAAGCTCTACGCTCGCGACTGATCTGATGAGATTCGGTTCCGACTTAAACGTCGCCTGGCAAGGGATTTCCACCTCCGGGTATCTCCTCCCAGCGGAGCACCGCCCCAGCCGGGACAAGCTCTACGCTCGCGACTGATCTGATGAGATTCGGTTCCGACTTAAACGTCGCCTGGCAAGGGATTTCCACCTCCGGGTATCTCCTCCCAGCGGAGCACCGCCCCAGCCGGGACAAGCTCTACGCTCGCGACTGATCTGATGAGATTCGGTTCCGACTTAAACGTCGCCTGGCGAGGGATTTCCACCTCCGGGTATCTCCTCCCAGCGGAGCACCGCCCCAGCCGGGACAAGCTCTACGCTCGCGACTGATCTGATGAGATTCGGTTCCGACTTAAACGTCGCCTGGCAAGGGATTTCCACCTCCGGGTATCTCCTCCCAGCGGAGCACCGCCCCAGCCGGGACAAGCTCTACGCTCGCGACTGATCTGATGAGATTCGGTTCCGACTTAAACGTCGCCTGGCAAGGGATTTCCACCTCCGGGTATCTCCTCCCAGCGGAGCACCGCCCCAGCCGGGACAAGCTCTACGCTCGCGACTGATCTGATGAGATTCGGTTCCGACTTAAACGTCGCCTGGCGAGGGATTTCCACCTCCGGGTATCTCCTCCCAGCGGAGCACCGCCCCAGCCGGGACAAGCTCTACGCTCGCGACTGATCTGATGAGATTCGGTTCCGACTTAAACGTCGCCTGGCAAGGAATTTCCACCTCCGGGTATCTCCTCCCAGCGGAGCACCGCCCCAGCCGGGACAAGCTCTACGCTCGCGACTGATCTGATGAGATTCGGTTCCGACTTAAACGTCGCCTGGCAAGGGATTTCCACCTCCGGGTATCTCCTCCCAGCGGAGCACCGCCCCAGCCGGGACAAGCTCTACGCTCGCGACTGATCTGATGAGATTCGGTTCCGACTTAAACGTCGCCTGGCAAGGGATTTCCACCTCCGGGTATCTCCTCCCAGCGGAGCACCGCCCCAGCCGGGACAAGCTCTACGCTCGCGACTGATCTGATGAGATTCGGTTCCGACTTAAACGTCGCCTGGCAAGGGATTTCCACCTCCGGGTATCTCCTCCCAGCGGAGCACCGCCCCAGCCGGGACAAGCTCTACGCTCGCGACTGATCTGATGAGATTCGGTTCCGACTTAAACGTCGCCTGGCGAGGGATTTCCACCTTTGGGTATCTCCTCCCAGCGGAGCACCGCCCCAGCCGGGACAAGCTCTGAGCTCTCGACTGATCTGATGAGATTCGGTTCCAACTTAAACGTCGCCTGGCGAGGGATTTCCACCTCCGGGTATCTCCTCCCAGCGGTGCACCGCCCCAGCCGGGACAAGCTCTAAACTCGCGACTGACCTGATGAGATTCGGTTCCTACTTAAACGTCGCCTGGCGAGGAACTTCCACCTCCAGGTATCTCCTCCCAGCGGAGCACCGCCCCAGCCGGGACAAGCTCTAAGCTCGCGACTGATCTGATGAGATTCGGTTCCTACTTAAACGTCGCCTGGCGAGGGACTTCCACCTCCAGGTATCTCCTCCCAACGGAGCACCGCCCCAGCCGGGACAAGCTCTAAGCTCGCGACTGATCTGATGAGATTCGGTTCCAACTTAAACGTCGCCTGGCGAGGGATTTCCACTTCCGGGTATCTACTCCCAGCGGAGCACCGCCCCAGCCGCTACAAGCTTTAGGCTCGCGACTGATCTGATGAGATTCGGTTCCAACTTAAAGGTCGCCTGGCGAGGGATTTCCACCTCCGGGTATCTCCTCCCAGCGGAGCACCGCCCCAGCCAGTACAAGCTTTAAGCTCGCAACTGATCAGATGAGATTCGGTTCCAACTTAAAGGTGGCCTGGCGTGGGATTTCCACCTCCGGGTATCTCCTCCCAGCGGAGCACCGCCCCGGCCGGGACAAGCTCTAAGCTCGCGAATGACCTGAAGAGATTCGGTTCCAACTTAAAGGTGGCCTGTCGTGGGACTTCCACCTCCAGGTATCTCCTCCCAGCGGAGCACCGCCCCAGCCGGGACAATCTCTAAGCTCGCGACTGATCTGATGAGATTCGGTTCCAACTTAAACGTGGCCTGGGGAGGGATTTCCACCTCCAGGTATCTCCTCCCAGCGGAGCACCGCCCCAGCCGGGACAAGCTCTAAGCTCCCGACCGCTCTCCCGGCCTTTGTGCTAGTGTAGTGTATATTTTCTTCCTCGGGAGGAGGAGTTACTCGTTACCAGGTATCTCCCACCAGCGGGGCACCGCCCCAGCCGGGACAAGCTCTAAGCCCCCGACCGCTCTCCCGGCCTCTGTGCTAGTGCAGTGCATATTTTCTTCCTCGGGAGGAGGAGTTACTCGTTACCAGGTATCTCCCACCAGCGGGGCACCGCCCCAGCCGGGACAAGCTCTAAGCTCGCGATTGACCTGGCATGTGTGGTAGTGTAGTGCATGTAGAAGCATGTGCGTGTGTGTTAGGAAAAGAGAAGAGATTAGAAAGAGGAAGGAAAGAACGCGCGCGGTCCGTGGCCTGTTTTTTAGGACACAGTTCCAGGATTCCCTTGAGATTGATCAAAGAAGCGTCGAGGAATTGCCGATCAGGTCAGTTGGCTAGGATTCTCCTCCTAGACGAGGCTGAATTCGTCCTAGTTGAATAGCTAGTGTCGATAGTCCGCCTCAGGAGGAACTCTTGGACGGCGCTGCACAGATAGGGGCAATGATGGCACTGTGCTACGTCAGTCGATTATGTTTTCGAAATAAGGTGATATGTTTCAGACATCTAAGAGGTCATCAAGTGACTGGGAATTAATGTCATGGATGGATTGTAGTCATTAATGAATCGAAACGCAGTGTTTTTAAATTGAATTAGAACCAATGCTTTAGATTGAGGAAAATCAATGATGGGGCGTAGCAATTCCAAGCCAATTTTTTTTATCAAAGGCATTTTTTGTGTACGTAATTTAAGATCAGTTAATCTCTAAAATGTACAATCGGAATTGAAATTCGTCTAGAGCATAATTCAATAACACTGTAAAAAAGCCATTTTGTAGCAGATAAATCTATGTGTATTTCATACTGTTTTCAGTGTACTTATTCAAAATACTTTAAAAAAATTCTCTACACGTTTAAAAATCATCATTACGCTGTCACGTCCCTTCCGGTTTATTATTTGGGCTTATATTTCAGGGAAATATTTAATTTGGTATTCGCAAGACAAGTTAATTTTCAGGCGTATTTCTTGTGTATTTGAATTATTTATTTCAGAAATCCGTTAAATGCCTAGGTTTAAAAACCGCGTAATGGGCGGGATATTGCTTCCAGAGGACTGACTCATTGTTTCGTGCAGAAATTAAATATGTGCGACTCCCGCAGTGGAGTTTGAAAGACCTTAAAAATCGTGTTTAGAACAGAAACCTGTCGTGCGCCGTCTAGTGGGCTTTCAGCTCCAAACCAACAGGAAATAGCGCGAATAATCACATGAATAATTATTTAGTGTAATAGTTATAGTAATTAATGAAACGAGGGGATAAAGAGGGGTATAATTGCACGAGTTCAAGACAACGAGCGGTTATAGGAGCGAGTTTTCTTATTTAACACGACTGCAATTACATCCCTTTATCCACATGTTACATTCAACATTTTTTGTTTCCAATTTAGAATAATTTAAATTTTAAAAAATTCAAGCACATATTTACTATTTGAGGCATACAGTTGATGACGTATTGCAGGAAATATTTGCAAATGGAAGGTACTAAACATATTGGGGATAACATATTAGAAGAAGCTGACAGTCATGAAAACATTCCTTCCCCAAAAAACTAAAGACAGGTGTACCTCGTGTATAAATATTGGAAAGTAAAAACAAAACTAGTCACTTCTGACACAATTTTGCTGTAGCGTATATTTTATCTAACAGGTAAACACACGTGACGTTTACATTTTTCTATCTTGTATTTCCAAGACCAAATATTTGACATGTAAAACATTTAATTTATTCATGTTAAATATTTTATGTTGATCCAATAGTCAGCTAGCTTAATGTTTATTCCGCCAATTTAGTTTTATTCATTCGTTGTTTATATGTAGTTGTAGGTACGTAATCTGTGATGTGTATTTTGGTTCATGTTTCATGGCCTGTTGAAAGTACCTTTGCTTCGTCTGTGTTATAGTTTCTTAAACGATTTGGTGCCATTTCTCAATGCTGATTAGTAGGTGAGGAGCTTTAAATGGCAGATTGTATTTTAATTGCACGCATGCTAATAACATAGAGGTAATCAACGATTTTTCATGGAGTTAATTAACGAATTTAGTTAACTAAACGAAAAAAGTAATAATTCTAATAATTATTATTATTACTATTGAATTGCAAGTAACTTTAAAAGGCTTGGATCAGCACCACCCCCGCGGCCAGTTAGGTTACACGTTCGGAAGGGGAGATAAGAAAGAGGTACTGGAAATGCCGCTGAGATACATATCTGGGATTCTAAAAATAGGCACATTGTTGTTCTCAGTTTGTAAGTAGAATCCATTCAGAGAGGTGTTTTGAAGTTGCTTTTGCAGCTGATTTGATTGTATTGATTAATGTGGTAGAAAAAGCAATTTTTTTGAGAAAACATGTCTAGTTCTGAAGATGAAACTAAGTAAAAGGAGACATGAGGGAAGATAAGATGATTTAGTGACACTGAGACCTTATGTATTTGGCTATGAACAATTTTATTTTGCATTGACCAAGCAGGTGAGGGTGATGTTCTTTAAGACGAAAAACGATTCTCATTTTTCAAGATTTTGATAATCAAGTGATGATTTCGTTACAAATAACGTTTTATAAAACTGATATTACATATTAAGCTGATGTTACAATTTTATTATTACATAATTCAGTGTACATTTATCAATGTATTTAATACGTTAATTATCTTTTGTTTTTTAAAATCGATGTCTTCACACGATGTTTTATAATGAGTGCTAGTGTGTTATTATTATTACTATTATTATTATTATTATTATTATTATTATTATTATTATTATTGTATCATTTATTTTAACGCCAGTAACTTATTTATGTTCTTTAGAGAAAATAGTTTTCTGTTATATTGATTGTAGCTTCAAGAAGGGAGAAATTCACGACCTCGAAACATCGCACAACGAACTTTAGTTAAAGAAGAATAAACATTAAGTTTATATTAATGTAATTCTGTGTTTTATTTATAAATGTTTACTTTAGTCTGACAAATTCCTGTTGTAATTTTATGTATAAATATAGTTGAAGTTTAATACAAAGTTGAGTTTTATTGTTATTTTAAGTTGAATATTAATATTTCCAAAATTTTGAAATATATTTTAAAAAAATAGTTTTAAATTCTAAGTCTTAAAACTATTTCATCCAACATTATTGTCTTCTTCACTCAAGTGTCGCATACGTAACTTGATGCGTGGTGTTCGTTCTTGCTATCTCTAATTGTGTAGAAAAGGTTACAAATCGAAGAACCAAGAGTTAAACCAATGGGCAGTTGTGGATGTTTCACACGCAGGCCGAAAGGCGTCCGCTGTCCACGGCGATCGAGCAGATGTCTGTGTGTCCCTTCCGCTCGATGCCAGGGGACGTCGGGGTCCTGTTTACCCAGCGTCTGGGGATGTGGTCTGGCCGAACAATCGGCTTTCCCCTACCGCAGCTGGGAAAACCTGCACAGCGTGAACGGCTAGAGATACTAGCTTATTGTAAGCTTATTGATTTTTCCTTAATTTCTTACTTAGTAACTAGTAAAATGTGGCGTCTCCGCCGCTGTAAACTGCTTTAAAAATATTTTAATGACTTGAAATTTTTTACATGCCCAGATTTGATAAAATACATTATTTTAGAATCAGGTATTTGACTTAACAATGAATCGTACTAGCGGATAATGTTATACTTCCGTTCAAAAGTTTCCAACACCCTAATGCTTTGTATGTTATCGCCACAAAGGATATGAACTGGTCTTATTGCAATTTCAGAATTATAATCGCCAAAGCTAATACTTGCAGGTTGTGTTGCCTATAGGTGAATTTTAGTACAGCTACATTTTTAAGCTTTTTTCGCTATTATTCACAGAAATGTATGTTGCACATTTGCATTAGCACAAATGCTAAATGTACAAATGCAGTCCCAATTAGATCCGAAAATTCTGTTGCAACAACTTTTAAACGTCCTTTGATTCTTCCCCGGATTTCCTTATTTTTCTCCCCTAATTTTTGAAGAGATTGAAACTTTACAAACTTATTTGTGTTCGCTTCTACCTCTGCAATTGGTTTATTATTTGTTTTGTATGCGAATCTAGCATTGCATGCAAATCTTAACATTGTAAGGCGACTGTTTTGTATGTTTATGTGAATAAGGTGTTAGTTAAATTTAATAAAATAAGTTCCGAGTCAAATTCATTTGAAAATCGCACACTTAAGTAAGAACAATTTGCACACTTAAGTACGTAGAAGTAAGAAGTCGTACAATACGTTCATTCATTCTCTAGCATTCGTTTTGTTTTCTCCGTATTCACTTGAAATTCTTAACGTTTAATAATTTCCGAGGCAATACTGTTTGTAGGTTGGCGCAAATTTATTTTTTTAAATACTTTTTTTCGAATCTAAATTCTAACCAATCTGCAGCGCGATTTTCTTGGTAATTCAATTGTTCATTTAAAGATGTCAACATCAGTGTTGTCAACGTCGTAAAAGAAAATTATGGCGAAAATGATTGCTAAACTTTTGTTAAGTACGGATAAATGTGAGGCTGAATATTCTTTAAAATAATATTGACGTGTTATGTATCACATTAGAACCAGACCTCTTCGAATTGTATCATCATACTTAAAACACGGACATTTTAAACATCAGTGTTATAAGTCGATGGTTTCATCGACGACAAAATCTTTTTGGTAATGTATCGATGTTTTGCTAAAAATTTGACATCACTACTAGGGAGGGGGGGGGGCTCGTGGGCATTGTACCCGACACCAGCCAATGAGCTTCAGACACCAGTTGGCGTCACAATAATAACGGGAATTTTAAATGCACCAAGATACCAAAATTATTATCTCGTTCAAGATATTGAGTAAGATTTATGAAGCACTTCTTTTAAATATTGTACACCTTATTGTGTTATTTTTGGTTGGTTACCGTCGAAAATTGTAGAACTTGCAAATGTTTTTCAACACTTCTCGTTCTTCATGCAACATGGTGGCCAGCGTCTCGTCTGACTATTGAAACGAAGTGCCCGTGCTGTGGTCACGTGGTTCGTGACGCAAACAGGTGTTGCGTAGAAAGAGCAAAAATCGGTGCGAAGGAGGAACTTGCCCATGTATTTCCACCATGATCACTACCTAATGTCTGCCAGCGGGGGGATTCCACCTCAACATATCTCCTCCCAGCAGAACTCGACTCCAGACGGGACAAGCACTGACTTCCGACTGGACTCCGGACATGGTGCGGTAGCGTAGTGAACGTATTACTCGCGCAACGTTTCTTGAACGATGTCTTTGATCCCCCTCCCTTGTGCAATAAACAGTTGAAGGCAAAAGCTCGCAGCGGGCACTGATGACAACTTTCCAAGCATTAAAACTTCGTTGGCGCGAAACAGAAGCTAGTCAACGCCAGTTGCTTTCATAGTGCAGAAACCCAGTTTTGTCAATATCGAAAGAAATGGCTGAGTCAGGTCCAGGTCCTTCAAGGGAGTCACCTAAAACTCCCGATTAAGTTAAGCACAAGATGCAGTTTTGACTTTCATTTCACAAACGTTGGCATTACTTAAAATTCTCTAGCGGCCGACTTTGTAACTAATGCCCCCACTCCACCCGAAATCGTCAATCCATCGTTCAAGAAAAGTTGTCCGAGTAATAAGAGCGACTGCGTGTGAGTGAGGGCGAGAGAAGAGATTAGGAAAAGGAAAAGAGGAAGGGGAAGGAACGAACGCGTGTCCTGCTTTTTAGGTTCACTTCCAGGGTGATCAGAGGTTCCTTGATATTAATCAAACATCGAAAAATCACCGATCAAGACGTTTGGCGCGAATTGTCCTCCAGGAAGTGGCTGAATTCGACGACATAGTGAAATACACAGCTTGTGTCGAAAGTCCGCCGCTGTCGGGAGCCTGAGACGTTGCAGAGACAGCGGCAATACTGGCACGGAGCTAACTTAGCCTGTGACATATTCGACCTGCGGTCAACCTCAGGGACATCTGAGCAGGCATCAGCTGACCGGAACTTAATGGAAATCGCAGTTTCTAAACGGAATTAGAGCCGATGCTTTAGATTGCGGAGAAAAAGAGTAATATCAAGGTGATTAATTTGAAATACACAGCTAGATCCGAAAGTTCGCCGCTGTCGGGAGCCTGAGACGTTGCAGAGACAGCGGCAACGCTGGCACGGAGCTAACTCAGCCTGTGACATATTCGACCAGCGGTCAGCCTCAGAGACATCTGACCAGGCATCAGCTGACCGGAAATTAATGGAAATCGCAGTTTCTAAACGGAATTAGAGCCGATGCTTTAGATTGCGGAGAAAAAGAGTAATATCAAGGTGATTCATTTGGAATGTTATTGATTTAAGCGTGTCTTTCAGGGCTTAGAGGCCATTCTAATTACTAAAATTTATAAGGTTTATCTTAATAGATACGCGCGCGGTGTTGCCGACTTTTATTATTCTCTTAATTATAATATGCAAAATAATTATCACTTATTAATGTTTTTGGATTGTCTATTTAGTTGTTATTTATTTTTCGTATCTTTTAATTGGAGACAATCATTAGATACATTAAATCAGAATGACTTCACTTGAAAACTTATATTTTTGGATTCAATTAAAATTATTTTTCAATTATTATTATTATTAAATGTACTACGTTTCGCGATATGGTTGATCGCTTCCTCAGGTACAATTTCATGTCAATGCGATTGTCATTTAATATTCACACATGCAACATAAGCAATAGTGTTAACATTAACATTCATAATGTGATATATTTATGACATTCATAATAACATTCATAATGGGATATACTGAATGGAATTTATTTCTGGTTGTTCCATTTATTTGTGAAATTATCGTTGCTGGTCTGTATGATGTACTAGAAATAAAAAAAAATGTTTATAATAGTTTTTGTTCATTTACTATTTCATTTTTTTTCCAAAAAATTACTTACGAACTCGACAGCAAAGATAAAACGTTATAGTCAGATTTCTGCTTTACTGACTTCCGGAGCATCAATAACTGTTTATTTTTTAATGAATTAAGATGGAACTAATTATGGTTTTGTTTGGTTGTAAGTCTTCATTTAAAAGAAAATAAAACATTTAAGAATGAACTTAAAATACATTGGAGACATGGCGAAAAATAATTGTATGTATTCCAAAAAAGCGACAGTGTTCCATAAAGAACCTCTTCGAAGAACTTTCATGAAACCACAACAATGCAAACTGAAAAACAGTTTCATTTATGGCAAAATGGCGCTTTAGGAAGAATTGGTAAGAAAATATGTGCCCATTGCTGGCAGCGCCCATCGACTGAGATGTGTTGATGTGGACGGTGTAATATTATTACATAACCCTTACTAAGGGACGAGAAAGTATGTGGTTGTTTTAACACCACTCGTTTTAAACGAAAAAGAGAAATTATTACACAAAAGCCGAACCTGTTCTCGCTAATAATGCAATGTAAGGTAACTCGCTTTCAAAAGAAATGTTCTACTAACAATTTGAATGAGATCTTTTGTATTTAGTACTACAACTATACATATCTTTAGTGTCAGGTACTGTTTAAAAAATAAGCTTGAAATGTCGAGTATTGTCCTTCTAGGAATGGATATGGAACTACTGTCTTATTTCCCCCGTAGTTGGCGAGGTGAGCTTTGGAGCGCCGTTGCGCAGAGGGTAAGCGAGCGTGTGCGCTCTGCTCGCCAGGAGGCGCCCTGGTCGGGGCTCCTCTACGCAACGTTTTGCTTCCTTCTGCCTGCGCTGCTTGCTGACTGCTTCACTCTCTTGTCTCTCCGCAGCATCCTCGTGACGACGCCCAGGTAGCCCCCTTCAGGCGCGGCCATCCAAGTGACGACCGCCGCCCGGAAGAAGTCCGTGACGTAACCAGCTGCGCGATAAGCCAAGTCCCTGTCCTTTCGAGATACATCATACACGCTGTACGTGACAAAAATATCTCTGACATAGTTGTGTGTTGTCAACCACATTATAACCTCCGTGAGCAGTTCAATGCCTCCGGAAATAAGGACCATTTTAATATACAGTTTAATTCTGTAACAAAACAGACGAAAAAATATTAGCATTTTACTAAAAATCTTAGTATTTATAAAAATGATCATATAATATCTTACGTTTTCGCATCGACTGTAGTGCCACTTCTGTTTCTGTCGTGTGGCGTCCGTCCATTGCCCGTCGCAGTGTGTCCCGTGGGAGGATTGTTTCCCTCTGTATGTCTTTGACCGAGTGGGATCTGGTCCTCCTCTCGGCGAAGTACAGAGTTGCCTCGCTTGAGGTAGTGTACCTTTCTCAAGGTGCGCACGAGGCAGATAATATTACAGACCACTAGGCAGCACACAGGGCCATAATAGAACAGTGCAGTTCCAGATTTCATGAAAGGAGCGTCAGCAACTGGAACATAATTGTGATTTGAAAAAATAAAAATGTTAGCCTGAAATTACCTAAACACCAAAATCCTAGTTCAATAAATGACATTGGTATAAACATTTTCTTTAAATGAATATGAGAATTTTACTGTTTTAATAATGTTAATTTTTTGTTGGATATCCATTGAATGTTGTCACATTTTTAATCCGTTTTACCATATGCCTGATTGTGCTTGTGTGTGTGTGTGTGTGTGTGTGTGTGTGTGTGTGTGTGTATACAAGGTGTAAAAAGTGTCACTTGTTACGGCACGTTGCCTTCGTAGAAACCTAAAATCAGAGTACGGTCATGAGTAATGAAAGGGTAGACTCTTTGGAAAGGTAAAATTGCTCAAAAACTGAAACCCTATGAGAGTTACAATGGAGTATATGTTATGGAATCCTTGACATAACATACACGCATATGCGATTAACGTGATAGAGTTGCAACGCGTCGCCAGCAAGATACTAATATTATAGGATAATAACAGCACAAAGTTAAAAAATAAAATCTAATAATATGACCCAGCAGCGGCAATGAGTGGTTCAGCTCAGCCAGCATGGTGTTGTTGCGTTGCATTGCTGCCAACGCGGCGCTGTGAAAGCAACTAGAGGTGCTAAAAGAGCACGTACTTTCTCGCCCATATTTTCTTGCAAAATTACACGAGAACTGAAATTTTAAAAAAATTGTACATGCCCCTATTTCAAAATTTATCTTTAAGGAACAGATTTTACTAAAGGACAAATCTCTATCTTAAATATTTTAGTTCTAGGAAAACTTCGAGGACATTTTGACCTTTTGCAATTTTCAGAAAATCAGGGTGTTCAACGAAAAAAAGAGCTGCACCATTCTCTTAATCGTTCTTTTAATTATTTAAAACAATATTTAATCAAAAAAGATGGGGCCATTTTTTGAAAATTTTGGAATTGTCCCAGGAGCGTCATGTAATGTGCCCCCCAAAATTAAAACATAGATTTCAAATACAAGGGGCCGCGACATCGGTCAGATCAAATGGGGGAATATCACTCTTGGAGAAAATCGAAAGAACGGTTTATCCGCTAGGGTTGTTCACAGACGGACAGACAGGCGTTTTGCCGTTATTCGATTTTTCGATGTCAAAGACCCACAAAATATGTATTTTGGCTACACCACGTGTTAGAGGATTTTGTTTCTAAATTGAGCAACTGGATTTACGTTACCTCGGCCCTGTAAAAAGGGTTTTCCTGCCGAAAATCGCCGCTTTCTCGCGCAACATTACGTAACTTTCTTTTCTCAAGAAATTTCTTTCTTAAGCGCGAGAAAGTAAAGATCTTTATCTTTTTTTCAGTTACAACCGATATTTTACTATCAACTCTTGTCAAAAACTATCCTTTCTATCTGTATTCAGAATTGAATTTGTTAATGGGTTAGGTTAGCGGTTCCAGGAAGTAAGAAAAACTTAACAGAAGACTCTTCGCGTGATAGCACATCACACACAATTGTAAGTGTTAATCGAAAAGATGCCGAAACTTACATTATGTATTAACTTCTCAAAAACATAACAATTACATGCAAACATGCACATAAAAGTATGCATTTTAAAGGAATTTCCCCAAAACTATATAATTCCAAGTTTCGATGCTCTACGAAGCTTAACACATTCCCTATCGCTATGAAAACATCAAAATATATCCGCACGCCCAAATGACTTGATATTAATAATTTTATTGTAATTTTCTCAAAAACAAAAATATTTTCGTCCACGTTCGGGTGTATTTCAACATTCTATGACCGTCCCAGCAAGTCCCAAAAAAATCTGTGCAGCGACGTCAAGTTCAGTCAAAATAATTTCCTTAGAAGTTGTAAACGTTTGTGTGACCCACATGTCGTTCACAGACGTATTAAAAACTATTTGTGAACCACCTATGACTGAATGTTCAGGCTTCCCTGTATAAAGTACCCCTCAAAATCAAAATATCCTTTTCAAACTCAGAAGAACTTTAGTTCCTTTAAATTGATCGAAGAATATCATTTCTTGAGAAAATCAGTTGAAGGATTTTGGCATTAGCTTTAACTATGGACTAATGGAGTGTCCGACGGGCAGAGAGACAGATGTTCACACAGACGTTTTACTGATAAAATAGCGGTATTTTGTTATGCGCCTTTTAAATACCTTAATTTTTTAGTCGGCAAAATACCTTTATAGGAGTCTGTTCCGGTATAGTCGTCTATAAAAAGTTATACCGTTATTATGACGGCACTTTCAATGGAAAATTATGTTGCTAACAGCACCCATACAGAGAAAATTACTTTCTTTTGTTAATCGCGTTGCGAAATGCTAAATGGTTCGTGATTGTTGGCAGTACGTAAATGCCTTGTGCCCTTCTTACATGAAATTCCGTACGTTAGGTGAACCTCAGTAAATATTAAAAACATTAGTATTTAATTGCTTTTTATTGATAATATACTTAGTCACTCAAAAGTATCACTTTAAAGAAATCATTAATAATTTGGGGTAACTTCAGAAAGAGAAGGAAAATTTAGTGAAATGTTGAAACCTAGTAGGTTTCTTACCATTTAATTAAAAAAGTAATTTGTAAAGCGAGCGAGTAGAGAATTTTATGACCTTTAATTTAATCAATGATTAAATGGTAATTACGAAAAAAAGGCAAAATG
Source organism: Gryllus longicercus (assembly GCA_038098605.1). Taxonomy (NCBI): domain Eukaryota; kingdom Metazoa; phylum Arthropoda; class Insecta; order Orthoptera; family Gryllidae; genus Gryllus; species Gryllus longicercus. The sequence continues at coordinate 162,666 of JAZDUA010000215.1, forward strand.
CCTTAAAATTTAAATGTTTGTTTGGCTAATAAGAGTTGCCCGGAGTATTTCGAGGTGGAAAACTTTGCGTTTTCTTACTAATACCAATATAAAAAAGTAAAATAAAATCACCTTCTACTTCACCTTTTCCAAGGTGAAATTACATGTCGACAGAACTAGTAGAGCATAAAGAGAAAACGCTAATTTTGTCTTTCGATCCTTTTTTAAACTCTCATAATAGCAGACTGTGATAAAGTCTCATATTCGACTCATTTCCATTATGATGATGGCCTTCCACTTACATGGGTTTGTACGTGGCTCAATGAAACACACTCTTGTCTCCATAAGCGACGGGGTGTACCATGGTGAAGGCTTCATTAGCTTCGGTTGAGTAAACAAGATGGAACACGTGATTGTGAGCACTGTTGACATCCCCCAAACGCAGGCTGAAATCGCCAGGAATTTCTTTCCGCTTGCTTTATTCAAGCGTGGCATGTGCAAACTACGGAAAAAAGAGAAGCATTAGTTATTTATGGCAAAATCTGATTCCGTTCCAATGAGAGATACGAAGGACTAGAGTACTTTTTCTTTCCGTAACTACAAGAGAGACGGGAAAAGAACATGAAATCACCAGCAATATAGGCAGCGACTTTTTAAATGCTGAAATTCTCTTTCTGCTCCTTTTATTGAAGCGTGTCCATTGCAATGTACAGAAGAAATATAAATTAAAACAATGGTGCTACCATCGCACATTAGTATAGGCGCATTATGTTTGCACATTAGTATAGGCTACGTAATATTATAATAAAGCAATTTGTATCCATATAATCTCATCTCAGTCACCTTCCACAAAAGTTACTCTTTACCAGTCGTTGTGTATGACGTGCGAAAACTAACTCTTTTGAAGCTAATACGAGGAACAACATAAATTCGACAATAAAAACGGCGTACCATACTGCGAGAAACAGTATCGCTCAACAATAAGAAATAATTCTTTGAATTTCAAACTGCCTTATTTCTATTGTCGTATTGCAATCTTCGGCAGTCGGGAGAACCGGGTTCGATGCCCAGGCCGGCCATCCTGACCAGGGTTTTCGTGGATTCTCTTGGTCATAATGGGAATGCTGGGATGGTTCAAAAAGGTCACGATCGTCTCTCATCATCATTCTATCACCTCAAAAGTAACAATTCAAGGCTTAAAAACCTTGTCTTACCAAGGGATACAGCCCACGAAAGGTGATTCCCGTAATGACACCCATTAACCTTTGTCCGGGGAAGAAAATGACTGGGCCTCGGAAGAGAACGTGTAGCGTTGTCACCAATGGTCGATAAAAATAAGAGAAATAATATTAATAACAATGATAATAATAAAAATAATATTTTTATTATTTAAGGCAGTAAAGCCTAAAAAATTCAGACTAGTAGAAAAAATATATAATACAATTAAGAAATAGTTTAAACCCCAAATAGACAAAGAAATACTAGAAGTGCTTAAATAGCACACACCTTCTGGCATTATTGGAAACGATTACTCAATATTATAATCTTGCAATGTTTGCCCTACTAGCACTTCAAAATGATATCACTTGAAAGTGCCCAAACAAACTCAAAGCGCGAAGCTTCTGCACTGAATATCTCCAATTATTTCGATAATTAAAACCCATAACCATTTCACACTAGTGCAAACGAAACAAACCTGAATGAAACTCAACTGTTAAAATATTTGCAACACATTGTGCAGATAAGCAAGTGTAATTTCACGCTTAAATTAAACATTGAGAACTGAAGGACATCCAATATATCAACTTCTGAATGAATAAAATAATTAACTTTACGTCATATTAAAAAGTGCAATTAGCACTACAATTCGAAAAGTTTGAAGAAAGAATTTGGAAGCGTTTCGGAGAAAGCAAAAATTTCAGCTCATTTTAACAGAAAACTGTTGTGTTTTCAAAAAAAATTATATGACATTATTTAAAACACATGTACTCTTAATATAATAATATGAACAAATCACCGCTAATGTAATTATTAACGACGTCTGAGACAATGATGATGTAAATTTTTGTAATTAAAAAAATAATGTTTTTCGAAATCTCAAAGTTTTCACTCGTCGGATGACAGGGATTCTATTATTTGGAAAAAATGCTTCGCATGGTTTAGGCGCTAGTGGTGTTCCCAGACGGACAGACAGTTGGACTGGCGGACGGACGTATTGAAAAAAACACTTTCTTTTAGTAGGTATTAGGGGACCCCAAAACTTGTTTTTTCATCGAAATCTCGAAATCGATTTTCCATAGCATTAACTTACATTATACTACGTATTCGTACACTCCGTACGCAGCTACGTATACAAGAAAGTAAAAATGGACTAGTGGTGCTAAAACAGCACGTACTTTCAAGAAAAGTGCGCCAATTTTCGAAAAACCTTACTTGACCTTTTTTCAATGTCTATCTTTAAGGAACAGATTTCTTGAAGCACAAAATCTTTAATATTTTAGTTGTAGGAATACTCCTAAAAATTTCACCTTTAACTTTCAACATTCTCTTAAATGTCCATCATACTATTCAAGAACAAAATTTTATAAAAAACTATGGAGGTATTTTGTATGTTTTTTGAAAGATGGATTAATGTGCCATGGGGTTCATGAAATGTACCCCTCAAGATTAAAATATCGATTGCAAATTCAAGGGGCCGCGCCATCAGCCAGATAGATTGTGAAATATCGATTGTGGAGAAAATTGCTGGACTGTGAAGCTATTGGCGTTGTCCTCAGACGGGCATACAGATGTTTTGCCGTCATTCGATTTTTCGGTATCAAGGGCCCACAAAACATCGAATCTAGCTACACCACGTATTAGAGGATTTTTTCAAAATTGATTAGCTGGATTTGTCGTTACGCGGGCTTTGTTATAAGAATTTTCCTACCAAAATTTTGCCGTCTTTTAGATACTTTTCTGTGTAAGCGGTAGCCAGAAAGAAAAAAGAAAAGTGAATAGTTGCAGGAATAGCTTAATGTATATAAATTTACTTAGTAAAAATAAGAGTAAAAACTGTATGTGACGTATGGCCGAGAAGATCATCTGCACGCGTTTTCTTGAGTTCCAGAATATTTCTATTCGTTTAATAATAAATAGTTGATATAGGAGTAAAAGTTCAAATTAAAGACAGGAAATTAATAATTATAAAACAAAATTTAATAAAATAAAAAATAAATTAAATTAAAAAAGCGCGATATTTGCAACATTTGAAAAGCCAAACGTTATTGTTTCAGAGTAATAGAAAACTAATTTTCAACGATAAACGAATTGCAGGTGTTATTTTCTGCATTGCTAACAAAATAGTAACTCCCCTTTACCTCTACTCCTACCAGTACAAGAAAAAGGAGAGTTGAACGAAAAGGGCGCATAGTGAAGCTACATTTTCGCCCAGAAGCAAAACAAGGGGCCATCTCAGCATTTGTTGATTATAACAGGGAAACTGGACAAAACCTGATCGAGATGGGGGTCATTGACCCGGAGGCTGGGTACATTATTTGTGACAAGCTTATTAAGTTTTTTTTAGCTATACTCAACAAGTGTAAACTAATTCAGTATATATCACTGTTTTGCTAATATAAACATAATTTTTCTTTTTTATGATCAGTACAGTCTCTAATTGTACAGAAACAGTTATGCACCAGAAAATATTTTACATTTAACTTAAATTTGTCTACCGACTTCAATGGTTTCATGTCATCTGAGATTGCGGTGGGAAGTAACGTACATGTATTATATGTGAAATTCTAGTAGTGAGCTGTTAATACGAACACTTGATAAACGTGTTTTCTACGACGCGTGCTATAATTATAAATATCAGTCTTTCCTGAAAATATGTTCCCACCGTTAATAAGTCAGTTTCGACTTACATTGCAGATTCGTAAATAAACTGGCAAGACAATGGTAAGGTTCTAAGAACAATTAAGTGAGGCTTACTGGAATCTCGGGGATGGCATTTTTTCATTATTCGAATATTTTACTTTTGCAATCAGAATGTCTGGGTAGTACATAATGCGTTTTCCCAGAATCTTAATCCATATCTCGGGGGGAATGCACAATTGCAAAATATACGCAACGAGCTGCTTGAAGGCTGGCAGAATTTGAAAGAATTCTGAATGCGTAACATCATGAACGTACGTACATGAACGAACGTAAATTTAGTGTGTAATTCTGTTATACGAAAATGTTCATTTTATTTGAGGTTTGAGTGAACTGAGAGACCTAGAATTTTTTTTACTTCGTTTAGAATATAATATATACTACGTACCTGAAGCCCCTCGCCATGTTTGCACAAAGGGCCGTCAACCAAATCCAGGAAGAAGTCAGCAGGAAGTACATCAAAAGAGCTGCACACAGAAGACACACACATTTGTGAAATGTTTCGCAATACACAAGGAAGTCGCAACTCACATGTTCCACAAAGAGTCATTTTCACAAACAGGGAAAAACTTGAGCGTGTTCATTACCAGCATACATAAGTTAATACTATATGCAAGAGCAATCATTAAAAATATTTATATTGTGAATCTCTTTACAATCTCGTACACTTACGTAAGTACGAATTAACATTCGTAGTGAAGATAATTTAAAAGTTAAGTAATTGTCCAGAACATTTATTAAGATATTGTATGAGAAATACCTGATTCGGAAATACACTGATACAGAAATAGTGGTTTTGAAACATCTGTCAGTATCTGTATCTTTAAAATGTCTGTCAGTACTCTTCACCAGATTGTCCATTCTTCCGTCCGTCTGTCCGTTTGTGTCTGCCACCCTCCCTCCCATTGTCCATTTATTCATTCGTCCGTCCATCACTCACTCTGCCAGTCTGTCTGTGTCCGCAAGCGTCGTGCATAAACGGGCACGTATTAGAGTGAGAACAAGATACGGAATTTGTGTTTCTAAATATAAACTGCGCTAATGTACGCGTGTTCAAGGACAATGAAAAAGTTAAAGAGAAATCATGAAGAAAAGTGTGTAAAGAAGACGCAAGAGAGAAATGAGTAAAGTCAACTTTTCAATAAACTGCTTGTAGCAGCTTGTAGATCAGTATTTTCAAATATTTAGAAAAATGGTTCTTGAAACAAATTATAGTAACCCTAGACTAACGTGAGAAAGGAAATTCACACGAGTGGTAGAAAATTCGTCTGCATTTGAAAACATATAAAATCCATTTTCTTATTGTAATGTTAAAACCGGTGAATACTACTCTATGAATAAATTTCTTCTTGTTGCGAATAGACGATTTATATGGAACATTGCAATTATTGTGCCTTGAGAAATTGTGTAGATAAACATTGTTAGAGAAAGTAGTTTTTAGACAAAGTCTGTTACATCACGTGAAACACACAATCACTTCTATATTATCTAATAAATGGATTTGTATGAGTAATCATAATAATGTCTTCCACTAATATGCAAGTCTTATATAAATATACTCACCAAAATTCTTGCATACAGTCTGAAGATCTTGGGGAACATCGTATTTTGCTTTTGCGTCTAAACGATCACTAATTCCTATGTAATAGATCATCTGGCCGACGTTGAAAGCCAGCAGGCAGGCGGCGTGGCTAGCCAGGCAACGCCCGTGGATCTTTCGCCGCATGCTCTTGTCGCATGCAACAGACAGCAGCGACACCAGCATTAGTATCGCCGAGAGAAAGCTCAGTGGCCGCACCAGCCAGTAGACGCCTCTGGTGATGCGTGAAAACTCGCAGTAGAAGACGCCTTCTTTGAGGCTGTCGTCGCCGGTGCGGTAGAAGTCGAAGCAAGTGGTCCAGGCGGAGAATTGGAAGAAGTGGATACCTTCGGAGTGGCGTGCCCTCTCACCGTACCTGTCCTCGAAGGGTACGAGACGAGGGCGTTCGCACCAGTCAAAGACAGTGTACGGAAACTCTGAATCAAAAGCGCCGAGGGAAGACTTATTCGGCATCAAGAAGTCTGGAGAAAGCACTTCACACTTCCAGTGGCCTTCGTTATCCTTCTGCAGTTGGCCCTCTTCACAGCACTTGTAGGCGCATTCCCCTTTCTGGCAGCGTGTTTTAAACCGCAGCACGAAGGGGCCTAGAGGCGGGGTGGCGGCATCCGCACAGTACTGGGCCTCCCTGTATCCTCCTCCGGGTTTGGGCCTCGCTATGAGGTCTGGCCCAAGAAAGGTGACGGTGTTCTTTTGGAGGGGTTCATTGAGAAGAAGGCGCGGATTCAACAAGGAAGACGAGTTCACGGAAATGACATCCTCGAACACAATCTCGCTACTTATTATAAATATCACGCCTTTGATGTTCTCCATGGGCAGACCGGGGGGCAGCCAGCGCCGCACCCACTCGCTGTGTTCAGGGGATATCTTCATCCAGTCGTTCTCAGTTCTTTGGAATGAGACGTTTCGCGGCCAGTTAGCGCGAACGCACGATTTTCCGTCAGCGGAAAGCATCTTGTGCGCGTCGCAGCACTTCCTGATGAACATGCCTTCGTTCACTTCGTTCGCTCCCGCGGTCACCGCCAGGAGCGCCAGCGTCAGCGCGAGAAATGCAGACGAACGCATCGTGGACGGGAGGCGCTGGAGGCGGAACGACTATCTCTGCGACCACGAGCAATAGATTGGTTGTCCACTAAGGTTCCCCTCGACGGAGAGAAAAGCGAAGACGGACAAGTGCTGGTGGTTGACCAAACCTCTCCCTTGATATCACCTCGAGCCGCGGTGTCTTTGTTCTCTAAGGTCCCCCTCGCCAAACAGAAGAGCGAAGATGAACGAGTTGCGTTGGTAGTTGAGCGAACCTCTTCCTTGAAAGAACCTCGAACAACGGAATGTTTGTCCGCTAATAATGGTGTTCTCACTAATGTTGCATATGCGAACTTGATGGGTAATTTTGATTACTTTAATACTCACTTGCATTGAAAAGGATAGAAATCGAAGACTAAGAAGACGATAAATGGAAGTGCACTTCTGAATGTCGCGGACACAGGGCGAAGTGCGTCCGGTTGCGAGGGCGACCGGTTCCCTTGATATTGAGAGACGGAGTCTCCTTCGGGGGCGATGAGCAAATGTTTGTGTCTCTTCCTCCGGATACTGCATACGTCATGCACCTTCTCGGCTGAGACTTGAGGATGTGGTCTTGTAGGGAAAAAACATGCGCTTATTGAGCACTGCCGGGATGGAACAAGACACTCTGGGCGGCTTATTTGCTTTTTTTTTTTTTTTCGTTTCTTATTTACTAATGAAACCCATGCAAACGCCCCTTTCTGCTGTTAATGGCAATTGGTGGAGCAGGAGTTCTACTTTCGATTCCCTCTCGATTCGATGACAAGTGATCGTAGCTACAGTACACACAAAATCCCCCAGAGGGCATTTGAGTACGTTGGGTTTTGCCTCGCAATGTGCGATGTATGGTCGGCCGAAAAATCAGAACGTCTGATTCTCCGTGCCTGAGACGCTGTCCGGGCCATTATTACCTCGACAACACAACGCAAAACTGACGACACTGTGAAGCTGAATCGTTGAAACTAATAGTACGCATTATGAGAGAATTGTAAATAAAAAGCAGGTTTGACCAAAAATGTTGGTCCAGTGTCAGCAACTGTGTCGCAGGGGTGGTTCTCTCCCGAGAGCCAAGACTAAATAGAATTTGTACGAATAAAAGTGTTCAAGATTTCCAAATTTTCTATAACACAAATTTTGCAACTCTTTTCTCGCACTGTAGAACATGGAAACTTACATCTAAAACAAAGTAAATAAAATATCTTTAAATTATAATACGTGATCCGTGAGGGGAGGATTTTAATGAAATGACATTTTTTCTATTCACTTTAAAACAATGTTTTGTATTATGGATATTAATTTTGTGTTTTGACAAAAGAAAATACCCATTTTTAATTGACTTTTTTTGCTTTTTGATTGTCGATTGCGACTTATGAGTCATTTTTTCTTTTCTCCGTCATTTTTAAACCTTTTTCACTAATTTCTTCGGTTAATATCATTTTAATTATTCTTTTTTCAAATAATATTTAGGAGAAGTAAGAAATATTTTTTATGGAATTCTTGAGTAACTTACTCGATTTCTTCAATCATCCGTTGTATGTAATCTAAAGTTCCCGTGAAGCCAATCAACGCTATTGTCGCTTCGGCTGATTTCAGGATAGCCTACGCCTGATGATTTCCGGTACACAATAGTCCAAACCTAACGATTGCAAGCTACGTTCGCTTGATCGAAATTAAGAATGATTACATCAGTAATGTATCTAACAGTTTGAGTTGCTCACGTGAGCTGGTTTTGATGAAATGTTTTACGTCATTTTTATTTGTTAGAGGCATTTTTAAAACGGTACGGTAATATGTACGGTACATTTTTCGGATGATCCGAACAGACCACACCCGCAATTAGTTGGGATGACTGGTGTTTTGTTGTGTTTCAAGTTTGCTTCTCACGGGAACCGCAGCATATGGTTTGCCAGTGAAGAGGAGGTCCACGGGTGGTGGTCACGTGGTCGCGTTCTTTCGCAGATATACTTGCTGTTTGTTCTTTGGCGGCGAGATGTCTGAATAGTGCTGAATGGAAGGCAAGTACATATTCCTCTCAATTGTTTGTGTAAAGGCTGTATCCGAATAATAAAATGAAAAGTTCTCCCAACCTATATCGATAATCGCAATACTCATATGAAAGAGAATATAAAATGGCGAGGATCGCAAAAAAATTGCTTTCTAGTTGATCTGTTGCAGAGATACAATTCATTATTAAATTTATTTATGTTGCTGGGAAACAGCAGGTCAAAGCTTGCGGTGGACACAGGTTCAACGACGTTTTGCTTTGAAAGTCTTGTGAATAGCTTTTTTGTTTTACTTTCTCGCTACCGTTAACGCAGTAGAGAGAAAGTTATATAATGCCGCGGAAAAAAGGGTGAATTTTGGGCCGGAGAACTCTTTATCACTGGGCCCCCCTTGTTTTTGTCGTCGTGAATTTTACTTTGCGACCCATTTGTTTGTCTGGTCTGACTTTCAGGTTTGCTGCTTGTAAAATGGTGAAGTAATGCATCATACTTCATTGTTTTGACATCGCCGCGCTGAAAACAATAGTACCGTTTCCACCGCTGATTTGATTTAATTATTGTTTGTTTTGTGTGTGTTGACCTTGCTAGCCAATTATTCCCTAAATTGGCTTTAAACAAAGTACATTGAAAACTCAAAAAACATATTCACTTATTGAGTTTTATCCAGAAAGAATCCGATTATTAAAACACATTTTTTTACTTCATAGTACAATGAATTTTAAATTAAAATGTTAAGCTAGATAACTTATAGAAAAATATTGTAACGAATATTGCATCACCTGCCGAAGTCGCTGCGCGTGGATTGCGTCACCTGCCGCCGCCACTTCCCTTCCCCCGAACTAGACGGTTCCGGACAATCCGCGAGCCGCGGAGAAATGCCGAGAATGAGCCAGGTGCCTGGAGACAAGCGCCGGGCAGGTATAAATACGCGCTGCCGGCGGCCGCAAGTTCAGTGAGAGGAGTCAACAGTTAGAAGAGAGTTAAGAGTTACAGAAGTCAGTCAGAGTTAGCAGAAGCGAGTTAGTAGAAGTGAGCAGTAAGACGTCAGTCCGTCAGTGTGTCCGAAGTGAAAGCTGTGCTGTGAAGTCTGCATTGCGGTGAAGAGTGGTGCAGTGGTTGAACAGCAGTCAGCAGTCTGAAGTCTGCAGTGGAAGCTGAGCTGTGAAGGGTGCATCGCGGTAAGCAGTGGTGCAGTAGGGAAACAGCAGTCAGCAGTTTGAAGTCTGCAGTGCAAGCTGAGCTGTGAAGTGGGCATCGCGGTAAACAGCAGTGCAGTGGACCCTGGTGTGCGCAGTGAAGTGTGGTCTGCGCAAGGAATTGTGGTCTGCGCAGGGGAATTGTGGTCTGTGCAGGGAATTAGGGTCAAGTGCAGTGGACCGTGGACAGTGCATGGACTGACTGATACTGTAGAAGAAGAGAACTGTTTAAATAAATAGTGTGTAAGAAGTGAACTGTGTAAATAAATCAAGAGAACGGAGTCGTGTGTAACAGTGTAAATAATTAAGTGTAATATATCTGTAAATAGACCAAGTAGTTTTTAGTGTCAGTAGATTTTAGTGTATAATTCTTCACGAATAAAACGTTTTTGTTGTAAATATTTCGTTGGTTTTAATTCACCACGAGAAACGTTACAATATCATAAACATTATGGCAGGTGATGATTAATTCTGGAAAAGAGATTTGAAATTTTGCGAAGATAAAATATTCTACCACAAGGACAGGAAGGACGACAGTAATAATTTTTTTTGTGGTGATTTGAAAATCCATTTTTAAGGGCACAATAGTAATTGGTTATTTCGATTAAATTATTTTCGCCTTATGAAATAGTTAATTTGGAATACATTATTTAATTTATTATTAGCTAAATTACACATCGTACATTTCTGATGCATTAATGTTTTTGAATAGACAGAAAAAATGAATACACTTAGTTCAATGGAAGAAAGAAATTTGTATTTACACCTAGGCATTTATTAGTAGAATATATCTATTTTCGCGCGTCCGTATACTTTTTTAGCTTTTATTTATCAAGTGATTGGTGAATTGTTTCATATATGTTACCAGTACTGTGAGAAAGTTCGCGGTGTAGTTCAACCAATAGTTCTTATACAACACTAAAACTAGAAATTAGCACGCGAAAGTCAAACATTTCCAAAATATTTACGCATCACTTCACGTTCGAAAGAAATGATCAACGATTAGTGAGTGAGAGTATTCCGCGTAGGTATAGTGAAAGGTATTGTCTGTAACCGTAGCTTCTAAACTGAGGTTTAGGTATTTTCGCTGTTCACTTAGAACCACTGTCTTCTTTCTCTCGTAGAGTTGGCGAGGAGAGCTTTGGAGCGCCGTTGCGCAGAGGGTAAGCGAGCGTGTGCGCTCTGCTCGCCAGGAGGCGCCCTGGTCGGGGCTCCTCTACGCAACGTTCTGCTTCCTTCTGCCTGCTCCCGCTGACTTCTCTCTCTCTCTTTCACTGTCAGGGTTGGCAGGTGAGCTTTGGAGCGCCGTTGCGCAGAGGGTAAGCGAGCGTGTGCGCTCTGCTCGCCAGGAGGCGCCCTGGTCGGGGCTCCTCTACGCAACGTTGTGCTTCCTTCTGCCTGCTCCCGCTGACTTCTCTCTCTCTCTCTCTCTTTCACTCGCGGGGTTGGCAGGTGAGCTTTGGAGCGCCGTTGCGCAGAGGGTAAGCGAGCGTGTGCGCTCTGCTCGCCAGGAGGCGCCCTGGTCGGGGCTCCTCTACGCAACGTTCTGCTTCCTTCTGCCTGCTCCCGCTGACTTCTCTCTCTCTCTTTCACTGTCAGGGTTGGCAGGTGAGCTTTGGAGCGCCGTTGCGCAGAGGGTAAGCGAGCGTGTGCGCTCTGCTCGCCAGGAGGCGCCCTGGTCGGGGCTCCTCTACGCAACGTTGTGCTTCCTTCTGCCTGCTCCCGCTGACTTCTCTCTCTCTCTCTCTTTCACTCGCGGGGTTGGCAGGTGAGCTTTGGAGCGCCGTTGCGCAGAGGGTAAGCGAGCGTGTGCGCTCTGCTCGCCAGGAGGCGCCCTGGTCGGGGCTCCTCTACGCAACGTTTTGCTTCCTTCTGGCTACGTCGCCTGCCGACTTCGCCACTCTCTTGTCTCTCCGCAGCATCCTCATGACGAGGCCCAGGTAGCCCCCTTCAGGCGTGGCCAACCACGTGACGATCACCGCACGTAAAAAGTCTGTGACGTAACCCGCTGCCCGATAAGCCAAGTTCAAGTCCTTTGCATAAAACTCATTGCTACTGTCATCGTAAACCGTTGTGGACCACATTATGACCTCAGTAAGCAGTTCAATACTTCCAGTCGAAAGAATTATTTTTATATATATTTTAATTCTGCAACAAAACAAGCGATATTAAATTTCTAAAATACTCTTACAGAGTAAAAGATTTATCTTGTCACGACTTACGTTTTCAAGTCGGTGGAAGGGCCACCTCTGTTTCTGCCCTTTCGTGTCTGTCCATTGCCCGTCGCAGTGTATGTCGTGGGAGGGTTGTTTCCCTCTGCATGTTTTTGACCCAGTGTGATCTGGTTCTCCTCTCGGCGAAGTACGGAGTTGCCTCGCTTGAGGTACTGAACCTTCCTCAAGGTCAGCGCGAGGCATATCAAGTTACATACCACGAGGAAACCTACGGGGCCGTAATAGAACAGTGCAGTTTCAGATTTTAAAAAATATGTTGTAGATAGTAATTCGTCATCTAAAACATCAAATAATTAAAATTGATAACATTAAAATGTTTAAAGATGCTCTTTACTAATTTCGGAATCAATTACACATGGTTTAGCTTGTGTTACAAAAATATATATTTTCTGTCGTCGAATATTCATTGCATATACGAAAGCAATTAAGCCGAAATAGAGCAAACAAGGCTCGCGATTGTGAGGTGAAAGATTAGAGAACGTTTATGACCAATTTAATTTGACTTAATGTGATCAAGAGCTTGCACATTGTTTACAATGAGACAATATCAATTCAACAAAAAATACTTTTCTCATTGAATAACAATAATAAGTTGCTAACAAACATACATAAATATTTATTCGAAAAATACAGAAAGAGTTGTGCAAAGGACATAAAACTTGTTTTCTTAAGTCTTTTTCTACCGAAGAATCAACGAAAATGGCAAGTTTTGGACTTCACATACCCTGGTGGACAGTATGAGTTCGAAAACACCGGAGTATATGCCGGACATTTTGGGTTAGATGTTAAAACTCTTTAAACTAATAATTATAAGATATAAAAATAAAATATAAATAATTAATTAAATAAATAAAATTAAAATAAATTGAAATATTAAACTATTAAAACATAAATGTACCGTAAAATTAACTACTCCCCAAACTCGAAAGGTCCCCCACGCAACGACCATAACATTTTTTATTCCTGTTTTTTGGCACTTTCCAATCCGCACACTTTGTTTGCTCCAATCCCTTCTCTACCGAAATATTTGGCTTAAACTAAAATTAAAGTGCACCACGAAATTGAAGAAATTGAACTAGGCCATAATACAATTTGAAGTTGCGGAAAATGGTTAATATTTTGAAAATAGAGTGTATGAAATGAATAAAGATCTAATATTCCAAAATCTGTTGCATTATCTAAGAATTGTTAATCATCACATAAAGAGTAATAGAAATATGAATGTTAAACGAGACACTGAAAGTAACAACAAGAAAAAGGACATTAAAAGAATTAATTTTATATAATAAATTTCTAAGAAATGTAAAAATATAAAATGAAATTCAATAAATTTAAAGGGATTAAAAATTGAAAACTAACCAAACATTTAAACATTGAGTAACACACAACTCGAGATATCTGGATTCGAAGATATATTTTATTTTGTATCTTGTGTACCCCTGTTTATATTTACCTTCGACTAAAGACTCGTAAGCATATTCGAAATAGCACACTCTCGATTCCGCCAACGATGGGTTGTACCAGCGAATATCTGCCATTCTCTCTACATCATGAGCGTTTAAATAGGAGCACTATTTCGTCAGCACTGCAGGCAACCCCCAAGCGAAGCCTGTAAGAGCTAGGTATCTCACTCTTCTCTCTTTCTTCGGGCGTGTCACCTGCAATCTAAAACAGAAAGAAAACGAAAAAAATGAAACACGATATCGTAAGCACTGCAGGCAACTCCCAAGCAAAGCCTGAAAGAGCTAGGTATCTCACTCTGCTCTCTTCCTTCGAGCATGTCACCTGCAATCTAAAACAGGAAGAAAACGAAAAAAATGAAACACGATTTCGTCAGCACTGCAGGCAACCCCCAAGCAAAGCCTGAAAGAGCTAGGTATCTCACTCTGCTCTCTTCCTTCGGGCGTGTCACCTGCAATCTAAAGTAGATATAAAATAAAGAAAAACATTAACGGGCTGCGTGAATCTTCAGGCAACTCCCAAGCCAAGGTTGGAAGCACAAGGAATGTCGTTTAGCTCGCATTATTTAGGCTTGTCACCTTAATGTTGGCGAGAAAGGGAAATGAAACTAGTGGAGCTAGAACAGCACATAAGGTTTCTCATTTTTTCAAAATTTGTCATTTTCGAAAATTTTGGGTGTTGAAAGGATATGAGAAGTGTTCCATTTGTTTAAACGTTCTTTTTCTATTTGTGAAAAAATCGGAAGAAAAAATGTAGACCGTTTTTTCAGAAAATGTTCTTTTTATATATACGCCTAGCATTAATATCTAGCAGAAAATTCGCGTAATCTGTTCGTTTTTACTTTCTCGTATACATACGTATATACGTAGTAACATTTAGAACGTAGTACAGCGAAAGTGAAGTAAAGTTTCGTAAAATGGATTTCGATATTGCAACGGAAGCACACGTTTTGAGGTCCCCTGATTGAGGAATCATTTTTAAACCGCTTGCTTCCGTCTGCTTCTCCATCCGTCTGTCTGTCTGTCCTACGCCCGGCTGACTGGTCCTCCACGAACACGACCAATGCCCATGCCATATGTAGGATTTTTTCTAAAATGAATATTTCGAGTTCGATCTGGCTCGACTCGAAGCGCAGGGGTTTTGAAAAACCTTCTTTAAAATTTGGGAGTACTTTAGAAGAAGCCCCTTGGACATTTTCAAACTTTTCTCGAAAGTGGCACCAAATGTTTTGATCAAACTTTGGCCTCGGATGACGTAAAGGATGCTTAAGAGCATGGTGCAGGTTTCATGTTTGTTTAAATCCTAGATTTTATGAAAATTGCAAAAAATGCATTGTTTATGGCGTCTTCGTACTATAAAATTGAAGAAAGAGAATTTTTCTAAATAAAACCTGTTTTTTGAAAGTGGATCTTTCACGTTCAACTTGTCGAAAATATGAATAGTTTTCGTGTAATTTGGTGCTAAGTACAGGCAATTTTTAAAAACAGTTAACATGTTTTCTCATAAACTGCTGTAAGTTTTGCCTTTAAATCTTTTCTACAGATAGAAGAAGGGATGATTAAAACAGTGGCGTTGGTCTAGTTTTCGTTGAATTCGATG
Organism: Gryllus longicercus; assembly: GCA_038098605.1. Classification (NCBI taxonomy): domain Eukaryota; kingdom Metazoa; phylum Arthropoda; class Insecta; order Orthoptera; family Gryllidae; genus Gryllus; species Gryllus longicercus. The sequence goes on from JAZDUA010000215.1 coordinate 177,715, forward strand.
AATGATCAAAATTTGCAAATTTAGAAATACTGCGAGAAAGTATGTGCTGTTGTAGCATCACTAGTGTATATTTAAAATTAATTTTAAGTTAAAATAGTTATATACAGCGAATTAACTAGTATGTACACCATTTTTCGTCTTCACGGTGTAGAAAACAAATTTTGCACAATGGGCGACCTACTCCTGTGTTGAGTACGGTTGTATATCGTGCTGGCAGTGCCACAAAATCCAATCCTTCGTGGAATGTTTTACGCAAATGACACATGGTGAAGTTAGAGCTTAGGTCTGTTGTTGAGCATGTCTTTTATTGGCAATTAGGAAAAGTACTTGTAATAGAGATGGATATTTTGTTATGAAAAATGTACCATAACTAACAACAAAAGATTACGTATGTAAGTCAGTAAACGTCTCGAAAAGCATTTTTAGAATCCGAATACATCTTGAAATAACGTCTGCGCTTTCTTCATGGAAAACTTGTTTGTGATGTAATGATATCAGTGAGATAATTGCATTGATTAAATTGAATAAAATTACAAAAAAGTGGGTTGAGGCGGGGTATGGCACCCGTGCTCTCTTCCCGGGCTATTGAGTGATCTGTGTGTTTACCCTGACCATTTGTTCACGAACCGCCCCTAGTTCCTGTATAGTAAATTCCTCTAACACGTGAAGTTATGTTACTCGCATGTTCTGCGAGTCCCTGATTCCGAAAAATCGTCTGTCTGACCGTTCGTTCATCAGGCTGGGTATTTTCAACGCTAGCGCGTAAACCGTCCACCCGATTTTATCTAAAATTGATATTCCCCAATCGATTTTAATGAACTCGAGAGTCTCTGAGTTTGAAAAAAATATTTTAAATTTTCGGGTTCTTTTATATGAAGCCTCAGTATTTTTAAAGTTTTCCCAAAAATACCTCCATATTTTTTCTCACAACTACAATATGGAAAATAGAGATTTTTTCTTTAATGAAATCTGTTTTTTAAAGATCGATTATAAAATAAGACATGTAAAATTTTTCGAAAATATGAGTAGTTATTCCGTAATTTTGTAAAAATGGAGGCAATTTTATTTTTTTTAAATATTCTCAAAAAAAGGCTCAGAATTGTTTCATGAACTCTTCCCCTCGTATAAACGACAGTAAAAGACGGTAAAAGCAGTGGCACTAGTCTCATTTCCGGTGAACTCTATATTTTCGAAATTTGCCAAATTTGAAGATTTAAAAATTGAACATAGAAATTTTGCTTTAGGCAAAACCTGTTCTAAAATAATCAGCTCTTAAAAAAAAGTTATGTGCATTTTTGTTATAGAAACGGGTAGTTTTGGCGCGATTTGTGCTTGAAATTTATACAATTTATAAAAAGTAACATTTTCTCAAAAACTTCGTCAACTTCGACGGGCAGAACAAGGGGAAAGCTTAAAAGCGCAATGAATGGCGCGAGTTTCATTTTCTTTGAAGTTTGGATTTCCGAAAATTGCAAATTTAGAAATAATGCGAGAAAGATTGTTTTGTGCAAACATCAGTTAGAAAACGACTCAAAACTTTCCAATGAAAATTCTCATATAAAAAAACATGACCAAATCTTTTCAAAACCAGTTTCTCTACTTTTATAGGCGTGTACGTAAACAACGCTAATTTTACAAGGGAATTCAATTCAATATTTCGGCAAAAAATGAGTAATAATATAAGCTATTGTTAAACTTACAATATTTAGAAGCCATATATTGCAATAATTCATTTTATTAATTTCATAAATTGAAATGAATTCGTCATTACATACTGGAATTATTATAAGGGGTGACTTAGAAACATCAACAGAAAATTTCTGTTGCGGATTAAGGAAGCTAAGTAAAGGATGTAAGAGGCTTGAAGTGCAGAAATAGTGGTTCTGCATCATCACGTGCTTATTCGAATCGTAATGATTACGCAATATTATAGCAAAACTTGAAGAAATTCCAAAAGTTTTTCAAAATAGCAATTTTTTCTCACATTAGAATTCAAATTCGAGTGCTTATATTTAATATGCTATCTCCACACGTTACTTCATCCTCAGAAGTAAAATAACCTTTTAGATTCTTAAGAAACGAAGTTGAATACTCGCATTTGCAACTTTGGGAAATGCGGAGACTTTATTTGATATTATATCAAGTGTCAATTTCATTGAACATATATAACGGTTTTTATAAAATTACTTTGCTCTATCAGGAAATAAAATTAAGGCCATTTTTGAAGAATTGAAAATGGTGAAGCCTCAATTTTATGCCTCAATTATCAACATCCCCCAAAGTCAAAACTTATATTCTGCTTTTGTAGGGCCTCGATTTGACCAGATAGATTGGATATCAATTGTGAAGAAAACCCATTGAACAATTTATGTATGTATATATATATATATATATATATATATATATATATATATATATATATATATATATATATATATATATATATTGTCACAGGAAGGCTGGACAGGCAATAAGTCGATTGGCCGTAAACCACTGTTTCGGTATCAAGAACCCACAAAGTGGGGATTATGACTGCACAATGTATTAGAGGAAGTAATTAACCTCATGTAGAAGCAAGAATTATCCTCTTTCCAGTGCCGACGACCCGCAACACGAGTACTTTCAAACAAATTGCCACTTGTTGCTGCAGAAAACATTTTCTCTTTGCTACGTAAGGAGTAGATGAAGTAAATGGGGTATCAGGAAGCATACAATCTTCATTTTCTTGGACGATTATAATATAGAATAATATTTATAATGAAGAAAATTATCTTCTTACCTGAAGCCAATCGCCATGTTCACACACAGTGCGGTGAGCCAAAACCAGGAAGTTGTCAGCAGGAAATACATCCAGAGGGCTACAGACAGAAAAATCTGTTAGTGATATGAAAACGCTAGCGACATGTGTGTGTGTGTGCTTAGTGTACATACACATGTTCTTAATAGGCATGTACTTTTTCACACGGGCATGCTTAATCTAATATCTAACACACTGTTGCCACATTCACCGCCAATTTGCTTCAAATTTGGCTCCTTGTTTTTTAATAGGGCATTTTTTATGTTCTTTGAAGGCGTTTCAGAGGGAAGGATTATACATTTCAAACTTGGCGCTTCGGAGTCTTAATTTTCCCCAAAAAGCCGCGCGAATTTCTTCTCTGTTGACCAAATACTCATTTCTTTCACACAAAGTTCCTTGACGTAGATTGTCAGCTTCTTCCTGTTAGTTGGGAGCGTCACCGAAAGATCGCACCTAAGACAATGTTTGTTTTTGGTTCGCGCTTATTACGCCACCGTACCGTTCATCCGATTGCGATGAAACTTTGCCAACTCATTGCTTGCACTTCCGGGAAGAATATAAGCGTCGTACGATGGGAATGTGTGTATGCTCGCGCACGTACACGCGCGTTGATGATTAACGAAGACTCGAGGACCCTTGTGATAGCTCTTTAGGCCATAGCGCTCTCTACGCAACCCGCAGCGCACTGGCGTACGATTATTAAGACGTCCTCATTAGGTATTCTGCCCCTGCGATTGTGATATTTCTCCCGAGTGAGACAGAGGAAGATAGACGCAGAGAGAAAACATACAGAATCAGAGATTCAGAGTAAAAAAGCAGGGCACTGCTTCATTTAAGTGAGGGAAATAGTTTTTCTTTTGCCAATTAGGTCGCATGAAGAACTGTTCGCACGTGAGCCTACTGAAGCTCACGAGCGAAGGACGCTCCTGCAGACGATGAACAGACCCTCCAGTTATCCCACCAACAGTATCTATCACTTAGGACCTACTTAACAGTTCACGAGCTATACTGAATTAGCTATATAAGAATGTGAAACTTTTCTCAATACTTTTAGGGTCGGTTTCCATCGAGATATCGAAAATAGAGCTACGCCACTGCCAGATTTTGAAATTAAGTGATATTTCAATTAAGGCCACAAAACCTCCGAGACTATTGTCTTTCTAGTTATTGGGCTAATATTTTATTTATTTTGTACATATCGGAACTAGATGGTTAGATACTAGATTTACATTTTGAAGAGAAGCGGTAAAAAATGTCTAAATGTTCGGGAGATTTTGAGAATTTTAGAGACAAATAGAAAGAAAAAGCTTTTTAACTCCGTGTCCAATTCACACTGAACAATTTTGTCTGCATATAATCGCATCACCCACATTTTCCTTAGGCACAACCTGTTTAAGCATACTTACCAATATACTTGCACCCACTGGCAAGTTCCGCCGGAATGACTTGTTTTCCTTCTTCGTCCAGTCGGTCGCTAAGTGCGAAGGAGTACCCAATTTGCCCGATGTTGAAGGCCAAGAGGCAGGCAGCGTGGCTAGCCAGACAGCGGCCGTGGATCTTTCGCCTCGCGTTCTTGTCGCGTGCTACAGCCAGGAACGAAGCCGCCAACAGCAACGCAGAGACGACGCAGAGGGGACGCAGCAGCCAGTAGGCGCCTCTGGAGAAGCGAGGGAACTCGCAGTAGAAGAGCCCCTCGCAGTAGGTGTCGCCCGTCGTGCGGTAGTAGTCGAAACACATCCTCCAGGTGTGGAAGTGGAAGTGGCGAATTTCTGTGCCGCGGAAGGCCCACCGCACATGCTGGTCGTCCAGGCGTAACAAAGGCACGGGCCCGCACGACACCTGGCTCTCCACGGAGGGAAATTCGGGACCAAACCGTTGGGAGAGGGTGGACTTCCCGGGCGCCCAGTACCCTTCCTTTTGATATTCGCACTTCCATTTCCCCTCGACGTCCTCCAGAAGGGCCCTGTTCCAGCAGCACTTAATCGCGCGTTCGTCTCCGCTGGGCTGCGTTCTAATCCGAATAGCGAATAAAATTTGTATTAACTCGTTGGTTTAAAAATATTTAAAATATGTTTACAAATGCAATACGTATAGGGCTGATATTGCCAGAAAAAATGAAATGAGATCTCCGTAACTTTAAAAAATATTAATTTTTTACGATCCAGTGTGTAGTAGAATGCTCCAATAGACGTTCTTCTTGCGTTACTGACCGGCGGTTTCTTTGTAAGAAGCAATAGTTTAAGTACTCCTTGAGGTGGTGAGGAGGTATATATCCTCTGGTGGTTCAACTTCACGATTATATTTGGTTATTTAATGACGGATTCTTGACTCCCTTTTTGACTGCCAGTTTGATATTTTCTGGTCCCTCGCAACTCACTTCAAATATATGCACTCGCTTACCTTAGAATCCCTGAACGTTCGTCACAATGCACAATAATCCCTTACCGAATTTACTTTTAGGTCTGGACAAAATTCCATTTTCTACACCCAACTTTCAGAAAGGTATGCCCAATTTTCAAAAATTGTAAGAACTTGATTTCGAACCTCATGTCATATGTTGAGTGATAGAAATAGATAATATCTTTGATTTTTAATGGACATCAAAGGATCTTTAATGTAAAAAAAATATCTTCGATAGCACTTTGAACTTTCTAAAATTTCTCTTGGGGATACGGTTTTTTATTGCAATTTTCTTTTCTTGGTGTGAGTTTCGTCTATTGTAACTAGACTCATTCTATATTCTCTACATTTATTTCGCTGACACGACGAACTTTCTCAAGAGCTTAAATTGTCATTTCCTTGATTTCAACTGTTTTCACTTTGTTCACTGGTCGTTCTGCTACTTCCGTGCAACGGGAGCTACTGATCTCGACGCACTGTTCACAGACATAAAACCTTTTTGCAAGACGACTCACTTTTTCCGACATGAATCACAAAATCGCAAATCTAATGACTCCTCTAAATGAATTTTTAAAACATTTAGGTAAAAATTCCATCTTTATTATTGTAGTATAGAGAAGATGCAAAACCATTGTGATGTTTGTCCAATTTTCGAATATTCAGAGTGTTCAGTTAATATGCAACACAAGCCTTTTCATTAATCATCGCTTACTATATCAGAGATAACATTTAAAAAAATTGGGACAGTTTTGGGGAAAATCTTTAAAATGTTGAGGCCTAACGTAAATACTCCGAAAAATCAAAACATTTGCTTCAAATTCAAGCGGCTGTAGCATGAGTTAGGGCGATCAAGGAATATATATTTTTGCGAAAATTTTGGCTACGGTAGAGCGGACAACTTTGCTCACAAAATAACAGACGGACGGACGGACATTGGCGTAATAAAATTTTGGATATCAAGCACCCACAAAATATGGATTATGAATGACATTTCAACGTATTAGATGTAGCAACTTACTTCTCGTTGGAAGATTCATCCCCTTTTTGTTCCAAGTGCCCGCAAATAAGAGTTTTTCCGCCGAAAAATTGCAATTTTCATGCATCAGTATCGGTGCACAGTTTGCAAGAGACAACATTAATGAACAGCGAGTAAAAGTCCAAGAGAGCAAATGCAGAAAAGATTGGAGAGAGTATATTGCCTGTCAATGTGACTAATGTAATGCAAGAACAAAATCCGATCATCAGTCTCTCTAAATGTAATAATCTCAGAAAGGAAAACCCTCTGGTTGTGTAGAAAAAAAGAAGTTTAAGGGTTGGATTTAATGAATGATTGTTTCACATCTGTATGGCCACGAAATTTCATCGTTGCAAAAAAGGACACTGTGCAAACTATGAATTTCATACGCATGGGGATAGAACGCGAGCTGTTTTAAAAGCGTGCAAAAGGATCGAGCTGTTTTGAGAGGGAGATATTTTGAGAGGGAACCGTTTTGAGGGGGAGCCGTTTTGACAGGAAGCCGTTTTGACATGGAGCCATTTTGACAGGGAGCCGTTTTGATAGGGAGCCATTTAGAGAGTGTGGTGTTTTGAGAGTGAGTGGGTTAAGAGCGAGCATTATACAAATAAACACATATTGTGTACTATATAAATTTTTGCTTTGTGCAGTATTTCTTCGAATAACCTTTATCTCTGTGAAATGTTACATTGCCCATGCGTGCAATGTACTTAAAAAGGAGTAAATAGTTTTCATGTATTAATATATAATATTTTAACTTCTCCAATAAGTACTAACTGTTCTCCTTTTTTTAACGTTATCTTAGGGAAAATATAATTCGCATATGGTAGACCCATGGCGAACAGAAAACGTATTCTTAAACGATAAAGACCAATATATTTTAGTCCATAGACTCTCGCATGTGCTGCCGCAGCGCTGAGATAGTTTGAAACGGTTGCAAGCAAGACACCTCTGGCCCAGTATTACGCATACTACTATTACTTGTTTACTATTGCAATCTCTTTGTTCTTGGCAGCGAGTTTACGCTTTCTTTTAAAATTTCCTTGACGCGTCATGCTACTAACAGACCACAGAGCAGAATTTATAAAACTTTTTATGCCAAATTACAAATATGCATTGTGACTTTCCATCAGATAATTTTATCTTACCAAGATCCGAAACAGAAGAAACATTGCACAATCGTCTTCCATACTACTACGAATACGAGAAAGTAACATTGAAAGTTTCATTAAGAAATAGTTGTTAATAAAAACTATTTTTCGATAAAACTATCGGAACAATAAATGTATGTAACATTAATTACTAGTCTCTTAATTGGATAGTAGGATTTGGGAAAGTTGTACTTGTATATCAACACCATTGGCAATTGTAAATTATTAGGAAGTTCATATGAGGGAGGGAATTGTATGAACGTTAGGAAAGGATTTGAACAAATGTTTTAATTTATGTTCCAGTTACACTGTAGCTGAGCTTCATTTTTATTCTTATCGTTTCTATGAAATTTTATTTCTGTATTTACTTAGACGCGTCAACCCGAGTCACTAGTTCCGCCCGCGACCACAAGATCCTGTTTGCGCCATCGACGGTGGCGAGCGAGTTCAAAAATATGTTCGGGAAACTGATATCCGAAATGGAAGAGCTATTGTATCCACAGGCGTGCTCAGTCTAAAACAAGAGGGGGCCAACTACATTTTTAGACCTCTTTGCCACTGAAGGTTTTAGATACATACGACATATTAACTAGTAAATTGATAAAACTTGCTACAGTTATAATGAAATTATAATGGTAATACATGATATGATATCGAAGGGGGAGGTTCACGTGGTAAAATGAAAGAGCAGGTTTGGAAGGTGCTAAATTGTGAAGGGTTGAGGAAAAAGAGAAAGGGATAGAAGTGGATGGGCGGAGGAATAATTGAAGGGGAGGACGACAAGATGAAAAGAGAATGTAGAATGAGGCAGAGAGGAGAACATGGAGGGAAGACTGATAAGAAAAATCAAAGCATGGGGAAAAGAGGAATTACGAAATTAAATGTGGAAGTATGGGGGTGGTGTAGGAATTGATATTCTGAAGAAAATAATGAATAAGGTATGAAGAAGGGAGGGATTCCCGGAAGAAAGGCAACAATCCCAATATAGAAGAACGGCAAAGAAGACTGCCCAGACTGTCATGTAGTAGAGCCCTGATGTGTTAGGAAGGGGGTGGCGGGAAATAATGTTTATGCTGAGATTTTCAAATAGAGTTTGGAAACGGAAATAGGAAGATTGAGATTGTTTAAAGAAAATCAAACAAATTCTAGGAAAGGAAGGGGAGTAAGAAATAACGAATGATAGAAAACATGCATGTGCCTTAAATCTTTATCACGATAGAGTGATTAAAAAGAATGAAGGGGGTGTTTTACTGGGATTTGTATATTTTATTTCTGCTTTGAAGAGGTTGATAGAGGTAAATTAAGGGAGATAATGAGCAAAAAGGGAATTAGTAAAGTTCTGCAAGACTCTGCGGAAGAAACAACGTAGAAAAAAGATGTAGACTTAAGGAAGGAAACAATGACCGTAGGGTTTTTGGGACGTAAAAGTGTGAGAGTTAAATTGCAATCTGAGACCGACTTCGTTTAAATTATTTTATTTAGCGGAATTGGTGAACTACTAGGAAAGAGGACTAGAAGAAGGATTGGTTTTTGGAAAGGATACGTCATGGTCAAAAACACATGCAGGCGATGTACTGGTTAAGACCAGAGGTAAAAGAGAAATGAAGTGTTTGTTAGCAAGATTAGAGAATTTTTTTTTGGCAGAGAGAAGAATGATATTAAGTCAGAGGAGTAGCTTGGGGGTTAGTCGCCAGGGCCGGAGAAACATTTCGCCGTTCCCTTATTTAGATATTTTATTATACTCGGTAAATTAAAGATGTCTTATATAGAAAATAAGGTTTTGCTAAAGATTGTTTCGATCGCTTAGCGATCATCCTCAGAGATAAAATTAAAATCACAGAAATAAAATTACATTAATTCATGAATGCTAAAAATGAAGTATAAGTTATTAAAAAATGTTATATACAAATGTTGATATTGTTTGCCAGATGCGTCATTAAACTGGGTGGTACATACATACAATTCCGGCAGCTTCCGGCCCGAAAACTAAGTTCTGCGGTTATTAGAGAGACCTCGTGAAATTTGGTTTTTATAGAAATCTCGCGAGATCTCGTGAAATATCTTAAAATGTCGCGAGATCTCGTAAAATCTCGCGATATCTCGCGAGATCTCGCGAGATCTCGTGATATCTCGTAAAATCTCGCGAGATCTCGTGAAATATCGTAAAATCTCGCGTGATCTCATGAAATCTCGTGAAATCTCGTGAAATCTCCCGAGATTTCGTGAAATCATTGGGGGAAATAATTGTTTCAAAAAAGCCTATATATCACCCCGAAATTCGGGGGAAATTGCTCATGTTTTTAAGAAATTGTATGTGATCTTATTTCAGAATCTATCTTTGAAGGACACATTTCAACTAGCAATATAATCTCTATCTTCAATAATGTTGTTGTTCGAAGGCGTCGAAAAAATCAACTTATACAATTTTCGAAAGATCAGGTATTTCAACGAAAATGAGACCTGCGCCATTCTTTTAAGCTTTGTTTATGTTATCCGACAACGATTAATACTAAAATTTGAAGGTATTTTTAAAGAAATTTCGAAAATGTTTTTCATGTCTCTTGTAGAGTGCTCCCAAAATCAAAATATCAGTTTCAAACTTAGTGAGCTTCGAGTTCATTTAACTCGATTTAGGAATTAATTTAAATCGAATGTTTTGGAGAAATTCGGCTGAACTGTTTAGGCGGAAACGTGGAGCACAAACAGACAGATGGACTGACGTTTGGCCGTCGATCAATTTTTCAGTATGAGGGTCCCACGAAATACGAATTCTGACTACACAACGTGTTAGAGAAACAATTTACTAAATGTAGAAAAACGATATATCCACTTTTTCGTTACTAGGCCTCAGCAATATGGGTTTTGGTCGAAAGTTCATATGAGGGAGGGGAATTGTATGAACATTAGGTAAGGATTTGAAAAAATTTTTTAATTTATGTTCCAGTTACACTGTAGTTGAGCTTCATTTTTATTCATATTGTTTCTTTGAAATTTAATTTCTGGATTTACGTAGACGCGTCAACCCGAGTCACTAGTTCCGTCCGCGACCACAAGATCCTGTTTGCGCCATCGCCGGTGGCGAGCGATTTCAGACATATGTTCGGGAAACTGATATCCGAAACGGAAGAGCTATTGTATCCACAGGCGTGCTCTCAGTCTATAACAAGAGGGGGCCAACTACATTTTTAGACCTCTTTGCCACTGAAGGTTTTAGTTACATACGACATATTAACTAGTAAATTAATAAAACTTGCTACAGTTATAATGAAATTATAATGGTAATACATGATATGATATCGAAGAGGGAGGTTCACGGGGTAAAATGAAAGAGCAGATTTGGAAGGTGCTAAATTGTGAAGGGTTGAGGAAAAAGAGATAGGGATAGAAGTGGATGGGCGGAGGAATAATTGAAGGGGAGGACGACATGATGAAAGGAGAATGTAGAATGAGGCAGAGAGGAGAACATGGAGGGAAGACTGTTAAGAAAAATCAAAGCATGAGGAAAAGAGGAATTACGAAATTAAATGTGGATGTATGGGGGTGGAATAGGAATTGATATTCTGAAGAAAATAATAAGGTATGAAGAAAGGAGGGATTCCCGGAAGAAAGGCAACAATCCCAATATAGAAGAACGGCAAAGAAGACTGCCCAGACTGTCATGTAGTAGAGACCTATTGTGTTAGGAAGGGGGTGGCGGGAAATAATGTTTATGCTGAGTTTTTCAAATAGAGTTTGGAAACGGAAATAAGATTGGGATTGCTTAAAGAAAATTAAACAAATTCTAGGAAAGGAAGGTGAGTAAGAAATAACGAATGATAGAAAACATGCATGTGCCTTAAATCTTTATCACGATAGAGTGATTAAAAAGAATGAAGGGGATGTTTTACTGGGATTTGTATATTTTAATTCTGCTTTGAAGAGGTAGATAGAGGTAAATTAAGGGAGATAATGAGAAAAAGGGAATTAGTAAAGTTCTGCAAGATTCTGCGGAAGAAACATGCGTAGAAAAAAGATGTAGGCTTAAGGAAGGAAACAATGACCGTAGTGTTTTTGGGACGTAAAAGGGTGAGAGTTAAATTGCAATCTGAGACCGACTTCGTTTAAAACATTTTATTTAGCGGAATTGGTGAACTACTCGGAAAGAGGACTAGAAGAAGGAGTGGTTTTTGGAAAGGATACGTCATGGTCAATAATATATGCAGGCGATGTACTGGTTAAGACCAGAGGTAAAAGAGAAATGAAGTGTTTGTTAGCAAGATTAGAGAATTTTTTTTAGCAGAGAGAAGAATGACATTAGGTCAGTGGAGTAGCTTGGGGGTTAGTCGCCAGGGCCGGAGAAACATTTCGCCGCTCCCTTATTTAGGTATTTTATTATACTCGGTAAATTAAAGATGTCTGATATAAAAAAATGGGTTTTGCGAAAGATCGTTTCGGTCGCTTAGCGATCGTCCTCAGAGCCAAAATTAAAGTTACAGAAATAAAATTACATTAATTCATGAATTCTAAAAATGAAGTATAAGTTATTAAAAAATGTTATATACATAATGTTGATGTTGTTTGCCAGATGCGTCATTAAACTGGGTCGTCCATACATACCATTCCGGCAGCTTCCGGCCCGAAAACTAAGTTGTGCGGTTTTTAGAGAGCGTGTCTTGATTAAGAAGAGAGTGTCGATCGGAAGCGGGTGGGGGCGGGAAGAGGGGTGGGGTGTGGGCGAAGGTTCGTAGGACGCGGGGGTGCTGGAAGAGGCGTGAGGAGGGTGAGTAGAATTGTGGGTGTACTTTTTGCTAATTTTAGTGGAAGTGACGAGAGTGCAGATATTTGTTGATGAAGACTAGTTATGTTCTGTTTTTTGAGGTTGTTGCAATATACGTAAGGTTTCTAATTTTATTCTGTTCCAGTGCCTGTTTTCAATTTCTAGACTACGGAAAGTGATGTGTTTGTCGAATGTGTGTTTGTATAAAACCAATGATCTGCGAAGTGTGAGACTGTGGTAGGATTGTTTTTCCATGCTTGTTCGTATTGTTTGATTCTTTGTGTGAACGTTTGGTCTGAACGAACGGTTGATTGTGAGGTACGTGGCTGCAGTGTTCTTGTCAATTGGTGTGAGGGTGGTGTGTTTGTGGATATTGAATGTGTTGGTTTTTAATTTGTCAATGATAATAGTCGTATTCATGGAAGGCTGCGTTTTTGTGTGTGGGGGTGTTGTGAAGTGTTGTGTATGATTGTGTCCGTGTGGATGGGTTTTCTGAATAAGTTGAATTCATGATAGTCCTGTGCTAGCGTGATGGTGAGATCAAGGACGTTTAAATATTTGTGTTCGTTTTCTATTTCATTGGTGAATTTTATGTTGGGGTGTAGGGAGTTGATGTATTGTGTAAAAAATCAAGCTGCCTGATGGTACCTGCTCATAGTGCCAACACGTCGTCTACGTATCTGTGCCAATAAAGGAGATTTTTTAGAAATGTTTAGAAGCAAGCAACGTATTTTCCCAGTTGTCCATATTTATGTCTCAGCGGGAAGATACGAGACATCGCATGGCCCATGAGCTGTTACAAAACGCCGACGCCACGATAATGAAATGTTCATCATACATTTCCTGATTAATAATTAAAATATTAAAACTATTAGTATTAATATTCTAAGAGTCCCCCGTCTTAAAATTGTAAGAGTCATTTAGTATGTTTTATTATTACGATATGTAGTACTAGTAGATAGTCATCGGGGTAGGCAGTGCCTACCCCAAGAAACCGCCACTGGAAAATAATAATTTAAAATTTGCTATAAGATTTATCTTCGGCTAAAATACTCATTGTATACATTTGATATTCTTATGTTCGTAAATACACTGAGAACATTATTATACTCAATTAAGTGGAAGAAGGCAATTTTTATCTAAACTTCTGAATGATAAATGCAAGCTATTTTTCGCGCATTGTTGTGTTTTTAAATATTTTTTTCGTGAGGTATTTGAAAGAACAGAAATTGTCATGTAAGGCAGAATATTTAATAAACGTATTACCAGTATTGTGAAAGTATTTGTGCTGTTGTAGTACTACTACCTTTTACTTTCCTGTATATGTACGTAGTATATATGTAGTAATATACGTAGTGTAGGGAAAGTTCTGTAACGCTGTGGAAAATCCATTTCTCGTTTTCAACGGAAATACACGTTTTTGGGGTTCACTGATACCGAATTTTCCCCCTCAAAACGTACGTCCCTCTGTCTATCTGTCCGTTCGCCTGTCTATGTGTCTAGTGTTTGTGAACAATAGCGTCTAGACCATGCGTATGAGTTCTCCAAATTGAAGAAGCCCCTGTTCATTTGGCTTGAGTCGAACCTTTCGATTCCCGTCGTGTCTCTCACGTCGTTAATATTTACAATTATGGCATTTTTTTCACATTATATTTATGGGTACATATGCTTTAAATAATGTTATATAAGCTTCTCGAAAGCTCAACAATTATCTGTTAAAACGAGCTCAAAATTCCGCATTCTCTGAAACGCTCAAACGCCATTTTCTCAAAAAAGCTTCCAATTTCTTTCTTCAAACCTTTCGAAATAATTTAATTTATGTTCCGGTAGCACTGTAGCTGAGCTTCATTTTTATTCTTATTGGTTCTATGATATTTAATTTCTGGATTTACGTAGACGCGTCAACCCGACAAGACGCGTCACTAGTTCCGCCCGCGACCATACTGTCACCATAAATAATATACGCGAGAAGGTTTAAATGTCGCACGTAAAAAGCGACAGAATAAGTCCTTTTGGAGGGTAATCCGACATTGGATCTTGAAAAGTTTATCTTGCCTGCTCTTATACCTGGCGGAGTTAGTTTGCTATTTTCGACAATGCAACGTTTTTAATAAAATTGGAATTTTACCGTGCTAAAAGGTGGTCTTGCCTGTAAATATTCAAACAAAAAAATTCAAGAAAAATGTTTGTGAGAAACATTGAACGTTGATAATGTGAAATGAGATTCTTATAAAGTTAATAAAAAAAACTATATTTAAAAAATTGTACGACCTGACATTGAGCCAAAACAAATGGGTTGTATTGTTTTCGGAAAAGATCCTGACGGTTTGGGATTCGTATTGTTTTCAGAATTTGTGTTTCCGCCGATTTCATGGCCTTGCTTCCTCCGTAGTTAATATTAGTTCCTCTTCGGAAAGATCAATTCCACCGTCCGTTGCTCTCCATTACTGCAACAAGAAGCGTTCAGTGCCGGGACGCCCGTAAAGGGGGAGACGCGAGCCGAGCCGAGCCGAGCCGAGCCGAGCCGAGCCGAGCCGAGCCGAGCCGAGCCGAGCCGAGCCGAGCCGAGCCGAGCCGAGCCGAGCCGAGCCGAACCGAGCCGAACCGAGCCGAACCGAGCCGAACCGAGCCGAACCGAGCCGACAGGAACCGTGTGTGCCGGGCGCTCTTAATAATTGACTGATTGATTGATTGATTGATAGTGACTCCAGGCGCGTCAACAGCTAAGGTTATTATTCCCATAAGTATAGTGCGTGCTTTTTTTTTTTTCGGGAGGTGTCGGTGGTCCTCCTCGCGCGGGATGGCGAGATATGGGCTAACGTCGACTAGCAGGGTTTTCCCCCAACCGGATATCTCCTACGAGCAGGGCTGCCCTTTAATATTATTCACTGCTATAATAAATGTGATGCATTTATGTTCGTGATTCTTGAAAAGATATTGAATTCAATGGAAAAAAGCTGCTTTTATTTCAACTTATGAATTAATTTTTTTTCGCATCGTTTTTTAAGCGATAACTGAATTGCAAGACAGAAATTGTAATATAAGACAGAATACACCGCTAGTTTTTAATATATGAAAACGAGAAATTGGCACGCAAAAGTCAAAACTTTTCTCATTATGAACGCAATGTGTGGTAGATGACTATCAAAAGAAATGATCATCGATTAGAATGCATCTAAGAGATTATTTCATACATTTCGATCATTTAATATAAATATATTTTTCATAAAAGGTATTGACAGAAACAGATGCTTTGAATTTCTAATAAAGTCTTCCTAGCACTGTAGAATGTAGCATATTGTACTTGTCTTTTGTCACCCGACGAGTTGGCGAGGTGAGCTTTCGAGCACCGTTGCGCAGAGGGTAAGCGAGCGTGTGCGCTCTGCTCGCCAGGAGGCGCCCTGGTCGGGGCTCCTCTACGCAACGTTTTGCTTCCTTCTGCCTACATCGCCTGCTGACTTCTTCACTCTCTTGTCTCTCCGCAGCATCCTCGTGACGAGGCCCAGGTAGCCCCCTTCAGGAGCGGCCAACCAAGTGACGACCGCCGCCCGGAATAAGTCCGTGACGTAACCGGCTGCGCGATAAGCCAAGTCACTGTCCTCTTGAATCTGATACAGTCTTTTGTTAAATTTAACAACAGTTATCATAAAGGTGTGTGTTGTCAACCACATGATAACCTCCGTGAGCAGTTCAATGCCTCCGGAAATAAGGACCATTTTAATATACAGTTTAATTCTGTAACAAAACAGACGAGACAAATATTAGTATTTTACTAGTAATCTTAGTATTTTAGAAAATGATCATATAATATCTTACGTTTTCGCATCGACTGTAGTACCACTTCTGTTTCTGTCCTGTGGCGTCCGTCCATTGCCCGTCGCAGTGTGTGCCGTGGGAGGATTGTTTCCCTCTGTATGTCTTTGACCGAGCGGGGTCTGGTCCTCCTCTCGGCGAAGTACAGAGATGCCTCGCTTGAGGTAGTGTACCTTTCTCAAGGTGAGCACGAGGCAGATAATATTACAGACCACTAGGAAGCACACAGGGCCATAATAAAACAGTGCAGTCCCAGATTTCATGAAAGGAGTGTCAGATAAAACTGAAACATATTTGGGTTTTGAAAAAATAAAAATGTTAGCCTGAAATTACCTGAACACCAAAATCCTAGTTCAATAAATGAAATTGGTATAAACATTTTCTCTAAATTAATATGAGAATTTTACTGTTTTAATCATGTTAATTTTTTGTTGGATATCCATTGCATGTTGTCACATTTTTAATCCGTTTTACCATATGCCTGATTGTGCTTGTGTGTGTGTGTGTGTATACATGGTATAAAAAGTGTCACTTGTTACGGCACGTTGCCTTCGTAGAAACATAAGATCAGAGTACGGTCATGGGTAATAAAAGGGTAGACTCTTTGGAAAGGTAAAATTGCTCAAAAACTGAAACCCTATGAGAGTTACAATGGAGTATATGGTATGGAATCCTTGAAACAACATACACGCATATGCGATTAACGTGATAGAGTTGCAACGCGTCGCCAGCAAGATACAAATATTATAGGATAATAACAGCATAAAGTTAAAAAATAAAATCTAATAATATGTCCCAGCAGCGGCAATGAGTGGTTCAGCTCAGCCAGCATGGTGCTGTTGCGTTGCATTGCTGCCAACGCGGCGCTGTGAAAGCAACTAGAGGTGCTAAAAGAGCACGTACTTTCTCGCCCATATTTCCTTGCAAAATTACACGAGAAGAACTGAAATTTTAAAAAATGTACATGCCCCTATTTCAAAATTTATCTCTAAGGAACAGATTTCACTAAAGGACAAATCTCTATCTTAAATATTTTAGTTCTAGGAAAACTTCGGCAACTTTTTGACCTTTGGCAATTTTCAGAAAATCAGGGGGTTCAACGAAAAAAAGAGCTGCACCATTCCCTTAATCGTTCTTTAACTATTTAAAACAATATTTAATCAAAAACGATGGAGCCATTTTTTTGAAAATTTGGGAATTGTCCCAGGAGCGTCATGTAATGTGCCCCCCAAAATTAAAACATAGATTTCAAATACAAGGGGCCGCGACATCGGTCAGATCAAATGGGGGAATATCACTCTTGGAGAAAATCGAATGAACGGTTTATCCGCTAGGGTTGTTCACAGTCGGACAGACAGACGTTTTGCCGTCGTTCGATTTTTCGATGTCAAAGACCCACAAAATATGTATTTTGGCTACACCACGTGTTAGAGGATTTTGTTTCTAAATTGAGCAACTGGATTTACGTTACCTCGGCCCTGTAAAAAGAGTTTTCCTGCCGAAAATCGCCGCTTTCTCGAACAACATTACGTAACTATCTTTTCTCAAGAAATTATTTTCTTAAGCGCGAGAAAGTAAAAATCTTTATCTTTTTTCAGTTACAACCGATATTTTAGTATCAACTCTTGTCAAATCTATCGTTTCTATCTGTATTCAGAACTGAATTTGTTAATGGGTTAGGTTAGCGGATCCAGAAAGTAAGAAAACTTAACAGAAGACACACAATTGTAAGTGTTAATCGAAAAGATGCCGAAACTTACATTATGTATTAACTTCTCAAAAACATACCAATTACATGCACATAAAAGTATGCATTTTAAAGGAATTTCGCCAAAACTATATAATTCCAAGTTTCAATGCTCTACGAAGCTTAACACATACCCTGTCACTATGAAAACAACAAAATAGATCCGCACGCCCAAATGACTTGTTATTAATAATTTTATTGTAATTTTCTCGAAAACAAAATTATTTTCGTCCACGTTCGGGTGTATTTCAACATTCTATGACCGTCCCAGCAAGTCCCAAAAAAATCTGTGCAGCGACGTCAAGTTCAGTCAAAATAATTTCCTTAGAAGTTGTAAACGTCTGTGTGACCCACATGTCGTTCACAGACGTATTAAAAACTATTTGTGAACCACCTATGACTGAATGTTCAGGCTTCATATAAAGTACCCCTCAAAATCAAAATATCCATTTCAAACTCAGAAGAACTTTAGTTCCTTTAAATTGATCGAAGAATATCAATTTTTGAGAAAATCAGTTGAAGGATTTTGGCATTAGCTTTAACTATGGACTGATAGTGGGATCGACGGGCAGAGAGACAGAGGTTCACACAGACGTTTTACCGATAAAATAGTGGTATTTTGTTATGCTCCTTTTAAATACCTTAAATTTTTAGTCGGCAAAATACCTTTATAGGAGTCTGTTTCGGAATAGTCGTCTATAAAAAGTTATACCGTTATTATGACGGCACTTTCAATGGAAAATTATGTTGCTCACTGCACCCATATAGAGAAAAATCTTTGTTTCGTTAATCGCGTTGCGAAATGCTAAATGGTTCGTGATTGTTGGCAGTACGTAAATGCCTTGTGCCCTTCTTAAATGAAATTCAGTACGTGAGGTTAACCTTAGTAAATATTAAAAACATTAGTATTTAATTGCTTTAAAGAAATCATTAATAATTTGGGGTAACTTCAGAAAGAGAAGGAAAATTTAGTGAAATGTTGAAACCTAGTAGGTTTTGTTACCATTTGATTAAAAAAGTAATTTGTAAAGCGAGCGAGTGGAGAATTTTATGACCTTTAATTTAATCAATGATTAAATGGTTATTACGAAAAAAACAAACAATGCCTTAAAATTTAAATGTTTTATTGGCTAATAAGAGTTGCCCGGAGTATTTCGAGGTGGAAAACTTAGCGTTTTCTTACTAATACCAATATAAAAAAAAGTAAAATAAGATCACCTTCTACATCACCTTTTGCAAGGTGAAATAACATGTCGACAGTACTAGTAGAGCATAAAGAGAAAACGCTAATTTTGTCTTTCAATCCTTTTTATAAACTCTCATAATAGCAGACTGTGATAAAGTGTCATAGTCGACTCATTTCCATTATGATGATGGCCTTCCACTTACTTGATTGTCTGACGAGTGGCTCAATGAAACACACTCTTGTCTCCATAAGCGACGGGGTGTACCAAGGTGACTGCTCAAACATCTCCGGTTGAGTAAACAAGATGGAACACGTTATAGTGAGCACTGTTGACAGCCCCCAAACGAAGACAGAAATCGCCAGAAATTTCTTTCCGCTTCCTTTATCCAGGCGTGGCATGTGCAAACTACGGAAAAAAGAGAAGTTTTAGTTATTTATGGCAGATGCTGATTCCGTTCCAAAGAGAGATACGAAGGACTAGAGTTCTTGATCTTTCCGTAACTCCAAGAGAGACGGGAAAAGAATATGAAATCACCAGCAATATAGGCAGCGACCTTGTAAATGCTGAAAAATCTCTTTCTGCTCCTTTTATTGAAGCGTGTCCATTACAATGTACAGAAGAAATATAAATTTAAACAATGGTGTTACCATTGCACATTAGTATAGGCTACGTAATATTATAATAAAGCAATTTGTATCCATATAATCTCATCTCAGTCACCTTCCTTAAAAGTTACTCTGTACCAGTCGTTGTGTATGACGTGCGAAAACTAACTCTTATGAAGCTAATACGAGGATCAACATAAATTCGACAATAAAAACGGCGTACCATACTGCGTGAAACAGTGTCGCTCAACAATAAGAAATAATTCTTTGAATTTCAAACTGCCTTGTTTCTATTGTCGTATTGCAATCTTCGGCAGTCGGGAGAACCGGGTTCGATGCCCAGGCCGGCCCTCCTGACCAGGGTTTTCGTGGATTCTCTTGGTCATAAGGGATAGTTCTAAAAGGTCACGATCGTCTCTCATCATCATCCTATCACTCAAAATAAACAATTCAAGGCTTAAAAACCTTGTCTTACCAAGGGATACAGCCCACGATAGGTGATTCCCGTAATGACACACATTAACCTTAGTCCTGGGCAGAAAATGACTGGGCCTCGGACGAGAACGTGTAGCGTTGTCACCAAGGGTCGATACACAAATCAGAAAATAATATTAATAACAATAAAAATAATAATAATAATAATAATAATAATAATAATAATAATAATATTTTCCTTCCAAATAATCGTATTCTCAAAGGCAGTAAAGCCTAAAAAATAGAGACTAGTGGAAAAAATATATAATACAAATAAAAAAAAATTGTTAAAACCCCAAATAGACAAATGAATCCTAGAAGTGCTTAAATAGCACACACCTTCTGGCATTATTGGAAACGATTACTCAATATTATAACCTAGCAATGTTGGCCCTACTAGCACTTCAAAATGACATCACCTGAAAATGCCCAAACAAACTCAAAGCGCGAAGCGTCTGCACTGAAGATCTTCAATTATTTCGATAATTAAAACCCATAACCATTTCACACTTGCGCCAAAGAAACAAACCTGAACGAAACTCAACTGTTAAAATATTTGCAACACATTGTGCAGATAAGCAACTGTAATTTCACGCATAAATTAAACATTGAGAAGTGAAGGACATCAAATATTTCAACTTATGAATGAATAAAATAATTAACTTAACGTCATATTAAGAAGTGCAATTAGCACTACAATTCGAAAAGTTTGAAGAACAAATTTGGAAGCGTTTCGTAGATAGCAAAAATTTCAGCTTGTATTAACAGAAAACTATTGTGTTTTCAAAAATATTTATATGACATTATTTAAAGCACATGTACTCTTAATATAATAATATGAACAAATCACCGCTAATGTAAATATTAACGACGTTAGAGTCAAGTCAAAAAGTAAAATTTTTGAAATTAAAAAAATGTTTTTTCAAAATATCAAAGCTTTGACTCGTCAGATGGACAGGGGATTCTATAATTTGGAAAAAATGCTTCGCATGGTTTAGGCGCTAGTGGTGTTCACAGACGGACAGACAGTTGGACGGGCGGACGGAAGTATTGAAAAGAAACACTTTCTTTTAGTAGGTATTAGGGGACCCCAAAACTTGTTTTTTCATCGAAATCTCGAAATCGATTTTCCATAGCATTATCTTACATTATACTACGTATTCGTATACTCCGTAGACACCTACGTATACAAGAAAGTAAAAAGGGACTAGTGGTGCTAAAACAGCACGTACTTTCACGAAAAGTGCACCAATTTTCGAAAAAACTTACTTGACCTTTTTTCAATGTCTATCTTTAAGGAACAGATTTCATGAAGCACAAAATCTTTAATATTTTAGTTGTAGGAAGAATAAAGATAGGAAATTAATAATTATAAAACAAAATATAATAAAATAAAATTCAAAATAATAAAATATAATCAAATAAAATAAAAAATAATAAAATAAAAAACTAATAAAATAAAATATAATAAAATAAAATAAAAATAAATTAAATTAAAAAACCGCGAGATTGGCAACATTTGAAAAGCCAAGCATTATTGCTCCCGAGTTATAGAAAACCAAGTTTCAACGATAAATGAATTGCAGGTGTTATTTTGTGCATTGCTAACAATATAGTAACTCTCCTTTACCTCTACTCCTACCAGTACAAGAAAAAGGAGAGTTCAAGGAAACGGGCGCATAGTGAAGCTACATATTCGCCCAGAAGCAAAACGAGGGGCCATCTCAGCATTTGTTGAATGGAACAGGGAAACTGGACAAAACCTGATCGAGATGGGGTTCGTTGACCCGGACGACGAAAGTACAATATTTGTTACAAGCATATTAAGACTTTTTTTTTAAACTATTCTCAACAAGTGTAAACTAATTAAGTATATATCACTGTATTGCTAAAATAAACATTATTTTTCTTTTTGATGATCAGTATAGTCTCTAATAGTACAGAAACAGTTATGCACCAGAAAATATTTTACATTTCACTTAAATTTGTCTACCGACTTCAATGGTTTCATGTCATCTGAGATTGCGGTGGGAAGTAACGTACATGTATTATATGTGAAATTCTAGTAGTGAGCTGTTAATACGAACACTTGATAAACGTGTTTTCTACGACGCGTGCTATAATTATAAATATCAGTATTTCCTGAAAATATGTTCCCACCGTTAATAAGTGAGTTTTGACTTATATTGCAGGTTCGTATATAAATGGCAAGACAATGGTAAGGTTCTAAGCACAATTAAGTGAGGCTTACTGGAATCTCGGGGATGGCATTTTTTCATTATTCGAATAATTTTCCTTTGCAATCTGAATGTCTGGGTAGTACATAATGCGTTTTCCCATATTCTTAAGCCATATCTCAGGAAGGAATGCACAATTGAAAAATACACGCGGCGAGCTGCTTGAAGGCTGGCAGAATTTGAAAGAATTCTGAATGCTTAACATCATGAACGTACTTGTAATTTAGTGTTTTATTCTGTTATACGAAAATGTTCATTTTATTTGAGGTTTGAGTGAACTGAGAGACCTAGAATTTTTTTTGCTTCGTTTAGAATATAATATATACTACGTACCTGAAGCCCCTCGCCATGTTTGCACACAGAGCCGTCAACCAAATCCAGGAAGAAGTCAGCAGGAAGTATATCAAAAGAGCTGCACACAGAAGACACACACATTTGTGAAATGTTACGCCATACACAAGGAAGTCGCAACTCACATGTTCCACAAAGAGTCATTTTCACAAACACGGAAAAACTTGAGCGTGTTCATTACCAGCATACAAAGGTTAATGATATATGCTAGAGCAATCATTAAAAATATTTATTTTGTGAATCTCTTTATTTTCTCGTACACTTACGTAAGTACGAATTAACATTCGTAGTGAAGATAATTAAAAAGTTAAGTAATTGTCCAGAACATTTATTTAGATATTGTATATGAAATACCTGATTCGGAAATAGTGGTTTTTAAACATCTGTCAGTATCTGTGTATTTAAAATGTCTGTCAGTACTCTTCATCAGACTGTCTATTCTTCCGTCCGTCTGTCCGTTTGTGTCTGCCTCCCTCCCTCTCACCGTCCATTTATTCATTCGTTCGTCCATCACTCACTCTGCCAGTCTATCTGTGTCCGCAAGCGTCGTGCATGAACGGGCACGTATTAGAGTGAGAACAAGATACGGAATTTGTGTGTCTAGTTATAAACTGCGCGAATGTACGCGCGTTCAAGGACAATGAAAAAGTTTAAAAAAAAATCTTGAAGAAAAGTGTGTAAAGAATACGCAAGAGAGAAATGAGTAAAGTAAACTTTTCTATAAACTGCTTGTAGGAGCTTGTAGATCAGTATTCTCAAATTTTTAGAATAATGGCCCTTGAAACAAATTATAGTAACCCTAGACTAACATGAGAAAGGAAATTCACACGAGTGGTCGAAAATTCGTCTGCATTTGAAGACATATAAAGTCCATTTTCTTATTGTGAAGTTAAAACCGGTGAATACTACTCTATGAATAAATTTATTCTTGTTGCTAATACACGATTTATATGGAACGTTGCACTTATTGTGCCTAGAGAAATTGTGTAGATAAACATTGTTAGTGAAAGTAGTTGTTAGACGTTTGTTACAGCGCGTTCAACATACAATCACAGCATTATTATCTTAATAAATAGATATGTATGAGTAATCTTAATAATCTCTTCCACTAATATGCAAGTTTTATATAAATATACTCACCAATATACTTGCATACAGTCTGAAGATCTTGGGGAACGGCGTATTTTAGTTTTGCGTCTAAACGATCACTAATTCCTATGTAATAGATGATCTGGCCGATGTTGAAAGCCAGCAGGCAGGCGGCGTGGCTAGCTAGGCAGCGCCCGTGGATCTTTCGCCGCATGCTCTTGTCGCATGCAACAGACAGCAGCGACACCAGCAACAGCAACGCCGAGAGGAAGCTCATTGGCCGCACCAGCCAGTAGACGCCTCTGGTGATGCGTGAATACTCGCAGATAAAGACGCCTTCTTTTAAGCTGTCGTCGCCGGTGCGGTAGAAGTCGAAGCAGGTGGTCCAGGTGGAGAATTGGAAGAAGTGGATACCTCCGGAGTGGCGCGACCACTCACCGTACCTGTCCTCGAAGGGTACGAGACGAGGGCGTTCGCACGTTTTATAGACAGTGTACGGAAACTCTGAATCTAAAGCGGCGAGGGAAGACTTATTCGGCATCCAGTAGTCTGTAGAACGCACTTTACACTTCCAGTGGCCTTTGGTATCCTTCTGCACTTGCCTGTTGAGACAGCACTTGTTGGCGCATTCCCCTTTCTGGCAGAGTGTTTTAAACCGCAGCACGAAGGGGCCTAGAGGCGGGGGGGCGGCATCCGCACAGTACACGGCCTCCCTGTATCCTCCTCCGGGCTTGGGCCTCGCTATGACGTCTCGCCCAAGAAAGGTGACGGTTGTTTTTCGGAGGGGTTTATTGAGAAAAAGGCGCGGATTCAACAAGGAAGACGAGTTCACGGAAATTATATACCTGTAATCATTCATGTCAAGTACTCTCGAAATCACGTATTCGATGTTCTCCATGGGCAGACCGGGGGGCAGCCAGCGCCGCACCCACTCGCTGTGTTTAGGAGAGATCTTTTTCCAGAAGTACGGAGGTCTTTGGACGGAGACGTTTCGCGGCCAGTTAGCGCGAACGCACGATTCTCCGTCAGCGGCAAGCATCTCGTGCGCGTCGCAGCACTTCCTGATGATCACGCCTTCGTCCACTTCGTTCCCGCCCGCGGTTACCGCCAGGAGCGCCAGCGTCAGCGCGAGAAATGCAGACGAACGCATCGTGGACGGGAGGCGCTGGAGGCGGAACGACTATCTCTGCGACCACGAGCAATAGATTGGTTGTCCACTAAGGTTCCCCTCGACGGAGAGAAGAGCGAAGACGGACAAGTGCTGGTGGTTGACCAAACCTCTCCCTTGATATCACCTCGAGCCGCGGTGTCTTTGTTCTCTAAGGTCCCCCTCGCCAAACAGAAGAGCGAAGATGAACGAGTTGCGTTGGTAGTTGAGGGAACCTCTTCCTTGAAAGAACCTCGAACAACGGAGTGTTTGTCCGCTAATAATGGTGTTCTCCTCACTAATGTTGCATATGCGAACTTGGTGGGTAATTTTGATTACTGTAATACTCACTTGCAGTGAAAAGGATAGAAATCGAAGTCTAAGAAGACGATAAATGGAAGGGCAGTTGTGAATGTTGCGGACACAGGGCGAATGCGGCCGCTGGCGAGGGCGACCCGTTCCCTTTATACTGAGAGACGGAGTCTCCTTTGGGAGCGATGAGCAAATGTTTGTGTCTCTTCCTCCGGATACTGCATACGTCATGCGCCTTCTCGGCTGAGATCTGAGGATGTGGTCTTGTGGGGAAAAAAACATGCGCTTATTGAGCACTGACGGGATGCAACAAGACACTCTGGGCGGCCTATTTCCTTTTTGGTTTTCTTTTTCGTTTCTTATTTACTAATGAAACCCATGCAAACGCCCCTTTCTGCTGTTAATGGCAATTGGTGGAGCAGGATTTCTACTTTCGATTCCCTCTCGATTCGATGACAAGTGATCGTAGCTACAGTACACACAAAATTCCCCAGAGGGCAGTCGAGTACGCCGGGTTTTGCCTCGCAATGTGCGACGTATGGTCGGCCGAAAAATCTGAACGTCTGATTCTCCGTGCCTGAGACGCTGTTCGGGCCATTATTACATTGACAACACAACGTAAAACTGACGACACTGTGAAGCTGAATCGTCGAAACTAATAGTATGCATTATGAGAG
This sequence comes from Gryllus longicercus, assembly GCA_038098605.1. Taxonomy (NCBI): domain Eukaryota; kingdom Metazoa; phylum Arthropoda; class Insecta; order Orthoptera; family Gryllidae; genus Gryllus; species Gryllus longicercus. The sequence continues at coordinate 203,473 of JAZDUA010000215.1, forward strand.
GTGTTGTAAATAAAAAGTAGGTTTGACCAAAAATGTTGGTCCAGTGTCAGCAACTGTGTCGCAGGGGCGGTTCTCTCCCGAAAGCAAGGACTAAATAGAATTTGTACGAATAAAAGTGTTCAAGATTTCCAAATTTTGTACATTTTTCGGATTATCCGAGAATTTGGGAATCCGTAAAGACCACACCCGCTATTAGTTAGGAAGACCGGTGTATTGTTGTGTTTCAAGTTTCTGCTCACGGGAACCGCAGCATATGGTTTGCTAGTAAAGAGGAGGTCCACGGGTGGTGGTCACGTGGTCGCGTTCTTTCGCGGATATACTTGCTGTTTGTTCTTTGGCGGCGAGATGTCTAAATAGTGCTGTATGGAAGGCAAGTACATATTCCTTGGAATTGTTTGTGTAAAGGCTATATCCGAATAATAAAATGAAAAGTTCTCCCAACCTATATCGATAATCGCAATACTCATATGAATGGGAATATAAAATGGCGAGGATCACAAAAAAATTGCTTCCTAATTGATCTGTTGCAGATATACAATTCATTATTAAATTTATTTATGTTGCTGGGAAACAGCAGGTCAAAGCTTGCGGTGGACACAGGTTCAACGACGTTTTGCTTTGAAAGTCTTGTGAATAGCTTTTTTTGTTTTACTTTCTCGCTACCGTTAACGCAGTAGAGAGAAAGTTATGTAATGCTGCGGAAAAAAGGGTGAATTTTGGGCCGGAGAACTCTTTATCACTGGGCCCCCCTTGTTTTGTCGTCGTGAATTTTACTTTGCGACCCATTTGCCTATGTTTGTCTAGTCTGACTTTAAGGTTTGCTGCTTGTAAAATGGTGAAGTAATGCATAATACTTCATTGTTTTGACATCGCCGCGCTGAAAACATTAGTACCGTTTCCACCGCTGATTTGATTTAATTATTGTTTGTTTTGCGTGTGTTGACCTTGCTAGCCAATTATTCCCTAAATTGGCTTTAAACAAAGTACATTGAATACTCAAAAATCGTATTGACTTTTTGAGAGTTATCCAGAAAGATACCTATTATTAAGCAACATTTTTTACTTCATAATACAATGAATTTTAAATTAAAATGTTAAGCTAGACAACTTATGGAAAAATATCATAAACATTATGGCAGATGTTGATGATTAATTCTGGAAAAGAGATTTGAAATTTTGCCAATATAAAATATTCTACCACAAGGACAGGATAAAAGACAGTAATAAATTTGTGGTGATTTGAAAATCCAATTTTTAAGGGCACAATAGAAATTGGTTATTTCGAATAAATTATTTTCGCCTTTTGAAATTGTTAATTTGGAATACATTATTAAATTTATTATTAGCTAAATTACACATCGTACATTTCTGATGCATTAATGTTCGTGAATAGACCGAAAACATGAAAACACTGAATTCAATGGAAGAAAGCACCTGGGTTTTTATTAAAAGAATATATCTATTTTTCGCGCGTCCGTATACTTTTTTAGTTTTATTTATCAAGTGATAGGTGAATTGTTTCATATATGTTACCAGTACTGTGAGAAAGTTCGCGGGGTAGTTCAACCAATAGTTCTTATACAACACTAAAACTAGAAATTAGCACGCGAAAGTCAAACATTTCCAAAATATTTACGCATCACTTCACGTTCGAAAGAAATGATCATCGATTAGTGAGTGAGAGTATTCCGCGTAGGTACAGTGAAAGGTATTGTCTGTAACCGTAGCTTCTAAAGTGAGGTTTAGGTATTTTCGCTGTTCACTTAGAACCACTGTCCTCTTTCTCTCGTAGAGTTGGCGAGGAGAGCTTTCGAGCGCCGTTGCGCAGAGGGTAAGCGAGCGTGTGCGCTCTGCTCGCCAGGAGGCGCCCTGGTCGGGGCTCCTCTACGCAACGTTTTACTTCCTTCTGCCTGCTCCCGCTGACTTCTCTCTTTCACTGTCAGGGTTGGCAGGTGAGCTTTGGAGCGCCGTTGCGCATAGGGTAAGCGAGTAAGCGAAGGTAAAACTCATTGCTACTGTTATTGTAAACTGTTGTGGACCACATTATGACCTCAGTAAACAGTTCAATACTTCCGGTCGAAGGAATCATTTTTACGTATATTTTAATTCTGCAACAAAACAAACGATATTAAATTTCTAAAATACTCTTACAGAGTAAAAGATTTATCTTGTCACGACTTACGTTTTCAAGTCGATGGAAGGGCCACCTCTGTTTCTGCCCTTTCGTGTCTGTCCATTGCCCGTCGCAGTGTATGTCGTGGGAGGGTTGTTTCCCTCTGCGAGTTTTTGACCCAGTGTGATCTGGTCCTCCTCTCGGCGAAGTACGGAGTTGCCTCGCTTGAGGTACTGAACCTTCCTCAAGGTCAGCGCGAGGCATATCAAGTTACATACCACTAGGAAACATACGGGGCCGAAATAGAACAGTGCAGTTTCAGATTTTAAAAAATATGTTGTAGATAGTAATTCGTCATCTGAAACATCAAATAATTAAAATTGATAACATTGAAATGTTTAATGACGCTCTTTACTAATTTCGGAATCAATTACACATGGTTTAGCTTGTGCTACAAAAAAATATATTTTCTGTCGTCGAATATTCATTGCATATACGAAAGCAATTAAGCCGAAATAGAACAAACAAGGCTCGCGATTGTGAGGTGATAGATTAGAGAACGTTTATGACCAATTTAATTTGACTTAATGTGATCAAGAGCTTGCACATTGTTTACAATAAGACAATATCAATTCAACAAAAAATACTTCTCTCATTGAATAACAATAATAAGTTGCTAAGAAACATACATAAATATTTATTCGAAAAATACAGAAAGAGTTGTGCAAAGGACATAAAACTTGTTTTCTTATGTCTTGTTTCTACCGAGGAATCAACGAAAATGGCAAGTTTTAGACTTCACATACCCTGGTGGACAGTATGAGTTCGAAAACACCGGAGTATATGCCGGACATTTTGGGTTAGATGTTAAAACACTTTAAACTAATAATTATAAGATATAAAACTAAAATATAAATAATTAATTAAATAAATAAAATTAAAATAAATTGAAATATTAAACTATTAAAACATAAATGTACCGTGAAATTAACTACTCCCAAACTATTTTGAAAATAGAGTGTACGAAATGAATAAAGATCTAATATTCCAAAATCTGTTGCATTATCTAAGAAATGTTAATCATCAAATAAAGAGTAATAGAAATATGAATGTTAAACGAGACACTGAGAGTAACAACAAGAAAAAGGACATTAAAAGAATTAAATTTATATAATAAATTTCTAAGAAATGTAAAAATATAAAATGAAATTCAATAAATTAAAAGGGATTAAAAATTGAAAACTAACCAAACATTTAAACATTGAGTAACACACAACTCGAGATATCTGGATTCGAAGATATATTTTCTTTTGTATCTTGTGTACCCCTGTTTATATTTACCTTCGACTAAAGACTCGTTAGCATATTCAAAATAGCACACTCTCGATTCAGCCAACGATGGATTGTACTAGCGAATATCTGCCATTCTCTCTACATCATGAGCGTTTAAATAGGAGCACGAAGTCGTAAGCACTGCAGGCAACCCCCAAGCGAAGCCTGAAAGAGTGAGGTATCTCGCTCTGCTCTCTTTCTTCGGGCGTGTCACCTGCAATCTAAAGTAGATATAAAATAAAGAAAAACATTAACGGGCTGCGTGAATCTTCAGGCAACCCCCAAGCCAAGGTTGGAAGCACAAGGGATGTCGTTTAACTCGCATTATTTAGGCTTGTCACCTTAATCTTGGCGAGAAAGGGAAATGAAACTAGTGGAGCTAGAACAGCACATAAGGTTTCTCATTTTTTTTAAATTTGTCATTTTCGAAAATTTTCGGTGTTTAAAGGATATGAGAAGTGTTCCATTTGTTTAAACGTTCTTTTTCTATTGGTGAAAAAATCTGAAGAAAAAATTTAGACCGTTTTTTCAGAAAATGTTATTTTATATATACGCCTAGCATTAATATCTAGCAGAAAATTCGCGTAATCTATTTGTTTTTACTTTCTCGTATACATACGTATATACGTAGTAGCATTTAGAACGTAGTATAGAGAAAGTGCAGTAAAGTTTCGTAAAATGGATTTCGATATTGCAACGGAAGCACACGTTTTGAGGTCCTCTGATTGGGGAATCATTTTTCAACCGCTTGCTTCCGTCTGCTTGTCCATCCGTCTGTCTGTTTGTCCTTCCGCCCGGCTGACTGGTCCTCCATGAACACGACCAATGCCCATGCCATATGTAGGATTTTTTCTAAAATGAATATTTCGAGTTCGATCTGGCTCGACTCGAAGCGCGGGGGTTTTGAAAAACCTTTATTAAAATTTGGGAGTACTTTAGAAGAAGCCCCTTGGACATTTTCAAACTTTTCTCAAAAGTGGCACCAAATGTTTTATCAAACTTTGGCCTCGGATGACGTAAAGGATGCTTAAGAGCATGGTGCAGGTTTCATGTTTGTTTAAATCCTAGATTTTAGGAAAATTGCAAAAAATGCATTGTTTCTGGCGTCTTCGTACTATAAAACTGAAGAAAGATATTTTTTCTAAATAAAACCTGTTTTTTGAAAGTGGATCTTTCACGTTCAACTTGTCGAAAATATGAATAGTTTTCGTGTAATTTGGTGCTAAGTACAGGCAATTTTTAAAAACAATTAACATTTTTTCTCAAAAACTGCAGTAAGTTTTGCCTTTAAATCTTTTCTACAGATAGCAGAAGGGATGATTAAAACAGTGGCGTTGGTCTAATTTTCGTTGAATTCGATGAATGATCAAAATTTGCAAATTTAGAAATACTGCGAGAAAGTATGTGCTGTTGGAGCATCATTAGTGTATATTTAAAATTAATTTTAAGTTAAATTTGTTATATACAGCGAAATAACTAGTATGTACACCATTTTTCGTCTTCACGGTGTAGAAAACAAATTTTGCACAATGGGGGACCTACTCCTGTGTTGAGTACGGTTGTATATCGTGCTGGCAGTGCCACAAAATCCAATCCTTCGTGGAATGTTTTACGCAAATGACACATAGTGAAGTTAAAGCTTAGGTTTGTTGTTGAGCATGTCTTTTATTGGCAATTAGGAAAAGTACTTGTAATAGAGATGGATATTTTGTTATGAAAAATGTACCATAACTAACAACAAAAGATTACATATGTAAGTCAGTAAACGTCTCGAAAAGCATTTTTAGAATCCGAATACATCTTGAAACAACGTCTGCGCTTTCTTCATGGAAAACTTGTTTGTGATGTAATGATATCAGTGAGATAATTGCATTGATTAAATTGAATAAAATTACAAAATAAGTGGGTTGAGGCTGGGCATGGCCCCCATGCTCTCTTCCCGGGCTATTGAGTGATCTGTGTGTTTACCCTGAGCATTTGTTCACGAACCGCCCCTAGTTCCCGTATAGTAAATTCCTCTAACACGTGGAGTTATGTTACTCGCATGCTCTGCGAGTCCCTGATTCCGAAAAATCGTCTGTCTGACCGTTCGTTCAACAGGCTGGGTATTTTCAACGCTAGCGCGTAAACCGCCCACCCGATTTTATCTAAAATTGATGTTCCCCAATCGATTTTAATGAACTCGAGATTCTCTGAGTTTGAAATAAATGTTTTAAATTTTCGGGTTCTTTTATATGAAGCCTCAGTATTTTCAAAGTTTTCCCAAAAATACCTCCATATTTTTTCTCACAACTACAATATGGAAAATAGAGATTTTTTCTTTAATGAAATCTGTTCTTTAAAGATCGAAAATATGAGTAGTTATTCCGTAATTTTGTAAAATGTAGGCAATTTTAATTTTTTTAAATATTCTCAAAAAAAGGCTCAGAATTGTTTCTTGAACTCTTCTCCTCGTATAAACGACAGTAAAAGACGGTAAAAGCAGTGGCACTAGTCTCATTTCCGGTGAACTCTATATTTTCGAAATTTGCCAAATTTAAAGATTTAAAAATTGAACATAGAAATTTTGCTTTAGGCAAAACCTGTTCTAAAATAATCAGCTCTTTAAAAAAAAGGTTATGTGCATTTTTGTTAAAGAAACGGGTAGTTTTGTCGCGATTTGTGCTTGAAATTTATACAATTTATAAAAAGTAACATTTTCTCAAAAACTTCGTCAGCTTTGACGGGTAGAACAAGGGAAAAGCTTAAAAGCGCAATGAATGGCGCAAGTCTCATTTTCTTTGGAGTTTGGATTTCCGAAAATTGCAAATTTAGAAATAATGCGAGAAAGTTTGTTTTGTGCAAGCTTCAGTTAGAAAACGACTCAAAACTTTCCAATGAAAATTCTCATATAAAAAAACATGACCAAATCTTTTCAAAACCAGTTTCTCTACTTTCATAGGCGTGTACGTAAACAACGCTAATTTTACAAGGGAATGCAACTCAATATTTCAGCAAAAAATGAGTAATAATATAAGCTATTGTTAAACTTACAATTCGTAGAATCCATATATTGCAATTATTCATTTTATTAATTTCATAAATTGAAATGAATTCGTCATTACATACTGGAATTATTATAAGGGGTGACTTAGAAACATCAACAGAAAATTTCTGTTGCGGATTAAGCAAGCTAAGTAAAGGATGTAAGAGGCGAAGTGCAGAAATAGTGGTTCTGCATCATCACGTGCTTATTCGAATCGAAATGATTACGCAATATTATAGCAAAACTTGAAGAAATTCCAAAAGTTTTTCAAAATAGCAATTTTTTCTCACATTAGAATTCAGATTCGAGTGCTTATATTTAATATGCTATCTCCACACGTTACTTCATCCCCAGAAGTAAAATAACCTTTTAGACTCTTAAGAAACGAAGTTGAATACTCGCATTTGTAACTTTGGGAAATGCGGAGACTTTATTTGATATTATATCAAGTGTCAATTTCATTGAACGTATATAACGGTTTTTATAAAATTACTTTGCTCTATCCGGAAATAAAATTAAGGCCAATTTTGAAGAATTGAAAATGGTGAAGCCTCAATTATCAACATCCCCCAGAGTCAAAACATCTATTCTTCTTTTGTAGGGCCTCGATTTGACCAGATTGAGTGGATATCAATTGTGAAGAAAACCCATTGAACAATTTATGTATATATTTATTGTCAAAGGAAGGATGGACAGTGGGATGTGGACAGTGGGACAGTGGGACAGTGGGATTATTGTCAAAGGAAGGATGGAAGGATGGTCGATTGGCCGTAAACCACTGTTTCGGTATCAAGAATCCACAAAGTGGGGATTATGATTGCACAATGTGTTAGAGGAAGTAAGTAACCTCATATAGAAGCAAGAACTATCCAGTTTCCAGTGCCGACGACCCGCAACACGAGTACTTCCAAACAAATCGCCACTTGTTGCTGCAGAAAACAACAGACACAGACACTGGGAGAGAGGATTCGCGTCCTAAATTGAGAGTCCTTCGCCAAAAGAGATGAAGGAAACCCACACCTTCCTGCCCGGGTGCCAAATACCAGGATGTGGCGAAGTGACGAATCGAAAAAAAAATATTGGCACCAACAAAAACAAGGCAAACATGCAGTCCAAAATAAACAACTGGAAGGAGAAGAAAAGGAGAGGACCATAAGTAAAAAAGAAGGAAGTCAATAGATATCTCGCCACCTCTATGTCTTGTATTCAATATGTCTTGAAAAAGCCATATAAAATTAAAAATAGAGGTGTTGGAACATCACATACCTTCTGGCAATACTGGAAACATTTACAGAATATTTCAATATGGCAAATTTTGCACTGTAAACACATCAACCATCACTTGAAAAAGTCCAAACAAACCACCTCGATCATATTTTCAATTATTTCACTAGTCAGCATTAGCCATTCCTTACTTTACAAACGCAACAAACATGATTATATCTCAACTATTTTAATTTTTGCAACTCATTACAGAGTCATACAAGGATAATTTACATATAAGTTAAACATCTGGAACTGAAGGCCATCCAATATATCGTCTTCTGAATGCAAAAATATAAAGTTAAATATCCGTTGCCTATAATCATTTAAAATTATCTCTGGAACACAATCGAAATTTCTGTACGAAATTTATTATTTTAAAGCAAATACATCATCACTAACTCATTTCAGCATCGTTTCACTGACGGTGGTGTGTGAAATATATTTCAACTCTGAAGTTCGGTGTAAGTACGGTGTCATTACATAAGGTCTACATTTTTCATAAGATCCATAAATTTCATGGTTTCAGGAATGGTTTGTCATGCAAAAGTCAGCTAGTCTCACTTCTGTAGGACCTAGCAGACGTAGTTGATGAAGGGAAAAGGGTCGACTAGGTAGTATAGATTTTTCCAAAGCTTTTGATGTTGTTCCACACGATCGTCTTATGAAGGAATTTATAGATTCGGGTATAGACACCAGAGTGGAAGCGTGGATAATACTTCGGAGCAGGATACAGAAGGTCTGATTAGGAAGTTGCTTATCAACCTTGAGAAACGTCACGTCAGGAATTCCACAAGGAAGTGTTATCGAACTAATCGTCTTTCTTGCCTTCGTGAATGAATTGCCGACCAATTTAGCTTCAAATCTACGACTCTTTTGAGATTACGGCGTAATTGTAGGGTTATCAACTGTGAGAAGAACGAAGATATTTTGCAGCAAGACTTAGACAAATTACACATCTGGGCCGAAACAAACGGCATGGAAATAAACAGTTCAAAGAGCAGGTCCAGCGCGATACCATCGCGTACAAATTGAACAATAATGTTTTACCTCGAGTGACGTGTTGCAAGTGTTTAGGAATAGAGCGGGGCAGTAAATGGAGCTGAGAAAAACAAGTCAATTTCGTCGCAGGATAAGCCTGGAAATCTTTACATTTTGTTATTCGGATCTGAAAAAAGAATACAGTGAGAGGCAAAGAACTAGCATATATATGTCATTAGTGCAACCCATATTAGAACATGGCGCGGTATGTTGGGACCCATACAGAATTTTGCAGCAAAGGAATCTAGAAAAACTCTAGCGTAGAGCATCAAAATTTACTTTCAGGGGTAACAAGAATAAAGGGGTATGAGAATCACTCGAAAGGAGGAGATTAAAGTCACGTCTTAATGCTATGCATAAAGCGTACACAGGCCTTCGAGCGTGGAAAGAAATTCAAAGACGATTAGCGAAACCGAAATATTTCGGCAGAGGGATCACGTGCACAATATTCAGAGAAGAATTCAGAAAACGGACGTTGGGAAATATTAATTCGCGAATCGAACTGTTAGAGACTGGAACAGTTTCCCTGTGACGATTTTTGATCCCTTTCCTCAAAGAATGAGCAAATTTAAAAATAATTCAGTTTCCTGAATGTTGATGTTTATATTACAAACATCTTTAATATTATTCAATGTGAGTAACTATGTCTACTACGTAATTAAGTTCGGAGGGGGTGAAGTCAATGCTTACAGGTTGCCAGGGTGACAAATAAACTAGAGCGGGAAAAACGAACATCCCAGAAAGGGGAAGCAAACCCCCTTGCAATAAAAAGACGGTGTGTGTGGCAGGCATAGTAAGGTATAAATCGTGGGTTTGGTCTCTGTTTACTGCTGACCAACCAGCGGACTACCAGCCTTTGGTACGTTGCGGTTCTCATTAGATTGGACGCGTGGGCGTAGTAGTGCAATAGTCAGTTAACCCGGGTGTGCCCGCAATAGACAGACTCCGCCAGTGACTGCAACGTATCTCTCAGATCAAGCTGCAACCTTTTTGTGAATGCGAATGATCCGAATCTCTATTTACTCAAGTACGTATTTTGTTTAGTTTGTACGCGTCCCCCATTGCAATTGTTGATGTATCCTACACTGCACAAATTATTTTGGCACGTAAACAAACATATATTTTATATTTTTCACAAAAAAGTGTTCAGAAAGTCTCCGTCGTTTTTCCATTTTGCAGGGTTTGCATTTTTTCCTTTCCCTACAGACGTCTCGTGCACATCTTCCTCACTAGGAAGAAATTGTGACAGTCGATCCTAGACAAGACAAATGATTAAATTTCTGAAAAGGCACTTGTCATAGACACGGCTGATAAGAATGTCATGATAGTGCCGCTTAGGAGGCATTCCACGACAAACGGCACAAAAAAGCGTCAATTGTCCTTCATACTTTTAATTATTTTCTATTTTCTCTATTTATTATATGGTTGAAATAAGTTAACATTTGTATTTTTATTTTTTTCCAACTATATTATTTTGGGTGATATTGCCTAATGAAATTTGCTAACTGACGTGCATTTTTGACTCGCACGAGTAAGTTAAAAGTATCACATATTCGAATACACTAATTATAGAAACTTCTTTCCAATTCCATTCAAAATTTAAAAACATGTTGAATTTATTAGATTTTGCAAAATATTTCATTTTCTAAATTTTCGTTTTTTAAGTTAAATTTTGAAAATGGAAAATTTGTATTAACTCGTTGATTTAATAATATTTAAAATATATTTACAAAAGCAATACGTATAGGTGCTGATATTGGCAGAAAAAATGAAATGAGATCTCTAACTTTAAAAACTCTCTCTAACTTTAAAAAATATTAATTTTTTACGATCCAGTGTGTAGTAGATTGCTCCAATAGGCGTTCTTCTGACCGGCGGTTTCTTTGTAAGAAGCAATAGTTTAAGTACTTCTTGAGGCGGTGAGGAGGTATATATCTTCTGGTGGTTCAACTTCACGATTATATTTGGTTATTTAATGACGGATTCTTGACTACCTTTTTGACTGCCAGTTTGAAATTTTCTGGTCCCTTGCAACTCACTTCAAATATATGCACTCGCTTACCTTAGAATCCCTGAACGTTCGTCACAATGCACAATAATTCCTTACCGAATTTACTTTTAGGTCTGGACAAAATTCCATTTTTATCACCCAACTTTCAAAAGGGTATGCCCAATTTTCAAAAATTGTAAAAACTTGATTTCGAACCTCATGTCATATGTTGAGTGATAGAAGTAGATAATATCTTTGATTTTTAATGGACATCAAAGGATCTTTAAAGTAAAAAAAAATATCTTCGATAGCACTTTGAACTTTCTAAAATTTCTCTTGGAGATACGGTTTTTTATTGCAATTTTCTTATCTTGATGTGAGTTTCGTCTATTGTAACAAGACTCATTTTATATTCTCTACATTTATTTCGCTGGCACGACGAACTTTCTCAAGAGCTTAAATTGTCATTTCCTTGCTTTCCACTGTTTTCACCTTGTTCGCTGGTCGTTCTGCTTCTTCCGTGCAACGGGAGCTACTGATCTCGACGCACTCTTCGCTGACATAAATCCTTTTTGCAAGACGACTCACTTTTTCCGACATGAATCACAAAATCGCAAATCTAATGACTCCTCTAAATGAATTTTTAAAACATTTAGGAAAAATTTCATCTTCATTATTGTAGTATAGAGAAGATGCAAAACCATTGTGATGTTTGTCCAATTTTCGAAAATTCAGAGTGTTCAGTTAATATGCAACACAAGCCTTTTCATTAATCATCGCTTACTATATCTGAGATAACATTTAAAAAAATTGGGACAGTTTTGGGGAAAATCTTTAAAATGTTGAGGCCTAACGTAAATACTCCCAAAAATCAAAACATTTGTTTCAAATTCGAGCGGCCGTAACATGAGTTAGGGCGATCAAGGAATATCTATTTTTGCGAAAATTCTTTGCTCACAAAATAACAGACGGACGGACATTGGCGTAATCAAATTTTGGATATCAAGCAACCACAAAATATGGATTCTGTATGACATTTCAACGTATTAGATGTAGCAACTTCTCGTTGGAAGATTCATCCCCTTTTTGTTCCAAGTGCCCGGAAATAAGAATTTTTCCGCCGACAAATTGCAATTTTCATGCATCAGTATCGGTGCACAGTTTGCAAGAGACAACATTAATGAACAGCGAGTAAAAGTCCAAGAGAGCAAATGCAGAAAAGATTGGAGGGAGTATATTGCTTGTCAATGTGACTAATGTAATGCAAGAACAAAATCCGAACATCAGTCTCTCTAAAGGTAAGAATCTCAGAAAGGAATGTTCTTGAAAACCCTCTGGTTGTGTAGAAAAAAAGAAGTTTAAGGGTTGGATTTAATGAATGATTGTTTCACATCTGTATGGCCACGAAATTTCATCGATGCAAAAAAGGACACTGTGCAAACTGTGAATTTCATACGCATGAGGATAGAACGCGAGCTGTTTTAAAAGCGTGCAAAAGGATCGAGCTGTTTTGAGAGGGAGATATTTTGAGAGGGAACCGTTTTGAGGGGGAGCCGTTTTGACAGGGAGCCATTTTGACAGGGAGCCGTTTTGATAGGGAGCCGTTTTGACGGGGAGCCGTTTTGATAGGGAGCCGTTTTGATAGGGAGCCATTTAGAGAGCGTGGTGTTTTGAGAGTGAGTGGGTTAAGAGCGAGCATTATACAAATAAACACATATTGTGTACTACATAAATTTTTGCTTTGTGCAGTATTTCTTCGAATAACCTTTATCTCTGTGAAATGTTACATTGCCCATGCGTGCGATGTACTTAAAAGGAGTAAGAAGTTTTCATGTATTAATATATAATATTTTAATTTCTCCAATAAGTACTAACTGTTATCCTTTTTTTAACGTTATCTTAGGGAAAATATAATTCGCATATGGTAGACCCATGACGAACAGAAAACGTATTCTTAAACGATAAAGACCAATATATTTTAGTTCACAGACTCTCGCATGTGCAGCCGCAGCGCTGAGATAGTTTGAAACGGTTGCAAGCAAGACACAACTGGCCTAGTATTACGCATACTACTATCACTTGTTTACTATTGCAATCTCTTTGTTCTTGGCAGCGAGTTTCCGCTTTCTTTTAAAATTTCCTTGACACGTCATGCTACTAACAGACCACAGAGAAGAATTTATAAAACTTTTTATGCCAAATTACAAATATGCATTGTGACTTTCCATCAGATAATTTTATCTTACCAAGATCCGAAACTGAAGAAACATTGCACAATCATCTTCCATACTACTACGAATACGAGAAAGTAACATTGAAAGTTTCATTGAGAAATAGTTGTTAATAAAAACTATTTTTCGATAAAACTACCGGAACAATAAATGTATGTTACATTAATTACTTGTCTCTTAATTGGATAGTAGGATTTGGGGGAAAGTTGTACTTGTATATCAATATCATTGGCAATTGTAAATTATTAGGAAGTTCATATGAGGGAGGGGAATTGTATGAACATTAGGAAAGGATTTGAACAAATGTTTTAATTTATGTTCCAGTTACACTGTAGCTGAGCTTCATTTTTATTCTTATTGTTTCTATGAAATTTAATTTCTGGATTTACGTAGACGCGTCAACCCGAGTCACTAGTTCCGCCCGCGACCACAAGATCCTGTTTGCGCCATCGACGGTGGCGAGCGATTTCAGACATATGTTCGGGAAAATGGTATCCGAAACGGAAGAGCTATTGTATCCACAGGCGTGCTCAGTCTAAAACAAGAGGGGGCCAACTACATTTTTAGACCTCTTTGCCACTGAAGGTTTTAGTTACATACGACATATTAACTAGTAAATTAATAAAACTTGCTACAGTTATAGTGAAATTATAATGGTAATACATGATATGATATCGAAGAGGGAAGTTCACGGGGTAAAAAGAAAGAGCAGGTTTGAGAGGTGCTAAATTTTGGAGGATTGAGGAAAAAGAGATAGGGATAGAAGTGGATGGGCGGAGGAATAATTGAAGGGGAGGACGACATGATGAAAGGAGAATGTAGAATGAGGCAGAGAGGAGAACATGGCGGGAAGACTGTTAAGAAAAATCAAAGCATGAGGAATAGAGGAATTACGAAATTAAATGTGGATGTATGGGGGTGGAGTAGGAATTGATATTCTGAAGAAAATAATGAATAAGGTATGAAGAAGGGAGGGATTCCCGGAAGAAAGGCAACAATTCCAATATAGAAGAACGGCAAAGAAGACTGCCTAGACTGTCATGTAGTAGAGCCCTAATGTGTTAGGAAGGGGGTGGCGGGAAATAATGTTTATGCTGAGTTTTTCAAATAGGTTTGGAAACGGAAATAGGAAGATTGGATTGTTTAAAGAAAATCAAACAAATTCTAGGAAAGGAAGGGGAGTAAGAAATAACGAATGATAGAAAACATGCATGTGCCTTAATTCTTTATCACGATAGAGTGATTAATAAGAATGAAGGGGATGTTTTACTTTGGTTTGTATATTTTAATTCTGCTTTGAAAAGGTAGATAGAGGTAAATTATGGGAGATAATGAGCAAAAAGGGAATTAGTAAAGTTCTGCAAGAATCTGCGGATGAAACATACGTAGAAAAAAGATGTAGGCTTAAAAAAGGAAACAATGACTGTAGGGTTTTTGGGACGTAAAAGGGTGAAAGTTAAATTGCAATCTGAGACCGACTTCGTTTAAAACATTTTCTTTATCGGAATTGGTGAATTACTGGGAAAGAGGACTAGAAGAAGGAGTGGTTTTTGGAAAGGATACGTCATGGTCAATAATATATGCAGGCGATGTACTGGTTAAGACCAGAGGTAAAAAAGAAATGAAGTGTTTGTTAGCAAGATTAGAAAATTTTTTTTTGCGGAGAGAAGAATGACAATAAGTCAGAGGAGTAGCTTGGGGGTTAGTCGCCAGGGCAGGAGAAACATTTCGCCGCTCCCTTATTTAGTTATTTTATTATACTCGGTAAATTAAAGATGTCTGATATAAGAAAATGTGTTTTGCTAAAGATCGTTTCGGCCGCTTAGCGATCATCCTCAGAGCTAAAATTAAAATACAGAAATAAAATTACATTAATTCATGAATTCTAAAAATGAAGTATAAGTTAATAAAAAATGTAATATACAAAATGTTGATATTGTTTGCCAGATGCGTCATTAAACTGGGTCGTACATACAAACCATTCCGGTTGCTTCCGGCCCGAAAACGAGGTTCTGCGGTTTTTAGAGAGATCTCGTGAAATCTGTTTTTTAGAGAAATCTCGCGAGATCTTGTAAAATCTCGCAAGATCTCGTAAAATCTCGCAAGATCTCGTGAAATCTCGTAATATCTCGCGTGATCTCGTGAAATCTCGTGAAATCTCGCGAGATCTCGTGAAATTTCGTAAAATCTCGCGAGATCTCGTGAAATCTCCTAAAATCTCGTGAAACCTCGCGAGATCTCGTGAAATCTTTGGGGGAAATATTTGTTTCAAAAATGCCTATATATCACCCCGAAATTACGGGGAAACTGCTCATGTTTTTGAAAAAATGTACGTGATCTTATTTCAGAATCTATCTTTGAAGAACACATTTCAACCAGGAATATAATCTCTATCTTCAATGTTGTTGTTCGAAGGCGTCGAAAAAATCAACTTCTACAATTTTCGAAAGATTAGGAATTTCCACGAAAATGGGACCTGCGCCATTCTTTTAAGCTTTATTTATGTTATCCGACAACGATTAATACTAAAATTTGAAGGTATTTTTAAAGAAATTTCAAAAATGTTTCTCATGTTTCTTGTAGAATGCTCCCAAAATCAAAATATCAGTTTCAAACTTAGTGAGCTTCGAGTTCATTTAAGTCGATTTAGGAATTAATTTAAATCGAATGTTTTGGAAAAACTCGGCTGAACGGTTTAGGCGGAAGCGTGGAGCACAAACAGACAGATGGACTGACGTTTGGCCGTCGATCAATTTTTCAGTATGAGGGTCCCACGAAATACGAATTCTGACTACACAACGTGTTAGAGGAACAATTTACTAAATGTAGAAAAACGATATATCCACTTTTTCATCACTAGGCCTCAGCAATATGGGTTTTTGTCCAAAGTTCATATGAGGGAGGGGAATTGTATAAACATTAGGTAGGGATTTGAACAAATGTTTTAATTTATGTTCCAGTTACACTGTAGCTCAGCTACATTTTTATTCTTATTGTTTCTATGTAATTTAATTTCTGGATTTAAGTAGACGCGTCAGCCCGAGTCACTAGTTCCGCCCGCGACCACAAGATCCTGTTTGCGCCATCGACTGTGGCGAGCGAGTTCAGAAATATGTTCAGGAAAATGGTATCCGAAACGGAAGAGCTATTGTATCCACAGGCGTGCTCAGTCTAAAAAAAGAGGGGGCCAACTACATTTTTAGATCTCTTTGCCACTGAAGGTTTTAGTTACATACGACATACTAACTAGTAAAATAATAAAACTTGCTACAGTTATAATGAAATTATATTGGTAATACATGATATGATATCGAAGGGGGAGATTCACGGGGTAAAATGAAAGACCAGGTTTGGAAGGTGCTAAATTGTGAAGGGTTGAGGAAAAAGAGATAGGGATGGAAGTAGATAGGCGGAGGAATAATTGAAGGGGAGGACGACATGATGAAAGGAGAATTTAGAATGAGGCAGAGAGGACAACATGGAGGGAAGACTGTTACGAAAAATCAAAGCATGAGGAAAAGAGGAATTACGAAATTAAATGTGGATGTATGGGGGTGGAGTAGGAATTGATATTCTGAAAAAAATAATGAATAAGGTATGAAGAAGGGAGGGATTCCCGGAAGAAAGGCAACAAACCCAATATAGAAGAACGGCAAAGAAGACTGCCCAGACTGTCATGTAGTAGAGCCCTAATGTGTTAGGAAGGGGTGGCGGAAAATAACGTTTATGCTGAGTTTTTCAAATAGGTAATAGAGTAATAGAGATAATAGAGTTTGGAAACGGAAATAGGAAAATTGGGATTGTTTAAAAAAATCATACAAATTCTAGGAAAGGAAGGGGAGTAAGAAATAACGAATGATAGAAAACATGCATGTGCCTTAAATCTTTATCACCATAGAGTGATTAAAAAGAATGAAGGGGATGTTTTACTGGGATTTGTATATTTTAATTCTGCTTTGAAGAGGTAGATAGAGGTAAATTAAGAGAGATAATGGGCAAGAAGGGAATTAGTAAAGTTCTGCAAGAATCTGCGGAAGAAACATACGTAGAAAAAAGATGTAGGCTGAAGGAAGGAAACTATAACCGTACGGTTTTTGGGACGTAAAAGGGTGTAAGTTAAATTGCAATCTGAGACCGACTTCATTTAAAACATTTTATTTAGCGGAATTGGTGAACTACTGGGAAAGAGGACTGGAAGGAGTGGTTTTTGGAAAGGATACGTCATGGTCAATAATATATGCAGGCGATGTACTGGTTAAGACCAGAGGTAAACGAGAAATGAAGTGTTTGTTAGCAAGATTAGAGAATTTTTTTTGGCAGAGAGAAGAATGACATTAAGTCAGTGGAGTAGCTTGGGGGTTAGTCGCCAGGGCCGGAGAAACATTTCGCCGCTCCCTTATTTAGGGATTTTATTATACTCGGTAAATTAAAGATGTCTGATATAAATATAAGCTTTGCTAAAGATAGTTTCTATCATTTAGCGATCATCCTCTGAGCTAAAATTAAAATTACAGACATAAAATTACATTAATTTATGAATTCTAATAATGAAGTATAAGTTATTAAAAAATGGTATATACAAAATGTTGATATTGTTTGCCAGGTGCGTCTTTAAACTGGGTCGTCCATACATACCATGCAGTTTCCGGCCCGAAAACTAAGTTCTGCGGTTTTTAGAGAGCGTGTCTTGATTAAGAACAGAGCGTCGGTCGGCAGCGGGTGGGGGCGGGAAGAGGGGTGGGGTGGTGGCGAAGGGTCGTAGGACGCGGGGGTGCTGGAAGAGGCGTGAGGAGGGTGAGTAGAATTGTTGGTGTACTTTGTGCTAATTTTAGTGGAAGTGACGAGAGTGCAGATATTTGTTGATTAAGACAAGTAATGTTCTGTTTTTTGAGGTTGTTGCATATATGTAAGGTTTCTAATTATATTCTGTTCCATTGCCTGTTTTCAATTTCTAGACTACGGAAAGTGATGTGTTTGTCGAATGTGTGTTTGTATAAAATCAAGTGATCCGCGAAGTGTGAGACTGTGGTAGGATTGTTTTTCCATGCTTAGATTTTTTTAGATTTTTAGATTTATTAATAATTCTGCAAATAAGTGTGAGAACTTGGTGGCAGAATACACTAACTTAACATTACAGAACTTAACAACTATACAAACTCTACAAACGTTACAAATCTCATGAACATTTCACCGTGCAATCTTTCGAAGAACTCCACTTCACCAAACTTCACTTCACCACACTTCACTTCACCGCACTGCGATACAGCGAGCTGTAATGTCTTTCTTACTCACTAGTTTCAGTTGCACAACGTCACTGCACTTCACGCCACTGCACTGCACATAATAATATTAATAATAATAATAATAATAATAATAATAATAATAATAATAATGCTAATAATAACAATAATAGTGCTAATAATGATAACATTAATAATAATAACAACAATAATAATAACAATAATAATAATAATACTTACATTCACAGAAGACATAGGTAAATGCACTGAAATATATTAAATATATTTATAACATATCCACATTCAAGAAACTAATTTATTTTTAAATTTTCTCAGGCTTTGAGGAAAGGGATCGAAGATTGTCACAGGCAAACTGTTCCAGTCCCTAATAGTGCGATTCGCGAATGAATATTTCCCAACGTCCGTTTTCTGAATTCTTGTCTGAATTTTGTGCATGTGATCCGCTCTGTCGAAATATGTAGGTTTCCCTAATCGACTTTGAATTTTTTTCCACGCTCGAAGGCCTGTGTACGCTTTATACATTGCATAGAGACGTGACTTTAATCTTCTCCTTTCGAGTGACTCCCATACCTCTTTATTCTTGATACCCCTGAAAGTAAATTTTGATGCTCTACGCTGGACGTTTTCTAGATTTCTTTGTTGCAAAATTCTGTATGGGTCCCAACATACCGCGCCATATTTAATATAGGTCGCACTAATGACATATATGCTAGTTCTTTGGCTCTCACTGTACTCTTTTTAAGTATCCGCATAACAAAATGTAAAGATTTCCAGGCTTTCCCTACAACGAAATTGACTTGATTTTCCCAGCTCAATTTACTGTCTAGCTGTATTCCTAAGTATTTGCAAGACGTGACTCGAGGTATAACATTATTGTTCAGTTTGTACACAAATTCATTATAACTTTGACCCCTACCAAACGTGATGGACTTGCTCTTTGAACTGTTTATTTCCATGCCGTTTGTTTCTGCCCAGATGTGTAATTTGTCTAAGTCTCCTGCAAAATATCCTCGTCTTCCTCCGAGTTGATAATCCTATAGATTACGCAGTCATCTGCAAAGAGTCGTACATTTGAAGCTAAATTCGTCGTCAATTCTTTCACGAAGGCCAGAAACATGAGTGGTCCGATTACACTTCCTTGTGGAATTCCTGACGTGACGCTTCTCGAGGTTGATAAGTAACTACCGATTCGAACTTTCTGCTTCCTGTTTCGGAGTAGTTCGTTTATCCACGCTACTACTCTAGTGTCTATACCCGAATCTATTAATTTCTTTATAAGACGATCGTGTGGAACAACATCAAAAGCTTTGGAAAAATCTGTTACTATCGCGTCGACCCTTTTCCCTTCATCAACTACGTCGGCTAGGTCCTGTAGAAGTGAGACTAGCTGACTTTCGCATGAGAAACCATTTCTGAAACCGTGCTGACCCTGATAAAGCCACTCCCTGCCTTCCCATTCCTTCCTGATATAGCTTGAAATTAGATGTTCCATAAGTTTGCATACGACTGATGTAAGGCTTACCGGCCTATAGTTACTAATTATTGTCTTGTCGCCACTTTTAAAAATAGGTACTACGAGAGCCACCTTCCAATCTTTCGGTACACAAGCGTTATTTATTGATACATTAAGTAACCTAATTAAATAAGGTAGAATTGCCTCTCCGACTAATTTAATGATGTCCGTAGAAATACCATGAGGACCTCGTGATTTTCCTCTCTTCATTAATTTTATTCTTTGCCGCAAAGTATTTACATCAATATGAAAACTACATCTATCTACCAGCGTTGGTATCTGAATACTGTTAGATTTCTGCTTGAAAACCGATCTGAAGTATGCGTTAAAAGCCGGCGCTTTTTCCCTGTGGTCCGTTATTGGCGAATTATTAACACGAACAACTGGAATCTCGTCTTTACTTCCTTTCCTTCTACGAACGTATTTAAAAAATACCGACCAATTATTACTGCCCTCCGCATCAAGAATATGTTTTAAATGACGTTCCTCTGCCATTTTCTTTTCCTTCCCTTAAAATTTTTTATAATTTCGATATAAGGTCATATGATTTTCACTACGGTGTCTGTTGTTAAATGCTTTTCTGGTTTTTCTTTTCAATCGCCTAATCTTTGCATTATAATATTCCGGATCGCTGTTACTTTTTAACAATTTACTGGGTACAAAAGCCTGCTCAGCATTTACTAAAATATTTTTAAACTCTCCCCATATTTCATCGATTCCTCCTCCTATACTAAGAAAATCGCCATATCGTTCTCTTAAGTAATTTTGAAACCCTTGCACATTCGCTTTCTTGTATTCCTTCCCTAGAACACCGGTGGTAATACTTTTCTTTGAAATATTTAACTGTAAATCGACTAAAACGGCTTTATGATCACTTATGCCTTCTAAAACGTCGCACGACAAGAATAAATCTTTCGGTCTAATTAGGCAGATATCCAGAATCGCATCCTGCCGTGTCGGCCTGTCTACTACCTGCTCTAATCCGCTGTCCCAGACAAGTCGGTTGACTAGTTGTTGGACTTTCCCTTCGCTAACAATCCCCTTCCAATTTGCGTCTGGGAGATTTAAGTCTCCAGCAATAACTACATGACGGTTATTTATATTTTTTGTTCTCTCGTAGAGAGCGCCTAAAATTTCATAGCTGTTGCCCGGTGGACGATAGCAAGCAATAATTTCTAAGATACTCCCTGAACAGAAAATTTCTACACCCGTCATTTCAAATTCTTTATCAACCCAATTTGATCTGATATTAAATGTGTTTTTCACGCATATAAATACACCACCGCCTCTAGTTTCGCGATCTCTCCTAAACGTAATGTAGTCTGAACGAAAAATTTCCGGGTTTGCTACCGCGTCCGAAAGCCAAGACTCTGTTCCTATTATGACATCAGGATCACATGCTTCAATTAAATTCCAAAATTCGGATTCCTTATTCATGATACTACGACAGTTCACCTGCAACAATCTAGCGAAGCCTCTCCTCACCTGAATGTCAGTGTTCGGGACCCGTGCATCCATCCTAGATTCCTGTGCCGCGGTCACGGCCATCTCCTCCCCCGCTGCAGTCACACGCGTTGTCTCCGTCACCTCCCCCGCAGCAGTCAGATGCGTCGCCTCCGTCACCTCCCCCGCAGCAGTCAGATGCGTCGCCTCCGTCACCTCCCCCGCAGCAGTCAGATGCGTCGCCTCCGTCACCTCCCCCGCAGCAGTCAGATGCGTCGCCTCCGTCACCTCCCCCGCAGCAGTCAGATGCGTCGCCTCCGTCACCTCCCCCGCAGCAGTCACCAAACGCATCGTTCCATTTTTAGCAACCATCACTGCCCTTGGCGACATCATTGCCTCTTCCTAGAGTCGTCACTTTCCAAATAAATACGACCGTATTACTTGGTCGTGAAGACATCCATCTTCCATGCACCTCGGAAGTTGAGATGAAGGCCGTCCCGTCCTAGGTCTTCGTGCCCGAGCCAGTGATTGGGATCAACGAACAGGCCGTCAAATTTCTCACAAGCCCATAATAATCCACAATTCACGTCCCGCGTTCTACTAATGTGGACATCATTACGACGCATAACTCCGGAAACAATGACCCTTGCATTTTTAAATTTAGCTCGGATGGCATGCCCTAGTTCGACATATTGTTTAATTGTGTCGTAAACAGGTTGCCGTTTCCGCGTATTGGTTCCTACATGAACTAGAACCATTTCTGCCTGTTCATTCGGTTCGGATTTATTCACAACCGAAGTCATTTGCGCAATATCTACTCCGGGAAAGAAAGACACGTCGGCACCTTTTTTTTCAAAATGCCGCCACTGTGCCGCAGCATCGAGTCTCCTAGTACCTTCACCTTACTATATGGCGCACATGGCTGAAGAGACTCGCTCCTATTTGGCTGCTCGTTCCTCTTCTCTTTTTCTTGTGGGACACGAACACTTTGCTCCTCCTTTCCTTTGCTGACGTCTTCTAAGTCCCTGATTCTTAACGTCAGTTCTCCAATATGATTGTGGGCCTGTGCCAAATCCGCTTCCGGTCTTCTAATTCTTCGCTCGTTCCTATCACATTTGGAGCACGTCGCCTCTGCCTCCTGCACACCGGGACCAGGATTTTGCTCCACTCCTCCTATCACAAGGAGAGTGTCCAAAACAGCTGCACAAAGCAGAGCCACGCCGCCTCCTTCCCGCAAGCCCGAGAACGCCCCTTGCGCCGCAGCCAGCCGGCCGGGACGGGCACGCGCAGCCCATGCCCCAACGCGCGCTCGGCACACAGCAAGATCCACGCCCTCGCCTTTCACTTCGCGGAGCTCCTCGAAAGACGTCCGCACGCGGCGACTACCTGCGAGCGACTGACTACCTGCGAGCGCTTGTTCGTATTGTTTGATTCTCTGTGTGAACGTTTGGTCTGAACGAACGTTCGATAGTGAGGTACGTAGCTGCAGTGTTCTTGTCAATTGGTGTGAGGGTGGTGTGTTTGTGGATATTGAATGTGTTGGTTTTTTAATTTTTAATTTGTCAATGATAATAGTCGTATTCATGGAAGGCTGCGTGTTTGTGTGTGGGGGTGTTGTGAAGTGTTGTGTATGATTGTGTCCGTGTGGATGGGTTTTCTGAAAATGTTGAATTCATGATAGTCCTGTGCTAGCGTGATGGTGAGAACAAGGACGTTTAAATATTTGTGTTCGTTTTCTATTTCAATGGTGAATTTTATGTTGGGGTGTAGAGAGTTGATGTATTGTGTAAAAAATCAAGCTGCCTGGTGGTACCTGCTCATAGTGCCACCACGTCGTCTACGTATCTGTGCCAATAAAGGCGATTTTTTAGAAGTGTCTAGAAGCAAGCAACGTATTTTCCCAGTTGTCCATATTTATGTCTCAGCGGGAAGATACGAGACATCGCATGGCCCATGAGCTGTTACAAAACGCTGACGCCACGATAATGGAATGTTCATCATACATTTCCTGATTAATAATTAAAGTATTAAAAACTATTAGTATTAATATTGTAAGAGTCCCCCGTCTTAAAATTGTAAGAGTCATTTAGTATGTTTTATTATTACGATATGTAGTACTAGTACATAGTCATCGGGGTAGGCAGTGCCTACCCCAAGAAACCGCCACTGGAAAATAGTAATTTCAAATATGCTATAAGATTTATCTTCGGCTAAAATACTCATCGTATACAATTGATATTCTTATGTTCGTAAATACACTGAAAACATGATTATACTCAATTAAGTGGAAGAAGGCAATTTTAATCTAAATTTCTGAATGAAAAATGCAAGCTATTTTTGCGCATTGTTGTGTTTTTAAATATTTTTTTCGTGAGGTATTTGAAAGAACAGAAATTGTAATGTAAGGCAGAATATTTAATAAACGTTTTCCAGTATTGTGAAAGTATTTGTGCTGTTGTAGTACTCCTACCTTTTACTTTCCCGTATATGTACGTAGTATATACGTAGTAATATACGTAGTGTAAGGAAAGTTCTGTAACGCTGTGGAAAATCCATTTCTCGTTTTCAACGGAAATACACGTTTTTGGGGTTCACTGATACCGAATTCCCCCCCCCCCCACCCTCAAAACGTACGTCCCTCTGTCTATCTGTCCGTTCGCCTGTCTATGTGTCTAGTGTTTGTGAACCATAGCGTCTAGACCATGCGTTGGAGTTCTCCAAATTGAAGAAGCCCCTGTTCATTTGGCTTGAGTCGAACCTTTCGATTCCCGTCGTGTCTCTCACGTCGTTAATATTTACAATTATGGCATTTTGTTCACATATTTATGAGTACATATGATTTAAATAATGGTATATAAGCTTCTCGAAAACTCAACAATTTTCTGTTAAAACGAGCTCAAAATTCCGCATTCTCTGAAACGCTCAAACGCCATTTTCTCAAAAAAGCTTCCAATTTCTTTCTTCAAACCTTTCGAAATAATTTAATTTATGTTCCGGTAGCACTGTAGCTGAGCTTCATTTTTATTCTTATTGGTTCTATGATATTTAATTTCTGGTTTTACGTAGACGCGTCAACCCGACAAGAGACGTCACTAGTTCCGCCCGCGACCACAAGATCCTGTTTGCGCCGTCGACGGTGGCGAGCGAGTTCAGAAATATGTTCAGGAAAATGGTATGCGAAACGGAAGAGCTATTGTATCCACAGGCGTGCTCAGTCTAAAAAAAGAGGGGTCCAACTAAATTTTTAGACCTCTTTACCACTGAAGGTTTTAGTTACATACGACATATTAACTAGTAAATTGATAAAACTTGCTACAGTTATAATGAAATTATAATGGTAATACATGATATGATATCGAAGAGGGAGGTTCACGGGGTAAAATGAAAGAGCAGGTTTTTCTTAAGGTGCTAAATTGTGAAGGGTTGAGGAAAAAGAGAAAGGGATAGAAGTGGATGGGCGGAGGAATAATTGAAGGGGAGGACGAGATGATGAAAGGAGAATGTAGAATGAGGCAGAGAGGAGTACATGGAGGGAAGACTGTTAAGAATAATCAAAGCTTGAGGAAAAGAGGAATTACGAAATTAAATGTGGATGTATGGGGGTGCAGTAGGAATTGATATTCTGAAGAAAATAATGAATAAGGTATGAAGAAGGGAGGGATTCCCGGAAGAAAGGCAACAATCCCAATATAGAAGAACGGCAAAGACGACTGCCCAGACTGTCATGTAGTAGAGCCCTTATGTGTTAGGAAGGGGTGGCGGGAAATAATGTTTATGCTGAGATTTTCAAATAGAGTTTGGAAACGGAAATATGAAGATTGGGATTGCTTAAAGAGAATCAAACAAATTCTAGGAAAGGAAGGGGAGTAAGAAATAACGAATGATAGAAAACATGCATGTGCCTTAAATCTTTATCACGATAGAGGATTAAAAAGAATGAAGGGAATTTTTTTACCGAGATTTGTATATTTTAATTCTGCTTTGAAGAGGTAGATAGAGGTAAATTAAGGGAGATAATGAGCAAAAAGGGAATTAATAAAGTTCTGCAAGAATCTGCGGAAGAAACATGCTCAGAAAAAAGATGTAGGCTAAAGGAAGGAAACTATGACCGTAAGGTTTTTGGGACGTAAAAGGGTGAGAGTTAAATTGAAATCTGAGACCGACTTCGTTTAAAACATTTTATTTAGCGGAATTGGTGAACTACTCGGAAAGAGGACTGGAAGGAGTGGTTTTTGGAAAGGATACGTCATGGTCAATAATATATGCAGGCGATGTACCGGTTAAGACCAGAGGTAAAAGAGAAATGAAGTGTTTGTTAGCAAGATTAGAGAATTTTTTTTAGCAGAGAGAAGAATGACATTAAGTCAGTGGAGTAGCTTGGGGGTTAGTCCCCAGGGCCAGAGAAACATTTCGGCGCTCCCATATTTAGGTATTTTATTATACTCGGTAAATTAAAGATGTCTGATATAAAAAAATGTGTTTTGCTAAAGATCGTTTCGGTCGCTTAGCGATCCTCCTCAGAGAAAAAATTAAAATTACAGAAATAAAATTACAATAATTCATGCATTCTAAAAATGAAGTATAAGTTATTAAAAAATGTTATATACAAAATGTTGATATTGTTTGCCAGATGCGTCATTAATCCGGGTCGTCCATACATACCGTGCAGCTTCCGGCCCGAAAACGAAGTTCTGCGGTTTTTAGAGAGCGTGTCTTGATTAAGAACAGAGCGTCGGTCGGCAGCGGGTGAGGGCGGGAAGATGGGTGGGGTCCGGACGCGGGGGTGCTGGTAGAGGCGTGAGGAGGGTGAGTAGAGTTGTGGGTGTACTTTGTGCTAATTTTAGTAGAAGTGACGAGAGTGCAGATATTTGTTGTTTAAGACAAGTAATGTTCTGTTTTTTGAGGTTGTTGCATATATGTAAGGTTTCTAATTTTATTCTGTTCCAGTGCCTGTTTTCAATTTCTAGACTACGGAACTTGATGTGTTGGTCGAATGTGTGTTTGTATAAAATCAAGTGATCCGCGAAGTGTGAGACTGTGGTAGGATTGTTTTTCCATGCTTGTTCGTATTGTTTGATTCTCTGTGTGAAAGTTTGGTCTGAACGAACGTTCGATTGTGAGGTACGTGGCTGTAGTGTTCTTGTCTATTGGTGTGATGGTGGTGTGTTTGTGGATATTGAATGTGTTGGTTTTTTAATTTTTAATTTGTCAATGATAAAAGTCGTATTCATGGAAGGCTGCGTGTTTGTGTGTGGGGGTGTTGTGAAGTGTTGTGTATGATTGTGTCCGTGTGGATGGGTTTTCTGAATATGTTGAATTAATGATAGTCCTGTGCTAGCGTGATGGTGAGCTCAAGGACGTTTAAATATTTGTGTTCGTTTTCTATTTCAATGGTGAATGTTATGTTGGGGTGTAGGGAGTTGATGTATTGTGTAAAAAATCAAGCTGCCTGGAGGTACCTGCTCATAGTGCCACCACGTCGTCTACGTATCTGTGCCAATGAAGGAGATTTTTTAGATGTGTTTAGAAGGAAGCAACGTATTTTCCCAGTCGTCCATATTTATGTCTCAGCGGGAAGATACGAGACATCGCATGGCCCATGAGCTGTTACAAAACGCTGACGCCACGATAATGGAATGTTCATCATACATTTCCTGATTAATAATTAAAATATTAAAAACTATTAGTATTGATTTTGTAAGAGTCCCCCGTCTTAAAATTGTAAGAGTCATTTAGTATGTTTTATTATTACGTAATGTAGTACTAGTACATAGTCATCGGGGTAGGCAGTGCCTACCCCAAGAAACCGCCACTGGAAAATAATAATTTCAAATATGCTATAAGATTTATCTTCGGCTAAAATACTCATCGTATACATTTGATATTCTTATGTTCGTAAATACACTGAAAACATTATTATACTGAATTCAGTGGAAGAAGGCAATTTTTATCTAAACTTCTGAATGAAAAATGCAAGCTATTTTTCGCGCATTGTTGTGTTTTTAAATATTTTTTTCGCGAGGTATTTGAAAGAACAGAAATTGTCATGTAAGGCAGAATATTTAAAAACGTATTACCAGTATTTTGAAAGTATTTGTGCTGTTGTAGTACTACTACCTTTTACTTTCCCGTATATGTACGTAGTATATATGTAGTAATATACGTAGTGTAGGGAAAGTTCTGTAACGCTGTGGAAAATCCATTTCTCGTTTTCAACGGAAATACACGTTTTTGGGGTTCGCTGATACCGAATTTTCCCCCCTCAAAACGTACGTCCCTCTGTATATCTGCCCGTTCGCCTGTCTATGTGTCTAGTGTTTGTGGACAATAGCGTCTAGACCATGCGTAGGAGTTCTCCAAATTGAAGAAGCCCCTGTTCATTTGGCTTGAGTCGAACCTTTCGATTCCCGTCGTGTCTCTCACGTCGTTCATATTTACAATTATGGCATTTTGTTCACATTATATTTATGGGTACATATGCTTTAAATAATGTTATATAAGCTTCTCGAAAGCTCAACAATTATCTGTTAAAACGAGCTCAAAATTCTGCATTCTCTGAAACGCTTCCAATTTCTTTCTTCAAACTTTTCGAAATAATAGTGCTAATTGCACTTTTTAATATGACGTAAAGTTCACTTCAGTGTATTTTTATTGTTTTTTCAAAAATTAACCAAATGTAAATTTTTGAATGATCCCTCACGCAGTTGATATGCACATTTGCATCAAAATGAGTATATCTGGAATTAATGGATTGGCTCTTAACCAATGCACTAATTTCCGGAAATTTACTATGAAAACTTGTTTCCTTGAAAGAAACATTTCGAATATACGCCTCAACAATAAACACTCATTCTTGCATAGAATACGGCATTATTAAATATTAATCGAATTACAATGCCCACGCCTATCTGTAAGCAAACTGCTACGTATCACAGGAGACCAAACGATTCCTATAGTCCAACCGTTAGAATTTGTTGCCCACTCAAAACCAAAGAACAAAACACGCGTCAACGGGGACGTTTTTTGTGGGTCCAGTACTATTCAAATAATACTGAAATGACCGGGCTAACTGAAATGATAGGTGAAATCGCCCGCCTCGCCGCCTAGTTACTTTCTCCTGCGGTTCACCACGCCACTGTCGCAGGCATTTAATGTTTTGGCAGTTGTTTGAGACGCTCGGCCCTAAGTATGGCGCGCATTTGTGCTTGAACTATAGAAAAACAAACCTTGTGTTCTCTGTGGCTGAATCCAAAGAGAATATCTGGCTGTGAAACCAGAAGCAAAACATTATTCGAGAGTAAAGAAGTTTGGTTCGCGATGGAAGAGGTAGATCTTTTAGCTGAAAATATTATCAAAATCGAAGTGGTAAACAGTTTCTGTACGTTTCATTTGTTTTTACATGACTGGGTGGAAAGCAATGTTGTGTGTTGAAGGTTACGAGAGTGGAAAAAAATATATGTTCGATGAGCAATTTGATGGAATTAATCACATGTGCACTGCAGTTATTTATTGTCAGGACAATTTTTGAAAAGAACACCTTATAATATCGTATGTACTGGTCATTGAAATAGCTGTCATATTGAGAAAGTTCTCCATTGCATTTCCAAGTGTTGACAATTTTTTTATTACCCAAAGTTTTTGAATTTGAATATTAATACAAAATAATGTTGTTTTTTTTGAGAGAGAATCCAATGAAGAAATTAATTTTAGTTAAGATTTTTTATAGTAATCTTTGATTAACCAAAATTTGATTAGATTCAGAAGTATCAGAAAAATTAAAGGCTGAAATGTAGTACACGGTACATTCTATGGAAGTCTTTTAAAGTTAGTCGTACAACCTAAGGAAGTCGTATACTAAATTTTAACCAAATTAAAAAATATCCCAGTTTATGACTTAAGGGAAAATAGAGGAAAAGTATTTTACATAGAGGTTACCCCTAAAATGGCTATAATTAAACTTATACCTTTCTATTTAAATACAAAATGCAGTATTTTTTCTTACCAATATTGGGAAGGAAAAAATGTAATAGCAAATATATGTAATTTGAAAAAATGTATCCTTAAGTGTTTCCTGTTAACAGAAGGTTTATGAGCATTTATTGCAATTCTCCAATTAGATTCATAACATTCTTTTGTATCTTGAAAGGATTTCTTTGGTTCAAACATCACAAAGAACCGTGTTTGGGTCATTGCGTGGCCCCCACATTATGTTCTGTAACTTTTTACAAAATAAAATGATTGGTTTTGTTTGATTATATTGTGTTTCTAACAAGTGTATACAGAATTTGATCTTTATCCTATCGATCAACAGATGCCAACTGAAAGGATTTTTAAGTTCCACTCAGAAACAAATTGACAAAACATGCAATTGGAAATGGTGTCTCGAAAGGTTCCCCATGGTATTTTACATTCCAGCGATACCATGGTACTCGGAGTGATAAAGGAGGATTACTCCAAACGTTAGATACCAGTAGATGGGTATTTGATAAAATGTTGCTACGAATTGAAAAAAACATACATGCCAATGTATTTCAAAACAATAAGTTTTCAAATTGAAAAGTTTTGTGTATTTGGCATATTATTCATATATTTTATAAGTATATATTATTTATGTAATATATTATAATATATATTATATTATAACATAAAAAATATATTTTATAAGTCAGATTGATTGATCTTGTCAGTCTGAGCATATGCAGTTTATTGGTGCCTTCTGAGATATCTTGAAGTATTTGCTTGTTTTGTTTTTTTAATAGATGATGAACTTGTGAGTGACTGTTTTTTTCTGTTTTCTCCAGATCAAAGAAGAGCCAGTGGATGAAAAAGAAGACTATTGCTAAACCGTTTCAGTGTTCTATCTGTGAAAAGAGCTTCAGTATCTTGGGGAACTTACATAGGCACGTGGGCACCCACACTGGTAATAAACCTTTTCAATGTTCCGTCTGTGAAAAGAGCTTCAGTGCAAGGGGGAATTTACATAGGCAAGTGAGCACTCACACTGGAGAAAAACCTTTTCAGTGATCCATCTGTGAAAAATATTTTAGATTGAAAGGGAACTTAGATACCCACACTTTGGTAATAAACCTTGCCAGTATTCCATCTATGAAAAGTTCTTCGGTATGAAGTGAAACTTAGTCAGACACTTTTTTAGTGTTAAGTTATCCCTTTAAAACCGGTATTATTATTCGAAAGTGGTGGGTTTTGCGTTTATTTCATGTAGTTGTTTCGGTGAAGTTTTTTTGTCTGTCTTGATTTACGTGTTACTGCGTGGTACGTTAATGCACGCTACGCTCTTACACTGCCATTTTGTGATACATTCAAAACATTGGTCCAGTATAACAAGGTGGCTTGAATATGGTACACTATTTTTTCTCTCTGCTTCATCCAACCCTCATCTTCTACACTTTCCCATCCGGGACTGTTTTAAGAAGATGATGTTTACCGATGCGGCAACATTTACGATTTACGGTCAGGTGAATCTACGCAACATGCACTACTGGGCAGTGGACAATCCTCGCTGGCTTCGTGAAGTTGGGAACCAAAAGCAGTGGAGTATTAATGTCTGGTTCGGTATTGTTAACGACACCATCAAAGGTCCCTATTTCATGGCTGGAAATTTGACAGGAAACAAATACGCAAGATTTCTTCGTGAAACATTCCCGCTGCTTCAGAAGGAAATTCCCCTGGATATGAGAAATTGTATGTGCATGCAACACAACGCGCTTGTGGGTAGGCAAGTGCTGAATGGGAAGTTCCCCGGCTGATGGATTGGGCGCGGTGCTGTAGCAAACTGGCCGGCAAGGTCATCTGATCTTACGCCCCTGGACTATTTTCTATGGGGAACGATAAGGAACGAAGTTTACTCACAAGTACCAACAACATCTGAAGATCTGAGGCGCCGCATTACCGCATCTTGTCACGCCATATTACGTGGAACTCTGAATTCTGTCTAAAGGTCTCCTTATAAGCGTCTTAAAATGTGTATATCCGTTGATGGTGCACATATTGAGTACGTGTTATAAATCAAGCTATTTCTGGAATTGTTAACTTACCTTTTGTGTCTATTTTAAAGTATTTTTCTTACTTTTATTTACACGATATTTTGTACCGGCTGAGGTTTTCAGTCTTTCAAAGAGTAAACGTTTTGTAGCTGACAGCACACGCATTTATTAATTCAGAACATGTTCACTCTCCAATCTTCCCTTGCTTTCTCTACGGCTAATAATTCAAATATTTTCTCAAATCTTGTAGTATTTAATTAATTAAAAACATTAACTTGTGTTGAACAGATTTGCTCCGAACATGGCTATGGGTGAATACATTGTCTCCACGACTGAGAGGGCGTAGCCTTAAAGAGCAAATCGCGGGTTTTTGTGAGCTCCTTTGCACATCACATTGCATTACTACATTTTCCGCAGGGTCGACGCAACGGAAGGGAATGGTCTCGCCGCATATCACCCGGAATTTATTGTTCAGATTACGGATACCAGCAGTCGGCGTGCGTATTTAAAACTCTTAATTTCTCGAAAATTTTGTTATGTAACATATGGCGATATGCATATTAATAAACGTTCACGCTTGTTATGATACACTAAATACATCTATAGGGTTCCGTTTAAAAAATCGAAGTTGGGTGAATATCTCTGCAACAAAAAATTAAATAGAATAATATTATGCATGACCATATGTGCCCCTTGCATAAAGCAGTTTTAGTGAAAACCACATCAGTATCTGCAACGGTTCAGGAGAAAATTGAAGGGAATATTTTAGGTGGACCACACGGCATTATCGAAGTTATCCTAGTCTACATTAGATCTTAATTTTAAATGTTGATGAAATCAAAAAACATTTCTTTCAACAATGCTATCGAGATCTCATATTTTTATGCAACTTTTCGATGAAAAAGAGAGTAATACCTGCCCGATACATGTATTATTGATTCAACGAATTCGAGTGATGTTACTAGATTCTTCTAGGAAAGGATCATAGAGATAAAAAATCACGTTCACTAATGTGAAACTTAGACGTCACTACTGCAAAAGGTTTCCCGACTCACGTAAGGTGTGTCGGCATGTTGTGGGCAACGGGCCACACACGCAAAATGTGTTTAGAGAGCGCCAAGCGTGTGTCTTACCTGCCATCTAGATGCCGGCATTGAGCACATCAGGGGTGAGCGCTATGGGCCGAAGGATTGCATTTTGTCTACTAGTTAACGAAATGATGGGATTTTATCAACTGCAGCTTTATGAGCGGCGGGAACACATATGTTAAAGTGAAACGGTCATTAAATACACTTATTCTCCTCTCTCTGCAGCAATTTACAGTCCAGTTTATTGTTCAACTGATGACGGGTGAAACAATTTACAAAAAAAATGGTGGAGATGTTTGGAGGAGGTCCGCCAAAACACCGTGGACGTGGCCCCGAATGCAGTGAGATGAACCCGGGGCTCTCGTAAGCTGCACCAGAGATGTCAGCGGCCGATCGCGACCACGCAGGGAGAGGGGTGTCGCCCAAATCGGTGCTTGGATCGGGAATCGGTCAGACGTTCCCGTTTAGCATCCGTGCGGAAGAACAGATTGCTTGGGGGGGGGGGGGGGTGCTGTATCCAGTAATTCGAAACAAGCTTTAAGAATGATATATAAATGAGTAATTTATTGTCTAAAGCTAACACCGGGTTTCTACCTAACAACCAATACAGTTGTTTGTACTTTTGTAGGGGTTCTTTTCGTTTAAACAATATGTTTTATCCGCATGAATCTCGTTTCAAGATGCACACCTAAATATCTCACTGAATCTATTTGCAGAAGGTTATTTCTGTTCAATTGCACTGGAGGAAACTTTTTTTCTCTTCGTAGCGAAATCAGTCATTTGTATCTCGTATTTTTGTTCCCTTTATCAAGAAAGAAAATATGACATATTAGATTTCAGATTCGCAAATATGTTTAACCTCTGCGAAGTACAGTTACAATGGCCTTAACTAACACGTTCTTTTCTAACATTGTGCATTGTCCAACATTATCTGTAATATAATACAATTTAAAATTATTGTTATAATTTTTAATGCCGCGAGTAGGCCGACTTGGAACACGTGTGCAATCACCCCTGCTTTACCGGAGCCCAGAATCATTATCTCGGTGGTGTGTGCACGTAATTCTTTGCAGGGGGTCAGCATTTAGCTGGATCCGATTTTTATACCCCGGTTTTGTGAACCTTGAGGGTATGGAAGATGAAATTGTGTTGATTATGAGGGATGAGCGGACAAGACACACACACATATACAAACGCAAATACACCCATGCCCGAGGCAGGACTGGATACCGCGATCTTCTGGTCCGAAGCTGCTACGGCACTACTCTCAACGATTTCGGCCATCTAATAATAATAGTAATTAATGTTTTTGGCTGTTGACGTCCAGAAACACTATTGAATCAGTCAATCAAAACGTAGTTTTAACAATGGACGCATTTCTTGTCTGCGTTGTCGGTCCCTTTTCAAGTAGTGCAACCACAGACGTTTCCCCTGGAGGCGATGACGTAATGAGAGCTGCGTCGACCTTCGTGCACGGCTGCGAGCGCCGCTTCCGCCACTGATAAAGACGACGGAAGTCGCAGCTGATGTGAAGCCAGCTGCCCACAACGCAAGAGTGCGATTGAGAACTGGAAAATAAACTCCACGTTCCGAGACAGATTTTATGAACATACTAATGATTTTGGGCACGTCATCTGGTACTGTCAATGGTTCTGTTAGTGTAGCGAATGTTTTGTCACGGAAGGTGGTGGCGATCTTCTCCTGCTGGATGACGAGATTCGGTTCCGACTTAAACGTCGCCTGGCGAGGGATTTCCACCCCTGGGTATCTCCTCCCAGCGGAGCACCGCCCCAGCCGGGACAAGCTCTAAGCTCGCGACTGATCTGATGAGATTCGTTTCCAACTTAAACGTCGCCTGGCGAGGGATTTCCACCTCCGGGTATTTCCTCCCAGCGGAGCACCGCCCCAGCCGGGACAAGCTCTAAGCTCGCGACTGATATGATGAGATTCGTTTCCAACTTAAACGTCGCCTGGCGAGGGACTTCCACCTCCAGGTATCTCCTCCCAGCGGAGCACCGCCCCAGCCGGGACAAGCTCTACGCTCGCGACTGATCTGATGAGTTTCGGTTCCGACTTAAACGTCGCCTGGCGAGGGATTTCCACCTCCGGGTATCTCCTCCCAGCGGAGCACCGCCCCAGCCGGGACCAGCTCTAAGCTCTCGACTGATCTGATGAGTTTCGGTTCCGACTTAAACGTCGCCTGGCGAGGGATTTCCACCTCCGGGTATCTCCTCCCAGCGGAGCACCGCCCCAGCCGGGACCAGCTCTAAGCTCTCGACTGATCTGATGAGTTTCGGTTCCGACTTAAACGTCGCCTGGCGAGGGATTTCCACCTCTGGGTATCTCCTCCCAGCGGAGCACCGCCCCAGCCGGGACCAGCTCTAAGCTCGCGACTGATCTGATGAGTTTCGGTTCCGACTTAAACGTCGCCTGGCGAGGGATTTCCACCTCTGGGTATCTCCTCCCAGCGGAGCACCGCCCCAGCCGGGACCAGCTCTAAGCTCGCGACTGATCTGATGAGTTTCGGTTCCGACTTAAACGTCGCCTGGCGAGGGATTTCCACCTCCGGGTATCTCCTCCCAGCGGAGCACCGCCCCAGCCGGGACCAGCTCTAAGCTCTCGACTGATCTGATGAGTTTCGGTTCCGACTTAAACGTCGCCTGGCGAGGGATTTCCACCTCCGGGTATCTCCTCCCAGCGGAGCACCGCCCCAGCCGGGACCAGCTCTAAGCTCTCGACTGATCTGATGAGTTTCGGTTCCGACTTAAACGTCGCCTGGCGAGGGATTTCCACCTCCGGGTATCTCCTCCCAGCGGAGCACCGCCCCAGCCGGGACCAGCTCTAAGCTCTCGACTGATCTGATGAGTTTCGGTTCCGACTTAAACGTCGCCTGGCGAGGGATTTCCACCTCCGGGTATCTCCTCCCAGCGGAGCACCGCCCCAGCCGGGACCAGCTCTAAGCTCTCGACTGATCTGATGAGTTTCGGTTCCGACTTAAACGTCGCCTGGCGAGGGATTTCCACCTCCGGGTATCTCCTCCCAGCGGAGCACCGCCCCAGCCGGGACCAGCTCTAAGCTCTCGACTGATCTGATGAGTTTCGGTTCCGACTTAAACGTCGCCTGGCGAGGGATTTCCACCTCCGGGTATCTCCTCCCAGCGGAGCACCGCCCCAGCCGGGACCAGCTCTAAGCTCTCGACTGATCTGATGAGTTTCGGTTCCGACTTAAACGTCGCCTGGCGAGGGATTTCCACCTCCGGGTATCTCCTCCCAGCGGAGCACCGCCCCAGCCGGGACCAGCTCTAAGCTCTCGACTGATCTGATGAGTTTCGGTTCCGACTTAAACGTCGCCTGGCGAGGGATTTCCACCTCTGGGTATCTCCTCCCAGCGGAGCACCGCCCCAGCCGGGACCAGCTCTAAGCTCGCGACTGATCTGATGAGTTTCGGTTCCGACTTAAACGTCGCCTGGCGAGGGATTTCCACCTCTGGGTATCTCCTCCCAGCGGAGCACCGCCCCAGCCGGGACCAGCTCTAAGCTCGCGACTGATCTGATGAGTTTCGGTTCCGACTTAAACGTCGCCTGGCGAGGGATTTCCACCTCCGGGTATCTCCTCCCAGCGGAGCACCGCCCCAGCCGGGACCAGCTCTAAGCTCTCGACTGATCTGATGAGTTTCGGTTCCGACTTAAACGTCGCCTGGCGAGGGATTTCCACCTCTGGGTATCTCCTCCCAGCGGAGCACCGCCCCAGCCGGGACCAGCTCTAAGCTCTCGACTGATCTGATGAGTTTCGGTTCCGACTTAAACGTCGCCTGGCGAGGGATTTCCACCTCTGGGTATCTCCTCCCAGCGGAGCACCGCCCCAGCCGGGACCAGCTCTAAGCTCGCGACTGATCTGATGAGTTTCGGTTCCGACTTAAACGTCGCCTGGCGAGGGATTTCCACCTCTGGGTATCTCCTCCCAGCGGAGCACCGCCCCAGCCGGGACCAGCTCTAAGCTCTCGACTGATCTGATGAGTTTCGGTTCCGACTTAAACGTCGCCTGGCGAGGGATTTCCACCTCTGGGTATCTCCTCCCAGCGGAGCACCGCCCCAGCCGGGACCAGCTCTAAGCTCGCGACTGATCTGATGAGTTTCGGTTCCGACTTAAACGTCGCCTGGCGAGGGATTTCCACCTCTGGGTATCTCCTCCCAGCGGAGCACCGCCCCAGCCGGGACCAGCTCTAAGCTCGCGACTGATCTGATGAGTTTCGGTTCCGACTTAAACGTCGCCTGGCGAGGGATTTCCACCTCCGGGTATCTCCTCCCAGCGGAGCACCGCCCCAGCCGGGACCAGCTCTAAGCTCTCGACTGATCTGATGAGTTTCGGTTCCGACTTAAACGTCGCCTGGCGAGGGATTTCCACCTCCGGGTATCTCCTCCCAGCGGAGCACCGCCCCAGCCGGGACCAGCTCTAAGCTCTCGACTGATCTGATGAGTTTCGGTTCCGACTTAAACGTCGCCTGGCGAGGGATTTCCACCTCTGGGTATCTCCTCCCAGCGGAGCACCGCCCCAGCCGGGACCAGCTCTAAGCTCGCGACTGATCTGATGAGTTTCGGTTCCGACTTAAACGTCGCCTGGCGAGGGATTTCCACCTCTGGGTATCTCCTCCCAGCGGAGCACCGCCCCAGCCGGGACCAGCTCTAAGCTCGCGACTGATCTGATGAGTTTCGGTTCCGACTTAAACGTCGCCTGGCGAGGGATTTCCACCTCCGGGTATCTCCTCCCAGCGGAGCACCGCCCCAGCCGGGACCAGCTCTAAGCTCTCGACTGATCTGATGAGTTTCGGTTCCGACTAAAACGTCGCCTGGCGAGGGATTTCCACCTCTGGGTATCTCCTCCCAGCGGAGCACCGCCCCAGCCGGGACAAGCTCTAAGCTCGCGACTGACCTGGCATGTGTGGTGGTGTAGTGCATGTAGGAGCATGTGCGTGTGTGTTAGGAAAAGAGAAGAGATCAGAAAGTGGAAAGAGGAAGGA
Source organism: Gryllus longicercus (assembly GCA_038098605.1). Taxonomy (NCBI): domain Eukaryota; kingdom Metazoa; phylum Arthropoda; class Insecta; order Orthoptera; family Gryllidae; genus Gryllus; species Gryllus longicercus. Next base: position 240,793 of record JAZDUA010000215.1, read on the forward strand.
AAGAACGCGCGCGGTCCGTGGCCTATTTTGTAGAGTACAGTTCCAGGATTCCCTTGACATTGATCAAAGAAACATCGAGGAATTGCAGATCAGGTCAGTTGGCTAGGATTCTCCTCCTAGACGAGGCTGAATTCGTCCTAGTTGAATAGCTAGCGTCGAAAATCCGCCTCAGTAGGAACTCTTGGACGGCGCTGCAGAGATAGGGGCAATGATGGCACTGAGCTATGTCAGTCGATTATGTTTTCGAAATAAGGTGATATGTTTCAGACACATCTAAGAAGTCATCAAGTGACTGGAAATTAATGCCATGGATGAATTGTAGTCATTAATAAATCGAAATGCACAGTTTTTAAATTGAATTAGAACCAATGCTTTAGATTGAGGAAAATCAATGACGGGGCGTAGCAATTCCAAGCCAATTTTTTTTATGAAAGGCTTTTTTTGTGAACGTTATTTAAGATCAGTTAATCTCTAAAATGTACAATCGGAATTGAAATTCGTCTAGAGCATAATTCAATAACACTGTAAAAAAGCCATTTTGTAGCAGGTAAATCTATATGTATTTCATACTGTTTTCAGTGTACTTATTCAAAATACGTAAAAAAATTCTCTACATTTAAAAAAATCATCATTACGCTGTCACGTCCCTTCCGGTTTATTATTTTGGCTTATATTTCAGGGAAATATTTAATTTGGTATTCGCAAGACAAGTTAATTTTCAGGCATATTTCCTGCGTATTTGAATTATTTATTTCAGAAATCCGTTAAATGCCAAGGTTTAAAAACCGCGTAATGGGCGGGATATTGCTTCCAGAGGACTGACTCATTGTTTCGTGCAGAAATTAAATGTGCGACTCCCGCAATGGAGTTTGAAAGACCTTAAAAATCGTGTTTAGAACAGAAACCTGTCCTGCGCCGTCTAGTGGGGTTTCAGCTCCAAACCAACAGGAAATAGCGCGAATAATCACATGAATAATTATTTAGTGTAATATTTATAGTAATTAATGAAACGAGGGGATAAAGAGGGGTATAATTGCACGACTTCAAGAAAATGGGCGATTATAGGAGCGAGTTTTCTTATTTAACACGACTGCAATTACATCCCTTTATCCACATGTTACATTCAACATTTTTTTGTTTCCAATTTAGAATAATTTAAATTTTAAAAATTTCAAGCACATATTTACCATTTGAGGCATACAGTTGATGACGTATTGCAGGAAATATTTGCAAATGGAAGGTACTAAACATATTGGGGATAACATATTAGAAGAAGCTGACAGTCATGAAAACATTCCTTCCCCCAAAAACTAAAGACAGGTATACCTCGTGTATTAATATTGGAAAGTAAAAAGAAAACTAGTCACTTGTGACACAATTTTGCTGTAGCATATTTTATCTTACAGGTAAACACATGTGACGTTTACATTTTTCAATCTTGTATTTCCAAGACCAAATATTTGACATGTAAAACATTTAATTTATTCATGTTAAATATTTTATGTTGATCCAATAGTCAGCTAGCTTAATGTTTATTCCGCCAATTTAGTTTTATTCATTCGTTGTTTATATGTAGTCGTAGGTACGTAATCTGTGATGTATATTTTGGTTCATGTTTCATGGCCTGTTGAAAGTACCTTTGCTTCGTCTGTGTTATAGTTTCTTAAAAGATTTGGTGCCTTTTCTGAATGCTGATTAGTAGGTGTGGAGCTTTAAATGGCCGATTGTATTTTAATAGCACGCATGCTAATAACATAGAGATAATCAACGATTTTTCATGGAGTTAATGAACGTATTTAGTTAACTAAACGAAAAAAGTAATAATTCTAATAATTATTATTACTATTGAAATGCAAGTAACTTTAAAAGGCTTGGATCAGCACCACTCCCGCGGCCAGTTAGGTTACACGTTCGGAAGGGGAGATTAGAAAGAGGTACTGGATATGCCACTGAGATACATATCTGGGATTCTAAAAATAGGCACATTGTTGTTCTCAGTTTGTAAGTAGAATCCATTCAGAGAGGTGTTTTGAAGTTGCTTTTGCAGCTGATTTGATTGTATTGATTAATGTGGTAGAAAAAGCAATTTTTTTGAGAAAACATGTCTAATTCTGAAGATGAAACTAAGTAAAAGGAGACATGAGGGGAGATAAGATGATTTAGTGACACTGAGACCTTTTCTATTTGGGCTATGAACAATTTTATTTTGCATTGACCAAGCAGGTGAGGGTGATGTTCTTTAAGACGAAAAACGATTCTCATTTTTCAAGATTTTGATGATCAAGTGATGATTTCGTTACAAATAATGTTTTATAAAACTGATATTACATATTAAGCTGATGTTACAATTCTATTATTACATAATTCAGTGTACATTTATCAATTTATTTAATACGTTAATTATCTTTTGTTTTTTAAAATCGAAGTCTTCACCCGATGTTTTATAATGGGTGCTAGTGTGTTATTATTATTGTATCATTTATTTTAACGCCAGTAACTTATTTATGTTCTTAAAAAAAATAGTTTTCTGTTATATTCATTGTAGCTTCAAGAAGGGAGAAATTCACGACCTCGAAACATCGCACAACGAACTTTAATTAAAGAAGAATAAACATTAAGTTTATAGCTACGTAATTCTATGTTTTATTTGTAAATGTTTACTTTAGTCTGACAAAAAACTGTGTCCAAACTCATCAGTTATGAGTGAATGGTAATAGAGGACAAATTCCTGTTATAATTTTATGTATGTATGTAGTTGAAGTTTAATACAAAGTTGAGTTTTATTGTTATTTTAAGTTCAACATTAATATTTCCAAAATATCCAAATATATTTAAAAAAAATAGTTTTAAATTCTAAGTCTTAAAACTATTTCATCCAACATTATGACTTCTGCCGGCCTGTCTGTCAGTTAATGGTCGGTCTTTCTGTTCGAACCTGTCCTACACGTTTAAATATTGGAACTATAGATTTATGTCAGTGCAATATATTTCTCAGTTTAAGTTTTCTAATCATTTTCTATATTTGTTTTCGAATTGTAAGTAATTACATATCGTGCGATTATACAGAATTTTCTTAAGTGTGAAAAAGAGTGGAACATAACATTACACATTAACACAAGTGTTAAAGAGAATCACAGTGTGATATATTTAATTATTATAGTTTTATTATTGATATATTTTTTATCAATTTGTAATTGGTTTTTCAAATAGTCGTTTTGCGAAATAAATATTATTCGCGCACGTTTTCTTGAGTTGCGAGAGGAGTGGGGAGGGTTTTTTTATAACCAAATGAAATTTACATCAAATTTGTTGTTCATTTTTCAAAGCAAAATAGTTTCGATTTCACGGGAGCGAACATTTCTGTTTACTAGATTTTGTCAACAACGCTAGTTGCTATCATTCTTCATTCAACTAATGTTGGCAAAGAGTGGGGGTAGGAATTGCGGAGCTCAAAAAAACGTGCGCATATAATATACGGAACTTATACAGCGCACGTTTTCGCTTTGACATCGCTTTACTATTACAATAGTCAGTAGCACAGCCGTTACTGGTTTGTTATTATAATATTTTTGTTATATTATTTGATTTTTTTAAATTCTTTATTGTCGTTGAACGACAATTTGCCAACAAAGACTTTAAACAATACACTGAAAACGGTCAAAATACAGTCTTTTGGAGAGTTGTTTAGCAAGAAACACCTAATTAACAAGTAATAGTTATTTTGTAATTTACAACAGAATAGTTCATTTTAATGGATATGTAATAGATAGACATTTTATTGTAAAGAAATAAAATTATATACAAAGTATGAAGAATATAGACGATCTGGACTGTAACCGCTAGCTCGTGTTTACAAGCAGATGCCTGCAAAACTTGTATCCTACCACTCAGCGTTCACCGGTTGACCTGGTACCGTATGATACCACCTGGTACCTGGCCTGATAATGATGGATAGAGGGCGGCACTACAAACACGGAATGGCCAGTCGTAGGCTTCGCCAATCAGAAAATATGCTCCATCTAAATTTATGAATTAATGAATGGGAAAAAATCAAGGTCGCGTCCATTTTGGTCAGTGACCCAACCGAGGAAGATACTAAAGAAGTAGCAGCGTCATTGGAGAACGTTTTATAATGTTCCTCCTATTCGCGATTATTTTGCACCGCGTTGGGCAGACATTTTGTAATATTTCTGTCTTGTTAATTATTTATCTTTCTATTAATTACTTTATTTATCCAATTATCTTTTTGTTAAACCTCTTTAAACTGTGGCGACCATTTCTAACTAGTTTAATTTCCGAATCATTCCAGGCTCTATAGAAAGTATTATTGGTAAGAATGTATTCTCTGTGTTAAACGTAACTGGAACTCGGCTATTTCTTTGTCTCACATCGAAAGACGACCTCAAGCCCTGACTTGCAGATTAAACATTACTTTAACTGCTATGATCTTCGTGACATCCTTTGCAAACCCGAATGTCACCTTTCAAGAATCTTCTTACCTTTGTTTGAGTCATCTGTACAAGACCCCTACAAATAAGGAAGGTGATAATACAGCGGCAAGTTTTAATTCTGAGAAAGTAATTTGAGTGTCTTGCAAAGATTAAATATTCTAGTAGAAAGGCAGGAAGGAAGAGTAGAAAAGGTCTTAATTATAATTTTGAAATCGTTTTAAAGGCACAATAAAAAGTTGTTTTTGAAATTGATAATTTTGAATTAACAATTCATTTTATCAACGGCTAAAACACACATCCTGCTTCTTAGATGCGTTTATGTTCGTGAATACACTGAAACATGATCATACTGAATTCAATAAATGAGAGCTATTTTTATTTAAACATTTCAATAAAAATATATGTATTTTCACTCTTTTTGTGATTTCTTTTTAGTTTTTCAAGTGATATCTGAATTAGAAAACAGAAGTGTTTATGTGGATCAAAATATATCATCAATTTGTCGGAATTGCGAAAATGTTTGTGCTGTATTAATACAACTTCCTTTTCTACGTGAAAACTAGAAGTTAGCGCGCAGAAATCGAACATATTCTCATTATTAACGCAATGTCTGGTAACTCAGTATCAGAAGAAATGTTCGATTAGTAATTTGAGTAAGATTATCTTCTATATTTAGTGCTACGACTATAAACATCTTTTGTAAAATCCACTGTTTATAAACAAAGCTTCAAATGTAGACTACAGTCCTTCTCCCGGTGAACTTTGAATCACTGTTCTCTTTCACTTCAGGGTTGGAGAGGTAAGCTTTTGACCGCCGTTGCGCGTAAGGGTGAGCGAGCCTGGTCAGGGCTCTACGCAACGTTGTGCTACGTTCTGCCAGCAGAAGTTGGGTTGCCTTTTCCTGCTGATTTCGTCTCTGTCTTGTCTCGTCGCAGCCTCCTCATAAGAGCCAAGTAGTCCCCTTCAGGAGCGGCCAACCAAGTGACGACTGCCGCCCGGAAGAAGTCCGTGACGTAACCGGCTGCCCGGTAAGCCAAGTCCCTATCTTTACGAGAAGCAACGGTCCAGAGGGTAAAATATTTTTCACCAAGACTGGCATTGTCGTGTGTAGTCAACCAGATTATAACCTCAGTGAGCATTTCAATACCTCCGGAAATAAGTGTCATTTTAATATATAGTTTAATTCTGTAACAAAAGGGACAAGAAAATATTTTTTATTTTACTCATATTCTCAGTGTTTTAGAGACTTATCAAATAATGTCTTACGTTTTCGCATCGACTGTCGTGCCTCTTCTGTTTCCGCTCCCTCGTGTCTGTCCATTGCCCGTCGCAGTGTGTGGCGTGGGAGGGTTTTTCCCCTCCTTGTGTCTTTGACCAGGAGGAATCTGGTCGTCCTCTCGGCGAAGTACAGAGTTGCCTCGCTGGAGGTACTGTACCTTTCTCAAGGTCATCGCGAGGCAGACAATGTTGCACATCACTAGACAGCACACAGGGCCGTAATAGAACAGCGCGGTTCCAGATTTCATAAAAGGAACTCTTAGTGACGAATCATTATCTGAAATATCAAAATGTATAGATACATTGTTTGGTAGAATTACCTGAAAATAAACGTTCCTGTTAATAAATGAAGTCGATATAAACAATATCCTCAAAAATAATATGAAAATTATAGGTGTTACAAATTTGTTGATGCATCGCAGGGGATTTACTGATAATTGAAATTTGTGTTAGCAATCGATCGAATGTTATTATGAACTGTATCTGTCAACTTTAATTCTTAAAATGAACATTAAATGATGGAGTGATAAGGAAGTTGTGATGGGGCGAGAGAAGGGGGTAAAAGGAGAGGAAGGGGAGTTAAAATGGATGAAGTGATAAAGGAGCTAATGGAAACATTGATTCTATATAAAATACTGCCATATTCATGTGAAATTATTACATTCTACCATTGAATTCATACTTTTTAGATAATTTTAGATACTAATACTTAATACTTTTGGAAAATTTTCTAGTTTCAATATCAACAGTACTAACATTTTCAAAAACCATTTGGAGACCAGTTTTTATTGTATGAGTTGTGGCCTAATTTTGTCTGTGAGAAGGTCCTGTAATATTTCTCTCATGTTCTTTCATTCCTGTAAATAATTTCCTCCACCTACCTTCGGAATAGAAAAGCGGTTCAACGTAACACACTCTTGTCTCCATAAGCGAGGGGATGTACCACGCAGGAGTCTTCTTGCCATTCGGTTGAGTAAACAAGATGCAACACGCTATTGTGAGCACTGCGGGCAGCCCCCAGGCGAAGGCTGAAATCGCCAGGAATTTCTTTCCACATCCTTTATTTAAGCGTGTCATATGCAACCTACAAAACAAAGAGAAGTACGAAACGACACAAATAAATCTCACTAGCATTGGAGTATACCAAGGTACAGAGTTCTCTGTATTTTCCGTGCCACCGTTATTGTAAAAGAACATGAAATCGCCAGCAATAAAGGCAAATCCCTTTCAATCAACTACCAGAAGGCCTTTGACAGTATACCAAACGATTAAATTTTGATGGCCCTGGAGTACTATAGATTGCATCCTAGACTTAAATAGTTTTGCAAGGCTTATGTTGCTTATGAAGTCGTAGAATACCACGTAACTAATAAACAGCGGAAAGGAAGTGGCAGAAAAAAAAGTATTCAGATTAACTAGTTCGGCTAAAATTACAAAACCGAAAGGTGGTTTTTATAAGCTTGTGAACAAAGTAAATAGACTCAATCGTGAAAACTGTTGAGGTCAACACATTCAGGTCGTAGTCTCAGCACGAATGTTTTCCACCTCTGTACGTAAGGTTTTGATGTATATTTGAAGGGTCATATCTTCTAAACCAACTGAGAAAAGCGATCTCAGACATATTGTGAAATAAATAACAGCTTTTTCGGTATTTTGTAACCATAAATCGTGGTTTCTGATTACGCTACACATTGGAGAAATTAATTTGCCACATATAGGAGGAAGAGCACCTCTTTTAAGATTTCGCGGAAGCATAAAACGAGTTTTTCAGTCGAAAAAATGGCACTTTTCTCTACAGCATTACATAACTTTCTTATACTGCATATACTACTCAGTTTGTAAGTGCGTATACGAGGAAGTAAACATTAATTATTATGAAGGAGAAAGTGTGAACTTCTGATGTGATATTTTGTTTGTGTAGTGTATCATAGTGTTCTTTCGCGAAAAGAGATTTTTAACAATAATGTTCAGTCGTATCTAACAGATTTGGTTTTTGCAGATGTGGATCCTTAGTTTCACTATTTAGTGATCTGATAATTGCGTTGATTTATTACTTCTGGAACGGAAGAGTTCGAACATGGGGCGTTTCTTACCGCAAAGACCAAGAAGAAATGTATTTTGCAGATACCGACAGGAAAGAGTAGCTGTTGAAACAGCACATTTTTCGTACCTGAAGCCCCTCGCCATGTTTGCACACAGGGCCGTCAGCCAAAACCAGGCAGCCGTCAGCACGAAGTACATCGGCAGAGCTACACACAGAAGGCACTCTCAGTGAAATGTTAGATTGCTCTATAAATAAGAAAGTTAGTCGTTACACACATGTTCGAAAAAATAGTTTTCGAAATAGGGAAAATAAGTACATGTGCCATGTTTGTAATCACCATTTCTGAGTTAATAGTATATGATAGAGGAATGGCTTAAACAATTATTATCAGGACACGTTACTTTCTCGTATTAAAACAGAGTAATATTCATTGTGTATGAAAAAAACGAGTGACGCTCCAAAGTAGCTCGGAATTTCTCGCAGTTTTCTGATTTCTTTAGTCTGGGCTAGCTTTTCGGGTTTGTCCACCCTCGTCCCAGCAGCCATCAATTGCCGCCTAAAGTAATTTTTTAACATTTCTCACTTTTTTCATGCCCGAAAGATAAAATGGAAATATTACTTTAACAATACTAGAGATGAGTAATCTATGGCTCTAAATGAACATTTTTATTGAAAAATCTTGGAGCCATTTCTTAAAAAAAGGGCGTTTAAGCGTTCCTGAAAATCTCGAATTTTGAGCTCATTTGAGTTATCGTGAAAATTCATTGGAAATTATTTAAAGTAATTACTCACAAATGCTATAGTGAATAAATACTTCCGAAATTAAATTAGTGACAACATAAGATATATGTAAATGTGACTTTGGTTGTCAACTGTGACTGTGACGCTGGTTTGCCTAGCGTGCACTACGAATCTGTAACTAGTTCACACTTTCACCTTAAAATGTTGCAGAAATGCTATTAGAACTTTAATGAGAACTAAAAATTTTGAAGGTAAAAATTGTAATATATTGTTTTGAAATTATAAAATGCAATTAAAGCTTTTAACAAAATAATTCAGATAGATAACGGTTTATATGTGATTTGCGCCATTTATTTTACGCAAATCTTATATGAATATAGTCACTAAAATATGTCGCCAAAAAATGAATATACCTACCAACATACTGACATACACTCTGAAGATCTGGTGGTATGAAGTATTTTTCTTCTTCATCCAATCGGTCACTAATTGACAAGTAGTACCCAATTTGCCCGATGTTGAAGGCCAAGAGGCAGGCAGCGAAGACAGCGACCGTGGATTTTCCGTCGCATGCTTTTGTTGCACGCGACAGCCAGGAGCGAGACCATCAACAGCAGAGCGGAGAGACAGCACAGCGGCCGCAGCAGCCAGTAGACGCCTCTGGTTGTACGTGTGCGCTCGCAGTAGAAGACGCCTTCCCCCAAGCGGCCGTCGCCGGCGCGGTAGAAGTCGAAGCAGGTGGTCCAGGTGGAGAAGTGGAACTGGTGGATGCTCTGGGCGCGGCTGGCCCAGTCGGCGTACTTGTCCTCGAAGGGCAGCAGTCGGTGGTGCAGGCAGGAACTGAAGTCCTCGAAGGGAATCTCGGGGTCGAAGGCGGCGAGGGAGGACTTCTTGGGCGTCCAGAGTCCGCGGCCGTCCTCGCCCTTGAGCAGCTTCCCGTAGCGGCAGCACTTCCTCGCGCACTCCTGGGCGAAGGGCCCCAGGGGCGGCGGCGCGCCGTCCACGCAGTAGTCGGCCACCCGGGAGCCGCCTCCGGGCTTGGGCCTGGCCGCGAACACGCCGGCGTTGAGCGCGACGAAGGCGTCGCTCGAGGCGTCCTGGCTCCGGAGCAGAGAGCCGTTCCGGAGGGACGACGCGGTGACCGGCGCGACGAGGAACGGGGCGAGCGCACCCTCGAGTCCATGAGGACGGTGCTGCGGGAGCCCGGGCGGCAGCCATCGCCGCACCCACGCCCTGTCGAGAGGAGGCAGGCAAAAATCCGCGTCTCTTTGGACGGAGAAGTTGCCTGGCCAGGCGGCGTCCGCGCAGGATTCCCCGTAGGCGGAGAGCATCTGGTAGGGCAGGCAGCACTTGTTTATCAACATCACACTATCATCTTCATCGGCGCCCGTGGTGACCGCCCGGAGCGCCAGCATCAACGTAAGAAATGCAGACGAACGCATCGAGCACGAGGTTGATAAGACCTCGAGAAATAGATGGGTAAGCTTTCCCCTCGCCAAAGAGAAGAGACAAGACGAGCGAGTGGTGCTGATGGTTGAGCGAACCTCTCCCTTGATATCACCTCTAGCAACGGAATCTTTGTCCACTAAAATGTGCCCCTCGCCGGAGAGAAGGGCGAAAATGGACGAGTGGCGCTGGTAGTTGAGCAAACCATTCTCCCTTCACAGAATATGCACAGTGAAGTAGTCGTCCGCTAATAATTGTCTTCTTCACTCAAGTGTCGCAGACGAAATTTGATGCGTGATGTTCGTTCTTGCTATCTCTAATCGTGTAGAAAAGGTTAAAAATCTAAGGACCAAGAGTTAAACCAATGGGCAGTTGTGGATGTTTCAGACACAGGGCGAAAGGCGTCCGCTGTCCACGGTGATCGAGCAGATGTTTGTGTGTCCCTTCCGCTCGATGCCATGGGACCACGGGGTCCTGTTTACCGAGCGTCTGGGAATGTGGTCTGGCCGAATAGTCGGCTTCCCCCTACCGCATCTGGGAAAACCTGGACAGCGTGAACGGTAAGAGATACTAGCTTATTGTAAGCTTATTCGTTTGTAAGCTCATTGATTTTTCCTTAATTTCTTACTTATAAACTAGTAAAACGTGGCGTCGCCGACGCTGTAAACTGCTTTAAAAATATTTTAATGACTTGAAATTTTTTTCATGCCCAGATTTGAAAAAATACATTATTTTAGAATCAGGTATTTGACTTAACAATGAATCGTACTAGCGGATAATGTTATACTTCCGTTCAAAAGTTCCCAACACCCTAATGCTTTGTATGTTATCTCCACAAAGATATGAACTGGTCTTATTGCAGTTTCAGAAATATAACCGCCATAGCAAATACTTGCAGGTTGTGTTGCCTATAGGTGAATTTTAGTACAGCTACATTTTTAAGCTTTTTTCGCTATTATTCACAGAAATGTATGTTGCACATTTGCATTAGCACAAATGCTAAATGTACAAACGCAGTCCCAATTAGATCCGAAAATTCTGTTGCAACAACTTTTAAACTGCCTTTGTTTCTTCCTCGGATTTCCTTATTTTTCTCCCCTAATTTTTGAAGAGATTGAAACTTTACAAACTTATTTGTGTTCGCTTCTACCTCTGCAATTGGTTTATTATTTCTTTTGTGTGTGAATCTAGCATTGCATGCAAATCTTAACATTATAAGGCGACTGTTTTATATGTTTATGTGAATAAGGTGTTAGTTAAATTTTTAAAATAAGTTCCGAGTCAAATTCATTTGAAAATCGCACACTTAAGTAAGAACAATTTGCACACTTAAGTACGTAGAAGTAAGAAGTCGTACATTACGTTCATTCATTCTCTAGCATTAGTTTTGTTTTCTCCGTATTCACTTGAAATTCTTCAGGTTAATAATTTCCGAGGCAATACTGTTTGTAGGTTGGCACAAATTTATTTTTTAAATACTTTAATTCGAATCTAAATTCAAATCAATCTGCAGCGCGATTTTCTTGGTAATTCAATTGTTCATTTAAAGATGTCAACATCAGTGTTGTCAAAGTCGTAAAAGAAAATTATGGCGAAAATGATTGCTAAACTTTTGTTAAGTACGGATAAATGTGAGGCTGAATTTTTTTTAAAATAATATTGACGTGTTATGTATCACATTGGAACCAGACCACTTCGAATTGTATCATCATACTTAAAACACGGACATTTGAAACATCAGTGTTATATGTCGATGGTTTCATCGACGTCAAAAACTTTTTGGTTATGTATCGATGTTTTGCTAAAAATTTGACGTCTCTACTAGGGAGGGGGGGGGCTCGTGGGCATTGTACCCGACACCAGCCAATGAGCATCAGACACCAGTTGGCGTCACAATAATAACGGGAATTTTAAATGCACCAAGATACCAAAATTATTATCTCGTTCAAGACATTGAGGAAGATTTATGAAGCATTTCTTTTAAATATTGTACACCTTATCGTGTTATTTTTGGTTGGTTACCGTCGAAAATTGTAGAACTTGCAAATGTTTTTCAACACTTCTCGTTCTTCATGCAACATGGCGGCCAGCGTCTGGTCTGACTACTGAAGCGAAGTGCCCGTGCTGTGGTCACGTGGTTCGTGACGCAAACAGGTTTTGCGTAGAAAGAGCAAAAATCGGTGCGAAGGAGGAACTTGCCCATGTATTTCCACCATGATCACTACCTAATGTCTGCTAGCGGGGGGATTCCACCTCAACATATCTCCTCCCAGCAGAACTGGACTCCAGACGGGACAAGCACTGACTTCCGACCGGACTCCGGACATGGTGTGGTGGCGTAGTGAACGTATTACCCGCGCACCTTTTCTTGAACGATGACCTTGGTCCCCCCTCCCTTGTGCAAAAACAGTTGAAGGCAAAAGCTCGCAGCGGGCACTGATGACAACCTTCCAAGCATTAAAACTTCGTTGGCGCGAAACAGATGCTAGTCAACGCCAGTTGCTTTCATAGTGCAGAACCCCTGTTTTGTCAATATCGAAAGAAATGGCTGAGTTAGGTCCAGGGCCCTCGAGGGAGTCACCTAAAACTCCCGAAAAAGTTAAGCACAAGATGCAGTTTTGACTTTCATTTCACAAACGTCGCATTACTTAAAATTCTCTAGAGGCCGACTTTGTAACTAATGCCCCCACTCCACCCGAAATCGTCAATCCATCGTTCAAGAAAAGTTGCCCGAGTAATAAGAGCAACTGCGTGTGAGTGAGGGCGAGGGAAGAGATTAGGAAAAGGAAAGAGGAAGGGGCAGGCACGAACGCGTGTCCTGCATTTTAGGGTTCAGTTCCAGGATGATCAGAGGTTCCTTGATATTAATCAAACATCGAGAAATCACCGATCAGGTCGTTTGGCGCGAATTTTCCTCCAGGAAGTGGCTGAATTCGACACAGTGAAATACACAGCTAGTGCCGAAAGTCCGCCGCTGTCGGGAGCCTGAGACGTTGCAGAGACAGCGGCAACGCTGGCACGGAGCTAACTGAGCCTGCGACATATTCGAACTGCGGTCGACCTCACAGACGTCTGACCAGGCATCAGCTGACCGGAAATTAATGGAAATCGCAGTTTCTAAACGGAATTAGAGCCGATGCTTTAGATTGCGGAAAAAAAGAGTAATATCAAGGTGATTAATTTGAAATACACAGCTAGTGCCGAAAGTCCACCGCTGTCGGGAGCCTAAGACGTTGCAGAGACAGCGGCAACGCTGGCACGGAGCTAACTTAGCCTGTGACATATTCGAACTGCGGTCGACCTCAGAGACATCTGACCAGGCATCAGCTGACCGGAAATTAATGGAAATCGCAGTTTCTAAACGGAATTAGAGCCGATGCTTTAGATTGCGGAGGAAAAAAGTAATATCAAGGTGATGAATTTGAAATACACAGCTAGTGCCGAAAGTCCACCGCTGTCGGGAGCCTGAGACGTCGTTGCAGAGACAACGGCAACGCTGGCACGGAGCTAACTTAGACTGTGACATATTCGAACTGCGGTCGACCTCAGAGACATCTGACCAGGCATCAGCTGACCGGAAATTAATGGAAATCGCAGTTTCTAAACGGAATTAGAGCCGATGCTTTAGATTGCGGAAAAAAAGAGTAATATCAAGGTGATTAATTTGAAATACACAGCTAGCGCCGAAAGTCCACCGCTGTCGGGAGCCTAAGACGTTGCAGAGACAGCGGCAACGCTGGCACGGAGCTAACTTAGCCTGTGACATATTCGAACTGCGGTCGACCTCAGAGACATCTGACCAGGCATCAGCTGACCGGAAATTAATGGAAATCGCAGTTTCTAAACGGAATTAGAGCCGATGCTTTAGATTGCGGAGGAAAAAAGTAATATCAAGGTGATGAATTTGAAATACACAGCTAGTGCCGAAAGTCCACCGCTGTCGGGAGCCTGAGACGTCGTTGCAGAGACAACGGCAACGCTGGCACGGAGCTAACTTAGACTGTGACATATTCGAACTGCGGTCGACCTCAGAGACATCTGACCAGGCATCAGCTGACCGGAAATTAATGGAAATCGCAGTTTCTAAACGGAATTAGAGCCGATGCTTTAGATTGCGGAAAAAAGTAATATCAAGGTGATTAATTTGAAATACACAGCTAGTGTCGAAAGTCCCCCGCTGTCGGGAGCCTGAGACGTTGCAGAGACAGCGGCAATGCTGGCACGGAGCTAACTTAGCCTGTGACATATTCGAACTGCGGTCGACCTCGGAGACATCTGACCAGGCATCAGCTGACCGGAAATTAATGGAAATCGCAGTTTCAAAACGGAATTAGAGCCGATGCTTTAGATTGCGGAGGAAAAAAGTAATATCAAGGTGATGAATTTGAAATACACAGCTAGTGCCGAAAGTCCACCGCTGTCGGGAGCCTGAGAAGTCGTTGCAGAGACAACGGCAACGCTGGCACGGAGCTAACTTAGACTGTGACATATTCGAACTGCGGTCGACCTCAGAGACATCTGACCAGGCATCAGCTGACCGGAAATTAATGGAAATCGCAGTTTCTGAACAGAATTAGAGCCGATGCTTTAGATTGCGGAGGAAAAGAGTAATATCAAGGTGATTAATTTGAAATACACAGCTAGTGCCGAAAGTCCGCCGCTGTCGGGAGCCTTAGACGTTGCAGAGACAGCGGCAATGCTGGCACGGAGCTAACTGAGCCTTCGACATATTCGAACTGCGGTCGACCTCAGAGACGTCTGACCAGGCATCAGCTGAACGGAAATTAATGGAAATCGCAGTTTCTGAACAGAATTAGAGCCGATGCTTTAGATTGCGGAGAAAAAAAGTAATATCAAGGTGATGAATTTGAAATACACAGCTAGTGCCGAAAGTCCACCGCTGTCGGGAGCCTGAGACGTTGTTGCAGAGACAACGGCAACGCTGGCACGGAGCTAACTTAGACTGTGACATATTCGAACTGCGGTCGACCTCAGAGACATCTGACCAGGCATCAGCTGACCGGAAATTAATGGAAATCGCAGTTTCTGAACGGAATTAGAGCCGATGCTTTAGATTGCGGAGGAAAAAAGTAATATCAAGATGATGAATTTGAAATACACAGCTAGTGCCGAAAGTCCACCGCTGTCGGGAGCCTGAGACGTTGCAGAGACAGCGGCAATGCTGGCACGGAGCTAACTGAGCCTTCGACATATTCGAACTGCGGTCGTCCTCAGAGACGTCTGACCAGGCATCAGCTGAACGGAAATTAATGGAAATCGCAGTTTCTGAACAGAATTAGAGCCGGTGCTTTAGATTGCGGAGAAAAAAAGTAATATCAAGGTGATGAATTTGAAATACACAGCTAGTGCCGAAAGTCCGCCGCTGTCGGGAGCCTGAGACGTCGTTGCAGAGACAACGGCAACGCTGGCACGGAGCTAACTTAGACTGTGACATATTCGAACTGCGGTCGACCTCAGAGACATCTGACCAGGCATCAGCTGACCGGAAATTAATGGAAATCGCAGTTTCTGAACGGAATTAGAGCCGATGCTTTAGATTGCGGAGAAAAAAAGTAATATCAAGGTGATGAATTTGAAATACACAGCTAGTGCCGAAAGTCCACCGCTGTCGGGAGCCTGAGACGTCGTTGGAGAGACAACGGCAACGCTGGCACGGAGCTAACTTAGACTGTGACATATTCGAACTGCGGTCGACCTCAGAGACATCTGACCAGGCATCAGCTGACCGGAAATTAATGGAAATCGCAGTTTCTGAACGGAATTAGAGCCGATGCTTTAGATTGCGGAGGAAAAAAGTAATATCAAGGTGATGAATTTGAAATACACAGCTAGTGCCGAAAGTCCACCGCTGTCTGGAGCCCAAGACGTTGCAGAGACAGCGGCAACGCTGGCACGGAGCTAACTTAGACTGTGACATATTCGAACTGCGGTCGACCTCAGAGACATCTGACCAGGCATCAGCTGACCGGAAATTAATGGAAATCGCAGTTTCTGAACGGAATTAGAGCCGATGCTTTAGATTGCGGAGGAAAAAAGTAATATCAAGGTGATGAATTTGAAATACACAGCTAGTGCCGAAAGTCCACCGCTGTCAGGAGCCCAAGACGTTGCAGAGACAGCGGCAACGCTGGCACGGAGCTAACTTAGACTGTGACATATTCGAACTGCGGTCGACCTCAGAGACATCTGACCAGGCATCAGCTGACCGGAAATTAATGGAAATCGCAGTTTCTGAACGGAATTAGAGCCGATGCTTTAGATTGCGGAGGAAAAAAGTAATATCAAGGTGATGAATTTGAAATACACAGCTGGTGCCGAAAGTCCACCGCTGTCAGGAGCCCAAGACGTTGCAGAGACAGCGGCAACGCTGGCACGGAGCTAACTTAGACTGTGACATATTCGAACTGCGGTCGACCTCAGAGACATCTGACCAGGCATCAGCTGACCGGAAATTAATGGTAATCGCAGTTTCTGAACGGAATTAGAGCCGATGCTTTAGATTGCGGAGGAAAAAAGTAATATCAAGGTGATGAATTTGAAATACACAGCTAGTGCCGAAAGTCCACCGCTGTCAGGAGCCCAAGACGTTGCAGAGACAGCGGCAACGCTAGCACGGAGCTAACTTAGACTGTGACATATTCGAACTGCGGTCGACCTCAGAGACATCTGACCAGGCATCAGCTGACCGGAAATTAATGGAAATCGCAGTTTCTGAACGGAATTAGAGCCGATGCTTTAGATTGCGGAGGAAAAAAGTAATATCAAGGTGATGAATTTGAAATACACAGCTAGTGCCGAAAGTCCACCGCTGTCGGGAGCCTGAGACGTCGTTGCAGAGACAACGGCAACGCTGGCACGGAGCTAATTTAGACTGTGACATATTCGAACTGCGGTCGACCTCAGAGACATCTGACCAGGCATCAGCTGACCGGAAATTAATGGAAATCGCAGTTTCTGAACAGAATTAGAGCCGATGCTTTAGATTGCGGAGGAAAAGAGTAATATCAAGGTGATTAATTTGAAATACACAGCTAGTGCCGAAAGTCCGCCGCTGTCGGGAGCCTTAGACGTTGCAGAGACAGCGGCAATGCTGGCACGGAGCTAACTGAGCCTTCGACATATTCGAACTGCGGTCGACCTCAGAGACGTCTGACCAGGCATCAGCTGAACGGAAATTAATGGAAATCGCAGTTTCTGAACAGAATTAGAGCCGATGCTTTAGATTGCGGAGAAAAAAAGTAATATCAAGGTGATGAATTTGAAATACACAGCTAGTGCCGAAAGTCCACCGCTGTCGGGAGCCTGAGACGTCGTTGCAGAGACAACGGCAACGCTGGCACGGAGCTAACTTAGACTGTGACATATTCGAACTGCGGTCGACCTCAGAGACATCTGACCAGGCATCAGCTGACCGGAAATTAATGGAAATCGCAGTTTCTGAACGGAATTAGAGCCGATGCTTTAGATTGCGGAGGAAAAAAGTAATATCAAGGTGATGAATTTGAAATACACAGCTAGTGCCGAAAGTCCACCGCTGTCGGGAGCCTGAGACGTTGCAGAGACAGCGGCAATGCTGGCACGGAGCTAACTGAGCCTTCGACATATTCGAACTGCGGTCGTTCTCAGAGACGTCTGACCAGGCATCAGCTGAACGGAAATTAATGGAAATCGCAGTTTCTGAACAGAATTAGAGCCGGTGCTTTAGATTGCGGAGAAAAAAAGTAATATCAAGGTGATGAATTTGAAATACACAGCTAGTGCCGAAAGTCCGCCGCTGTCGGGAGCCTGAGACGTCGTTGCAGAGACAACGGCAACGCTGGCACGGAGCTAACTTAGACTGTGACATTCGAACTGCGGTCGACCTCAGAGACATCTGACCAGGCATCAGCTGACCGGAAATTAATGGAAATCGCAGTTTCTGAACGGAATTAGAGCCGATGCTTTAGATTGCGGAGGAAAAAAGTAATATCAAGGTGATGAATTTGAAATACACAGCTAGTGCCGAAAGTCCACCGCTGTCAGGAGCCCAAGACGTTGCAGAGACAGCGGCAACGCTGGCACGGAGCTAACTTAGACTGTGACATATTCGAACTGCGGTCGACCTCAGAGACATCTGACCAGGCATCAGCTGACCGGAAATTAATGGAAATCGCAGTTTCTGAACGGAATTAGAGCCGATGCCTTAGATTGCGGAGAAAAAAAGTAATATCAAGGTGATGAATTTGAAATACACAGCTAGTGCCGAAAGTCCACCGCTGTCGGGAGCCTGAGACGTCGTTGGAGAGACAACGGCAACGCTGGCACGGAGCTAACTTAGACTGTGACATATTCGAACTGCGGTCGACCTCAGAGACATCTGACCAGGCATCAGCTGACCGGAAATTAATGGAAATCGCAGTTTCTGAACGGAATTAGAGCCGATGCTTTAGATTGCGGAGGAAAAAAGTAATATCAAGGTGATGAATTTGAAATACACAGCTAGTGCCGAAAGTCCACCGCTGTCTGGAGCCCAAGACGTTGCAGAGACAGCGGCAACGCTGGCACGGAGCTAACTTAGACTGTGACATATTCGAACTGCGGTCGACCTCAGAGACATCTGACCAGGCATCAGCTGACCGGAAATTAATGGAAATCGCAGTTTCTGAACGGAATTAGAGCCGATGCTTTAGATTGCGGAGGAAAAAAGTAATATCAAGGTGATGAATTTGAAATACACAGCTAGTGCCGAAAGTCCACCGCTGTCAGGAGCCCAAGACGTTGCAGAGACAGCGGCAACGCTAGCACGGAGCTAACTTAGACTGTGACATATTCGAACTGCGGTCGACCTCAGAGACATCTGACCAGGCATCAGCTGACCGGAAATTAATGGAAATCGCAGTTTCTGAACGGAATTAGAGCCGATGCTTTAGATTGCGGAGGAAAAAAGTAATATCAAGGTGATGAATTTGAAATACACAGCTAGTGCCGAAAGTCCACCGCTGTCAGAAGCCCAAGACGTTGCAGAGACAGCGGCAACGCTGGCACGGAGCTAACTTAGACTGTGACATATTCGAACTGCGGTCGACCTCAGAGACATCTGACCAGGCATCAGCTGACCGGAAATTAATGGAAATCGCAGTTTCTGAACGGAATTAGAGCCGATGCTTTAGATTGCGGAGGAAAAAAGTAATATCAAGGTGATGAATTTGAAATACACAGCTAGTGCCGAAAGTCCACCGCTGTCGGGAGCCTAAGACGTTGCAGAGACAGCGGCAACGCTGGCACGGAGCTAACTGAGCATGGAACATATTCGAACTGCGGTCGACCTCAGAGACATCTGACCAGGCATCAGCTGACCGGAAATTAATGGAAATCGCAGTTTCTGAATTGAATTAGAGCCGATGCTTTAGATTGCGGAGAAAAAAAGTAATATCAAGGTGATGAATTTGAAATACACAGCTAGTGCCGAAAGTCCGCCGCTGTCGGGAGCCTGAGACGTCGTTGCAGAGACAACGGCAACGCTGGCACGGAGCTAACTTAGACTGTGACATATTCGAACTGCGGTCAACCTCAGAGACATCTGACCAGGCATCAGCTGACCGGAAATCAATGGAAATCGCAGTTTCTGAACAGAATTAGAGCCGATGCTTTAGATTGCGGAGAAAAAAAGTAATATCAAGGTGATGAATTTGAAATACACAGCTAGTGCCGAAAGTCCGCCGCTGTCGGGAGCCTGAGACGTCGTTGCAGAGACAACGGCAACGCTGGCACGGAGCTAACTGAGCCTGTGACATATTCGAACTGCGGTCGACCTCAGAGACATCTGACCAGGCATCAGCTGACCGGAAATTAATGAAAATCGCAGTTTCTGAACAGAATTAGAGCCGATGCTTTAGATTGCGGAGAAAAAAAGTAATATCAAGGTGATGAATGTGAAATACACTGCTAGTGTCGAAAGTCCACCGCTGTCAGGAGCCCAAGACGTTGCAGAGACAGCGGCAACGCTGGCACGGAGCTAACTGAGCCTGCGACATATTCGAACTGCGGTCGACCTCGGAGACATCTGACCAGGCATCAGCTGACCGGAAATTAATGGAAATCGCAGTTTCTAAACGGAATTAGAGCCGATGCTTTAGATTGCGGAGGAAAAAAGTAATATCAAGGTGATGAATTTGAAATACACTGCTAGTGTCGAAAGTCCACCGCTGTCGGGAGCCTGAGACGTTGCAGAGACAGCGGCAACGCTGGCACGGAGCTAACTGAGCCTGCGACATATTCGAACTGCGGTCGACCTCAGAGACGTCTGACCAGGCATCAGCTGACCGGAAATCAATGGAAATCGCAGTTTCTGAACAGAATTAGAGCCGATGCTTTAGATTGCGGAGAAAAAAAGTAATATCAAGGTGATGAATTTGAAATACACAGCTAGTGCCGAAAGTCCGCCGCTGTCGGGAGCCTGAGACGTCGTTGCAGAGACAACGGCAACGCTGGCACGGAGCTAACTTAGCCTGCGACATATTCGAACTGCGGTCAACCTCGGAGACATCTGACCAGGCATCAGCTGACCGGAAATTAATGGAAATCGCAGTTTCTAAACGGAATTAGAGCCGATGCTTTAGATTGCGGAGAAAAAGAGTAATATCAAGGTGATTAATTTGAAATACACAGCTAGTGCCGAAAGTCCGCCGCTGTCGGGAGCCTGAGACGTTGCAGAGACGGCGGCAACGCTGGCACGGAGCTAACTGAGCCTGCGACATATTCGAACTGCGGTCGACCTCAGAGACATCTGACCAGGCATCAGCCGACCGGAAATTAATGGAAATCGCAGTTTCTAAACGGAATTAGAGCCGATGCTTTAGATTGCGGAGAAAAAGAGTAATATCAAGGTGAAGAATTTAGAGTGTTTATTAATTTAAGCGTATCTTTCAGGGCTTAGAGGCCATTCTAATTTCTAAAATTTATAAGGTTTATCTTAATGGATACGCGCGCGGTGTTGCCGACTTTTGTTATTCTCTTAATTATAATATGCAAAATAATTATCACTTATTAATGTTTTTGGATTGTCTATTTAGTTGTTATTTATTTTTCGTATCTTTTAATTGGAGACAATCATTGGATACATTAAATCTGAATCACTTTATTTGAAAACTTATATTTTTGGATTCAATTAAAATTATTTTTCAATTATTATTAAATGTACTACGTTTCGCGATATGGTTTATCGCTTCCTCAAGTACAATTTCATGTCAATGCGATTGTCATTTAATGTTCACACATGTAACATATCCAATAGTTTAACATTAACATTCATAATGTGATATATTTATGACATTCATAATACCATTCATAATGGGATATATTGAATGGAATTTATTTCTGGATGTTCCATTTATTTGTGAAATTATCGTTGCTGGTCTGTATGATGTACTAGAAATAAAAAAAAAATGTTTATAATAGTTTTTGTTCATTTACTATTTCATTTTTTCCCCAAAAAAATTACTTACGAACTTGACAGCAAAGATAAAACGTTATAGTCAGCTTTCTGCTTTACTGACTTCCAGAGCATCAATAACTGTTTATTTTTTAATGAATTAGGATGGAACTAAATATGGTTTTGTTTGGTTGTAAGTCTTCATTTAAAAGAAAATAAAACATTTAAGAATGAACTTAAAATACATTGGAGACATGGCGAAAAATAATTGTATGTATTCGAAAAAAGCGACAGTGTTCCATAAAGAACCTCTTCGAAGAACTTTCATGAAACCACAACAATGCAAACTGAAAAACAGTTTCATTTGTGGGAAAAATGGCGCTTTAGGAAGAATTGGTAAGAAAATATGTGCCCATTGCTGGCAGCGCCCATCGACTGAGATGTGTTGATGTAGACGGTGTAATATTATTACATAACCCTTACTAAGGGACGAGAAAGTATGTGGTTGTTTTAACACCACTAGTTTTAAACGAAAAAGAGAAATTATCACACAAAAGCCGAACCTGTTCTCGCTATTAATGCAATGTAAGGTAACTCGCTTTCAAAAGAAATGTTCTACTAACAATTTGAGTGAGATCTTCTGTATTTAGTACTACAACTATAAATATCTTTAGTGTCAGGTACTGTTTAAAAAATAAGCTTGAAATGTCGAGTATTGTCCTTCTAAAAATGGATATGGAACTACTGTCTTATTTCCCCCGTAGTTGGCGAGGTGAGCTTTGGAGTGCCGTTGCGCAGAGGGGAGGCGAGCGTGTGCGCTCTGCTCGCCAGGAGGCGCCCTGGTCGGGACTCCTCTACGCAACGTTGAGCTTCCTTCTGCCTACGTCGCCTGCTGACTTCTCTCTCTTTCCTCGACGCAGCGTCCTCCAGACGATGCCCAGGTAGCCCCCTTCAGGAGCGGCTAACCAAGTGACAATTACCGCCCGGAAGAAGTCCGTGACGTAACCGGCTGCGCGATAAGCCAAGTGCCAGTCCTTTAGATACAGATTAATCGATGTGCTTATGACTAAATGATCTTGAACAATGTCGTGTGTTGTCAACCACATTATAACCTCCGTGAGCAGTTCAATAACTCCGGAAATAAGGACCATTTTAATATACAGTTTAATTCTGTAACAAAACAGACGAGAAAATATTATTATTTTACTAGTAATCTTAGTATTTTAGAAAATGATCATACACTATCTTACGTTTTCGCATCGACTGTAGTGCCTCTTCTCTTTCTGTCCTGTGGCGTCCGTCCATTGCCCGTCGCAGTGTGTGCCGTGGGAGGATTGTTTCCCTCTGTATGTCTTTGACCGAGTGGGATCTGGTCCTCCTCTCGGCGAAGTACAGAGTTGCCTCGCTTGAGGTAGTGTACCTTTCTCAAGGTGAGCACGAGGCAGATAATATTACAGACCACTAGGCAGCACACAGGGCCATAATAGAACAGTGCAGTCCCAGATTTCATGAAAGGAGTGTCAGCTAAATCTGAAACATAATTGTGATTTGAAAATAAAAAATGTTAGCCTGAAATTACCTAAACACCAAAATCCTATTTCAATAAATGAAATTGGTATAAACATTTTCTCTAAATTAATATGAGAATTTGACTGTTTTAATAATGTTAATTTTTTGTTGGATATCCATTGAATGTTGTCACATTTTTAAACCGTTTAACCATATGCCTGATTGTGCTTGTGTGTGTGTATACAAGGTATAAAAAGTGTCACTTGTTACGGCACGTGCCTTCGTAGAAACATAAAATCAGTGGGTAATGAAAGGGTAGACTCTTTGGAAAGGTAAAATTGCTCAAAAACCTAAACCCTATGAGAGTTACAATGGAGTATATGGTATGGAATCCTTGAAACAACATACACGCATATGCGATTAACGTGATAGAGTTGCAACGCGTCGCCAGCAAGATACAAATATTTTAGGATAATAACAGCACAAAGGTAAAAAATAAAATCTAATAATATGTCCCAGCAGCGGCAATGAGTGGTTCAGCTCAGCCAGCATGGTGCTGTTGCGTTGCATTGCTGCCAACGCGGCGCTGTGAAAGCAACTAGAGGTGCTAAAAGAGCACGTACTTTCTCGCCCATATTTCCTTGCAAAATTACACGAGAAGAACTGAAATTTAAAAAAATGTACATGCCCCTATTTCAAAATTTATCTTTAAGGAACAGATTTCACTAAAGGACAAATCTCTATCTTAAATATTTTATTCTAGGAAAACTTCGAGAACATTTTGACCTTTTGCAATTTTCAGAAAATCAGGATGTTCAACAAAAAAAAGAACTGCACCATTCTCTTAATCGTTCTCTTAACTATTTAAAACAATATTTAATCAAAAACGATGGAGCCATTTTTTTGAAATATTGGGAATTGTCCCAGGAGCGTCATGTAATGTGCCACCCAAAATTAAAATATAGATTTCAAATACAAGGGGCCGCGACATCGGTCAGATCAAATGGGGGAATATCACTCTTGGAGAAAATCGAAAGAACGGTTTATCCGCTAGGGATGTTCACAGACGGACAGACAGGCGTTTTGCCGTCATTCGATTTTTCGATGTCAAAGACCTACAAAATATGTATTTTCGATACACCACGTGTTAGAGGATTTTGTTTCTAAATTGAGCAACTGGATTTACGTTACCTCGGCCCTGTACAAAGAGTTTTCCTGCCGAAAATCGCCGCTTTCTCGCGCAACATTACGTAACTTTTTCTCAAGAAATTTCTTTCTTAAGCGCGAGAAAGTAAAAATCTTTATCTTTTTTCAGTTACAACCGATATTTTACTGTCAACTCTTGTCAAAAACTATCATTTCTATCTGTATTCAGAATTGCATTTGTTAATGGGTTAGGTTAGCGGATCCAGAAAGTAAAGTAAAGTAACAGAAGACTCTTCGCGTGATAGTACATCACACACAATTGAAAGTGTTAATCGAAAAGATGCCGAAACTTACATTATGCTATGAAAACATCAAAATATATCCGCACGCCCAAATGACTTGATATTAATAATTTTATTGTAATTTTCTCAAAAACAAAAATATTTTCGTCCACGTTCGGGTGTATTTCAACATTCTATGACCGTCCCAGCAAGTCCAAAAAAATCTGTGCAGC
This sequence comes from Gryllus longicercus, assembly GCA_038098605.1. Classification (NCBI taxonomy): domain Eukaryota; kingdom Metazoa; phylum Arthropoda; class Insecta; order Orthoptera; family Gryllidae; genus Gryllus; species Gryllus longicercus. Next base: position 265,353 of record JAZDUA010000215.1, read on the forward strand.
GACGTCAAGTTCAGTCAAAATAATTTCCTTAGGAGTTGTAAACGTTTGTGTGACCCACATGTCGTTCACAGACGTATTAAAAACTGTGAACCACCTATGACTGAATGTTCAGGCATCATATAAAGTACTCCTCAAAATCAAAATATCCATTTCAAACTCAGAAGAACTTTAGTTCCTTGAAATTGATCGAAGAATATCAATTTTTGAGAAAATCAGTTGAAGGATTTTGGCATTAGCTTTAATTACGGACTGATAGTGGGATCGACAGGCAGAGAGACATATGTTCACACAGACGTTTTACCGATAAAATAGCGGTATTTTGTTATGCGCCTTTTAAATACCTTAATTTTTTAGTGTGCAGAATACCTTTATTGGACTCTGTTTCGGTATAGTCGTCTATAAAAAGTTATACCGTTATTATGACGGCACTTTCAATGGAAAATTATGTTGCTCACAGCACCCATACAGAGAAAATTACTTTCTTTCGTTAATCGCGTTCCGAAATGCTAAAAGGTTCGTGATTGTTGGCAGTACGTAAATGCCTTGTGCCCTTCTTATATGAAATTCCGTACGTGAGGTGAACCTCTGTAAATATTAAAAACATTAGTATTTAATTGCTTTTTATTGATAATATTCTTAGTCACTCAAAAGTATCACTTTAAAGAAATCATTAGTAATTTGGGGTAACTTCAGAAACAGAAGGAAAATTTAGTGAAATGTGGAAACCTAGTAGGTTTCTTACCGTTTGATTAAAAAAGTAATTTGTAAAGCGAGCGAGTAGAGAATTATATGACCTTTAATTTAATCAATGATTAAATTGTTATTACAAAAAAAGGAAAAAATGCCTTAAAATTTAAATGTTTTATTGGCTAATAAGAGTTGCCCCGAATATTTCGAGGTGGAAAACGTAGCATTTTCTTACTAATACCAATATAAAAAAGTAAAATAAAATCACCTTCTACTTCACCTTTTGCAAGGTGAAATAACATGTCGACAGTACTAGTAGAGCATAAAGAGAAAACGCTAATTTTGTCTTCCGATCCTTTTTATAAACTCTCATAATAGCAGACTGTGATAAAGTCTCATATTCGACTCATTTCCATTATGATGATGGCCTTCCACTTACCTAATCGTAATACGAGTGGCTCACTGAAACACACTCTTGTCTCCATAAGCGACGGGGTGTACCAGGGTGAATCTATCACCAACTCCGGTTGAGTAAACAAGATGGAACACGTTATTGTGAGCACTGTTGACAGCCCCCAAACGCAGGCTGAAATCGCCAGGAATTTCTTTCCGCTTCCAAACGTGGCATGTGCAAACTACGGAAAAAGAGAAGCATTAGTTATTTATGGCAGAAGCTGATTCCGTTCCAATGAGAGATACGAAGGACTAGAGTTTTATTTCCGTAACTCCAAGAGTGTCGGGAAAAGAACATGAAATCACCAGCAATATAGGCAGCGACTTTGTAAATGCTGAAAAATCTCTTTCTGCTCCTTTTATTGAAGCGTGTCCATTGCAATGGACAGAAGAAATATAAATTAAAACAATAGTGCTACCATCGCACATTATTATAGGCACATTATGTTTGTACATTAGTATAGGCTACGTAATATTATAATAAAGCATTTTGTGTCCATATAATCTCATCTCAGTCACCTTCCTTAAAAGTTACTCTTTACCAGTCGTTGTGTATTACGTGCGTAGACTAACTCTTTTGAAGCTAATACGAGGATCAACATAAATTCGACAATAAAAACGGCGTACCATACTGCGAAAAACAGTATCGCTCAACAATAAGAAATAGTTCTTTGAATTTTAAACTGCCTTGTTTTTGTTATATTGCAATCTTCGGCAGTCGGGAGAACCGGGTTCGATGCCTAGGCCGGCCCTCCTGACCATAGGTTTCGTGGATTCTCTTGGTCATATGGGATAGTTCTATCGTCTTTCATCATCATTCTATCACCTCAAAATTAACAATTCAAGGCTTAAAAATCTTGTCTTACCAAGGGATACAGCCCACGAAAGGTGATTCCCGTAATGACACACATTAACCTTTGTCCTGGGCAGAAAATGATTGGGCCTCGGAAGACAACCTGTAGCGTTGTCACCAATGGTCGATACACAAAAAAGAAAATAATATTAATAACAATAAAAATAATAATAATAAAAAAATTTTTTCTTCCAAATAATCGTATTCTCAAAGGCAGTAAAGCCTAAAAAATACAGACTAGTAGAAAAAATATATAATACAAATAAAAAAAATAGTTAAAACCCCAAATAGATAAATGAATACTTAAATAGCACACAACTTCTGGCATTATTGGAAACGATTACTCAACATTATAATCTTCCAATGTTTTCCTTACTAGCACTTCAAAATGACATCACTTGAAAATGCCCAAACTCAATGCGCGAAGCCTCTGCACTGAATATCTTCAATTATTTCGATAATTAAAACCCATAACCATTTCACACTAGTGCAAAAGAAAAAAAACCTGAATGAAACTCAACTGTTAAAATATTTGAAACACATTGTTGAGATAAGCAAGTGTAATTTCACGCATAAATTAAACATTGAGAACTGAAGGACATCCAATATATCAACTTCTGAATGAATAAAATAATTAACTTTACGTCATATTTTAAAGTGCAATTAGCACTACAATTCGAAAATTTTGAGGAAAAAATTTGGAAGCGTTTCGGAGAAAGCGGAAATTTCAGCTCGTTTTAACAGAAAACTGTTGTGTTTTCAAAAATATTTATATGACATTATTTAAAGCACATGTACTCTTAATATAATAATATGAACAAATACCCGCTAATGTAAATACTAACGACGTTAGTGACAAGTCAAAAAGTAAAATATTTGTAATTAAAAAAATAAGGTTTTTTCAAAATATCAAAGCTTTGACTCGTCACATGGACAGGGGATTCTATAATTTGGAAAAAATCCTGCGCATGGTTTAGGCGCTAGTGGTGTTCACAGACGGACAGACAGTTGGACGGGCGGACGGACGTATAGAAAAGAAACACTTTGTTTTAGTAGGTATTAGGGGACCCCAAAACTTGTTTTTTCATAAAAATCGATTTTCCATAGCATTAACTTACATTATACTACGTATTCGTATACTCCGTATACACCTACGTATACAAAAAGTAAAAATGGACTAGTGGTGCTAAAACAGCACGTACTTTCACGAAAAGTGCACCAATTTTCGAAAAACGTTACTTGACCTTATTTCAATGTCTATCATTAAGGAACATATTTCATGAAGCACAAAATCTTTAATATTCTAGTTGTAGGAAGACTCCGAAAAAATTTCACCTTCGACCTTCAACATCCTCTTAAATGCCCCTCTAACTTTTCAAGACCAAAAATTAATAAAAAACGATGGAGTTATTTTGTTTGTTTTTGGAAAACTGGAATAATGTCCCATGGGATTCATGAAATGTACCCCTCAAGATTAAAATATCGATTGTAAATTAAAGGCCCGCGACATTAGCCAGATAGATTGGGAAACATCAATTGTGGAGAAAATCGGCTGGACTGTTGAGCTATTGGCGTTGTCCTCAGACGGACATACAGACGCTTTGCCGTCATTCGATTTTTCGGTATCAAGGGCCCACAAAACATGGAATCTAGCTACACCACGCATTAGAGGATTTTTTCAATTTGATTAGCTGGATTTGTCGTTACGCGGGCTTTGTTATAAGAGTTTTCCTACCAAAATTTTGCCGTCTTTTAGATAACTTTCTGTGTAAGCGGTAGCCAGAAAGAAACAAGAAAAGTGAATAGTTGCAGGAATAGCTTAATGTAGATAGATTTACTTAGTAAAAATAACAGTAAAGACTGAATGTGATGTATGGCGGAGAAGATCATCTGCACGCGTTTTCTTGAGTTCCAGAATATATCTATTCGTTTGATAATAAATAGTTGATATAGGAGTAAAAGTTCAAATTAAAGATAAGAAATTAATAATTATAAAACAAAATATAATAAAATAAAATAAAATATAATAAAATAAAATAAAAAGTAAATTAAATTAAAAAAGCAGGAGATTGGCAACATTTGAAAAGCCAAGCATTATTGTTCCCGAGTTATAGAAAACTAATTTTCAACGATAAACGAATTGCAGGTGTTATTCTCTGCATTGCTAACAATATAGTAACTCTCCTTTACCTCTACTCCTATCAGTACAAGAAAAAGGAGAGTTCAAGGAAACGGGCGCATAGTGAAGCTACATTTACGCCCAGAAACAAAACGAGGGGACATCTCAGCATTTGTTGAATGGAACAGGGAAACTGGACTAAACCTGATCGAGATAAGGTTCGTTTACCCGGACGACGAAAGTACATTATTTGTTACAAGCATATTAAGACATTTTTTAACTATACTCAACAAGTGAAAACTAATTCACTATATATCACTGTTTTGCTAATATAAACATTATTTTTCTTTTTTATGATCAGTACAGTCTCTAATTGTACAGAAACAGTTATGCACCAGAAAATAATTTACATTTAACTTAAATTTGTCTCCCGACTTCAATGGTTTAATGTCATCTGACAATGCGTTGGGAAGTAACGTACATGTATTATATGTGAAATTCTAGTAGTGAGCTGTTAATACGAACACTTGATAAACGTGTTTTCTACGACGCGTGCTATAATTATAAATATCAGTATTTCCTTAAAATATGTTCCCACCGTTAATAAGTCAGTTTTGACTTATATTGCAGATTCGTAAATAAACTGGCAAGACAATGGTAAGGTTCTAAGCTCAATTAAGAGAGGCTTACTGGAATCTAGGGGATGGCATTTTTTCATTATTCGAATAATTTTCCTTTGCAAACTGAGTGTCTGGGTAGTACATAATGCGTTTTCTCAGAATCTTAAGCCATATCTCGGGGGGTATGAACAATTGCAATATATATGCAACGAGCTGCTTGAAGGCTGGCGGAATTTGAAAGAATTCTGAATGCGTAACATCATGAACGTACTTGTAATTTAGTGTTTAATTCTGTTATACGAAAATGTTCATTTTATTTGAGGTTTGAGTGGACTAAGAGACCTAGAATTTTTTTTGCTTCGTTTAGAATATAATATATACTACGTACCTGAAGCCCCTCGCCATGTTTGCACACAGGGCCGTCAACCAAATCCAGGAAGAAGTCAGCAGGAAGTACATAAACAGAGCTGCGCACAGAAGACACACACATTTGTGAAATGTTTCGCCATACACAAGGAAGTCGTAACTCACATGTTCCACAAAGAGTCATTTTCACAAACAGGGAAAAACTTAAGCGTGTTCATTACCAGCATACATGAGTTAATGCTATATGCTAGAGCTATCATTAAAAATATTTATTTTGTGAATCTCTTTACGTTCTCGTACACTTACGTAAGTACGAATTAACATTCGTAGTGAAGATAATTGAAAGGTTAAGTAATTGTCCAGAAAATTTATTAAGATATTGTATGAGAAATACCTGATTCGGAAATACACTGATACAGAAATAGTGGTTTTTAAACATCTGTCAGTATCTGTATCTTTAAAATGTCTGTCAGTACTCTTCACCTGGCTGTCCATTCTTCCGTCCGTCTGTCCGTTTGCTTCTGTCTGCCTCCCCCTCACCGTCCATTTATTCATTCGTCCGTCCATCACTCACTCTGCCACTCTGTTTGTGTCCGCAAGCGTCGTGCATGAACGGGTACGTATTAGAGTGAGAACAAGATACGGAATTTGTGTGTCTAGATATAAACTGCGCGAATGTACGCGCGTTCAAGGACAATGAAAAAGTTAAAGAGAAATCATGAAGAAAAGTGTGTAAAGAAGACGCAAGAGAAAAATGAGTAAAGTAAAATTTTCTATAAACTGCTTGTAGCAGCTTGTAGATCAGTATTCTCAAATATATAGAATAATGGTTCTTTAAACAAATTATAGTAACCTAGACTAACATGAGAAAGGAAATTCACACGAGTGGTCGAAAATTCGTCTGCATTTGAAGACTTATAAAGTCCATTTTTTTATTGTGATATTAAAACCGGTGAATCCTACTCTATAAATAAAATCTTCTTGTTGCTAATACACGATTTATATGGAACATTGCAATTATTGTGCCTAGAGAAATTGTGGAGATAAACATTGTTAGAGAAAGTAGTTGTTAGATGTCTGTTACAGCGCGTCCAACATACAATCTTATCTTTATTATGTTAATAAATAGATATCTATGAGTAATCTTAATACTGTCTTCCACTAATATGCAAGTTTTATATAAATATACTCACCAAAATTCTTGCATACAGTCTGAAGATCTTGGGGAACGCCGTCTTTTACTTCTGCGTCTAAACGATCACTAATTCCTATGTAATAGATTATCTGGCCGATGTTGAAAGCCAGCAGGCACGCGGCGTGGCTAGCCAGGCAACGCCCGTGGATCTTTCGTTGCATTCTCTTGTCGCATGCAACAGACAGCAGCGACACCAGCAACAGCAACGCGGAGAGAAAGCTCAGTGGCCGCACCAGCCAGTAGACGCCTCTGGTGCTGCGTGAAACCTCGCAGTAGAAGAAGCCTTCTTTTAAGCTGTCGTCGCCGGTGCGGTAGAAGTCGAAGCAGGTGTGCCAGGTGGAGAATTGGAAGAAGTGGAAACCTCGGGAGTGGCGCGCCCACTCACCGTACCTGTCCTCGAAGGGTACGAGACGAGGGCGTTCGCACAACAAATAGTTAGTGTAAGGAAACTCTGAATCAAAAGAGGCGAGGGATGACTTATTCGGCATCCAGTAGTCTGGAGAATGCACTTTACACTTCCAGTGGCCATCGTTATCCTTCTGCAGTTGGCGGTCGCGACAGCACTTGTTGGCGCATTCCCCTTTCTGGCAGCGTGTTTTAAACCGCAGCACGAAGGGGCCTAGAGGCGGGGGGGCGGCATCCGCACAGTACACTGCCTCCCTGTATCCTCCTCCGGGTTTGGGCCTCGCGATGAGGTTTCGCCCAAGAAAGGTGACGGTGTTCTTTCGGAGGGGTTCGTTGAGAAGATGGCGCGGGTTCAACAAGGAAGACGAGTTCACGGAAAGGACATAGCTGAAAGAATCCACGTAAATTATATTCACCATCACGTCTCTGATGTTCTCCATGGGCAGACCGGGGGGCAGCCAGCGCCGCACCCACTCGCTGCTGTCAGGGGAGATGTTTTCCCAGACGTCAGGACTGTTAAGGAAGGGGACGTTTCGCGGCCAGTTAGCGCGAACGCACGATTTTCCGTCATCGGAAAGCATCTCGTACGCGTCGCAGCACTTCCTGATGATCACGCCTTCGTTCACTTCGTTCGCGCCCGCGGTCACCGCCAGGAGCGCCAGCGTCAGCGCGAGAAATGCAGACGAACGCATCGTGGACGGGAGGCGCTGGAGGCGGAACGACTATCTCTGCGACCACGAGCAATAGATTGGTTGTCCACTAAGGTTCCCCTCGACGGAGAGAAGAGCGAAGACGGACAAGTGCTGGTGGTTGAGCGAACCTCTCCCTTGATATCACCTCGAGCCGCGGTGTCTTTGTTCTCTAAGGTCCCCCTCGCCAAAGAGAAGAGCAAAGATGAACGAGTTGCGTTGGTAGTTGAGGGAACCTCTTTCTTGAAAGAACCTCGTACAACGGAGTGTTTGTCCGCTAATAATGGTGTTCTCCTCACTAATGTTGCATATGCGAACTTGATGGGTAATTTTGATTACTGTAATACTCACTTGCATTGAAAAGGATAGAAATCGAAGACTAAGAAGACGATAAATGGAAGGGCAGTTGTGAATGTTGCGGACACAGGGCGAAGTGCGTCCGCTTGCGAGGGCGACCAGTTCCCTTGATATAGAGAGACGGAGTCTCCTTCGGGGGCGATGAGCAAATGTTTGTGTCTCTTCCTCCGGATACTGCATACGTCATGCGTGTTCTCGGCTGACATTTGAGGATGTGGTCTTTTGGGGAAAAAAAACATGCGCTTATTGAGCACTGCCGGGATGGAACAAGACACTCTGGGCGGCTTATTTGCTTTTGTTTTTTTTTTCATTTCTTATTTACTAATGAAACCCATGCAAACGCCCCTTTCTGCTGTTAATGGTAATTGGTGGAGCAGGAGTTCTACTTTCGATTCCCTCTCGATTCGATGACAAGTGATCGAAGCTACAGTACACCCAAAATCCCCCAGAGGGCAGTTGAGTACGCCGGGTTTTGCCTCGCAATGTGCGATGTATGGTCGGCCGAAAAATCAGAAGGTCTGATTCTCCGTGCCTGAGACGCTGTCCGGGCCATTATTACCTCGACAACGCAACGCAAAACTGACGACACTGTGAAGCTGAATCGTTGAAAATAATAGTACGCATTATGAAGGAAGTTGTAAATAAAAAGTAGGTTTGACCAAAAATGTTGGTCCAGTGTCAGCAACTGTGTTGCAGTGGCGGTTCTCTCCCGAGAGCCAAGACTAAATAGAATTTGTACGAATAAAAGTTTTCAAGATTTCCAAATTTTCTATAACACAAATTTTGCCACTCTTTTCTCGCACTGTAGGACATTGAAACTTACTTCTAAAACAAATTAAATAAAATATCTTCAAAATCTAACACGTGATTCGTGAGGGGAGGATTTTAATGAAATGAGATTTTTTCTATTCACTTTAAATCAATGTTTTGTATTATGGATATTAATTTTGTGTTTTGACAAAAGAAAATACCCACTTTTAATTGCCTTTTTTCCTTTTTGATTTTCAATTGCGACTAATAAGTCATTTTTTCTATTCTCCGTCATTTTTAAACCACTTTCAATAATTTCTTCGGTTAATATCATTTTAATTATTCTGTCTTCAATTAATGTTAACGAGAAGCAAAAAAAGTTTTCTATTGAATTCCTGAGTAACTTACTCGACTTCTTTAATCCTAAGTTTGCAAGCTAAGTTCACTTGAACGAAATTAAGAATGAATGCATCAGTAATGTATCTAACAGTTTGAGTTGCTCATCTGAGCTGGTTTTGATGAAATGTTTTACGTCATTTTTATTTGTTAGAGGCATTTTTAAAACAGTACGGCAATATGTACGGTACATTTTTCGGATGATCCGAACATTTGGGAATCCGAACAGACCACACCCGCAATTAGGTGGGAAGACCGGTGTTTTGTTGTGTTTCAAGTTTGCTTCTCACGGGAACCGCAGCATATGGTTTGCCAGTGAAGAGGAGGTCCACGGGTGGTGGTCACGTGGTCGCGTTCTTTCGCAGATATACTTGCTGTTATTTCTTTGGCGGCGAGATGTCTAAATAGTGCTGTATGGAAGGCAAGTACATATTCCTTGGACTTGTTTGTATAAAAGCTATATCCGAATAATAAAATGAAAAGATCTCATAGCCTATATCTTTAATTGCAATACTCATATGAAAGAGAATATAAAATGGCTAATATCGCAAAAAAATTGCTTCCTAGTTGATCTGTTGCAGAGATACACATCATTATTAAATTTATTTATGTTGTTGGTAAACAGCAGGTGAAAGCTTGCGGTGGACACAGGTTCAACGACGTTTTGCTTTGAAAGTGTTGTGAATAGCTTTTTTTGTTTTACTTTCTCGCTACCGTTAACGCAGTAGAGAGAAAGTTATATAATGCCGCGGAAAAAAGTGTGAATTTTGGGCTGGAGAACTCTTTATCACTGGGCCCCCTTGTTTTTGTCGTCGTGAATTTTATTTTGCGACCCATTTGCCTATGTTTGTCTGGTCTGACTTTCAGGTTTGCTGCTTGTAAAATGGTGAAGTAATGCAACATACTTCATTGTTTTGACATCGCCGCGCTGAAAACACTAGTACCGTTTCCACCGCTGATTTGATTTAATTAATGGTTGGTTTGTGTGTGTTGATCTTGCTAGCCAATTATTCCCTAAATTGGCTTTAAACAAAGTACATTGAAAATTAAAAAAACATATTGACTTATTGAGTTTTATCCAGGAAGAATCCGATTATTAAAAAACATTTTATTACTTCATAATACAAGAAATTTTAAATGAAAATGTTAAGCTAGACACCTTATAGAAAAATATCATAAAAGTTATGGGAGATGTTGAAGAAAATCTGGAAAAAGATTTGACGTTTTGCCAAGATAAAATATTCTACCACAAGGACAGGAAGGAAGATAGTAATAAATTTTTCATGGTAAATTGACAATCCAAGTTTTAAGATGTCAATAGAAATTAGTTATTTCGAATAAATTATTTTCGCTATCTGAAAGTGGTAATTTGGAATACATTATTAAATTTATTATTGACTAGATTACACATCGTACATTTCTGATGCATTAATGTTCGTGTATAGACAGAAAACATGAAAACACTTAATTCAATGGAAGAAAGCACCTAGGTTTTTATTAAAAGAATATATCTATTTTTCGCGCGTCCGTATACTTTTTTAGTTTTTATTTATCAAGTGATAGGTGAATTGTTTCATATATGTTACCGGTACTGTGAGAAAGTTCGCGGTGTAGTTCAACCAATAGTTTTTATATAACACTAAAACTAGAAATTAGCACGCGAAAGTCAAACATTTCCAAAATATTTACGCATCACTTCACGTTCGAAAGAAATGATCATCGATTAGTGAGTGAGAGTATTCCGCGTAGGTACAGTGAAAGGTATTGTCTGTAACCGTAGCTTTTAAAGTGAGGTTTAGGTATTTTCGCTGTTCACTTAGAACCACTGTCTTCTTTCTCTCGTAGAGTTGGCGAGGAGAGCTTTGGAGCACCGTTGCGCAGAGGATAAGCGAGCGTGTGCGCTCTGCTCGCCAGGAGGCGCCCTGGTCGGGGCTCCTCTACGCAACGTTCTGCTTCTTTCTGCCTGCGCTGCCTACTGACTTCTCCACTCTCTTGTCTCTCCGCAGCATCCTCATGATGAGGCCCAGGTAGCCCCCTTCAGGAGCGGCCAACCAAGTGACGACCGCCGCCCGGAAGAAGTCCGTGACGTAACCAGCTGTGCGATAAGCCAAGTCCTTGTCCTCAAAATGATAGACACGCTCGATGTCCCAAGCTATAAAATATATATCACTGTGGTGTGTTGTCAACCACATGATAACCTCCGTGAGCAGTTCAATGCCTCCGGAAATAAGGACCATTTTAATATACAGTTTAATTCTGTAACATAACAGACGAGAAAATATTAGTATTTTACTAAAAATCTTAGTATTTATAACATTGATCATATAATATCTTACGTTTTCGCATCGACTGTAGTGCCACTTCTGTTTCTGTCGTGTGGCGTCCGTCCATTGCCCGTCGCAGTGTGTGCCGTGGGAGGATTGTTTCCCTCTGTATGTCTTTGACCGAGTGGGATCTGGTCCTCCTCTCGGCGAAGTATAGAGTTGCCTCGCTTGAGGTAGTGTACCTTTCTCAAGGTGAGCACGAGGCAGATAATATTACAGACCACTAGGCAGCACACAGGGCCATAATAGAACAGTGCAGTTCCAGATTTCATAAAAGGAGCGTCAGCATCAACTGAAACGTAATTGTGATTTGAAAAAATGTTAGCCTGAAATTACCTGAACACCAAAATCCTAGTTCAATAAATGAAATTGGTATAAACATTTTCTCTAAATTAATATGAGAATTTTACTGTTTTAATAATGTTAATTTTTTGTTGGATATCCATTCAATGTTGTCGCATTTTTAATCCGTTTTACCATATGCCTGATTGTGCTTGTGTGTGTGTGTATACAAGGTATAAAAAGTGTCACTTGTTACGGCACGTTGCCTTCGTAGAAACATAAAATCAGAGTACGGTCATGGGTAATGAAAAGGTAGACTCTTTGGAAAGGTAAAATTGCTCAAAAACTGAAACCCTATGAGAGTTACAATGGAGTATATGGTATGGAATCCTTGAAACAACATACACGCATAGGCGATTAACGTGATAGAGTTGCAACGCGTCGCCAGCAAGATGCAAATATTATAGGATAATAACAGCACAAAGTTAAAAAATAAAATCTAATAATATGACCCAGCAGCGGCAATGAGTGGTTCAGCTCAGCCAGCATGGTGCTGTTGCGTTGCATTGCTGCCAACGCGGCGCAGTGAAAGCAACTAGAGGTGCTAAACGAGCACGTACTTTCTCGCCCATATTTCCTTGCAAAATTACACGAGAAGAACTGAAAGTTTAAAAAAATTGTACATGCCCCTAATTCAAAATTTATCTTTAAGGAACAGATTTCACTAAAGGACAAGACTCTATCTTAAATATTTTAGTTCTAGAAAAACTTCGAGCACATTTTGACCTTTGGCAATTTTCAGAAAGTCAGGGTGTTCAACGAAAAAAGAGCTGCACCATTTTCTTAATCGTTATTTTAACTATTTAAAACAATATTTAATAAAAAACGATGGAGCCATTTTTTTGAAAATTTGGGAAATGTCCCAGGAGCGTCATGTAATGTGCCCCCCAAAATTAAAATATAGATTTCAAATACAAGTGGCCGCGATATCGGTCAGATCAAATGGGGGAATGTCACTCTTGGAGAAAATCGAATGAACGGTTTATCCGCTAGGGTGGTTCACAGACGGACAGACAGGCGTTTTGCCGTCATTCGATTTTTCGATGTCAAAGACCCACAAAATATGTATTTTGGCTACACCACGTGTTAGAGGACTTTGTTTCTAAATTAAGCAACTGGATTTACGTTACCTCGGCCCTGTCAAAAGAGTTTTCCTGCCGAAAATCGCCGCTTTTTCGCGCAACATTACGTAACTTTCTTTTCTCAAGAAATTTCTTTCTTAAGCGCGAGAAAGTAAAAATCTTTATCTTTTTTCAGTTACAACCGATATTTTACTATCAACCCTTGCCAAAAACTATCATTCTATCTGTATTCAGAATTGAATTTGTTAATGGGTTAGGTTAGCGGAACCAGAAAATAAGAAAAACTTAACAGAAGACTCTTCGCGTGATAGTACATCACACACAATTGTAAGTGTTAATCGAAAAGATGCTGAAACTTATATTATGTATTAACTTCTCAAAAACATACCAATTACATGCAAACATGCCCATAAAAGTATGCATTTTAAAGGAATTTCCCCAAAACTATGTAATTCCAAGTTTCGATGCTCTACGAAGCTTAACACATTGCCTGTCGCTATGAAAACATCAAAATATATCCGCACGCCCAAATGACTTGATATGAATAATTTTATTGTAATTTTCTCAAAAACAAAAATATTTTCGTCCACGTTCGGGTGTATTTCAACATTCTATGACCGTCCCAGCAAGTCCAAAAAATATCTGTGCAGAGACGTCAAGTTCAGTCAAAATAATTTCCTTAGAAGTTGCAAACGTTTGTGTGACCCACATGTCGTTCACAGACGTATTAAAAACTATTTGTGAACCACCTATGATCAAATGTTCAGGCTTCATATAAAGTACCCCTCAAAATCAAAATATCCATTTCAAACTCAGAAGAACTTTAGTTCCTTTAAATTGATCGAAGAATATCAATTTTTGAGAAAATCAGTTGAAGGATTTTGGCATTAGCTTTAACTATGCACTAATGGAGGGTCCGACGGGCAGAGAGACAGATGTTCACACAGACGTTTTACCGATAAAATAGCGGTATTTTGTTATGCGCCTTTTAAATACCTTAATTTTTTAGTCGGCAAAATACCTTTATAGAACTCTCTTCCGGTATAGTTGTCTATAAAAAGTTATACCGTTGTTATGACAGGAGTTTCAATGGAAAATTATGTTGCTCACAGCACCCATACAGAGAAAATTACTTTCTTTCGTTAATCGCGTTGCGAAATGCTAAATGGTTCGTGATTGTTGGCAGTACGTAAATGCCTTGTGCCCTTCTTACATGAAATTCCGTACGTGAAGTGAACCTCAGTAAATATTAAAAACCTTAGTATTTAATTGTTTTTTTTTGATAATATTCTTAGTCACTCAAAAGTATCACTTTAAAGAAATCATTAATAATTTGGGGTAACTTCAGAAAGAGAAGGAAAATTTAGTGAAATGTTGAAACCTAGTAGGTTTCTTACCATTTGATTAAGAAAGTAATTTGTAAAGCGCGTGAGTAGAGAATTTTATGGCCTTTAATTTAATCAATGATTAAATGGTTATTACGAAAAAAAGGAAAAAATGCCTTAAAACTTAAATGTTTTATCGGCTAATAAGAGTTGCCCGGAGTATTTCGAGGTGGAAAACTTAGCGTTTTCTTACTAATACCAATATAAAAAAGTAAAATAAAATCACCTTCTACTTCACCTTTTGCAAGGTGAAATTACATGTCGACAGTACTAGTAGAGCATAAACAGAAAACGCTAATTTTGTCTTTGGATCCTTTTTATAAACTCTCATAATAGCAGACTGTGATAAAGTCTTATATTCGACTCATTTCCATTATGATGATGGCCTTCCACTTACATGGTGGTAATTTGAGTGGCTCAATGAAACACACTCTTGTCTCCATAAGCGACGGGGTGTACCAAGGTGAAGGCTTCATTATATTCGGTTGAGTAAACAAGATGGAACACGTTATTGTGAGCACTGTTGACAGCCCCCAAACGCAGGCTGAAATCGCCAGGAATTTCTTTCCGCTTCCTTTATCCAAGGGTGGCATGTGCAAACTACGGAAAAAGAGAAACATTAGTTATTTATGGCAAAAGCTGATTCCGTTCCAATGAGAGATACGAAGGACTAGAGTCCTTTTTCTTTCCGTAACTCCAAGAGAGACGGGAAAAGAACATGAAATCACCAGCAATATAGGCAGCGACTTTGTAAATGCTGAAAAATCTCTTTCTGCTCCTTTTATTGAAGCGTGTCCATTGCAATGTACAGAAGAAATATAAATTAAAACAATGGTGCTACCATCGCACATTAGTATAGGCGCATTATGTTTGCACATTAGTATAGGCTACGTAATATTATAATAAAGCAATTTGTGTCCATATAATCTCATCTCAGTCACCTTCCTCAAAAGTTACTCTTTACCAGTCGTTGTGTATGACGTGCGAAAACTAACTCTTTTGAAGCTAATACGAGGAACAACATAAATTCGACAATAAAAACGGCGTACCATACTGCGAGAAAGAGTATCGCTCTACAATAAGAAATAATTCTTTGAATTTCAAACTGCCTTGTTTCTATTGTCGTATTGCAATCTTCGGCAGTCGGGAGAACCGGGTTCGATGCCCAGGCCGGCCCTCCTGACCAGGGTTTTCGTGGAATCTCTTGGTCATAATGGGAATGCTTGGATGGTACAAAAAGGTCACGATCGTCTCTCATCATCATTCTATCACCTCAAATTTAATAATTCAAGGCTTAAAAACCTTGTCTTACCAAGGGATACAGCCCACGAAAGGTGATAACTGTAATGACACACATCAACCTTTGTCCTGGGCAGAAAATGACTGGGCCTCAGAAGAGAACCTGTAGCGTTGTCACCAATGGTCGATAAAAAAAACATATAGTATTAATAACAATAATAATAATAAAAATAATATTTTTATTATTTAAGGCAGTAAAGCCTAAAAAATTCAGACTAGTAGAAAAAATATATAATACAATTAAGAAATAGTTTAAACCCCGAATAGACAAAGGAATACTAGAAGTGCTTAAATAGCACACACCTTCTGGCATTATTGGAAACGATTACTCAATATTATAATCTGCAATGTTTGCCCTACTAGCACTTCAAAATGTCATCCCTTCAAAATACCCAAACAAACTCAAAGCGCGAAGCTTCTGCACTGAATATCTTCAATTATTTCGATAATTAAAACCCATAACCATTTCACACTAGTGCAAGAGAAACAAACCTGAATGAAACTCAACTGTAAAAATATTTGCAACACATTGTGCAGACAAGCAAGTGTAATTTCACGCATAAGTTAAACATTAAGAACTGAAGGACATCCAATATTTCAACTTCTGAATGAATAAAATAATTAACTTTACGTGATATTTAAAAGTGCAATGAGCACTACAATTCGAAAAGTTTGAAGAAAGAATTTGGAAGCGTTTCGGAGAAAGCGGAAATTTCAGCTCATTTTAACAGGCAACTGTTGTGTTTTCAAAAATATTTATATGACATTATTTAAAGCACATGTACTCTTAATATAATAATATGAACAAATCGCCGCTAATGTAATTATTAACGACGTGAGAGACAAGTCAGGAAGTAAATTTTTGTAATTAAAAAAATAATGTTTTTCAAAATATCAAAGCTTTGACTCGTCAGATGGACAGGGGTTTCTATAATTTGCAAAAATGCTTCGCATGGTTTAGGCGCTAGTGGTGTTCACAGACGGACAGACAGTTGGACGGGCGGTCGGACGTATTGAAAAGAAACACTTTCTTTTAGTAGGTATTAGGGGACCCCAAAACTTGTTTTTCATCGAAATCTCGAAATCGATGTTCCATAGCATTAACGTACATTATACTACGTATTCGTATACTCCGTAGACACCTACGTATACAAGAAAGTAAAAGTGGACTAGTGGTGCTAAATCAGCACGTACTTTCACGAAAAGTGCACCAATTTTCGAAAAACGTTACTTGACCTTTTTTCAATGTCTATCTTTAAGGAACAGATTTCATGAAGAACAAAATCTTTAATATTTTAGTTGTAGGAAGACTCCTAAAAATTTCACCTTTAACTTTCAACATTCTCTTAAATGTCCTTCATACTATTCAAGAACAAAATTTAATAAAAAACGATGGAGCTATTTTGTTTTTTGAAAATTGGATTAATATCCCATGGGGTTCATGAAATGTACCCCTCAAGATTAAAATATCGATTGCAAATTCAAGGGGCCGCGACATCAGCCAGATAGATTGGGAAATAACAATTGTGGAGAAAATCGGCTGGACTGTTGAGCTATTGGCGTTGTTCTCAGACGGACATACAGATGTTTTACCGTCATTCGATTTTTCGGTATCAAGGGCCCACAAAACATGGAATCTAGCTACACCACGCATTAGAGGATTTTTTCAAAATTGATTAGCTGGATCTGTCGTTACGCGGGTTTTGTTATAAGAGGTTTCCTACCAAAAGTTTGCCGTCTTTTAGATAACTTTCTGTGTAAGCGGTAGCAAGAAAGAAAATAGAAAAGTGAATAGTTGCAGGAATAGCTTAATGTATATAAATTTACTTAGTAAAAATAACAGTAAAAAGTGTATGTGGCGTATGGCGGAGAAGATCATCTGCACGCGTTTTCTTGAGTTCCAGAATCTTTTTATTATCTTAATAATAAATAATTGATATAGGAGTAAAAGTTCAAATTAAAGATAGGAAATTAATAATTATAAAAAAAATATAATAAAATAAAATTTAAAATAATAAAAAAATTAAAAATAATAAAATAATATACAAAATAATAAAATATAATACAATTAAATAGAAAATAATAAAATAAAAAAATAAGAAATAAAATATATAAAAATAAAATGAAAATGAAATTAAATTAAAAAAGCACGAGATTGGCAACATTTGAAAACCCAAGCATTATTGTTCCCGAGTTATAGAAAACTAATTTTCAACGATAAACGAATTGCAGGTGTTATTTTTTGCATTGCTAACAAAAGAGTAACTCTCCTTTACCCCCACTCCTACCAGTACAAGGAAGAGGAGAGTTCAACGAAACGGACGCATAGTGAAGCTACATTTTCGCCCAGAAGCAAAACAAGGGGCCATCTCAGCATTTGTTGATTATAACAGGGAAACTGGACAAAACCTGATCCAGATGGGGTTCATTGACCCGGAGGCTGAAGTACATTATTTGTGACAAGCATATTAAATCTTTTTAAACTATACTCAACAAGTGTAAACTAATTCAGTATATATCACTGTTTTGCTAATATAAACATTATTTTTCTTTTTGATGATCAGCACAGTCTCTAATTAAACAGAAACAGTAATGCACCAGAAAATATTTTACATTTAACTTAAAATTGTCTACCGACTTCAATGGTTTAATGTCATCTGACAATGCGTTTTTAAGTAACGTACATGTATTATATGTGAAATTCTAGTAGTGAGCTGTTAATACGAACACTTGATAAACGTTTTTTCTACGACGCGTGCTATAATTATAAATATCAGTATTTCCTTCAAATATGTTCCCACTGTTAATAAGTCAGTTTTGACTTATATTGCAAATTCGAAAATAAACTGGCAAGACAATGGTAAGGTTCTAAGCTCAATTAAGTGAGGCTTACTGAAATCTCGGGGATGTCATTGTTTCATTATTCGAATAATTTTCTTTTGCAATCTGAATGTCTGGATAGTACATAATGCGTTTTCCCAGAATCTTAAGCCATATCTCGGGGGTAATGCACAATTGCAAAATATACGCAACGAGCTGCTTGAAGGCTGGCAGAATTTGAAAGAATTCTGAATGCGTAACATCGTAAACTTACTTGTAATTAGTGTTTAATTCTGTTATACGAAAATGTTCATTTTATTTGAGGTTTGAGTGAACTGAGAGACCTAGAATTTTTTTTGCTTCGTTTAGAATATAATATATACTACGTACCTGAAGCCCCTCGCCATGTTTGCACACAGGGCCGTCAACCAAATCCAGGAAGAAGTCAGCAGGAAGTACATCAACAGAGCTGCACACAGAAGACACACACATTTGTGAAATGTTTCGCCATACACAAGGAAGTCGTAACTCACATGTTCCACAAAGAGTCATTTTCACAAACAGGGAAAAACTTGAGCGTGTTCATTACCAGCATACATAAGTTAATACTATATGCTAGAGCAATCATTAAAACTATTTATTTTGTGACTTTTTATCTCTTTACTTTCTCGTACACTTACGTAAGTACGAATTAACATTCGTAGTGAAGATAATTAAAAGTTAAGTAATTGTCCAGAGCATTTATTAAGATATTGTATGAAAAATACCTGATTCGGAAATACACTGATACAGAAATAGTGGTTTTTAAACATCTGTCAGTATCTGTATCTTTAAAATGTCTGTCAGTACTCTTCACCAGACTGTCCATTCTTCCGTCCGTCTGTCCGTTTGTGTCTGCGTCCCTCCCTCTCACCGTCCATTTATTCATTCGTCCGTCCATCACTCACTCTGCCAGCCTGTCTGTGTCCGCAAGCGTCGTGCATGAACGGGCATGTATGTGAGAACAAGATACGGAATTTGTTTTTCAAAATATAAACTGCGCTAATGTACGCGCGTTCAAGGACAATGAAAAAGTTAAAGAGAAATCATGAAGAAAAGTGTGTAAAGAAGACGCAAGAGAGAAATGAGTAATTAAATTTTTCTATAAACTGCTTGTAGCAGCTTGTAGCTCAGTATTCTCAAATATTTAGAATAATGGTTCTATAAACAAATTATAGTAACCGTAGACTACCATGAGAAAGGAAATTAACACGAGTGGTCGAAAATTCGTCTGCATTTGAAGATATATAAAGTCCATTTTCTTATTGTGATGTTAAAACCTGTGAATACTACTCTATGAATAAATTTCTTCTTGTTGCTAATACACGATTTATATGGAACATTGCAATTATTGTGCCTAGAGAAATTGTGTAGATAAACATTGTTAGAGAAAGTAGTTTTTAGACAAAGTCTGTTACATCACGTTAAACATACCATCACTTCTATATTATCTAATAAATGGATTTGTATGAGTAATCTTAATAATGTCTTCCTCTAATATGCAAGTCTTATATAAACAAACTCACCAAAATTCTTTCATACAATCTGAAGATCTTGGGGAACGTCCTTTTCTTCTGCGTCTACACGATCACTAATTCCTATGTAATAGATTATCTGGCCGACGTTGAAAGCCAGCAGGCAGGCGGCGTGGCTAGCCAGGCAACGCCCGTGGATCTTTCGCCGCATGCTCTTGTCGCATGCAACAGACAGCAGCGACGCCAGCAACAGCAACGCCGAGAGGAAGCTCAGTGGCCGCACCAGCCAGTAGACGCCTCTGGTGATGCGTGAATACTCGCAGTAGAAGAGGCCTTCTTTGAAGCTGTCGTCGCCGGTGCGGTAGAAGTCGAAGCAAGTGGTCCAGGTGGAGAATTGGAAGAAGTGGATACCTCCGGAGTGGCGTGTCCACTCACCGTACCTGTCCTCGAAGGGTACCAGACGAGGGCGTTCGCACGATTTATAGACAGTGTACGGAAACTCTGAATCAAAAGCGGCGAGGGAAGACTTATTCGGCATCCAGTAGTCTGGAGAAAGCACTTTACACTTCCAGTGGCCTTCGTTATCCTTCTGCAGTTGGCGGTCGCGACAGCACTTGTTGGCGCATTCCCCGTTTTGGCAGCCTGTTTTAAACCGCAGCACGAAGGGTCCTAGAGGTGGAGGGGCGGCATCCGCACAGTACGAGGCCTCCCTGTATCCTCCTCCGGGCTTAGGCCTCGCGATGAGGTTTCGCCCAAGAAAGGTGACGGTGTTCTTTCGGAGGGGTTCATTGAGAAATAGGCGCGGATTCAACAAGGAAGACGAGTTCACGGAAATGACATTCCCTAAATATTTCATGCCTATTATTGTCAAAATTACGTTTTCGATGTTCTCCATGGGCAGACCGGGGGGCAGCCAGCGCCGCACCCACTCGCTGTGTTCAGGGGAGATCTTTCTCCAGAAGTACGGAGGTATTGAGACGGGGCCGTTTCGCAGCCAGTTAGCGCGAACGCACTCATTTCCGTCAGCGGAAAGCATCTCGTACTCGCTGCAGCACTTCCTGATGATCACGCCTTCGTTCACTTCGTTCGCAGCCGCGGTCACCGCCAGGAGCGCCAGCGTCAGCGCGAGAAATGCAGACGAACGCATCGTGGACGGGAGGCGCTGGAGGTGGAACGACTATCTCTGCGACCACGAGCACTAGATTGGTTGTCCACTGAGGTTCCCCTCGACGGAGAGAAGAGCGAAGACGGACAAGTGCTGGTGGTTGAGCAAACCTCTTCCTTGATATCACCTCGAGCCGCGGTGTCTTTGTTCTCTAAGGTCTCCCCTCGCTGAAGAGAAGAGCGAAGATGAACGAGTTGCGTTGGTAGTTGAGCGAACCTCTTCCTTGAAAGAACCTCGTACAACGGAGTGTTTGTCCGCTAATAATGGTGTTCTCCTCACTAATGTTGCATATGCGAACTTGATGGGTAATTTTGATTACTGTAATACTCACTTGCATAGAAAAGGATAGAAATCGAAGACTAAGAAGACGATAAATGGAAGTACTCTTGTGAATGTTGCGGACACAGGGCGAAGTGCGTCCGCTTGCGAGGGCGACCGGTTCCCTTTATACTGAGAGACGGAGTCTCCTTCGGGGGCGATGAGCAAATGTTTGTCTCTCTTCCACCGGATACTGCATACGTCATGCGTGTTCTCGGCTGACATTTGAAAATGTGGTCTTGTGTGGAAAAAACATGCGCTTATTGAGCACTGCCGAGATGGAACAAGACACTCTGGGCGGCTTATTTGCTTTTTGGTTGTTTTTTTATTTCTTATTTACTAATGAAACCCATGCAAACGCCCCTTTCCGCTGTTAATGGCAATTGGTGGAGCAGGAGTTCTACTTTCGATTCCCTCTCGATTCGATGACAAGTGATCGTAGCTGCAGTACACACAAAATTCCCCAGAGGGCAGTTGAATAGGCCGGGTTTTGCCTCGCAATGTGCGATGTATGGTCGGCCGAAAAATCAGAACGTCTGATTCTCCGTGCCTGTGACGCTGTTCGGGCCATTATTACATCGACAACACAACGCAAAACTAACGACACTGTGAAGCTGAATCGTTGAAACAAATAGTACGCATTATGAGAGAAGTTGTAAATTAAATGTAGGTTTGACCAAAAATGTTGGTCCAGTGTCAGCAACTGTGTCGCAGGGGCGGTTCTTTCCCGAGAGCCAAGACTAAATAAATTTTGTACCATTAAAAGTGTTCAAGATTTCCAAATTTTCTATAACACAAATTTTGCCACTCTTTTCTCGCACTGTAGGACATTGAAACTTACTTCTAAAACAAATTAAATAAAATATCTTCAAAATCTAACACGTGATTCGTGAGGGGAGGATTTTAATGAAATGACATTTTTTCTATTCACTTTAAATCAATGTTTTGTATTATGGATATTAATTTTGTGTTTTGACAAAAGAAAATACCCACTTTTAATTGCCTTTTTTCCTTTTTGATTTTCAATTGCGACTAATAAGTCATTTTTTCTATTCTCCGTCATTTTTAAACCACTTTCAATAATTTCTTCGGTTAGTATCATTTTAATTATTCTGTCTTCGTATAATGTTTACGAGAAGCAAAAAAAGTTTTCTATTGAATTCCTGAGTAACTTACTTGACTTCTTCAATCCTAAAGTTTGCAAGCTAAGTTCCCTTGAACGAAATTAAGAATGATTGCATCAGTAATGTATCTAACAGTTTGGGGTGCTCATCTGAGCTGGTTTTGATGAAATGTTTTACGTCATTTTTATTTGTTAGAGGCATTTTTAAAACGGTACGGTAATATGTACGGTACATTTTTCGGATGATCCGAACATTTGGGAATCCGAACAGACCTCACCCGCAATTAGGTGGGAAGACCGGTGTTTTGTTGTGTTTCAAGTTTGCCTCTCACGGGAACCGCAGCATATGGTTTGCCAGTGAAGAGGAGGTCCACGGGTGGTGGTCACGTGGTCGCGTTCTTTCACAGATATACTTGCTGTTATTTCTTTGGCGGCAAGACGTCTAAATAGTGCTGTGTGGAAGGCAAGTACATATTCCTTGGAATTGTTTGTGTAAAGGCTATAGCCGAATAATAAAATGAAAAGTTCTCCCAACCTATATCGATAATCGCAATACTCATATGAAAGATAATATAAAATGGCGAGGATCGCAAAAAAATTGCTTCCTAGTTGATCTGTTGCAGAGATACAATTCATTATTAAATTTATTTATGTTGCTGGGAAACAGCAGGTCAAAACTTGCGGTGGACACAGCTTTGAAAGTCTTGTGAATAGCTTTTTTTGTTTTACTTTCTCGCTACCGTTAACGCAGTAGAGATAAATTTATATAATGCCGCGGAAAAAAGGGTGAATTTTCGGCCGGAGAACTCTTTATCACTGGGCCCCCCTTGTTTCTGTCGTCGTGAATTTTACTTTGCGACCCATTTGCCTATGTTTGTCTGGTCTGACTTTCAGGTTTGCTGCTTGTAAAACGCTGAAGTAATGCATCATACTTCATTGTTTTGACATCGCCCCGCTGAAAACACTAGTACCGTTTCCACCGCTGATTTTTTTTTTTTTTTTTTTTCAATTCTGCTAATTTACAATCTGTTCACTTGGAACAATTAGTAAATGGTATACATGATATAAGTTGCTATGAAGAGAATCTAAACGGTAAGTCTAGAATATGTTCACGCTTTAGCCTATACACATGTTCACTATTGTTCAACATGTTCACTGAGTGTTGATTCGGGTGGCATTCCAGTCTCTTCTGATGCCTCTTGCTTCTCTCCGAGATAGTCTCTGTCATTGTTGAGATGTTCAAATCTTTGTACAAATTATTGTTGGTGACGAACCATGGAGCGTTGCATATATATCTCCAAATACCACCGCTGATTTGATTTAATTATTGTTTGTTTTGTGTGTGTTGACCTTGCTAGCCAATTATTCCCTAAATTGGTTTTAAACAAAGTACATTGAAAACTCAAAAAGCGTATTGACTTTTTGAGAGTTGTCCAGAAAGAAACCTATTATTAAAGAACATTTTTTACTTCATAATACAATGAATTTTAAATTAAAATGTTAAGCTAGACAACTTATGGAAAAATATCGTAAACATTATGGCAGATGTTGATGATTAATTCTGGAAAAGAGATTTGAAATTTTGCGAAGATAAAATATTCTACCACAAGGACAGGAAGGAATACAGGAATAAATTTTTTGTGGTAATTTGAAACTCCAATTTTTAAGAGCACCATAGAAATTGGTTATTTCGAATAAATTATTTTCGCCTTTTGAAATTGTTAATTTGGAATACATTATTAAATTTATTTGCTAAATTACTCATGGAGGACAAAGTTGGCATAGGAATTTATTGGCAAGAGAGGAGGTACGAAGAAATTCTATGCTATGAAGGAACATACCACAATCTTCCAAGCCGAACTGACCGCCATCTTGAGGTGCGCCAGGATGGCATTGGAGGAGGTAGTGGACTGTGGCAGATGCTCAGATGTGTACATATGCACTGATAGCAAAGCCGCACTACTAGCACTTGACAATATGAGAGTGAAATCACGAGTGGCTAAGGAATGTATTGAGGCATTTTACCATCTGGGAGGATATTGTAACCTCCATTTATGGTGGGTCCCTGGCCATTCTAATGTTAAGGGTAACATTATGGGCTGACAAGCTAGCTAAAATGGGCACTAGATCACACAATGTGATCGAAAGCCCCGGACCCTCTAAAGGTGTTATTAAGTCCACGATTCGAGATTGGTTGGACAAAGAACACTTGAAGAGATGGCGTGAACAAGATGGAAATAGACAGGCCAAAATGGCCTTGGGTAGCGAACTACACCCTGAATGGGCGAAGGAATTCGAACTTATGTCCAGGCGAGATGCAAGGCTGATCGTGAGTCTGCTGACTGGCCATGCGCGCCTGAACTTTCACCTGTCTAAGATGGGCCTGGTGGCATCGCCCTCGTGTCGATGGTGCGATGCTCATCCGGAGGAGGCGCTACATGTCCTATGCCTTTGTTCTGGTCTGAGTGAGCGAAGGCGTGGGGTCTGTGGTGCCTCCACCTTTGATCCTTCTCAGCTGAGAAAATGAAACTGTCGGAAATCATCAGAATGTTGAAGGGCATAGTCTCGGCCGAAGTGGTGATCTATTGATCTCCTCTGCTTAGGGTGTCAGAACCGCCGGGCTCTTGGGACCGCCCAAAGGTGGTACCGGGTTGGCTGGGTCGGCGTATCAATGATGAGGTAACAAAGGGCTTGCTCAGGTTCACTGGTGTTGTTGACACTCCTCTACCCCTTTATTAATTAATTAAATTACACATCGTACATTTCTGATGCATTAATGATCGTGAATAGACAGAAAACATGAATACACCTAATTCAATGGAAGAAAGCAATTTTTATTTACACCTAGGCATTTATTAATAGAATATATCTATTTTTC
Organism: Gryllus longicercus; assembly: GCA_038098605.1. Lineage (NCBI taxonomy): Eukaryota > Metazoa > Arthropoda > Insecta > Orthoptera > Gryllidae > Gryllus > Gryllus longicercus. The sequence goes on from JAZDUA010000215.1 coordinate 290,493, forward strand.
GCGCAATCGTATACTTTTTTAGTTTTTATTTATCAAGTGATAGGTGAATTGTTTCATATATGTTACCAGTACTGTGAGAAAGTTCGCGGTGTTGTTCAACCAATTGTTTTTATACAACACTAAAACTAGAAATTAGTACGCGAAAGTCAAAGATTTCCAAAATATTTACGCATCACTTCACGTTCGAAAGAAGTGATCATCGATTAGTGAGCGAGAGTATTCCGCGTCGGTATAGTGAAAGGAATTGTCTGTAACCGTAGCTTCTAAAGTGAGGTTTAGGTATTTTCGCTGTTCACTTAGAACGACTGTCCTGTTTCTCCCGTACAGTAGGCGAGGAGAGCTTTTGACCGCCGTTGCGCAGAGGGTAAGCGAGCGTGTGCTCTCTGCTCGCCAGGAGGCGCCCTGGTCTACGCAACGTTGTGCTTCCTTTTGCCTGCGCTGTCCGCTCCCGCTGACTTCTTTCTCTTTCCTCGACGCAGCATCCTCATGACGAGGCCCAGGTAGCCCCCTTCAGGAGCGGCCAACCATGTGACGATCACCGCCCGGAAGAAGTCCGTGACGTAACCAGCTGCGCGATAAGGTATGTCATTATCGTTTCGATAATAATTGTTAATTTATCCAACATCAGAAAAGTACTTAAAATTGTGGGTAGTAATCCACATTATTACATCACTGATCAGTTCAATGCCTCCGGAAATAAGTATTATTTTGATATAAAATTTAATTCTGTAACAAAAGAGACGAAAGAATGTTTGTTTTTTACTAATAATCTGAGTATTTTACAAATTGATCATATAATATCTTACGTTTTCGCATCGACTGCAGTGCCACTTCTGTTTCTGTCCTGTGGCGTCCGTCCATAGCCCGTCGCAATATGGGCCGTATACGAATTGTTCCGCTCCGTGTGTATTTGATTCAGTGGGGTCTGATCGTCCTCTCGGCGAAGTACAGAGTTGCCTCGCTTGAGGTAGTGTACCTTTCTCAAGGTGAGCATGAGGCACATAATATTGCAGACCACTAGGCAGCACACAGGGCCATAATAGAACAGTACAGTTCCAGATTTCATGAAAGGAACTCCAACGATATCTGAAACAGGAAAGTGGTTAAAAAAAATTCTTTTAGAAGTACTTAAAAACCAAAATTTCAGTTGAATAAATGAAAATGGATTAAAGATTTTCTCTAAAGTAATGTATGAATCATAAACATCTTTCGACTTTATTGAAGCAACACTGTTTCTCTAATTGTGTTTCTGCACTCCTTTTTTTGAATATACATTGAATGGTTTCCCATATTGATTTAATTTTACTTTATCGCTACTGCTTACGTAATATGGAAAACTGCTGGAAGGATTACTGCTGGAAAAGGGGGCGACTTTGTGACAGGAAAACCCCTAATTCAGAGCTCTGGTCACGTAGGAGTAGATAAATCCATTCCCTATATGTAGTAAATTACTTATAGGAAAAATTACTTATTAGGAAAACGCCCCAGAAAGTTTGCCTTGCTCAGGGTTTTTAACCAACATGAGACCTGCACCATTTTCTAAAATGTATTTCAGACATTCAGACTATTCATCAAGAACAATGGAGCTGTTTTTGACAAAAAATGTTTAAACAAAAATTAAAATTTACCTATGCAATATTACGCGATAAATATTCAAAGTTTCAAAAAATTTGTACATGACCTTGTTTTAAAATTATCTTTAAGGAATATATTTTATTAAGGGAAAAACTCCATTTTAATGTTTTAGATTTTGGTAGACGTTGAAATACATTTTGAATATTTTCAATTTTCGAAAAATCTGAGTTTTTAACTATTACGCCATTCAACCAACTTGAACCATTCTCTTAAACGCTCTTTAAGCTATCTAAAAACAAAATTTAATCAAAATCGATAGCACCATTTTTTTGAAAATCTCTCAGGGACTTCATGTTAAGTTTTCCCAAAGTTGAAATATCGGTTTCAAATTCAAGGAGCCTTGATATCAGCCAGACTGATTCGGGGATATCAATTTTGGAGAAAATCGGCTGAAGGGCTTAGCCGCTAGTGTTGTTCACAGACAGACGTACAGGCGTTTTGCTGTCGATCGATTTTTCGGTATCAAGGACGTACGAAAAAGGGATTCTGTCTATACCTCGAGTTAGAGGACTTTTTCGAAATTTACCATGTGGGTTTATCCACTTTCTCGTTATCAAGGCCCTGTAATAAAAGTTTTTCGCCGAAAATTCGCCGCGTATTTCGCGCAGCGTTACGCAACGTTCTCTTGCTCCGTTGGGAAGAAGTAAAACTCACGGACTGAGGTCTGGACTTCTTGCTTCTTGGCCATTCCTGAGATCCACCCCTCCCAAGCCAATGTTTCTCTTAAGAAGTTCCTTCTCACGCGCGAGACAGTAAAACCCTTTATCTTTTGTCAGCCATAACGGGGCAGATGGGGTCCATTGGATCCAGGTCTTAATCTATGTGTCGTATTGCACTTTCTGTTGTTTTGTGCTTGATTTCTTGACGACTTTTTCGTGTCCAAGAGCTGGAGGGATGTCGGGGTGTGCAACATATTTTCATCAGGATGTTATGTGACACTACATGTGAGTGATTCTGAGATCGACGCTCTTGTAGACAGTGTTGCTGCGGGTTAGTGTGTATCGGGTTACTAAGATTAGGGGAGTCAGTTTTTGAAGAGGTGTGTGGTTCAGGTATTGCGGAAAAACTGCACAACGATAGATATGTTGCTGACGCTGACCGAATGTTGGAAAGCATGAGATCATACGATTATTTATTGTTGATATTGCAAATAATTTGTTCCCTATACAAAAGTTTAAGAGATGACGCAGCTTCCACAACTCAGAACATTGATAATAATGCTGAAAAAAGATGTCGTTTGTGTCCTCGAACGTAGAAGAAGTAGTAAACCAAGAGATGTAGCATCCGTTGAAAACCTATCTGTTGTGAACATATCGAGGTAAAGAGTGGGTGCGATCTGGAATTAAAGAAAAAACGTATATAAAACAGATATAAATTATTTTGACCGTGTTTGTTAAATCAAAACCGTTATATTAGAGCATTTTCTTTTATTATCCATGTCCACACTAAGCCTCTGGGACCTCGTGAGGCCTCTGGGACATTTTATTTAAAAAAATATGGCTCAATTGTTTTTGATTAAATGTAATTGGATAGTGTAAAGAACGTTTAAGATAGTAGTACAGGCCTAATTGTGGCTATAAAATTTTAATTTTTCGAAAACTACAAACAATTCAATTTTTTTCGGCGTCTTCCTACAAATATAAAACAGAGGTTTCCCTTAATAAAATGTGTTCCTTAAAGATAGATTTTGAAATAAGGTCATGTACAATTTATCGAAAATTTGAGTTTTTCGCGTAATTTTGCATGAAAATTAATTTATATTTAATTTTTAAAAAACACTTTCTCTCAAACACGGTACCAAACCATTTGATTAAATTTTAATCTCGGATAGTGTATAGGTTGCTTAAGAGAATGGTGCAAGTCTCATGTTCGTTAAAAATTCTGTTTTTTGAAAATTGCAAAAATTTTTAAAATTTTCGACGTCTTCCTACCACTTCAATTGTGAAAATAACATTTTTCTTAATGAACTGTGGCAATTTTTAATTTTTGTTTAAATATTTTTTTTCTCAAAAACGACTCCATCGTTTTTGATGAAATTATAGTGTTGGATAGTTTGAAGGACGTTTGAAAAAATGGTGAAGGTTCCTTCTTGGTTAAAAACCGTGATTTTTCGAAAATTGGAAAACTCGAAATTCTTAGGCGTCTTTCTACATCTATAAAGGTGAAATTTTGTCTTAATGAAATGTGTTCATCAAATACAGATCTTCAAATAAGGTTATGTTGAATTTTTAAAAAAATGACTATTTTTGGTTAATTTGGCGACAAACATAAAAGCCCGCTCCGAATTTACTGAGCTTCGTGAAAGTGAAATGAATGGTGATGCTGTGCATTTGGATGCTACGTAAGTTAGAATTTGTCTATTATTTCATATTTCATTATTATTATTATTATTTTATTATTATTAATTATTATATATTATGTTTAAATTTTTTCATTTTAAATTGTGTACTTTAATTGCATTGAATTTGAAAACGAATAGATGATTTTGCTTTGCTTAATATGATGTGGAAATGACCAGTAATGCGTGTAAAAAGCGACTAATTTTGATGAATATTACATTTAGTTATTTCGTTTTCTCACTCACGGGATCAACAATGCTAATTGGCAAATGTGTATCCCTTAGGAATTAAAAGTCATTGCTGCTTGTTGTAGCCCATTGTGGTAACGTAGCACTGATAACAGAAAGCGATAATGACGGCTGCCTCTCGTTCGCATTAATATAAACCAAAACGTTTAAATATTTGGATAATACTACAATACTATGGTGTTTAATAATTACAATTATATTTTTTTCGATCTATTTGTATTTGTTTGCCAACGATATCAGTATCCTATTATTAATTAACTTTTAATTATTTTACTTTCTCGCATACTACTTATGCAGAGTATTGTATCAACGGATATGCTCGTGAATACACTGCATAACTTATACTCTAAATTCAAAACCAGAAATATATTTTTATTTAAAGTTTGGAATAAAAAAATCTATTGCTTGAAAGTGTTTAATTTTCACACCATATATTCTACGATTTCAAATGGGTTTTACAAAAAGAGATGTCTGAGATGTGTTGATTCAAGTTATCACTGTTTACACGGAAATTGCTCACGTATCCTGGTTTTACATTACCTATTCCACTCACTATATTTTCCCCCCACTACTGGATATGGCGTATTCGGTCTAGTTTATATTAATGACATATTTGACATTAACATTATATTTGCGACATATTTGTTTATGCGTCTTATACACCATTGTTGTCATTGCCGTAGTATATATATATATATATATATATATATATATATATATATATATATATATATATATATATATTTCTGCAAATATTAATTTAATCCTTGGGGTAGAATATCACAGCTGGAAGACCGAAGAGCCTCTCTCAGCTTCCTTTATTCACGCATGTGCAATCTACAGAGGCAGCAGCAAGAAAACTGTTGCTGCTACTACCACATGTACATTTTTACATTAGAACCAGTTACAACCTGCTATTATAATAACGCAATTTTCGCCTGTATAATCTTATCTCTGATATAGTTTGTATAACTCATTACTAATGGCAGTGCAAGACGCGCTGTTGTGGATGTGAAATATGGCTTATATGAATTGGGAGAGCATTAGCAGAAACTGCAACGAATATCGCCTTCTATGTTTTCATCAAACGCGAGAGTTCTGGAAAAGAAACGACACATAATTGACAAAGATTATTATTTTGCAGGAAGAATCAATGAGTATTGAAGGGATTGTCATGGTTACCTACGTCCGGATGAAAATAAACGTTTTCCTTACGAATTTCTCGCTTGGTGCTTACAAACGCTCATCGCGTTTTGGCGTTTGGCGTCGTAGACTACAGAAATGCGCTGGGAATTGCCTCGCAGCACGCCGAATCACACTTTCAGTGAGCCCAACACATTTCGCTTAACTTTTGTGCATGGTGGCCACGAAACTGCTCGCGGCTCCTCTGATTTTCATGACAATGCGAGCTCGTCGCATCTGAGGTGCAAAAGATTGGATTCCGAGAAATCTGACAGTGAGGAAGCTGTTGACAATCGATGTCAAAGAACTTTCTACAAAGAAATGAATATATGGTCGACTGGGAAGGAATTCGCGACATTGAAATTAGACTCCGCGGCGGGCAGTTTGAAGTGTTTGATCTTCTCTTCTAAAATGCCTTGAAAGAGCAGCGAAACTGAGCTGTTCAAAGCGTGGCACCAAATTTGAATTAATTTGGCGGTTAATACCAACAGGCGCGAAAACTTATTATTTTGAAATTCAACAAAATTAGTAGGACGCAAATTTGTGAATGAATATTTAATATTCGACAATCAAGAATTGCGTCATATATCGCGAAAAATATTACTAATGACAAAAAATTCTATAAATTTAAAATTTTCGTGTTGACATTGTCACATTGCGCCTTGTTCTGATATCATATCCCGATATCTTCTGAAAGACATTCTTTTGAAAATGAAGCGTGGGAAAATGAATTTTGCGAATAATAATAATAATAATAAGAAGAAGAAGAAGAAGAAGAAGAAGAAGGAGAAGAAGAAGAAGAAGTCTTAATGGGTAAACGGGGAATTAAACCTAAATATTATATCTTTCTAGGTTGTCTTGATTAAACTCCAGAACCCAAAGGCAAGTTTTTACTCCATACGCCAAAAATTTCTTTCTGGACGTTGGCAACACCAATGTTGCCATCTTTAAGTCAATAAGTGAATTACCAAGTGAATTGCAGCGCAATTTCATTTTAATTTGCATCCCTATATTTGTTTTGAAAACAAATTGAAAAAACTAAAAACAGTTCCTCAATTACACATTCGGCATTATATAACTTTCTCTACACTGCGTATGAATGTATGAGTTTCCCGAGAAAGTAAAAATTAAATATTCTGGAGCTCAAAGTGTGAACTTCCGATGTGATTATTTGTTCCTGAATTGTGCCGTATCGTTAGTTTGAGAAACGAGATTATTCACAATAATGTTTCTTCGTTTCTTACAACTTTTATGTGTGTTCTGGTTTCATGATTTAATTGTTTTTGAAGATTTAGTTATTTTCCTATTTAACTGATTTGATTGTTACTTCTGGAACGAGAGTTAGTACGTTTTGCGTGTCGTACCATGAGAGGCACGAAAGAAGATATTACGAGGGTTGCCTTTTATATTTCATGATTAGAGAACGAAAACTAATATTAATCATCGAAAATCCCTTTATTGTTTTTCAAAATATTCCCCAAGAAGATCTATACACTTTTGCATGCGTTTGAACCAATTTTCGAAGCACTTTTGCCACTCTGATTGAGGTATCTCCAAATCATGCATACTGAATGCAGCAACCGCTTTTTCAGGTGTCGAAAAACGTTGACCTCTCAGTTTGTTTTTTATGTACGAGAATAAAAAAAGTCATTCGGTGCCAAGTCAGGACTATACGGCGGATGACTCATCAAATTGATGTTTTGGGTGCTCAAAAATGCAGTTGTTTGAGCCGATGTGTGAAAGCTCGCATTGTCGGAGTGAAGAGTGATCCGTCTTCGGCGGTTGGTTTTCCTGATTTCTTGGAAGACAGCTGGCAAACAAATCGTTGTGTTCCACTCAAAATTGACTGTTCTGCTTTGTTCTAGTGGTACGATTACGACATGTCCAGTTTTTCCGAAAAACAGGCGACCATCTGTTTGGAAGTGCTTCGTGCGCCAACAACTTTTGTTGGATTTTGCTAATCTTGAAACACCCATACAGTCGACTGCTGTTTACTTTCGGGCTCATACGCGTAAATCCATGATTCATCACCTGTCACGATGTCATAGACGTGTTTCGAAGCACCGCGATCGTATTTTTGAGCATTTCTTTCGACCAATCGACACGAGCCTTGTTTTGAGCGATTGACAAATTGTGTGGGATCCAAAGCGAACAAAATTTTTTGACAGTCAAATGTTCATGTAATATTGAATGTATGCTGGTCCCACTAATGCCTAAGGTCTCAATCTCACGATAGGTCAGATGACGATCTTGCAATATCAGTTCACGCACAGCATCAATGGTTTTCGGAACAACTTATTTTGGACGACCTTCTCGAAATTCGTCTTGGAGTGAACTACGACCACGATTGAATTCACCATACCATCGATAAACATTGGTCCTTGATGAAGCTTCATCGCCAAAAATTGAATTAAGTTCATCCATGAACTGTTGCTGAGTTAATCCACGTCGAAAGTTGTAAAAAATAATCGCACGAAAATGTTCACGATATAATTCCATTTTTGGGCCAAGATGAATCTTTTAAGTTACTATAAACTACACAAATAGCGCTCGTATGTCAAAACGTTCCGAGTACGTATAACCTCAAAATATCCAACTTTACAATAGAGCTGTCAGTTGCCAGATTGCAACACCAGGGTTGCCAAATCCCGAAACATAAAAGGCAACCTTCGTATTACAGATGAAGTTAAGTTGGTAGAAGTAGCATACCAACAAGAAAGTGTGTAACTGTTGGAACAGCTAACAGCACTTTGTTTAGAATCGAATACGTATTGTCTTACCTGAAGCCCGTTGCCATGTTTACACACAGGGCCGTCAGCCAAAACCAGGCAGCAGTCAGCATGAAGTACATCAACAGAGCTGCCCACAGAAGAGACACTCTTTAGTAAAATGTTATATTGTGAAGAAAATAAAGTCGTAACTCACAGATTCCAAAAAGATATATTTTCAAGAAGCAGGGAAAAACTTGTATGTGTGTTGGTGCCAGGTCAATCGGTTCACAGGATAATGGCCATTTAACAGAAAGTTCGAATCAAAAATATCCAACCCATAGCTGCATAATTTCCAATAAACGTAACGCTCACAGCAAAAATGAGCAAAAGAAAGTCTACTGAATAATGTCTACAAATCAACATGTTAATCAAGGAAGAATGTACAAAATGAGTAATGTCAAGTTCTGTTTGATCGAAGTGTCTTCGTAATAACATTCATATTATATTTCTAGCATTACTGTTAATAATAGAAATGAATGGCTGTAAAAATTAAAATAAGTTTTAAGGTAATTCAGAATGATATGGTGAACAACATGAAACTGAACAAATTATGATACAAAGCGGAAACATTAATATTCGACATCCTATAAATAACAAATATCTCACAAATCAAAGGCGAATTGAAGAAATACTAAGCAGATACCAAGATTACAAGGACAACAACCATGTGATACAATAAGTACGCGCCCGTCATACCACATAAAGCTCCGTGCTGATCGTGTGGTAGAAGAAAATTGAAAATAAATTAGTCTTCCACGTGTAATCATTTAAACAGCCGATAAAGTTGTCGAACGGTTTTGTCAATGGTTAGTCAACTTTCGTGTCATTCCTCTGAAAGTTAATGAACGTGGCATTGTATGCTCCTGGTCATTTACGTAAACTGGATTGGTTTATTGTCTGTGATTCCGGGCGCGTCAACTGCTAGGGTCATTTGTCCCGTGGTGGTGATCCTCCCCTGCTGTACGGTGAGAACCGGCGCCGACCTACCGTCGGCTAGCGGGGTTTTCCCCAGCCAGGTATCTCCCACAAGCAGGGCACAGCCCCAGCCAGGACAAGCTCCCGACCAGTCTCCCGATGCGCTGTAGTGTATTTAATGGTTGTGTTAGCGTGTGTAATGGGTGAAAATAGGACAAGGAAGAGGAAGGGAAGATCGCGCGCCGTCCGTAGCCCGTTTGTTAGGGTACTGCTTCGACATTCGCCAAGGTGTTGATCGGAGAAACCACGGAAAACTACTGATCGGAGCAGGAGGCCGCTAAAATTCTCTTCCAGAAAGCGACTTGATTTGTACCTAGCTGACAAGCCTGTGTCGAAAATCCTGCCACCGTCGAGACTCAAACCTAGAACCTCCCTGTCAGGGGGACTGCAGTGACATCAGTTGACGCCTTGAGCCATCTCTCCCTATTTTACGTATTGGCCATTTCTAAAATGACATACATAATTTGGACGAAACAGTATTGGATAGAAACTATAATGAAGTGGACATTCATAATAAAGGACAAATCCACGAGTGTACACTTTTTCAATGACGTGTACCTGTGGACCAATTGACTAATAAACCGTGCAATTAATTAGTACACGCATCTGTAAGTTAATACTTTACGTTAGAACAACGGCCAACAAAAATTATCTCGTGAATCACGTTTCTCTCTCGCATACGTACGGGCCAAGGAAGGTCGAGGGCAAATCTGTACATGTACAGGGCAGACTTCGGCGTGTGCGTCGTTCCTGCAGCTGCAAGGCGCTGCTGACTAGGAGCCCGTGCAGAGAAGGTACTGGTGGGGCTGCGATGTGGGTCTTTTGTATTAAAAACCTTTATGCTGTAAAACCCCGCTAATTCGAATCACGCAAACCCGGAATTTCGAATAATCCAAACAAAATTCTGGATGAACGGAAAAAATAAACTATATAAAAAATGTGTTCAGGCGGCGATATAGTCTAAGAAAAGTTGGAAGAGCATTTTGATGGAAATGGCAATGGAACATTGCCTCTTCTATCACAGTAGTTTTTGTCAGACAAGAGTGTTCTGGAAAAGAGATGACACACAATTGACAAGGATTGTTACTTGGAGAAAGAATTAACGAGTATTGAAGAAGTTGTCACAGTTACCTCTGTCCAAACGAAAACTGACCCTTTCCTTACGAATTCCGTGGCCTTTTGCTTCGTGTTTCTACTACATCCAGTGCCCGGCACACTCTGGATCGAACCTTGAAGATGTTCAAGACGCTTTTACTCAGCTTTCCGCAATATCTTGTGGTGACAATGCGAGCAGGCGTCTGCGATAGAAATTTCCCAGCATTTCGGCAATGTCAAGTTTACGCGGGGCTGCCCAGGAGCTGCTGCGATCTTTCGATGACGCTCCGAACTAATAGAAAGAAGTTGACAATCGTCTTCAAGGAACTTTGCACGACGAAATGAATGTTTGATCAACAGAGAAGAAATTCGCGCGGCTTTTTGGGGGAAAATTAAGACTCGGAGGCGCCAAGTTTAAAATGTATAATCCTTTCCTCTGAAACGCCTTCAAAGAACATCAAACGCTCTATTAAAAAAAACAAGGCGCCAAATTTGAAGTAATTTGGCCGGCAATGTGTCAACAAAATGCATAGTTGTAGAGTAAAGAATGGAGTTTATAATTACTGTAGAACTGAACTAATTATTGAAACACAAAGTGTCGAAACGTTTTTGGTAACTACGGCGTATAACACGTGCGTATGTAGCAGTCAGTATCACTTAGAGGAACTTGCAAATTTGGTGATCTGTTGCGGTAAGGAACTGAATAATCTTTGATAAGGCGATGTGATGGTGCGATCGTGACGCTATGTTGGCATTGTCACACATCACACGCTACATTGCATTGCGTCTGGTAATCCTATAGATGGGTTTGTGCATGTACGGTACATTATTGTTTTTAGATAATCCGAATTCCCGCATTCGAACACACTACACTCCCTGTTAGTTAGAAATAATGGGGTTCTACTGTATCAGTATTCTAAGATTTTACAATAATAGTTGTTGAAGCTAATTTGAATGTGACTGGATATAAACAAGAGAGGAATTTTACTGAAGTAGTCGAAAATTGTTTGGCATTTGAAAACAGAAAAAGTATATTTTCTTATGTTGATGTAAAAAGCGATTGATCATAAATAAATTTATTCTTGCGACCATTACATGATTGATATAGAACGCAGCGACCGTTGTGCATAGGGGATTGGGTAGATTAACATTTTTAGAGAAAGTAGTTGTTAGACAATGTCGTCTGTTACGTTATTTCGAACTTAAAATCATTTTCACTGAATATATTGAGAAATAGAGGGGTATGAATAATCTTAATAATCAATTTCTCTAATAAGCGAGTTTTACATGAATATACTCACCAAAATGCTTGCATGAAATTTGAATATCTGACGGTATGATTTGTTTATATTCTTTGTCCAATCGGTCACTGATAGTGGCGTAATACCAAACCTGCCCGATATTGAAAGCCAACAAGCAGACAGCGTGGCTAGCAAGACAGCGACCGTGCATTTTTCGTCGCATGCTTGTGTTGCATGCTACAGAGAGCAGCGACCCCGTCAACAGCAGGGTAGAGAGGATGCATAGCGGCCGCAGCAGCCAGTAGGCGCCTCTAGTGATACGCCAGTGCTCGCAGTAGAAGAGTCCTTCCTTTACAGAACCGTCGCCGCTGCGGTAGAAGCCGAAGCAAGTGGTCCACGTGGAGAAGCGGAAGTGGTTGTACCCTCCGGTGTGGCGAGACCAATCAGCGAAGCGTTCCTCGAAGCGGAGGAGGCGAGGGCGCTCGCACAGCTGGCCCATCCGCGCGTGCGGAAACTCCGCGTCAAACGCAGCGAGGGCGGACGTGTGGGGCGTCCAGAAGCCTTGGAAGCGCAGGCCACACGTCCAGCGCCCTGCGCCGTCCTTGCGCAGCGCGTCGGCAGGGCAGCACGCCCTCGCGCACTCGTCCTTACTGCACTGGCTTCTCACCCGCGCGGCAAACTGTCCCAGAGGCAGGGCCGCGGCGTCCAGGCAGTATTCGGCCTCCCTGTATCCTCCCCCGGGCTTGGGCCTAGCGATCGTGTGTCTTCGCCGCTCGCCGAGGAAGACGACGGTGTTTCGCGACAGATCGGCATCACGCGGAACGTCGTCCCGGCGGGAAGACGCGTTCACAGAAGAGACAAACCCGCTGCCGGTAAATACGCCGCACACCACTGAACCGATGCTGGCGAGCGGGAGCCCCGGCGGCAGCCAGCGCCGCACCCACTCGCTGTTCAGAGGAGGGGACATTGTTCGCCTTTGAGCGGAGGCGTTTCCCGGCCAGCCTGCGTCTACGCATGACTCGCCGTCGGCCGAGAGCATTTGGTGTTCGCCGCAGCACTTGAATACCTTTATCAAATCGTTTTCACTATCAGGCCCCGCACTGGTCACAAGAAGAGGTAGCTGCATCACAGCGAGTACTGCAGATGCACGCATCGCGGAGCAGTGGCGACGGTGGTTGAAGGAACCTCTCCCTTGACAGCACCTCGAGCACTCAAGTCGTTGTCCACAAACAACAGTCTCCTCCTCACCAATATTGCATATGCGAACTTGATGTGTTATTTTGGTTGTTGAAATTTTCAATTGTATTTAAAAGTACGGGAATCGAGTGAAAACGTGTTGACTAATCGAAAGAGCACTTGTGAAAGTGGCGGACACAGCGCAAAAGGCTAAAAGCTGTCTACCGTTCGCTTCGGACGCAGAGAATGCAAGTGCCCATCGCAGGCGATGGGCAAATGTTTGTTTCTCCTTTTCGCCGGACGCCGCAGCATTTCCTGCGTGCTCTTGACCAACAGTTTAAGGATGTGGTCTTGGACAAAGAAACCACCTAGCGCAGGTGGGGAAAAACTGGAGAGTGTGGACGGCTGCAAAAACTCTGCTTTTTACTTTCCCGCATACGTACGAATATACGAAGTATAATACGTAGTATAGGGAAAGTTATGAAATGCTGCGGAAAACCACTTTTGAGATTTCAACGGAAATACACGTTTTGGGCTTCCCTGATACTCGTATCGAAAAAGTGTGGTATTTTTTTCAAAACGTCCGGGCGCCCCTCTGTCCGTCCGTCCTAACACCTATACCATGCGAAGAATTTTTTCCAAATTCAAGCCTGTAAATTTAACCTGGGTGGAAGCTCTGAGACTTGTACCGACTCAACACTTCGCTCAAAAGGGTCGCGGGTTCGAGTCCTGTTTGGAGCATGGTTGTTTGTCACTATCTCTTATGTCTGAGTGGCCGTGGAGGGCCTCGCGTTCTTCTGACCCCAGACGGAAGGAGCCTAAAAAGTAGTGTGTGGTCGAACATTTATCTGTCTATATATATGGACCCTAATTCCTTCACAATATAAACCATATTTTTTTATTGAAAGTATCTTGATTTCATAATTCATTTCACTTCAGAGAACAATAATTGCATTGATTTCCTACGTGCACTTTAGAAGTAAAGATTCTTCTTGATGAAAAAGTTGTTTGCACATAACCATGATATAATTAATCTGAGATGAGGTTTTACTCGTACTAGAGGAGACTCATAAATAGTACATAGAAACTTATTCATTTATTTCACATATCGCTACGTACAACAAATAACAATCATTTAATAAAACATCGAAAAACAAAAGAAATTACCCTTCAAACATATTCCAGCCCATTGTGTGATTTTACAAAGCAAAAATTTAAAAGAAAATAAATATGAAATTATGTGCTAAATAATATTACAAATATTTCGTGCGTTCGCTGGAAAACGCTGCAGACATGTTTTCATCAAAAGCAGACATTCATCGTGATATGAGGAGCCTGTTTCAGTGTTGCTTCCCTCTCCGGATAAGACGGAAAATGTGAGGGGAAATGGCAGGTATGTTCGGCGACGCAGTTTGGTATGTCTGCTGTAAAAGATGCGTGAAATGTCGGTAAATTGTTCTTCTTACAGCTTACCTTTCTCGCTTCAGCTTGGACACCCTGCTCTCGATAGCCGGTGTAACGACAGGTAGCTCGCGCGGTGCAGTTTGACATGCCTACTGAACGCGGTGCTCTAAATATAATGTGTTGTCCTTCTATCTGTGTATTTAAAACCACTCTCCTCTTTCACTGTCAGGGTTGGCAGGTGAGCTTTGGAGCGCCCTTGCCCAGAGGGTAAGCGAGCGTGTGCGCTCTGCTCGCCAGGAGGCGCCCTGGTCGGGGTTCCTCTACGCAACGTTGTGCTTTCTTCTGCCAGCGTTGCCTGCTGACTTCTCCACTCTCTTGTCTCTTCGCAGCATCCTCGTGACGAGGCCCAGGTAGCCCCCTTCAGGCGCGGCCATCCAAGTGACAATCACCGCCCGGAAGAAGTCCGTGACGTAACCGGCTGCGCGATAAGCCAAGTCACTGTCCCTTCCAGACATATCATCCACGGTGTCAATGACAATAATATCTGTGACATTGTGTGTTGTCAACCACACTATAACCTCCGTGAGCAGTTCAATGCCTCCGGAAATAAGGACCATTTTAATATACAGTTTAATTCTGTAACAAAACAGACGAGAAAATATTAGTATTTTACTAATAATCTTAGTATTTTAGAAAATGATAATATAATATCTTACGTTTTCGCATCGACTCCAGTGCTACTTCTGTTTCTGTCCTGTGGCGTCCGTCCATTGCCCGTCGCAGTGTGTGCCGTGGGAGGATTGTTTCCCTCTGTATGTCTTTGACCGAGCGGGATCTGGTCCTCCTCTCGGCGAAGTACAGAGTTGCCTCGCTTGAGGTAGTGTACCTTTCTCAAGGTGAGCACGAGGCAGATAATATTACAGACCACTAGGCAGCACACAGGGCCATAATAGAACAGTGCAGTTCCAGATTTCATGAAAGGAGCGTCAGCATCAACTGAAACATAATTGTGATTTGAAAAAATGTTAGCCTGAAATTACCTGAACAACGAAATCCTAGTTCAATAAGTGAAATTGGTATAAACATTTTCTCTAAATTAATATGAGAATTTTACTGTTTTAATAATGTTAATATTTTGTTGGATATCCATTGCATGTTGTCACATTTTTAATCCGTTTTACCATATGCCTGATTGTGCTTGTGTGTGTGTGTATACAAGGTATAAAAAGTGTCACTTGTTACGGCACGTTGCCTTCGTAGAAACATAAAATCAGAGTACGGTCATGGGTAATGGAAGGGTAGATTTTTTGGAAAGGGAAAATTGTTTAAAAACTGAAACCCTGTGAGAGTTACAATGGAGTATATGGTATGGAGTCCTTGAAACAACATACACGCATATGCGATTAACGTGATAGAGTTGCAACGCGTCGCCAGCAAGATACAAATATTAAAGAATGATAACAGCACAAAGTTAAAAAATAAAATCTAATATTATGACCCAGCAGCGGCAATGAGTGGTTCAGCTCAGCCAGCATGGTGTTGTTGCGTTGCATTGCTGCCAACGCGGCGCTGTGAAAGCAACTAGAGGTGCTAAAAGAGCACGTACTTTCTCGCCCATATTTTCTTGCAAAATTACACGAGAACTGAAATTTTAAAAAAATTGTACATGCCCCTATTTCAAAATTTATCTTTAAGGAACAGATTTTACTAAAGGACAAATCTCTATCTTAAATATTTTAGTTCTAGGAAAACTTCGAGGACATTTTGACCTTTGGCAATTTTCAGAAAATCAGGGTGTTCAACGAAAAAAAGAGCTGCACCATTCTCCTAATCGTTCTTTTAACTATTTAAAACAATATTTAATTAAAAAAGATGGAGCCATTTTTTTGAAAATTTGGGAATTGTCTCAGGAGCGTCATGTAATGTGCCCCCCAAAATTAAAATATAGATTTCAAATACAGGGGGGCCGCAACATCGGTCAGAACAAATGGGGGAATATCACTCTTGGAGAAAATCGAATGAACGGTTTATCCGCTAGGGTGGTTCACAGACGGACAGACAGACGTTTGCCCTCATTCGATTTTTCGATGTCAAAGACCCACAAAATATGTATTTTGGCTACCCCACGTGTTAGAGGATTTTGTTTCTAAATTGAGCAACTGGATTTACGTTACCTCGGCCCTGTAAAAAAGGTTTTCCTGCCGAAAATCGCCGCTTTCTCGCGCAACATTACGTAACTTTCTTTTCTCAAGAAATTTTTCTTAAGCGCGAGAAAGTAAAAATCTATCTTTTTTCAGTTACAACCGATATTTTACTATCATTTCTTGTCAAAAACTATCATTTCTATCTTTATTCAGAATTGAATTTGTTAATGGGTTAGGTTAGCGGATCCAGAAAGTAAGAAAAACTTAACAGAAGACTCTTCGCGTGATAGTACATCACACACAATTGTAAGTGTTAATCGAAAAGATGCCGAAACTTACATTATGTATTAACTTCTCAAAAACATACCAATTACATGCAAACATACACATAAAAGTATGCATTTTAAAGGAATTTCCCCAAAACTATATAATTCCAGGTTTTGATGCTCTACGAAGCTTAACACATTCCCTGTCGCTATGAGAACATGAAAATATATCCGCACGCCGAAATGACTTGATATTAATAATTTTATTGTAATTTTCTCAAAAACAAAAATTATTTCGTCCACGTTCGGGTGTATTTCAACATTCTATGACCGTCCCAGCAAGTCCAAAAAAATCTGTGCAGCGACATCAAGTTATGTCAAAATAATTTCCTTAGAAGTTGTAAACGTTTGTGGGAGTGTCGTTCACAGACGTATTAAAAACTGTGAACCACTTATGACTGAATGTTCAGGCTTCATATACAGTACCCCTCAAAATCAAAATATCCGTTTCAAACTCAGAAGAACTTTAGTTACTTTAAATTGATCGAAGAATATCAATTTTGGAGAAAATCAGTTGAAGGATTTTGGCATTAGCTTTAACTATGCACTAATGGAGGGTCCGACGGGCAGAGAGACAGATGTTCACACAGACGTTTTACCGACAAAATAGCGGTATTTTGTTATGCGCCTTTTAAATACCTTATTTTTTTAGTCGGCAAAATACCTTTATAGAACTCTGTTCCGGTATAGTCGTCTATAAAAAGTTATACCGTTATTATGACGGCACTTTCAATGGAAAATTATGTTGCTCACAGCACCCATACAGAGAAAATTACTTTCTTTCGTTAATCGCATTGCGAAATGTAAATGGTTCGTGATTGTTGGCAGTACGTAAATGCCTTGTGCCCTTCTTATATGAAATTCCGTACGTGAGGTGAACCTCAGTAAATATTAAAAACATTAGTATTTAATTGCTTTTTATTGATAATATTCTTAGTCACTCAAAAGAATCACTTTAAAGAAATCATTAATAATTTGGGGTAACTTCAGAAAGAGAAGGAAAATTTAGTGAAATGTTGAAACCTAGTAGGTTTCTTACCATTTGATTAAAAAAGTAATTTGTAAAGCAAGCGAGTAGAGAATTTTATGACCTTCAATTTAATCAATGATTAAATGGTTATTACGAAAAAAACGAAAAAATGCCTTAAAATTTAAATGTTTTATTGGCTAATAAGAGTTGCCCGGAGTATTTCGAGGTGGAAAAGTAGAATTTCGAGGAGGTCAAAAAGTAAAATAAAATCACCTTCTACTTCATCTTTTGCAAGGTGAAATTACATGTCGACAGTACTAGAGAGCATAAAGAGAAAACGCTAATTTTGTCTTTCGATCCTTTTTATAAACTCTCATAATAGCAGACTGTTATAAAGTCTCATATTTGACTCATTTCCATTGTGATGAGGGCCTTCCACTTACCTGGTCTTATGGCGAGTGTTTCAATGAAACACACTCTTGTCTCCATAAGCGACGGGCTGTACCAGGGTGAACGCTTCCCATACTCCGGTTGAGTAAACAAGATGGAACACGTTATTGTGAGCACTGTTGACAGCCCCCAAACGAAGGCTGAAATCGCCAGGAATTTCTTTCCGCTTCCTTTATCCAAGCGTGGCATGTGCAAACTACGGTAAAAAGAGAAGTATTAGTTATTTATGGCAGAAGCTGTTTCCGTTCCAATGGGAGATACGAAGGACTAGAGTTCTTTTTCTTTCCGTAACTCCAAGAGAGACGGGAAAAGAACATGAAATCACCAGCAATATAGGCAGCGACTTTGTAGATGCTGAAAAATCTCTTTCTGCTCCTTTTATTGAAGCGTGTCCATTGCAATGTACAGAAGAAATATAAATTAAAACAATGGTGCTACCGTCGCACATTAGTATAGGCGCATTATGTTTGCACATTAGTATAGGCTACGTAATATTATAATAAAGCAATTTGTGTCCATATAATCTCATCTCAGTCACCTTCCTTAAATGTTACTGTTTACCAGTCGTTGTGTATGACGTGCGAAAACTAACTCATTTTGAAGCTAATACCAGGATCAACATAAATTCGACAATAAAAACGTCGTACCATACTGCGAAAAAGAGTATCGCTCAACAATAAGAAATAATTCTTTGAATTTCAAACTGCCTTGTTTCTATTGTCGTATTGCAATCTTCGGCAGTCGGGAGAACCGGGTTCGATGCCCAGGCCGGCCCTCCTGACCAGGGTTTTCGTGGATTCTCTTGGTCATAATGGGAAAGCTGGGATGGTTCAAAAAGTTCACGATCGTCTCTCATCATCATTCTATCACGTCAAAATTAACAATTCAAGGCTTAAAAACCTTGTCTTACCAAGGGATACAGCCCACGAAAGGTGAATCCCGTAATGACACCCATTATCCTTTGTCCTGGGCAGAAAATGATTGGGCCTCGGAAGAGAACGTGTAGGGTTATCACCAATGGTCGATACACAAAAAAGAAAATAATATTAATAACAATAATAATAATTATTATAATAATAATATATTATATAATATAATAATATATAATTATAATAATTTTTTTTCCAAAGAATCGTATGCTCAAAGGCAGTAAAGCCTAAAAAATACAGACTAGTAGAAAAAGTATCTAATACAAATAAACAAAATAGTTAAAACCCCAAATAGACAAATAAATACTAGAAGTGCTTAAATAGCACACACCTTCTGGCATTATTGGAAACGATTACTCAATATTATAATCTTGCAATGTTTGCCCTACTAGCACTTCAAAATGACATCACTTGAAAATGCCCAAACAAACTCAAAGCGCGAAGCCTCTGCACTGAAAATCTGCAATTATTTCGATAATTAAAACCCATAACCATTTCACACTAGTGCAAAAGAAACAAACCTGAATGAAACTCAACTGTTAAAATATTTGCAATACATTGTGCAGATAAGCAAGTGTAATTTCACGCATAAATTAAACATTGAGAACTGGACATCCAATATATCAACTTCTGAATGAATAAAATAATTAACTTTACGTCATATTAAAAAGTGCAATTAGCACTACAATTCGAAAAGTTTGAAGAAAGAATTTGGAAGTGTTTCGGAGAAAGCGGAAATTTCAGCTCGTTTTAACAGAAAACTGTTGTGTTTTTAAAAATATTTATGTGACATTATTTAAAGCACATGTACTCTTAATATAATAATATGAACAAATCGCCGCTAATGTAAATTATAACGACGTTAGAGACAAGTCAAAAAGTAAAATTTTTGTAATTAAAAAACTAATGTTTTTTCAAAATATCAAAGCTTTGACTCGTCAGATGGACAGAGATTTCTATAATTTGGAAAAAAGCCTTCGCATGGTTTAGGCGCTAGTGGTGTTCACAAACGGACAGACAGTTGGACGGGCGGACGGATGTTTTGAAAAGAAACACTCTCTTTTAGTAGGAATTAGGGGCCCCAAAACTTGTTTTTCATCGAAATCTCGAATTCGATTTTCCATAGCATTAACTTACATTATACTACGTATTCGTATACTCCGTAGACACCTACGTATACAAGAAAGTAAAAGTGGACTAGTGGTGCTAAAACAGCACGTACTTTCACGAAAAGTGCACCAATTTTCGAAAAACATTACTTGACCTTTTTTCAATGTCTATCTTTAAGGAACAGATTTCATGAAGCACAAAATCTTTAATATTTTAGTTGTAGGAAGATTCCGAAAAAATTTCACCTTAAACCTTCAACATTCTCTTAAATGTCCTTCACACTATTCTAGAACAAAATGTAATAAAAAACGATGGAGCTATTTTGTTTGTTTTTTGAAAATTGAATTAATGTCCCATGGGGTTCATGAAATGTACCCCTCAAGATTAAAATATCGATCGCAAATTCAAGGGGCCGCGCCATCAGCCAGATAGATTGGGAAATATCAATTGTGGAGAAAATGGCTGGACTGTTAAGCTATTGGCGTTGTTCTCAGACGGGCATACAGACGTTTTGCCGTCATTCGATTTTTCGGTCTCAAGGGCCCACAAAACATGGAATCTAGCTACACCACGTATTAGAGGATTTTTTCAAAATTGATTAGCTGGATTTGTCGTTACGCGGGCTTTGTTATAAGAGTTTTCCTACCAAAAATTTGCCATCTTTTAGATAAGTTTCTGTGTAAGCGGTAGCCAGAAAGAAAAAAGAAAAGTGAATAGTTGCAGGAATAGCTTAATGTATATAAATTTACTTAGTAAAAATAAGAGTAAAAACTGTATGTGACGTATGGCGGAGAAGATCATCTGCACGCGTTTTCTTGAGTTCCAGAATCTTTTTATTATTTTAATAATAAATAGTTGATATAGGAGTAAAAGTTCAAATTAAAGATAGGAAATTAATACTTATAAAATAAAATATCAGAAAATAAAATATAATATAATAAAATAAAATATAATAAAATAAATATAATAAAATAAAATATAATAAAATAAAATAAAAATTAATAAAATAAAAAAATAAATGAAATAAGATATAATAAATTAAAATATAATAAAATAAAATAAAAAATAAAATAAATTAAAAACCGCGAGATTTGTAACATTTAAAAATCCCAGCATTATTGTTCCCGAGTTATAGAAAACTATTTTTCAACGATAAACGAATTGCAGGTGTTATGTTCTGCATTGCTAACAAAATACTAACTCCCCTTTACCTCTACTCCTACCAGTACAAGCAAAAGGAGAGTTGAACGAAACGGGCGCATAGTGAAGCTACATTTACGCCCAGAAGCAAAACAAGGGGCCATCTCAGCATTTGTTGAATGGAACAGGACAAAACTGGACAAAACCTGATCGAGATGGGGTTCATTGACCCGGTCGCTGAAGTACATTATTTGTGACAAGCATATTAAGTCTTTTTTAACTGTACTGAACAAGTGTAAACTAATTCACTGTTTTGCTAAAATAAACATTATTTTTTCTATTTGATGACCAGTGAAATCTCTAATTGTACAGAAACAGTTATGCACCAGAAAATAATTTACATGTAACTTATATTTGTCTACCGACTTAAATGGTTTAATGTCATCTGACAATGCGTTTTTAAGTAACGTACATGTATTATATGTGAAATTCTAGTAGTGAGCTGTTAATACGAACACTTGATAAACGTGTTTTCTACGACGCGTGCTATAATTATAAATATCAGTATTTCCTTAAAATATGTTCTCACCGTTAATAAGTCAGTTTTGACTTATACTGCTGATTCGTAAATAAACTGGCAAGACAATGGTAAGGTTCTAAGCTCAATTAAGTGAGGCTTACTGGAATCTCAGGGATGGCATTTTTTCATTATTCGAATAATTTCCCATTGCAATCTGTATGTCTGGGTAGTACATAATGCGTTTTCACAGAATCTTAAGCCATATGAGAGAAATGCAAAATTGCAAATTACACGCAACGAGCTGCTTGAAGGCTGGCAGAATTTGAAAGAATTCTGAATGCGTAACATCATGAACGTACTTGTAATTTAGTGTTTAATACTGTTATACGAAATTGTTCTTTTTATTTGAGGTTTGAGTGGAATGAGAGACCTAGAATGTTTTTTTGCTTCGTTTAGAACATAATATATACTACGTACCTGAAGCCCCTCGCCATGTTTGCACACAGGGCCGTCAACCAAATCCAGGAAGAAGTCAGCAGGAAGTACATCAAAAGAGCTGCACACAGAAGACACACACATTTGTGAAATGTTTACCTATACACAAGGAAGTCGTAACACATGTTCAACAAAGAGTCATTTTCACAAACAGGGAAAAACTTGAGCGTGTTTATTACCAGCATACATAAGTTAATACTATATGCTAGAGCAATCATTAAAACTATTTATTTTGTGACTTTTTATCTCTTTACTTTCTCGTACACTTACGTAAGTACGAATTAACATTCGTAGTGAAGATAATTAAAAAGTTAAATAATTGTCCTGAACATTTATTATGATTTGTATGAGAAATACCTGATTCGGAAATACACTGATACAGAAATAGTGGTTTTGAAACATCTGTCAGTATCTGTATCTTTAAAATGTCTGTCAGTACTCTTCACCAGACTGTCCATTCTTCCGTCCGTCTGTCCGTTTGTGTCTGCCTCCCTCCCTCTCACCGTCCATTTATTCATTCGTCCGTCCATCACTCACTCTGCCAGTCTATCTGTGTCCGCAAGCGTCGTGCATGAACGGGCACGTATTAGAGTGAGAACAAGATACGGAATTTGTGTTTCTAGATATAAACTGCGCGAATGTACGCGCGTTCAAGGACAATGAAAAAGTTAAAGAGAAATCATGAAGAAAAGTGTGTAAAGAAGACGCAAGAGAGAAATGAGTAAAGTAAACTTTTCTATAAACTGCTTGTAGCAGCTTGTAGATCAGTATTCTCAAATATTTAGAATAATGGTTCTTGAAACAAATTATAGTAACCCTAGACTAACATGAGAAAAGAAATTCACACGAGTGGTCGAAAATTCGTCTGCATTTGAACACATATAAAGTCCATTTTCTTATTGTGATGTTAAAACCGGTGAATCCTACTCTATAAATAAATTTCTACTTGTTGCTAAAACACGATTTATATGGAACGTTGCAATTATTGTGCCTATAGAAATTGTGTAGATAAACATACAATCACTTCTATATGATCTAATAAATGGATTTGTATGAGTAATCTTAATAATGTCTTCCTCTAATATGCTAGTCTTATATAAATATACTCACCAAAATTCTTGCATACAATCTGAAGATCTTGGGGAACGGCGTCTTTTACTTCTGCGTCTAAACGATCACTAATTCCTATGTAATAGATTATCTGGCCGACGTTGAAAGCCAGCAGGCAGGCGGCGTGGCTAGCCAGGCAACGCCCGTGGATCTTTCGTTGCATTTTCTTGTCGCATGCAACAGACAGCAGCGACACCAGCAACAGCAACGCCGAGAGGAAGCTCAGTGGCCGCACCAGCCAGTAGACGCCTCTGGTGATGCGTGAAAACTCGCAGTAGAAGAGGCCTTCTATTAAGCTGTCGTCGCCGGTGCGGTAGAAGTCGAAGCAAGTGGTCCAGAAGGAGAATTGGAAGAAGTGGATACCTCCGGAGTGGCGCGTCCACTCACCGTACCTGTCCTTGAAGGGTACGAGACGAGGGCGTTCACACAAATCGTAGATAGTGTACGGAAACTCTGAATCAAAAGCGACGAGGGAAGACTTATTCGGCATCCAGTAGTCTGGAGAAAGCACTTTACACTTCCAGTGGCCTTCGTTATCCTTCTGCAGTTGGCCGTCGAGACAGCACTTGTTAGCGCATTCCCCTTTCCGGCAGACTGTTTCAAACCGCAGCACGAAGGGGCCTAGAGGCGGGGGGGCGGCATCCGCACAGTACACGGCCACCCTGTATCCTCCTCCGGGCTTGGGCCTCGCGATGTATCGCCCAAGAAAGGTGACGGTGTTCATTCCGAGGGGTTCATTGAGAAATAGGCGCGGATTCAACAAGGAAGACGAGTTCACGGAAATGACATTCCTGAAATAATATATGTTATTAGTTTTAAAAATAACGTCTTCGATGTTCTCCAGGGGCAGACCGGGGGGCAGCCAGCGCCGCACCCACTCGCTGTGTTCAGGGGAGATCTTCATCCAGTTGTTCTCAGTTCTTTGTAATGAGACGTTTCGCGGCCAGTTAGCGCGAACGCACGATTGTCCGTCAGCGGAAAGCATCTCGTACGCGTCGCAGCACTTCCAGATGATCATGCCTTCGTTCGCCCCCGCGGTCACCGCCAGGAGCGCCAGCGTCAGCGCGAGAAATGCAGACGAACGCATCGTGGACGGGAGGCGCTGGAGGTGGAACGACTATCTCTGCGACCACGAGCAATAGATTGGTTGTCCACTAAGGTTCCCCTCGACGGAGAGAAGAGCGAAGACGGACAAGTGCTGGTGGTTGAGCAAACCTCTCCCTTGATATCACCTCGAGCCGCGATGTCTTTGTTTTCTAAGGTCTCCCCTCGCCAAAGAGAAGAGCGAAGATGAACGAGTTGCGTTGGTAGTTGAGCGAACCTCTTCCTTGAAAGCACCTCGAACGACGGAGTGTTTGTCCGCTAATAATGGTGTTCTCCTCACTAATGTTGCATATGCGAACTTGATGGGTAATTTTGAATACTTGCATTGAAAAGGATAGAAATCGAAGACTAAGAAGACGATAAATGGAAGTGCAGTTGTGAATAATGCGGACACAGGGCGAAGTGCGTCCGCTTGCGAGGGCGACCGGTTCCCTTTATACTGAAGAACGGAGTCTCCTTCGGGGGCGATGCGCAAATGTTTGTGTCTCTTCCTCCGGATACTGCATACGTCATGCGCCTTCTCGGCTGTGATTTGAGGATGTGGTCTTGTGGGGAAAAAACATGCGCTTATTGAGCACTGCCGGGATGGAACAAAACACTCTGGGCGGCTTATTTTCTCTCTCTTTTTTTTAAATTTCTTATTTACTAATGAAACCGATGCAAACGCCCCTTTCTGCTGTTAATGGAAATTGGTGGAGCAGGAGTTCTACTTTCGATACCCTCTCGATTCGATGACATGTGATCGTAGCTACAGTACACCCAAAATCCCCCAGAGGGCAGTTGAGTACGCCGGGTTTTGCCTCGCAATGTGCGATGTATGGTCGGCCGAAAAATCAGAATGTCTGATTCTCCGTGCCTGAGACGCTGTTCGGGCCATTATTACCTCGACAACACAACGCAAAACTGACGACACTGTGAAGCTGAATCGTTGAAACTAATAGTACGCATTGTGAGAGAAGTTGTGAATAAAAAGTAGGTTTGACCAATAATGTTGGTCCAGTGTCAGCAACTGTGTCGCAGGCGCGGTTCTCTCCCGAGAGCCAAGACTAAATAGAATTTGTACGAATAAAAGTGTTCAAGATTTCCAAATGTTCTATAACACAAATTTTGCCACTCTTTTCTCACACTCGCACAAAAAAAATTGCTTCCTAGTTGATCTGTTGCAGAGATACAATTCATTATTAAATTTATTTATGTTGCTGGGAAACAGCAGGTCAAAGCTTGCGGTGGACACAGGTTCAACGACGTTTTGCTTTGAAAGTCTTGTGAATAGCCTTTTTTGTTTTACTTTCTCGCTACCGTTAACGCAGTAGAGAGAAAGTTATATAATGCCGCGGAAAAAAGGGTGAATTTTCGGCCGGAGAACTCTTTATCACTGGGCCCCCCTTGTTTTTTTCGTCGTGAATTTCACTCTTTGACCCATTTGCGTATGTTTGTCTGGTCTGACTTTCAGGTTCGCTGCTTGTAAAATGCTGAAGTAATGCATCATACTTCATTGTTTTGACATCGCCGCGCTGAAAACAATAGTACCGTTTCCACCGCTGATTTGATTTATTTATTGTTTGTTTTGTGTGTGTTGACCTTGCTAGTCAATTATTCTCTAAATTGGCTTTAAACAAAGTACATTTAAATCTAAAAAAACGTATTCACTTTATGAGAGTTGTCCAGAAAGAAACCTATTATTAAAGAACATTTTTTACTTCATAATACAATGAATTTTAAATTAAAATGTTAAGCTAGACAACTTATGGAAATATATCATAAACATTATGGCAGATGTTGACGATTAATTCTGGAAAAGATATTTGAAATTTTGCGAAGATAAAATAATCTACCACAAGGAAAGGAAGGAAGACAGTTATAAATTTTTTGTGGTAATTTGAAAATCCAATTTTTAAGGGCACAATAGAAATTGGTTATTTCGAATAAATTATTTTCGCTTTTTGAAATTGTTAATTTAGAATACATTATTAAATTTATTATTTGCTAGATTACACATCGTACATTTCTCATGCATTAATGTTCGTGAATAGCCAGAAAACATGAAAACACTTAATTCAATGGAAGAAAGCAATTTTTATTTACACCTAGGTATTTATTAAAAGAATATATATATTTTTCGCGCGTCCGTATACTTTTTTAGTTTTATTTATCAAGTGATAGGTGAATTGTTTCATATATGTTACCAGTACTGTGAGAAAGTTCGCAGTGTTGTTCAACCAATAGTTTTTATACAACACTAAAACTAGAAATTAGCACGCGAAAGTGTAAACATTTCCAAAATATTTACGCATCACTTCATGTTCGAAAGAAATGATCATCGATTAGTGAAGGAGAGTATTCCGCGTAGGTATAGTGAAAGGTATTGTCTGTGACCGTAGCTTCTAAAGTGAGGTTTAGGTATTTTCGCTGTTCACTTAGAACCACTGTCTTCTTTCTCTCGTAGAGTTGGCGAGGAGAGCTTTGGAGCGCCGTTGCGCAGAGGGTAAGCGAGCGTGTGCGCTCTGCTCGCCAGGAGGCGCCCTGGTCGGTGCTCCTCTACACAACGTTGTGCTTCCTTCTGCCTACAACGCCTGCTGACTTCTTCCCTCTCTTGTCTCTCCGCAGCATCCTCGTGACGAGGTCCAGGTAGCCCCCTTCAGGCGCGGCCATCCAAGTGACAATCACCGCCCGTAAAAAGTCTGTGACGTAACCCGCTGCCCGATAAGCCAAGTTCAATTCCTTTGCATAAAACTCATTGCTACTGTCATCGTAAACTATTGTAGACCACATTATGACCTCAGTAAGCAGTTCAATACTTCCGGTCGAAAGAATTATTTTTACTTATATTTTAATTCTGCCACAAAACAAACGATATTAAATTCCTAAAATACTCTTACAGAGTAAAAGTTTTATCTTGTCACGACTTACGTTTTCAAGTCGATGGAAGGGCCACGTCTGTTTCTGCCCTTTCGTGTCTGTCCATTGCCCGTCGCAGTGTATGTCGTGGGAGGGTTGTTTCCTTCTGTGTGTTTTTGACCCAGTGTGATCTGGTCCTCCTCTCGGCGAAGTACGGAGTTGCCTCCCTTGAGGTACTGAACCTTCCTCAAGGTCAGCGCGATGCATATCAAGTTACATACCACGAGGAAACATACGGGGCTGAAATGGAACAGTGCAGTTCCAGATTTTAAAAAATATGTTGTAGATAGTAATTCGTCATCTAAAACATCAAATAATTAAAATTGATAACATTAAAATGTTTAAAGACGCTCTTTACTAATTTCGGAATCAATTGCACATGGTGTAGCTTGTGCTACAAAAATATATATTTTCTGTCGTCGAATATTCATTGCATATACGAAAGCAATTAAGCCGAAAAAGAGCAAACAAGGCTCGCGATTGTGAGGTGAAAGATTAGAGAAAGTTTATGACAAATTTAATTTGCCTTAATGTGATCCAGAGCTTGCACATCTTTTACAATAAGACAATATCAATTCAACAAAAAATACTTTTCTCATTGAATAACAATAATAAGTTGCTAACAAACATACATAAATATTTATTCGAAAAATACAGAAAAAAAGAGTTGTGCAAAGGACATAAAACTTGTTTTCTTAAGTCTTGTTTCTACCGAGGAATCAACGAAAATGGCAAGTTTTAGACTTCACATACCCTGGTTGACACTATGAGTTCGAAAACGCCGGAGTATATGCCGGACATTTTGGGTTAGATGTTAAAACTCTTTAAACTAATAATTATAAGATATAAAACTAAAATATAAATAATTAAATAAATAAAATTTAAAAAAATTAAAATATTAAACTATTAAAACATAAATGTACCGTAAAATTAACTACTCCCAAACTCTTTTGAAAATAGAGTGTACGAAATGAATAAAGATCTAATATTCAAAAATCTGTTGCATTATCTAAGAAATGTTAATCATCACATAAAGAGTATTAGAAATATGAATGTTAAACGAGACACTGAAAGTAACAACAAGAAAAAGGACATTAAAAGAATTAATTTTATATAATAAATTTCTAAGAAATGTAAAAATATAAAATGAAATTCAATAAATTTAAAGGGATTAAAAATTTAAAACTAACCAAACATTTAAACATTGAGTAACACACAACTCGAGATATCTGGATTCGAAGATATATTTTCTTTTGTATCTTCTGTACCCCTGTTTATATTTACCTTCGACTAAAGACTCGTAAGCATATTCGAAATAGCACACTCTCGATTCCGCCAACGATGGGTTGTACCAGCGAATATCTGCCATTCTCTCTACATCATGAGCGTTTAAATAGGAGCACGATATCGTAAGCACTGCAGGCAACCCTCACGCGAAGCCTGAAAGAGTGAGGTATCTCGCTCTGCTCTCTTTCTTCGGGCGTGTCACCTGCAATCTAAAACAGGAAGAAAACGAAAAAAATTAAACACGATATCGTAAGCACTGCAGGCAACCCCCAAGCGAAGCCTGAAAGAGCTAGGTATCTCGCTCTGCTCTCTTTCTTCGGGCGTGTCACCTGCAATCTAAAACAGGAAGAAAACGAAAAAAATTAAACACGATATCGTAAGCACTGCAGGCAACCCCCAAACGAAGCCTGAAAGAGTGAGGTATCTCGCTCTGCTCTCTTTCTTCGGGCGTGTCACCTGCAATCTAAAACAGGAAGAAAACGAAAAAAATTAAACACGATATCGTAAGCACTGCAGGCAACCCCAAAGCGAAGCCTGAAAGAGCTAGGTATCTCGCTCTGCTCTCTTTCTTCGGGCGTGTCACCTGCAATCTAAAACAGGAAGAAAACGAAAAAAAAAGAAACACGATATCATGAGCACTGCAGGCAACCCCCAAGCAAAGCCTGAAAGAGCTAGGTATCTCGCTCTGCTCTCTTTCTTCGGGCGTGTCACCTGCAATCTAAAGAAGATATAAAATAAAGAAAATCATTAACGGGCTGCGTGAATCTTCATGCAACCCCCAAGCCAAGGTTGGAAGCACAAGGAATGTCGTTTAACTCGCATTATTTAGGTTTGTCACCTTAATCTTGGCGAGAAAGGGAAATGAAACTAGTGGAGCTAGAACAGCACATAAGGTTTCTCATTTTTTCAAAATTTGTCATTTTCGAAAATTTTGGGTGTTGAAAGGATATGAGAAGTGTTCCATTTGTTTAAACGTTCTTTTTCTATTGGTGAAAAAATCTGAAGAAAAAATTTAGACCGGTTCTGTACCAGAAAATGTTCTTTTTATATATACGCCTAGCATTAATATCTAGCAGAAAATTCGCTTAATCTATTCGTTTTTACTTTCTCGTATACATACGTATATACGTAGTAGCATTTAGAACGTAGTATAGAGAGAGTGAAGTAAAGTTTCGTAAAATGGATTTCGATATTGCAAAGGAAGCACACGTTTTGAGGTCCCCTGATTGGGGAATCATTTTTAAACCGCTTGCTTCTGTCTGTCTGTCTGTCCTCCGCCCGGCTGACTTGTCCTCCATGAACACAACCAATGCCCATGCCATATGGAGGATTTTTCTAAAATAAATATTCCGAGTTCGATCTGGCTCGACTCGAAGCGCAGGGGTTTTGAAAAACCTTCTTTAAAATTTGGGAGTACTTTAGGAGAAGCTCCTTGGACCTTTTCAAAGTTTTCTCAAAAGTGGCACCAAATGTTTTGATCAAACTTTGGCCTCGGATGACGTAAAGGATGCTTAAGAGAATGGTGCAGGTTTCATGTTTGTTTAAATCCTAGATTTTAGGAAAATTGCAAAAAATGCATTGTTTATGGCGTCTTCGTACTATAAAATTGAAGAAAGAGATTTTTTCTAAATAAAACCTGTTTTTTGAAAGTGGATCTTTCACGTTCAACTTGTCGAAAATATGAATAGTTTTCGTGTAATTTGGTGCTACGTACAGGCAATTTGTAAAAACAGTTAACATTTTTTCTCAAAAACTGCAGTAAGTTTTCCCTTTAAATCTTTCTACAGATAGAAGAAGGGATGATTAAAACAGTGGCGTTGGTCCAGTTTTCGTTGAATTCGATGAATGATCAAAATTTGCAAATTTAGAAATACTGCGAGAAAGTATGTGCTGTTGGAGCTTCACTAGTGTATATTTAAAATTAATTTTAAGTTAAAATTGTTATATACAGCGAATTAACTAGTATGTACACCATTTTTCGTCTTCACGGTGTAGAAAACAAATTTTGCACAATGGGCGACCTACTCCTGTGTTGAGTACGGTTGTATATCGTGCTGGCAGTGCCACAAAATCCAATCCTTCGTGGAATGTTTTACGCAAATGACACATGGTGAAGTTAAAGCTTAGGTCTGTTGTTGAGCATGTCTTTTATTGGCAATTAGGAAAAGTACTTGTAATAGAGATGGCTATTTTGTTATGAAAAATGTACCATAACTAAGAACAAAAGTTTACATATGTAAGTCAGTAAACGTCTCAAAAAGCATTTTTAGAATCCGAATACATCTTGAAATAACGTCTGCACTTTCTTCATGGAAAACTTGTTTGTGATGTAATGATATCAGTGAGATAATTGCTTTGATTAAATTGAATAAAATTACAAAAAAGTGGGTTGAGGCGGGGTATGGCCCCCGTGCTCTCTTCCCGGGCTATTGAGTGATCTGTGTGTTTACCCTGAGCATTTGTTCAGGAGCCGCCCCTAGTTCCCGTATAGTAAATTCCTCTAACACGTGAAGTTATGTTACTCGCATGTTCTGCGAGACCCTGATTCCGAAAAATGGTCTGTCTGACCGTTCGTTCATCAGGCTGGGTATTTTCAACGCTAGCGCGTAAACCGTCCACCCGATTTTATCTAAAATTGATATTCCCCAATAGATTTTAATGAACTCGAGATTCTCTGAGTTTGAAATAAATATTTTAAATTTTCGGGTTCTTTTATATGAAGCCTCAGTATTTTCAAAGTTTTCCCAAAAATACCTTCATATTTTTTCTCACAACTACAATATGGAAAATAGAGATTTTTTCTTTAATGAAATCTGTTCTTTAAAGATCGATTGTAAAATAAGGACATGAAAAATTTTTCGAAAATATGAGTAGTTAGTCCGTAATTTTGTAAAAATGGAGGCAATTTTAATTTTTTAAATATTCCCCAAAAAAGGCTCAGAATTGTTTCTTGCACTCTTCCCCTCGTATAAACGACAGTAAAAGACGGTAAAAGCAGTGGCACTAGTCTCATTTCCGGTGAACTCTATATTTTCGAAATTTGCTAAATTTGAAGATTTAAAAATTGAACATAGATATTTTGCTTTAGGCAAAACCTGTTCTAAAATAATCAGCTCTTAAAAAAAGTTATGTGCATTTTTGTTATAGAAGCGGGTAGTTTTGGCGCGATTTGTGCTTGAAATTTATACAATTTATAAAAAGTAACATTTTCTCAAAAACTTCGTCAACTTCGACGGGCAGAACAAGGGAAAGCTTAAAAGCGCAATGAATGGCGCGAGTTTCATTCTCTTTGGAGTTTGGATTTCCGAAAATTGCAAATTTAGAAATAATGCGAGAAAGTTTGTTTTGTGCAAGCATCAGTTAGAAAACGACTCAAAACTTTCCAATGAAAATTCTCATATAAAAAAACATGACCAAATCTTTTCAAAACCAGTTTCTCTACTTTTATAGGCGTGTACGTAAACAACGCTAATTTTACAAGGGAATTCAATTCAATATTTCGGCAAAAATGATTAATAATATAAGCTATTGTTAAACATACAATTCGTAGAAGCCATACATTGCAATAATTCATTTTATTAATTTCATAAATTGAAATGAATTCGTCATTACATACTGGAATTATTATAAGTGATGACTTAGAAACATCAACAGGAAATTTCTGTTGCGGATTAAGGAAGCTAAGTAAAGGATGTAAGAGGCTTGAAGTGCAGAAATAGTGGTTCTGCATCATCACGTGCTTATTCGAATCGTAATGATTACGCAATATTATAGCAAAACTTGAAGAAATTCCAAAAGTTTTTCAAAATAGCAATTTTTCTCACATTAGAATTCAAATTCGAGTGCTTATATTTAATATGCTATCTCCACACGTTCCTTAGAAGTAAAACAACCTTTTAGACTCTTAAGAAACGAAGTTGAATACTCGCATTTGCAACTTTGGGAAATGCGGAGACTTTATTTGATATTATATCAAGTGTCAATTTCATTGAACATATATAACGGTTTTTATAAAATTACTTTGCTCTATCCGGAAATAAAATTAAGGCCATTTTTGAAGAATTGAAAAATGTGAAGCCTCAATTTTATGCCTCAATTATCAACATCCCCCAAAGTCAAAACATCTATTCTGCTTTTGTAGGGCCTCGATTTTAGCAGATAGATTGGATATCAATTGTGAAGAAAACCCATTGAACAATTTATGTATATATTTATTGTCAAAGGAAGGATGGCCAGGCAGTAAGTCGATTGGCCGTAAACCACTGTTTCGGTATCAAGAACCCACAAACCGGGGATTATGATTGCACAATGTATTAGAGGAAGTAATTAATCTCATGTAGAAGCAAGAATTATCCTCTTTCCAGTACCGACGACCCGCAACACGCGTACTTTCAAACAAATCGCCACTTGTTGCTGCAGAAAACAACAGACACAGACAGTGGGAGAGAGGATTCGCGTCCTAAATTGAGAGTCCTTCGCCAAAAGAGATGAAGAAGGAAACCCACACCTTCCTGCCCGGGTGCCAAATACCAGGATGTGGCGAAGTGACGAATCCAAAAAAAAAAAAAAAAAAAAAATTGGCACCAACAAAAACAAGGCAAACATGCAGTCCAAAATAATTAACTGGAAGGAGAAGAAAAGGAGAGGAACATAAGTATGAAAGAAGGAAGACAATAAATATCTCGCCACCCCTATGTCTTGTATTCAATATGTTTTGAAAAAGCCATATAAAATTAAATATAGAGGTGTTGGAACATCACATACCTTCTGGAATTACTGGAAATATGTACAGAATATTTTAATATGGCAAATTATGCACTGTAAACACATCAACCATCACTTGAAAAAGTCCAAACAAACCACCTCCATCATATTTTTAATTATTTCACTAGTCAGCATTAGCCATTCCTTACTTTAGAAACGCAACAAGCATGATTATATCTCAACTATTTCAATTTTTGTAACTCATTACAGAGTCATACAAGGATAATTTACATATAAGTTAAACATCTGGAACTGAAGGCCATGCAATATATCGTCTTCTGCATGCAAAAATATAAAGTTAAAACTCCATTGCCTATAATCATTTAAAATTATATCTGGAACACAATCGAAATTTCTGTACGAAATTTATTATTTTAAAGCAAATACATCATCACTAACTCATTTCAGCATCGTTTCACTGACGGTGGTGTGTGAAATATATTTCAACTCTGTAGTTCGGTGTAAGTACGGTGTCATTACATAAGGTCTACACTTTTCATAAGATCCATAAATTTCATGGTTTCAGGAATGATTTGTCATGCAAAAGTCAGCTAGTCTCACTTCTGTAGGACCTAGCAGACGTAGTTGATGAAGGGAAAAGGGTCGACTAGGTAGTATAGATTTTTCCAAAGCTTTTGATGTTGTTCCACACGATCGTCTTATGAAGGAATTCATAGATTCGGGTATAGACACTAGAGTGGAATCGTGGATAAACGAAGTACTTCGGAGCAGGATACAGAAGGTCTGATTAGGAAGTTGCTTATCAACCTTGAGAAACGTCACGTCAGGAATTCCACAAGGAAGTGTCATCGAACTACTCGTGTTTCTGGCCTTCGTGAATGAATTGCCGACCAATTTAGCTTCAAATCTACGACTCTTTGGAGATTACGACGTAATTTATAGTGTTATCAACTGTGAGAAGGACGAAGATATTTTGCAGCAAGACTTAGACAAATTACACATCTGGGCCGAAACAAACGGCATGGAAATAAACAGTTCAAAGAGCAGGTCCAGCGCGATACCATCGCGTACAAATTGAACAATAATGTTTTACCTCGAGTGACGTGTTGCAAATGTTTAGGAATAGAGCGGGGCAGTAAATTGAGCTGTGAAAATCAAGTCAATTTCGTCGCAGGATAAGCCTGGAAATCTTTACATTTTGTTATTCGGATCTGAAAAAAGAATACAGTGAGAGGCAAAGAACTAGCATATATATGTCATTAGTGCAACCCATATTAGAACATGGCGCGGTATGTTGGGTCCCATACAGAATTTTGCAGCAAAGGAATCTAGAAAATCTCTAGCGTATAGCATCAAAATTTACTTTCAGGGGTACCAAGAATAAAGGGGTATGAGAATCACTCGAAAGGAGGAGATTAAAGTCACGTCTTAATGCTATGCATAAAGCGTACACAGGCCTTCGAGCGTGGAAAGAAACTCAAAGACGATTAGCGAAACCGAAATATTTCGGCAGAGGGATCACGTGCACAATATTCAGAGAAGAATTCAGAAAACGGACGTTGGGAAATATTCATTCGCGAATCGAACTGTTAGAGACTGGAACAGTTTCCCTGTGACGATTTTTGACCCCTTTCCTCAAAGAATGAGCAAATTTAAAAATAATTCAGTTTCCTGAATGTTCATGTTTATATTACAAATATCATTAATATTATTCAATGTGAGTAACTATGTCTACTACGTAATTAAGTTCGGAGGGGGTGAAGTCAATGCTTACAGGTTGCCAGGGTGACAAATAAACTAGAGCGGGAAAAACGAACATACCAGAAAGGGGAAGCAAACCCCCTTGCAATATAAAGACGGTGTGTGTGGCAGGCATAGTAAGGTATAAATCGTGGGTTTGGTCTCTGTTTACTGCTGACCAACCAGCCGACTACCAGCCTTTTGTACGTTGCGGTTTTCATTAGATTGGACGCTTGGGCGTAGTAGTGCAATAGTCAGTTAACCCGGGTGTGCCCGCAATAGACAGACTCCGCCAGTGACTGCAACGTATCTCTCAGATATAGCTGCAACCTTTTTGTGAATGCGAATGATCCGAATCTCTATTTACTCAAGTACGTATTTTGTTTAGTTTGTACGCGTCCCCCATTGCAATTGTTGATGTATCCTACACTGCACAAATTATTTTCGCACGTAAACAAACATATATTTTATATTTTTCACAAAAAAATGTTCAGAAAGTCTCCGTCGTTTTTCCATTTTGCAGGGTTTGAATTTTTTCATTTACCTACAGACGTCTCGTGCACATCTTTCTCACTAGGAAGAAATTGTGACAGTCGATCCTAGACAAGACAAATGATTAAATTTTCTGAAAAGGCACTTGTCATAGACACGGCTGATTTCATGATAGTGCCGCTTAGGAGGCATTCCACGACACAAAAAAGCTTCAATTGTCTTTCATACTTTTAATTATTTACAAATTTTTCTATTTATTATATGGTTCAAATAAGTTAACATTTGTATTTTATTTTTTTCCAACTATATTATTTTGGGTGATATTGCCTAATGAAATTTGCTAACAGACGTGCATTTTTGACTCGCACGAGTAAGTTAAAAGTATCACATATTCGAATACACTAATTATAGGAACTTCTTTCCAATTCCATTCAAAATTTAAAAACATGTTGATTTTTTTAGATTTTGCAAAATATTTCATTTTCTAAATTTTCGTTTTTTAAGTTAAATTTTGAAAATGGAAAATTTGTATTAACTCGTTGATTTAAAAGTATTTAAAATATATTTACAAATGCAATACGTATATGGCTGATATTGACAGAAAAAATGAAATGAGATCACCGTAACTTTAAAAAATATTAATTTTTTACGATCCAGTGTGTAGTAGATTGCTCCAATAGGCGTTCATCTTGTGTTACTGACCGGCGGTTTCTTTGTAAGAAGCAATAGTTTAAGTACTTCTTGAGGTGGTGAGGAGGTATATATCATCTGGTGGTTCAACTTCACGATTATATTTGTTTATTTAATGACGGATTCTTGACTCACTTGTTGACTGCCAGTTTGAAATTTTCTGGTCCCTCGCAACTCACTTCAAATTTATGCACTCGCTTACCTTAGAATCCCTGAACGTTCGTCACAATGCACAATAATCCCTTACCGAATTTACTTTTAGGTCTGGACAAAATTCCATTTTCTTCACCCAACTTTCAAAAAGGTATGCCCAATTTTCAAAAATTGTAAAAACTTGATTTTGAACCTCATGTCATATGTTGAGTGATAGAAATAGATAACATCTTTGATTTTTAATGGACATCAATGGATCTTTAATGTAAAAAAAATATCTTCGATAGCACTTTGAACTTTCTAAAATTTCTCTTGGGGATACGGTTTTTTATTGCAATTTTCTTTTCTTGATGTGAGTTTCGTCTATTGTAACTAGACTCATTTTATATTCTCTACATTTATTTCGCTGACACGAAGAACTTTCTCAAGAGCTTAAATTGTCATTTCCTTGCTTTTCACTGTTTTCACTTTGTTCACTGGTCGTTCTGCTTCTTCCGTGCAACGGGAGCTACTGATCTCGACGCACTCTTCACTGACATAAAACCTTATTGCAAGACGACTCACTTTTTCCGACACGAATCACAAAATCGCAAATCTAATGACTCCTCTAAATGAATTTTTAAAACATTTAGGAAAAAATCAATCTTTATTATTGTAGTATAGAGAAGATGCAAAACCATTGTGATGTTTGTCCAATTTTCGAAAATTCAGAGTGTTCAGTTAATATGCAACACAAGCCTTTTCATTAATCATCGCTTACTATATCTGAGATAACATTTAAAAAAATTGGGACAGTTTTGGGGAAAATCTTTAAAATGTTGAGGCCTAACGTAAATACTCCCAAAAATCAAAACATTTGTTTCAAATTCGAGCGGCCGTAACATGAGTTAGGGCGATCAAGGAATATCTATTTTTGCGAAAATTCTTTGCTCACAAAATAACAGACGGACGGACATTGGCGTAATCAAATTTTGGATATCAAGCACCCACTAAATATGGATTCTGTATGACATTTCAACGTATTAGATGTAGCAACTTCTCGTTGGAAGATTCATCCCCTTTTTGTTCCAAGTGGCCGGAAATAAGAATTTTTCCGCCGACAAATTGCAATTTTCATGCATCAGTATCGGTGCACAGTTTGCAAGAGACAACATTAATGAACAGCGAGTAAAAGTCCAAGAGAGCAAATGCAGAAAAGATTGGAGGGAGTATATTGCTTGTCAATGTGACTAATGTAATGCAAGAACAAAATCCGAACATCAGTCTCTCTAAAGGTAAGAATCTCAGAAAGGAATGTTCTTGAAAACCCTCTGGTTGTGTAGAAAAAAAGAAGTTTAAGGGTTGGATTTAATGAATGATTGTTTCACGTCTGTATGGCCACGAAATTTCATCGATGCAAAAAAGGACACTGTGCAAACTGTGAATTTCATACGCATGAGGATAGAACGCGAGCTGTTTTAAAAGCGTGCAAAAGGATCGAGCTGTTTTGAGAGGGAGATATTTTGAGAGGGAACCGTTTTGAGGGGGAGCTGTTTTGACAGGGAGCCATTTTGACAGGGAGCCGTTTTGATAGGGAGCCATTTTGACAGGGAGCCATTTTGACAGGGAGCCATTTTGACAGGGAGCCGTTTTGATGGGGAGCC
Source organism: Gryllus longicercus (assembly GCA_038098605.1). NCBI lineage: Eukaryota > Metazoa > Arthropoda > Insecta > Orthoptera > Gryllidae > Gryllus > Gryllus longicercus. Next base: position 328,485 of record JAZDUA010000215.1, read on the forward strand.
ATTTAGAGAGCGTGGTGTTTTGAGAGTGAGTGGGTTAAGAGCGAGCATTATACAAATAAACACATATTGTGTACTATATAAATTTTTGCTTTGTGCAGTATTTCTTCGAATAACCTTTATCTCTGTGAAATGTACTTAAAACGGAATAAAAAGTTTTCATGTATTAATATATAATATTTTAATTTCTCCAATAAGTACTAACTGTTCTCCTTTTTTTAACGTTATCTTAGGGAAAATATAATTCGCATATGGTAGACCCATGACGAACAGAAAACGTATTCTTAAACGATAAAGACCAATATATTTTAGTTCACAGACTCTCGCATGTGCTGCGCAGCGCTGAGATGGTTTGAAACGATTGCAAGCAAGACACCTCTGGCCCAGTATTACGCATACTACTATTACTTGTTTACTATTGCAATCTCTTTGTTCTTGGCAGCGAGTTTCCGCTTTCTTTTAAAATTTCCTTGACACGTCATGCTACTAACAGACCACAGAGAAGAATTTATAAAACTTTTTATGCCAAATTACAAATATGCATTGTGACTTTCCATCAGATAATTTTATCTTACCAAGTTCCGAAACAGAAGAAACATTGCACAATCGTCTTCCATACAACTACGAAAACGAGAAAGTAACATTGAAAGTTTCATTGAGAAATAGTTGTTAATAAAAACTATTTAGCGATAAAACTATCGGAACAATAAATGTATGTAACATTAATTACTTGTCTCTTAATTGGATAGTAGGATTTGGGGGAAATTTTCACTCGTATATCAATATCATTGGCAATTGTAAATTATTAGGAAGTTCATATGAGGGAGGGGAATTGTATGAACATTAGGAAAGGATTTGAACAAATGTTTTAATTTATGTTCCAGTTACACTGTAGCTGAGCTTCATTTTTATTCTTATTGGTTCTATGAAATTTAATTTCTGGATTACGTAGACGCGTCAGCCCGAGTCACTAGTTCCGCCCGCGACCACAAGATCCTGTTTGCGCCATCGACTGTGGCGAGCGAGTTCAGAAATATGTTCGGGAAACTGGTATCCGAAACGGAAGAGCTGGCGTAACCACAGGCGTGCTCAGTCTAAAACAAGAGGGGGCCAAATACATTTTTAGACCTGTTTGCCACTGAAGGTTTTAGTTACATATGACATATTAACTAGTAAATTAATAAAAACTTGCTACAGTTATAATGAAATTATAATGGTAATACATGGTATGATATCGAAGAGGGAGGTTCACGCGGTAAAATGAAAGAGCAGGTTTGGAAGGTGCTAAATTGTGAAGGGTTGAGGAAAAAGAGATAGGGATAGAAGTGGATGGGCGGAGGAATAATTGAAGGGGAGGACGAGATGATGAAAGGAGAATGTAGAATGAGGCAGAGAGGAGAACATGGAGGGAAGACTGTTAAGAATAAAAAAGCATGAGGAAAAGAGGAATTACGAAATTAAATGTGGATGTATGGGGGTGGAGTAGGAATTGTTATTCTGAAGAAAATAGTGAATAAGGTATGAAGAAGGGAGGGAATACCGGAAGAAAGGCAACAATCCCAATATAGAAGAACGGCAAAGAAGACTGCCCAGACTGTCATGTAGTAGAGCCCCAATGTGTTAGGAAGGGGTGGCGGGAAATAATGTTTATGCTGAGTTTTTCAAATAGATTTTGGAAACGGAAATAGGAAGATTGGGATTGTTTAAAGAAAATCAATCAAATTCTAGGAAAGGAAGGGGAGTAAGAAATAACGAATGATACAAAACATGCATGTGCCTTAAATCTTTATCACGATAGAGTGATTAAAAAGAATGAAGGGGATGTTTTACTTGGATTTGTATATTTTAATACTGCTTTGAAGAGGTAGATAGAGGTAAATTATGAGAGATAATGAGCAAAAAAGGAATTAGTAAAGTTCTGCAAGAATCTGCGGAAAAACATGCTTAGAAAAAAGATGTAGGCTGAAGGAAGGAAACTATTACCGTAAGGTTTTTGGGACGTAAAAGGGTGAGAGATAAATTGACATCTGAGACCGACTTCGTTTAAAACATTTTATTTTGCGGAATTGGTGAACTACTCGGATAGAGGACTGGAAGGAGTGGTTTTTGGAAAGGATACGTCATGGTCTATAATATATGCAGGCGATGTACTGGTTAAGACCAGAGGTAAAAGAGAAATGAAGTGTTTGTTAGCAAGATTAGAGAATTTTTTTTGGCAGGGAGAAGAATGATATTAAGTCAGTGGAGTAGCTTGGGGGTTAGTCGCCAGGGCAGGAGAAACATTTCGCCGTTCCCTTATTTAGATATTTTATTATACTCGGTAAATTAAAGGTGTCTGATATAAAAAATATGCTTTGCTAAAGATCGTTTCGATCGCTTAGCGATCATCCTCAGTGCTAAAATTAAAATTACAGAAATAAAATTACATTAATTCATGAATTCTAAAAATGAAGTATAAGTTGATAAAAAATTTTATATACAAAATGTTGATATTGTTTGCCTGATGCGTCATTAAACTGCGTCGTACATACATACCATTCCGGCAGCTTCCGGCCCGAAAACTAAGTTCTGCGGTTTTTAGAGAGATCTCGTGAAATCTGTTTTTTTATAGAAATCTCGCGAGATATCGTGAAATATCTTAAAATCTCGCGAGATCTCGTAAAATCTCGCGATATCTCGTGATATCTCGTGAAATCTGCCGAGATTTCGTGAAATCTCGCGAGATCTCGTGAAATATCGTAAAATCTCGCGTGATCTCATGAAATCTCGCGAGTTCTCGTGAAATCTCGCGAGTTCTCGTGAAATTTCGTAAAATCTCGCGAGATCTCGTGAAATCTCGTAAAATCTCGTGAAATCTCGCGAGATCTCGTGAAATCTTTGGGGGAAATAATTGTTTCAAAAATGCCTATATATCACCCCGAAATTCGGGGGAAACTGCTCATGTTTTTGAGAAAATGTATGTGATCTTATTTCAGAATCTATCTTTGAAAGACACATTTCAACCAGGAATATAATCTCTATCTTCAATAATGTTGTTGTTCGAAGGCGTCGAAAAAATCAACTTATACAATTTTCGAAAGATTGGGAATTTCCACGAAAATGAGACCTGCGCCATTCTTTATTTATGTTATCCGACAACGATTAATACTAAAATTTGAAGGTATTTTTAAAGAAATTTCGAAAATGTTTCTCATGTTTCTTGTAGAGTGCTCCCAAAATCAAAATATCCGTTTCAAACTTAGTGAGCTTCGAGTTCATTTAAATAGATTTAGGAATTAATTCAAATCGAATGTTTTGGAGAAATTCGGCTGAACGGTTAAGGCGGAAGCGTGGAGCACAAACAGACAGATGGACTGACGTTTGGCCGTCGATCAATTTTTCAGGATGAGGGTCCCACGCAATACGAATTCTGACTACACAACGTGTTAGAGGAACAATTTACTAAATGTAGAAAAACGATATATCCACTTTTTCGTTACTAGGCCTCAGCAATATGGGTTTTGGTCGAAAGTTCATATGAGGGAGGGGAATTGTATAAACATTAGGTAAGGATTTGAACAAATGTTTTAATTTATGTTCCAGTTACACAGTAGCTGAGCTTCATTTTTATTCTTATTGTTTCTATGAAATTTAATTTCTGGATTTACTTAGACGCGTCAACCCGAGTCACTAGTTCCGCCCGCGACCACAAGTTCCTGTTTGCGCCATCGACGGTGGCGAGTTCAGAAATATGTTCGGGAAACTGATATCCGAAATGGAAGAGCTATTGTATCCACAGGCGTGCTCTCAGTCTAAAACAAGAGGGGGCCAACTACATTTTTAGAACTCTTTGCCACAGAAGGTTTTAGTTACATACGACATATTAACTAGTAAATTGATAAAACTTGCTACAGTTATAATGAAATTATAATGGTAATACATGATATGATATCGAAGAGGGAGGTTCACGGCGTAAAATGAAAGAGCAGGTTTGGAAGGTGCTAAATTGTGAAGGGTTGAGGAAAAAGAGATAGGGGTAGAAGTGGTTGGGCGGAGGAATAATTGAAGGGGAGGACGAGATGATGAAAGGAGAATGTAGAATGAGGCAGAGAGGAGAACATGGAGGGAAGACTGTTAAGAAAAATCAAAGCATGGGGAAAAGAGGAATTACGAAATTAAATGTGGATGTATAGGGGTGGAGTAGGAATTGTTATTCTGAAGAAAATAATGAATAAGGTATGAAGAAGGGAGGGATTCCCAGAAGAAAGGCAACAATCCCAATACAGAAGAACGGCAAAGAAGACTGCCCAGACTGTCATGTAGTAGAGCCCTAATGTGTTAGGATGGGGGTGGCGGGAAATAATGTTTATGCTGAGATTTTCAATTAGAGTTTGGAAACGGAAATAAGAAGATTGGGATTGTTTAAAGAAAATCAATCAAATTCTTGGAAAGGAAGGGGAGTAAGAAATAACGAATGATAGAAATCATGCATGTGCCTTAAATCTTTATCACGATAGAGTGATTAAAAAGAATGAAGGGGGTGTTTTACTGGGAATTGTATATTTTAATTCTGCTTTGAAGAGGTAGATAGAGGTAAATTAAGGGAGATAATGAACAAAATGGGAATTAGTAAACTTCTGCAAGAATCTGCGGATGAAACATGCGTAGAAAAAAGATGTCGGCTTTAGGAAGGAAACAATGACCGTAGGGTTTTTGGGACGTAAAAGCTTGAGAGTTAAATTGCAATCTGAGACCGACTTCGTTTAAAACATTTTATTTAGCGGAATTGGTGGACTACTCAGAAAGAGGACAAGAAGGAGTGGTTTTTGGAAAGGATACGTCATGGTCAATAATATATGCAGGCGATGTTCCGGTTAAGACCAGAGGTAAAAGAGAAATGAAGTGTTTGTTAGCAAGATTAGAGAATTTTTTTGGCAGAGAGGAGAATGATATTAAGTCAGTGGAGTAGCTTGGGGGTTAGTCGCCAGGGCCGGAGAAACATACATTATATACAAAATGTTGATATTGTTTGCCAGAATCGTCATTAAACTGGATCGTACATACATACCATTCCGGCAGCTTCCGGCCCGAAAACTAAGTTCTGCGGTTTTTGGAGAGCGTGTCTTGATTAAGAACCGAGCGTCGGTCGGCAGCGGGTGGGGGCGGGAAGAGGGGTGGGGTCCGGACGCGGGGGTGCTGGTGGAGGCGTGAGGAGGGTGAGTAGAGTTGTGGGTGTACTTTGTGCTAATTTTAGTGGATGTGACGAGAGTGCAGATATTTGTTGATTAAGACAAGTAATGTTCTGTTTTTTGAGGTTGTTGCATATATGTGAGGTTTCTAATTTTATTCTGTTCCAGTGCCTGTTTTATATTTCTAGACTACGGAAAGTGATGTGTTTGTCGAATGTGTGTTTGTATAAAATCAAGTGATCCGCGAAGTGTGAGACTGTGGTAGGATTGTTTTTCCATGCTTAGATTTTTTTAGATTTTTAGATTTATTAATAATTCTGCAATTAAGTGTGAGAACTTGGTGGCAGAATACACTAACTTAACATTACAGAACTTAACTACTATACAAACTCTACAAACGTTACAAATCTCATGAACATTTCACCGTGCAATCTTTCGAAGAACTCCACTTCACCAAACTTCACTTCACCACACTTCACCGCACTGCGATACAGCGAGCTGTAATGTCTTTCTTACTCACTAGTTTCTCTCAGTTGCACAACGTCACTGCACTTCACGCCACTGCACTGCACATAATAATAGTAAAAAAATTAATAATAATAATAATAATAATAATGCTAATAATAACAATAATAATAATAATAATAATGCTAATAATAACAATAATAATGCTAATAATGATAACATTAATAATAATAACAATAATAATAATACTTAAATACAAAGAAGACGGCATAGGTAAATGCACTGAATTATATTAAATATATTTATAACATATCCACATTCAAGAAACTAATTTATTTTTAAATTTGCTCAGGCTTTGAGGAAAGGGATCGAAGATGGTAACAGGCAAACTGTTCCAGTCCCTAATAGTGCGATTCGCGAATGAATATTTCCCAACGTCCGTTTTCTGAATTCTTGTCTGAATTTTTTGCATGTGATCCGCTCTGCCGAAATATGTAGGTTTCCCTAATCGACTTTGAATTTCTTTCCACGCTCGAAGGCCTGTGTACGCTTTATACATTGCATAGAGACGTGACTTTAATCTTCTCCTTTCGAGTGACTCCCATACCCCTTTATTCTTGATACCCCTGAAAGTAAATTTTGATGCTCTACGCTGGACTTTTTCTAGATTTCTTTGTTGCAAAATTCTGTATGGGTCCCAACATACCGCGCCATATTCTAATATAGGTCGCACTAATGACATATATGCTAGTTCTTTGGCTCTCACTGTACTCTTTTTAAGTATCCGCATAACAAAATGTAAAGATTTCCAGGCTTTCCCTACAACGAAATTGACTTGCTTTTCCCAGCTCAATTTACTGTCTAGCTGTATTCTTAAGTATTTGCAAGACGTGACTCGAGGTATAACATTATTGTTCAGTTTGTACACAAATTCATTATAACTTCGACCCCTACCAAACGTGATGGACTTGCTCTTTGAACTGTTTATTTCCATGCCGTTTGTTTCTGCCCAGATGTGTAATTTGTCTAAGTCTCGCTGCAAAATATCCTCGTCTTCCTCCGAGTTGATAATCCTATAGATTACGCAGTCATCTGCAAAGAGTCGTACATTTGAAGCTAAATTCGTCGGCAATTCATTCACGAAGGCCAGAAACATGAGTGGTCCGATTACACTTCCTTGTGGAATTCCTGACGTGACGCTTCTCGAAGTTGATAAGTAACTACTGATTCGAACTTTCTATTTCCTGTTTCGGAGTAGTTCGTTTATCCACGCTACTACTCTAGTGTCTATACCCGAATCTATTAATTTCTTTATAAGACAATCGTGTGGAACAACATCAAAAGCTTTGGAAAAATCTATTACTATCGCGTCGACCCTTTTCCCTTCATCAACTACGTCGGCTAGGTCCTGTAGAAGTGAGACTAGCTGACTTTCGCATGAGAAACCATTTCTGAAACCGTGCTGACCCTGATAAAGCCACTCCCTGCCCTCCCATTCCTTCCTGATATAGCTTGAAATTAGATGTTCCATAAGTTTGCATACGACTGATGTAAGGCTTACCGGCCTATAGTTACTAATTATTGTCTTGTCGCCACTTTTAAAAATAGGTACTACGAGAGCCAGCTTCCAATCTTTCGGTACGCAAGCGTTATTTATTGATACATTAAATAACCTAATTAAATAAGGTAGAATTGCCTCTCCGCCTAATTTAATGATGTCCGTGGAAATACTATCAGGACCTCGTGATGTTCCTCTCTTCATTAATTTTATTCTTTGCCGCAAAGTATTTACATCAATATGAAAACTACATCTATCTACCAGCGTTGGTATCTGAATAATGTTAGATTTCTGCTTGAAAACCGAGCTGAAATATGCGTTAAAAGCCTGCGCTTTTTCCCTGTGGTCCGTTATTGGCGAATTATTAACACGAACAACTGGAATCTCGTCTTTACTTCCTTTCCTTCTACGAACGTATTTAAAAAATACCAATTATTACTGCCCTCCGCATCAAGAATATGTTATAAATGACGTTCCTCTGCCATTTTCTTTTCCTTCCCTAATACTTTTGTATACTTTCGATATAAGGTCATATGATTTTCACTACGGTGTCTGTTGTTAAATGCTTTTCTGGTTTTTCTTTTCAATCGCCTAATCTTTGCATTATAATATTCCGGATCGCTGTTACTTTTTAACAATTTACTGGGTACAAAAGCCTGCTCAGCATTTACTAAAATATTTTTAAACTCTCCCCATATTTCATCGATTCCTCCTCCTATTCTAAGAAAATCGCCATATCGTTCTCTTAAGTAATTTTGAAACCCTTGCACATTCGCTTTCTTGTATTCCTTCACTAGAACACCGGTGGTAATACTTTTCTTTGAAATATTTAACTGTAAATCGACTAAAACGGCTTTATGGTCACTTATGCCTTCTAAAACGTCGCACGACAAGAATAAATCTTTCGGTCTAATTAGGCAGATATCCAGAATCGCATCCTGCCGTGTCGGCCTGTCTACTACCTGCTCTAATCCGCTGTCCCAGACAAGTCGGTTGACTAGTTGTTGGACTTTCCCTTCGCAAACAATCCCCTTCCAATTTGCGTCTGGGAGATTTAAGTCTCCAGCAATAACTACATGACGGTTATTTATATTTTTTGTTCTCTCGTAGAGAGCGCCTAAAATTTCATAGCTGTTGCCCAGTGGACGATAGCAAGCAATAATTTCTAAGATACTCCCTGAACAGAAAATGTCTACACCCGTCATTTCAAATTCTTTATCAACCCAATTTGATCTGATATTAAATGTGTTTTTCACGCATATAAATACACCACCGCCTCTAGTTTCGCGATCTCTCCTAAACGTAATGTAGTCTGAACGAAAAATTTCCGGGTTTGCTAACGCGTCCGAAAGCCAAGACTCTGTTCCTATTATGACATCAGGATCACATGCTTCAATTAAATTCCAAAATTCGGATTCCTTATTCATGATACTACGACAGTTCACCTGCAACAATCTAGCGAAGCCTCTCCTCACCTGAATGTCAGTGTTCGGGACCCGTGCATCCATCCTAGATTCCTGTGCCGCGGTCACGGCCATCTCCTCCCCCGCTGCAGTCACACGCGTTGTCTCCGTCACCTCCCCCGCAGCAGTCAGATGCGTCGCCTCCGTCACCTCCCCCGCAGCAGTCAGATGCGTCGCCTCCGTCACCTCCCCCGCAGCAGTCACCAAACGCATCGTTCCATTTTTAGCAACCATCACTGCCCTTGGCGACATCATTGCCTCTTCCTCCAGTCGTCACTTTCCAAATAAATACGACCTTATTACTTGGTCGTGAAGATATCCCAGCTTCCATGCACCTCGGAAGTTGAGATGAAGGCCGTCCCGTCCTAGGTCTTCGTGCCCGAGCCAGTGATTAGGATCAACGAACAGGCCGTCAAATTTCTCACAAGCCCATAATAATCCACAATTCACGTCCCGCGTTCTACTAATGTGGACATCATAACGACGCATAACTCCGGAAACAATGACCCTTGCATTTTTAAATGTAGCTCGGATGGCATGCCCTAGTTCGACATATTGTTTAATTGTGTCGTAAACAGGTTGCCGTTTCCGCGTATTGGTTCCTACATGAACTAGAACCACTTCTGCCTGTTCATTCGGTTCGGATTTATTCACAACCGAAGTAATTTGCGCAATATCTACTCCCGGAAAGAAAGACACGTCGGCACATTTTTTTTTCTTTCAAAATGCCGCCACTGTGCCGCAGCATCGAGTCTCCTAGCACCTTCACCTTACTATATGGCGCACATGGCTGAAGAGACTCGCTCCTATTTGGCTGCTCGTTCCTCTTCTCTTTTTCTTGTGGGACACGAACACTTTGCTCCTCCTTGCCTTTGCTGACGTCTTCTAAGTCCCTGATTCTTAACGTCAGTTCTCCAATATGATTGTGGGCCTGTGCCAAATCCGCTTCCAGTCTTCTAATTCTCCGCTCGTTCCTATCACATTTGGAGCACGTCGCCTCTGCCTCCTGCACACCGGGACCAGGATTTTGCTCCACTCCTCCTATCACAAGGAGAGTGGCCAAAACAGCTGCACAAAGCAGAGCCACGCCGCCTCCGTCCCGCAAGCCCGAGAACGCCCCTTGCGCCGCAGCCAGCCGGCCGGGACGGGCACGCGCAGCCCATGCCCCAACGCGCGCTCGGCACACAGCAAGATCCACGCCCTCGCCTTTCACTTCGCGGAGCTCCTCGAAAGACGTCCGCACGCGGCGACTACCTGCGAGCGACTGACTACCTGCGAGCGCTCGTTCGTATTGTTTGATTCTCTGTGTGAAAGTTCGGTTTGAACGAACCTTCGATTGTGAGGTACATAGCTGTAGTGTTCTTGTCAATTGGTGTGAGGGTGGTGTGTTTGTGGATATTGAATGTGTTGGTTTTTTAATTTTTAATTTGTCAATGATAATAGTCGTATTCATGGAAGGCTGCGTGTTTGTGTGTGGGGGTGTTTTGTATGATTGTGTCCGTGTGGATGGGTTTTCTGAATATGTTGAATTCATGTTAGTCCTGTGCTAGCGTGATGGTGAGATCAAGGACGTTTAAATATTTAAGTTCGTTTTCTATTTCATTGGTGAATTTTATGTTGGGGTGTAGGGAGTTGATGTATTGTGTAAAAAATCAAGCTGCCTGGTGGTACCTGCTCATAGTGCCACCACGTCGTCTACGTATCTGTGCCAATAAATTAGATTTTTTAGAAGTGTCTAGAAGCAAGCAACGTGTTTTCCCACTTGTCCATATTTATGTCTCAGCGGGAAGATACGAGACATCGCATGGCCCATGAGCTGTTACAAAACGCTGACGCCACGATAATGGAATGTTCATCATACATTTCCTGATTAATAATTAAAGTATTAAAAACTATTAGTATTAATATTGTAAGAGTCCCCCGTCTTAAAATTGTAAGAGTCATTTAGTATGTTTTATTATTACGATATGTAGTACTAGTACATAGTCATCGGGGTAGGCAGTGCCTACCCCAAGAAACCGCCACTGGAAAATAGTAATTTCAAATATGCTATAAGATTTATCTTCGGCTAAAATACTCATCGTATACAATTGATATTCTTATGTTCGTAAATACACTGAAAACATGATTATACTCAATTAAGTGGAAGAAAGCAATTTTAATCTAAATTTCTGAATGAAAAATGCAAGCTATTTTTGCGCATTGTTGTGTTTTTAAATATTTTTTTCGTGAGGTATTTGAAAGAACAGAAATTGTAATGTAAGGCAGAATATTTAATAAACGTTTTCCAGTATTGTGAAAGTATTTGTGCTGTTGTAGTACTCCTACCTTTTACTTTCCCGTATATGTACGTAGTATATACGTAGTAATATACGTAGTGTAAGGAAAGTTCTGTAACGCTGTGGAAAATCCATTTCTCGTTTTCAACGGAAATACACGTTTTTGGGGTTCACTGATACCGAATTCCCCCCCCCCACCCTCAAAACGTACGTCCCTCTGTCTATCTGTCCGTTCGCCTGTCTATGTGTCTAGTGTTTGTGGACAATAGCGTCTAAACCATGCGTTGGAGTTCTCCAAATTGAAGAAGCCACTGTTCATTTGGCTTGAGTCGAACCTTTCGATTCCCGTTGTGTCTCTCACGTCGTTAATATTTACAATTATGGCATTTTGTTCACATTATATTTATGAGTACATATGCTTTAAATAATGTTATATAAGCTTCTCGAAAGCTCAACAATTTTCTGTTAAAACGAGCTCAAAATTCCGCATTCTCTGAAACGCTCAAACGCCATTTTCTCAAAAAAGCTTCCAATTTCTTTCTTCAAACCTTTCGAAATAATTTAATTTATGTTCCGGTAGCACTGTAGCTGAGCTTCATTTTTATTCTTATTGGTTCTATGATATTTAATTTCTGGTTTTACGTAGACGCGTCAACCCGACAAGAGACGTCACTAGTTCCGCCCGCGACCACAAGATCCTGTTTGCGCCGTCGACGGTGGCGAGCGAGTTCAGAAATATGTTCAGGGAAATGGTATCCGAAACGGAAGAGCTATTGTATCCACAGGCGTGCTCAGTCTAAAAAAAGAGGGGTCCAACTCATTTTTAGACCTCTTTGCCACTGAAGGTTTTAGTTACATACGACATATTAACTAGTAAATTAATAAAACTTGCTACAGTTATAATGAAATTATAATGGTAATACATGATATGATATCGAAGAGGGAGGTTCACGGGATAAAATGAAAGAGCAGGTTTGGAAGGTGCTAAATTGTGAAGGGTTGAGGAAAAAGAGAAAGGGATAGAAGTGGATGGGCGGAGGAATAATTGAAGGGGAGGACGAGATGATGAAAGGAGAATGTAGAATGAGGCAGAGAGGAGTACATGGAGGGAAGACTGTTAAGAATAATCAAAGCTTGAGGAAAAGAGGAATTACGAAATTAAATGTGGATGTATGGGGGTGCAGTAGGAATTGATATTCTGAAGAAAATAATGAATAAGGTATGAAGAAGGGAGGGATTCCCGGAAGAAAGGCAACAATCCCAATATAGAAGAACGGCAAAGAAGACAGCCCAGACTGTCATGTAGTAGAGCCCTAAAATATTAGGAAGGGCGTGGCGGGAAATAATGTTTATGCTGAGATTTTCAAATAGAGTTTGGAAACGGAAATAAGAAGATTGGGATGGCTTAAAGAAAATCAAACAAATTCTAGGAAAGGAAGGGGAGTAAGAAATAACGAATGATAGAAAACATGCATGTGCCTTAAATATTTATCACGATAGAGTGATTAAAAAAAATGAAGGGGATGTTTTACTTGGATTTGTCTATTTTAATACTGCTTTAAAGAGGTAGATAGAGGTAAATTATGGGAGATAATGAGCAAAAAGGGAATTGATAAAGTTCTGCAAGAATCTGCGGAAGAAACATGCTTAAAAAAGAGATGTAGGCTAAAGGAAGGCAACTATTACCGTACGGTTTTTGGGACGTAAAAGGGTGAGAGTTAAATTGCAATCTGAGACTGACTTCGTTTAAAACTTTTTATTTTGCGGAATTGGTGAACTACTCGGAAAGAGGACTGGAAGGAGTGGTTTTTGGAAAGGATACGTCATGGTCAATAATATACACAGGCGATGTACCTTTTAAGACCAGAGGTAAAAGAGAAATGAAGTGTTTGTTAGCAAGATTAGAGAATTTTTTTGGCAGAGACAAGAATGAAATTAAGTCAGTGGAGTAGCTTGGGGGTTAGTCGCCAGCACCGGAGAAACATTTCGCCGCTCCCTTATTTAAATATTTTATTACACTCGGTAAATTAAAGATGTCTGATATAAAAAATTTGCTTTGCAAAAGATCGTTTCGATCGCTTAGCGATCGTCCTCAGAGCTAAAATTAAAATTACAGAAATAAAATTACATTTATTCATCAATTCTAAAAATGAAGTATAAGTTATTAAAAAATGTTATATACAAAATGTTGATATTATTTGCCAGATGCGTCATTAATCCGGGTCGTCCATACATACCGTGCAGCTTCCGGCCCGAAAACGAAGTTCTGCGGTTTTTAGAGAGCGTGTCTTGATTAAGAACAGAGCGTCGGTCGGCAGCGGGTGAGGGCGGGAAGATGGGTGGGGTCCGGACGCGGGGGTGCTGGTAGAGGCGTGAGGAGGGTGAGTAGAGTTGTGGGTGTACTTTGTGCTAATTTTAGTAGAAGTGACGAGAGTGCAGATATTTGTTGGTTAAGACAAGTAATGTTCTGTTTTTTGAGGTTGTTGCATATATGTAAGGTTTCTAATTTTATTCTGTTCCAGTGCCTGTTTTCAATTTCTAGACTACGGAACTTGATGTGTTGGTCGAATGTGTGTTTGTATAAAATCAAGTGATCCGCGAAGTGTGAGACTGTGGTAGGATTGTTTTTCCATGCTTGTTCGTATTGTTTGATTCTCTGTGTGAAAGTTTGGTCTGAACGAACGTTCGATTGTGAGGTACGTGGCTGTAGTGTTCTTGTCTATTGGTGTGATGGTGGTGTGTTTGTGGATATTGAATCTGTTGTTTTTTTAATTTTTAATTTGTCAATGATAAAAGTCGTATTCATGGAAGGCTGCGTGTTTGTGTGTGGGGGTGTTGTGAAGTGTTGTGTATGATTGTGTCCGTGTGGATGGGTTTTCTGAATATGTTGAATTAATGATAGTCCTGTGCTAGCGTGATGGTGAGCTCAAGGACGTTTAAATATTTGTGTTCGTTTTCTATTTCAATGGTGAATGTTATGTTGGGGTGTAGGGAGTTGATGTATTGTGTAAAAAATCAAGCTGCCTGGAGGTACCTGCTCATAGTGCCACCACGTCGTCTACGTATCTGTGCCAATGAAGGAGATTTTTTAGATGTGTTTAGAAGGAAGCAACGTATTTTCCCAGTTGTCCATATTTATGTCTCAGCGGGAAGATACGAGACATCGCATGGCCCATGAGCTGTTACAAAACGCTGACGCCACGATAATGGAATGTTCATCATACATTTCCTGATTAATAATTAAAATATTAAAAACTATTAGTATTGATTTTGTAAGAGTCCCCCGTCTTAAAATTATAAGAGTCATTTAGTATGTTTTATTATTACGTAATGTAGTACTAGTACATAGTCATCGGGGTAGGCAGTGCCTACCCCAAGAAACCGCCACTGGAAAATAATAATTTCAAATATGCTATAAGATTTATCTTCGGCTAAAATACTCATCGTATACATTTGATATTCTTATGTTCGTAAATACACTGAAAACATTATTATACTGAATTCAGTGGAAGAAGGCAATTTTTATCTAAACTTCTGAATGAAAAATGCAAGCTATTTTTCGCGCATTGTTGTGTTTTTAAATATTTTTTTCGCGAGGTATTTGAAAGAACAGAAATTGTCATGTAAGGCAGAATATTTAAACACGCATTACCAGTATTTTGAAAGTATTTGTGCTGTTGTAGTACTACTACCTTTTACTTCCCCGTATATGTACGTAGTATATATGTAGTAATATACGTAGTGTAGGGAAAGTTCTGTAACGCTGTGGAAAATCCATTTCTCGTTTTCAACGGAAATACACGTTTTTGGGGTTCGCTGATACCGAATTTTCCCCCCTCAAAACGTACGTCCCCCTGTCTATCTGTCCGTTCGCCTGTCTATGTGTCTAGTGTTTGTGGACAATAGCGTCTAGACCATGCGTAGGAGTTCTCCAAATTGAAGAAGCCACTGTTCATTTGGCTTGAGTCGAACCTTTCGATTCCCGTCGTGTCTCTCACGTCGTTAATATTTACAATTATGGCATTTTGTTCACATATTTATGAGTACATATGCTTTAAATAATGTTATATAAGCTTCTCGAAAGCTCAACAATTTTCTGTTAAAACGAGCTCAAAATTCCGCATTCTCTGAAACTTTTCCAATTGATTTCTTCAAACTTTTCGAGATATTAGTGCTAATTGCACTTTTTAATATGACGTAAAGTTCACTTCAGTGTATTTTTTTTGTTTTTTCTAAAATTAATCAAATGTAAATTTTTGAAAGATCTCTCACGCACTTGATATGCACATTTGCATCAAAATGAGTATATCTGGAATTAATGGATTGGCTCTTAACCAATGCACTAATTTCCGGAAATTCACTATGAAAACGTCCAGAGTTTCCTTGAAAGAAACAGGTCGAATATACGCCTCAACAATAAACACTCATTCTTGCATAGAATACGGCATTATTAAATATTAATCGAATTACAATGCCCACGCCTATCTGTAAGCAAACTGCTACGTATCACAGGAGACCAAACGATTCCTATAGTCCAACCGTTAGAATTTGTTGCCCACTCAAAACCAAAGAACGAAACACGCTTCAACCGGGACGTTTTTTATGGGACATTAGGTACTATTCATATAATACTGAAAGGGGGTTAATTGAAATGATAGTGAAATCGCCCGCCTCGCCGCCTAGTTACTTTCTCCTGCGGTTCACCACGCCACTGTCGCAGGCATTTAATATTTTGGCAGTTGTTTGAGACGATCGGCCCTAAGCATGGCGCGCTTTTGTGCTTAAACTATAGAAAAACAAACCTTGAGTGCTCTGTGGCTGAAACCAAAGAGAATATCTGGCTGTGAAACCAGAAGCAAAACATTATTCGAGAGTGAAGTTTAGTTGGCGATGGAAGAGGTAGATCTTTTAGCTGAAAATATTATCAAAACCGAAGAGGTAAACAGTTTCTGTACGTTTCATTTGTTTTTACAATACTGGATGGAAAGCAATGTTGTGTGTTGAAGGTTAGGAGAGTGGCAAAAAATATATGTTCGAGGAGCAATTTGATGGAATTAATCACATGTCCATTGCAGTTATTTATTGTCAGGACGATTTTTTTTTATAAAAAACTTAATATATAGCATATACTGGTCATTGAAATAGCTGTCATATTGAGAAAGTTCTCCACTGCATTTCCAAGTGTTGACAATTTTTTTGTTACCCAATGTTTCTGAATTTGAATATTAATACAAAATAATGTTGTTGTTTTTTTGAGAGAGAATCCAATGAAGAAATTAATTTTAGTTAAGGTTTTTTTATAATAATCTTTGATTAACCAAAATTTGATTAGATTCAGAAGTATCAGAAAAATTAAAGGCTGAAATGTAGTACACGGTACATTCTAAGGAAGTCCTTTAAAGTTAGTCGTACAACCTAAGGAAGTCGTATACTAAATTTTAACTAAATTAAAAAATATCCCAGTTTATGACTTGTGGGAAAATAGAGGAAAAGTATTTTACATAGAGGTTACCGCCAAAATGGCTATAATTAAACTTATACCTTTTTATTTAAATACAAAAGGCAGAATTTTTTCTTACCAATATTGGAAAGAAAATAATGTAATAGCAAATATATGTACTTTGAAAAAATGAATCCTTAAGTGTTTCCCATTAACAGAAGGTTTTTGAGCATTTATTGCCATTCTCCAATTAGATTCATGACATTCTTTTGTATCTTGAAATTATTTCTTTGGGTCAAAACCCACGAAGAACCGTGTTTGGGTCATTGCGTGGCCCCCACGTTATTTTCTGTAACATTTTACAAAATAAAAGGATTGATTTTGTTTGATCATATTGTGTTTCTAACAAGTGTATACAGAATTTGATCTTTATCCTATCGATCAACAGATGCCAACTAAAAGGATTTTTAAGTTCCACTCAGAAACAAATTGACAAAACATGCAATTGGAAATGGTGTCTCGAAAGGTTCCCCATGGTATTTTACATTCCAGCGATACCATGGTACTCGGGGAGATAAAGGAGGATTACTCCAAACGTTAGATACCAGTAGATGGGTATTTGAAAATATGTTGCTACGAATTGAAAAAAAACATACATGCCAATGTATTTCAAAACAATAAGTTTTCAAATTGAAAAGTCTTGTGTATTTGGCATATTATTCATATATTATATAAGTATGAAAAGAAAGTATGGAAAAGTCAGTTTGATAGGTCTTGTCAGTCTGAGCATATGCAGTTTATTGGTGCCTTCTGAGAAATCTTGAGGTATTTGCTTGTTTTAATAGATGATGAACTTGTGAGTGACTGTTTTTTTCTGTTTTCTCCAGATCAAAGAAGAGCCAGTGGACGAAAAAGAAGACTATTGCTGGAATTCCATTGTGAGTTAGTACTAAATGAGTGTTATTTTTCCAAAATAATGGACATTAGTGCCTCTTGAGATATTCAACAAAAACAGTCAGGCACTGACAGGCATATGGGTTTTGGTCGAAAGTTCATATGAGGGAGGGGAATTGTATGAACATTAGGTAAGGATTTGAACAAATGTTTTAATTTATATTCCAGTTACACTGTAGCTGAGCATCATTTTTATTCTTATTGTTTCTATGAAATTTCATTTCTGGATTTACGTAGACGCGTCAACCCGAGTCACTAGTTCCGCCCGCGACCACAAGATCCTGTTTGCGCCATCGACTGTGGCGAGCGAGTTCAAAAATATGTTCGGGAAACTGATATCCGAAATCGAAGAGCTATTGTATCCACAGGCGTGCTCTCAGTTAAAAAAAAGGGGGGCCAACTACATTTTTAGACATCTTTGCCACAGAATGTTTTAGTTACATATGGCACCTTCACTAGTAAATTAATAAAATATAATGACTACAGTAATAACTACAGTTATAATGAAATTATAATGGTAATACACGATGGGATATCGAAGAGGAAAGTTCCCGGGGGAAAATGAATGAGCAGGTTTGGAAGGTGCTAAATTGTGAAGGGTTGAGGAAAAGAGATAGGGATAGAAGTGGATGGGCCAAGGAATAATTGAAGGGGAGGATGAGATGATGAAAGAGAATGTAGAATGAGGCAGTGAGGAGAACATGGAGGGAAGACTGCTAAGAAAAATCAAAGCATGGGGAAAAGAGGAATTACGAAATTAAATGAGGATGTATGAAGGTGGAGTAGGAATTGTTATTCTAAAGAAAATAGTGAATAAGGTATGAAGAAGGGAGGGATTCCCGGAAGAAAACAACAATCCCAATATAGAAGAACGGCAAAGAAGACTGCCCACACTGTCATGTAGTAGAGCCCTAATGTTGTGTTAGGAAGGGGCTGGTGGGAAATAATGATTATGCTGAGTTTTTCAAATAGAGTTTGGAAACGGAAATAGGAAGATTGGGATTGTTTGAAGAAAATCAAACAAATTCTAGGAAAGGAAGGGGAGTAAGAGATTACGAATGAGAGAAAACACACATGTGCCTTAAATCTTTATCACGATAGAGTGATTAAAAAGAATGAAGGGGATGTTTTACTGGGATTTGTATATTTTAATACTGCTTTGGAGAGGTAGAGAGAGGTAATTTAAGGGAGATAATGAGCAAAAAGAGAATTAGTGAAGTTCTGCAAGAATCTGCGGATGAAACATACGTAGAAAAAAGATGTAGGCTTAAGGAAGGAAACAATGACCGTAGGGTTTTTAGGACGTAATAGGGTGAGAGTTAAATTGTCAACTGAGACCGACTTCGTTTAATACATTTTTTAGCGGAATTGGTGAAATACTCGGAAAGAGGACTGGAAGGAGTGGTTTTTGGAAAGGATACGTCATGGTCAATAATATATGCAGGCGATGTACTGGTTAAGACCAGAGGTAAAAGAGAAATGAAGTGTTTGTTAGCAAGATTAGAGAATTTTTTTTGTCAGAGAGAAGAATGATATTAAGTCAGAGGAGTAGCTTGGGGGTTAGTCGCCAGGGCCGGAGAAACTTTTCGCCGCTCCCTTATATAGATATTTTATTATACTCGGTAAATTAAAGATGTCTGATATAAAAAATATGCTTTGCAAAAGATCGTTTCGATCGCTTAGCGATCATCCTCAGTGCTAAAATTAAAATTACAGAAATAAAATTACATTAATTCATGAATTCAAAAAATGAAGTATAAGTTATTAAAAAATGTTGTATACAAAATGATGATATTGTTTGCCAGATGCGTCATTAAACTGGGTCGTCCACACATACCATTCCGGCAGCTTCCGGCCCGAAAACTGAGTTCTGCGGTTTTTGGAGAGCGTGTCTTGATTAAGAACAGAGCGTCAGTCGGCAGCGGGTGGGGGCCGGAAGAGGGGTGGGGTGGGGGCGAAGGGTCGTAGGACGCGGGGGTGCTGGTGGAGGCGTGAGGAGGATGAGTAGATTTGTGGGTGTACTTTGTGCTAATTTTAGTAGAAGTGACGAGAGTGCAGATATTTGTTTGTTAATACAAGTAATGTTCTGTTTTTTGAGGTTGTTGCATATATGTAAGGTTTCTAATTTTATTCTGTTCCAGTACCTGTTTTCAATTTCTAGACTACGAAACTTGATGTTTGTCGAATGTGTGTTTGTATAAAATCAAGTGATTCGCGAAGTGTGAGACTGTGGTAGGATTGTTTTTCCATGCTTGTTCGTATTGTTTGATTCTCTGTTGTGAACGTTCTGTCTGAAGGAACGTTCGATTGTGAGGTACGTGGCTGTAGTGTTCTTGTCAATTGGTGTGAGGGTGGTGTGTTTGTGGATATTGAATGTGTTGGTTTTTTAATTTTTAATTTGTCAATGATAATAGTCGTAATAATGGAAGGCTGCGTGTTTGTGTGTGGGGGTGTTGTGAAGTGTTGTGTATGATTGTGTCCGTGTGGATGGGTTTTCTAAATATGTTGAATTCATGATAGTCCTGTGCTAGCGTGATGGTGAGATCAAGGACGTGTAAATATTTGTGTTCGTTTTCTATTTCAATGGTGAATTTTATGTTGCGGTGTAGGGAGTTGATGTATTGTGTAAAAAATCAAGCTGCCTGGTGGTACCTGCTCATAGTGCCAACACGTCGTCTACGTATCTGTGCCAATAAAGGAGATTTTTTAGAAGTGTCTAGAGGCAAGCAACGTTTCTTCCCAGTTGTCCATATTTATGTCTCAGCGGGAAGATACGAGACATCGCATGGCCAATGAGCTGTTACAAAACGCTGACACCACGATAATGGAATGTTCATCATACATTTCCTGATTATTAATTAAAATATTAAAAACTATTAGTATTGATATTGTAAGAGTCCCCCGTCTTAAAATTGTAAGAGTCATGTAGTATGTTTTATTATTACGAAATGTAGTACTAGTACATAGTCATCGGGGTAGGCAGGGCCTACCCCAAGAAACCGCCACTGGAAAATAGTAATTTCAAAAATACGATAAGATTTATCTACGGCTAAAATACACATCGTATACAATTGATATGCTTATGTTCGTAAATACACTGAAAACATTATAATACTCAATTCAGTGGAAGAAGGCAATTTTATGTTAACTTTTAAATGAAAAATGTAAGCTTTTTTTCGCGCATTGTTGTGTTTTTAATTATTTTTTGTGTGGTATTTGAAAGAACAGAAATTGTAATGTAAGGCAGAATATTTAATATACGTATTACCAGTATTGTGAAAGTATTTGTGCTGTTGTAGTTCTACAACCTTTTACTTTCCCGTATACGTACGTAGTATATTCGTAGTAATACTGGGGGTTCCCTGATGCCGAATTTTTCCCCCCTCAAAACGTACGTCCCGCTGTCTATCTGTCCGTTCGCCTGTCTATGTGTCTATTGTTTGAGACAATAGCGTCTAAATCATGCGTAGGAGTTCTCCAAATTGAAGAAGCCCCTGTTCATTTGGCTTGAGTCGAACCTTTCGATTCCCGTCGTGTCTCTCACGTCGTTAATATTTACAATTATGGCATTTTGTTCACATTATATTTATGAGTACATATGATTTAAATAATGTTATATAAGCTTCTCGAAAACTCAACAATTTCCTGTTAAAACGAGCTCAAATTTCCGCATTCTCTGAAACTCTTTTCAATTTATTTCTTCAAACTTTTCGAAATAATAGTGCTAATTGCACTTTTTAATATGACGTAAAGTTCACTTCAGTGTATTTTTTTTGTTTTTTCAAAAATTAACCAAATGTAAATTTTTGAAAGATCTCTCACGCAGTTGATATGCACATTTGCAATGAGTATATCTGGAATTAATGGATTGGCTCTTAACCAGTGCAATAATTTTTGGAAATTCACTTTGAAAACTTCCAGAGTTTCCTTGAAAGAAACAGTTCGAATATACGCCTCAACAATAAACACTCATTCTTGCATCGAATACGGCATTATTAAATATTAATCGAATTACAATGCCCACGCCTATCTGTAAGCAAACTGCTACGTATCACAGGAGACCAAACGATTCCTATAGTCCAACCGTTAGAATTTGTTGCCCACTCAAAACCAAAGAACAAAACACGCGTCAACGGGGACGTTTTTTGTGGGTCCAGTACTATTCAAATAATACTGAAATGACCGGGCTAACTGAAATGATAGGTGAAATCGCCCGCCTCGCCGCCTAGTTACTTTCTCCTGCGGTTCACTACGCCACTGTCGCAGCTTTTAATATTTTGGCAGTTGTTTGAGACGCTCGGCCCTAAGCATGGCGCGCTTTTGTGCTTAAACTATAGAAAAACAAACATTGAGTGCTCTGTGGCTGAATCCAAAGAGAATATCTGGCTGTGAAACCAGAAGCAAAACATTATTCGAGAGTGAAGAAGTTTAGTTCGCGATGGAAGAGGTAGATCTTTTAGCTGAAAATATTATCAAAATCGAAGAGGTAAACAGTTTCTGGACGTTTCATTTGTTTTTACATGACTGGATGGAAAGCAATGTTGTGTGTTGAAGGTTAGGAGAGTGGAACAAAATATATGTTCGATGAGTAATATGATGGAATTAATCACATGAATTCTCGGCTATCCGGGAGACGCCGCGTCGTTGGCTGGGGTGCCGACGTTTCGCCTGACATATCGCAGGCTTCCTCAGGGCAGTGACGCCTGACATATCGCAGGCTTCCTCACTGCCCTGAGGAAGCCTGCGATATGTCAGGCGAAACGTCGGCACCCCAGCCAACGACGCGGCGTCTCCCGGATAGCCGAGAATTCATGGATTCAAGCCGCGGAGGCTTACGTCTACGAATTAATCACATGTCCACTGCAGTTATTCATTGTCAGGACAATTTTTGAAAAGAACACCTTATATTATCGCATGTACTGGTCATTGAAATAGCTGTCATATTGAGAAAGTTCTCCATTGCATTTCCAAGTGTTGACAATTTTTTTATTACCCAAAGTTTCTGAATTTGAATATTAATACAAAAATAATGTCGTTTTGTTCGTGAGAGAATCCAATAAAGAAATTTATTTTAATTAAGATTTTTATAGTAATGTGATAACTGTCATCATAATTTGATTAGATTCATAAATATCAGAAAAATTAATGGCTGAAACGTAGTATACGGTACAACCTAAGGAAGTCCTTTAAAGTTAGTCGTACAACCTAAAGAAGTCGTGTACTAAATTTTAACCAAATTAATAAATATCCCAGTTTATGATTTAAGGGAAAATAGAGGAAAAGTATTTTACATAGAGGTTACCGCCAAAATGGCTGTAATTAAACTTATACCTTTCTATTTAAATACAAAAGGCAGTATTTTTTCTTACCAATATTGGAAAGAAAATAATGTAATAGCAAATATATGTAATTTGAAAAAATTGAATCCTTCAGTGTTTCCCGTTAACAGAAAGTTTTTGAGCATTTATTGCCATTCTCCAATTAGATTCATAACACTCCTTTGTATCTTGAAAAGATTTCTTTGGTTCAAAAACCACGAAGAACCGTGTTTTGGTCATTGCGTGGCCCCCACGTTATTTTCTGTAACTTTTTACAAAATAAAATGATTCGTTTTGTTTGATTATATTGTGTTTCTAACAAGTGTATACAGAATTTGATCTTTATCCTAACAATCAACTGATGCCAACTAAAAGGATTTTTAAGTTCCACTCAGAAACAAATTGACAAAACATGCAATTGGAAATGGTGTCTCGAAAGGTTCCCCATGGTATTTTACATTCCAGCGATACCATGGTACTCGGAGTGATAAAGGAGGATTACTCCAAACGTTAGATACCAGTAGATGGGTATTTGATAAAATGTTGCTACGAATTGAAAAAAACATACACACCTATGTATTTCAAAACAATAAGTTTTCAAATTGAAAAGTCTTGTGTATTAGCATATTATTCATATATTATATAAGTATGAAAAGAAAGTATGGAAAAGTCAGTTTGATAGGTCTTGTCAGTCTGAGCATATGCAGTTTATTGGTGCCTTCTGAGAAATCTTGAGGTATTTGCTTGTTTTAATAGATGATGAACTTGTGAGTGACTGTTTTTTTCTGTTTTCTCCAGATCAAAGAAGAGCCAGTGGACGAAAAAGAAGACTATTGCCGGAATTCCATTGTGAGTTAGTACTAAATGAGTGCTATTTTTCCAAAATAATGGACATTAGTGCCTTTTGAGATATTCACCAAAAACAGTCAGGCACTTCATTCAATATCAAATTCATTATGTTTTGTGTAGCAGAACTAGCAGCAAAAGAATGAATGTGGGTGTAAGTCTATATTTTGTTTGCACACGAGGTAAAACATTTGAGTATACCTCTTTGTATTTATGTCTGTACTTCAATTGCAATTATTAAATCATATAGATTATGAGCATTGATTTTGTATATATTTATGGACCTCCACATTTTTATTTTTAAAATGGGAGTTTGTTTTCTTGATTTTTCCTAATTATTATCTAAGATGGTCTTTCTTCCTCTACTCAGTTGTTTGATCTACTCTCCTGAATATGGGCTTCCAGAAGTTTCGATCTTAGGTCCTATCCTCTTTCTGTTATATGTAAACGATATGCCCTTGTCTATTAAAAACTGAAGAACAGTTCTATTTGCCAATGACATGAATGTTCTTTGCAAAAAAGAAACAATAAGTAGTATGATTTCAGAAGTTTCAAATTGGTTTTGTAATAACAAATGGTTAACAAAGGAAAACAGTTTCAATGCATTTTGCATTTCAAATCTGCAATCACATGCTCCATTGAAAATTAACAATATACAATTACCTGATGTTAAGGGAACAAAAAAAAAATTCTAGGATTCTCAATTAAGTCTAACCTCAAATGAAATGTATATATTACAGAATCAAACACTAAATTAATTTTATTATGTTATGCATTCAGAATTTTTTCAAATTCTGTCAGCCTTCATGCAGCTCTTTGCGTGTATTTTGCTAATGTGCATTCCTGCCTGAGATATGGCATACTATTCTGGGGAAGCTCATCATATAGTATCCAAACCTTTCGATTGCAAAAGAACATTTTATGAATAATGAAAAAATGCCATCCACGTGATCCCTGCAGGCCTCTCTTCATTGAGCTTGGAATCTTACTTTTGTCTTGCCTATTTATTTACGAATCTGTAATAATTGTGAAAACTGACTGACTTAATGGTGTGAACATATTTTCATGCAATACTGATATTTATGATGACAACACATGGTAGAAATCACACTCAAGTGTCAGTATCAACAGACCAGACAACAAACTACTGGAAATCCACTTACGAAACATGTATATTACTATAACACGCATTGCCAAATTACATTAAACAATTGAAGTCGGTACACAAATTTAAGTTTAAAGTAAAATCTTTTCTACTGCATTTTGTAATGAAACTGAAAAATAAATGTGTTCTCGAGTTCACTGGCTAAATATCAGTTAAAATAGTAGAGCCGGATATTAACTGCTTATTTCTATTTTTTGTTTAATATTGGAAGGAAACCTTGGGTACATTTTCACCACAATTCTATTTTTGATTTTTTAGAAGCATCTCTATGGGCAACCATAATTTTTATATGGAATGCTTTTTCTTTCATGCAAAAGATGAACCCAGTACTTTACGGCATTCAGTGAAAGAAGAAGATGATAAACATGATGTGAGAATAGTTATTCATCTATCGTAAATAAAATAAAATACCGTAAAACGGGGTGACTTGCGACAAACATGTCTCATGCTATGTAAAGTTGGCAAGTTTGCGCATGACGCTGGACAGCACACAACGGTTTTTCATTTTTAACAGTTTGAGGGAAGGTTTAAATGTACTTTGCAGTAATAACAGTTGCAAGGAGAGGTAGAAAAAAAATTCTTGGTTTCTGCACGAAATGTTTTCCAATTATAAGTATTCATTATAAGGATATCCATATACATACTTCTTATTGAAGTAATAAATTATTGTATAAAAACTAGATTTTGAAATACAGTGTAAAACCATGAATTTACTGACAGTTCATGGTATTTCCAATGTTAATTCTGCACACTGGCTGTACTTACGAGTTAAATTTTAGTCTACGTTGTTGTCTTAGGGTGACTTGAGACATGGGCAGAGTGTACAAGAGAAAGCCAGGTTCCAGACCTTATCGAAATTACGATGTTGAAACCTTATAAAATGCAGTAAAATATAAACAAAACAATCCTTCATCATCTCTTTGAGTGGCGGCTGAAAAGTTTGCAGTAACCAAAGATTCCTGGCATCGATGACTACAGGATAAATATACAAACTGGGGAGGACAAAAAACAGTATTATCTTGTAATGAACAATAGTTTCTGTGCAAGGTATTACAGCTGCATATACATAGGGGTTACTCGTTACATGATAAATCAGATTAATTGATAAAGGTTATCGTGAGAGGTAGGGGAGAAATAAATAGAAATTCAGGAATAACGGTCCAGGGGTGGAATGGGCCACATCTTTTCTGAGACAACTGTAATGTAATGATAAAACCGTTCAGAATAATTATTTTCAGTAGTTTTATAACTTATTTAATAGCTTAGGTAGAAATTGCACTACCCACGATAATTCATGCGTGAAAAATGGATTCAAAAAATTCTGCTGAAGAAAATGTCTTGTCTGTCTCATGTCACTCCGTTTTACAGTAATGTTTAACACATTTTGACATGCAAATCCTTTTGTATTTCAAAGGAGAAGAATTCATTATATAACTGTGGGAGACAGAATACATTCTTGATTGAATGAAACAGAAGTGAGTTATTAAAATTCAAACTTGGTCATCAATAATTTGGGGGTGAGGGGTTATCCTCATCCCTATAGTGTTAGATGCGTAATGAATATGACAAGGTAATATCTATCTATGGTAACTCAATTGTACAAGAAAGTATTTGCTGTTATAGCTCATGTATTTTTGTTTTCTGTGCAGGAGGAGTTGGATCCCCCATTTGCTGTGTTTGTTCAGCCAACGGACAAGCAAGAAGGAGCCGTTGAAGAGACAAAGGTATGGATTTCGTGTTGGCCTACTTTCACAGGATGATTTTTGAATACCAGGAAGCATTGGGTGGTGACATGTTAAACACCACTGTAAATGTCTTTATTTTAAATAGAAAGTTCTTTTTAGTTATGCTTTTAATGATTCTTTGGCATAATGAGAAATATCGGATGTGTGGCAACATGATGCGAGTATATATTTGTATTAAAGACTGAAATAAGGCTCGTGTTTAGGAGTACGTGGTTAATTTGCAAATTAGTTGAATGTTGTCAAAAAAGATGTAGAATAATCAGAAACGAATTATTTTAGATTTCATGTGGCTACTGTAGGTATCAGAGTTCTGGCCAAAGTACAGAGATTGTCCATTAGTAAGGCACTTTGTGTGTTTGCTGGAAGTATTTGGGTAAATTGAAATTGGGTTTGGAATTTATGCTTTACTGGATGAAGATTTTTTTTGAAGAGTGTCATTGAATATTAACTTGAGGTTTTGGAGGCTCTCGTTTGTTATAGATAAAAATCAGTAACATGGTTTATCGTCATAGGATGTGCATATTTTGAAGATCACTTTTGCAAA
This sequence comes from Gryllus longicercus, assembly GCA_038098605.1. Taxonomy (NCBI): domain Eukaryota; kingdom Metazoa; phylum Arthropoda; class Insecta; order Orthoptera; family Gryllidae; genus Gryllus; species Gryllus longicercus. Next base: position 355,427 of record JAZDUA010000215.1, read on the forward strand.
AGCAATTCAATCGTTGAACAGTTTTCCTTAGTAATTTGTAAATATTATTCAGTTTATTTTAAATACTACATTTTGGAGAATATTGGACTCCATCTTTATATTTAATACATATTTAATCTTTTATTGGGACACATCAAATTTGTTGCATTTTTTGTTGTATTTCTCGTATCTTTTAATTGGAGACAATCATTGGATAGATTAAATCAGAATCACTTCACTTGAAAACTTATATTTTTGGATTCAATTAAAATTATTTTTCAATTATTATTAAATGTACTACGTTTCGCGATATGGTTTATCGCTTCCTCAGGTACAATTTCATGTCAATGCGGTTGTCATTTAATGTTCACACATGTAACTGAAGCAATAGTGTTAACATTAACATTCATAATGTGATATATTTATGACATTCATAATAACATTCATAATGGGATATATTGAATGGAATTTATTTCTGGATGTTCCATTTATTTGTGAAATTATCGTTGCTGGTCTGTATGATGTACTAGAAATAAAAAAACATGTTTATAATAGTTTTTGTTCATTTACTATTTCGTTTTTTCCCAAAAAAAATTACTTACGAACTCGACAGCAAAGATAAAACGTTATAGTCAGATTTCTGCTTCACTGACTTCCGGAGCATCAATAACTGTTAATTTTTTAATGAATTAGGATGGAACTAATTATGGTTTTGTTTGGTTGTAAGTCTTCATTTAAAAAAAAATAAAACATTTAAGAATGAACTGAAAATACATTGGAGACATGGCGAAAAATAATTGTATGTATTCGAAAAAAGCGACAGTGTTCCATATTGAACCTCTTAGAAGAACTTTCATGAAACCACAACAATGCAAACTGAAAAACAGTTTCATTTATGGCAAAAATGGCGCTTTAGGAAGAATTGGTAAGAAAATATGTGCCCATTGCTGGCAGCGCCCATCGACTGAGATGTGCTGATGTAGACGGTGTAATATAATTACATAACCCTTACTAAGAGACGAGAAAGTATGTGGTTGTTTTAACACCACTAGTTTTAAACGAAAAAGAGAAATTATCACACAAAAGCCGAACCTGTTCTCGCTATTAATGCAATGTAAGGTAACTCGCTTTCAAAAGAAATGTTCTACTAACAATTTGAGTGAGATCTTCTGTATTTAGTACTACAACTATAAATATCTTTAGTGTCAGGTACTGTTTAAAAAATAAGCTTGAAATGTCGAGTATTGCCCTTCTAGGAATGGATATGGAACTACTGTCTTATTTCCCCCGTAGTTGGCGAGGTGAGCTTTCGACCGCCGTTGCGCAGAGGGTAAGCGAGCGTGTGCGCTCTGCTCGCCAGGAGGCGCCCTGGTCGGGGCTCCTCTACGCAACGTTTTGCTTCCTTCTGCCTGCGCAGCCTGCTGACTTCTCCACTCTCTTGTCTCTCCGCAGCATCCTCATGACGAGGCCCTGGTAGCCCCCTTCAGGAGCGGCCAACCAAGTGACGACCGCCGCCCGGAAGAAGTCCGTGACGTAACCGGCTGCGCGATAAGTCAAGTCACTGTCCTTTCGAGAATAATCATCCACGGTGTCAATGACTATCAGAATATCTCTGACAATGTTGTGTGTTGTCAACCACACTATAACCTCCGTGAGCAGTTCAATGCCTCCGGAAATAAGGACCATTTTAATATACAGTTTAATTCTATAACAAAACAGACGAGACAATATTAGTATTTTACTAATAATTTTAGTATTTTAGAAAATGATCATATAATATCTTACGTTTTCGCATCGACTGTAGTGCCACTTCTGTTTTTGTCCTGTGGCGTCCGTCCATTGCCCGTCGCAGTGTGTGCCGTGGGAGGATTGTTTCCCTCTGTATGTCTTTGAACGAGTGGGATCTGATCCTCCTCTCGGCGAAGTACAGAGTTGCCTCGCTTGAGGTAGTGTACCTTTCTCAAGGTGTGCACGAGGCAGATAATATTGCAGACCACTAGGCAGCACACAGGGCCATAATAGAACAGTGCAGTTCCAGATTTCATTAAAGGAGATTCATCATCAGCTGAAACATAATTGTGATTTAAAAAAATGTTAGCCTGAAATTACCTGAACACTAAAATCCTAGTTCAGTAAATGAAATTGGTATAAACATTTTCTCTAAATTAATATGAGAATTTTACTGTTTTAATAATGTTAATTTTTTGTTGGATATCCATTGAATGTTGTCACATTTTTAATCCGTTTACCATATGCCTGATAGTGCTTGTGTGTGTATACAAGGTAAAAAAAGTGTCACTTGTTACGGCACGTTGCCTTCGTAGAAACATAAAATCAGAGTACGGTCATGAGTAATGAAAGGGTAGACTCTTTGGAAAGGTAAAATTGCTCAAAAACTGAAACCCTATGAGAGTTACAATGGAGTATATGTTATGGAATCCTTGACATAACATACACGCATATGCGATTAACGTGATAGAGTTGCAACGCGTCGCCAGCAAGATACAAATATTATAGGATGATAACAGCACAAAGTTAAAAAATAAAATCTAATAATATGTCCCAGCAGCGGCAATGAGTGGTTCAGCTCAGCCAGCATGGTGCTGTTGCGTTGCATTGCTGCCAACGCGGCGCTGTGAAAGCAACTAGAGGTGCTAAAAGAGCACGTACTTTCTCGCCCATATTTCCTTGCAAAATTACACGAGAAGAACTGAAATTTTAAAAAATGTACATGCCCCTATTTCAAAATTTATCTTTAAGGAACAGATTTCACTAAAGGACAAATCTCTGTCTTAAATATTTTAGTTCTAGGAAAACTTCGAGAACATTTTGACCTTTTGCAATTTTCAGAAAATCAGGGTGTTCAACGAAAAAAAGAGCTGCACCATTCTCTTAATCGTTCTTTTAACTATTTAAAACAATATTTAATCAAAAACGATGGGGCCATTTTTTTGAAAATTTGGGAATTATCCCAGGAGCGTCATGTAATGTGCCCCCAAAATTAAAATATAGATTTCAAATACAAGGGGCCGCGACATTGGTCAGATCAAATGGGGGAAAATCACTCTTGGAGAAAATCGAATGAACGGTTTATCCGCTAGGGTTGTCACAGACGGACAGACAGGCGTTTTGCCGTCATTCGATTTTTCGATGTCAAAGACCCACAAAATATGTATTTTGGCTACCCCACGTGTTGGAGGATTTTGTTTCTAAATTGAGCAACTGGATTTACGTTACCTCGGCCCTGTGAAAAGAGTTTTCCTGCCGAAAATCGCCGCTTTCTCGCGCAACATTTCGTAAGTTTCTTTTCTCAAGAAATTTCTTTCTTAAGCGCGAGAAAGTAAAAATCTTTATCTTTTTTCAGTTACAACCGATATTTTACTGTCAACTCTTGACAAAAACTATCATTTCTATCTGTATTCAGAACTGAATTTGTTAAAGGGTTAGGTTAGCGGATCCAGAAAGTAAGAAAAATTTAACAGAAGACTCTTCGCGTGATAGTACATCACACACAATCGTAAGTGTTAATCGAAAAGAGGCCGAAACTTACATTATGTATTAACTTCTCAAAAACATACCAATTACATGCAAACATGCACATAAAAGTATGCATTTTAAAGGAATTTCCCCAAAACTATATAATTCCAAGTTTCGATGCTCTACGAAGCTTAACACATTCCCTGTCGCTGAGAAAACATCAAAATTGATTCGCACGCCCAAATGACTTGATATTAATAATTTTATTGCAATTTTCTCAGAAACAAAAATATTTTCGTCCACGTTCGAATGTATTTCAACATTCTATGACCGTCCCAGCAAGTCCCAAAAAATCTGTGCAGCGACGTCAAGTTCAGTCAAAATAATGTCCTTAGAAGTTGTAAACGTTTGTGTGACCCACATGTCGTTCACAGACGTATTAAAAACTATTTGTGAACCACCTATGACTGAATGTTCAGGCTTCATATAAAGTACCCCTCAAAATCAAAATATCCATTTCAAACTCAGAAGAACTTTAGTTCCTTTAAATTGATCGAAGAATATCAATTTTTGAGAAAATCAGTTGAAGGATTTTGGCATTAGCTTTAACTATGCACTAATGGAGTGTCCGACGGGCAGAGAGACAGATGTTCACACAAACGTTTTACCGATAAAATAGCGGTATTTTGTTATGCGCCTTTGAAATACCTTAATTTTTTAGTCAGCAAAATACCTTTATAGGACTCTGTTCCGGTATAGTCGTCTATAAAAAGTTATACCGTTGTTATGACAGGAGTTTCAATGGAAAATTATGTTGCTCACAGCACCCATACAGAGAAAATTACTTTCTTTCGTTAATCGCGTTGCGAAATGCTAAATGGTTCGTGATTGTTGGCAGTACGTAAATGCCTTGTGCCCTTCTTACATGAAATTCCGTACATGAGGTGATATTACATATTTTATTGATAATATTCTTAGTCACTCAAAAGTATCACTTTAAAGAAATCATTAATAATTTGGGGTAACTTCAGAAAGAGAAGGAAAATTTAGTGAAATGTTGAAACCTAGTAGGTTTTTTACTATTTGATTAAAAAAGTAATTTGTGAAGCGAGCGAGTAGAGAATTTTATGACCTTTAATTTAATCAATGAATAAATGATAATTACGAAATAAAAGGAAAAAATGCCTTAAAATTTAAATGTTTTATTGGCTAATAAGAGTTGCCCGGAGTATTTCGAGGTGGAAAACTTAGCGTTTTCTTACTAATACCAATATAAAAAAGTAAAATAGAATCACCTTCTACTTCACCTTTTGCAAGGTGAAATTACATGTCGACAGTACTAGTAGAGCATAAAGAGAAAACGCTAATTTTGTCTTTCGATCCTTTGTATAAACTCTCATAATAGCAGACTGTGATAAAGTCTCATATTTGACTCATTTCCATTATGATGATGGCCTTCGCCTTACCTGATGGTATGACGAGTGGTTCAATGAAACACACTCTTGTCTCTATAAGCGACGGGGTGTACCAGGGTGAAAGCTTCAACATCTCCGGTTGAATGAACAAGATGGAACACGTTATTGTGAGCACTGTTGACAGCCCCCAAACGCAGGCTGAAATCGCCAGGAATTTCTTTCCGCTTCCTTTATCTAAGCGTGGCATGTGCAAACTACGGTAAAAAGAGAAGCATTAGTTATTTATGGCAAAAGCTGATTCCGTTCCAATGAGAGATACGAAGGACTAGAGTTCTTTTTCTTTTCGTAACTCCAAGAGAGACGGGAAAAGAACATGAAATCACCAGCAATATAGGCAGGGACCTCAGAAATGCCGAAAAATCTCTTCTGCTCCTTTTATTGAAGCGTGTCCATTGCAATGTACAGAAGAAATATAAATGTAAACAATGGTGCTACCATCGCACATTAGTATAGGCACATTATATTTGCACATTAGTAAAGGCTACGTAATATTATAATAAAGCAATTTGTGTCCATATAATCTCATCTCAGTCACCTTCCTTAAAAGTTACTCTTTACCAGTCGTTGTGTATGACGTGCGAAAACTAACTCTTTTGAAGCTAATACGAGGATCAACATAAATTCGACAATAAAAACGGCGTACCATACTGCGAGAAACAATATCGCTCAACAATAAGAAATAATTCTTTGAATTTCAAACTGCCTTGTTTCTATTGTCGTATTGCAATCTTCGGCAGTCGGGAGAACCGGGTTCGATGCCCAGGCCGGCCCTCCTGACCAGGGTTTTCGTGGATTCTCTTGGTCATAATGGGAATGCTGGGATGGTTCAAAAAGGTCACGATCGTCTCTCATCATCATTCTATCACCTCAAAATTAACAATTCAAGGCTTAAAAACCTTGTCTTACTAAGGAATACAGCCCACGAAAGGTGATTCCCGTAATGACACCCATTAACCTTTGTCCGGGGCAGAAAATGACTGGGCCTCGGAAGAGAACGTGTAGCGTTGTCACCAATGGTCGATACACAAAAAAGAAAATAATATTAATAACAATAATATTAATAATAATAATAATAATAATGTTTTTCTTCCAAATAATCATATTTTCGAAGTCAGTAAAGCCTAAAAAATACATAGTAGTAGAAAAAATATATAATACAATTAAAAATTAGTTAAAACCCCGAATAGACAAAGGAATACTAGAAGTGCTTAAATAGCACACACTTTCTGGCGTTATTGGAAACGATTACTCAATATTACAATCTTGCAATGTTTGCCCTACTAGAACTTCAAAATGTCATCACTTGAAAATGCCCAAACAAACTCAAAGCGCGAAGCGTCTGCACTGAATAACTGCAATTATTTCGATAATTAAAACCCGTAACCATTTCACACTAGTGCAAAAGAAACAAACCTGAATGAAACTCAACTGTTAAGATATTTGAAACACATTGTGCAGATAAGCAAGTGCAATTTCATGCATAAGTTAAACATTGGGAACTGAAGGACATCCAATTTATCTACTTCTGAATGAATAAAATAATTAACTTTACGTCATATTTAAAAGTGCATTTAGCACAACTATTCGAAAAGTTTGAAGAAAGAATTTGGAAGCGTTTCGGAGAAAGCGGAAATTTCAGCTCGTTTTAACAGAAAACTGCTGTGTTTTCAAAAATATTTATGACATTATTTATAGCACATGTACTCTTAATATAATAATATGAAAAAACCGCCGCTAATTTAATATTAACGACGTTAGAGACAAGTCAAAAAGTAAAATATTTGTGATTAAAAAAATAATGTTTTTTCAAAATATCAAAGCTCTGACTCGTCAGATGGACAGGGGTTTCTATAATTTGCAAAAAATTCTTCGCATGGTTTAGGCGCTAGTGGTGTTCACAGACGGACAGACAGTTGGACGGGCGGACGGACGTTTTGAAAAGAAACACTTTCTCTTAGTAGGTATTAGGGGACCCCAAAACTTGTTTTTTCATCGAAATCTCGAAATCGATTTTCCATAGCATTAACTTACATTATACTACGTATTCGTATACTCCGTACACACCTACGTATTCAAGAAAGTAAAAATGGACTAGTGGTGCTAAAACAGCATGTACTTTCACGACAAGTGCACCAATTTTCGAAAAACCTTACTTGACCTTATTTCAATGTCTATCTTTAAGGAACAGATTTCATGAAGCAAAAAATCTTTAATATTTTAGTTGTAGGAAGACTACGAAAAAACTTCACGTTTAACCTTCAACATTCTCTTAAATGTCCTTCATACTATTCAACAACAAAAATTAATAAGAAACAATGGAGCTATTTTGTTTGTTTTTTGAAAATTGGATCAATGTCCCATGGGATTCATGAAATGTACCCCTCAAGATTAAAATATCGATTGCAAATTCAAGGGGCCGAAGCATCAGCCAGATAGATTGGGAAATATCGATTGTGGAGAAAATCGGCTTGACTGCGTTGTTCTCAGACGGACATACAGACGCTTTGCCGTCATTCGATTTTTCGGTATCAAGGGCCCACAAAACATGGAATCTAGCTACACCACGTATTAGAGGATTTTTTCAAAATTGATTAGCTGGATTTGTCGTTACGCGGGCTTTGTTATAAGAATTTTCCTACCAAAATTTTGCCGTCTTTTAGATACTTTTCTGTGTAAGCGGTAGCCAGAACGAAAAAAGAAAAGTGAATAGTTGCAGGAATAGCTTAATGTAGATAGATTTCCTTGGTAAAAATAACAGTAAAGACTGAATGTGACGTATGGCGGAGAAGATCATCTGCACGCGTTTTCTTGAGTTCCAGAATATTTCTATTCGTTTAATAATAAATAGTTGATATAGGAGTAAAAGTTCAAATTAAAGATAGGAAATTAATAATTATAAAACAAATTTTAATAAAATAAAAAATAAATTACATTAAAAAAGCGCGAGATTTGCAACATTTGAAAAGCCAAACGTTATTGTTCCCAAGTTATAGAAAACTAATTTTCAACGATAAACGAATTGCAGGTGTTATTTTCTGCATTGCTAACAAAATAGTAACTCCCCTTTACCTCTACTCCTACTAGTACAAGACAAAGGAGGGTTGAACGAAACGGGCGCATAGTGAAGCTACATTTACGCCCAGAAGCAAAACAAGGGGCCATCTCAACATTTGCTGAATGGAACGGGGAAACTGGACAAAACCTGATGGAGATGGGGGTCCATGACCCGGAGGCTGAAGTACAATATTTGTGACAAGCATATTAAGTCTTTTTTTTACTATATTCAACAAGTGTAAACTAATTCACTATATATCACTGTTTTGCTAAAATAACCATTATTTTTCTTTTTGATGATCAGTATAGTCTCTAATTGTACAGAAACAGTTATGCACCAGAAAATATTTTACATTTAACTTAAATTTGTCTACCGACTTCAATGGTTTAATCTCATCTGACAATGCGTTGGGAAGTAACGTACATGTATTATATGTGAAATTCTAGTAGTGAGCTGTTAATACGAACACTTGATAAACGTGTTTTCTACGACGCGTGCTATAATTATAAATATCAGTATTTCCTTAAAATATGTTCCCACTGTTAATAAGTCAATTTTGACTTACATTGCAGATTCGTAACTAACTGGCAAGACAATGGTAAGGTTCTAAGCTCAATTAAGTGAGGCTTACTGGAATCTCGGGGATGGCATTTTTTCATTATTCGAATATTTTACTTTTGCAATCAGAATGTCTGGGTAGTACATAATGCGTTTTCCCAGAATCTTAAGCCATATCTCGGGGGGAATGCACAATTGCAAAATATAGGAAACGAGCTACTTGAAGATTGGCAGAATTTGAAAGAATTCTGAATGCGTAACATCATGAACGTACTTGTAATTTAGTGTTTAATTCTGTTATACGAAAATGTTAATTTTATTTGAGGTTTGAGTGAACTGAGAGACGTAAAATTTTTTTTTGCTTCGTTTAGAATATAATATATACTACGTACCTGAAGCCCCTCGCCATGTTTGCACACAGAGCCGTCAACCAAATCCAGGAAGAAGTCAGCAGGAAATACATAAACAGAGCTGCGCACAGAAGACACACACATTTGTGAAATGTTTCGCCATACGCAAGGAAGTAGAAACTCACATGTTCCACAAAGAGTCATTTTCACAAACAGGGAAAAACTTGAGCGTGTTCATTACCAGCATACATAAGTTAATACTATATGCAAGAGCAATCATTAAAAATATTTATTTTGTGAATCTCTTTACTTTCTCGTACACTTACGTAAGTACGAATTAACATTCGTAGTGAAGATAGTTAAAAAGTTAAGTAATTGTCCAGAGCATTTATCAAGATATTGTATGAGAAATACCTGATTCGGAAATACACTGTTACAGAAATAGTGGTTTTTAAACATCTGTCAGTATCTGTGTATTTAAAATGTCTGTCAGTACTCTTCATCAGACTGTCCATTCTTCCGTCCGTCTGTCCGTTTGTGTCTGCCTCCCTCCCTCTCACCGTCCATTTATTCATTCGTTCGTCCATCACTCACTCTGCCAGTCTATCTGTGTCCGCAAGCGTCGTGCATGAACGGGCACGTATTAGAGTGAGAACAAGATACGGAATTTGTGTGTCTAGATATAAACTGCGCGAATGTACGCGCGTTCAAGGACAATGAAAAAGTTTAAAAAAAAATCTTGAAGAAAAGTGTGTAAAGAAGACGCAAGAGAGAAATGAATAAAGTAAACTTTTCTATAAACTGCTTGTAGGAGCTTGTAGATCAGTATTCTCAAATTTTTAGAATAATGGTCCTTGAAACAAATTATAGTAACCCTAGACTAACATGAGAAAGGAAATTCACACGAGTGGTCGAAAATTCGTCTGCATTTGAAGACATATAAAGTCCATTTTCTTATTGTGAAGTTAAAACCGGTGAATACTACTCTATGAATCAATTTATTTTTGTTGCTAATACACGATTGATATGGAACGTTGCACTTATTGTGCCTAGAGAAATTGTGTAGATAAACATTGTTAGTGAAAGTAGTTGTTAGACGTTTGTTACAGCGCGTTCAACATACAATCACAGCATTATTATCTTAATAAATAGATATGTATGAATAATCTTAATACTGTCTTCCACTAATATGCAAGTCTTATATAAATATACTCACCAAAATACTTGCATACAGTCTGAAGATCTTGGGGAACGGAAAATTTTTTTCCTGCGTCTAAACGATCACTAATTCCTATGTAATAGATGATCTGGCCGATGTTGAAAGCCAGCAGGCAGGCGGCGTGGCTTGCCAGGCAACGCCCGTGGATCTTTCGTTGCATTTTCTTGTCGCATGCAACAGACAGCAGCGACACCAGCAACAGCAAGGCCGAGAGGAAGCTCAGTGGCCGCACCAGCCAGTAGACGCCTCTGGTGATGCGTGAATACTCGCAGTAGAAGAGGCCTTCTTTTAATCTGTCGTCCCCGGTGCGGTAGAAGTCGAAGCAAGTGGTCCAGAAGGAGAATTGGAAGTTGTGGATACCTCCGGAGTGGCACGCCCACTCACCGTATCTGTCCTCGAAGGGTACGAGACGAGGGCGTTCGCACAACAAATAGTCAGTGTAAGGAAACTCTGAATCAAAAGAGGCGAGGGAAGACTTATTCGTCATCCAGTAGTCTGGAGAAAGCACTTTACACTTCCAGTGGCCTTCGTTATCCTTCTGCAGTTGGCGGTCGCGACAGCACTTGTTGGCGCATTCCCCTTTCTGGCAGCGTGTTTTAAACCGCAGCACGAAGGGGCCTAGAGGCGGGGGGGCGGCATCCGCACAGTACACGGCCTTCCTGTATCCTCCTCCGGGTTTGGGCCTCGCGATGAGCTCTCGCCCAAGAAAGGTGACGGTGGTCTTTCGGAGGGGTTCATTGAGACGAAGGCGCGGATTCAACAAGGAAGACGAGTTCACGGAAATGACATTCCTCAAATCATTAATGTAATTTGTTGGCACAATCACGTTTTTGATGTTCTCAATGGGCAGACCGGGGGGCAGCCAGCGCCGCACCCACTCGCTGCGTTCAGGGGAGATCTTCTTCCAGAAGTTCGGAGGTCTTTGGACGGAGATGTTTCGCGGCCAGTTAGCGCGAACGCACGATTTTCCGTCAGCGGAAAGCATCTTGTGCGCGCTGCAGCACTTCCAGATGATCACGCCTTTGTTCACTTCGTTCGCCCCCGCGGTCACCGCCAGGAGCGCCAGCGTCAGCGTGAGAAATGCAAACGAACGCATCGTGGACGGGAGGCGCTGGGGGTGGAACGACTATCTCTGCGACCACGAGCAATAGATTAGTTGTCCACTAAGGTTCCCCTCGATGGAGAGAAGAGCCAAGTCGGACAAGTGCTGGTGGTTGAGCAAACCTCTTCCTTGATATCACCTCGAGCCGCGGTGTCTTTGTTCTCTAAGGTCTCCCCTCGCTGAAGAGAAGAGCGAAGATGAACGAGTTGCGTTGGTAGTTGAGCGAACCTCTTCCTTGAAAGAACCTCGAACGACGGAGTGTTTGTCCGCTAATAATGGTGTTCTCCTCACTAATGTTGCATATGCGAACTTGATGGGTAATTTTGATTACTGTAATACTCACTTGCATTGAAAAGGATAGAATTCGAAGGCTAAGAAGACGATAAATGGAAGTGCACTTGTTAATGTTGCGGACACAGGATAATGCGTCCGCTTGCGAGGGCGACCGGTTCCCTTGATACTGAGAGACGGAGTCTCCTTCGGAGGCTATGAGCAAATGTTGTGTCTCTTCCTCCGGATACTGCATACGTCATGCGCCTTCTCGGCTGAGACTTGAGGATGTGGTCTTGTTGGGAAAAAAACATGCGCTTATTGAGCACTGCCGGGATGGAACAAGACACTCTGGGCGGCTTATATGCCTTTTTTTCATTTCTTATTTACTAATGAAACCCATGCAAACGCCCCTTTCTGCTGTTAATGGCAATTGGTGGAGCAGGAGTTCTACTTTCGATTCCCTCTCGATTTGATGACAAGTGATCGTAGCTACAGTAAACCCAAAATCCCCCAGAGGGCAGTTGAGTACGCCGGGTTTTGCCTCGCAATGTGCGATGTATGGTCGGCCGAAAAATCAGAACGTCTGATCCTCCGTACCGGAGACGCTGTCCGGGCCATTATTACCTCGACAACACAACGCAAAACTGACGACACTGTGAAACTGAATCGTTGAAACTAATAGTAGGCATTATGAGAGAAGTTGTAAATAAAAAGTAGGTTTGACCAAAAATGTTGGTCCAGTGTCAGCAACTGTGTCGCATGGGCGGTTCTCCCCCGAGAGACAAGACTAAATAAATTTTGTACCATTAAAAGTGTTCAAGATTTCCAAATTTTCTATAACACAAATTTTGCCACTCTTTTCTCGCACTGTAGAACATGGAAACTTACTTCTAAAACAAATTAAATAAAATATCTTTAAATTTTAATGCGTGATTCGTGAGGGGAGGATTTTACTGAAATAACATTTTTTTCTATTCACTTTAAAACAATGTTTTGTATTATGGATATTAGTTTTGTGGTTTGACAAAAGAAAATACCCATTTTTAATTGCCTTTTTTCCTTTTTGATTTTCGGTTGCGACTAATAAGTCATTTTTTCTTTTCTCCGTCATTTTTAAACCACTTTCACTAATTTCTTCGGTTAATATCATTTTAATTATTCTGTCTTCAAATAATGTTTACGAGATGCAAAAAAGTTTTCTATTGAATTCCTGAGTAACTTACTCGACTTCTGCAATCCTAAAGTTTGCAAGCTAAGTTCCCTTGAACGAAATTAAGAATGATTGCATCAGTAATGTATCTAACAGTTTGGGGTGCTCATCTGAGCTGGTTTTGATGAAATGTTTTACGTCATTTTTATTTGTTAGAGGCATTTTTAAAACGGTACGGTAATATGTACGGTACATTTTTCGGATGATCCGAACATTTGGAAATCCGAACAGAGCACACCCGCAATTAGTTGGGAAGACCGGTGTTTTGTTGTGTTTCAAGTTTGCTTCTCACGGAAACCGCAGCATATGGTTTGCCAGTGAAGAGGAGGTCCACGGGTGGTGGTCACGTGGTCGCGTTCTTTCGCAGATATACTTGCTGTTTGTTCTTTGGCGGCGAGATGACTAAATAGTTCTGTATGGAAGGCAAGTACATATTCCTTGGAATTGTTTGTGTAAAGGCTATATCCGAATAATAAAATGAAAAGTTCTCCCAACCTATATCGATAATCGCAATACTCATATAAAAGAGAATATAAAATGGCGAGGATCGCAAAAAAATTGCTTCCTAGTTGATCTGTTGCAGAGATACTATTCATTATTAAATTAATTTATGTTGCTGGGAAACAGCAGGTGAAAGCTTGCGGTTGACACTGTTTCAACGACGTTTTGTTTTTAAAGTCTTGTGAATAGCTTTTTTTGTTTTACTTTCTCGCTACCGTTAACGCAGTAGAGAGAAATTTATATAATGCCGCGGAAAAAAGGGTGAATTTTCGGCCGGAGAACTCTTTATCACTGGGCCCCCCTTGTTTTTGTCGTCGTGAATTTTACTTTGCGACCCATTTGCCTATGTTTGTCTGGTCTGACTTTCAGGTTTGCTGCTTGTAAAATGCCGAAGTAATGCATCATACTTTATTGTTTTGACATCGCCGCGCTGAAAACAATAGTACCCTTTCCACCGCTGATTTGATTTAATTATTGTTTTGTGTGTGTTGACCTTGCTAGCCAATTATTCCCTAAATTGGCTTTAAACAAAGTACATTTAAAACTCAAAAACCGTATTGACGTTTTGAGATTTGACTAGAAAGAAACCTATTATTAAAGAACATTTTTTACTTCATAATACAATGAATTTTAAATTAAAATGTTAAGCTAGACAACTAATGGAAAAATATCATATACATTATGGCAGATGTTGATGATTAATTCTAGAAAAGAGATTTGAAATTTTGCGAAGATAAAATATTCTACCACAAGGACAGGAAGGAAGACAGTAATAAATTTTTTGTGGTAATTATAAATCCAATTTTTAAGGGCACAATAGAAATTGGTTATTTCGAATAAATTATTTTCGCCTTTTGAAATTGTTAATTTGGAATACATTATTAAATTTATTATTGGCTAAATTACACATCGTACATTTCTTATGCATTAATGTTCGTGAATAGACAGAAAAAATGAATACACCTAATTCAATGGAAGAAAGCAATTTTTATTTACACCTAGGCATTTATTAATAGAATATATCTATTTTTCACGCAATCGTATTCTTTTTTGGTTTATTTTATGAAGTGTTAGGTGAATTGTTTCATATATGTTACCAATACTGTGAGAAAGTTCGCGGTGTTGTTCAACCAGTAGTTTTTATACACCCGTCAAACATTTCCAAAATATTTACGCATCACTTTACGTTCGAAAGAAATGATCATCGATTAGTGAGTGAGAGTATTCCGCGTAGGTATAGTGAATGGTATTGTCTGTGACCGTAGCTTCTAAAGTGAGGTTTAGGTATTTTCGCTGTTCACTTAGAACCACTGTCTTCTTTCTCTCGTAGAGTTGGCGAGGAGAGCTTTAGAGCGCCGTTGCGCAGAGGGTAAGCGAGCGTGTGCGCTTTGCTCGCCAGGAGGCACCCTGGTCGGGCCTCCTCTACGCAACGTTTTGCTTCCTTCTGCCTGCGCTGCCTGCTGACTTCTTCCCTCTCTTGTCTCTCCGCAGCATCCTCGTGACGAGGCCCAGGTAGCCCCCTTCAGGCGCGGCCATCCAAGTGACAATCACCGCCCGGAAGAAGTCCGTGACGTAACCGGCTGCGCGATAAGTCAAGTCCCTGTCCTTTTGAGACAAATCATACACGGTGACCATGCCTAAAATAGGTGGGTCATTGTTTTCTGTTGTCAACCACATTATAACCTCCGTGAGCAGTTCAATGGCTCCGGAAATAAGGACCATTTTAATATACAGTTTAATTCTGTAACAAAACAGACGAGGAAATATTAGTATTTTACTAATAATTTTAGTATTTTAGAAAATGATCATATAATGTCTTACGTTCTCGCATCGACTGTAGTGCCACTTCTGTTTCTGTCCTGTGGCGTCCGTCCATTGCCCGTCGCAGTGTGTGCCGTGGGAGGATTGTTTCCCTCTGTATGTCTTTGACCGAGTGGGATCTGGTCCTCCTCTCGGCGAAGTACAGAGTTGCCTCGCTTGAGGTAGTGTACCTTTCTCAAGGTGAGCACGAGGCAGATAATATTACAGACCACTAGGCAGCACACAGGGCCATAATAGAACAGTGCAGTTCCAGATTTCATGAAAGGAACGTCAGTAGCAACTGAAACATAATTGTGATTTGAAAAAATGTTAGCCTGAAATTACCTGAACACCAAAATCCTAGTTCAATAAATGAAATTGGTATAAACATTTTCTCTAAATTAATATGAGAATTTTACTGTTTTAATAATGTTAATTTTTTGTTGGATATCCATTGAATGTTGTCACATTTTAAATCCGCTTTACCATATGCCTGATTGTGCTTGTGTGTGCGTGTATACAAGGTATAAAAAGTGTCACTTGTTACGGCACGTTGCCTTCGTAGAAACATAAAATCAGAGTACGGTCATGGGTAATGAAAGGGTAGACTCTTTGGAAAGGTAAAATTGCTCAAAAACTAAAACCCTATGAGAGTTACAATGGAGTATATGGTATGGAATCCTTGAAACAACATACACGCATATGCGATTAACGTGATAGAGTTGCAACGCGTCGCCAGCAAGATACAAATATTATAGAATAATAACAGCATAAAGTTAAAAAATAAAATCTAATAATATGTCCCAGCAGCGGCAATGAGTGGTTCAGCTCAGCCAGCATGGTGCTGTTGCGTTGCATTGCTGCCAACGCGGCGCTGTGAAAGCAACTAGAGGTGCTAAAAGAGCACGTACTTTCTCGCCCATATTTCCTTGCAAAATTACACGAGAACTGAAATTTTAAAAAAATGTACATGCCCCTATTTCAAAATTTATCTTTAAGGAACAGATTTCACTAAAGGACAAATCTCTATCTTAAATATTTTAGTTCTAGGAAAATTTCGAGAACATTTTGACCTTTTGCAATTTTCAGAAAATCAGGGTGTTCAACGAAAAAAAGAGCTGCACCATTCTCTTAATCGTTCTTTAAACTATTTAAAACAATATTTAATAAAAAACGATGGAGCTATTTTTTTGAAAATTTGGGAATTGTCCCAGGAGCGTCATGTTATGTGCCCCCCAAAATTAAAATATAGATTTCCAATACAAGGGGCCGCGACATCGGTCAGATCAAATGTGGGAATATCACTCTTGGAGAAAATCGAATGAACGGTTTATCCGCTAGGGTTGTTCACAGACGGACAGACAGACGTTTTGCCGTCATTCGATTTTTCTTTTTCTTTTTTTTAATTTATTTCTTCTCGTTCGACCTGAAGGTCTTTCGAGGGTTTTCGGTTTTACATACTGACATTTTGGGATTTGGGCATTCCTGACAAATTGAGATTAGATTTCTCTGGCTCGTTTAATTCCTTGTTTGCTTCTAGGAGCTGCTGGGATTAATTTTTTTTGGGGGGGAGGGGGAGGGGAAGCTGTTATGGATAGCCCTAGCGGGCAATAGGAAGGGAACGTGCTGGGTTATATTTAGATGCGGGATGATATTATTTGTTTAGGGGGGTTTAAGCATGTCTTTGGGAAATTTGGATTTGATTCGGCTTGGGATATTTGCTGTTCAACCTAATTGGAATATCAGAGTGGCATGAGATGAGGGAAGGGAAGAATAGAAGTTATTTGCTAATTTTTTAATGTGTTCGAGCACAGTTTCCATTTGGAGTTCTCTATGAATTTGGTGGTTAGGTATAAACCATGGAGCTTTAATTGACTTTCTGAGGACTTTATTTTGGACAATTTGCATTTTTTGTATGGTGGTGGAAGCAGCGTTTCCCCAAACCGGGCATGCGTAAGTTAGCGTGGGTAGGATAATAGATTTATATAATAGAATCTGGCATTTGGTATTGAGTGTTGAATGTTGATTTATGAGGGGGTATAGTTTTAAAATTTTGGCATTGGATTTGTTGATAGCTGCGTGAATATAAGGTTTCCAGGTGAGTTTCTTATCTAACAATACTCCTAGGTATTTTATTGGTTCGCTTTTCCAAGGTATTTCGTTGTCATCTATTTTCAGATTGGGAGGGATTTGAGGTCTCCTAAGGGTAAATATCTTAGTCTGACATTTTTGAGAATTGATTGCTATTCTCCATTTTTTTGTCCATTGTATTAGGGTGTTAAGGTTATTCTGAACTCTATTAAATGCTAGGTTAATATCTGAGCTTGCTGAAAACAGTGCCGTATCGTCGGCAAAAAGAGCAGTTTCCACGTTGGAATACTTAGGTATGTCACTCATGAAAATATTAAATAAAATAGGTGAGAGAACTGAGCCCTGTGGAACTCCGGCTGTGATATTACGTAGAGTAGAAAAGGAGTGATTAATTTTGACTTTAAATTTTCTATCAGAGATAAAACCTTTAATAATATTCTGTATGTACTCAGGGACTCCAAGTTGTCTTATTTTAAATAACAGACCGATATGCCAGACTCTGTCATACGCTTGAGCTATATCCAAAAATGCAGCCAGAGTATGTTTTTTTCTCTTGGAAGCTCTGTGCAATGTATTCAGTAAGCCTTAGTAGCTGGTGAGTGCAGGAGTGGTTTGCTCTGAAACCAAATTGAATATCTGGTATTGCATCCGTGTCTTTCAGGTACTTGTTAAGTCTCTTTAGTAGAAGTCTTTCAAAAATCTTGGAAATTGAGGGAAGGAGGCTTATTGGTCTGTAGTGTTCAGGGCGTCGAGGGTCTTTTCCTGGCTTGCGAAAAGGTAGAACAATTGCAGACTTCCAGGCAGTTGGGAAATAATTAAAGCGTAAGATAGCATTAAATATTGCAGTTAGTCCTGCTACAGAGTTTTTATTAAGATTTTTGAGCATTTTTATTACTGATTCCATCTATACCGGGTGTTTTTCGTTGTTTTAGATGTTTAATGATGTTAGCTGTTTCAGACGGTGAAATAAACTTTATTTTGGTTTCAGCTGTAGTTAGTGGTTGTTTCATAAAATTTTCAATTTCATTGTTGTGTTGTATCATTGTTGGCGGGTGTGGTCTAAATACATTTTGTAAAAGATCTGCAATCGCTTTGACCTTTTCGTCATCTGAAAGCAGTAGCTTATTGTTTACTTTTAATTCGGATATTTCGTTTTTATCTCTGGTGATTCTTTTTGTTGTTGTCCAAAGATGAGCTGAATTTGGATCAATCTGGTTTATAAACTGACGGAATGAAGTGTATCGGTGATTATCTAATCTATTTTTGACTACTCTTGATAGTTTATTTAGTTTTGTTTTAATATCTGGCCTTCGAGTTATTTGCCAGAGTCTTCTTAAGTTATGTTTTGATTTAATTAAATTAATAATTTTCCATGGAATTTGGGAGGAAAATAGTTTATTTTTTGTATTATACATATGGGGGGATATCTTTGTTGTTGTTGAATGATCTAGAGAATTAAGAATAGCTGCATTAAACTTTTCTAGTTCGGAGTCGATATTTGCAATCGACCTAATAGGGAGTGGATATTTATAGTTATTTTTCATTAGGTAAGCGAATTTAGTCCAATTAATATGTTTTCCTAATGGGTTATTTTCTGATGTAATTTCTTTAAAATTTCCTTTGTGTGATATTAGGATCGGATTATGATCTGAATCTAGTTCAGCTACAACTTTTTGAAGCAGTGGGAAGTTAATATTTTTGGTTATGACTATGTCGAGAATGTCTGGGATTATATTACAATTATAGGGAACATGTGTAGGTTCAGTTGGTGCATGAATATTAAGGTTATTGTTATTTGCAAATTCCAGTAATTTTTTGCCTTGTAAAGTTATTGAGTTGCAGCCCCAAGCTCTGTGTTTACTGTTTAAATCTCCTAGGAGAATTATACGATTATATGTGTTAAATATTTTTCTATAAGCCTTTTCAGGGAAGCTTTTATTGGGAGGTTTATAGGCTGCAATAATTATTACTTGTTTGTCATTGTTAGGGTTATTATTCATATTATTACTATTAGTATTACCGTCACTATTTCCACCACTATCAATGTCCGTTCTTGCATTAGCAACAATACCAGCGTTAACATCAGCTGTAGTAGCAATAGCTGCTGCTGAGGTACCTATAGTGTTAGTGATATTATTACTGATAATACTACTCTTCACTGCTATTCCTATTGACTCGAGGTTTGGGGAAGAGGGCGTAGTTATTTGGCTGCACTCGACGTTTTTAGTTACTATTATTGCTACGCCATCTGACGCTTTGTTGGCGATTCTGTCCTCGCTAAAAATTTTAAACCCTGGAATGTGGAATTTTTCACCCGGAATTAAATGGGTTTCGGTTACGCAAGCTATTTCAATTTCATTTTTCTTTAGAAAATATCTGAATTCATTTTCCTGGCGTTTTAATCCGTTGGCGTTCCAGTTTAAAAGTTTAATATTGGCTATTTTATTTGTCATAATTTAAATTTGTCTGAACAGATTTAACTGTGTTTTCAATTAAGGGAGTGAGCGCTATCATGACTTGTTGTACGATGTTTGAGATTAAATTTGATTGTTCCTGTTTAAATAATGAAGAATATGACCTCGATTGGTTACTAAGGTATGGATTAGGATGGTGGGTAGGATGTGGTGGTGACTGTCTAGTGGTAACAATGTTAGGATGACTAGTGGTTAGGTGGGGCATGTTTGAGGGTGGGTGCATGTTTTTCGAGTTTTTCATTGACTCTGCTGCCTTTTTGTATATGCTGCAGCCTTTATAATTAGCTGTGTGGTCGAGACCACAGTTAATGCACTTAGGAGGGGGTAGATTTAATTTTGGTACACTCAGAGTAGTGATGTTGGCCAGTACATTTGACGCAGCGAGGCTGCAGGCCGCAATTTGCCTGGGAATGCCCAAATCTCTGACAACGTTTGCATTGGATTACATGAGATTTGAATCTTTTTTGAATTCTAATTACACTGTACAAAAATCGGTTTAGTTTAAATATTTCTTTGCTTTGATATGTGTTTTCTAGATCTATTGCACAAACAGGTATGGGGCATTTGTCTTTATTATATAGTCTTGCGACTTTAATTGCTGGGAATTTTAGCCTTATCAGTTCCTGCAGTATTTCACTTTCCGTGTAGGTAGTAGGAATGTCCTTCATAACTATAGCTAAAGTTTTTACAGTTGGGTCTTTGAAAGAATGGAATTCAATTTTTTCAGATTCACAGAATTTCCTAAAGCTTCTATAATCACTTATTGAAGTGAATGAAATTTTAATAGCGTCTTTTTCTTGTTTAGTTGTGAAGTCGTCCATAACGTTCTTTTTAATATCTTCTAACAAAAGTTGAAAATCGCTTGCATTGTGCACTATGATTGGGGGGATTTTAATAATTGGATCGATTTCGGGTTCTTCATTAGTTTCTAATGTTCCAAGAAGCTTATACCTATTAGGAACAGGAATATTGTACCTGGATATATCCTCTTCTGGCGAGCGTGACCTCTTACGTTTAAGTTCATTACCATGTTCCTGCGTGCCTTGCAGCTGCGGTTGCTGTGAATGTGATTGCTGTGGCAGAGGCGGTTGTGTCGGCACGTGATAATGATTTTGAAGCTGGGAAAGTTGCAGTTCTATCATTTGTTGCTGATGTTGGAGATTTTGCAGTTGTTGTTGAAGAATTTCTTGGTGTTGTAGTATTGTTTGGTCGCGGGGGGGGGCTGAACAGGTTCACTGGTATGCAGGTTTTCACCATCACTTTCACTAAAAGTGGCGTCCATTGCGCGTCGAATTAGTTGCCCCGTAACGGAGCAACTATTTGTGGCCATTCACTGGTTTTAAAGATTTGTTGGCTTTAACTAAAACTAAAATCACACTTTTCTAAGCGAGGCACTGTTCACACCGTTCACACGAAAGACGACTCGCTTTCTGAACGACCGTATTCACGGCCCCGCTGGGGCACTTCTTGTCACTGGTCACAGTCGAGGTACTGCGGAGCGATAAGCATCGGACAAGGTGTGAACCGTTCGGTAGCCAAGCGCAGACTGCGTTCGATTTTTCGATGTCAAAGACCCACAAAATATGTATTTTGGCTACACCACGTGTTAGAGGATTTTGTTTCTAAATTGAGCAACTGGATTTACGTTACCTCGGCCCTGTAAAAAAAGTTTTGCTGCCGAAAATCGCCGCTTTTTCGCGCAATATTACGTAACTTTCTTTTCTCAAGAAATTTCTTTCTTAAGCGCGAGAAAGTAAAAATCTTTATTTTTTTCAGTTACAACCGATATTTTACCATCAACTCTTGTCAAAAACTAGCATTTCTATTTGTATTCATAATTGAATTTGTTAATGGGTTAGGTTAGCGGATCCAGAAAGTACGAAAAACTTAACAGAAGACTCTTCGCGTGATGGTACATCACACACAATTGTAAGTGTTAATCGAAAAGATGCCGAAACTTACATTATGTATTAACTTCTCAAAAACATACCATTTACATGCAAACATGCACATAAAAGTATGCATTTTAAAGGAATTTCCCCAAAACTATATAATTCCAAGTTTCGATGCTCTACGAAGCTTAACACATTCCCTGTCGCTATGAAAACATCAAAATATATCCGCCCGCCCAAATGACTTGATATTAATAATTTTATTGTAATTTTCTCAAAAACAAAAATATTTTCGTCCACGTTCGGGTGTATTTCAACATTCTATGAGCGTCCCAGCAAGTTCCAAAAAAATCTGTGCAGCAACGTCAAGTTCAGTCAAAATAATTTCCTTAGAAGTTGTAAACGTTTGTGTGACCCACATGTCGTTCACAGACGTATTAAAAACTATTTGTGAACCATCTATGTCTGAATGTTCAGGCTTCATATAAAGTACTCCTCAAAATCAAAATATCCATTTCAAACTCAGAAGAACTTTAGTTCCTTTAAATTGATCGAAGAATATCAATTTTTGAGAAAATCAGTTGAAGGATTTTGGCATTAGCTTTGACTATGGACTGATAGTGGGATCGACGGGTAGAGAGACAGATGTTCACACAGAAGTTTTACCGATAAAATAGCGGTATTTTGTTATGCACCTTTTAAATACCTTAATTTTTTAGTCGGCAAAATACCTTTATAGGACTCTGTTCCGGTATAGTCGTCTATAAAAAGTTATACCGTTATTATGACGGCACTTTCAATGGAAAATTATGTTGCTCACAGCACCCATACAGAGAAAATTACATTCTTTCGTTCATCACGTTGCGAAATGCTAAATGGTTCGTGATTGTTGGCAATACGTAAATGCCTTGTGCCCTTCTTATATGAAATTCCGTACGTAAGGTGAACCACAGTAAATATTAAAAACATTAGTATTTAATTTCTTTTTATTGATAATATTCTTAGTCACTCAAAAGTATCACTTTAAAGAAATCATTAATAATTTGGGGTAACTTCAGAAAGAGAAGGTAAATTTAGTGAAATGTTGAAACGTAGTAGGTTTCTTACCATTTGATTAAAAAAGTAATTTGTAAAACGAGCGAGTAGAAAATTTTATGACCTTTAATTTAATCAATGATTAAATGGTAATTACGAAAAAAAGGAAAAAATGCCTTAAAATTTAAATGTTTTATTGGCTAATAAGAGTTGCCCCGAGTATTTCGAGGTGGAAAACTTAGCGTTTTCTTACTAATACCAATATAAAGAAGTAAAATAAAATCACCTTCTACTTCACCTTTTGCAAGGTGAAATTACATGTCGACAGTACTAGTAGAGCATAAAGAGAAAACGCTAATTTTGTCTTTCGATCCTTTTTATAAACTCTCATAATAGCAGACTGTGATAGTTTTTATACAACGTCAAACATTTCCAAAATATTTACGCATCACTTCACGTTCGAAAGAAATGATCATCGATTAGTGAGTGAGAGTATTCCGCGTAGGTCTAGTGAAAGGTATTGTCTGTGACCGTAGCTTCTAAAGTGAGGTTTAGGTATTTTCGCTGTTCACTTAGAACCACTGTCTTCTTTCTCTTGTAGAGTTGGCGAGGAGAGCTTTGGAGCGCCGTTGCGCAGAGGGTAAGCGAGCGTGTGCGCTCTGCTCGCCAGGAGGCGCCCTGGTCGGGGCTCCTCTACGCAACGTTTTGCTTCCTTCTGCCTGCTCTCGCTGACTTCTCTCTCTCTCTTTCACTGTCAGGGTTGGCAGGTGAGCTTTGGAGCGCCGTTGCTAAGAGGGTAAGCGAGCGTGTGCGCTCTGCTCGCCAGGAGGCGCCCTGGTCGGGGCTCCTCTACGCAACGTTTTGCTTCCTTCTGCCTGCGCTGCCTGCCCCCGCTGACTTCTCTCTCTCTCTCTTTCATTCGCAGGGTTGGCAGGTGAGCTTTGGAGCGCCGTTGCGCAGAGGGTAAGCGAGCGTGTGCGCTCTGCTCGCCAGGAGGCGCCCTGGTCGGGGCTCCTCTACGCAACGTTTTGCTTCCTTCTGCCTGCGCTGCCTGCCCCCGCTGACTTCTCTCTCTCTCTCTTTCACTCGCAGGGTTGGCAGGTGAGCTTTGGAGCGCCGTTACGCAGAGGGTAAGCGAGCGTGTGCGCTCTGCTCGCCAGGAGGCGCCCTGGTCGGGGCTCCTCTACGCAACGTTTTGCTTCCTTCTGCCTGCTCTCGCTGACTTCTCTCTCTCTCTCTCTTTCACTGTCAGGGTTGGCAGGTGAGCTTTGGAGCGCTGTTGCGCAGAGGGTAAGCGAGCGTGTGCGCTCTGCTCGCCAGGAGGCGCCCTGGTCGGGGCTCCTCTACGCAACGTTTTGCTTCCTTTTGCCTGCGCTGCCTGCTCCCACTGACTTCTTCCCTCTGTTATCTCTCCGCAGCATCCTTGTGACGAGGCCCAGTTAGCCCCCTTCAGGCGCGGCCAACCACGTGACGATCACCGCCCGTAAAAAGTCTGTGACGTAACCCGCTGCCCGATAAGCCAAGTTCAAGTCCTTTGCATAAAACTCATTGCTACTGTCATCGTAAACTGTTGTGGACCACATTATGACCTCAGTAAGTAGTTCAATACTTCTGGTCGAAAGAATCATATTTACGTATATTTTAATTCTGCAACAAAACAAGCGATATTAAATTTCTAAAATACTCTTACAGAGTAAAAGATTTATCTTGTCACGACTTACGTTTTCAAGTCGGTGGAAGGGCCACCTCTGTTTCTGCGCTTTCGTGTCTGTCCATTGCCCGTCGCAGTGTATGTCGTGGGAGGGTTGTTTCCCTCTGCGTGTTTTTGACCCAGTGTGATCTGGTCATCCTCTCGGCGAAGTACGGAGTTGCCTCGCTTGAGGTACTGAACCTTCCTCAAGGTCAGCGCGAGGCATATCAAGTTACATACCACGAGGAAACATACGGGGCCGAAATAGAACAGTGCAGTTCCAGATTTTAAAAAATATGTTGTAGATAGTAATTCGTCATCTAAAACATCAAATAATTAAAATTGATAACATTCAAATGTTTAAAGACGCTCGTTACTAATTTCGGAATCAATTACACATGGTTTAGCTTGTGCTACAAAAATATATATTTTCTATCGTCGAATATTCATTGCATATACGAAAGCAATTAAGCCGAAATAGAGCAAACAAGGCTCGCGATTGTGTGGTGAAAGATTAGAGAACGTTTATGACCAATTTAATTTGACTTAATGTGATCCAGAGCTCTCACATTGTTTACAATAAGACAATATCAATTCCACAAAAAATACTTTTCTCATTGAATAACATTAATAAGTTGCTAACAAACATACATAAGTTTTTATTCGAAAAATACAGAAAAAAAGAGTTGTGCAAAGGGCATAAAACTTGTTTTCTTAAGTCTTGTTTCTACCGAGGAATCAACGAAAATGGCAAGTTTTAGACTTCACATACCCTGGTGGACAGTATGAGTTCGAAAACGCCGGAGTATATGCCGGACATTTTGGGTTAGATGTTAAAACTCTTTAAACTAATAATTATAAGATATAAAACTAAAATATAAATAATTACTTAATTAAATAAAATAAAAATAAATTAAAATATTAAACTATTAAAACATAAATGTACCGTAAAATTAACTACTCCCAAACTATTTTGAAAATAGAGTGTACGAAATGAATAAAGATCTAATATTTCAAAATCTGTTGCATTATCTAAGAAATGTTAATCATCACATAAAGAGTAATAGATATATGAATGTTAAACGAGACACTGAAAGTAACAACAAGAAATAGGACATTAAAAGAATTAATTTTATATAATAAATTTCTTAGAAATGTAAAAATATAAAATGAAATTCAATAAATTTAAAGGGATTAAAAATTGAAAACTAACCAAACATTTAAACATTGAGTAACACACAACTCGAGATATCTGGATTCGAAGATATATTTTCTTTTGTATCTTGTGTACCCCTGTTTATATTTACCTTCGACTAAAGACTCGTAAGCATATTCGAAATAGCACACTCTCGATTCCGCCAACGATGGATTGTACCAGCGAATATCTGCCATTCTCTCTACATCATGAGCGTTTAAATAGGAGCACGATATCGTAAGCACTGCAGGCAACCCCCAAGCGAAGCCTGAAAGAGTGAGGTATCTCGCTCTGCTCTCTTCCTTCGGGTGTGTCACCTGCAATCTAAAGAAGATATAAAATAAAGAAAACATTAACGGGCTGCGTGAATCTTCAGGCAACCCCCAAGCCAAGGTTGGAAGCACAAGGAATGTCGTTTAACTCGCATTATTTAGGCTTGTCACCTTAATCTTGGCGAGAAAGGGAAATGAAACTAGTGGAGCTAGAACAGCACATAAGGTTTCTCATTTTTTCAAAATTTGTCATTTTCGAAAATTTTGGGTGTTGAAAGGATATGAGAAGTGTTCCATTTGTTTAAACGTTCTTTTTCTATTGGTGAAAAAATCTGAAGAAAAAATTTAGACCGTTTTTTCAGAAAATGTTCTTTTTATATATACGCCTAGCATTAATATCTAGCTGAAAATTCGCGTAATCTATTATCGCGTATCTAAAGTGAACTAAAGTTTCGTAAAATGGATTTCGATATTGCAACGGAAGCACACGTTTTGAGGTCCCCTGATTGGGGAATAATTTTTCAACCGCTTGCTTCCGTCTGCTTGTCCATCCGTCTGTGTGACTGGTCCTCCATGAACACGACCAATGCCCATGCCATATGGAGGATTTTTTCTAAAATAAATATTTCGAGTTCGATCTGGCTCGACTCGAAGCGCAGGCGTTTTGAAAAACCTTCTTTAAAATTTGGGAGTACTTTAGGAGAAGCCCCTTGGACATTTTCAAACTTTTCTCTAAAGTGGCACCAAATGTTTTGATCAAACTTTGGCCTCGGATGACGTAAAGGATGCTTAAGAGCATGGTGCAGGTTTCATGTTTGTTTAAATCCTAGATTTTATGAAAATTGCAAAAAATGCATTGTTTATGGTGTCTTCGTACTATAAAATTGAAGAAAGATATTTTCTAAATAAAACCTGTTTTTTGAAAGTGGATCTTTCACGTTCAACTTGTCGAAAATATGAATAGTTTTCGTGTAATTTGGTGCTAAGTACAGGCAATTTTTAAAAACAGTTAACATTTTTTCTCAAAAACTGCAGTAAGTTTTGCCTTTTATCTTTTCTACAGATAGAAAAAGGGATGATTAAAACAGTAACGTTGGTCTAATTTTCGTTGAATTCGATGAATGATCAAAATTTGCAAATTTAGAAATACTGCGAGAAAGTATGTGCTGTTGGAGCATCACTAGTTTATATTTAAAATTAATTTTAAGTTAAATTTGTTATATACAGCGAATTAACTAGTATGTACACCATTTTTCGTCTTTACGGTGTAGAAAACAAATTTTGCACAATGGGCGACCTACTCCTGTGTTGAGTACGGTTGTATATCGTGCTGGCAATGCCCCAAAATCCAATCCTTCGTGGAATGTTTTACGCAAATGACACATGGTGAAGTTAAAGCTTAGGTTTGTTCTTGAGCATGTCTTTTATTGGCAATTAGGAAAAGTACTTGTAATGGAGATGGATATTTTGTTATGAAAAATGTACCATAACTAAGAACAAAAGATTACATATGTAAGCCAGTAAACGTCTCGAAAAGCATTTTTAGAATCCGAATACATCTTGAAATAACGTCTGCGCTTTCTTCATGGAAAACTTGTTTGTGATGTAATGATATAAGTGAGATAATTGCATTGATTGAATTGAATAAAATTACAAAAAAGTGGGTTGAGGCGTGGTATGGCCCCCGTGCTCTCTTCCCGGGCTATTGAGTGATCTGTGTGTTTACCCTGAGCATTTGTTCACGAACCGCCCCTAGTTCCTGTATCGTAAATTCCTCTTACACGTGAAGTTATGTTACTCGCATGTTCTGCGAGTCCCTGATTCCGAAAAATCGTCTGTCTGACCGTTCGTTCATCAGGCTGGGTATTTTCAACGCTGGCGCGTAAACCGTCCACCCGATTTTATCTAAAATTGATATTCCCCAATCGATTTTAATGAACTCGAGATTCTCTGAGTTTGAAATAAATATTTTAAATTTTCGGGTTCTTTTATATGAAGCCTCAGTATTTTCAAGGTTTTCCCAAATATACCTCCATATTTTTTCTCACAACTACAATATGGAAAATAGAGATTTTTTCTTTAATGAAATCTGTTCTTTAAAGATCGATTATAAAATAAGAACATGTAAAATTTTTCGAAAATATGAGTAGTTATTTCGTAATTTTGTAAAAATGGAGGCAATTTTAATTTTTTTAAACATTCTCAAAAAAAGGCTCAGAATTGTTTCTTGAACTCTTCTCCTCGTATAAACGACAGTAAAACACGGTAAAAGCAGTGGCACTAGTCTCATTTCCGGTGAACTATATTTTCGAAATTTGCCAAATTTGAAGATTTAAAAATTAAACATAGAAACTTTGCTTTAGGCAAAACCTGTTCTAAAATAATCAGCTCTTAAAAAATGTTATGTCCATTTTTGTTATAGAAACAGGTAGTTTTGGCGCGATTTGTGCTTGAAATTTAAACAATTTATAAAAAGTAACATTTTCTCAAAAACTTCGTCAACTTTGACGGGCAGAACAAGGGGAAAACTTAAAAGCGCAATGAATGGCGCGAGTTTCATTTTCTTTGGAGTTTGGATTTCCGAAAATTGCAAATTTAGAAATAATGCGAGAAAGTTTGTTTTGTGCAAGCATCAGTTAGAAAACGACTCAAAACTTTCCAATGAAAATTCTCATATAAAAAAACATGACCAAATCTTTTCAAAACCAGTTTCTCTACTTTTATAGGCGTGTACGTAAACAACGCTAATTTTACAAGGGAATTCAATTCAATATTTCGGCAAAAAATGAATAATAATATAAGCTAATGTTAAACTTACAATTTTAGAAGCCATATATTGCAATAATTCATTTTATTAATTTCATAAATTGAAATGAATTCGTCATTACATACTGGAATTTTTATAAAGGGTGACTTAGAAACATCAACAGAAAATTTCTGTTGCGGATTAAGGAAGCTAAGTAAAGGATGTAAGAGGCTTGAAGTGCAGAAATAGTGGTTCTGCATCATCACGTGCTTATTCGAATCGTAATGATTACGCAATATTATAGCAAAACTTGAAGAAATACCAAAAGGTTTTCAAAATAGCAATTTTTTCTCACATTAGAATTCAAATTCGAGTG
This sequence comes from Gryllus longicercus, assembly GCA_038098605.1. Lineage (NCBI taxonomy): Eukaryota > Metazoa > Arthropoda > Insecta > Orthoptera > Gryllidae > Gryllus > Gryllus longicercus. The sequence continues at coordinate 384,197 of JAZDUA010000215.1, forward strand.
CTTATATTTAACATTCTATCTCCACACGTTCCTTAGAAGTAAGACAACCTTTTAGACTCTTAAGAAACGAAGTTGAATACTCGCATTTGCAACTTTGGGAAATGCAGAGACTTTATTTGATATTATATCAAGTGTCAATTTCATTGAACATATATAACGGATTTTATAAAATTACTTTTCTCTATCCGGAAATAAAATTAAGGCCATTTTTGAAGAATTGAAAAAAGTGAAGCCTCTATTTTATGCCTCAATTATCAACATCATCCAAAGTCAAAACATCTATTCTGCTTTTGTAGGGCCTCGATTTGACCAGATAGATTGGATATCAATTGTGAAGAAAACCCATTGAACAATTTATGTATATATTTATTGTCAAAGGAAGGATGGACAGGCAATAAGTCGATTGGCCGTAAACCACTGTTTCGGTATCAAGAACCCACAAAGTGGGGATTATGACTGCACAATGTATTAGAGGAAGTAATTAACCTCATATAGAAGCAAGAATTATCCTCTTTCCAGTACCGACGACCCGCAACACGCGTACTTTCAAACAAATCGCCACTTGCTGCTGCAGAATACAACAGACACAGACACTGGGAGAGAGGATTCGCGTCCTAAATTGAGAGTCCTTCGCCAAAAGAGATGAAGAAGGAAACCCACACCTTCCTGCCTGGGTGCCAAATACCAGGATGTGGCGAAGTGACGAATCCAAAAAAAAATATTGGCACCAACAAAAGCAAGGCAAACATGCAGTCCAAAATATACAACTGGAAGGAGAAGAAAAGGAGAGGAACATAAGTAAGAAAGAAGGAAGACAATAGATATTTCGCCACCCCTATGTCTTGTATTCAATATGTTTTGAAATAGCGATATAAAATTAAATATAGAGGTGTTGGAACATCACATACCTTCTGGAAATACCTTAAACATATACGTAGTATATTAATATGGCAAATTTTGCACTGTAAACACATCAACCATCACTTGAAAAAGTCCAAACAAACCACCTCGATTACATTTTCAATTATTTCACTAGTCAGCATTAGCCATTCCTTACTTTAGAAACGCAACAAGCATGATTAAATCTCGACTATTTCAATTTTTGTAACTCATTACAGAGTCATACAAGGATATTTTACAAATAAGTTAATCATCTGGAACTGAAGGCCATCCAATATATCGTCTTCTGAATGCAAAAATATAAAGTTAAAACTCCATTGCCTATAATCATTTAAAATTATATCTGGAACACAATCGAAATTTCTGTACGAAATTTATTATTTTAAAGCACATACATCATCACTAACTCATTTCAGCATTGTTTCACTGACGGTGGTGTGTGAAATATATTTCAACTCTGAAGTTCGGTGTAAGTACGGTGTCATTACATAAGATCTACATTTTTCACAAGATCTACAAATTTCATGGTTTCAGGAATGGTTTGTCATGCGAAAGTCAGCTAGTCTCACTTCTGTAGGACCTAGCAGACGTAGTTGATGAAGGGAAAAGGGTCGACTAGGTAGTATAGATTTTTCCAAAGCTTTTGATGTTGTTCCACACGATCGTCTTATAAAGAAATTCATAGATTCGGGTATAGACACTAGAGTGGAAGCGTGAATAAACGAAGTACTTCGGAGCAGAATACAGAAGGTCCTATTAGGAAGTTGCTTATCAACCTTGAGAAACGTCACGTCAGGAACTCCACAAGGAAGTGTCATCGAACTACTCGTCTTTCTTGCCTTCGTGAATGAATTGCCGACCAATTTAGCTTCAAATCTACGACTCTTTGGAGATTACGGCGTAATTTATAGGGTTATCAACTATGAGAAGGGCGGAGATATTTTGCAGCAAGACTTAGACAAATTACACATCTGGGCCAAAACAAACGGCATGGAAATAAACAGTTGAAAGAGCAGGTCCAGCGCGATACCATCGCGTACAAATTGAACAATAATGTTTTACCTCGAGTGACGTGTTGCAAATGTTTAGGAATAGAGCGGGGCAGTAAATGGAGCTGAGAAAATCAAGTCAATTTCGTCGCAGGATAAGCCTGGAAATCTTTACATTTTGTTATTCGGATCTGAAAAAAGAATACAGTGAGAGGCAAAGAACTAGCATATATATGTAATTAGTGCAACCCATATTAGAACATGGCGCGGTATGTTGGGACCCATACAGAATTTTGCAGCAAAGGAATCTAGAAAAACTCTAGCGTAGAGCATCAAAATTTACTTTCAGGGGTACCAAGAATAAAGAAGTATGAGAATCACTCAAAAGGAGGAGATTAAAGTCACGTCTTAATGCTATGCATAAAGCGTACACAGGCCTTCGAGCGTGGAAAGAAATTCAAAGACGATTAGCGAAACCGAAATATTTCGGCAGAGGGATCACGTGCACAATATTCAGAGAAGAATTCAGAAAACGGACGTTGGGAAATATTCATTCGCGAATCGAACTGTTAGAGACTGGAACAGTTTCCCTGTGACGATTTAAATCCCTTTCCTCAAAGAATGAGCAAATTTAAAAATAATTCAGTTTCCTGAATATTCATGTTTATATTACAAATATCTTTAATATTATTCAATGTGAGTAACTATGTCTACTACGTAATTAAGTTCGGAGGGGGTGAAGTCATTGCTTACAGGTTGCCAGGGTGACAAATAAACTAGAGCGGGAAAAACGAACATACCAGAAAGGGGAAGCAAACCCCCTTGCAATATAAAGACGGTGTGTGTGGCAGGCATAGTAAGGTATAAATCGTGGGTTTGGTCTCTGTTTACTGCTGTCCAACCAGCCGACTACCAGCCTTTGGTACGTTGCGGTTTTCATTAGATTGGACGCGTGGGCGTAGTAGTGCAATAGTCAGTTAACCCGGGTGTGCCCGCAATAGACAGACTCCGCCAGTGACTGCAACGTATCTCTCAGATATAACTGCAACCTTTTTGTGAATGCGAATGATCCGAATCTCTATTTACTCAAGTACGTATTTTGTTTAGTTTGTACGCGTCCCCCATTGCAATTGTTGATGTATCCTACACTGCACAAATTATTTTGGCACATAAACAAACATGTATTTTATATTTTGCACAAAAAATGTTCAGAAAGTCTCCGTCGTTTTTCCATTTTGAAGGGTTTGCATTTTTTTCCTTTCCCTACAGACGTCTCGTGCACATCTTTCTCACTAGGAAGAAATTGTGACAGTCGATCCTAGACAAGACAAATGATTAAATTTTCTGAAAAGGCACTTGTCATAGACACGGCTGATATGAATGTCATGATAGTGCCGCTTAGGAGGCATTCCACGACAAACGGCACAAAAAAGCTTCAATTGTCTTTCATACTTTTAATTATTTACAAATTTTTCTATTTATTATATGGTTCAAATAAGTTAACATTTGTATTTTTATTTTTTCCCAACCATATTATTTTGGGTGATATTGCCTAATGAAACTTGCTAACTGACGTGCATTTTTGACTCGCACGAGTAAGTTAAAAGTATCACATATTCGAATACACTAATTATAGAAACTTCTTTCCAATTCCATTCAAAATTTAAAAACATGTTGAATTTTTTAGATTTTGCAAAATATTTCATTTTCTAAATTTTCGTTTTTTAAGTTAAATTTTGAAAATGGAAAATTTGTATTAACTCGCTGATTTAAAAATATTTAAAATATATTTACAAATGCAATAGGTGTAGGTGCTGATATTGCCAGAAAAAATGAAATGAGATCTCTAACTTTAAAAACTCTCTCTAACTTTAAAAAATATTAATTTTTTACGATCCAGTGTGTAGTAGATTGCTCCAATAGACGTTCTTCTGACCGGCGGTTTCTTTGTAAGAAGCAATAATTTAAGTACTTCTTGAGGCGGTGAGGAGGTATATATCCTCTGGTGGTTCAACTTCACGATTATATTTGGTTATTTAATGACGGATTCTTGACTCCCTTTTTGACTGCCAGTTTGAAATTTTCTGGTCCCTCGCAACTCACTTCAAATATATGCACTCGCTTACCTTAGAATACCTGAACGTTCGTCACAATGCACAATAATCCCTTACCGAATTTACTTTTAGGTCTGGACAAAATTCCATTTTCTTCACCCAACTGTCAGAAAGGTATGCCCAATTTTCAAAAATTGTAAAAATTTGATTTCGAACCTCATGTCATATGTTGAGTGATAGAAATAGATAATATCTTTGATTTTTAATGGACATCAAAGGATCTTTAATGTAAAAAAAATATCTTCGATAGCACTTTGAACTTTCTAAAATTTCTCTTGGGGATACGGTTTTTTATTGCAATTTTCTTTTCTTGATGTGTGTTTCGTCTATTGTAACTAGACTCATTTTATATTCTCTACATTTATTTCGCTGACACGACGAACTTTCTCAAGAGCTTAAATTGTCATTTCCTTGATTTCCACTGTTTCCACTTTGTTCACTTGTCGTTCCGCTACTTCCGTGCAACGGGAGCTACTGATCTCGACGCACTCTTCACTGACATAAAACCTTTTTGCAAGACAACTCACTTTTTCCGACGTGAATCACAAAATCGCAAATCTAATGACTCCTCTAAATGAATTTTTAAAACATTTAGGAAAAAATTCCATCTTTATTATTGTAGTGTAGAGAAGATGCAAAACCATTGTGATGTTTGTCCAATCTTCGAAAATTCAGAGTGTTCAGTTAATACGCAACATAAGCCATTTCATTAATCATCGCTTACTATATCTGAGATAACATTTAGAAAAATTGGGACAGTTTTGGGGAAAATCTTTAAAATGTTGAGGCCTAACGTAAATACTCCCAAAAATCAAAACATTTGTTTCAAATTCAAGCGGCTGTAACATGAGTTAGGGCGATCAAGGAATATCTATTTTTGCGAAAATTCTTTGCTCACAAAATAACAGACGGACGGACGGACATTGGCGTAATCAAATTTTGGATATCAAGCACCCACAAAATATGGATTATGAATGACATTTCAACGTATTAGATATACCAACTTACTTCTCGTTGGAAGATCCATCCCCTTTTTGTTCCAAGTGCCCGCAAATAAGAGTTTTTCCGCCGAAAAATTGCAATTTTCATGCATCAGTATCGGTGCACAGTTTGCAAGAGACAACATTAATGAACAGTGAGTAAAAGTCCAAGAGAGCAAATGCAGAAAAGATTGGAGGGAGTATATTGCTTGTCAATGTGACTAATGTAATGCAAGAACAAAATCCGAATATCAGTCTCTCTAAAGGTAAGAATCTCAGAAAGGAATATTCTTGAAAACCCTCTGGTTGTGTAGAAAAAAAGAAGTTTAAGGGTTGGATGTAATAAATGATTGTTTCACATCTGTATGGCCACGAAATTTCATCGATGCAAAAAAGGACACTGTGCAAACTGTGAATTTCATACGCATGAGGATAGAACGCGAGCTGCTTTAAAAGCGTGCAAAAGGATCGAGCTGTTTTCAGAGGGAGATATTTTGAGAGGGAACCGTTTTGAGGGGGAGCCGTTTTGACAGGCAGCCATTTTGACAGGAAGCCGTTTTGATAGGGAGCCATTTAGAGAGGGTGGTGTTTTGAGAGTGAGTGATTTAAGAGCAAGCATTATACAAATAAACACATATTGTGTACTATATAAATTTTTGCTTTGTGCAGTATTTCTTCGAATAACCTGTATCTCTGTGAAATGTTACATTGCCCATGCGTGCAATGTACTTAAAAAGGAGTAAAAAGTTTTCATGTATTAATATATAATATTTTAATTTCTCCAATAAGTACTAACTGTTCTCCTTTTTTTAACGTTATCTTAGGGAAAATATAATTCGCATATGGTAGACCCATGACGAACAGAAACGTATTCTTAAACGATAAAAATCAATATATTTTAGTTCACAGACTCTCGCATGTGCTGCGCAGCGCTGAGATGGTTTGAAATGGTTGCAAGCAAGGCACCTCTGGCCCAGTATTACGCATACTACTATTACTTGTTTACTATTGCAATCTCTTTGTTCTTGGCAGCGAGTTTACGCTTTCTTTTAAAATTTCCTTGACACGTCATGCTACTAACAGACCACGGAGCAGAATTTATAAAACTTTTTATGCCAAATTACAAATATGCATTGTGACTTTCCATCAGATAATTCTATCTTACCAAGATCCGAAACAGAAGAAACATTGCACAATCGTCTTCCATACTACTACGAATACAAGAAAGTAACATTGAAAGTTTCATTGAAAAATTTTTGTTAATAAAAACAATTTTTCGATAAAACTATCGGAACAATAATTGTATGTAACATTAATTACTTGTCTCTTAATTGGATAGTAGGATTTGGGGGAAAGCTGTACTCGTATATCACTATCATTGGCAATTGTAAATTATTAGGAAGTTCATATGAGGGAGGGGAATTGTATGAACATTAGGAAAGGATTTGAACAAATGTTTTAATTTATGTTCCAGTTACACTGTAGCTGAGCTTCATTTTTTTTCTTATTGTTTCTATGAAATTTTATTTCTGGATTTACTTAGACGCGTCAACCCGAGTCACTAGTTCCGCACGCGACCACAAGATCCTGTTTGCGCCACCGACGGTGGCGAGCGAGTTCAGACATATGTTCGGGAAACTGATATCCGAAATGGAAGAGCTATTGTATCCACAGGCGTGCTCTCAGCCTAAAACAAGAGGAGGCCAACTACATTTTTTAAAACCTCTTTACCACTGAAGGTTTTAGTTACATTTGGCACATTCACTAGTAAATTAATAAAACTTGCTACAGTTATAATGAAATTATAATGGTAATACATGATATGATATCGAAGAGGGAGGTTCACGGGGTAAAATGAAAGAGCAGGTTTGGAAGGTGCTAAATTGTGAAGGGTTGAGGAAAAAGAGAATGGGATAGAAGTGGATGGGCGGAGGAATAATTGATGGGGAGGACGAGATGATGAAAGGAGAATGTAGAATGAGGCAGAGAGGAGAACATGGAGGGAAGACTGTTAAGAAAAATCAAATCATGAGGAAAAGAGGAATTACGAAATTAAATGTGGATGTATGGGGGAGGAGTAGGAATGATATTCTGAAGAAAATAATGAATAAGGTATGAAGAAGGGAGGGATTCCCGGAAGAAAGGCAACAATCCCAATATAGAAGAACGGCAAGAAGACTGCCCAGACTGTCATGTAGTAGAGCCCTAATGTGTTAGGAAGGGGGTGGCGGGAAATAATGTTTATGCTGAGTTTTTCAAATAGAGTTTGGAAACGGAAATAAGAAGATTGGGATTGTTTAAAGAAAATCAAACAAATTCTTGGAAAGGAAGGGGAGTAAGAAATAATGATATGAATGAAATAATGAATGAAATAATGAATGATAGAAAACATGCATGTGCCTTAAATCTTTATCACGATAGAGTGATTAAAAAGAATGAAGGGGGTGTTTTACTGGGAATTGTATATTTTAATTCTGCTTTGAGGAGGTAGATAGAGGTAAATGAAGGGAGATAATGAGCAAAAAGGGAATTAGTAAAGTACTGCAAGAATCTGCGGATGAAACATACGTAGAAAAACGATGTAGGCTTAAGGAAGGAAACAATGACCGTAGGATTTTTGGGACGTAAAAGGGTGAGAGTTAAATTGCAATCTGAGACAGACTTCGTTTAAAACATTTTATTTAGCGGAATTGGTGAACTACTGGGAAAGAGGACTAGAAGAAGGAGTGGTTTTTGGAAAGGATACGTCATGGTCAATAATATATGCAGGCAATGTACTGGTTAAGACCAGAGGTAAAAGAGAAATCAAGTGTTTGTTAGCAAGATTAGAGAATTTTTTTTTGGCAGAGAGAAGAATGATATTAATTCAGAGGAGTAGCTTGGGGGTTATGCCAGGGCAGGAGAAACATTTCGCCGTTCCCTTATTTAGATATTTTATTATACTCGGTAAATTAAAGATGTCTGATATAAAAAATATGCTTTGCAAAAGATCGTTTCGATCGCTTAGCGATCATCCTCAGAGCTAAAATTAAAATTACAGAAATAAAATTACATTAATTCATGAATTCTAAAAATGAAATATCAGTTATTAAAAAATGTTATATACAAAATGTTGATATTGTTTGCCAGATGCGTCAGTAAACAGGGTCGTCAATACATACCATGTAGCTTCCGGCCCGAAAACGAGGTTCTGCGGTTTTTAGAGAGCGTGTCTTGATTAAGAACAGAGCGTCGGTCGGCAGCGGGTGGGGGCGAAGGGTCGTAGGACGCGGGGGTGCTGGAAGAGGCGTGAGCAGGGTGAGTAGAATTGTGGGTGTACATTGTGCTAATTTTAGTGGAAGTGACGAGAGTGCAGATATTTGTTGATTAAGACAAGTAATGTTCTGTTTTTTGAGGTTGTTGCATATATGTGAGGTTTCTAATTTTATTCTGTTCCAGTGCCTGTTTTATATTTCTAGACTACGGAAAGTGATGTGTTTGTCGAATGTGTGTTTGTATAAAATCAAGTGATCCGCGAAGTGTGAGACTGTGGTAGGATTGTTTTTCCATGCTTAGATTTTTTTAGATTTTTAGATTTATTAATAATTCTGCAAATAAGTGTGAGAGCTAGGTGGCAGAATACACTAACTTAACATTACAGAACTTAACAACTATACAAACTCTACAAACGTTACAAATCTCATGAACATTTCACCGTGCAATCTTTCGAAGAACTCCACTTCACCAAACTTCACTTCACCACACTTCACCGCACTGCGATACAGCGAGCTGTAATGTCTTTCTTACTCACTAGTTTCTCTCAGTTGCACAACGTCACTGCACTTCACGCCACTGCACTGCACATAATAATAGTAAAAAAAAAAAATAATAATAATAATAATAATAATAATAATAATAATAATAATAATAATGCTAATAATAACAATAATAATGCTAATAATGATAACAACATTAATAATAATAACGACAATAATAATAACAATAATAATAATACTTAAATACAAAGAAGACATAGGTAAATGCACTGAATTATATTAAATATATTTATAACATATCCACATTCAAGAAACTAATTTATTTTTAAATTTTCTCAGGCTTTGAGGAAAGGGATCGAAGATTGTCACAGGCAAACTGTTCCAGTCCCCAATAGTGCTATTCGCGAATGAATATTTCCCAACGTCCGTTTTCTGAATTCTTGTCTGAATTTTGTGCATGTGGTCCGCTCTGCCGAAATATGTAGGTTTCCCTAATCGACTTTGAATTTCTTTCCACGCTCGAAGGCCTGTGTACGCTTTATACATTGCATAGAGTCGTGACTTTAATCTTCTCCTTTCGAGTGACTCCCATACCTCTTTATTCTTGATACCCCTGAAAGTAAATTTTTATGCTCAACGCTGGACTTTTTCTAGATTTCTTTGTTGCAAAATTCTGTATGGGTCCCAACATACCGCGCCATATTCTAATATAGGTCGCACTAATGACATATATGCTAGTTCTTTGGCTCTCACTGTACTCTTTTTAAGTATCCGCATAACAAAATGTAAAGATTTCCAGGCTTTCCTTACAACGAAATTGACTTGATTTTCCCAGCTCAATTTACTGTCTAGCTGTATTCCTAAGTATTTGCAAGTCGTGACTCGAGGTATAACATTATTGTTCAGTTTGTACATAAATTCATTATAACTTCGACCCCTACCAAACGTGATGGACTTGCTCTTTGAACTGTCTATTTCCATGCCGTTTGTTTCTGCCCAGATGTGTAATTTGTCTAAGTCTCGCTGCAAAATATCCTCGTCTTCCTCGGAGTTGATAATCCTATAGATTACGCAGTCATCTGCAAAGAGTCGTACATTTGAAGCTAAATTCGTCGGCAATTCATTCACGAAGGCCAGAAACATGAGTGGTCCGATTACACTTCCTTGTGGAATTCCTGACGTGACGCTTCTCGAGGTTGATAAGTAACTACCGATTCGAACTTTCTGCTTCCTGTTTCGGAGTAGTTCGTTTATCCACGCTACTACTCTAGTGTCTATACCCGAATCTATTAATTTCTTTATAAGACGATCGTGTGGAATAACATCAAAAGCTTTGGAAAAATCTGTTACTATCGCGTCGACCCTTTTCCCTTCATCAACTACGTCGGCTAGGTCCTTTAGAAGTGAGACTAGCTGACTTTCGCATGAGAAACCATTTCTGAAACCGTGCTGACCCTGATAAAGCCACTCCCTGCCTTCCCATTCCTTCCTGATATAGCTTGAAATTAGATGTTCCATAAGTTTGCATACGACTGATGTAAGGCTTACCGGCCTATAGTTACTAATTATTGTCTTGTCGCCACTTTTAAAAATAGGTACTACGAGAGCCAGCTTCCAATCTTTCGGTACGCAAGCGTTATTTATTGATACATTAAATAACCTAATTAAATAAGGTAGAATTGCCTCTCCGCCTAATTTAATGATGTCCGTGGAAATACCATCAGGACCTCGTGATTTTCCTCTCTTCATTAATTTTATACTTTGCCGCAAAGTATTTACATCAATATGAAAACTACATCTATCTACCAGCGTTGGTATCTGAATACTGTTAGATTTCTGCTTGAAAACCGAGCTGAAATATGCGTTAAAAGCCTGCGCTTTTTCCCTGTGGTCCATTATTGGCGAATTATTAACACGAACAACTGGAATCTCGTCTTTACTTCCTTTCCTTCTACGAACGTATTTAAAAAATACCGACCAATTATTACTGCCCTCCGCATCAAGAATATGTTTTAAATGACGTTCCTCTGCCATTTTCTTTTCCTTCCCTAATACTTTTGTATAATTTCGATATAAAGTCATATGATTTTCACTACGGTGTCTGTTGTTAAATGCTTTTCTGGTTTTTCTTTTCAATCGCCTAATCTTTGCATTATAATATTCCGGATCGCTGTTACTTTTTAACAATTTACTGAGTACAAAAGCCTGCTCAGCATTTACTAAAATATTTTTAAACTCTCCCCATATTTCATCGATTTCTCCTCCTATTCTAAGAAAATCGCCATATCGTTCTCTTAAGTAATTTTGAAACCCTTGCACATTCGCTTTCTTGTATTCCTTCACTAGAACACCGGTGGTAATACTTTTCTTTGAAATATTTAACTGTAAATCGACTAAAACGGCTTTATGGTCACTTATGCCTTCTAAAACGTCGCACGACAAGAATAAATCTTTCGGTCTAATTAGGCAGATATCCAGAATCGCATCCTGCCGTGTCGGCCTGTCTACTACCTGCTCTAATCCGCTGTCCCAGACAAGTCGGTTGACTAGTTGTTGGACTTTCCCTTCGCTCACAATCCCCTTCCAATTTGCGTCTGGGAGATTTAAGTCTCCAGCAATAACTACATGACGGTTATTTATATTTTTTGTTCTCTGGTAGAGAGCGCCTAAAATTTCATAGCTGTTGCCCGGTGGACGATAGCAAGCAATAATTTCTAAGATACTCCCTGAACAGAAAATGTCTACACCCGTCATTTCAAATTCTTTATCAACCCAATTTGATCTGATATTAAATGTGTTTTTCACGCATATAAATACACCACCGCCTCTAGTTTCGCGATCTCTCCTAAACGTAATGTAGTCTGAACGAAAAATTTCCGGGTTTGCTACCGCGTCCGAAAGCCAAGACTCTGTTCCTATTATGACATCAGGATCACATGCTTCAATTAAATTCCAAAATTCGGATTCCTTATTCATGATACTACGACAGTTCACCTGCAACAATCTAGCGAAGACTCTCCTCACCTGAATGTCAGTGTTCGGGACCCGTGCATCCATCCTAGATTCCTGTGCCGCGGTCACGGCCATCTCCTCCCCCGCTGCAGTCACACGCGTTGTCTCCGTCACCTCCCCCGCAGCAGTCAGATGCGTCGCCTCCGTCACCTCCACCGCAGCAGTCAGATGCGTCCCCTCGTCACCTCCCCCGCAGCAGTCAGATGCGTCGCCTCCGTCACCTCCCCCGCAGCAGTCAGATGCGTCGCCTCCGTCACCTCCCCCGCAGCAGTCACCAAACGCATCGTTCCATTTTTAGCAACCATCACTGCCCTTGGCGACATCATTGCCTCTTCCTCCAGTCGTCACTTTCCAAATAAATACGACCGTATTACTTGGTCGTGAAGACATCCCAGCTTCCATGCACCTCGGAAGTTGAGATGAAGGCCGTCCCGTCCTAGGTCTTCGTGCCCGAGCCAGTGATTGGGATCAACGAACAGGCCGTCAAATTTCTCACAAGCCCATAATAATCCACAATTCACGTCCCGCGTTCTACTAATGTGGACATCATTACGACGCATAACTCCGGAAACAATGACCCTTGCATTTTTAAATTTAGTTCGGATGGCATGCCCTAGTTCGACATAATGTATAATTGTGTCGTAAACAGGTTGCCGTTTCCGCGTATTGGTTCCTACATGAACTAGAACCACTTCTGCCTGTTCATTCGGTTCGGATTTATTCACAACCGAAGTCATTTGCCCAATATCTACTCCCGGAAAGAAAGACACGTCGGCACCTTTTTTTTTCAAAATGCCGCCACTGTGCCGCAGCATCGAGTCTCCTAGCACCTTCACCTTACTATATGGCGCACCTGGCTGAAGAGACTCGCTCCTATTTGGCTGCTCGTTCCTCTTCTCTTTTTCTTGTGGGACACGAACACTTTGCTCCTCCTTTCCTTTGCTGACGTCTTCTAAGTCCCTGATTCTTAACGTCAGTTCTCCAATATGATTGTGGGCCTGTGCCAAATCCGCTTCCTGTCTTCTAATTCTCCGCTCGTTCCTATCACATTTGGAGCACGTCGCCTCTGCCTCCTGCACACCGGGACCAGGATTTTGCTCCACTCCTCCTATCACAAGGAGAGTGGCCAAAACAGCTGCACAAAGCAGAGCCACGCCGCCTCCGTCCCGCAAGCCCGAGAACGCCCCTTGCGCCGCAGCCAGCCGGCCGGGACGGGCACGCGCAGCCCATGCCCCAACGCGCGCTCGGCACACAGCAAGATCCACGCCCTCGCCTTTCACTTCGCGGAGCTCCTCGAAAGACGTCCGCACGCGGCGACTACCTGCGAGCGACTAACTACCTGCGAGCGCTTGTTCGTATTGTTTGATTCTCTGTGTGAACGTTTGGTCTGAACGAACGTTCGATTGTGAGGTACGTGGCTGCAGTGTTCTTGTCAATTGGTGTGAGGGTGGTGTGTTTGTGGATATTGAATGTGTTGGTTTTTTAATTTTTAATTTGTCAATGATAATAGTCGTATTCATGGAAGGCTGTGTGTTTGTGTGTGGGGGCGTTGTGAAATGTTGTGCATGATTGTGTCCGTGTGGATGGGTTTTCTGAATATGTTGAATTCATGATAGTCCTGTGCTAGCGTGATGGTGAGATCAAGGACGTTTAAATATTTGTGTTCGTTTTCTATTTCAATGGTGAATTTTATGTTGGGGTGTAGGGAGTTGATGTATTGTGTAAAAAATCAAGCTGCCTGGTGGTACCTGCTCATAGTGCCACCACGTCGTCTACGTATATGTGCCAATAAAGGAGATTTTTTAGAAGTGTCTAGAAGCAAGCAACGTATTTTCCCAGTTGTCCATATTTATGTCTCAGCGGGAAGATACGAGACATGGCATGGCCCATGAGCTGTTACAAAACGCTGACGCCACGATAATGGAATGTTCATCATACATTTCCTGATTAATAATTAAAATATTAAAAACTATTAGTATTAATATTGTAAGAGTCCCCCGTCTTAAAATTGTAAGAGTCCCCCGTCTTAAAATTGTAAGAGTCATTTAGTATGTTTTATTATTACGATATGTAGTACTAGTACATAGTCATCGGGGTAGGCAGTGCCTACCCCAAGAAACCACCACTGGAAAATAGTAATTTCAAATATGCTATAAGATTTTTCTTCGGCTAAAATACTCTCGTATACATTTGATATTCTTATGTTCGTAAATACACTGAAAACATTATTATACTCAATTAAGTGGAAGAAGGCAATTTTTATCTAAACTTCTGAATGAAAAATGCAAGCTATTTTTCGCGCATTGTTGTGTTTTTAAATATTTTTTTCGTGAGGTATTTGAAAGAACAGAAATTGTAATGTAAGGCAGAATATTTAATAAACGTATTACCAGTATTGTGAAAGTATTTGTGCTGTGTAGTACTACTACCTTTTACTTTCCCGTATACGTACGTAGTATATACGTAGTAATATACGTAGTGTAAGGAAAGTTCTGTAACGCTGTAGAAAATCCATTTCTCGTTTTCAACGGAAATTCACGCTTTTGGGGTTCACTGATACCGAATTTCCCCCCCTCAAAACGTACGTCCCTCTGTCTATCTGTCCGCACGCCTGTCTATGTGTCTAGTGTTTGTGAACAATAGAGTCTAAATCATGCGTAGGAGTTCTCCAAATTGAAGAAGCCCCTGTTCATTTGGCTTGAGTCGAACCTTTTGATTCCCGTCGTGTCTCTCACGTCGTTAATATTTACAATTATGGCATTTTGTTCACATATTTATGAGTACATATGCTTTAAATAATGTTATATAAGCTTCTCGAAAGCTCAACAATTTTCTGTTAAAACGAGCTCAGAATTCCGCATTCTCAAAAACGCTCAAACGCCATTTTCTCAAAAAAGCTTCCAATTTCTTTCTTCAAACCTTTCGAAATAATTTAATTTATGTTCCGGTAGCACTGTAGCTGAGCTTCATTTTTATTCTTATTGTTTCTATGAAATTTTATTTCTGGATTTACTTAGACGCGTCAACCCGAGTCACTAGTTCCGCCCGCGACCACAAGATCCTGTTTGCGCCATCGACGGTGGCGAGCGAGTTCAGAAATATGTTCAGGAAATTGGTATCCAAAACGGAAGAGCTATTGTATCCACAGGCGTGGTCAGTCTAAAACAAGAGGGGGCCAACTACATTTTTAGACCTCTTTGCCACTGATGGTTTTAGTTACATACGACATATTAACTAGTAAATTAATAAAACTTGCTAGTGTTATAATGAAATTATAATGGTAATACATGATATGATATCGAAGAGGGAGTTTCACGGGTTAAAATGAATGAGCAGGTTTGGAAGGTGCTAAATTGTGAAGGTAAAAATTCTTGGTTTCTGCACGTAATGTTTTCCAATTATAAGTATTCAATATAAGGATATCCATATACATACTTCTTATTGAAGTAATAAATTATTGTATAAAAACTAGATTTTGAAATACAGTGTAAAACCATGAATTTACTGACAGTTCATGGTATTTCCAATGTTAATTCTGCACACTGGCTGTACTTACCAGTTAAATTTTAGTCTACGTTGTTGTCTTGGGGGACTTGAGACATGGGCAGAGTGTACAAGAGAAAGCCATGGTCCAGACCTTATCGAAATTACGATGTTAAAACCTTATAAAATGCAGTAAAATATAAACGAAACCATCCTTCATTATCTCTTTGAGCGGTGGCTGAAAAGTTTTCAGTTACCAATGATTCCTGGCATCGATGACTACAGGAGAAATATACAAACTGGCTAGGACAAAAAACAGTATTATCTTGTAATGAAGAAAAGTTCCTGTCCAAGGCATTACAGCTGCATATACATAGGGGTTACTCATTACATGATAAATCAGATTAATTGATAAAGGTTATCGTGATAGGTAGGGGAAAAATGAATAGAAATTCAGGAATAACTGTCCAGGGGTGGAATGGGCTACATCTTTTCTGAGACGACTGTGATGTAATGATAAAACCGTTCAGAATAATTATTTTCAGTAGATTTATAACTTATTTAATAGCTTAGGTAGAAATTGCACTACCCACGATAATTCATGCGTGAAAAATAGATTCAAAAAATTCTGCTAAAGAAAATGTCTTGTCTGTCTCATGTCACTCCGTTTTACAGTAATGTTTAACACATTTTGACATGTAAATCCTTTTGTATTTCAAAGGAGAAGAATTCATTATATAACTGTGGGAGACAGAATACATTCCTGATTGAATGAAAAGGAAGTGAGTTATTAAAATTCAAACTTGGTCATCAATAATTTGGGGGTGGGGGGTTATCCTCATCCCCATAGTGTGAGATGCGTATTGAATATGACAAGGTAATATCTATCTATGGTAACTTAATTGTACAAGAAAGTATTTGCTGTTATAGCTTACGTATTTTTGTTTTTCTGTGCAGGAGGAGTTGGAACCCCCATTTGCTGTGTTTGTTCAGCCAACGGAGAAGCAAGAAGGAGCCGTTGAAGAGACAAAGGTGTGGATTTCGTGTAGGCCTACTTTCACAGGATGATTTTTGAATACCAGGAAGCATTGGGTGGTGACATGTTAAACACCACTGTAAATGTCTTTATTTTAATTAGAAAGTTCTTTTTAGTTATGCTTTTAATGATTCTTTGGCATAATGAGAAATATCGGATGTGTGGCAACATGATGCGAGTATATATTTGTATTAAAGACTGAAATAAGGCTCGTGTTTAGGAGTACGTGGTTAATTTGCAAATTAGTTAAAATGTTGTCAAAAAAGATGTAGAATAATCAGAAACAAATTATTTTAGATTTCATGTGGCTAATGTAGGTATCAGAGTTCTGTCCAAAGTACAGAGATTGTCCATGAGTAAGACACTTTGTGTGTTTGCTGGAAGTATTTGGGTAAATTGGAATTGGGTTTGGAATTTATGCTTTACTGGATGAAGATTTTTATTGAAGAGTGTCACTTAACTTGAGGTTTTGGAGGCTCTCGTTTGTTATAGATAAAAATGAGTAACATGGTTAATCGTCATAGGATGTGCATATTTTGAAGATCACTTATGCAAAAGCAATTCAATCGTTGAACAGTTTTCCTTAGTAATTTGTAAATATTATTCAGTTTATTTTAAATACTACATTTTGGAGAATATTGGACTCCATCTTTATATTTAATACATATTTAATCTTTTATTGGGACACATCAAATTTGTTGCATTTTTTGTTGTATTTCTCGTATCTTTTAATTGGAGACAATCATTGGATAGATTAAATCAGAATCACTTCACTTGAAAACTTATATTTTTGGATTCAATTAAAATTATTTTTCAATTATTATTAAATGTACTACGTTTCGCGATATGGTTTATCGCTTCCTCAGGTACAATTTCATGTCAATGCGGTTGTCATTTAATGTTCACACATGTAACTAAAGCAATAGTGTTAACATTAACATTCATAATGTGATATATTTATGACATTCATAATAACATTCATAATGGGATATATTGAATGGAATTTATTTCTGGATGTTCCATTTATTTGTGAAATTATCGTTGCTGGTCTGTATGATGTACTAGAAATAAAAAAACATGTTTATAATAGTTTTTGTTCATTTACTATTTCGTTTTTTCCCCAAAAAAATTACTTACGAACTCGACAGCAAAGATAAAACGTTATAGTCAGATTTCTGCTTTCCGACTTCCGGAGCATCAATAATTGTTTTTTTAATGAATTAGGATGGAACTAATTATGGTTTTGTTTGGTTGTAAATCTTTATTTAAAAGAAAATAAAACGTTTAAGAATGAACCTAAAATACATTGGAGACATGGCGAAAAATAATTGTATGTATTCGAAAAAAGCGACAGTGTTCCAAAAAGAACCTCTTAGAAAAACTTTCATGAAACCACAACAATGCAAACTGAAAAACAGTTTCATTTATGGCAAAAATGGCGCTTTAGGAAGAATTGGTAAGAAAATATGTGCCCATTGCTGGCAGCGCCCATCGACTGAGATGTGCTGATGTAGACGGTGTAATATAATTACATAACCCTTACTAAGAGACGAGAAAGTATGTGGTTGTTTTAACACCACTAGTTTTAAACGAAAAAGAGAAATTATCACACAAAAGCCGAACCTGTTCTCGCTATTAATGCAATGTAAGGTAACTCGCTTTCAAAAGAAATGTTCTACTAACAATTTGAGTGAGATCTTCTGTATTTAGTACTACAACTATAAATATCTTTAGTGTCAGGTACTGTTTAAAAAATAAGCTTGAAATGTCGAGTATTGCCCTTCTAGGAATGGATATGGAACTACTGTCTTTTGTCACCCGACGAGTTGGCGAGGTGAGCTTTCGAGCGCCGTTGCGCAGAGGGTAAGCGAGCGTGTGCTCTCTGCTCGCCAGACGGCGCCCTGGTCGGGGCTCCTCTACGCAACGTTTTGCTTCCTTCTGCATACGTCGCTTGCTGACTTCTTCCCTCTCTTGTCTCTCCGCAGCATCCTCATGACGAGGCCCAGGTAGCCCCCTTCAGGCGCGGCCATCCAAGTGACAATCACCGCCCGGAAGAAGTCCGTGACGTAACCAGCTGCGCGATAAGCCAAGTCACTGTCCTTTAGAGAATAATCATCCACGGTGTCAATGACTATCAGAATATCTCTGACAATGTTGTGTGTTGTCAACCACACTATAACCTCCGCGAGCAGTTCAATGCCTCCGGAAATAAGGACCATTTTAATATACAGTTTAATTCTATAACAAAACAGACGAGACAATATTAGTATTTTACAAATAATTTTAGTATTTTAGAAAATGATCATATAATATCTTACGTTTTCGCATCGACTGTAGTGCCACTTCTGTTTTTGTCCTGTGGCGTCCGTCCATTGCCCGTCGCAGTGTGTGCCGTGGGAGGATTGTTTCCCTCTGTATGTCTTTGAACGAGTGGGATCTGATCCTCCTCTCGGCGAAGTACAGAGTTGCCTCGCTTGAGGTAGTGTACCTTTCTCAAGGTGTGCACGAGGCAGATAATATTGCAGACCACTAGGCAGCACACAGGGCCATAATAGAACAGTGCAGTTCCAGATTTCATTAAAGGAGATTCATCATCAGCTGAAACAAAATTGTGATTTAAAAAAATGTTAGCCTGAAATTACCTGAACACTAAAATCCTAGTTCAGTAAATGAAATTGGTATAAACATTTTCTCTAAATTAATATGAGAATTTTACTGTTTTAATAATGTTAATTTTTTGTTGGATATCCATTGAATGTTGTCACATTTTTAATCCGTTTACCATATGCCTGATAGTGCTTGTGTGTGTATACAAGGTAAAAAAAGTGTCACTTGTTACGGCACGTTGCCTTCGTAGAAACATAAAATCAGAGTACGGTCATGAGTAATGAAAGGGTAGACTCTTTGGAAAGGTAAAATTGCTCAAAAACTGAAACCCTATGAGAGTTACAATGGAGTATATGTTATGGAATCCTTGACATAACATACACGCATATGCGATTAACGTGATAGAGTTGCAACGTGTCGCCAGCAAGATACAAATATTATAGGATAATAACAGCACAAAGTTAAAAAATAAAATCTAATAATATGTCCCAGCCGCGGCAATGAGTGGTTCAGCTCAGCCAGCATGGTGCTGTTGCGTTGCATTGCTGCCAACGCGGCGCTGTGAAAGCAACTAGAGGTGCTAAAAGAGCACGTACTTTCTCGCCCATATTTCCTTGCAAAATTACACGAGAAGAACTGAAATTTTAAAAAATGTACATGCCCCTATTTCAAAATTTATCTCTAAGGAACAGATTTCACTAAAGGACAAATCTCTATCTTAAATATTTTAGTTCTAGGAAAACTTCGAGGACATTTTGACCCTTTGCAATTTTCAGAAAATCAGTGTTCACCAAAAAAAGAGCTGCACCATTCTCTTAATCGTTCTTTTAACTATTTAAAACAATATTTAATCAAAAACGATGGGGCCATTTTTTTGAAATATTGGGAATTGTCCCAGGAGCGTCATGTAATGTGCCACCCAAAATTAAAATATAGATTTCAAATACAAGGGGCCGCGACATCGGTCAGATGAAATGGGGGAATATCACTCTTGGAGAAAATCGAATGAACGGTTTTTCCGCTAGGGTTGTTCACAGACGGACAGACAGACGTTTTGTCGTCATTCGATTTTTCGATGTCAAAGACCCACAAAATATGTATTTTGGCTACACCACGTGTTAGAGGATTTTGTTTCTAAATTGAGCAACTGGATTTACGTTACATAGGCCCTGTCAAAAGAGTTTTCCTGCCGAAAATCGCCGCTTTGTCGCGCAACATTACGTAACTTTCTTTTCTCAAGAAATTTCTTTCTTAAACGCGAGAAAGTGAAAATCTTTATTTTTTTTCAGTTACAACCGATATTTTACTATCAACTCTTGTCAAAAACTATCATTTCTATCTGTATTACGAATTGAATTTGTTAATGAGTTAAATTAGCGGATCCAGAAAGTAAGAAAAACTTAACAGAAGTGATAGTACATCACACGCAATTGTAAGTGTTAATCGAAAAGATGCCGAAATTTACATTATGTATTAACTTCTCAAAAACATACCAATTACATGCAAACCTGCACATGAAAGTATGCATTTTAAAGGAATTTCCCCAAAACTATATAATTCCAAGTTTCGATGCTCTACGAAGCTTAACACATTCCCTGTCGCTATGAAAACATCAAAATATATCCGCACGCCCAAATGACTTGATATTAATAATTTTATTGTAATTTTTTCAAAAACAAAAATATTTTTATCCTCGTTCGGGTGTATTTCAACATTCTATGACCGTCCCAGCAACTCCAAAAAAAATCTGTGCAGCGACGTCAAGTTCAGTCAAGATAATTTTCTTAGAAGTTGTAAACGTTTGTGTGACCCACATGTCGTTCACAGACGTATTAAGAACTATTTGTAAACCACCTATGATCGAATGTTCAGGCTTCATATAAAGTACCCCTCAAAATCAATATATCCATTTCAAACTCAGAAGAACTTTAGTTCCTTTAAATCGATCTAAGAATATCAATTTTTGAGAAAATCAGTTGAAGGATTTTGGCATTAGCTTTAACAATGCACTAATGGAGGGTCTGACGGGCAGAGACAGAGGTTCACACAGACGTTTTACCGATAAAATAGCGGTATTTTGTTATGCGCCTTATAAATACCTTAATTTTTTAGTCGGCAAAATACCTTTATAGGACTCTGTTCCGGTATAGTCGTCTATAAAAAGTTATACCGTTGTTATGACGGCACTTTCAATGGAAAATTATGTTGCTCACAGCACCCATACAGAGAAAATTACTTTCTTTCGTTAATCGCGTTGCGAAATGCTAAATGGTTCGTGATTGTTGCCAGTACGTAAATGCCTTGTGCCCTTCTTACATGAAATTCCGTACGTGAGGTGAACCTCAGTAAATATTAAAAACATTAGTATTTAATTGCTTTTTATTGATAATATTCTTAGTCACTCAAAAGTATCACTTTAAAGAAATCATTAATAATTTGGGGTAACTTCAGAAAGAGAAGGAAAATTTAGTGAAATGTTGAAACCTAGTAGGTTTCTTACCATTTGATTAAAAAAGTAATTTGTAAAGCGAGCGAGTAGAGAATTTTATGACCTTTAATTTAATCAATGATTAAATGGTTATTACGAAAAAAACGAAAAAATGCCTTACAATTTAAATGTTTTATTGGCTAATAAGAGTTGCCCGGAGTATTTCTAGGTCGAGAACTTAGCGTTTTCTTACTAATACCAATATAAAAAGTAAAATAAAATCACCTTTTACTTCGCCTTTTGCAAGATGAAATAACATGTCGACAGTACTAGTAGAGCATAAACAGAAAACGCTAATTTTGTCTTTCGATCCTTTTTATAAACTCTCATAATAGCAGACTGTGATAAAGTCTCATATTCGATCATTTCCATTATGATGATGGCCTTCCACTTACTTGATATTTTGACGAGTGGCTCAATGAAACAGACTCTTGTCTCCATAAGCGACGGGGTGTACCAGGGTGAATGTGTCCATATATCCGGTTGAGTAAACAAGATAGAACACGTTATTGTGAGCACTGTTGACAGCCCCCAAACGAAGGCTGAAATCGCCAGGAATTTCTTTCCGCTTCCTTTGTCCAAGCGTGGCATGTGCAAACTACGGAAAAAAGAGAAGCATTAGTTATTTATGGCAGAAGCTGATTCCGTTCCAATGAGAGATACGAAGGACTAGAGTTCTTTTTCTTTCCGTAACTTTAAGAGTGTCGGGAAAAGAACATAAAATTACCAGCAATAAAGGCAGCGACCTTGTAAAAGCTGACCGGCCAAAAAATCTGGTTCTGCTCTTTTTGTTCAAGATTGTCCATTAAATATACAGAAGAAATATAAATTAAAACAATGGCGCTACCATCGCACATTAGTATAGGCGCATTATGTTTGCACATTAGTATAGGCTACGTAATATTATAATAAAGCAATTTGTGTCCATATAATCTCATCTCAGTCACCTTCCTTAAAAGTTACTCTTTACCAGTCGTTGTGTATGACGTGCGAAAACTAACTTTTTTGAAGCTAATACGAGGATCAACATAAATTCGACAATAAAAACGGCGTACCATACTGCGAGAAACCGTATCGCTCAACAATAAGAAATAATTCTTTGAATTTGAAACTGCCTTGTTTCTATTGTCGTATTGCAATCTTCGGCAGTCGGGAGAACCGGGTTCGATGCCCAGGCCGGCCCTCCTGACCAGGGTTTTCGTGGATTCTCTTGGTCATAATGGGAATGCTAGTATGGTTCAAAAAGGTCACGATCGTCTCTCATCATCATTCTATCACCTCAAAATTAACAATTCAAGGCTTAAAAACCTTGTCTTACCAAGGGATACAGCCCACGAAAGGTGATTCCCGTAATGACACACATTAACCTTTGTCTGGGGCAGAAAATGACTGGGCCTCGGAAGAGAACGTGTAGCGTTGTCACCAATGGTCGATACACAAAAAACGAAAATAATATTAATAATAATAATAATAATTATCTTCCAAATTATCGTATTTTCAAAGGCAGTAAAGCCTAAAAAAGACAGACTAGAAAAAAATATATAATACAAATAAAAAAATAGTTAAAACCCCAAATAGACAAATAAATACTAGAAGTGGTTAAATAGAACTCACCTTATTGCATTATTGGAAACGATTACTCAATATTATAATCTTGCAATGTTTGCCCTACTAGCACTTCAAAATGACATCACTTGAAAATGCCCAAACAAACTCAAAGCGCGAAGCGTCTGCACTGAATATCTGCAATTTTTTCGATAATTAAAACCCATAACCATTTCACACTAGTGCAAAAGAAACAAACCTGAATGAAACTCAACTGTTAAAATATTTGAAGCAAATTGTGCAGATAAGCAAGTGTAATTTCACGCATAAATTAAACATTGAGAACTGAAGGACATCCAATATATCTACTTATGAATGAATAAAATAATTAACTTTACTTCAGATTAAAAAGTGCAATTAGCACTACAATTCGAAAAGTTTGAGGAAAGAATTTGGAAGCGTTTCGGAGAAAGCGGAAATTTCAGCTCGTTTTAACAGAAAACTGTTGTGTTTTCAAAAATATTTATATGACATTATTTAAAGCACATGTACTCTTAATATAATAATATGAACAAATCGCGGCTAATGTAATATTAACGAAGTTAGAGACAAGACAAAAAGTAAAATTCTTGGAATTAAAAAAATTATGTTTTTTCAAAATATCAAAGCTTTGACTCGTCAGATGGACAGGGGTTTCTATAATTTGGAAAGAATGCTTCGCATGGTTTAGGCGCTAGTGGTGTTCACAGACGGACAGACAGTTGGACGGGCGGACGGACGTATTGAAAAGAAACACTTTCTTTTAGTAGGTATTAGGGGACCCCAAAACTTGTTTTTTCATCGAAATCTCGAAATCGATTTTCCATAGCATTAACTTACGTTATACTACGTATTCGTATACTCCGTATACACCTACGTATACAAGAAAGTAAAAATGGACTAGTGGTGCTAAAACAGCAAACAGAACGTAGTTTCACGAAAAGTGCACCAATTTTCAAAAAACCTTACTTGACCTTTTTTCAATGTCTATCTTTAAGGAACGGATACCATCAGCACAAAATCTTTTATATATTTTAGTTGTAGGAAGACTCCGAAAAAAATTCACCTTTAACCTTTAACATTCTCTTAAATGTCCATCATACTATTCAAGAACAAAATTTAATAAAAAACAATAGAGCTATTTTGTTTGTTTTTTGAAAATTGGAATAATGTCCCATGGGGTTCATGAAATGTCCCCCTCAAGATTAAAATATCGATTGCAAATTCAAGGGGGCGCGCCATCAGCCAGATAGATTGGGAAATATCGATTGTGGAGAAAATCGGCTGGACTGCGTTGTTCTCAGACGGACATACAGACGTTTTGCCGTCATTCGAGTTTTCGGCATCAAGGGCCCACAAAACATGGAATCTAGCTACACCACGTCATAGAGGATTTTTTCAAAATTGATTAGCTGGATTTGTCGTTACGCGGGCTTTGTTATAAGAGGTTTCCTACCAAAATTTTGCCGTCTTTTAGATACTTTTCTGTGTAAGCGGTAGCCAGAAAGAAAAAAGAAAAGTGAATAGTTCCAGGAATAGCTTAATGTATATAGATTTACTTAGTAAAAATAAGAGTAAAAGCTGTATGTGACGTATGGCTGAGAAGATCATCTGCACGCGTTTTCTTGAGTTCCAGAATCTTTTTATTATTTTAATAATAAATAGTTGATATAGGAGTAAAAGTTCAAATTAAAGATAGGAAATTAATAATTATAAAACAAAATATAATAAAATAAAATTCAAAATAATAAAATAAAAAATAATAAAATAATATACAAAATAATAAAATAAAATAAAATAAAATAAAAAATAATAAAATAAAAAAATAATAAAATAAAATATAATAAAATAAAATAAAAAATAAATTATATTAAAAAAGCGCGAGATTGGCAACATTTGAAAACTTAAACATAATTGTTACCGAGTTATAGAAAACTAATTTTCAATGATAAACGAATTGCAGGTGTTATTTTCTGCAATGCTAACAAAATAGTAACTCACCTATACCTCAACTCCTACCAGTACAAGAAAAACGAGAGTTCAACGAAACGGGCGCATAGTGAAGCTATATTTTCGCCCAGAAGCAAAACAAGGGGCCATCTCAGCATTTGTTGAATGGATCAGGGAAACTGGACAAAACCTGATCCAGATGGGGTTCATTGACCCGGAGGCTGAAGTACATTATTTGTGACAAGCTTATTAAGTCTTTTTTTAACTATACTCAACAAGTGTAAACTAATTCACTATATATCACTGTTTTGCTAAAATAAACATTATTTTTTCTTTTTGATGATCAGTATAGTCTCTAATTGTACAGAAACAGTTATGCACCAGAAAATATTTTACATTTAACTTAAATTTGTCTACCGACTTCAATGGTTTCATGTCATCTGACAATGCGTTGGGAAGTAACGTGCATGTATTATATGTGAAATTCTAGTAGTGAGCTGTTAATACGAACACTTGATAAACGTGTTTTCTACGACGCGTTCTATAATTATAAATATCAGTATTTCCTGAAAATATGTTCCCACCGTTAATAAGTCAGTTTTGACTTATATTGCAGATTCGAAAATAAACTGGCAAGACAATGGTAAGGTTCTAAGCTCAATTAAGTGAGGCTTACTGAAATCTCGGGGATGGCATTTTTTCATTATTCGAATATTTTTCCATTGAAATCTGAATGTCTGGGTAGTACATAATGCGTTTTCACAGAATCTTCAGCCATATGAGAGGAATGCACAATTGCAAAATACACGCAACGAGCTGCTGGAAGGCTGGCAGAATTTGAAAGAATTCTGAATGCGTAACATCATGAACGTACTTGTAATTTAGTGTTTAATTCTGTTATACGAAAATGTTCATTTTATTTGAGGTTTGAGTGGACTGAGAGACCTAATTTTTTTTTTTTGCTTCGTTTAGAATATAATATATACTACGTACCTGAAGCCCCTCGCCATGTTTGCACACAGGGCCGTCAACCAAATCCAGGAAGAAGTCAGCAGGAAGTACATCAAAAGAGCTGCACACAGAAGACACACACATTTGTGAAATGTTTCGCCATACACAAGGAAGTCGTAACTCACATGTTCCAGAAAGAGTCATTTTCACAAACAGGGAAAAACTTGAGCGAGTTCATTACCAGCATACATAAGTTAATACTGTATGCTAGAGCAATCATTAAAAATATTTATTTTTTGACTTTTTATCTCATTAAGTTTCTCGTACACTTACGTAAGTACGAATTAACATTCGTATTGAAGATAATTAAAAAGTTAAGTAATTCTCCAGAACATTTATTAAGATATTGTATGAGAAATACCTGATACGAAAATACACTGATACAGAAATAGTGGTTTTTAAACATCTGTCAGTATCTGTATCTTTAAAATGTCTGTCAGTACTCTTCACCAGACTGTCCATTCTTCCGTCCGTCTGTCCGTTTGTGTCTGCCTTCCTCCCTCCCTCTTACCGTCCATTTATTCATTCGTCTCATCACTCACTCTGCCAGTCTCTCCCTGTCCGCAAGCGTCGTGCATGAACGGGCACGTATTAGAGTGAGAAGATACGGAATTTGTGTTTCTAGATATAAACTGCGCGAATGTACGCGCGTTCAAGGACAATGAAAAAGTTAAAGAGAAATCATGAAGAAAAGTGTGTAAAGAAGACGCAAGAGAAAAATGAGTAAAGTAAACTTTTCTATAAACTGCTTGTAGCAGCTTGTAGATCAGTATTCTCAAATATTTAGAATAATGGCTCTTGAAACAAATTATAGTAACCCTAGACTAACATGAGAAAGGAAATTCACACGAGTGGTCGAAAATTCGTCTGCATTTGAAGACATATAAAGTCCATTTTCTTTTTGTGGTGTTAAAACCGGTGAATACTATATAAATAAATTTATTCTTGTTGCTAATACACGATTTATATGGAACATTGCAATTATTGTGCCTAGAGAAATTGTGTAGATAAACATTGTTAGAGAAAGTAGTTTTTAGACAAAGTCTGTTACATCACGTCAAACATACAATCACTTTTATATTATCTATTAAATGGATTTGTATGAGTAATCTTAATAATGTCTTCCTCTAATATGCAAGTCTTATGTAAATAAACTCACCAAAATTCTTGCATACAATCTGAAGATCTTGGGGAACGACGTGTTTTACTTCTGCGTCTAAACGGTCACTAATTCCTATGTAATAGATTATCTGGCCGATGTTGAAAGCAAGCAGGCAGGCGGCGTGGCTAGCCAGGCAACGCCCGTGGATCTTTCGTTGCATTCTCTTGTCGCATGCAACAGACAGCAGCGACACCAGCAACAGGAACGCCGAGAGAAAGCTCAGTGGCCGCAGCAGCCAGTAGACGCCTCTGGTGATGCGTGAAAACTCGCAGTAGAAGACGCCTTCTTTGAAGCCGCCGTCGCCGGTGCGGTAGAAGTCGAAGCAGGTGTGCCAGGTGGAGAATTGGAAGAAGTGGAAACCTCGGGAGTGGCGCGCCCACTCACCGTACCTGTCCTCGAAGGGTACGAGACGAGGGCGTTCGCACAACAAATAGTTAGTGTAAGGAAACTCTGAATCAAAAGAGGCGAGGGATGACTTATTCGGCATCCAGTGGTCTGGAGAAAGCACTTTACACTGCCATTGGCCTTCGTTATCCTTCTGCAGTTGGCCTTTGTGACAGCACTTGTTGGCGCATTCCCCTTCCTGGCAGAATGTTCTAAACCACAGCACGAAGGGGCCTAGAGGCGGGGGGGCGGCATCCACACAGTACACGGCCTCCCTGTATCCTCCTCCGGGTTTGGGCCTCGCGATGCGGTATTGCCCAAGAAAGGTGACGGTGTTCTTTCGGAGGGGTTCATTGAGAAATAGGCGCGGATTCAACAAGGAAGACGAGTTCACGGAAATGACATTCCTGAACACATCCGCATGATTTATTTCCAATCTCACGCCTTTGATGTTCTCCATGGGCAGGCCGGGGGGCAGCCAGCGCCGCACCCACTCGCTTAGTTCAGGGGAGATCTTTTTCCAGACTTCAGGAGGGTAAAGGACGGGGACGTTTCGCGGCCAGTTAGCGCGAACGCACGATTCTCCGTCAGCGGAAAGCATCTCGTGCGCGTCGCAGCACTTGTTGATGACCACGCCTTCATCCACTTCGTTCGCGCCCGCGGTCACCGCCAGGAGCGCCAGCGTCAGCGCGAGAAATGCAGACGAACGCATCGTGGACGGGAGGCGCTGGAGGTGGAACGACTATCTCTGCGACCACGAGCAATAGATTGGTTGTCCACTAAGGTTCCCCTCGACGGAGAGAAGAGCGAAGACGGACAAGTGCTGGTGGTTGACCAAACCTCTCCCTTGATATCACCTCGAGCCGCGGTGTCTTTGTTCTCTAAGGTCTCCCCTCGCCAAAGAGAAGAGCGAAGATGAACGAGTTGCGTTGGTAGTTGAGCGAGCCTCTTCCTTGAAAGAACCTCGAACAACGGAGTGTTTGTCCGCTAATAATGGTGTTCTCCTCACTAATGTTGCATATGCGAACTTGATGGGTAATTTTGATTACTGTAATACTCACTTGCATTGAAAAGGATAGAAATCGAAGACTATGAAGACGATAAATGGAAGGGCAGTTGTGAATGTTGCGGACACAGGGCGAAGTGCGTCCGCTTGCGAGGGCGACCGGTTCCCTTTATACTGAGAGACGGAGTCTCCTTCGGGGGCGATGAGCAAATGTTTGTCTCTCTTCCACCGGATACTGCATACGTCATGCGCCTTCTCGGCTGAGATCTGAGGATGTGGTCTTGTGGGGAAAAAACATGCGCTTATTGAGCAATGCCGGGATGGAACAAAACACTCTGGGCGGCTTATATGCTTTTTTTTCCATTTCTTATTTACTAATGAAACCCATGCAAACGCCTCTTTCTGCTGTTAATGGCAATTGGTGGAGCAGGAGTTCTACATTAGATTCCCTCTCGATTCGATGTCAAGTGATCGTAGCTGCAGTACACAAAAAATCCCCCAGAGGGCAGTTGAGTACGCCAGGTTTTGCCTCGCAATGTGCGATGTATGGTCGGCCGAAAAATCAGAACGTCTGATTCTCCGTGCCTGAGACGCTGTTCGGGCCATTATTACATCGGCAACACAACGCAAAACTAACGACACTGTGAAGCTGAATCGTTGAAACAAATAGTATGCATTATGAGAGAAGTTGTAAATAAAAAGTAGGTTTGACCAAAAATGTTGGTCCAGTGTCAGCAACTGTGTCGCAGGGGTGGTTCTCTCCCGAGAGACAAGACTAAATAGAATTTGTACGAATAAAAGTGTTCAAGATTTCCAAATTTTCTATAACACAAATTTTGCCACTCTTTTCTCGCACTGTAGGACATGGAAACTTACTTCTAAAACAAATTAAATAAAATATCTTTAAATTCTAATACGTGATTCGTGAGGGGAGAATTTTACTGAAATAACATTTTTTCTATTCACTTTAAAACAATGTTTTGTATTATGGAAATTAGTTTTGTGGTTTGACAAAAGAAAATACCCATTTTTAATTGCCTTTTTTCCCTTTTTGATTTTCGATGGCGACTAATAAGTCATTTTTTCTTTTCTCCGTCATTTTTAAACCACTTTCACTAATTTCTTCGGTTAATATCATTTTAATTATTCTGTCTTCAAATAATATTTACGAGAAGCAAAAAAAGTTTTCTATTGAATTCCTGAGTAACTTACTCGACTTCTTCAATCCTAAAGATTGCAAGCTAAGTTCCCTTGAACGAAATTAAGAATGATTGCATCAGTAATGTATCTAACAGTTTGGGGTGCTCATCTGAGCTGGTTTTGATGAAATGTTTTACGTCATTTTTATTTGTTAGAGGCATTTTTAAAACGGTACGGTAATATGTACGGTACATTTTTCGGATGATCCGAACATTTGGAAATCCGAACAGAGCACACCCGCAATTAGTTGGGAAGACCGGTGTTTTGTTGTGTTTCAAGTTTGCTTCTCATGGGAACCGCAGCATATGGTTTGCCAGTGAAGAGGAGGTCCACGGGTGGTGGTCACGTGGTCGCGTTCTTTCGCAGATATACTTGCTGTTATTTCTTTGGCGGCGAGATGTCTAAATAGTGTTGTATGGAAGGCAAGTACATATTCCTTGGAATTGTTTGTGTAAAGGCTATATCCGAATAATAAAATGAAAAGTACTCCCAACATATATCGATAATAGCAATACTTATATGAAAGAGAATATAAAATGGCGAGGATCGCAAAAAAAAAGATTGCTTCCTAGTTGATCTGGGACTGAGTTCATTATTAAATTTATTTATGTTACTGGGAAACAGCAGGTGAAAGCTTGCGGTTGACACAGTTTTAACGACGTTTGATTTTGAAAGTCTTGTGAATTGCTTTTTTTTTACTTTCTCGCTACCGTTAACGCAGTGGAGAGAAAGTTATATAATTCCGCGGAAAGAAGGGTGAATTTTCGGCCGGAGAACTCTTTATCATTGGGCCCGCCTTGTTTTTGTCGTCGTGAATTTCACTCTTCAACCCATTTGCATATGTTTGTCTGGTCTGACTTTAAGTTTTACTGCTTGTAAAATGGTGAAGTAATGCATCATACTTCATTGTTTTGACATCGCCGCGCTGAAAACAATAGTACCGTTTCCACCGCTGATTTGATTTAATTATTGTTTGTTTTGTGTGT
The DNA here is from genome assembly GCA_038098605.1 of Gryllus longicercus. Classification (NCBI taxonomy): domain Eukaryota; kingdom Metazoa; phylum Arthropoda; class Insecta; order Orthoptera; family Gryllidae; genus Gryllus; species Gryllus longicercus. The sequence goes on from JAZDUA010000215.1 coordinate 414,844, forward strand.
GTTGACCTTGCTAGCCAATTATTCCCTAAATTGGCTTTAAACATAGTAAATTTAAAACTCAAAAAACGTATTGACTTTTTGAGAGTTGTCCAGAAAGAAACCTATTATTAAAGGACATTTTTACTTCATAATACAATGAACTTTAAATTAAAATGTTATGCTAGACAACTTATGGAAAAATATCATAAACATTATGGCAGATGATGATTAATTCTGGAAAAGAGATTTGAAATTTCGCGAAGATAAAATATTCTACCTCAAGGACAGGAGGGAAGACAGTAATAAATTTTTTGTGGTAATTTGAAAATCCATTTTTTAAGGGCACAATAGAAATTTGTTATTTCGATTAAATTATTTTCGCCTTTTGAAATTGTTAATTTTGAATACATTATTAAATTTATTATTGGCTAAATTACACATCGTACATTTCTGATGCATTAATGTTTTTGAATAGACAGAAAAAATGAATACACTTAATTCAATGGAAGAAAGAAATTTTTATTTACACCTAGGAATTTTGTAGTAGAATATATCTATTTTTCGCGCGTCAGTATACTTTTTTAGTTTTTATTTATCAAGTGATAGGTGAATTGTTTCATATATATTACCAGTACTGTGAGAAAGTTCGCGGGGTAGTTCAACCAATAGTTCTTATACAACACTAAAACTAGAAATTAGCACGCAAAAGTCAAACATTTCCAAAATATTTCCCCATCACTTCATGTTCGAAAGAAATGATCATCGATTAGTGAGTGAGAGTATTCCGCGTAGGTATAGTGAAAGGTATTGTCTGTAACCGTAGCTTCTAAAGTGAGGTTTAGGTATTTTCGCTGTTCACTTAGAACCACTGTCTTCTTTCTCTCGTAGAGTTGGCGAGGAGAGCTTTGGAGCGCCGTTGCGCAGAGGGTAAGCGAGCGTGTGCGCTCTGCTCGCCAGGAGGCGCCCTGGTCGGTGCTCCTCTACGTAACGTTTTGCTTCCTTCTGCCTACGTCGCCTGCTGACTTCTTCCCTCTCTTGTCTCTCCGCAGCATCCTCGTGACGAGGCCCAGGTAGCCCCCTTCAGGCGCGGCCAACCACGTGACGATCACCGCCCGTAAAAAGTCTGTGACGTAACCCGCTGCCCGATAAGCCAAGTTCAAGTCCTTTGCATAAAACTCATTGCTACTGCCATCGTAAACCGTTGTGGACCACATTATGACCTCAGTAAGCAGTTCAATACTTCCGGTCGAAAGAATCATTTTTACCAATATTTTAATTCTGCAACAAAACAAGCGATATTAAATTTCTAAAATACTCTTACAGAGTAAAAGATTTATCTCGTCACGACTTACGTTTTCAAGTCGATGGAAGGGCCTCCTCTGTTTCTGCCCTTTCGTGTCTGTCCATTGCCCGTCGCAGTGTATGTCGTGGGAGGGTTGTTTCCCTCTGCGTGTTTTTGACCCAGTGTGATCTGGTCCTCCTCTCGGCGAAGTACGGAGTTGCCTCGCTTGAGGTACTGAACCTTCCTGAATGTCAGCGCGAGGCATATCAAGTTACATACCACGAGGAAACATACGGGGCCGAAATAGAACAGTGCAGTTCCAGATTTTAAAAAATATGTTGTAGATAGTAATTCGTCATCTAAAACATCAAATAATTAAAATTGATAACATTAAAATGTTTAAAGACGCTCTTTACTAATTTCGGAATCAAATACACATGGTTTAGCTAGTGCTACAAAAATATATATTTTCTGTCGTCGAATATTCATTGCATATACGAAAGCAATTAAGCCGAAATAGAGCAAACAAGGCTCGCGATTGTGAGGTGAAATATTTATGACCAATTTAATTTGACTTAATGTGATCCAGAGCTTGCACATCTTGTACAATAAGACAATATCAATTCAACAAAAAATACTTTTCTCATTGAATAACAATAATAAGTTGCTAACAAACATACATAAATATTTATTCGAAAAATACAGAAAAAAAGAGTTGTGCCAAGGACATAAAACTTGTTTTCTTAAGTCTTGTTTCTACCGAGTAATCAACGAAAATGGCAAGTTTTAGACTTCACATACCCTGGTTGACACTATGAGTTCGAAAACGCCGGAGTATATGCCGGACATTTTGGGTTAGATGTTAAAACTCTTTAAACTAATAATTATAAGATATAAAACAAAAATATAAATAATTAATTAAATAAATAAAATTTAAAAAATTAAAATATTAAACTATTAAAACATAAATGTACCGTAAAATTAACTACTCCCAAACTATTTTGAAAATAGAGTGTTCGAAATGAATAAAGATCTAATATTCCAAAATCTGTTGCATTATCTAAGGAATGTTAATCATCACATAAAGAGTAATAGAATTATGAATGTTAAACGAGACCCGAAAGTAACAACAAGAAAAAGGACATTAAAAGAATTAATTTTATATAATAAATTTCTAAGAAATGTAAAAATATAAAATGAAATTCAATACATTTAAAGGGATTAAAAATTGAAAACTAACCAAACATTTATACATTGAGTAACACACAACTCGAGATCTCTGGATTCGAAGATATATTTTCTTTTGTATCTTGTGTACCCCTGTTTATATTTACCTTCGACTGAAGACTCGTAAGCATATTCGAAATAGCACACTCTCGATTCCGCTAACGATGGATTGTACCAGCAAATATCTGCCATTCTCTCTACATCATTAGCGTTTAAATAGGAGCACGATATCGTCAGCACTGCAGGCAACCCCCAAGCGAAACCTGAAAGAGTGAGGTATCTCGCTCTGCACTCTGCCTTCGCGTGTGTCACCTGCAATCTAAAGAAGATATAAAATAAAGAAAAACATTAACGGGCTGCGTGAATCTTCAGGCAACCCCCAAGCCAAGGTTGGAAGCACAAGGAATTTCGTTTAGCTCGCATTATTTAAGCTTGTCACCTTAATCTTGGCGAGAAAGGGAGATGAAACTAGTGGAGCTAGAACAGCACATAAGGTTTCTCATTTTTTCAAAATTTGTCATTTTCGAAAATTTTGGGTGTTGAAAGGATATGAGAAGTGTTCCATTTGTTTAAACGTTCTTTTTCTATTGGTGAAAAAATCTGAAGAAAAAATTTAGACCGGTTTTTCAGAAAATGTTCTTTTTATATATACGCCTAGCATTCATATCTAGCAGAAAATTCGCGTAATCTATTCGTTTTTACTTTCTCGTATACATACGTATATACGTAGTAGCATTTAGAACGTAGTATAGAGAGAGTGAAGTAAAGTTTCGTAAAATGGATTTCGATATTGCAACGGAAGCACACGTTTTGAGGTCCCCTGATTGGGGAATCATTTTAAACCGCTTGCTTCCGTCTGCTTGTCCATCCGTCTGTCTGTCTGTCCTACGCCCGGCTGACTGGTCCTCCATGAACACGACCAATGCCCATGTCATATGTAGGATTTTTTCTAAAATAAATATTTCGAGTTCGATCTGGCTCGACTCGAAGCGTGGGGGTTTTGAAAACCTTAAAATTTGGGAGTACTTTAGAAGAAGCCCCTTGGACCTTTTCAAACATTTCTCAAAAGTGGCACCAAATGTTTTGATCAAACTTTGGCCTCGGATGACGTAAAGGATGCTTAAGAGAATGGTGCATGTTTCATGTTTGTTTAAATCCTAGATTTTATGAAAATTGCAAAAAAATGCATTGTTTATGGCGTCTTCGTACTATAAAATTGAAGAAAGAGATTTTTTCTAAATAAAACCTGTTTTTTGAAAGTGGATCTTTCACGTTCAACTTGTCGAAAATATGAATAGTTTTCGTGTAATTTGGTGCTAAGTACAGGCAATTTTTAAAAACAGTTAACATTCTTTCTCAAAAACTGCAGTAAGTTTTGCCTTTAAATCTTTTCTACAGATAGAAGAAGGGATGATTAAAACAGTGGCGTTGGTCTAGTTTTCGTTGAATTCGATAAATGATTAAAATTTGCAAATTTAGAAATACTGCGAGAAAGTATGTGCTGTTGGAGCGTCACTAGTTTATATTTAAAATTAATTTTAAGTTAAATTTGTTATATACAGCGAAATTTTTAGTATGTACACCATTTTTCGTCTTCACGGTGTAGAAAACAAATTTTGCACAATGGGCGACCTACTCCTGTGTTGAGTACGGTTGTATATCGTGCTGGCAGTGCCACAAAATCCAATCCTTCGTAGAATGTTTTACGCAAATGACACATAGTGAAGTTAAAGCTTAGGTCTGTAGTTGAGCATGTCTTTTATTGGCAATTAGGAAAAGTACTTGTAATAGAGATGACTATTTTGTTATGAAAAATGTACCATAACTAACAACAAAAGATTACATATGTAAGTCAGTAAACGTCTCGAAAAGCATTTTTAGAATCCGAATACATCTTGAAATAACGTCTGCGCTTTCTTCATGGAAAACTTGTTTGTGATGTAACGATATCAGTGAGATAATTGCATTGATTAAATTGAATGAAATTACAAAAAAAGTGGGTTCAGGCGGGGTATGGCCCCCGTGCTCTCTTCCCGGGCTATTGAGTGATCTGTGTGTTTACCCTGAGCATTTGTTCACGAGCCGCCCCTAGTTCCCGTATAGTAAATTCCTCTAACAAGTGAGGTTATGTTACTCGCATGTTCTGCGAGTCCCTGATTCCGAAAAATCGTCTGTCTGCCCGTTCGTTCATCAGGCTGGGTATTTTCAACGCTGGCGCGTAAACCGTCCACCCGATTTTATCTAAAATTGATATTCCCCAATCGATTTTAATGAATTCGAGATTCTCTGAGTTTGAAATAAATATTTTAAATTTTCGGGTTCTTTTATATGAAGCCTCAGTATTTCCAAAGTTTTTCCAAAAATACCTCCATATTTTTTCTCACAACTACAATATGGAAAATAGAGATTTTTTCTTTAATGAAATCTGTTCTTTAAAGATCGAAAATATGAGTAGTTATTCCGTAATTTTGAAGAAATGTAGGCAATTTTAATTTTTTTAAATATTCTCAAAAGACGGCTCAGAATTGTTTCTTGAACTCTTCCCCTCGTATAAACGGCAGTAAAAGACGGTAAAAGCAGTGGCACTAGTCTCATTTCCGGTGAACTCTATATTTTCGAAATTTGCCAAATTTGAAGATTTAAAAATTGTAAAATTGAACATAGAAATTTTGCCTTAGGCAAAACCTGTTCTAAAATAATCAGCTCTTAAAAAAAAGGTTATGTGCATTTTTGTTATAGAAACGGATAGTTTTGGCACGATTTGTGCTTGAAATTTATACAATTTATAAAAAGTAACATTTTCTCAAAAACTTCGTCAACTTTGACGGGCAGAACAAGGGAAAGCTTAGAAGCGCAATGAATGGCGAGTGTTTCATTTTCTTTGGAGTTTGGATTTCCGAAAATTGCAAATTTAGAAAGATACGAGAAAGTTTGTTTTGTGCAAACATCAGTTAGAAAACGACTCAAAAGTTTCCAATGAAAATTCTCATATAAAAAAACATGACCAAATCTTTTCAAAACCAGTTTCTCTACTTTTATAGGCGTGTACGTAAACAACGCTAATTTTACAAGGGAATTCAATTCAATATTTCGGCAAAAAAGGAGTAATAATATAAGCTATTGTTAAACTTACAATTTTTAGAAGCCATATATTGCAATCATTCATTTTATTAATTTCATAAATTGAAATGAATTCGTCATTACATACTGGAATTATTATAAGGGGTGACTTAGAAACATCAACAGAAAATTTCTGTTGCGGATTAAGGAAGCTAAGTAAAGGATGTAAGAGGCTTTAAGTGCAGAAATAGTGGTTCTGCATCATCACGTGCTTATTCGAATCGTAATGATTACGCAATATTATAGCAAAACTTGAAGAAATTCCAAAAGTTTTTCAAAATAGCAATTTTTTCTCATATTAGAATTCAAATTCGAGTTCTTATATTTAATATGCTATCTCCACACGTTTCTTCATCCTCACAAGTAAAATAACGTTTTAGACTCTTAAGAAACGAAGTTGAATACTCGCATTTGCAACTTTCGAAAATGCGGAGACTTTATTTGATATTATATCAAGTGTCAATTTCATTGAACGTATATAACGGTTTTTATAAAATTACTTTGCTTTATCCGGAAATAAAATTAAGGCCATTTTTGAGGAATTAAAAATGGTGAAGCCTCAATTATCAACATCAACTAAAGTCAAAACATCTATTCTGCTTTTGTAGGGCCTCGATTTGACCAGATAGATTGGATATCAATTGTGAAGAAAACCCATTGAACAATTTATGTATATATTTATTGTCAAAGGAAGGATGGACAGGCAATAAGTCGATTTGCCGTAAACCACTGTTTCGGTATCAAGAACCCACAAAGCGGGGATTATGATTGCACAATGTATTAGAGGAAGTAATTAACCTCATATAGAAGCAAGAATTATCCACTTTCCAGTTCCGACGACCCGCAACACGCGTACTTTCAAACAAATCGCCACTTGTTGATGCAGAAAACAACAGACACAGACACTGGGAGAGAGGATTCGCGTCCTAAATTGAGAGTCCTTCGCCAAAAGAGATGAAGAAGGAAACCCACACCTTCCTGCCCGGGTGCCAAATACCAGGATGTGGCGAAGTGACGAATCCAAAAAAAAATATTGGCACCAACAAAAACAAGGCAAACATGCAGTCCAAAATAAACAACTGGAAGGAGAAGAAAAGGAGACAAACATAAGTAAAAAGAAGGAAGACAATAGATATCTCGCCAATCCTATATCTTGTATTCAATATGTCTTGAAAAAGCCATATAAAATTAAATATAGAGGTGTTGGAACATCACATACCTTCTGGCAATACTGGAAACATTTACAGAATATTTTAATATGGCAAATTTTGCACTGTAAACACATCAACCATCACTTGAAAAATTTCAAACAAACCACCTCGATCATATTTTCAATTATTTCACTAGTCAGCATTAGGCATTCCTTACTTTAGAAACGCAACAAGCATGATTATATCTCGACTATTTCAATTTTTGTAACTCATTACAGAGTCATACAAGGATAATTTACATATAAGTTAAACATCTGGAGCTGAAGGCCATCCAATATATCGTCTTCTGCATGCAAAAATATAAAGTTAAAACTCCATTGCCTATAATCATTTAAAATTATATCTGGAACACAATCGAAATTTCTGTACGAAATTTATTATTTTAAAGCACATACATCATCACTAACTCATTTCAGCATCGTTTCACTGACGGTGGTGTGTGAAATATATTTCAACTCTGAAGTTCGGTGTAAGTACGGTGTCATTACATAAGATCTACATTTTTCATAAGATCCACAAATTTCATGGTTTCAGGAATGGTTTGTCATGCAAAAGTCAGCTAGTCTCACTTCTGTAGGACCTAGCAGACGTAGTTGATGAAGGGAAAAGGGTCGACTAGGTAGTATAGATTTTTCCAAAGCTTTTGATGTTGTTCCACACGATCGTCTTATAAAGACATTAATAGATTCGGGTATAGACACTAGAGTGGAAGCGTGAATAAACGAAGTACTTCGGAGCAGAATACAGAAGGTCCTATTAGGAAGTTGCTTATCAACCTTGAGAAATGTCACGTCAGGAATTCCACAAGGAAGTGTCATCGAACTACTCGTGTTTCTGGCCTTCGTGAATGAATTGCCGACCAATTTATCTTCAAATCTACGACTCTTTGGAGATTACGGCGTAATTTATAGGGTTATCATCTGTGAGAAGGACGAAGATATTTTGCAGCAAGACTTAGACAAATTACACATCTGGGCCAAAACAAACGGCATGGAAATAAACCGTTCAAAGAGCAGGTCCACCGCGATACCATCGCGTACAAATTGAACAATAATGTTTTACCTCGAGTCCGTGTTGCAAATGTTTAGGAATAGAGCGGGGCAGTAAATTGAGCTGGGAAAATCAAGTCAATTTCGTCGCAGGATAAGCCTGGAAATCTTTACATTTTGTTATTCGAATCTGAAAAAAGAATACAGTGAGAGGCAAAGAACTAGCATATATATGTCATTAGTGCAACCCATATTAGAACATGGCGCTGTATGTTGGGACCCATACAGAATTTTGCAGCAAAGGAATCTAGAAAAACTCTAGCGTAGAGCATCAAAATTTACTTTCAGGGGTACCAAGAATAAAGGGGTATGAGAATCACTCGAAAGGAGGACATTAAAGTCACGTCTTATTGCTATGCATAAAGCGTACACAGGCCTTCGAGCGTGGAAAGAAATTCAAAGACGATTAGCGAAACCGAAATATTTTGGCAGAGGGATCACGTGCACAATATTCAGAGAAGAATTCAGAAAACGGACGTTGGGAAATATTCATTCGCGAATCGAACTGTTAGAGACTGGAACAGTTTCCCTGTGACGATTTTTGATCCCTTTCTTCAAAGAATGAGCAAATTTAAAAATAATTCAGTTTCCTGAATGTTGATGTTTATATTACAAATATCTTTAATATTATTCAATGTGAGTAACTATGTCTACTACATAATTAAGTTCGGAGGGGGTGAAGTCAATGCTTACAGGTTGCCAGGGTGACAAATAAACTAGAGCGGGAAAAACGAACATACCAGAAAGGGGAAGCAAACCCCCTTGCAATATAAAGACGGTGTGTATGGCAGGCATAGTAAGGTATATATCGTGGGTTTGGTCTCTGTTTACTGCTGACCAACCAGCCGACTACCAGCCTTTGGTACGTTGCGGTTTTCATTAGATTGGACGCGTGGGCGTAGTGGTGCAATAGTCAGTTAACCCGGGTGTGCCCGCAATAGACAGACTCCGCCAGTGACTGCAACGTATCTCTCAGATATAGCTGCAACCTTTTTGTGAATGCGAATGATCCGAATCTCTATTTACTCAAGTACGTATTTTGTTTAGTTTGTACGCGTCCCCTATTGCAATTGTTGATGTATCCTACACTGCACAAATTATTTTTGCACGCAAACAAACATATATTTTATATTTTTCAGAAAAAAATGTTCAGAAAGTCTCCGTCGTTTTTCCATTTTGCAGGGTTTGCATTTTTTCCTTTACCTACAGACGTCTCGTGCACATCTTTTTCAGTAGGAAGAAATTGTGACAGTCGATCCTAGACAAGACAAATGATTAAATTTTCTGAAAAGGCACTTGTCATAGACACGGCTGATAAGAATGTCATGATAGTGCCGCTTAGGAGGCATTCCACGACAAACGGCACAAAGAAGCTTCAATTCTCCTTCATACTTTTAATTATTTTCTATTTTTTCTATTTATTATATGGTTCAAATAAGTTAACATTTGTATTTTTATTTTTTTCCAACAATATTATTTTGCGTAATATTGCCTAATGAAATTTGCTAACTGACGTGCATTTTTGACTCGCACGAGTAAGTTAAAAGTATCACATATTCGAATACACTAACTATAGCAACTTCTTTCCAATTCCATTCAAAATTTAAAAATATGTTGATTTTTTAGATTTTGCAAAATATTTCATTTTTTAAATTTTCGTTTTTTAAGTTAAATTTTGAAAATGGAAAATTTGTATTAACTCGTTGATTTAAAAATATTTAAAATATATTTACAAATGCATTACGTATAGGTGCTCATATTGCCAGAAAAAATGAAATGAGATCTCTAACTTTAAAAACTCTCTCTAACTTTAAAAAATATTAATTTTTTACGATCCAGTGTGTAGTAGTTTGCTCCAATAGGCGTTCTTCTTGTGTTACTGACCGGCGGTTTCTTTGTAAGAAGCAATAATTTAAGTACTTCTTGAGGCGGTGAGGAGGTATATATCCTCTGGTGGTTCAACTTCACGATTATATTTGGTTATTTAATGACGGATTCTTGACTCACTTGTTGACTGCCAGTTTGAAATTTTCTGGTCCCTCGCAACTCACTTCAAATATATGCACTCGCTCACCTTAGAATCCTTGAACGTTCGTCACAATGCACAATAATCCCTTACCGAATTTACTTTTAGGTCTGGACAAAATTCTATTTTCTTCACCCAACTTTCAAAAGGGTATGCCCAATTTTCAAAAATTGTAAAAACTTGATTTCGAACCTCATGTCATATGTTGAGTGATAGAAATAGATAATATCTTTGATTTTTAATGGACATCAAAGGATCTTTAATGTAAAAAAAATATCTTCGATAGCACTTTGAACTTTCTAAAATTTCTCTTGGGGATACGGTTTTTTATTGCAATTTTCTTTTCTTGATGTGAGTTTCGTCTATTGTAACTAGACTCATTTTATATTCTCTACATTTATTTCGCTGACAAGACGAACTTTCTCAAGAGCTTAAATTGTCATTTCCTTGATTTCAATTGTTTTCACTTTGTTCACTGGTCGTTCTGCTACTTCCGTACAACGGGAGCTACTGATCTCGACGCACTCTTCACTAACATAAAACCTTTTTGCAAGACGACTCACTTTTTCCGACATGAATCACAAAATCGCAAATCTAATGACTCCTCTAAATGAATTTTTAAAACATTTAGGAAAAAATTCCATCTTTATTAATGTAGTATAGAGAAGATGCAAAACCATTGTGATATTTGTCCAATTTTCGAAAATTCAGAGTGTTCAGTTAATATGCAACATAAGCCTTTTCATTATTCGTCGCCTACTATATCAGAGATAACATATTGATACAAATACAAAACATACAGATACAAAAAATTGGGACAGTTTTGGGGAAAATCTTTAAAATGTTGAGGCCTAACGTAAATACTTCCAAAAATCAAAACATTTGTTTCAAATTCAAGCAGCCGTCACATGAGTTAGGGCGATCAAGGAATATCTATTTCTGCGAAAATTCTTTGCTCACAAAATAACAGACGGACGGACGGACATTGGCGTAATCAAATTTTGGATATCAAGCACCCACAAAATATGGATTATGAATGACATTTCAACGTTTTAGATGTAGCAACTTACTTCTCGTTGGAAGATTCATCCCCTTTTTGTACCAAGTGTCCAGAAATAAGAGGTTTTCCGCCGAAAAATTGCAATTTTCATGCATCAGTATCGGTACACAGTTTGCAAGAGACAACATTAATGAACAGCGAGTAAAAGTCCAAGAGAGCAAATGCAGAAAAGATTGGAGGGAGTATATTGCTTGTCAATGTGACTAATGTAATGCAAGAACAAAATCTGAACATCAGTCTCTCTAAAGGTAAGAATCTCAGAAAGGAATGTTCTTGAAAACCCTCTGGTTGTGTAGAAAAAAAGAAGTTTAAGGGTTGGATTTAATGAATGATTGTTTCACATCTGTATGGCCACGAAATTTCATCGATGCAAAAAAGGACACTGTGCAAACTGTGAATTTCATACGCATGAGGATAGAACGCGAGCTGTTTTAAAAGCGTGCAAAAGGATCGAGCTGTTTTGAGAGGGAGATATTTTGAGAGGGAACCGTTTTGAGAGGGAGCCGTTTTGACAGGGAGCCGTTTTGACAGGGAGCCGTTTTGATAGGGAGCCATTTTGACAGGGAGCCATTTTGACAGGGAGCCGTTTTGATAGGGAGCCATTTAGAGAGCGTGGTGTTTTGAGAGTGAGTGGGTTAAGAGCGAGCATTATACAAATAAACACATATTGTGTACTATATAAATTTTTGCTTTGTGCAGTATTTCTTCGAATAACCTTTATCTCTGTGAAATGTTACATTGCCCATGCGTGCAATGTACTTAAAAAGGAGTAAAAAGTTTTCATGTATTAATATATAATATTTTAATTTCTCCAATAAGTACTAACTGTTCTCCTATTTTTAACGTTATCTTAGGGAAAATATAATTCGCATATGGTAGACCCATGACGAACAGAAAACGTATTCTTAAACGATAAATACCAATATATTTTAGTTCACAGACTCTCGCATGTGCTGCCGCAGCGCTGAGATAGTTTGAAACGGTTGCAAGCAAGACACCTCTGGCCCAGTATTACGCATACTACTATTACTTGTTTACTGTTGCAATCTCTTTGTTCTTGGCAGCGAGTTTCCGCTTTCTTTTAAAATTTCCTTGACACGTCATGCTACTAACAGACCACAGGGCAGAAATTATAATGCTTTTTATGCAAAATTACAAATATGCATTGTGACTTTCCATCAGATAATTCTATCTTACCAAGATCCGAAACAGAAGAAACATTGCACAATCGTCTTCCATACTACTACGAATGCGAGAAAGTAACATTGAAAGTTTCATTGAGAAATAGTTGTTAATAAAAACTATTTTTCGATAAAACTATCGGAACAATAAATATATGTTACATTAATTACTTGTCTCTTAATTGGATAGTAGGATTTGAGGGAAAGTTGTACTCGTATATCACTATCATTGGCAATTGTAAATTATTAGGAAGTTCATATGAGGGAGGGGAATTGTATGAACATTAGGAAAGGATTTGAACAAATGTTTTAATTTATGTTCCGGTAGCACTGTAGCTGAGCTTCATTTTTATTCTTATTGTTTCTATGAAATTTAATTTCTGGATTTACGTAGACGCGTCAGCCCGAGTCACTAGTTCCGCCCGCGACCACAAGATCCTGTTTGCGCCATCGACTGTGGCGAGCGAGTTCAGAAATATGTTCAGGAAAATGGTAACCGAAACGGAAGAGCTATTGTATCGACAGGCGTGCTCAGTCTAAAAAAAGAGGGGGCCAAATACATTTTTAGACCTCTTTGCAACTAAAGGTATTAGTTATATATGACATATTAACTAGTAAATTAATAAAACTTGCTACGTTATAATGAAATTATAATGGTAATACATGATATGATATCGAAGAGGGAGGTTCACGGGGTAAAATGAAAGAGCAGGTTTGGAAGGTGCTAAATTGTGAAGGGTTGAGGAAAAAGAGAAAGGGATAGAAGTGGATGGGCGGAGGAATAATTGAAGGGGAGGACGACATGATGAAAGGAGAATGTCGAATGAGGCAGAGAGGAGAACATGGAGGGAAGACTGTTAAGAAAAATGAAAGCATGAGGAGAAGAGGAATTACGAAATTAAATGTGGATGAATGGGGGTGGAGTAGGAATTGATATTCTGAAGAAAATAATGAATAAGGTATGAAGAAGGGAGGGATTCCCCGAAGGAAGGCAACAATCCCAATATAGAAGAACGGCAAAGAAGACTGCCCAGACTGTCATGTAGTGGAGCCCTAATGTGTTAGGAAGGGAGTGGCGGGAAATAATGTTTATGCTGAGTTTTTCAAATAGAGTTTGGAAACGGAAATAGGAAGATTGGGATTGCTTAAAGAAAATCAAACAAATTCTAGGAAAGGAAGGGGAGTACGAAATAACGAATGATAGAAAACATGCATGTGCCTTAAATCTTTATCACGATAGAGTGATTAAAAAGAATGAAGGGGATGTTTTACTGGGATTTGTATATTTTAATACTGCTTTGAAGAGGCTTAGATAGAGGTAAATTAAGGGAGATAATGAGCAAAAAGGGAATTAGTAAAGTTCTGCATGAATCTGCGGAAAAACATGCTTAGAAAAAAGATGTAGGCTTAAGGAAGGAAACAATGACCGTAGGGTTTTTGGGGCGTAAAAGCGTGAGAGTTAAATTGCAATCTGAGACCGACTTCGTTTAAAACATTTTATTTAGCGGAATTGGTGAACTACTGGTAATGAGAACTGGAAGGACTGGTTTTTGGAAAGGATACGTCATGGTCAATAAATATGCAGGCGATGTACTGGTTAAGATCAGAGGTAAAAGAGAAATGAAGTGTTTGTTAGCAAGATTAGGGGATTTTTTTGGCAGGGAGAAGAATGACATTAAGTCACTGGAGTAGCTTGGGGGTTAGTCGCCAGGGCCGGAGAAAAATTTCACCGCTCCCTTATTTAGGTTTTTTATTATACTCGGTAAATTAAAGATGTCTGATATAAAAAATATGCTTTGCAAAACATCGTTTCGGTCGCTTAGCGATCGTCCTCAGAGCTAAAATTAAAATTACAGAAATAAAATTACATTAATTCATGAATTATAAAAATGAAGTATAAGTTATTAAAAAATGTTATATAAAAATGTTGGTATTGTTTGCCAGATGCGTCTGTAAACAGGGTCGTCCATACATACCATGCAGATTCCGGCCCGAAAACTAAGTTCTGCGGTTTTTAGAGAGCGTGTCTTAATTAAGAACAGAGCGTCGGACGGCAGCAGGTGGGGTCGGGAAGAGGGGTGGGGTGGGGGTGAAGGGTCGTAGGACGCGGGGGTGCTGGTAGAGGCGTGAGGAGGGTGAGTACAGTTGTGGGTGTACTTTGTGTTTATTTTTGTAGAAGTGACGAGAGTGCAGATATTTGTTTGTTAGTACAAGTAATGTTCTGTTTTTTGAGGTTGTTGCATATATGTAAGGTTTCTAATTTTATTCTGTTCCAGTACCTGTTTTCAATTTCTAGACTACGGAACTTGATGTGTTTGTCGAATGTGTGTTTGTATAAAATCAAGTGATCTGCGAAGTGTGAGACTGTGGAAGGATTGTTTTTCCATGCTTGTTCGTATTGTTTGATTCTCTGTGTGAACGTTTGGTCTGAACGAACGTTCGATTGTGAAATACGTGGCTGTAGTGTTCTTGTCAATTGGTGTGAGGGTGGTGTGTTTGTGGATATTGAATGTGTTGGTTTTTAATTTGTCAATGATAATAGTCGTATTCGTGGAAGGCTGCGTGTTTGTGTGTGGGGGTGTTGTGAAGTGTTGTGTATGATTGTGTCCGTGTGGGTGGGTTTTCTGAATATGTTGAATTCATGATAGTCCTGTGCTAGCGTGATGGTGAGATCAAGGACGTTTAAATATTTGTGTTCGTTTTCTATTTCAATGGTGAATTTTATGTTGGGGTGTAGGGAGTTGATGTATTGTGTAAAAAATCAAGCTGCCTGGTGGTACCTGCTCGTAGTGCCAACACGTTGTCTACGTATCTGTGCCAATAAAGGAGATTTTTTAGAAGTGTCCAGAAGCAAGCAACGTATTTTCCCAGTTGTCCATATTTATGTCTCAGCGGGAAGATACGAGACATCGCATGGCCCATGAGCTGTTACAAAACGCTGACGCCACGATAATGGAATGTTCATCGTACATTTCCTGATTATTAATTAAAATATTAAAAACTATTAGTAATAGTCCCCCGTCTTAAAATTGTATGAGTCATTTAGTATGTTTTATTATTACGAAATGTAGTACTAGTACATAGTCATCGGGGTAGGCAGTGCCTACCCCAAGAAACCGCCACTGGAAAATGGTAATTTCAAATATGCTATAAGATTTATCTTCGGCTAAAATACTCATCGTATACATTTGATATTCTTATGTTCGTAAATAAACTGAAAACATTATTATACTCAATTAAGTGGAAGTAGGCAAATTATAACTAAAATTCTGAATGAAAAATGCAAGCTATTTTTCGCGCATTGTTGTGTTTTTAAATATTTTTTTTTGTGAGGTATTTGAAAGAACAGAAATTGTAATGTAACGCAGAATATTTAATAAACGTATTACCAGTATTGTGAAAGTATTTGTGCTGTTGTAGTACTACTACCTTTTACTTTCCCGTATATGTACGTAGTATATACGTAGTAATATACGTAGTGTAAGGAAGGTTCTGTAACGCTGTGGAAAATCCATTTCTCATTTTCAACGGAAATTCACGTTTTTGGGGTTCACTGATACCGAATTTCCCCCCCTCAAAACGTACGTCCCTCTGTCTGCCTGTCCGTTCGCCTGTCTATGTGTCTAGTGTTTGTGAACAATAGCGTCTAGACCATGCGTAGGAGTTCTCCAAATTGAAGAAGCCCCTGTTCATTTGGCTTGAGTCGAACCTTTCGATTCCCGACGTGTCTCTCACGTCGTTAATATTTACAATTATGGCATTTTGTTCACATTATATTTATGGGTACATATGCTTTAAATAATGTTATATAAGCTTCTCGAAAGCTCAACAATTTTCTGTTAAAACGAGCTCCAAATTCCGCATTCTCTGAAACGCTCAAACGCCATTTCCTAAAAAAAGCTTCCAATTTCTTTCTTCAAACCTTTCGAAATAATTTAATTTATGTTCCGGTAGCACTGTAGCTGAGCTTCATTTTTATTCTTATTGTTTCTATGATATTTAATTTCTTGATTTACGTAGACGCGTCAACCCGACAAGACGCGTCACTAGTTCCGCCCGCGACCACAAGATCCTGTTTGCGCCATCGACGGTGGCGAGCGGGTTCAGAAATGTGTTCAGGAAAATAATATCCGAAACGGAAGAGCTATTGTATCCACAGGCGTGCTCAGTCTAAAACAAGAGGGGGCCAACTACATTTTTAGACCTCTTTGCCACTGAAGGTTTTAGTTACATACGACATATTAACTAGTAAATATATAAAACTTGCTACAGTTATAATGAAATTATAATGGTAATACATGATATGATATCGAAGAGGGAGGTTCAAGGGGTAAAATGAAAGAGCAGGTTTGGAAGGTGCTAAATTGTGAAGGGTTGAGGAAAAAGAGAAAGGGATAGAAGTGGATGGGCGGAGGAATAATTGAAGGGGAGGACGACATGATGAAAGGAGAATGTAGAATGAGGCGGAGAGGAGAACATGGAGGGAAGACTGTTAAGAAAAATCAAAGCATGAGGAAAAGAGGAATTACGAAATTAAATGTGGGTATATGGGGGTGGAGTAGGAATTGATATTCTGAAGAAAATAATGAATAAGGTATGAAGAAGGGAGGGATTCCCGGAAGAAATGCAACAATCCCAATATAGAAGAACGGCAAAGAAGACTGCCCAGACTGTCATGCAGTAGAGCCCTAATGTGTTAGGAAGGGGGTGGCAGGAAATAATATTTATGCTGTGTTTTTCAAATAGAGTTTGGAAACGGAAATAGGAAGATTGGGATTGCTTAAAGAAAATTAAACAAATTCTAGGAAAGGAAGGGGAGTAAGAAATAACGAATGATAGAAAACATGCATGTGCCTTAAATTTTATCACGATAGAGTGATTAAAAAGAAAGAAGGGGATGTTTTACTGGGATTTGTATATTTTAATTCTGCTTTGAAGAGGTAGATAGAGGTAAATTAAGGGAGATAATGAGCAAAAAGGGAATTAGTAAAGTTCTGCAAGAATCTGCGGAAGAAACATGCGTAGAAAAAAGATGTAGGCTTAAGGAAGGAAACAATGACCGTAGGGTTTTTGGGACGTAAAAGGGTGAGAGTTAAATTGCAATCTGAGACCGACTTCGTTTAAAACATTTTATTTAGCGGAATTGGTGAACTACTCGGAAAGAGGACTGGAAGGAGTGGTTTATGGAAAGGATACGTCATGGTCAATAATATATGCAGGCGATGTACCGGTTAAGACCAGAGGTAAAGGAGAAATGAAGTGTTTGTTAGCAAGATTAGAGAATTTTTTTGGCAGAGAGAAGAATGACATTAAGTCAGAGGAGTAGCTTGGGGGTTAGTCGCCAGGGCCGGAGAAACATTTGCCGCTCCCTTATTTAGATATTTTATTATACTCGGTAAATTAAAGATGTCTGATATAAAAAATAAGCTTTGCTAAAGATAGTTTCGATCACTTAGCGATCATCCTCAGTGCCAAAATTAAAATTACAGAAATATAATTACATTAAATCATGAATTCTAAAAATGAAGTATAAGTTATTAAAAAATGTTATATACAAAATGTTGATATTGTTTGCCAGATGCGTCATTAAACTGGGTTGTACATACATACCATGCAGCTTCCTGCTCGAAAACTAAGTTATACGGTTTTAAGAGAGCGTGTCTTGATTAATAACAGAGCGTCGGTCGGCAGCGATTATGGGCGGGAAGAGGGGTGGGGTCCGGACGCGGGGGTGCTGGTAGAGGCGTGAGGAGGGTGAGTAGAGTTGTGGGTGTACTTTGTGCTAATTTTAGTAGAAGTGACGAGGGTGCAGATATTTGTTGGTTAAGACAAGTGATGTTCTGTTTTTTGAGGTTGTTGCATATATGTAAGGTTTCTAATGTTATTCTGTTCCAGTGCCTGTTTTCAATTTCTAGACTACGGAACTTGATCTGTTGGTCGAATGTGTGTTTGTATAAAATCAAGTGATCCGCGAAGTGTGAGACTGTGATAGGATTGTTTTTCCATGCTTGTTCGTATTGTTTGTTTTTCTGTGTGAACGTTTGGTCTGAACGAACGTTAGATTGTGAGGTACGTGGCTGTAGTGTTCTTGTCAATTGGTGTGAGGGTGGTGTGTTTGTGGATATTGAATGTGTTGGTTTTTTTAATTTTTAATTTGTCAATGATAATAGTCGTATTCATGGAAGGCTGCGTGTTTGTGTGTGGGGGTGTTGTGAAGTGTTGTGTATGATTGTGTCCGTGTGGATGGGTTTTCTGAATATGTTGAATTCATGATAGTCCTGTGCTAGCGTGATGGTGAGATCAAGGTCGTTTAAATATTTGTGTTCGTTTTCTATTTCAATGGTGAATTTTTTGTGGGGTGTAGGGAGTTGATGTATTGTGTAAAAAATCAAGCTGCCTGGTGGTACCTGCTCATAGTGCCACCACGTCGTCTACGTATCTGTGCCAATAAAGGCGATTTTTTAGAAGTGTCTAGAAGCAAGCAACGTATTTTCCCAGTTGTCCATATTTATGTCTCAGCGGGAAGATACGAGACATCGCATGGCCCATGAGCTGTTACAAAACGCTGACGCCACGATAATGGAATGTTCATCATACATTTCCTGAGTAATAATTAAAATATTAAAAACTATTAGTATTGATATTGTAAGAGTCCCCCGTCTTAAAATTGTAAGAGTCATTTAGTATGTTTTATTATTACGAAATGTAGTACTAGTACATAGTCATCGGGGTAGGTAGTGCCTACCCCAAGAAACCGCCACTGGAAAATAGTAATTTCAAATATACTATAAGATTTATCTACGGCTAAAATACACATCGTATTCAATTGATATGCTTATGTTCGTAAATACACTGAAAACATTATAATACTCAATTCAGTGGAAGAAGGCAATTTTATCTTAACTTTTAAATGATAAATGTAAGCTATTTTTCGCGCATTTTTGGTTTTTAATTATTTTTTGTGTGGTATTTGAAAGAACACAAATTGTCATGTAAGGCAGAATATTTAATAAACGTATTACCAGTATTGTGAAAGTATTTGTGCTGTTGTAGTTCTACAACCTTTTACTTTCCCGTATACGTACGTAGTACCATATATACGTAGAAATACTGGGGGTTCCCTGATACCGAATTTTTTCCCCCCTCAAAACGTACGTCCCTCTGTCTATCTGTCCGTTCGCCTGTCTATGTGTCTAGTGTTTGTGGCGTCTAAACCATGCGTTGGAGTTCTCCAAATTGAAGAAGCCCTTATTAATTTGGCCTGAGTCGATTTTTTCGATTCCCGTCGTGTCTCTCATGTCGTTAATATTTACAATTATGGTATTTTGTTCACATTATATTTATGAGTACATATGATTTAAATAATGTTATATAAGCTTCTCGAAAAATCAACAATTTTCTGTTAAAATGAGCTCAAAATTCCGCATTCTCTGAAACTCTTCCAATTTCTTTCTTCAAACTTTTCGAGATAATAGTGCTAATTGCACTTTTTAATATGACGTAAAGTTCACTTCAGTGTATTTTTTTGTTTTTTCAAAAATTAAACAAATGTAAATTTTTGAAAGATCTCTCACGCAGTTGATATGCACATTTGCATCAAAATGAGTATATCTGGAATTAATGGATTGGCTCTTAACCAATGCACTAATTTCCGGAAATTCACTATGAAAACTTCCAGAGTTTCCTTGAACGAAACCATTTCGAATATACGCCTCAACAATAAACACTCATTCTTGCATCGAATACGGCATCGAATTACAATGCCCACCCTTATCTGTAAGCACACTGCTACGTATCACAGGAGACCAAACGATTCCTATAAACCAACCGTTAGAATTTGTTGCCCACTCAAAACGAAAGAACAAAACACGTTTTTTATGAGACATCCGGTACTATTCTAATAATACTGAAAGGGGGTGCTATCTGATATGATAGGTAAAATCGCCCGCCTCGCCGCCTAGTTACTTTCTCCTGCGGTTCACTACGCCACTGTCGCAGGCATTTAATGTTTTGGCAGTTGTTTGAGACGCTCGGCCCTAAGCATGGCGCGCTTTTGTGCTTAAAGTATAGAAAAACAAACATTAGTGTGCTCTGTGGCTGAATCCAAAGAGAATATCTGGCTGTGAAACCAGAAACAAAACATTATTCGAGAGTGAAGAAGTTTAGTTCGCGATGGAAGAGGTAGAGCTTTTAGCTGAAAATATTATCAAAATCGAAGAGCTAAACAGTTTCTGCACGTTTCATTTGATTTTACATGACTGGATGGAAAGCAATGTTGTTTGTTGAAGGTTAGGAGAGTGGAAGCAAATATATGTTCGATGAGTAATTTGATGGAATTAATCACATGTCCACTGCAGTTATTCATTGTCAGGACAATTTTTGAAAAGAACACCTTATATTATCGTATGTACTGGTCATTGCTGTCATATTGAGAAAGTTCTCCATTGCATTTCCAAGTGTTGACAATTTTTTTATTACCCAAAGTTTCTGAATTTGAATATTAATACAAAAATAATGTCGTTTTGTTCATGAGAGAATCCAATAAAGAAAGTAATTTTAATTAAGATTTTTATAGTAATGTGATAACTGTCATCAAAATTTGATTAGATTCATAAATATCAGAAAAATTAATGGCTGAAACGTAGTATACGGTACAACCTAAGGAAGTCCTTTAAAGTTAGTCGTACAACCTTAGGAAGTCATGTACTAAATTTTAACCAAATTAAAAAATATCCCAGTTTATGATTTAAGGGAAAATAGAGGAAAAGTATTTTACATAGAGGTTACCGCCAAAATGGCTATAATTAAACTTATACCTTTCTATTTAAATACAAAAGGCAGTTTTTTTTCTTACCAATATTGGAAAGAAAATAATGTAATAGCAAATATATGTAATTTGAAAAAATGAATCCTTAAGTGTTTCCCGTTAACAGAAAGTTTTTGAGCATTTATTGCCATTCTCCAATTAGATTCATAACATTCCTTTGTATCTTGAAATGATTTCTTTGGTTCAAAAACCACGAAGAACCGTGTTTTGGTCATTGCATGGCCCCCACGTTATTTTCTGTAACTTTTTACAAAATAAAATGATTGGTTTTGTTTGATTATATTGTGTTTCTAACAAGTGTATACAGAATTTGATCTTTATCCTAACGATCAACTGATTCCAACTAAAAGGATTTTTAAGTTCCACTCAGAAACAAATTGACAAAACATGAAATTGGAAATGGTGTCTCGTTATTTTACATTCCAGCGATACCATGGTACTCGGAGTGATAAAGGAGGATTACTCCAAATGTTAGATACCAGTAGATGGGTATTTGATAAAATGTTGCTACGAATTGAAAAAAACATACACACCTATGTATTTCAAAACAATAAGTTTTAAAATTAAAAAGTCTTGTGTATTTGGCATATTATTCATATATTATATAAGTATGAAAAGAAAGTATGGAAAAGTCAGTTTGATAGGTCTTGTCAGTCTGAGCATATGCAGTTAATTGGTGCCTTCTGAGAAATCTTGAGGTATTTGCTTGTTTTAATTGATGATGAACTTGTGAGTGACTGTTTTTTTCTGTTTTCTCCAGATCAAAGAATAGCCAGTGGACGAAAAGGAAGACTATTGCTGGAATTCCATTGTGAGTTAGTACTAAATGAGTGTTATTTTTCCAAAATAATGGACATTAGTGCCTTTTGAGATATTCATCAAAAACAGTCAGGCACTTCATTCAATATCAAATTCATTATGTTTTGTGTAGCAGAACTAGCAGCAAAAGAATGAATGTGGGTGTAAGTCTTTATATTTTGTTTGCACATGAGGTAAAACTTTTGAGTATACCTCTTTGTATTTATGTCTGTACTTCAATTGCAATTATTAAATCATATAGATTATGAGCATTGATTTTGTATATATTTATGGACCTCCACATTTTTATTTTTAAAATGGGAGTTTGTTTTCTTGATTTTTCCTAATTATTATCTAAGATGGTCTTTCTTCCTGTGCTCAGTTGTTTGATCTACTCTCCTGAATATGGGATTCCAGAAGTTTCGATCTTAGGTCCTATCCTCTTTCTGTTATATGTAAACGATATGCCCTCGTCTATTAAAAACTGAAGAACAGTTCTATTTGCCAATGACATGAATGTTCTTTGCAAAAAAGAAACAATAAGTAGTATGATTACAGAAGTTTCAAATTGGTTTTGTAATAACAAATGGTTAAGGAAGGAAAACAGTTTCAATGCATTTTGCATTTCAAATCTGCAATCACATGCTCCATTGAAAATTAACAATATACAATTAGCTGATGTCAAGATAACAAAAAAAATTCAAGGTTTCTCAATTAAGTCTAACCTCAATTGAGATGTATATATTACAGAATTAAACACTAAATTAATTTCATTATGTTATGCATTCAGAATTATTTCAAATTCTGTCAGCCTTCATGCAGCTCTTTGCGTGTATTTTGCTAATGTGCGTTCCTGCCTGAGATATGGCATACTATTCTGGGGAAGCTCATTATTTTGTATCCAAACCTTTCGATTGCAAAAGAAAATTTTATGAATAATGAAAAAATGCCATCCACGTGATCCCTGCAAGCCTCTCTTCATTGAGCTTGGAATCTTACTTTTGTCTTGCCTATTTATTTACGAATCTGTAATAATTGTGAAAACTGACTGACTTAATGGTGTGAACATATTTTCATGCAATACTGATATTTATGATGACAACACGTCGTAGAAATCACACTCAAGTGTCAGACCAGACAACAAACTACTGGAAATCCACTTACGATACATGTATATTACTATAACACGCATTGCCAAATTACATTAAACAATTGAAGTCGGTACACAAATTTAAGTTAAAAGTAAAATCTTTTCTACTGCATTTTGTAATGAAACTGAAAACTAAATGTGTTCTCGAGTTCACTGACTAAATATCAGTTAAAATAGTAGAGCCGGATATTAACTGCTTATTTCTATTTTTTGTTTAATATTGGAAGGAAACCTTGGGTACATTTTCACCACAATTCTATATTAGATTTTTTAGAAGCATCTCTATGGGCAACCATAATTTTTATATGGAATGCTTTTTCTTTCAGGTAAAAGATGAACCCAGTACTTTACGGCATTCAGTGAAAGAAGAAGATGATAAACATGATGTGAGAATAGTTATTCATCTATCGTAAATAAAATAAAATACCGTAAAACGGGGTGACTTGCGACAAACATGTCTTATGCTATGTAAAGTTGGCAAGCTTGCGCAAGATGCTGGACAGCACACAAGGGTTTTTCATTGTTAACAGTTTGAGGGAAGGTTTAAATGTACTTTGCAGTAATAACAGTTTCAAGGAGAGGTAGAAAAAAATTCTTGGTTTCTGCACGAAATGTTTTCCAATTCTAAGTATTCATTATAAGGATATCCATATACATACTTCTTATTGAAGTAATAAATTATTGTATAAAAACTAGATTTTGAAATACAGTGTAAAACCATGAATTTACTGACAGTTAATGGTATTTCCGATGTTAATTCTGCACACTGGCTGTACTTACCAGTTAAATTTGTTGTTGTCTTGGGGTGACTTGAGACACGGGCAGAGTGTACAAGAGAAAGCCAGGTTCCAGACCTTATCGAAATTACGATGTTGAAACCTTATAAAATGCAGTAAAATATAAACGAAACCATCCTTCATTATCTCTTTGAGCGGCGGCTGAAAAGTTTGCAGTAACCAAAGATACCTGGCATCGATGACTACAGGAGAAATATACAAACTGGCGAGGACAAAAAACAGTATTATCTTGTAATGAAGAATAGTTCCTGTGCAAGGTATTACAGCGGCATATACATAGGGGTTACTCGTTACATGATAAATCAGATTAATTGATAAAGGTTATCGTGAGAGGTAGGGGAGAAATGAATAGAAATTCAGGAATAACTGTCCAGGGGTGGAATGGGCCACATCTTTTCTGAGACATCTGTAATGTAATGATAAAACCGTTCAGAATAATTATTTTCAGTAGATTTATAACTTATTTAATAGCTTAGGTAGAAATTGCACTACCCACGATAATTCATGCGTGAAAAATAGATTCAAAAAATTCTGCTAAAGAAAATGTCTTGTCTGTCTCATGTCACTCCATTTTGCAGTAATGTTTAACACATTTTGACATGCAAATCCTTTTGTATTTCAAAGGAGAAGAATTCATTATGTAACTGTGGGAGACAGAATACATTCCTGATGGAATGAAAAGGAAGTGAGTTATTAAAATTCAAACTTGATCATCAATAATTTGGGGGTGGGGGGTTATCCTCATCCCCATAGTGTGAGACGCGTAATGAATATGACAAGGTAATATCTATCTATGGTAACTCAATTGTACAAGAAAGTATTTGCTGCTATAGCTCATGTATTTATGTTTTTCTGTGCAGGAGGAGTTGGATCCCCCATTTGCTGTGTTTGTTCAGCCAACGGAGAAGCAAGAAGGAGCCGTTGAAGAGACAAAGGTGTGGATTTCGTGTAGGGCTACTTTCACAGGATGATTTTTGAATACAAGGAAGCATTGGGTGGTGATATGTTAAACACCACTGTAAATGTCTTTATTTTAAATAGAAAGTTCTTTTTAGTTATGCTTTTAATGATTCTTTGGCATAATGAGAAATATCGGATGTGTGGCAACATGATGCGAGTATATACATGATGCGAGTATTCTCTCCCATCGGTAGTATTTATGTTCTGTGTGCTGTTAACGCACGGGCCTGTGCCCAGGGCAACGGGCATGTGCCAAATGTTGAAGGGCTCCTGATATTTCTTAACAAATTATTTAATATTTACCTCAAAAAATAAAATAAAAAAATTATAAAAAGGGTTGTGTGATATAACTATGCGCAAAAAATTCACATAAGGGAGTGATGTGTTGTACATCATTGGATAATATTTATAATATGGAATGTTGCTGGTTGATGCATTTCAATTTTATATTGTACAATTCAATAAGAAATATAAACTTTAATTTCTAGTCTTTTTCAATGTAATTATAAATGTGTTAATCTTGCTTATACATAAATGTTTAAATTTTTTGTTTGAATTATTTTAAATTGAAACACTAAGAAATCATTTCAAAATGTTTAAAAAGAAAAAGGTAAATTGATAGGATTTTCTTCAAATTTCAGCATCAAAATGGGTGGTGTGTGGGAGATCGGTGAAACTAAGAATAAGGGCTCTCAAATTAACCCAGGCTGAAGGGCCCCCAATGTTGTTAAAACGGCGCTGTTTTACAAGCATTTCTTACGAATAATAGTATTTATGAATACAAGGGGTTGAAATGCTTTCATGTGAAGTTCATTGAAAATTCAAATGATATTTGTGACAATGAGCTGAAAATTGTATTTCTTTAGAAAAGCTCAAACAAGTCTGTGTCAAGAATGACTTCAAATATTTCAATGAAAAGTCGCATAAGTATACGATCAGGTTTGACTATTCTATAATATTAGTAAATTCTATTCCAAGTCTACCATTAGAGAAGGAAAAATTGAGGAAGTGCAAAAAAAATGTATTTTAGGTGCCAATAGTTGGCAGCTAGGAAGAGAAGTCTAAACCAAAAGCCTAGCCTATACTGAAAAGAATAAGAAACTAACCAGAACGAGAAAGTATGTGTCATTCCATTGCACAACTAATTATACACATACTTTCCTTTATTCTAGAAAACAAAAATTATGAAAAAGTGGTGCGATTTTGAGAAAGTTTTGAATTATTACTGTGCTATGGACAAAAGACCCAAAATAGCAGAAGTTTTATTTCAAACTAGGAATTCGAGTCGGGTCAAACTCATTGGCAAATAAACTTTTTGGGAAAATAATTTATGTAGTTCACATGCTTGTGTGCTTTACAGGAGAGAGACGTTTTGAATAGCAACATATACGGTATTGAGTCCTCCAAAACGTATTTTCGTAAATACGTCAACATGTATTTTCTGCATTACATTAGTTTCTCTTTACCTCATAACGAAAATTAAAAGTTGTGGTAGATATCTACTATGGGTGTGCTGTTTTTTAACCAGGTGAAAGGGGTTTTCCAGATTATCAGTGAATCAGCATTATCATGGATTACAAATTTTTAGATACCCTTCCTACCTTTGCCTTTGTATATCTCAGTGCATTGTGATGTTATTTTCTTGTCTTGTTGTAGGATCCTCTTGCAGTATCTTGTAAAAGTGTTTCTGTTGCAACAATAGAAACTGACATTACTTCGAGTTCCCCAGGTGAGCGGAAATAAGATTTTAATTAATTTCTTAAACCAAGTTTTAATCCAGTTTGCTAATGGGTAAACGACAGTATCAACTGACTCATCATGAAGTCATGGAGGTCATAAATGATATTTCATGTCATTGAATCTGTCATTTGTAAAACCATGTTACTACAATTTAAAAAAAAAAAACAGAATTAAAAAAAAGTTATACGATATTGGAAAGTTTTGTTGGCAACAAATTATATTATTATACTGTATGCCAGGAGCAGTGCATGTGTTTATTAGAAATGAAATGGCACTTTCATATAATCAGAATATGTTTATTGTGAATGAATTATCAGCATGTATGAGTAGTCACGTCTACCTAATGCAGGGCTGTCCGACTTACAAGCACTTATGGGCCACGTATCAAATTCTAGTTAAGCCACTGTCCGCACCGTAATTTAAAATGATTTTTGTCCTAACTGCTGAGATTAAACTGAAACATATATTAGGTACAACTTATATTCAACATACTTAATGATAAATGTACATACAACAAGAAAATTCATATATCTATTCATATAAAATGAATATCAGGTTAGTTACAGCATTTATAACTCAAGAATGACTGGACCAATTTTAATTATCTCTGATTTGTTGGATTCATCTCCGCCCTGAATAGCTATCCGTTTCAAAAATTCCGGCTTTTTAAATTCTTCTTTGAAGTTTGTGGTATCAGACTTAACATGTGCATAAAAAAAATGTGGAAATATTATCTCTGATAGAACAAAACCTCTCAAGACACTTTCCGGCATTGAACCATCTCTCATTGTTGAACAAAAGAAAGTCCCCTTATTCAAAATTTATTTCTTCTAAGTACTGGTTTGGTTGCCTAGTTAAGAGCATTTTGCCCTCCTCTTATTAAATTTATAATTTCAACAACTAATTTGAAAACTATCTTGCTTTACTAAATCTCCATCAAAAGCTCCCTGGTGAATCATACATTGTATCGTTGGGCAATTTACTCTGTTTTTTCTTATGCAACCCTTTCAATCCAATGTTCTTCCCTGTCATTGCTAAGGCTCCTTGAGTTAAAATTGTCAAACATTATATTTCCCCAATCTACCGATTCTGTTTGCAGACTTCTTTAAATCATGAGAAGTATCTTGTCATTTACTGGTGCCATGTAGGGAGCACACATCAAATAGCTATTTTGTAATAACAAAATCCTTAGACCTGTGCATACAAATATTAATAGCTGAGCTACATCTGACTGGTGATTGCTTTTATCAAGGCACAGAGAAAAATAAGGACTCACTTTTACAAGACTTAAAATAGATTGTTCTATGTGTTCTCCTGTGTGAATAATTCTTTGTACCGTTTGTATTGTCGAATAATTTTTACGTTACATTCCTTGGGCACTAAAACAACTTGCTTTCATACCAAGCACTATAGTTTTCCATAGTCAATTCCCAACTGTCTTTGTAAGCTCGTTCTCCCAATTTTATTGATTTGACTGATTTTTCACTCATACTGAAAATAAAAAATAAAAAAAATACAACAGAATTGAGAACTCCATTAATCCAATAAATGGAGTAGTGACACATTTCAGTTGGGACAATTTGAGATCGTACTTAGAGATCATTGTCATCTTGTGGCTCCCAACCCATTTTGTTGGTGGTTGCACAGCCGTGTAGGGCAGTGTGAGGACGTGCGTTGTTTTGCTGGAAAATGACACATCTCCTCCGTGATCCACGACGTTTCTCTCTCAAGGCAGACCTCAATTTGTTCAACAGCCTATCTGCGTCTTCCATTGGGTGTTTATTATACGTCGTTCTTCGAGATAATCACAAAAAAAACCAACACCTACAGCGACCCCACAGAGTCAACATGACTTTTTCTGCTGATGCGGCCATAACGGTGTTTCGACCACTTTTGAACTGTTCTAATCACTTTTAAAAATCCTCGCGGTTCTTACAACTCTCACCATATACTTAAGTCATTCTAGAGTATTAACTGATTTTTCCAGACCAAAATGTCTCTTGACCTACGTATTTTGCTTGCAAGGACGCACCGCATTTAAGTGATTCAATTTTATTTAAGCGCACTTGCTCGGAAGAAGTCGTCATACTTGTCGTTATACTTTGTTCTTTAGTGTCGATAGATGTTGAATTCTTTAAGCCCCGATATTGCCACATTACATAATACATAATGCTGTGTAGTCTTGTTCAATCATAAAATATTTGGTTGGGAACGTCGTTTTAAAAGCATGATGTTAACTTTCTATTTTTGTAGAGACCTGCCATTTTAGTGTCACGAATTTTTAAGAACAAAGGAAAATAATTGTATGTATTATATTTTTTTACTCTGTAAATAGTTTTTGTAAAATAACTTCACTTGTAAACTAATATTAATCCGAGAAATCCAAGTATACGAATGGGGCCCAGTCCCGGTGAATTCGGGTGAGCGGGACTCTGCTGCAATTTTTTTTTTCTTTTTGGAAACTTCCTTTTCAGGACTCTGTGTTCTGCGAATGGCCAAGACCAAGCCAATGTTACAAATTTAGTGTGCGAGATTTCTGAAGCAGTTTAGAACATACGTGTTAGAATTAGTGCAGGCTCCAGTAGTTTGAAGTGCTTGGATAGGAAAACCCTTTTTCGCAATGGGTTTGCTCCCAATTTGCCTGGAGTTTAAGTGGAATATTTGCTTTGAGTGTGCAACAAATGTATTCTTTAATTTTTTAAAATCTGAACGTTTTACGTTAAATACTAAACGAATGTCATGATATGAGAACAGATTCTGAGGTCGAACACAATAGCATTTTTTATATATAATGTATAACCGGGGGACAACGAATAGGATGAACGTTTTTATCTTTTTCACTATATATTTTTAGTACACAGCAACAGATGTAAGTCATATTAAACTTCAATATGTCAGCAGATCACAAGGACACCAGAAGATAATGCCTATAGTCTTCCATGTATTTCGATAAAAGTGGATGTTTTAACGAAAGTTGTTATTTTCATCCTTGCAAATGTCAATTCCGAGTTTTTGATTAGTAAGCTATTTTTAATACCGTGTCAATACCAACTTTGACTTTGTAAATAGTGTCTTTCTTGCCTTAAGGCACCAACGTTCTAATGCAAGTGTTCTCTCTTTTCAGTTCCAGAATTTCGTCGTCACGTGCGCTACCTCACTGATCCACGAACTTTTCAATGTTCAGTCTGTGAGAAAGAATTTGCTCGAAAACAAAGTTTTCATGAGCACATGCGCACGCACACTGGAGAAAAACCTTTTCAATGTTCCATCTGTGAAAAAAACTTCAGTGTAAAGGGAAACTTAAATATCCACATGCGTACGCATACTGGAGAAAAACCTTTTCAGTGTTCTATCTGTGAAAAAAACTTCAGTGTAAAGGGAAACTTAAATATCCACATGCACACACACGCTGGTAATAAACCTTTTCAGTGTTCTGTCTGTGAAAAGAGCTTCAGTGCAAAGGGGAATTTACATAGACACGTGAGCACTCACACTGGAGAAAAACTTTTTCAGTGATCCATCTGTGAAAAATATTTTAGACTGAAAGGGAACTTAGATACCCACACTTTGGTAATAAACCTTGCCAGTATTCCATCTATGAAAAGTTCTTCGGTATAAAGTGAAACTTAGTCAGACAGTTTTTTAGTGTTAAGTTATCCCTTTAAAACCGGTATTATTATTCGAAAATTGTGGGTTTTGCGTTTATTTCGTATAGTTGTTTCGGTGAAGTTTTTTTTTGTCTGTCTTGATTTACGTGTTACTGCGTGGTACGTTAATGCACGCTAGGCTGTTACACTGCCATTTTGTGATACATTCAAAACAGTGGTCCAGTATAACAAAGTGGCTTCAATATGGTACACTATTTTTTCTCTCTGCTTCATCCACCCCTCATCATCTACACTTCCCCATCCGGAACTTTTTTAAGAAGATTATGTTTACCGATGCGGCAACATTTACGATTCACGGTCAGGTGAATCTACGCAACATGCACTACTGGGCAGTGGACAATCCTCGCTGGCTTCGTGAAGTTGGGAACCAAAAGCAGTGGAGTATTAATGTCTGGTGCGGTATTCTTAACGACACCATCAAAGGTCCCTATTTCATGGATGGAAATGTGACAGGAAACAAATACGCAAGATTTCTTCGTGAAACATTCCCGCTGCTTCAGAGGGAAATTCCCCTGGATATGAGAAATTGTATGTGCATGCAACACAACGCGCTTGTGGCTAGGCAAGTGCTGAATGGGAAGTTCCCCTGCTGATGGATTGGGCGCGGTGCTGTAGCAAACTGGCCGGCAAGGCCACCTGATCTTACGCCCCTGGACTATTTTCTATGGGGAACGATAAAGAACGAAGTTTACTCACAAGTACCAACGGCATCTGAAGATCTGAGGCGCCGCATTACCGCATCTTGTCATGCCATATTACGTGGAACTCTGGATTCTGTTTAAAGGTCTCCTTATAAGCGTCTTAAAATGTGTATATCCGTTGATGGTGCACATATTGAGGACGTGTTATAAATCAAGCTATTTCTGGAATTGTTAACTTACCTTTTGTGTCTGTATTTTAAAGTATTTTTCTTACTTTTATTTACACGATATTTTGTACCGGCCGAGGTTTTCAGTCTTTCAAAGAGTAAACGTTTTGTTGCTGACAGCACACGTATTTATTAATTCAGAACATGTTCACTCTCCAATCTTCCCTTGCTTTCTCTACGGTTAATAATTCAAATATTTTCTCAAATGTTGTAGTGTTTAATTAATTAAAAACATTATCTTGTGTTGAACAGATTTGCTCAGAACATGGCTATGGGTGAATACATTGTCTCCGGGACTGAGAGGGCGTAGCCTTAAAGAGCAAATCGAGGGTTTTCGTGAGCTCCTTTGCACATCACATTGCATTACTACATTTACCGCAGGGTCGACGCAACGGAAGGGAATGGCCTCGCCGCATATCACCCGGAATTTCTTGTTCAGATTACGGAAACCAGCAGTCGGCGTGCGTATTTAAAACTCTTTATTTCTCGAAAATTTTGTTATGTAACATATGGCGATATGCATATTAATGAACTCGTCTCTTCACGCTTATTATAATACGGTGAATAAATCTATAGGGTTCCGTTTAAAAAATCGAAGTTGGGTCAATATCTCTGCAATAAAAAATGAAATAGAATAATATTATGCATGACCATATGTGCCCCTTTCATAAAGCAGTTTTAGTGAAAACCACATCTCAGTATCTGCAACGGTTTAGGAGAAAATTGAAGGGAATATTTTAGGTGGACCACACGGCAATATCGAAGTTATCTTAGTCTACATTAGCTCTTAATTTTAATTATTGATGAAATCAAAACACATTTCTTTCAACAATTCTATCGAGATCTCTTATGTTTATTCAACTTTTCAATGAAAAAGAGAGTAATACCTGCCCGATAATGTATTATTGATTCAACGAATTCGAGTGATATTACTAGATTCTTCTAGGAAAGGATCATAAAGATAAAAAATCACGTTCACTAATGTGATACTTAGACGTCACGTAAGGTGCGTCGGCATATTGTGGGCAACGGGCCACATACGCAAAATGTGTTTAGAGAGCGCCAAGCGTGTATCTTACCTGCCATCTAGATGCCGGCATTGAGCTCATCAGGGGTGAGCGCTCTAGGTCGAAGGATTGCATTTTGTCTACTAGTTAACGAAATGATGGGATTTTATCAACTGCAGCTCCATGAGCGGCGGGAACACTAATGTTAAAGTGAAACGGTCATTAAATACACTTATTCTCCTCTCTCTGCAGCAATTTCCAGTCCAGTTTATTGTTTAACTGATGACGGGTGAAACAATTTACAAAAAAAAAAAATGGTGGAGATGTTTGGAGGAGTTCCGCCAAAACACCGTGGAAATGGCCCCGTGTGCAGTGAGATGAACCCGGGGCTCTCGCAGGCTGCACCAGAGATGTCAGCGGCCGATCGCGACCACGCAGGGAAAAGGGGTGTCGCCCAAATCGGTGCTTGGATCGGGAATCGGTCAGACGTTCCCGTTTTGCATCCGTACGGAAGAACAGATTGCTTGGGGAGGGGGGTGCTGTTTCCATTAATTCGAAACAAGCTTTAAGAATGATATATAATTGAGTAATTTATTGTCTAAAGCTAACACCGAGTTTCTACCTAACAACCAATACAGTTAATTGTATTTTTGTTGGGGTTCTTTTCGTTTAAACAATATGCTTTATCCGCATGATTCTCGTTTCAAGATGCACATCTAAATATCTCACTGAATGTATTTGCAGAAGGTTATTTCTGTTCAATTGCACTGGAGGAAACTTTTTTCTCTTCGTAGCGAAATCAGTCATTTGTATCTCGTATTTTTGTTCCCTATATCAAGAAAGAAAATATGACATATGAGATTTCAGATTCGCAAATATGTTTAACCTCTGCGAAGTACAGTTACAATGGCCTTAACTAACACGTTCTTTTCTAACATTGTGCGTTGTCCAACATTTTCTGTAATATAATATAATTATTGTTATAATTTTTTATGGTCGCGAGTAGGCCGACTTGGAACACGTGTGCAATCACCCCTGCTTTACCGGAGCCCAGAAATATTATCGCGTTGGTTTGTGCACGTAATTCTTTGCAGGGGATCAGCATTTAGCTGGATCCGATTTTTATACCCTGGTTTTATGAACCTTGGGGGTATGGAAGATGAAATTGTGTTGATTATGAGGGGTGAGCGAACAACACACACACACACACATACAAACGCAAATACACCCGTGCCCGAGGCAGGACTCGATCCCGCGGTCTTCTGGTCCGAAGCTGCTACGGCACTACTGCCTTAGCGATTTCGGCCATCTAATAAGCTTTATTATTAATAATAATAATAATAACAATTTTCCTAGCTGTTGACGTCCAGAAACACTATTGAATCAGTCAATCAAAACGTAGTTTTAACAATGAACCCATTTCTTGTCTGCGTTGTCGGTCCCTTTTCAAGTAGTGCAACCACAGACGTTTCCCCTGGAGGCGATGACGTAATGAGAGCAGCGTCGACCTTCGTGCACGGCTGCGAGCGCCGCTTCCGCCCCTGATAACGACGACGGAAGTCGCAGCTGATGTGAAGCCAGCTGCCCACAACGCTAGAGTGCGATAGAGAACTGGAAAATAAACACCACGTTCCGAGACAGATTTTATAAACATACTAATGATTTTGGGCACGTCAACTGCTACTGTCAATGGTTCCGTTGGTGTAGTGAAAGTTTTGTCACGGATGGTAGCAGTGATCTTCTCCTGCTGGATGACGAGATTCGGTTCCGACTTAAACGTCGCCTGGCAAGGGACTTCCACCTCCGGGTATTTCCTCCCAGCGGAGCACCGCCCCAGCCGGGGCAAGCTCTAAGCTCGCGACTGATCTTATGAGATTCGGATCCAACTTAAACGTCGCCTGGCGAGGGACATCCACCTCCAGGTATCTCCTCCCAGCGGAGCACCGCCCCAGCCGGGACAAGCTCTAAGCTCGCGACTGATCTGATGAGATTCGGATCCAACTTAAACGTCGCCTGGCGAGGGATTTCCACCTCCGGGTATCTTCTCCCAGCGGAGCACCGCCCCAGCCGGGACAAGCTCTAAGTCCCCGACTGATCTGATGAGATTCGGTTCCGACTTAAACGTCGCCTGGCAAAGGATTTCCACCTCTGGGTATCTCCTCCCAGCGGAGCACCGCCCCAGCCGGGACAAGCTCTAAGTCCCCGACTGATCTGATGAGATTCGGATCCAACTTAAACGTCGCCTGGCGAGGGATTTCCACCTCTGGGTATCTCCTCCCAGCGGAGCACCGCCCCAGCCGGGACAAGCTCTAAGTCCCCGACTGATCTGATGAGATTCGGTTCCAACTTAGGCGTCGCCTGGCGAGGGACTTCCACCTCCGGGTATCTCCTCCCAGCGGAGTACCGCCCCAGCCGGGACAAGCTCTAAGTCCCCGACTGATCTGATGAGATTCGGATCCAACTTAAACGTCGCCTGGCGAGGGATTTCCACCTCTGGGTATCTCCTCCCAGCGGAGCACCGCCCCAGCCGGGACCAGCTCTAAGCTCGCGACT
This sequence comes from Gryllus longicercus, assembly GCA_038098605.1. NCBI lineage: Eukaryota > Metazoa > Arthropoda > Insecta > Orthoptera > Gryllidae > Gryllus > Gryllus longicercus. The sequence goes on from JAZDUA010000215.1 coordinate 449,347, forward strand.
GATCTGATGAGATTCGGATCCAACTTAAACGTCGCCTGGCGAGGGATTTCCACCTCCGGGTATCTTCTCCCAGCGGAGCACCGCCCCAGCCGGGACAAGCTCTAAGTCCCCGACTGATCTGATGAGATTCGGTTCCGACTTAAACGTCGCCTGGCAAAGGATTTCCACCTCTGGGTATCTCCTCCCAGCGGAGCACCGCCCCAGCCGGGACAAGCTCTAAGTCCCCGACTGATCTGATGAGATTCGGATCCAACTTAAACGTCGCCTGGCGAGGGATTTCCACCTCTGGGTATCTCCTCCCAGCGGAGCACCGCCCCAGCCGGGACAAGCTCTAAGTCCCCGACTGATCTGATGAGATTCGGTTCCAACTTAGGCGTCGCCTGGCGAGGGATTTCCACCTCTGGGTATCTCCTCCCAGCGGAGCACCGCCCCAGCCGGGACCAGCTCTAAGCTCGCGACTGATCTGATGAGATTCGGATCCAACTTAAACGTCGCCTGGCGAGGGATTTCCACCTCCGGGTATCTTCTCCCAGCGGAGCACCGCCCCAGCCGGGACAAGCTCTAAGCTCGCGACTGATCTGATGAGATTCGGTTCCATCTTAAACGTCGCCTGGCGAGGGATTTCCACCTCCGGGTATCTCCTCCCAGCGGAGCACCGCCCCAGCCGAGACAAGCTATAGCTCGCGACTGATCTGATGAGATTCGGTTCCGACTTAAACGTCGCCTGGCGAGGGATTTCCACCTCCGGGTATCTCCTCCCAGCGGAGCACCGCCCCAGCCGGGACAAGCTCTAAGCTCTCGACTGATCTGATGAGATTCGGTTCCGACTTAAACGTCGCCTGGCGAGGGACTTCCACCTCCGGGTATCTCCTCCCAGCGGAGCACCGCCCCAGCCGGGACAAGCTCTAAGCCCCCGACCGCTCTCCCGGCCTCTGTGCTAGTGCAGTGCATATTTTCTTCCTCGGGAGGAGGAGTTACTCGTTACCAGGTATCTCCCACCAGCGGGGCACCGCCCCAGCCGGGACAAGCTCTAAGCTCGCGATTGACCTGGCATGTGTGGTAGTGTAGTGCATGTAGAAGCATGTGCGTGTGTGTTAGGAAAAGAGAAGAGATTAGAAAGAGGAAGGAAAGAACGCGCGCGGTCCGTGGCCTGTTTCTTAGGGCACAGTTCCAGGATTCCCTTGACGTTGATCAAAGAAACGTCGAGGAATTGCCGATCAGGTCAGTTGGCTAGGATTCTCCTCCTAGACGAGGCTGAATTCCTCCTAGTTGAATAGCTAGCGTCGAAAATCCGCCTCAGTAGGAACTCTTGGACGGCGCTGCAGAGATAGGGGCAATGATGGCACTGAGCTACGTCAGTCGATTATGTTTTCGAAATAAGGTGATATGGTTCAGACACATCTAAGAAGTCATCAAGTGACTGGAAATTAATGCATGGATGGATTATAGTCATTAATGAATCGAAAAGCGCAGTTTTTAAATTGAATTAGAACCAATGCTTTAGATTGAGGAAAATCAATGACGGGGCGTAGCAATTCCAAGCCAAATTTTTTTTTATCAAAGGCATTTTTTGTGAACGTAATTTAAGATTAGTTAATCTCTAAAATGTACAGTCGGAATTGAAATTCGTCTAGAGCATAATTCAATAACACTGTAAAAAAGCCATTTTGTAGCAGGTAAATCTATATGTATTTTATACTGTTTTCAGTGTACTTATTCAAAATATGTAAAAAAAATTCTCTACACGTTTAAAAATCATCATTACGTTTTCACGTCCCGTCCGGTTGATTATTTTGGCTTATATTTCAGGGAAATATTTAATTTGGTATTCGCAAGACAAGTTAATTTTCAGGCGTATTTGTTGCGTATTTGAATTATTTATTTCAGAAATCCGTTAAATGCCAAGGTTTAAAAACCGCGTAATTGGCGGGATATTGTTTCCAGAGGACTGACTCATTGTTTCGTGCAGAAATTAAATATGTGCGACTCCCGCAATGGAGTGAAGACCTTAAAAATCGTGTTTAGAACAGAAACCTGTCGTGCGCCGTCTAGTGGGGTTTCAGCTCCAAACTAACAGGAAATAGCGCGAATAATCACATGAATAATTATTTAGTGTAATAGTTATAGTAATTAATGAAACGAGGGAATAAAGAGGGGTATAATTGCACGAGTTCAAGAAAAAGCGATTACAGGAGCGAGTTTTCTTATTTAACACGACTGCAATTACATCCGTTTATCCACATGTTACATTCAACATTTTTTGTTTCCAATTTAGAATTTAAATTTTAAAAAATTCAAGCACGTATTTACCATTTGAGGCATACAGTTGATGACGTATTGCAGGAAATATTTGCAAAGGGAAGGTACTGAACATATTGGGGTTAAAATATTAGAAGAAGCTGACAGTCATGAAAACATTCCTTCCCCCAAAAACGAAAGACAGGTATACCTCGTGTATAAATATTGGAAAGTAAAAACAAAACTAGTCACTTCTGACACAATTTTGCTGTAGCGTATATTTCATCTATCAGGTAAACACACGTGACGTTTACATTTTTCAATCTTGTATTTCCAAGACCAAATGTTTGACATGTAAAACATTTAATTTATTCATGTTAAATATTGTATGTTGATCCAATAGTCAGCTAGCTTAATGTTTATTCCGCCAATTTAGTTTTATTCATTCGTTGTTTGTATGTAGTTGTAGGTACGTAATCTGTGATGTATATTTTGGTTCATGTTTCGTGGCCTGTTGAAAGTACCTTTGCTTCGTCTGTGTTATAGTTTCTTAAACGATTTGGTGCCTTTTCTCAATGCTGATTAGTAGGTGTGGAGCTTTAAATGGCCGATTGTATTTTAATTGCACGCATGCTAATAACATAGAGGTAATCAACGATTTTTCATGGAGTTAATGAACGTATTTAGTTAACTAAACGAAAAAAGTAATAATTCTAATAATTATTATTATTCCTATTGAAATGCAAGAAACTTTAAAAGGTTTGGATCAGCACCACCCCAGCGGCCAGTTAGGTTACACGTTCGGAAGGGGAGTTTAGAAAGAGGTACTGGAAATGCCGCTGAGATACATATCTGGGATTCTAATAATAGGCACATTGTTCTCAGTTTGTAAGTAGAATCCATTCAGAGAGGTGTTTTGAAGTTGCTTTTGCAGCTTGTGGTAGAAAAAGCAATTTGTTGTGTTAATGTGGTAGAAAAAGCAATTTTTTTGAGAAAACATGTCTAGTTCTGAAGATGAAACTAAGTAAAAGGAGACATGAGGAAAGATAAGATGATTTAGTGACACTGAGACCTTACCTATTTGGCTATGAACAATTTTATTTTGCATTGACCAAGCAGGTGAGGTTGATGTTCTTTAAGACGAAAAACGATTCTCATTTTTCAAGATTTTGATAATCAAGTGATGATTTCGTTACAAATAACGTTTTATAAAACTGATATTACATATTAAGCTGATGTTACAATTCTATTATTACATAATTCAGTGTACATTTATCAATTTATTTAATACGTTAATTATCTTTTGTTTTTTAAAATCCAAGTCTTCACACGATGTTTTATAATGAGTGCTAGTGTGTTATTATTATTATTGTATCATTTATTTTAACGCCAGTAACTTATTTATGTTCTTTAAAAAAATAGTTTTCTGTTATATTCATTGTAGCTTTAAGAAGGGAGAAATTCACGACCTCGAAACATCGCACAACGAACTTTAGTTAAAGAAGAATAAACATTAAGTTTATATTTATTTAATTCTGTGTTTTTTTTATAAATGTTTACTTTAGTCTGACAAAAAACTGTGTCCAAACTCATCAAATATGAGTGAATGGTAATAGAGGACAAATTCCTGTGATAATTTTATGTATAAATATAGTTGAAGTTTAATACAAAGTTGAGTTTTATTGTTATTTTAAGTTGAATATTAATATTTCCAAAATATCCAAATATATTTTAAAAAATAGTTTTAAATTCTAAGTCTTAAAACTATTTCATCCAACATTATGACTTCTGCCGGCCTGTCTGTCAGTTAATGGTCGGTCTTTCTTTTCGAACCTGTCATACACGTTTAAATATTGGAACTATAGATTTATATGTCAGTGCAATGTATTTCTCAGTTTAAGATTTCTAATCATTTTCTATATTTGTTTTCGAATTGTAAGTAATTACATATCGTGCGATTATACAGAATTTTCTTAAGTGTGAAAAGGAGTGGAACATAACATTACACATTAACACAAGTGTTAAAGAGAATTAGAGTGTGATATATTTAATTATTATAGTTTTATTATTGATATATTTTTTATCAATTTGTATTTGGTTTTTCAAATAGTCGTTTTGCGAAATAAATATTATTCGCGCACGTTTTCTTGAGTTGCGAGAGGAGTGGGGAGGGTCTTTTTTTATAACCAAATGAAATTTACATCAAATTTGTTCATTTTTCGAAGCAAAATAGTTTCGATTCCACGGGAGCGAACATTTCTGTTTATTAGATTTTGTCAACAACGCTCGTTGCTATCATTCTTCATTCAACTAATGTGGGTAAAAGTGGGGGAAGGAATTGCGGAGCTCAAGAAATCGTGCGCGTATAATATGCGGATCTTACACAGCGCACGTTTTCGCTTTGACATAGCTTTACTACTACAATAGTCAGTAGCACAGTCGTTATTGGTTTGTTATTATAATATTTTTGTTATATTATTTGTTTTTTAAAATTCTTTATTGTCGTTGAACGACAATTTGCAAACAAAGACTTTAAACAATACATTGAAAACGGTCAAAATACAGTCTTTTGGAGGGTTGTTTAGGAAGAAACACCTAATTAACAAGTAATAGTAATTTTGTAATTTACAACAGTAGTTAATTTTAATGGATATGTAATAGACATTTTATTGTAAAGAAATAAAATTATATACAAAGTATGAAGAATATAGACGATCTGGATCTAACCGCTAGCTCGTGGTTACAAGCAGATGCCTGCAAAACCTGTATCCAGCCACTCAGCGTTAACCGGTTGACCTGGTACTGTATGATACCACCTGGTACCTGGCCTGATAATGATGGATAGAGGGCGGCACTACAAACACGGAATGGCCAGTCGTAGGCTTCGCCAATCAGAAAATATGCTCCATCTAAATTTATGAATTAATTAATTTGAAAAAATCAAGGTCGCGTCCATTTTGGTCAGTGACCCAACCGAGGAAGATACTAAAGAAGTAGCAGCGTCATTGGAGAACGTTTTATAACGTTCCTCCTATTCGCGATTATTTTGCACCGCGTTGGGCAGATATTTTGTAATATTTCTGTCGTGTTATATATGTATCTTTCTATTAATTACTTTATTTATCCAATTATCTTTTTGTTAAACTTCTTTAAACTGTGGCGACCATTTCTAACTAGTTTAATTTCCGAATCATTCCAGGCTCTATAGGAAGTATTATTGGTAAGAATATATTCTCTGTGTTAAACGTAACTGGAACTCTGCTATTTCTTTGTCTCACATCGAAAGATGACCTCAAGCCCTGACTTGCAGATTAAACAATCGGTGCGAAGGAGGAACTCGCCCATGTATTTCCACCAAGATCACTACCTAATGTCTGCCAGCGGGGGGATTCCACCTCAACATATCTCCTCCCAGTAGAACTCGACTCCAGACGGGACAAGCACTAACTTCCGACCGGACTCCGGACATGGTGTGGTAGCGTAGTGAACGTATTACTCGCGCAACGTTTCTTGAACGATGACCTTGATCCCCCTCCCTTGTGCAATAAACAGTTGAAGGCAAAAGCTCGCAGCGGGCACTGATGACAACCTTCCAAGCATTAAAACTTCGTTGGCGCGAAACAGAAGCTAGTTAACGCCAGTTGCTTTCATAGTGCAGAACCCCTGTTCAAGTTTATTGTCAATATCAAAAGAAATGGCTGAGTCAAGTCCAGGTCCTTCAAGGGAGTCACCTAAAACTCCCGAAAAAGTTAAGCACAAGATGCAGTTTTGACTTTCATTTCACAAACGTTGGCATTACTTAAAATACTCTAGCGGCCGACTTTGTTACTAATGCCCCCACTCCACCCGAAATCGTCAATCCATCGTTCAAGAAAAGTTGCCCGAGTAATAAGAGCAAGTGCGTGTGAGTGAGGGCGAGAGAAGAGATTAGGAAAAGGAAAGGGGAAGGGGAAGGCACGAACGCGTGTACTGTTTCTTAGGGTTCAGTTCCAGGATGATCAGAGGTTCCTTGATATTAACCAAACATCGTGAAATCACCGATCAGGTCGTTTGGCGCGAATGCTCCTCCAGGAAGTGGCTGAATTCGACGACATAGTGAAATACACAGCTAGTGCCGAAAGTTCGCCGCTGTCGGGAGCCTGAGACGTTGCAGAGACAGCGGCAACGCTGGCACGGAGCTAACTGAGCCTGCGACATATTCGAACTGCGGTCGACCTCAGAGACGTCTGACCAGGCATCAGCTGACCGGAAATTAATGGAAATCGCAGTTTCTAAACAGAATTAGAGCCGATGCTTTAGATTGCGGAGAAAAAAGTAATATCAAGGTGATTGATTTGAAATACACAGCTAGTGCCGAAAGTCCGCCGCTGTCAGGAGCCTAAGACGTTGCAGAGACAGCGGCAACGCTGGCACGGAGCTAACTTAGCCTGCGACATATTCGAACTGCGGTCAACCTCAGAGACATCTGACCCGGCATCAGCTGACCGGAAATTAATGGAAATCGCAGTTTCTAAACAGAATTAGAGCCGATGCTTTAGATTGCGGAGAAAAAAAGTAATATCAAGGTGATGAATTTGGAATGTTTATTAATTTAAGCGTATCTTTCAGGGCTTATAGGCCATTCTAATTTCTAAAATTTATAAGGTTTATCTTAATGGATACGCGCGCGGTGTAGCCGACTTTTATTATTCTCTTAATTATAATATGCAAAATAATTATCACTTATTAATGTTTTTGGATTGTCTATTTAGTTGTTATTTATTTTTCGTATCTTTTAATTGGAGACAATCATTGGATTCATTAAATCAGAATCACTTCACTTGAAAACCTATATTTTTGGATTCAATTAAAATTATTTTTCAATTAATTTTAAATGTACTACGTTTCGCAATATGGTTTATCGCTTCCTCAGGTACAATTTCATGTCAATGCGGTTGTCATATAATGTTCACACATGTAACATAAGCAATAGTTTTAACATTAACATTCATAATGTGATATATTTATGAAATAATAACATTCATAATGGGATATATTGAATGGAATTTATTTCTGGATGTTCCATTTATTTGTGAAATTATCGTTGCTGGTCTGTATGATATACTAGAAATAAAAAAAATGTTTTTTATAGTTTTTGTTCATTTACTATTTCATTTTTTTCCCCAAACAAATTACTTACGAACTCGACAGCAAAGATAAAACGTTATAGTCAGATTTCTGCTTTACTGACTTCCGGAGCATCTATAACTGTTTATTTTTTATTGAATTAGGATGAAACTAATTATGGTTTTATTTGGTTGTAAGTCTTCATTTAAAAGAAAATGAAACATTTATGAATGAACTTAAAATACATTGGAGACATGGCGAAAAATAATTGTATGTATTCGAAAAAAGCGACAGTGTTCCATAAAGAACCTCTTCGAAGAACTTTCATGAAACCACAACATTGCAAACTGAAAAACAGTTTCATTTATGGCAATATGGCGCTTTAGGAAGAATTGGTAAGAAAATATGCGCCCATCGACTGAGATGTGTTGATGTAGACGGTGTAATATTTTTACATAACCCTTACTAAGGGACGAGAAAGTATGTGGTTGTTTTAACACCACTTGTTTTAAACGAAAAAGAGAAATTATCACACAAAAGCCGAACCTGTTCTTGCTATTAATGCAATGTAAGGTAACTCGCTTTCAAAAGAAATGTTCTACTAACAATTTGAGTGAGATATTCTGTATTTAGTACTATAACTATAAATATCTTTAGTGTCACGTACTGTTTAAAAAAAACTTGAAATGTCGAGTATTGTCCTTCTAAGAATGGATATGGAACTACTGTCTTATTTCCCACGTAGTTGGCGAGGAAAGCTTTCGAGCGCCGTTGCGCAGAGGGTAAGCGAGCGTGTGCGCTCTGCTCGCCAGGAGGTACATTTTTCGCATGATCCGAACATTTGGGAATCCGAACAGACCACACCCGCAATTAGTTGGAAAGACCGGTGTTTTGTTGTGTTTCAAGTTAGCTTCTCACGGGAACCGCAGCATATGGTTTGCCAGTGAACAGGAGGTCCACGGGTGGTGGTCACGTGGTCGCGTTCTTTCGCAGATATACTTGCTGTTATTTCTTTGGCGGCGAGATGTCTAAATAGTGCTGTATGGAAGGCAAGTACATATTCCTTGGAATTGTTTGTGTAAAGGCTATATCCGAATAAAAAAATGAAAAGTTCTTATAACCTATATCGATAATCGCAATACTCATATGAAAGAGAATATAAAATGGCGAGGATCGCAAAAAAATTGCTTCCTAGTTGATCTGTTGCAGAGATACAATTCATTATTAAAATTATTTATATTGTTGGTAAACAGCAGGTCAAAGCTTGCGGTGGACACAGGTTCGACCACGTTTTGCTTTGAAAGTCTTGTGAATAGCTTTATTTGTTTTACTTTCTCGCTACCGTTAACGCAGTAGAGAGAAAGTTATATAATGCCGCAGAAAAAAGGGTGAATTTTCGGCCGGAGAACTCTTTATCACTGGGCCCCCCTTGTTTTTGTCGTCGTGAATTTTACTTTGCGACCCATTTGCCTATGTTTGTCTGGTCTGACTTTCAGGTTTGCTGCTTGAAAAATGCTGAAGTAATGCATCATACTTCATTGTTTTTACATCGCCGCGCTGAAAATAATAGTACCGTTTCCACCGCTGATTTGATTTAATTATTGTTTGTTTTGTGTGTAGACCTTGCTAGCCAATTATTCCCTAAATTGGCTTTAAACATAGTAAATTTAAAACAAAAAACGTATTGACTTTTTGAGAGTTGTCCAGAAAGAAACCTATTATTAAAGAACATTCTTTACTTCATAATACAATGAATTTTAAATTAAAATGTTAAGCTAGACAACTTACGGAAAAATATCATAAACATTATGGCAGATGTTGATGATTAATTCTGGAAAAGAGATTTGAAATTTTGCCAAGATAAAATATTCTACCACAAGGACAGGAAGGAAGATAGTAATAAATTTTTCATGGTAAATTGAAAATCCAATTTTTAAGGCTTCAATAGAAATTGGTTATTTCGAATAAATTATTTTCACTTTCTGAAATTGGTAATTTGAAATACATTATTAAATTTATTATTGGCTAAATTACACATCGTATATTTCTGATGCATTAATGTTCGTGAATAGACAGAAAACATGAAAACACTTAATTCAATGGAAAAAAGCAATTTTTTTACACCTAGGTATTTATTAAAAGAATATATCTATTTTTCGCGCGTCCGTATACTTTTTTAGTTTTTATTTATCAAGTGATAGGTGAATTGTTTCATATATGTTACCAGTACTGTGAGAAAGTTCGCGGTGTTATTCGACCAATAGTTTTTATACAACACTCAAACTAGAAATTAGCACGCGAAAGTCAAACATTTCAAAATATTTACGCATCACTACAGGTTCGAAAGAAATATGCATCGATTAGTGAGTGAGAGTATTCCGCGTAGGTATAGTGAAAAGTATTGTCTTGAACCGTAGCTTCTAAAGTGAGGTTTAGGTATTTTCGCTGTTCACTTAGAACCACTGTCCTCTTTCTCCCGTAGAGTTGGCGAGGAGAGCTTTGGAGCGCCGTTGCGCAGAGGGTAAGCGAGCGTGTGCGCTCTGCTCGCCAGGAGGCGCCCTGGTCGGTGCTCCTCTACGTAACGTTTTGCTTCTTTCTGCCTACGTCGCCTGCTGACTTCTTCCCTCTCTTGTCTCTCCGCAGCATCCTCGTGACGAGGCCCAGGTAGCCCCCTTCAGGCGCGGCCATCCAAGTGACAATCACCGCCCGGAAGAAGTCCGTGACGTAACCGGCTGCGCGATAAGCCAAGTCAGTGTCCTTTACAGACTCATCATTCACGGTGTACATGTCTGAAATATCTATGACATATTTGTGTGTTGTGAACCACAATATAACCTCCGTGAGCAGTTCAATGCCTCCGGAAATAAGGACCATTTTAATATACAGTTTAATTCTGTAACAAAACAGACGAGAAAATATTAGTATTTTACTAATAATCTTAGTATTTTAGAAAATGATCATATTATATCTTACGTTTTCGCATCGAGTGTAGTGCCACTTCTGTTTCTCTCCTGTGGCGTCCGTCCATTGCCCGTCGCAGTGTGTGCCGTGGGAGGATTGTTTCCGTCTGTATGTCTTTGACCGAGTGGGATGTGGTCCTCCTCTCGGCGAAGTACAGAGTTGCCTCGCTTGAGGTAGTGTACCTTTCTCAAGGTGAGCACGAGGCAGATAATATTACAGACCACTAGGCAGCACACAGGGCCATAATAGAACAGTGCAGTTCCAGATTTCATGAAAGGAGCGCCAACATCAACTGACACATAATTGTATTTGAAAAAATAAAAATGTTAGCCTGAAATTACCCGAACACCAAAATCCTAGTTCCATAAATGAAATTAATAAAAAATGTTCTCTAAATTAATATGAGAATTTTACTGTTTTAAGAATGTCAATTTTTTGTTGGATATCCATTGAATGTTGTCACATTTTTAATCCGTTTTACCATATGCCTGATTGTGCTTGTGTGTGTGTGTGTGTGTGTGTGTATACAAGGTATAAAAAGTGTCACTTGTTACGGCACGTTACCTTCGTAGAAACATAAAATCAGAGTACGGTCATGGGTAATGAAAGGGTAGACTCTTTGGAAAGGTAAATTTGTTCAAAAACTGAAACCCTATGAGAGTAACAATAGAGTATATGGTATGGAATCCTTGAAACAACATACACGCATATGCGATTAACGTGATAGAGTTGCAACGCGTCGCCAGCAAGATACAAATGTTATAGGATAATAACTGCACAAAGTTAAAAAATAAAATCTAATAATATGACCCAGCAGCGGCAATGAGTGGTTCAGCTCAGCCAGCATGGTGCTGTTGCGTTGCATTGCTGCCAACGCGGCGCTGTGAAAGCAACTAGAGGTGCTGAAAGAGCACATACTTTCTCGCCCATATTTCCTTGCAAAATTACACGAGAAGAACTGAAATTATAAAAAAATTGTACAAGCCCCTATTTCAAAATTTATCTTTAAGGAACAGATTTCACTAAACGACAAATCTCTATCTTCAATATTTTAGTTCTAGGAAAACTTCTAGGACATTTTGACATTTTGCAATTTTCAGAAAATCAGGGTGTTCAACGAAAAAAAGAGCTGCACCATTCTCTTAATCGTTCTTTTAACTATTTAAAACAATATTTAATCAAAAACGAAGGAGCCATTTTTTTGAAAATTTGGGAATTGTCCCAGGAGCGTCATGTAATGTGCCCCCCAAAATTAAAATATAGATTTCAAATACAAGGGGCCGCGACATCGGTCAGATCAAATGGGGGAATATCACTCTTGGAGAAAATCGAATGAACGGTTTATCCGCTAGGGTTGTTCACAGACAGACAGGCGTTTTGCCGTCATTCGATTTTTCGATGTCAAAGACCCACAAAATATGTATTTTGGCTACACCACGTGTTAGAGGATTTTGTTTCTAAATTGAGCAACTGGATTTACGTTACCTCGGCCCTGTAAAAAGAGTTTTCCTGCCGAAAATCGCCGCTTTTTCGTGCAACATTACGTAACTTTCTTTTCTGAAGAAATTTCTTTCTTAAGCGCGAGAAAGTATAAGTCTTTATCTTGTTTCAGTTACAACCGATATTTTACTATCTACCCTTGTCAAAAACTATCATTTCTATCTGTATTCAGAATTGAATTTGTTAATGGGTTAGGTTAGCGGATCCAGAAAGTAAGAAAAACTTAACAGAAGACTCTTCGCGTGATAGTACATCACACACAATTGTAAGTGTTAATCGAAAAGATGCCGAAACTTACATTATGTATTAACTTCTCAGAAACATACCAATTAAATGCAAACATGCACATAAAAGTATGCATTTTAAAGGAATTTCCCCAAAACTATATAATTCCAAGTTTCGATGCTCTACGAAGCTTACCACATTCCCTGTCGCTATGGAAACATCAAAATATATCCGCACGCCCAAATGACTGGATATTAATAATTTTATTGTAATTTTCTCAAAAACAAAAATATTTTCGTCCACGTTCGGGTGTATTTCAACATTCTATGACCGTCCCAGCAAGTCCCAAAAAATCTGTGCAGCGACGTCAAGTTCAGTCAAAATAATTTCCTTAGAAGTTGTAAACGTTTGTGTGACCCACATGTCGTTCACAGACGTATTAAAAACTATTTGTGAACCACCTATGACTGAATGTTCAGGCTTCATATAAAGTACCCCTCAAAATCAAAATATCCATTTCAAACTCAGAAGAACTTTAGTTCCTTTAAATTGATCGAAGAATATCAAATTTTGAGAAAATTATTTGAAGGATTTTGGCATTAGCTTTAACTATGGACTGATAGTGGGATCGACGGGCAGAGAGACAGATGTTCACACAGACGTTTTACCGATAAAATAGCGGTATTTTGTTATGCGCCTTTTAAAAACCTTAATTTTTTAGTCGGCATAATACCTTTATAGGAGTCTGTTCCGGTGTAGTCGTCTATAAAAAGTTATACCGTTATTATGACGGCAGTTTCAATGGAAAATTATGTTGCTCACAGCATCCATACAGAGAAAATTACTTTCTTTCGTTAATCGCGTTGCGAAATGCTAAATGGTTCGTGATTTTTGGCAGTACGTAAATGCTATGTGACCATCTTACATGAAATTCCGTACGTGAGGTGAACCTCAGTAAATATTAAAAACATTAGTATGTAATTTCTTTTTATTGATAATATTCTTAGTCACTCAAAAGTATCACTTTAAAGAAATCATTAATAATTTGGGGTAACTTCAGAAGTAGAAGGAAAATTTAGTGAAATGTTGAAACCTAGTTGGTTTCTTACCATTTGATTAAAAAAGTAATTTGTAAAGCGAGCGAGTAGAGAATTTTATGACCTTTAATTTAATCAATGATTAAATGGTTATTACGAAAAAATACCTTAAAGTTTAAATGTTTTATTGGCTAATAAGAGTTGCCCGGAGTATTTCGAGGTGGAAAACTTAGTGTTTTCTTACTAATACCAATATAAAAAAGTAAAATAAAATCACCTTCTACTTCACCTTTTGCAAGGTGAAATAACATGTCGACAGTACTAGTAGAGCATAAAGAGAAAACGCTAATTTTGTCTTTCGATCCTTTTTATAAACTCTCATAATAGCAGACTGTGATAAAGTGTCATATTCGACTCAAGTCCATTATGATGATTGCCTTCCACTTACGTGTTGGATTTACGACTGGCTCAATGAAACACACTCTTGTCTCCATTAGCGACGGGGTGTACCAGGGATGTTGCTTCATGAACTCCGGTGGAATAAACAAGATAGAACACGTTATTGTGAGCACTGCAGGCAGGCCCCAGGCGAAGGCTGAAATTGCCAGGAATTTCTTTCCGCTTCCTTTGTCCAAGCGTGGCATGTGCAAACTACGAAAAAAAGAGAAACATTAGTTATTTATGGCAAAAGCTGATTCCGTTCCAATGAGAGATACGAAGGACTAGAGTTCTTTTTCTGTCCGTAACTCCAAGAGAGACGGGAAAAGAACATGAAATCACCAGCAATATAGGCAGCGACTTTGTAAATGCTGAAAAATCTCTTTCTGCTCCTTTTATTGAAGCGTGTCCATTGCAATGTACAGAAGAAATATAAATTAAAACAATGGTGCTACCATCGCACATTAGTATAGGCGCATTATGTTTGCACATTAGTATAGGCTACGTAATATTATAATAAAGCAATTTGTATCCATATAATCTCATCTCAGTCACCTTCCACAAAAGTTACTCTTTACCAGTCGTTGTGTATAACGTGCGAAAACTAACTCTTTTGAAGCTAATACGAGGATCAACATAAATTCGACAATAAAAACGGCGTACCATACTGCGAGAAACAGTATCGCTCAACAATAAGAAATAATTCTTTGAATTTCAAACTGCCTTGTTTCTATTGTCGTATTGCAATCTTCGGCAGTCGGGAGAACCGGGTTCGATGCCCAGGCCGGCCCTCCTGACCAGGGTTTTCGTGGATTCTCTTGGTCATAATGGGAATGCTGGGATGGTTCAAAAAGGTCACGATCGTCTCTCATCATCATCCTATCACTCAAAATAAACAATTCAAGGCTTAAAAACCTTGTCTTACCAAGGGATACAGCCCACGAAGGGTGATTCCCGTAATGACACACATTAACCTTTGTCCGGGGCAGAAAATGACTGGGCCTCGGAAGAGAACGTGTAGCGTTGTCACCAATGGTCGATACACAAAAAAGAAAATAACATTAATAACAATAATAATAATAAAAATAATATTTTTCTTCCAAATAATCGTATTCTCAAAGGCAGTAAACCCTAAAAAATACAGACTAGTAGAAAAAATATATAATACAACTAAAAAATAGTTTAAACCCTTAATAGACAAAGGAATATTAGAAGTGCTTAAATAGCACACACCTTCTGTCGTTATTGGAAACAATTACTCAATATTATAATCTTGCAATTTTTGCCCTACTAGCACTTCAAAAAAACATCACATGAAAATGCCCAAACAAACTCAAAGCGCGAAGCTTCTGCACTGAATATCTGCAACTATTTCGATAATTAAAACCCATGACCATTTCACACTAGTGCAAAAGAAACAAACCTGAATGAAACTCATCTGTTGAAATATTTGCAACACATTGTGCAGATAAGCAAGTGTAATTTCACGCATAAATTAAACATTGAGAACTGAAGGACATCCAATGTGGACAAGGACATCCAAGTGCAATTAGCACTACAATTCGAAAAGTTTGAAGAAAGAATTTCGAAGCGTTTCGGAGAAAGCGGAATTTTCAGCTTGTTTTAACAGAAAACTGTTGTGTTTTCAAAAATATTTATGACATTATTTAAAGCACATGTACTCTTTATTTAATTATATGAACAAACCACCGCTAATGTAATTATTAACGACGTGAGAGACAAGTCAGGAAGTAAATGTTTGTAATTAAAAAAATAATGTTTTTTCAAAATATCAAAGCTTTGACTCGTCAGATGGACAGAGATTTCTATAATTTGGAAAAAATCCTTCCCATGGTTTAGGCGCTAGTGGTGTTCACAGACGGACGGACAGTTGGACGGGCGGACGGACGTATTGAAAAGAAACACTTTCTTTTAGTAGGTATTAGGGGACCCCAAAACTTGTTTTTTCATAAAAATCGATTTTCCATAGCATTAACTTACATTATACTACGTATTCGTATACTCCGTATACACCTACGTATACAAGAAAGTAAAAATGGACTAGTGGTGCTAAAACAGCACGTACTTTCACGAAAAGTGCACCAATTTTCGAAAAACGTTACTTGACCTTATTTCAATGTCTATCTTTAAGGAACAGATTTCATGAAGCACAAAATTTTCAATATATTAGTTGTAGGAAGACTCCGAAAAAATTTCACCTTTAACCTTCAACATTCTCTTAAATGTCCATCATACTATTCAAGAACAAAATTTAATAAAAAACGATGGAGGTATTTTGTATGTTTTTTGAAAATTGGATTAATGTTCCATGGGGTTCATGAAATGTACCCCTCAAGATTAAAATATCGCTTGCAAATTCAAGGGGCCGCGCCATCAGCCAGATAGATTGGGAAATAACAATTGTGGAGAAAATCGGCTGGTCTGTTAAGCTATTGGCTTCGTCCTCAGACGGACAAACAGACGTTTTGCCGTCATTCGATTTTTCGGTATTAAGGGCCCACAAAACATCGAATCTAGCTACACCACGAATTAGAGGATTTTTTCAAAATTGATTAGCTGGATTTGTCGTTACGCGGGCTTTGTTATAAGAATTTTCCTACCAAAATTTTGCCGTCTTTTAGATACTTTTCTGTGTAAGCGGTAGACAGAAAGAAAAAAGAAAAGTGAATAGTTGCAGGAATAGCTTAATGTATATAAATTTACTTAGTAAAATAACAGTAAAAATTGTATGTGACGTATGGCGGAGAAGATCATCTGCAAGCGTTTTCTTGAGTTCCAGAATATTTCTATTCGTTTAATAATAAATAGTTGATATAGGAGTAAAAGTTCAAATTAAAGATAGGAAATTAATAATTATAAAACAAAATTTAATAAAATAAAAAATAAATTAAATTAAAAAAGCGCGAGATTTGCAACATTTGAAAAGCCAAACGTTATTGTTCCCAAGTTATAGGAAACTAATTTACAACGATAAATGAATTGCAGGTGTTATTTTCTGCATTGCTAACAAAATAGTAACTCCCCTTTACCTCTACTCCTACCAGTACAAGAAAAGGAGAGTTGAACGAAACGGGCGCATAGTAAAGCTACATTTACGTCCAGAAGCAAAACAAGGGGCCATCTCAGCATTTGCTGAATGGAACAGGGAAACTGGACAAAACCTGATGGAGATGGGGGTCATTGACCCGGAGGCTGAAGTACATTATTTGTGACAAGCATATGAAGTCTTTTTTTAGCTATACTCAACAAGTGTAAACTAATTCAGTATATATCACTGTTTTGCTAATATAAACATTATTTTTCTTTTTTATGATCAGTACAGTCTCTAATTGTACAGAAACAGTATGCACCACAAAATATTTTACATTTAACTTAAATTTGTCTACCGACTTCAATGGTTTAATGTCATCTGACAATGCGTTGGGAAGTAACGTACATGTATTATATGTGAAATTCTAGTAGTGAGCTGTTAATACGAACACTTGATAAACGTGTTTTCTACGACGCGTGCTATAATTATAAATATCAGTATTTCCTTAAAATATGTTCCCACTGTTAATAAGTCAATTTTGACTTACATTGCAGATTCGTAAATAAACTGGCAAGACAATGGTAAGGTTCTAAGCTCAATTATGTGAGGCTTACTGGAATCTCGGGGATGGCATTTTTTCATTATTCGAATATTTTACTTTTGCAATCAGAATGTCTGGGTAGTACATAATGCGTTTTCCCAGAATCTTAAGCCATATCTCGGGGGGAATGCACAATTGCAAAATATAGGAAACGAGCTACTTGAAGGCTGGCAGAATTTGAAAGAATTCTGAATGCGTAACATCATGAACGTACTTGTAATTTAGTGTTTAATTCTGTTATACGAAAATGTTAATTTTATTTGAGGTTTGATTGAACTGAGAGACGCAATAGTTTGTTTTGCTTCGTTTAGAATATAATATATACTACGTACCTGAACCCCCTCGCCTTGTTTGCACACAGGGCCGTCAACCAAATCCAGGAAGAAGTCAGCAAAAAATACATAAACAGAGCTGCGCACAGAAGACACACACATTTGTGAAATGTTTCGCCATACACAAGGAAGTCGTAACTCACATGTTCCACAAAGAGTCATTTTCACAAACAGGGAAAAACTTACGCGTGTTCATTACCACCATACATAAGTTAATACTATATGCAAGAGCAATCATTAAAAATATTTATTTTGTGAATCATTTTACTTTCTCGTACACTTACGTAAGTACGAATTAACATTCGTAGTGAAGATAATTAAAAAGTTAAGTAATTGTCCAGAGCATTTATCAAGATATTGTATGAGAAATACCTGATTCGGAAATACACTGTTACAGAAATAGTGGTTTTTAAACATCTGTCAGTATCTGTGTATTTAAAATGTCTGTCAGTACTCTTCATCAGACTGTCCATTCTTCCGTCCGTCTGTCCGTTTGTGTCTGCCTCCCTCCCTCTCACCATCCATTTATTCATTTGTTCGTCCATCACTCACTCTGCCAGTCTGTCTGTGTCCGCAAGCGTCGTGCATGAACGGGCACGTATTAGAGTGAGAACAAGATACGGAATTTGTGTTTCTAGATATAAACTGCGCGAATGTACGCGCGTTCAAGGACAATGAAAAAGTTTTAAAAAAATCATGAAGAAAAGCGTGTAAAGAAGACGCAAGAGAGAAATGAGTAAAGTAAACTTTTCTATAAACTGCTTGTAGCAGCTTGTAGATCAGTATTCTCAAATTTTTAGAATAATGGTTCTTGAAACAAATTATAGTAACCCTAGACTAACATGAGAAAGGAAATTCACACGAGTGGTCGAAAATTCGTCTGCATTTGAAGACATATAAAGTCCATTTTCTTATTGTGAAGTTAAAACCGGTGAATACTACTCTATGAATAAATTTATTTTTGTTGCTAATACACGATTGATATGGAACGTTGCACTTATTGTGCCTAGAGAAATTGTGTAGATAAACATTGTTAGTGAAAGTAGTTGTTGGACGTCTGTTACAGCGCGTCCAACATACAATCACATCTTTATTATCTTAATAAATAGATATGTATGAGTAATCTTAATACTGACTTCCACTAATATGCAAGTCTTATATAAATATACTCACCAAAATACTTGCATACAGTCTGAAGATCTTGGGGAACGGAGAATTTTTTTTGTGCGTCTAAACGATCACTAATTCCTATGTAATAGATTATCTGGCCGACGTTGAAAGCCAGCAGGCAGGCGGCGTGGCTAGCCAGGCAACGCCCGTGGATCTTTCGCCGCATGCTCTTGTCGCATGCAACAGACAGCAGCGACACCAACAACAGCAACGCCGAGAGGAAGCTCAGTGGCCGCACCAGCCAGTAGACGCCTCTGGTGATGCGTGAAAACTCGCAGTAGAAGACGCCTTCTTTTAAGCTGTCGTCGCCGGTGCGGTAGAAGTCGAAGCAAGTGCTCCAAGTGGAGAATTGGAAGAAGTGGATACCTTCGGAGTGGCGCGCCCACTCACCGTACCTGTCCTCGAAGGGTAAGAGACGAGGGCGTTCGCACATATCAAAGACAGTGTACGGAAACTCTGAATCAAAAGCGACGAGGGAAGACTTATTCGGCATCCAGGAGTCTGGAGAAAGCACTTTACACTGCCAGTGGCCTTGGTTATCCTTCTGCAGTTGGCGGTCGAGACAGCACTTGTTGGCGCATTCCCCTTTCTGGCAGAGTGTTGTAAACCGCAGCACGAAGGGGCCTAGAGGCGGGGGGGCGGCATCCGCACAGTACACGGCCTCCCTGTATCCTCCTCCGGGTTTGGGCCTCGCGATGATGTATCGCCCAGCAAAGGTGACGGTGTTCTTTCGGAGGGGTTCGTTGAGAAATACACGCCAATTCAACAAGGAAGACGAGTTCACGGAAATGATATTCCCGAAATCATTCAAGTAATCTTTTATGAATTTCACGGTCTTGATGTTCTCCATGGGCAGACCGGGGGGCAGCCAGCGCCGCACCCACTCGCTGCGTTCAGCGGAGATTATTTTTAAGGAGTACGTAGGTCTTGGGACGGGGAAATTTCGCGGCCAGTTAGCGCGAACGCACGATTCTCCGTCAGCGGAAAACATCTCGTGCGCGTCGCAGCACTTGTTGATGACCACGCCTTCATCCACTTCGTTCGCGCCCGCGGTCACCGCCAGGAGCGCCAGCGTCAGCGCGAGAAATGCAGACGAACGCATCGTGGACGGGAGGCGCTGGAGGCGGAACGACTATCTCTGCGACCACGAGCAATAGATTGGTTGTCCACTAAGGTTCCCCTCGACGGAGAGAAGAGCGAAGACGGACAAGTGCTGGTGGTTGAGCAAACCTCTCCCTTGATATCACCTCGAGCCGCGGTGTCTTTGTTCTCTAAGGTCCCCCTCGCCAAACAGAAGAGCGAAGATGAACGAGTTGCGCTGGTAGTTGCGCGAACCTCTTCCTTGAAAGAACCTCGAACGACGGAGTGTTTGTCCGCTAATAATGGTGTTCTCCTCACTAATGTTGCTTATGCGAACTTGATGGGTAATTTTGATTACTGTAATACTCACTTGCATTGAAAAGGATAGAAATCGAAGACTAAGAAGACGATAAATGGAAGGGCAGTTGTGAATGTTGCGGACACAGGGCGAAGTGCGTCCGCTTGCGAGGGCGACCGGTTCCCTTTATACTGAGAGATGGAGTCTCCTTCGGGGGCGATGGGCAAATGTTTGTGTCTCTTCCTCCGGATACTGCATACGTCATGCGCCTTCTCGGCTGAGACTTGAGGATGTGGTCTTGTGGGGGAAAAAACATGCGCTTATTGAGCACTGCCGGGATGGAACAAGACACTCTGGGCGGCTTATATGCTTTTTTTAAAATATCTTATTTAGTAATGAAACCCATGCCAACGTCCCTTTCTGCTGTGAATGGCAATTGGTGGAGCAGGAGTTCTACTTTCGATTCCCTCTCGATTCGATGACAAGTGATCGTAGCTGCAGTACACACAAAATCCCCCAGAGGGCAGTTGAGTACGCCGGGTTTTGCCTCGCAATGTGCGATATATGGTCGGCCGAAAAATCTGAACGTCTGATTCTCCGTGCCTGAGACGCTGTTCGGGCCATTATTACCTCCACAACGCAACGCAAAACTGACGACACTGTGAAGCTGAATCGTTGAAACTAATAGTACGCATTGTGAGAGAAGTTGTAAATAAAGAGTAGGTTTGACCAAAAATGTTGGTCCAGTGTCAGCAACTGTGTCGCGGGGGCGTTTCTCTCCCGAGAGCCAAGACTAAATAGAATTTGTACGAATAAAAGTGTTCAAGATTTCCAAATTTTCTATAACACAAATTTTGCCACTCTTTTCTCGCACTGTAGGACATGGAAACTTACTTCTGAAACAAATTAAATAAAATATCTTTAAATTCTAATACGTGATTCGTGAGGGGAGGATGTAATGAAATGACATTTTTTCTATTCACTTTAAAACAATGTTTTGTATTATGGATATTAATTTTGTTTTTTGACAAAAGAAAATACCCATTTTTAATTGACTTTTTTTGCTTTTACATTGTCGATTGCGACTAACAAGTCATTTTCTCCTTTCACCGTCATTTTTAAACCACTTTCACTAATTTCTTCGGTTAATATCATTTTAATTATTCTGTCTTCAAATAATATTTACGAGAAGCAAGAAATGTTTTCTGTGGAATTCCTGAGTAACTTACTCGATTTCTTCAATCATCCGTTGTATGTAATCTAAAGTTCCCGTGACGCCAATCAACGCCATTGTCGCTTCGGCTGATTTCAGGATAGCCAACGGCCGATGATTTCCGGTACAGAATAGTCCAAACCTAAAGATTGCAAGCTACGTTCGCTTGATCGAAATTAAGAATGATTACATCAATAATGTATCTAACAGTTTGAGTTGCTCATCTGAGCTGGTTTTGATGAAATGTTTTACGTCATTTTTATTTGTTAGAGGCATTTTTAAAACGGTACGGTAATATGTACGGTACATTTTTCGGATGATCGGAGCATTTGGGAATTCGAACAGACCACACCCGCAATTAGGTGGGAAGACCGGTGTTTTGTTGTGTTTCAAGTTTGCCTCTCACGGGAACCGCAGCATATGGTTTGCCAGTGAAGAGGAGGTCCACGGGTGGTGGTCACGTGGTCGCGTTCTTTCGCAGATATACTTGCCGTTTTTTCTTTGGCGGCAAGATGTCTAAATAATGCTGTATGGAGGGCAAGTACATATTCCTTGGAATTGTTTGTGTAAAGGCTATATCCAAATAATAAAATGAAAAGTTCTCCCAACCTATATCGATAATCGCAATACTCATATGAAAGAGAATATAAAATGGCGAGAATCGCAAAAAAATTGCTTCCTAGTTGATCTGGGACTGAGTTCATTATTAAATTTATTTATGTTGCTGGGAAACAGCAGGTGAAAGCTTGCGGTTGACACTGTTTCAACGACGTTTTGCTTTGAAAGTGTTGTGAATAGCTTTTTTGTTTTACTTTCTCGCTACCGTTAACGCAGTAGAGAGAAATTTATATAATGCCGCGGAAAAAAGGGTGAATTTTCGGCCGGAGAACTCTTTACCACTGGGCCCCCCTTGTTTTTGTCGTCGTGAATTTCACTCTTCAACCCATTTGCATATGTTTGTCTGGTCTGGCTTTAAGTTTTACTTCTTGTAAAATGGTGAAGTAATGCATCATACTTCATTGTTTTGACATCGCCGCGCTGAAAACAGTAGTACCGTTTCCACCGCTGATTTGATTTAATTATTGTTTGTTTTGTGTGTGTTGACCTTGCTAGCCAATTATTCCCTAAATTGGCTTTAAACATAGTAAATTTAAAACTCAAAAAACGTATTGACTTTTTGAGAGTTGTCCAGAAAGAAACCTATTATTAAAGGACATTTTTACTTCATAATACAATGATCTTTAAATTAAAATGTTATGCTAGACAACTTATGGAAAAATATCATAAACATTATGGCAGATGATGATTAATTCTGGAAAAGAGATTTGAAATTTCGCGAAGATAAAGTATTCTACCTCAAGGACAGGAGGGAAGACAGTAATAAATTTTTTGTGGTAATTTAAAAATCCATTTTTTAAGGGTACAATAGAAATTGGTTATTTCGATTAAATTATTTTCGCCTTTTGAAATTGTTAATTTGGAATACATTATTAAATTTATTATTGGCTAAATTACACATCGTACATTTCTGATGCATTAATGTTTTTGAATAGACAGAAAAAATGAATACACTTAATTCAATGGAAGAAAGAAATTTTTATTTACACCTAGGAATTTTGTAGTAAAATATATCTATTTTTCGCGCAATCGTATACTTTTTTAATTTTTATTTATCAAGTGATAGGTGAATTGTTTCATATATGTTACCAGTACTGTGAGAAAGTTCGCGGTGTTATTCGACCAATAGTTCTTATACAACACTAAAACTAGAAATTAGCACGCAAAAGTCAAACATTTCCAAAATATTTCCCCATCACTTCATGTTCGAAAGAAATGATCATCGATTAGTGAGTGAGAGTATTCAGCGTGGATATAGTGAAAGGAATTGTCTGTGACCGTAGCTTCTAAAGTGAAGTTTAGGTATTTTCGCTGTTCACTTAGAACCACTGTCCTCTTTCTCCCGTACAGTAGGCGAGGAGAGTTTTCGACCGCCGTTGCGCAGAGGGTAAGCGAGCGTGTGCTCTCTGCTCGCCAGGAGGCGCACTGGTCGGGGCTCCTCTACGCAACGTTGTGCTTCCTTCTGCCTGCGCTTCCTGCTCCCGCTGACTTCTCTCTCTCTCTCTTTCACTGTCAGGGTTGGCAGGTGAGCTTTGGAGCGCCGTTGCGCAGAGGGTAAGCGAGCGTGTGCGCTCTGCTCGCCAGGAGGCGCCCTGGTCGGGGCTCCTCTACGCAACGTTTTGCTTCCTTCTGCCTGCGCTTCCTGCTCCCGCTGACTTCTCTCTCTCTCTCTTTCACTGTCAGGGTTGGCAGGTGAGCTTTGGAGCGCCGTTGTGCAGAGGGTAAGCGAGCGTGTGCGCTCTGCTCGCCAGGGGGCGCCCTGGTCGGGGCTCCTCTACGCAACGTTCTGCTTCCTTCTGCCTGCGCTGCCTGCTCCCGCTGACTTCTTCCCTCTCTTGTCTCTCCGCAGCATCCTCGTGACGAGGCCCAGGTAGCCCCCTTCAGGAGCGGCCATCCAAGTGACAATCACCGCCCGGAAGAAGTCCGTGACGTAACCCGCTGCCCGATAAGCTAAGTTCAAGTCCTTTGCATAAAACTCATTGCTACTGTCATCGTAAACCGTTGTAGACCACATTATGACCTCAGTAAGTAGTTCAATACTTCCGGTCGAAAGAATCATTTTTACGTATATTTTAATTCTGCAACAAAACAAACGATATTAAATTTCTAATATACTCTTACAGAGTAATAGATTTATCTTGTCACGACTTACTTTTTCAAGTCGATGGAAGAGCCACCTCTGTTTCTGCCCTTTCGTGTCTGTCCATTGCCCGTCGCAGTGTATGTCGTGGGAGGGTTGCTTCCCTCTGTGCGTTTTTGACCCAGTGTGATCTGGTCCTCCTCTCGGCGAAGTACGGCGTTGCCTCGCTTGAGATACTGAACCTTCCTGAAGGTCAGCGCGAGGCATATCAAGTTACATACCACGAGGAAACATACGGGGCCGAAATAGAACAGTGCAGTTCCAGATTTTAAAAAATATGTTGTAGATAGTAATTCGTCATCTAAAACATCAGATAATTAAAATTGATAACATTAAAATGTTTAAAGACGCTCTTTACTAATTTCGGAATCAATTGCACATGGTTTCGCCTGTGCTACAAAAATATATATTTTCTGTCGTCGAATATTCATTGCATATACGAAAGCAATTAAGCCGAAATAGAGCAAACAAGGCTCGCGATTGTGAGGTGAAAGATTAGAGAACGTTTATGACCAATTTAATTTGTCTTAATGTGATCAAGAGCTTGCACATTGTTTACAATAAGACAACAAAACATACAATTCTCAAAAACAAAATTCAACAAAAAATACTTTTCTCATTGAATAACAATAATAAGTTGCTAACAAACATACATAAATATTTATTCGAAAAATACAGAAAGAGTTGTGCAAAGGACATAAAACTTGTTTTCTTAAGTCTTGTTTCTACCGAGGAATCAACGAAAATGGCAAGTTTTGGACTTCGCATACCCTGGTTGACACTATGAGTTCGAAAACGCCGGAGTATATGCCGGACATTTTGGGTTAGATGTTAAAACTCTTTAAACTAATAATTATAAGATATAATACTAAAATATAAATAATTAATTAAATAAATAAAATTAAAATAGATTAAAATATTAAACTATTAAAACATAAATGTACCGTAAAATTAACTACTCCCAAACTATTTTTAAAATAGAGTGTACGAAATGAATAAAGATCTAGTATTCCAAAATCTGTTGCATTATCTAAGAATAGTTAATCATCACATAAAGAGTAATCAAAATATGAATGTTAAACGAGACACTGAAAGTAACAACAAGAAAATGGACATTAAAAGAATTAATTTTATATAATAAATTTCTAAGAAATGTAAAAATATAAATGAAATTCAATAAATTTAAAGGGATTAAAAATTGAAAACTAACCAAACATTTAAACATTGAGTAGCACACAACTCGAGATCTCTGGATTCGAAGATATATTTTCTTTTGTATCTTGTGTACCCCTGTTTATATTTACCTTCGACTAAAGACCCGTAAGCATATTCGAAATAGCACACTCTCGATTCCGCCAACGATGGATTGTACCAGCGAATATCTGCCATTCTCTCTACATCATGAGCGTTTAAATAGGAGCACGATGTCGTAAGCACTGCAGGCAACCCCCAAGCGAAGCCTGAAAAAGCTAGGTATCTCGCTCTGCTTTCTTTCATCGGGCGTGTCACCTGCAATCTAAAACAGGAAGAAAACGAAAAAAAAAGAAACACGATATCATGAGCACTGCAGGCAACCCCCAAGCAAAGCCTGAAAGAGCTAGGTATCTCGCTCTGCTCTCTTCCTTCGGGTGTGTCACCTGCAATCTAAAACAGGAATAAAACGAAAAAAATGAAACACGATATCGTGAGCACTGCAGGCAACCCCCAAGCGAAGCCTGAAAGAGCTAGGTATCTCGCTCTGCTCTCTTTCTTCGGGCGTGTCACCTGCAATCTAAAACAGGAAGAAAACGAAAAAAATGAAACACGATATCGTGAGCACTGCAGGCAACCCCCAAGCGAAGCCTGAAAGAGCTAGGTATCTCGCTCTGCTCTCTTTCTTCGGGCGTGTCACCTGCAATCTAAAACAGGAAGAAAACGAAAAAAATGAAACACGATATCGTGAGCACTGCAGGCAACCCCCAAGCAAAGCCTGAAAGAGCTAGGTATCTCGCTCTGCTCTCTTCCTTCGGGTGTGTCACCTGCAATCTAAAACAGGAAGAAAACGAAAAAAATGAAACACGATATCGTGAGCACTGCAGGCACCCCCAAGCGAAGCCTGAAAGAGCTAGGTATCTCGCTCTGCTCTCTTTCTTCGGGCGTGTCACCTGCAATCTAAAACAAGAAGAAAACGAAAAAAATGAAACACGATATCGTGAGCACTGCAGGCAACCCCCAAGCGAAGCCTGAAAGAGCTAGGTATCTCACTCTGCTCTCTTTCTTCGGGCGTGTCACCTGCAATCTAAAGAAGATATAAAATAAAGAAAAACATTAACGGGCTGCGTGAATCTTCAGGCAACCCCCAAGCCCAGGTTGGAAGCACAAAGAATGTCGTTTAGCTCGCATTATTTAGGCTTGTCACCTTAATCTTGGCGAGAAAGGGAAATGAAACTAGTGGAGCTAGAACAGCACATAAGGTTTCTCATTTTTTCAAAATTTGTCATTTTCGAAAATGTTGGGTGTTGAAAGGATATGAGAAGTGTTCCATTTGTTTAAACGTTCTTTTTCTATTGGTGAAAAAATCTGAAGAAAAAATTTAGACCGGTTTTTCAGAAAATGTTCTTTTTATATATACGCCTAGCATTCATATCTAGCAGAAAATTCGCGTAATCTCTTCGTTTTTACTTTCTCGTATACATACGTAAATACGTAGTAGTATTTAGAACGTAGTATAGAGAAAGTGAAGTAAAGTTTCGTAAAATGGATTTCGATATTGCAACGGAAGCACACGTTTTGAGGTCCCCTTATTGGGGAATCATTTTTCAACCGCTTGCTTCCGTCTGCTTGTCCATCCGTCTGTCTGTCTGTCCTCCGCCCGGCTGACTGGTCCTCCATGAACACGACCAATGCCCATGCCATATGTAGGATTTTTTCTAAAATAAAAATTTCGAGTTCGATCTGGCTCGACTCGAAGCTCGGGGGTTTTGAAAAACCTTCTTTAAAATTTGGGAGTACTTTAGGAGAAGCCCCTTGGACCTTTTCAAACTTTTCTCAAAAGTGGCACCAAATGTTTTGATCAAACTTTGGCCTCAGATGACGTAAGGATGCTTAAGAGCATGGTGCAGGTTTCATGTTTGTTTAAATCCTAGAATTTATGAAAATTGCAAAAAATGCATTGTTTATGGCGTCTTCGTACTACAAAATTGAAGAAAGAGATTTTTTCTAAATAAAACCTGTTTATTGAAAGTGGATCTTTCACGTTCAACTTGTCGAAAATATGAATAGTTTTCGTGTAATTTGGTGCTAAGTACAGGCAATTTTTAAAAACAGTTTACATGTTTTCTCAAAAACTGCAGTAAGGTTTGTCTTTAAATCTTTCTACAGATAGAAGAAGGGATGATTAAAACAGTGGCGTTGGTCTAGATTTCGTTGAATTCGATAAATGATCAAAATTTGCAAATTTAGAAATATTGCGAGAAAGTATGTGCTGTTGGAGCGTCACTAGTTTATATTTAAAATTAATTTTAAGTTAAATTTGTTATATACAGCGAAATAACTCGTATGTACACCATTTTTCGTCTTCACGGTGTAGAAAACAAATTTTGCACAATGGGCGACCTACTCCTGTGTTGAGTACGGTTGTATATCGTGCTGGCAGTGCCACAAAATCCAATCCTTCGTGGAATGTTTTACGCAAATGACACACGGTGAAGTTAAAGCTTAGGTCTGTTGTTGAGCATGTCTTTTATTGGCAATTAGGGAGAGTACTTGTAATAGAGATGGATATTTTGTTATGAAAAATGTACCATAACTAAGAACAAAAGTTTACATATGTAAGTCAGTAAACGTCTCGAAAAGCATTTTTAGAATCCGAATACATCTTGAAATAACGTCTGCGCTTTCTTCATGGAAAACTTGTTTGTGATGTAATGATATCAGTGAGATAATTGCATTGATTGAATTGAATAAAATTACAAAAAAGTGGGTTGAGGCTGGGCATGGCCCCATGCTCTCTTCCCGGGCTATTGAGTGATCTGTGTGTTTACCCTGAGCATTTGTTCACGAACCGCCCCTAGTTCCTGTATCGTAAATTCCTCTAACAAGTGAGGTTATGTTACTCGCATGTTCTGCGAGTCCCTGATTCCGAAAAATCGTCTGTCTGACCGTTCGTTCATCAGGCTGGGTATTTTCAACGCTAGCGCGTAAACCGTCCACCCGATTTTATCTAAAATTGATATTCCCCAATCGATTTTAATGAACTCGGGATCTCTGAGTTTGAAATAAATATTTTAAATTTTCGGGTTTCTTTATATGAAGCCTCAGTATTTTCAAAGTTTCCCCAAAAATACCTCCATATTTTTTCTCACAACTACAATATGGAAAATAGAGATTTTTTCTTTAATGAAATCTGTTCTTTAAAGATCGATTATAAAATAAGGACATGTAAAATTTTTCGAAAATTTGAGTAGTTATTCCGTAATTTTGTAAAAATGGAGGCAATTTTATTTTTTTTAAATATTCTCAAAAAAAGGCTCAGAATTGTTTCTTGAACTCTTCCCCTCGTATAAACGACAGTAAAAGACGGTAAAAGCAGTGGCACTAGTCTCATTTCCGGTGAACTCTATATTTTCGAAATTTGCCAAATTTAAAGATTTAAAAATTGAACATAGAAATTTTGCTTTAGGCAAAACCTGTTCTAAAATTATCAGCTCTTAAAAAAAGTTATGTGCATTTTTGTTATAGAAACGGGTAGTTTTGGCGCGATTTGTGCTTGAAATTTATACAATTTATAAAAAGTAACATTTTCTCAAAAACTTCAACTTTGACGGGCAGAACAAGGGGAAAGCTTAAAAGGGCAATGAATGGCGCGAGTTTCATTCTCTTTGGAGTTTGGATTCCCAAAAATTGCAAATTTAGAAATAATGCGAGAAAGTTTGTTTTGTGCAAGCATCAGTTAGAAAACGACTCAAAACTTTCCAATGAAAATTCTCATGTAAAAAAAACATGACCAAATCTTTTCAAAACCAGTTTCTCTACTTTTATAGGCGTGTACGTAAACAACGCTAATTTTACAAGGGAATTCAATTCAATATTTCGGCAAAAATGAGCAATAATATAAGCTATTGTTAAACTTACAATTTTTAGAAGCCATATATTGCAATAATTCATGTTATTAATTTCATAAATTGAAATGAATTCGTCATTACATACTGGAATTATTATAAGGGGTGACTTAGAAACATCAACAGAAAATTTCTGTTGCGGATTAAGGAAGCTAAGTAAAGGATGTAAGAGGCTTGAAGTGCAGAAATAGTGGTTCTGCATCATCACGTGCTTATTCGAATCGTAATGATTACGCAATATTACAGCAAAACTTGAAGAAATTCCAAAAGTTTTTCAAAATAGCAATTTTTTCTCACATTAGAATTCAAATTCGAGTGCTTATATTTAATATGCTATCTCCACACGTTACTTCATCCTCAGAAGTAAAATAACCTTTTAGACTCTTAAGAAACGAAGTTGAATACTCGCATTTGCAACTTTGGGAAATGCAGAGACTATATTTGATATTATATCAAGTGTCAATTTCATTGAACATATATAACGGTTTTTATAAAATTACTTTGCTATATCCGGAAATAAAATTAAGGCCAATTTTGAAGATTTGAAAATGGTGAAGCCTCAATTATGAACATCCCCCAAAGTCAAAACATCTATTCTGCTTTTGTAGGGTCTCGATTTGACCAGACAGATTGGATATCAATTGTGAAGAAAACCCATTGAACAATTTATGTATATATTTATTGTCAAAGGAAGGATGGACAGGCAATAAGTCGATTTGCCGTAAACCACTGTTTCGGTATCAAGAACCCACAAAGTGGGGATTATGACTGCACAATGTATTAGAGGAAGTAATTAACCTCAATAGAAGCAAGAATTATCCTCTTTCCAGTACCGACGACCCGCAACACGAGTACTTTCAAACAAATCGCCACTTGTTGCTGCAGAAAACAACAGACACAGACACTGGGAGAGAGGATTCGCGTCCTAAATTGAGAGTCCTTCGCCAAAAGAGATGAAGAAGGAAACCCACACCTTCCTGCCCGGGTGCCAAATACCAGGATGTGGCGAAGTGACGAATCCAAAAAAAAATATTGGCACCAACAAAAAAAAGGCAAACATGCAGTCCAAAATAAACAACTGGAAGGAGAAGAAAAGGAGAGGAACACAAGTAAAAAAGAAGGAAGACAACAGATATCTCGCCACCCCTATGTCTTGTATTCAATATGTCTTGAAAAAGCCATATAAAATTAAAAATAGAGGTGATGGAACATTCCACACCTTCTGGCAATACTGGAAACATTTACAGAATTTTTTAATATGGCAAATTTTGCACTGTAAACACATCAACCATCACTTGAAAAAGTCCAAACAAACCACCTCGATCATATTTTCAATTATTTCACTAGTCAGCATTAGCCATTCCTTACTTTAGAAACGCAACAAGCATGATTATATCTCAACTATTTTAATTTTTGCAACTCATTACAGAGTCTTACAAGGATAGTTTACATATAAGTTAAACATCTGGAACTGAAGGCCATCCAATATATCGTCTTCTGAATGCAAACATATAAAGTTAAAAATCCGTTGCGTATAATCATTTAAAATTATATCTGGAACACAATCGAAATTTCTGTACGAAATTTATTCTTTTAAAGCAAATACATCATCACTAACTCATTTCAGCATCGTTTCACTGACGGTGGTGTGTGAAATATATTTCAACTCTGAAGTTCGGTGTAAGTACGTTGTCATTACATAAGGTCTACATTTTTCATAAGATCCATAAATTTCATGGTTTCAGGAATGGTTTGTCATGCGAAAGTCAGCTAGTCTCACTTCTGTAGGACCTAGCAGACGTAGTTGATGAAGGGAAAAGGGTCGACTAGGTAGTATAGATTTTTCCAAAGCTTTTGATGTTGTTCCACACGATCGTCTTATAAAGAAATTAATAGATTCGGGTATAGACACCAGAGTGGAAGCGTGGATAAACGAAGTATTTCGGAGCAGGATACAGAAGGTCCGATTAGGAAGTTGCTTATCAACCTTGAGAAACGTCACGTCAGGAATTCCACAAGGAAGTGTCATCGAACTACTCGTGTTTCTTCCCTTCGTGAATGAATTACCGATCAATTTAGCTTCAAATCTACGACTCTTTGGAGATTACGGCGTAATTTATAGGGTTGTCAACTGTGAGAAGGACGAAGATATTTTGCAGCAAGACTTAGACAAATTACACATCTGGGGCAAAACAAACGGCATGGAAATAAACAGTTCAAAGAGCAGGTCCAGCGCGATACCATCGCGTACAAATTGAACAATAATGTTTTACCTCGAGTCACGTGTTGCAAATGTTTAGGAATTGAGCGGGGAAGTAAATGGAGCTGAGAAAATCAATGCAATTTCGTCGCAGGATAAGCCTGGAAATCTTTACATTTTGTTATTCGGATCTGAAAAAAGAATACAGTGAGAGGCAAAGAACTAGCATATATATATGTCATTAGTGCAACCCATATTAGAACATGGCGCGGTATGTTGGGACCCATACAGAATTTTGCAGCAAAGGAATCTAGAAAAACTCTAGCGTAGAGCATCAAAATTTACTTTCAGGGGTACCTAGAATAAAGGGGTATGAGAATCACTCGAAAGGAGGAGATTAAAGTCACGTCTTAATGCTATGTATAAAGCGTACACAGGCCTTCGAGCGTGGAAAGAAATTCAAAGACGATTAGCGAAACCGAAATATTTCGGCAGAGGGATCACGTGCACAATATTCAGAGAAGAATTCAGAAAACGGACGTTGGGAAATATTCATTCTCGAATCGAACTGTTAGAGACTGGAACAGTTTCCCTGTGACGATTTTTGATCCCTTTCCTCAAAGAATGAGCAAATTTAAAAATAATTCAGTTTCCTGAATGTTCATGTTTATATTACAAATATCTTTAATATTATTCAATGTGAGTAACTATATCTACTACGTAATTAAGTTCGGAGGGGGTGAAGTCAATTGGGTTGCCAGGTTGCCACAGGTTGCCAGGGTGACAAATAAACTAGAGCGGGAAAAACGAACATACCAGAAAGGGGAAGCAAACCCCCTTGCAATATAAAGACGGTGTGTGTGGCAGGCACAGTAAGGTATAAATCGTGGGTTTGGTCTCTGTTTACTGCTGACCAACCAGCCGACTACCAGCCTTTAATACGTTGCGGTTTTCATTAGATTGGACGCGTGGGCGTAGTAGTGCAATAGTCAGTTAACCCGGGTGAGCCCGCAATAGACAGACTCCGCCAGTGACTGCAACGTATCTCTCAGATATAGCTGCACCCATTTTGTGAATGCGAATGATCCGAATCTCTATTTACTCAAGTACGTATTTTGTTTAGTTTGTACGCGTCCCCCATTGCAATTGTTGATGTATCCTACACTGCACAAATTATTTTGGCACGTAAACAAACATATATTTTATATTTTTCACAAAAAATGTTCAGAAAGTCTCCGTCGTTTTTCCATTTTGCAGGGTTTTTTCCTTTACCTACAGACGTCTCGTGCACATCTTTCTCACTAGGAAGAAATTGTGACAGTTGATCCTAGACAAGACAAAAGATTAAATTTTCTGAAAAGGCACTTGTCATAGACACGGCTGATAAGAATGTCATAATAGTGCCGCTTTGGAGGCATTCCACGACAAACGGCACAAAAAAGCTTCAATTGTCCTTCATACTTTTAATTATTTTCTATTTTTTCTATTTATTATATGGTTCAAATAAGTTAACATTCGTATTTTTATTTTTCTCCAACTATATTATTGTGGGTGATATTGCCTAATGAAATTTGCTAACTGACGTGCATTTTTGACTCGCACGAGTAAGTTAAAAGTATCACATATTCGAATACACTAATTATAGGAACTTCTTTCCAATTCCATTCAAAATTTAAAAACATGTTGAATTTTTTAGATTTTGCAAAATATTTCATTTTCTAAATTTTCGTTTTTTAAGTAAAATTTTGAAAATGGAAACTTTGTATTAACTAGTTGATTTAAAAATATTTAAAATATATTTACAAATGCAATACGTATAGGTGCTGATATTGCCAGAAAAAATGAAATGAGATCTCTAACTTTAAAAAATATTAATTTTTTACGATCCAGTGTGTAGTAGATTGCTCCAATAGGCGTTCTTCTTGTGTTACTGACCGGCGGTTTCTTTGTAAGAAGAAATAGTTTAAGTACTTCTTGAGGTGGTGCGGAGGTATATATCCTCTGGTGGTTCAACTTCACGATTATATTTGGTTATTTAATGACGGATTCTTGACTCCCTTTTTGACTGCCAGTTTGAAATTTTCTGGTCCCTCGCAACTCACTTCAAATATATGCACTCGCTTACCTTAGAATCCCTGAACGTTCGTCACAATGCACAATAATCCCTTACCGAATTTACTT
The DNA here is from genome assembly GCA_038098605.1 of Gryllus longicercus. Taxonomy (NCBI): domain Eukaryota; kingdom Metazoa; phylum Arthropoda; class Insecta; order Orthoptera; family Gryllidae; genus Gryllus; species Gryllus longicercus. Next base: position 482,836 of record JAZDUA010000215.1, read on the forward strand.
TTAGGTCTGGACAAAATTCCATTTTCTTCACCCAATTTTAAAAAAGGTATGCCCAATTTTCAAAAATTGTAAAAACTTGATTTCGAACCTCATGTCATATGTTGAGTGATAGAAATAGATAATATCTTTATTTTTAATGGACATCACAGGATCTTTAATGTAAGAAATGTATCTTCGATAGCACTTTGAACTTTCTAAAATTTCTCTTGGGGATACGGTTTTTTATTGCAATTTTCTTTTCTTGATGTGAGTTTCGTCTATTGTAACTAGACTCATTTTATATTCTCTACATTTATTTCGCTGACACGACGAACTTTCTCAAGAGCTTAAATTGTCATTTCCTTGCTTTCCACTGTTTTCACTTTGTTCACTGGTCGTTCTGCTACTTCCGTGCAACGGGAGCTACTGATCTCGACGCACTCTTCACTGACATAAAACCTTTTTGCAAGACGACTCACTTTTTCCGACATGAATCACAAAATCGCAAATCTAATGACTCCTCTAAATGAATTTTTAAAACATTTAGGAAAAAATTCCATCTTTATTATTGTAGTATAGAGAAGATGCAAAACCATTGTGATGTTTGTCCAATTTTCGAAAATTCAGGGTGTTCAGTTAATATGCAACACAAGCCTTTTCATTAATCAGCGCTTACTATATCTGAGATAACATTTAAAAAAATTGGGACAGTTTTGGGGAAAATCTTTAAAATGTTGAGGCCTAACGTAAATACTCCCAAAAATCAAAACATTTGTTTCAAATTCAAGCGGCCGTAACATGAGTTAGGGCGATCAAGGAATATCTACTTTTGCGAAAATCCTTTGCTCACAGAATAACAGACGGACGGACGGACATTGGCGTAATCAAATTTTGGATATCAAGCACCCACAAAATATGGATTATGAATGACATTTCAACGTATTAGATGTAGCAACTTACTTCTCGTTGGAAGATTCATCCCCTTTTTGTTCCAAGTGCCCGGAAATAAGAGTTTTTCTGCCGAAAAATTGCAATTTTCATGCATCAGTATCGGTACACAGTTTGCAAGAGACAACATTAATGAACAGCGAGTAAAAGTCCAAGAGAGCAAATGCAGAAAAGATTGGAGGGAGTATATTGCTTGTCAATGTGACTAATGTAATTCAAGATCAAAATCCGAACATCAGTCTTTCTAAAGGTAAGAATCTCAGAAAGGAATGTTCTTGAAAACCCTCTGGTTGTGTAGAAAAAAAGAAGTTTAAGGGTTGGATTTAATGAAAGATTGTTTCACATCTGTATGGCCACGAAATTTCATCGATGCAAAAAAGGACACTGTGCAAACTGTGAATTTCATACGCGTGAGGATAGAACGCGAGCTGTTTTAAAAGCGTGCAAAAGGATCGAGCTGTTTTGAGAGGGAACCGTTTTGAGGGGGAGCCGTTTTGACAGGAAGCCGTTTTGACAGAGAGCCGTTTTGATAGGGAGCCATTTTGACAGGGAGCCGTTTTGATAGGGAGCCATTTAGAGAGCGTGGTGTTTTGAGAGTGAGTGGGTTAAGAGCGAGCATTATACAAATAAACACATTGTGTACTATATAAATATTTGCTTTGTGCAGTATTTCTTCGAATAACCTTTATCTCTGTGAAATGTTACATTGCCCATGCATGCATTGTACTTAAAAGGGAGTAAAAAGATTTCATGTATTAATATATAATATTTTAATTTCTCCAATAAGTACTAACTGTTCTCCATTTTTTAACGTTATCTTAGGGAAAATATAGTTCGCATATGGTAGACCCATGACGAACAGAAAACGTATTCTTAAACGATAAATACCAATATATTTTAGTTCACAGACTCTCGCATGTGCTGCCTCAGCGCTGAGATAGTTTGAAACGGTTGCAAGCAAGACACCTCTGGCCCAGTGTTACGCATACTACTATTACTTGTTTACTATTGCAATCTCTTTGTTCTTGGCAGCGAGTTTCCGCTTTCTTTTAAAATTTCCTTGACACGTCATGCTACTAACAGACCACGGAGCAGAATTTATAAAGCTTTTTATGCCAAATTACAAATATGCATTGTGACTTTCCATCAGATAATTCTATCTTACCAAGATCCGAAACAGAAGAAACATTGCACAATCGTCTTCCATACTACTACGAATGCGAGAAAGTAACATTGAAAGTTTCATTGAGGAATAGTTGTTAATAAAAACTATTTTTCGATAAAACTATCGGAACAATAAATGTGTGTAACATTAATTACTTGTCTCTTAATTGGATAGTAGGATTTGGGGGAAAGTTGTACTCGTATATCACTATCATTGGCAATTGTAAATTATTAGGAAGTTCATATGAGGGAGGGGAATTGTATGAACATTAGGAAAGGATTTGAACAAATGTTTTAATTTATGTTCCACTTACACTGTAGCGGAGCTTCATTTTTATTCTTATTGTTTCTATGAAATTTTATTTCTGGATTTACGTAGACGCGTCAACCCGAGTCACTAGTTCCGCCCGCGACCATAAGATCCTGTTTGCGCCATCGACTGTGGCGAGCGAGTTCAAAAATATGTTCAGGAAAATGGTATCCGAAACGGAAGAGATATTGTATCCACAGGCGTGCTCATGCTAAAAAAAGAGGGGGCCAACTACATTTTTAGACCTCTTTGCCACTGAAGGTTTTAGTTACATATGACATATTAACAAGTAAATTAATAAAACTTGCTACAGTTATAATTAAATTATAATGGTAATACACGATATGATATCGAAGAGTTCACGGGGTAAAATGAAAGAGCAGGTTTGGAAGGTGCTAAATTGTGAAGGGTTGAGGAAAAAGAGATAGGGATAGAAGTGGATGGGCGGAGGAATAATTGAAGGGGAGGACGAGATGATGAAAGGAGAATGTAGAATGAGGCAGAGAGGAGAACATTGAGGGAAGACTGTTAAGAAAAATCAAAGCATGGGGAAAAGAGGAATTACGAAATTAAATGTGGATGTATGGGGGTGGAGTAGGAATTGATATTCTGAAAAAAATAATGAATAAGGTATGAAGAAGGGAGGGATTCCCGGAAGAAAGGCAACAAACCCAATATAGAAGAACGGCAAAGAAGACTGCCCAGACTGTCATGTAGTAGAGCCCTAATGTGTTAGGAAGGGGTGGCGGAAAATAACGTTTATGCTGAGTTTTTCAAATAGGTAATAGAGTAATAGAGATAATAGAGTTTGGAAACGGAAATAGGAAAATTGGGATTGTTTAAAAAAAATCATACAAATTCTAGGAAAGGAAGGGGAGTAAGAAATAACGAATGATAGAAAACATGCATGTGCCTTAAATCTTTATCACCATAGAGTGATTAAAAAGAATGAAGGGGATGTTTTACTGGGATTTGTATATTTTAATTCTGCTTTGAAGAGGTAGATAGAGGTAAATTAAGAGAGATAATGGGCAAGAAGTGAATTAGTAAAGTTCTGCAAGAATCTGCGGAAGAAACATACGTAGAAAAAAGATGTAGGCTGAAGGAAGGAAACTATAACCGTACGGTTTTTGGGACGTAAAAGGGTGTAAGTTAAATTGCAATCTGAGACCGACTTCATTTAAAACATTTTATTTAGCGGAATTGGTGAACTACTGGGAAAGAGGACTGGAAGGAGTGGTTTTTGGAAAGGATACGTCATGGTCAATAATATATGCAGGCGATGTACTGGTTAAGACCAGAGGTAAACGAGAAATGAAGGGTTTGTTAGCAAGATTAGAGAATTTTTTTTGTCAGAGAGAAGAATGATATTAAGTCAGTGAAGTTTCTTGGGGGTTAGTCGCCAGGGCCGGAGAAACATTTCGCCGCTCCCTTATTTAGGGATTATATTATACTCGGTAAATTAAAGATGTCTGATATAAAAAATAAGCTTTGCTAAAGATAGTTTCTATCATTTAGCGATCATCCTCTGAGCTAAAATTAAAATTACAGAAATAAAATTACATTAATTTATGAATTCTAATAATGAAGTATAAGTTATTAAAAAATGGTATATACAAAATGTGTATATTGTTTGCCAGGTGCGTCTTTAAACTGGGTCGTCCATACATACCATGCAGTTTCCGGCCCGAAAACTAAGTTCTGCGGTTTTTAGAGAGCGTGTCTTGATTAAGAACAGAGCGTCGGTCGGCAGCGGGTGGGGGCGGGAAGAGGGGTGGGGTGGTGGCGAAGGGTCGTAGGACGCGGGGGTGCTGGAAGAGGCGTGAGGAGGGTGAGTAGAATTGTTGGTGTACTTTGTGCTAATTTTAGTGGAAGTGACGAGAGTGCAGATATTTGTTGATTAAGACAAGTAATGTTCTGTTTTTTGAGGTTGTTGCATATATGTAAGGTTTCTAATTATATTCTGTTCCAGTGCCTGTTTTCAATTTCTAGACTACGGAAAGTGATGTGTTTGTCGAATGTGTGTTTGTATAAAATCAAGTGATCCGCGAAGTGTGAGACTGTGGTAGGATTCTTTTTCTATGATTAGATTTTTTTAGATTTTAGATTTATTAATAATTCTGCAAATAAGTGTGAGAACTTGGTGGCAGAATACACTAACTTAACATTACAGAACTTAACAACTATACAAACTCTACAAACGTTACAAATCTCATGAACATTTCACCGTGCAATCTTTCGAAGAACTCCACTTCACCAAACTTCACTTCACCACACTTCACCGCACTGCGATACAGCGAGCTGTAATGTCTCTCTTACTCACTAGTTTCTCTCAGTTACACGTCACTGCACTTCACGCCACTGCACTGCACATAATAATAGTAAAATAATAATAATAATAATATTAATAATAATAATAATGCTAATAATAACAATAATAATGCTAATAATGATAACATTAATAATAATAACAACAATAATAATAACAATAATAATAATGTATACGCCTGTGTACGCTTTATACATTGCATAGAGACGTGACTTTAATCTTCTCCTTTCGAGTGACTCCCATACCTCTTTATTCTTGATACCCCTGAAAGTAAATTTTGATGCTCTACGCTGGACGTTTTCTAGATTTCTTTGTTGCAAAATTCTGTATGGGTCCCAACATACCGCGCCATATTTAATATAGGTCGCACTAATGACATATATGCTAGTTCTTTGGCTCTCACTGTACTCTTTTTAAGTATCCGCATAACAAAATGTAAAGATTTCCAGGCTTTCCCTACAACGAAATTGACTTGATTTTCCCAGCTCAATTTACTGTCTAGCTGTATTCCTAAGTATTTGCAAGACGTGACTCGAGGTATAACATTATTGTTCAGTTTGTACACAAATTCATTATAACTTTGACCCCTACCAAACGTGATGGACTTGCTCTTTGAACTGTCTATTTCCATGCCGTTTGTTTCTGCCCAGATGTGTAATTTGTCTAAGTCTCGCTTCAAAATATCCTCGTCTTCCTCTGAGTTGATAATCCTATAGATTACGCATCATCTGCAAAGAGTCGTACATTTGAAGCTAAATTCGTCGGCAATTCATTCACGAAGGCCAGAAACATGAGTGGTCCGATTACACTTCCTTGTGGAATTCCTGACGTGACGCTTCTCGAGGTTGATAAGTAACTACCGATTCGAACTTTCTGCTTCCTGTTTCGGAGTAGTTCGTTTATCCACGCTACTACTCTAGTGTCTATACCCGAATCTATTAATTTCTTTATAAGACGATCGTGTGGAACAACATCAAAAGCTTTGGAAAAATCTGTTACTATCGCGTCGACCCTTTTCCCTTCATCAACTACGTCGGCTAGGTCCTGTAGAAGTGAGACTAGCTGACTTTCGCATGAGAAACCATTTCTGAAACCGTGCTGACCCTGATAAAGCCACTCCCTGCCCTCCCATTCCTTCCTGATATAGCTTAAAATTAGATGTTCCATAAGTTTGCATACGACTGATGTAAGGCTTACCGGCCTATAGTTACTAATTATTGTCTTGTCGCCACTTTTAAAAATAGATACTACGAGAGCCAGCTTCCAATCTTTCGGTACGCAAGCGTTATTTATTGATACATTAAATAACCTAATTAAATAAGGTAGAATTGCCTCTCCGCCTAATTTAATGATGTCCGTGGAAATACCATCAGACCTCGTGATTTTCCTCTCTTCATTAATTTTATTCTTTGCCGCAAAGTATTTACATCAATATGAAAACTACATCTATCTACCAGCGTTGGTATCTGAATACTGTTAGATTTCTGCTTGAAAACCGAGCTGAAATATGCGTTAAAAGCCGGCGCTTTTTCCCTGTGGTCCGTTATTGGCGAATTATTAACACGAACAACTGGAATCTCGTCTTTACTTCCTTTCCTTCTACGAACGTATTTAAAAAATACCGACCAATTATTACTGCCCTCCGCATCAAGAATATGTTTTAAATGACGTTCCTCTGCCATTTTCTTTTCCTTCTATAATACTTTTGTATAATTTCGATATAAGGTCATATGATTTTCACTACGGTGTCTGTTGTGGAACGGAAGCGAAAACTGGACTATGAACTCCAGAACACACAGTAGACTTCAAGCAGCCGAGATGAGATTTTTAAGATCAGTCCTGGGAGTAACAAGAATGGACAGATTAAAAAAACGAGACCATCCGGAAAAATACAGGAATTTACAACTTAAACGAAAAAATTAAGGAATACAGAGAACAATGGAAAAAACACCTCGAAAGAATGGAAGACGACCGTATTCCAAAGCAAGTGCTTCAGTACATCCCTAAAGGAAGAAGAAGCGTTGGTAGACCCAGGAGAAGATGGTTAGATCAAGGAGGCGCAACGGACCAACCGGTCTAATGCTTGAGGGAGAAGAAGAAGAAGAAGTGTCTGTTGTTAAATGCTTTTCTGGTTTTTCTTTTCAATCGCCTAATCTTTGCATTATAATATTCCGGATCGCTGTTACTTTTTAACAATTTACTGGGTACAAAAGCCTGCTCAGCATTTACTAAAATATTTTTAAACTCTCCCCATATTTCATCGATTCCTCCTCCTATTCTAAGAAAATCGCCATATCGTTCTCTTAAGTAATTTTGAAACCCTTGCACATTCGCTTTCTTGTATTCCTTCACTAGAACACCGGTGGTAATACTTTTCTTTGAAATATTTAACTGTAAATCGACTAAAACGGCTTTATGGTCACTTATGCCTTCTAAAACGTCGCACGACAAGAATAAATCTTTCGGTCTAATTAGGCAGATATCCAGAATCGCATCCTGCCGTGTCGGCCTGTCTACTACCTGCTCTAATCCGCTGTCCCAGACAAGTCGGTTGACTAGTTGTTGGACTTTCCCTTCGCTAACAATCCCCTTCCAATTTGCGTCTGGGAGATTTAAGTCTCCAGCAATAACTACATGACGGTTATTTATATTTTTTGTTCTCTCGTAGAGAGCGCCTAAAATTTCATAGCTGTTGCCCGGTGGACGATAGCAAGCAATAATTTCTAAGATACTCCCTGAACAGAAAATTTCTACACCCGTCATTTCAAATTCTTTATCAACCCAATTTGATCTGATATTAAATGTGTTTTTCACGCATATAAATACACCACCGCCTCTAGTTTCGCGATCTCTCCTAAACGTAATGTAGTCTGAACGAAAAATTTCCGGGTTTGCTACCGCGTCCGAAAGCCAAGACTCTGTTCCTATTATGACATCAGGATCACATGCTTCAATTAAATTCCAAAATTCGGATTCCTTATTCATGATACTACGACAGTTCACCTGCAACAATCTAGCGAAGCCTCTCCTCACCTGAATGTCAGTGTTCGGGACCCGTGCATCCATCCTAGATTCCTGTGCCGCGGTCACGGCCATCTCCTCCCCCGCTGCAGTCACACGCGTTGTCTCCGTCACCTCCCCCGCAGCAGTCAGATGCGTCGCCTCCGTCACCTCCACCGCAGCAGTCAGATGCGTCCCCTCGTCACCTCCCCCGCAGCAGTCAGATGCGTCGCCTCCGTCACCTCCCCCGCAGCAGTCAGATGCGTCGCCTCCGTCACCTCCCCCGCAGCAGTCACCAAACGCATCGTTCCATTTTTAGCAACCATCACTGCCCTTGGCGACATCATTGCCTCTTCCTCCAGTCGTCACTTTCCAAATAAATACGACCGTATTACTTGGTCGTGAAGACATCCCAGCTTCCATGCACCTCGGAAGTTGAGATGAAGGCCGTCCCGTCCTAGGTCTTCGTGCCCGAGCCAGTGATTGGGATCAACGAACAGGCCGTCAAATTTCTCACAAGCCCATAATAATCCACAATTCACGTCCCGCGTTCTACTAATGTGGACATCATTACGACGCATAACTCCGGAAACAATGACCCTTGCATTTTTAAATTTAGTTCGGATGGCATGCCCTAGTTCGACATAATGTATAATTGTGTCGTAAACAGGTTGCCGTTTCCGCGTATTGGTTCCTACATGAACTAGAACCACTTCTGACTGTTCATTCGGTTCGGATTTATTCACAACCGAAGTCATTTGCGCAATATCTACTCCCGGAAAGAAAGACACGTCGGCACCTTTTTTTTTCAAAATGCCGCCACTGTGCCGCAGCATCGAGTCTCCTAGCACCTTCACCTTACTATATGGCGCACCTGGCTGAAGAGACTCGCTCCTATTTGGCTGCTCGTTCCTCTTCTCTTTTTCTTGTGGGACACGAACACTTTGCTCCTCCTTTCCTTTGCTGACGTCTTCTAAGTCCCTGATTCTTAACGTCAGTTCTCCAATATGATTGTGGGCCTGTGCCAAATCCGCTTCCTGTCTTCTAATTCTCCGCTCGTTCCTATCACATTTGGAGCACGTCGCCTCTGCCTCCTGCACACCGGGACCAGGATTTTGCTCCACTCCTCCTATCACAAGGAGAGTGGCCAAAACAGCTGCACAAAGCAGAGCCACGCCGCCTCCGTCCCGCAAGCCCGAGAACGCCCCTTGCGCCGCAGCCAGCCGGCCGGGACGGGCACGCGCAGCCCATGCCCCAACGCGCGCTCGGCACACAGCAAGATCCACGCCCTCGCCTTTCACTTCGCGGAGCTCCTCGAAAGACGTCCGCACGCGGCGACTACCTGCGAGCGACTAACTACCTGCGAGCGCTTGTTCGTATTGTTTGATTCTCTGTGTGAACGTTTGGTCTGAACGAACGTTCGATTGTGAGGTACGTGGCTGCAGTGTTCTTGTCAATTGGTGTGAGGGTGGTGTGTTTGTGGATATTGAATGTGTTGTTTTTTTAATTTTTAATTTGTCAATGATAATAGTCGTATTCATGGAAGGCTGCGTGTTTGTGTGTGGGGGTGTTGTGAAGTGTTGTGTATGATTGTGTCCGTGTGGATGGGTTTTCTGAATATGTTGAATTCATGATAGTCCTGTGCTAGCGTGATGGTGAGATCAAGGTCGTTTAAATATTTGTGTTCGTTTTCTATTTCAATGGTGAATTTTTTGTGGGGTGTAGGGAGTTGATGTATTGTGTAAAAAATCAAGCTGCCTGGTGGTACCTGCTCATAGTGCCACCACGTCGTCTACGTATCTGTGCCAATAAAGGCGATTTTTTAGAAGTGTCTAGAAGCAAGCAACGTATTTTCCCAGTTGTCCATATTTATGTCTCAGCGGGAAGATACGAGAAATCGCATGGCCCATGAGCTGTTACAAAACGCTGACGCCACGATAATGGAATGTTCATCATACATTTCCTGATTAATAATTAAAATATTAAAAACTATTAGTATTAATATTGTAAGAGTCCCCCGTCTTAAAATTGTAAGAGTCATTTAGTATGTTTTATTATTACGATATGTAGTACTAGTACATAGTCATCGGGGTAGGCAGTGCCTACCCCAAGAAACCGCCACTGGAAAATAGTAATTTCAAATATGCTATAAGATTTATCTTCAGCTAAAATACTCATCGTATACAATTGATATTCTTATGTTCGTAAATACACTGAAAACATGATTATACTCAATTAAGTGGAAGAAAGCAATTTTAATCTAAATTTCTGAATGAAAAATGCAAGCTATTTTTGCGCATTGTTGTGTTTTTAAATATTTTTTTCGTGAGGTATTTGAAAGAACAGAAATTGTAATGTAAGGCAGAATATTTAATAAACGTTTTCCAGTATTGTGAAAGTATTTGTGCTGTTGTAGTACTCCTACTTTTTACTTTCCCGTATATGTACGTAGTATATACGTAGTAATATACGTAGTGTAAGGAAAGTTCTGTAACGCTGTGGAAAATCCATTTCTCGTTTTCAACGGAAATACACGTTTTTGGGGTTCACTGATACCGAATTCCCCCCCCCACCCTCAAAACGTACGTCCCTCTGTCTATCTGTCCGTTCGCCTGTCTATGTGTCTAGTGTTTGTGGACAATAGCGTCTAAATCATGCGTTGGAGTTCTCCAAATTGAAGAAGCCACTGTTTATTTGGCTTGAGTCGAACCTTTCGATTCCCGTCGTGTCTCTCACGTCGTTAATATTTACAATTATGGCATTTTGTTCACATTATATTTATGAGTACATATGCTTTAAATAATGTTATATAAGCTTCTCGAAAGCTCAACAATTTTCTGTTAAAACGAGCTCAAAATTCCGCATTCTCTGAAACGCTCAAACGCCATTTTCTCAAAAAAGCTTCCAATTTCTTTCTTCAAACCTTTCGAAATAATTTAATTTATGTTCCGGTAGCACTGTAGCTGAGCTTCATTTTTATTCTTATTGGTTCTATGATATTTAATTTCTGGTTTTACGTAGACGCGTCAACCCGACAAGAGACGTCACTAGTTCCGCCCGCGACCACAAGATCCTGTTTGCGCCGTCGACGGTGGCGAGCGAGTTCAGAAATATGTTCAGGGAAATGGTATCCGAAACGGAAGAGCTATTGTATCCACAGGCGTGCTCAGTCTAAAAAAAGAGGGGTCCAACTCATTTTTAGACCTCTTTGCCACTGAAGGTTTTAGTTACATACGACATATTAACTAGTAAATTAATAAAACTTGCTACAGTTATAATGAAATTATAATGGTAATACATGATATGATATCGAAGAGGGAGGTTCACGGGATAAAATGAAAGAGCAGGTTTGGAAGGTGCTAAATTGTGAAGGGTTGAGGAAAAAGAGAAAGGGATAGAAGTGGATGGGCGGAGGAATAATTGAAGGGGAGGACGAGATGATGAAAGGAGAATGTAGAATGAGGCAGAGAGGAGTACATGGAGGGAAGACTGTTAAGAATAATCAAAGCTTGAGGAAAAGAGGAATTACGAAATTAAATGTGGATGTATGGGGGTGCAGTAGGAATTGATATTCTGAAGAAAATAATGAATAAGGTATGAAGAAGGGAGGGATTCCCGGAAGAAAGGCAACAATCCCAATATAGAAGAACGGCAAAGAAGACTGCCCAGACTGTCATGTAGTAGAGCCCTAAAATGTTAGGAAGGGCGTGGCGGGAAATAATGTTTATGCTGAGATTTTCAAATAGAGTTTGGAAACGGAAATAAGAAGATTGGGATGGCTTAAAGAAAATCAAACAAATTCTAGGAAAGGAAGGGGAGTAAGAAATAACGAATGATAGAAAACATGCATGTGCCTTAAATATTTATCACGATAGAGTGATTAAAAAAAATGAAGGGGATGTTTTACTTGGATTTGTCTATTTTAATACTGCTTTAAAGAGGTAGATAGAGGTAAATTATGGGAGATAATGAGCAAAAAGGGAATTGATAAAGTTCTGCAAGAATCTGCGGAAGAAACATGCTTAAAAAAGAGATGTAGGCTAAAGGAAGGCAACTATTACCGTACGGTTTTTGGGACGTAAAAGGGTGAGAGTTAAATTGCAATCTGAGACTGACTTCGTTTAAAACTTTTTATTTTGCGGAATTGGTGAACTACTCGGAAAGAGGACTGGAAGGAGTGGTTTTTGGAAAGGATACGTCATGGTCAATAATATACACAGGCGATGTACCTTTTAAGACCAGAGGTAAAAGAGAAATGAAGTGTTTGTTAGCAAGATTAGAGAATTTTTTTGGCAGAGACAAGAATGAAATTAAGTCAGTGGAGTAGCTTGGGGGTTAGTCGCCAGCACCGGAGAAACATTTCGCCGCTCCCTTATTTAAATATTTTATTACACTCGGTAAATTAAAGATGTCTGATATAAAAAATTTGCTTTGCAAAAGATCGTTTCGATCGCTTAGCGATCGTCCTCAGAGCTAAAATTAAAATTACAGAAATAAAATTACATTTATTCATCAATTCTAAAAATGAAGTATAAGTTATTAAAAAATGTTATATACAAAATGTTGATATTATTTGCCAGATGCGTCATTAATCCGGGTCGTCCATACATACCGTGCAGCTTCCGGCCCGAAAACGAAGTTCTGCGGTTTTTAGAGAGCGTGTCTTGATTAAGAACAGAGCGTCGGTCGGCAGCGGGTGAGGGCGGGAAGATGGGTGGGGTCCGGACGCGGGGGTGCTGGTAGAGGCGTGAGGAGGGTGAGTAGAGTTGTGGGTGTACTTTGTGCTAATTTTAGTAGAAGTGACGAGAGTGCAGATATTTGTTGGTTAAGACAAGTAATGTTCTGTTTTTTGAGGTTGTTGCATATATGTAAGGTTTCTAATTTTATTCTGTTCCAGTGCCTGTTTTCAATTTCTAGACTACGGAACTTGATGTGTTGGTCGAATGTGTGTTTGTATAAAATCAAGTGATCCGCGAAGTGTGAGACTGTGGTAGGATTGTTTTTCCATGCTTGTTCGTATTGTTTGATTCTCTGTGTGAAAGTTTGGTCTGAACGAACGTTCGATTGTGAGGTACGTGGCTGTAGTGTTCTTGTCTATTGGTGTGATGGTGGTGTGTTTGTGGATATTGAATCTGTTGTTTTTTTAATTTTTAATTTGTCAATGATAAAAGTCGTATTCATGGAAGGCTGCGTGTTTGTGTGTGGGGGTGTTGTGAAGTGTTGTGTATGATTGTGTCCGTGTGGATGGGTTTTCTGAATATGTTGAATTAATGATAGTCCTGTGCTAGCGTGATGGTGAGCTCAAGGACGTTTAAATATTTGTGTTCGTTTTCTATTTCAATGGTGAATGTTATGTTGGGGTGTAGGGAGTTGATGTATTGTGTAAAAAATCAAGCTGCCTGGAGGTACCTGCTCATAGTGCCACCACGTCGTCTACGTATCTGTGCCAATGAAGGAGATTTTTTAGATGTGTTTAGAAGGAAGCAACGTATTTTCCCAGTTGTCCATATTTATGTCTCAGCGGGAAGATACGAGACATCGCATGGCCCATGAGCTGTTACAAAACGCTGACGCCACGATAATGGAATGTTCATCATACATTTCCTGATTAATAATTAAAATATTAAAAACTATTAGTATTGATTTTGTAAGAGTCCCCCGTCTTAAAATTATAAGAGTCATTTAGTATGTTTTATTATTACGTAATGTAGTACTAGTACATAGTCATCGGGGTAGGCAGTGTCTACCCCAAGAAACCGCCACTGGAAAATAATAATTTCAAATATGCTATAAGATTTATCTTCGGCTAAAATACTCATCGTATACATTTGATATTCTTATGTTCGTAAATACACTGAAAACATTATTATACTGAATTCAGTGGAAGAAGGCAATTTTTATCTAAACTTCTGAATGAAAAATGCAAGCTATTTTTCGCGCATTGTTGTGTTTTTAAATATTTTTTTCGCGAGGTATTTGAAAGAACAGAAATTGTCATGTAAGGCAGAATATTTAAACACGCATTACCAGTATTTTGAAAGTATTTGTGCTGTTGTAGTACTACTACCTTTTACTTCCCCGTATATGTACGTAGTATATATGTAGTAATATACGTAGTGTAGGGAAAGTTCTGTAACGCTGTGGAAAATCCATTTCTCGTTTTCAACGGAAATACACGTTTTTGGGGTTTGCTGATACCGAATTTTCCCCCCTCAAAACGTACGTCCCTCTGACTATCTGTTTGTTTGCCTATCTATGTGTCTAGTGTTTGTGAAGAATAGCGTTTAACCATGCGTAGGAGTTCTCCAAATTGAAGAAGCCCCTGTTCATTTGGCTTGAGTCGAACCTTTCGATTCCCGTCGTGTCTCTCACGTCGTTAATATTTACAATTATGGCATTTTGTTCACATATTTATGAGTACATATGCTTTAAATAATGTTATATAAGCTTCTCGAAAGCTCAACAATTTTCTGTTAAAACGAGCTCAAAATTCCGCATTCTCTGAAACTTTTCCAATTGATTTCTTCAAACTTTTCGAGATATTAGTGCTAATTGCACTTTTTAATATGACGTAAAGTTCACTTCAGTGTATTTTTTTTGTTTTTTCTAAAATTAATCAAATGTAAATTTTTGAAAGATCTCTCACGCACTTGATATGCACATTTGCATCAAAATGAGTATATCTGGAATTAATGGATTGGCTCTTAACCAATGCACTAATTTCCGGAAATTCACTATGAAAACGTCCAGAGTTTCCTTGAAAGAAACAGGTCGAATATACGCCTCAACAATAAACACTCATTCTTGCATAGAATACGGCATTATTAAATATTAATCGAATTACAATGCCCACGCCTATCTGTAAGCAAACTGCTACGTATCACAGGAGACCAAACGATTCCTATAGTCCAACCGTTAGAATTTGTTGCCCACTCAAAACCAAAGAACAAAACACGCTTCAACCGGGACGTTTTTTATGGGACATTAGGTACTATTCATATAATACTGAAAGGGGGTTAATTGAAATGATAGTGAAATCGCCCGCCTCGCCGCCTAGTTACTTTCTCCTGCGGTTCACCACGCCACTGTCGCAGGCATTTAATATTTTGGCAGTTGTTTGAGACGATCGGCCCTAAGCATGGCGCGCTTTTGTGCTTAAACTATAGAAAAACAAACCTTGAGTGCTCTGTGGCTGAAACCAAAGAGAATATCTGGCTGTGAAACCAGAAGCAAAACATTATTCGAGAGTGAAGTTTAGTTGGCGATGGAAGAGGTAGATCTTTTAGCTGAAAATATTATCAAAACCGAAGAGGTAAACAGTTTCTGTACGTTTCATTTGTTTTTACAATACTGGATGGAAAGCAATGTTGTGTGTTGAAGGTTAGGAGAGTGGCAAAAAATATATGTTCGAGGAGCAATTTGATGGAATTAATCACATGTCCATTGCAGTTATTTATTGTCAGGACGATTTTTTTTTATAAAAAACTTAATATATAGCATATACTGGTCATTGAAATAGCTGTCATATTGAGAAAGTTCTCCACTGCATTTCCAAGTGTTGACAATTTTTTTGTTACCCAATGTTTCTGAATTTGAATATTAATACAAAATAATGTTGTTGTTTTTTTGAGAGAGAATCCAATGAAGAAATTAATTTTAGTTAAGGTTTTTTTATAATAATCTTTGATTAACCAAAATTTGATTAGATTCAGAAGTATCAGAAAAATTAAAGGCTGAAATGTAGTACACGGTACATTCTAAGGAAGTCCTTTAAAGTTAGTCGTACAACCTAAGGAAGTCGTATACTAAATTTTAACTAAATTAAAAAAATATCCCAGTTTATGACTTGTGGGAAAATAGAGGAAAAGTATTTTACATAGAGGTTACCGCCAAAATGGCTATAATTAAACTTATACCTTTTTATTTAAATACAAAAGGCAGAATTTTTTCTTACCAATATTGGAAAGAAAATAATGTAATAGCAAATATATGTACTTTGAAAAAATGAATCCTTAAGTGTTTCCCATTAACAGAAGGTTTTTGAGCATTTATTGCCATTCTCCAATTAGATTCATGACATTCTTTTGTATCTTGAAATTATTTCTTTGGGTCAAAACCCACGAAGAACCGTGTTTGGGTCATTGCGTGGCCCCCACGTTATTTTCTGTAACATTTTACAAAATAAAAGGATTGATTTTGTTTGATCATATTGTGTTTCTAACAAGTGTATACAGAATTTGATCTTTATCCTATCGATCAACAGATGCCAACTAAAAGGATTTTTAAGTTCCACTCAGAAACAAATTGACAAAACATGCAATTGGAAATGGTGTCTCGAAAGGTTCCCCATGGTATTTTACATTCCAGCGATACCATGGTACTCGGGGAGATAAAGGAGGATTACTCCAAACGTTAGATACCAGTAGATGGGTATTTGAAAATATGTTGCTACGAATTGAAAAAAAACATACATGCCAATGTATTTCAAAACAATAAGTTTTCAAATTGAAAAGTCTTGTGTATTTGGCATATTATTCATATATTATATAAGTATGAAAAGAAAGTATGGAAAAGTCAGTTTGATAGGTCTTGTCAGTCTGAGCATATGCAGTTAATTGGTGCCTTCTGAGAAATCTTGAGGTATTTGCTTGTTTTAATAGATGATGAACTTGTGAGTGACTGTTTTTTTCTGTTTTCTCCAGATCAAAGAAGAGCCAGTGGACGAAAAAGAAGACTATTGCTGGAATTCCATTGTGAGTTAGTACTAAATGAGTGTTATTTTTCCAAAATAATGGACATTAGTGCCTCTTGAGATATTCAACAAAAACAGTCAGGCACTGACAGGCATATGGGTTTTGGTCGAAAGTTCATATGAGGGAGGGGAATTGTATGAACATTAGGTAAGGATTTGAACAAATGTTTTAATTTATATTCCAGTTACACTGTAGCTGAGCATCATTTTTATTCTTATTGTTTCTATGAAATTTCATTTCTGGATTTACGTAGACGCGTCAACCCGAGTCACTAGTTCCGCCCGCGACCACAAGATCCTGTTTGCGCCATCGACTGTGGCGAGCGAGTTCAAAAATATGTTCGGGAAACTGATATCCGAAATCGAAGAGCTATTGTATCCACAGGCGTGCTCTCAGTTAAAAAAAAGGGGGGCCAACTACATTTTTAGACATCTTTGCCACAGAATGTTTTAGTTACATATGGCACCTTCACTAGTAAATTAATAAAATATAATGACTACAGTAATAACTACAGTTATAATGAAATTATAATGGTAATACACGATGGGATATCGAAGAGGAAAGTTCCCGGGGGAAAATGAATGAGCAGGTTTGGAAGGTGCTAAATTGTGAAGGGTTGAGGAAAAGAGATAGGGATAGAAGTGGATGGGCCAAGGAATAATTGAAGGGGAGGATGAGATGATGAAAGAGAATGTAGAATGAGGCAGTGAGGAGAACATGGAGGGAAGACTGCTAAGAAAAATCAAAGCATGGGGAAAAGAGGAATTACGAAATTAAATGAGGATGTATGAAGGTGGAGTAGGAATTGTTATTCTAAAGAAAATAGTGAATAAGGTATGAAGAAGGGAGGGATTCCCGGAAGAAAACAACAATCCCAATATAGAAGAACGGCAAAGAAGACTGCCCACACTGTCATGTAGTAGAGCCCTAATGTTGTGTTAGGAAGGGGCTGGTGGGAAATAATGATTATGCTGAGTTTTTCAAATAGAGTTTGGAAACGGAAATAGGAAGATTGGGATTGTTTAAAGAAAATCAAACAAATTCTAGGAAAGGAAGGGGAGTAAGAGATTACGAATGAGAGAAAACACACATGTGCCTTAAATCTTTATCACGATAGAGTGATTAAAAAGAATGAAGGGGATGTTTTACTGGGATTTGTATATTTTAATACTGCTTTGGAGAGGTAGAGAGAGGTAATTTAAGGGAGATAATGAGCAAAAAGAGAATTAGTGAAGTTCTGCAAGAATCTGCGGATGAAACATACGTAGAAAAAAGATGTAGGCTTAAGGAAGGAAACAATGACCGTAGGGTTTTTAGGACGTAATAGGGTGAGAGTTAAATTGTCAACTGAGACCGACTTCGTTTAATACATTTTTTAGCGGAATTGGTGAAATACTCGGAAAGAGGACTGGAAGGAGTGGTTTTTGGAAAGGATACGTCATGGTCAATAATATATGCAGGCGATGTACTGGTTAAGACCAGAGGTAAAAGAGAAATGAAGTGTTTGTTAGCAAGATTAGAGAATTTTTTTTGTCAGAGAGAAGAATGATATTAAGTCAGAGGAGTAGCTTGGGGGTTAGTCGCCAGGGCCGGAGAAACGTTTCGCCGCTCCCTTATATAGATATTTTATTATACTCGGTAAATTAAAGATGTCTGATATAAAAAATATGCTTTGCAAAAGATCGTTTCGATCGCTTAGCGATCATCCTCAGTGCTAAAATTAAAATTACAGAAATAAAATTACATTAATTCATGAATTCAAAAAATGAAGTATAAGTTATTAAAAAATGTTGTATACAAAATGATGATATTGTTTGCCAGATGCGTCATTAAACTGGGTCGTCCACACATACCATTCCGGCAGCTTCCGGCCCGAAAACTGAGTTCTGCGGTTTTTGGAGAGCGTGTCTTGATTAAGAACAGAGCGTCAGTCGGCAGCGGGTGGGGGCCGGAAGAGGGGTGGGGTGGGGGCGAAGGGTCGTAGGACGCGGGGGTGCTGGTGGAGGCGTGAGGAGGATGAGTAGATTTGTGGGTGTACTTTGTGCTAATTTTAGTAGAAGTGACGAGAGTGCAGATATTTGTTTGTTAATACAAGTAATGTTCTGTTTTTTGAGGTTGTTGCATATATGTAAGGTTTCTAATTTTATTCTGTTCCAGTACCTGTTTTCAATTTCTAGACTACGAAACTTGATGTTTGTCGAATGTGTGTTTGTATAAAATCAAGTGATTCGCGAAGTGTGAGACTGTGGTAGGATTGTTTTTCCATGCTTGTTCGTATTGTTTGATTCTCTGTTGTGAACGTTCTGTCTGAAGGAACGTTCGATTGTGAAGTACGTGGCTGTAGTGTTCTTGTCAATTGGTGTGAGGGTGGTGTGTTTGTGGATATTGAATGTGTTGGTTTTTTAATTTTTAATTTGTCAATGATAATAGTCGTAATAATGGAAGGCTGCGTGTTTGTGTGTGGGGGTGTTGTGAAGTGTTGTGTATGATTGTGTCCGTGTGGATGGGTTTTCTAAATATGTTGAATTCATGATAGTCCTGTGCTAGCGTGATGGTGAGATCAAGGACGTGTAAATATTTGTGTTCGTTTTCTATTTCAATGGTGAATTTTATGTTGCGGTGTAGGGAGTTGATGTATTGTGTAAAAAATCAAGCTGCCTGGTGGTACCTGCTCATAGTGCCAACACGTCGTCTACGTATCTGTGCCAATAAAGGAGATTTTTTAGAAGTGTCTAGAGGCAAGCAACGTTTCTTCCCAGTTGTCCATATTTATGTCTCAGCGGGAAGATACGAGACATCGCATGGCCAATGAGCTGTTACAAAACGCTGACACCACGATAATGGAATGTTCATCATACATTTCCTGATTATTAATTAAAATATTAAAAACTATTAGTATTGATATTGTAAGAGTCCCCCGTCTTAAAATTGTAAGAGTCATGTAGTATGTTTTATTATTACGAAATGTAGTACTAGTACATAGTCATCGGGGTAGGCAGGGCCTACCCCAAGAAACCGCCACTGTAAAATAGTAATTTCAAAAATACGATAAGATTTATCTACGGCTAAAATACACATCGTATACAATTGATATGCTTATGTTCGTAAATACACTGAAAACATTATAATACTCAATTCAGTGGAAGAAGGCAATTTTATGTTAACTTTTAAATGAAAAATGTAAGCTTTTTTTCGCGCATTGTTGTGTTTTTAATTATTTTTTGTGTGGTATTTGAAAGAACAGAAATTGTAATGTAAGGAAGAATATTTAATAAACGTATTACCAGTATTGTGAAAGTATTTGTGCTGTTGTAGTTCTACAACCTTTTACTTTCCCGTATACGTACGTAGTATATTCGTAGTAATACTGGGGGTTCCCTGATGCCGAATTTTTCCCCCCTCAAAACGTACGTCCCGCTGTCTATCTGTCCGTTCGCCTGTCTATGTGTCTATTGTTTGAGACAATAGCGTCTAAATCATGCGTAGGAGTTCTCCAAATTGAAGAAGCCCCTGTTCATTTGGCTTGAGTCGAACCTTTCGATTCCCGTCGTGTCTCTCACGTCGTTCATATTTACAATTATGGCATTTTGTTCACATTATATTTATGAGTACATATGATTTAAATAATGTTATATAAGCTTCTCGAAAACTCAACAATTTCCTGTTAAAACGAGCTCAAATTTCCGCATTCTCTGAAACTCTTTTCAATTTATTTCTTCAAACTTTTCGAAATAATAGTGCTAATTGCACTTTTTAATATGACGTAAAGTTCACTTCAGTGTATTTTTTTTGTTTTTTCAAAAATTTACCAAATGTAAATTTTTGAAAGATCTCTCACGCAGTTGATATGCACATTTGCAATGAGTATATCTGGAATTAATGGATTGGCTCTTAACCAGTGCAATAATTTTTGGAAATTCACTTTGAAAACTTCCAGAGTTTCCTTGAAAGAAACAGTTCGAATATACGCCTCAACAATAAACACTCATTCTTGCATCGAATACGGCATTATTAAATATTAATCGAATTACAATGCCCACGCCTATCTGTAAGCAAACTGCTACGTATCACAGGAGACCAAACGATTCCTATAGTCCAACCGTTAGAATTTGTTGCCCACTCAAAACCAAAGAACAAAACACGCTTCAACGGGGACGTTTTTTGTGGGTCCAGTACTATTCAAATAATACTGAAATGACCGGGCTAACTGAAATGATAGGTGAAATCGCCCGCCTCGCCGCCTAGTTACTTTCTCCTGCGGTTCACTACGCCACTGTCGCAGGCATTTAATGTTTTGGCAGTTGTTTGAGACGCTCGGCCCTAAGCATGGCGCGCTTTTGTGCTTAAAGTATAGAAAAACAAACATTAGTGTGCTCTGTGGCTGAATCCAAAGAGAATATCTGGCTGTGAAACCAGAAACAAAACATTATTCGAGAGTGAAGAAGTTTAGTTCGCGATGGAAGAGGTAGATCTTTTAGCTGAAAATATTATCAAAATCGAAGAGGTAAACAGTTTCTGGACGTTTCATTTGTTTTTACATGACTGGATGGAAAGCAATGTTGTGTGTTGAAGGTTAGGAGAGTGGAACAAAATATATGTTCGATGAGTAATATGATGGAATTAATCACATGAATTCTCGGCTATCCGGGAGACGCCGCGTCGTTGGCTGGGGTGCCGACGTTTCGCCTGACATATCGCAGGCTTCCTCAGGGCAGTGACGCCTGACATATCGCAGGCTTCCTCACTGCCCTGAGGAAGCCTGCGATATGTCAGGCGAAACGTCGGCACCCCAGCCAACGACGCGGCGTCTCCCGGATAGCCGAGAATTCATGGATTCAAGCCGCGGAGGCTTACGTCTACGAATTAATCACATGTCCACTGCAGTTATTCATTGTCAGGACAATTTTTGAAAAGAACACCTTATATTATCGCATGTACTGGTCATTGAAATAGCTGTCATATTGAGAAAGTTCTCCATTGCATTTCCAAGTGTTGACAATTTTTTTATTACCCAAAGTTTCTGAATTTGAATATTAATACAAAAATAATGTCGTTTTGTTCGTGAGAGAATCCAATAAAGAAATTTATTTTAATTAAGATTTTTATAGTAATGTGATAACTGTCATCATAATTTGATTAGATTCATAAATATCAGAAAAATTAATGGCTGAAACGTAGTATACGGTACAACCTAAGGAAGTCCTTTAAAGTTAGTCGTACAACCTAAAGAAGTCGTGTACTAAATTTTAACCAAATTAATAAATATCCCAGTTTATGATTTAAGGGAAAATAGAGGAAAAGTATTTTACATAGAGGTTACCGCCAAAATGGCTGTAATTAAACTTATACCTTTCTATTTAAATACAAAAGGCAGTATTTTTTCTTACAAATATTGGAAAGAAAATAATGTAATAGCAAATATATGTAATTTGAAAAAATTGAATCCTTCAGTGTTTCCCGTTAACAGAAAGTTTTTGAGCATTTATTGCCATTCTCCAATTAGATTCATAACACTCCTTTGTATCTTGAAAAGATTTCTTTGGTTCAAAAACCACGAAGAACCGTGTTTTGGTCATTGCGTGGCCCCCACGTTATTTTCTGTAACTTTTTACAAAATAAAATGATTCGTTTTGTTTGATTATATTGTGTTTCTAACAAGTGTATACAGAATTTGATCTTTATCCTAACAATCAACTGATGCCAACTAAAAGGATTTTTAAGTTCCACTCAGAAACAAATTGACAAAACATGCAATTGGAAATGGTGTCTCGAAAGGTTCCCCATGGTATTTTACATTCCAGCGATACCATGGTACTCGGAGTGATAAAGGAGGATTACTCCAAACGTTAGATACCAGTAGATGGGTATTTGATAAAATGTTGCTACGAATTGAAAAAAACATACACACCTATGTATTTCAAAACAATAAGTTTTCAAATTGAAAAGTCTTGTGTATTAGCTTATTATTCATATATTATATAAGTATGAAAAGAAAGTATGGAAAAGTCAGTTTGATAGGTCTTGTCAGTCTGAGCATATGCAGTTTATTGGTGCCTTCTGAGAAATCTTGAGGTATTTGCTTGTTTTAATAGATGATGAACTTGTGAGTGACTGTTTTTTTCTGTTTTCTCCAGATCAAAGAAGAGCCAGTGGACGAAAAAGAAGACTATTGCCGGAATTCCATTGTGAGTTAGTACTAAATGAGTGCTATTTTTCCAAAATAATGGACATTAGTGCCTCTTGAGATATTCACCAAAAACAGTCAGGCACTTCATTCAATATCAAATTCATTATGTTTTGTGTAGCAGAACTAGCAGCAAAAGAATGAATGTGGGTGTAAGTTTTTATATTTTGTTTGCACATGAGGTAAAACATTTGAGTATACCTCTTTGTATTTATGTCTGTACTTCAATTGCAATTATTAAATCATATAGATTATGAGCCTTGATTTTGTATATATTTATGGACCTCCACATTTTTATTTTTAAAATGGGAGTTTGTTTTCTTGATTTTTCCTAATTATTATCTAAGATGGTCTTTCTTCCTCTACTCAGTTGTTTGATCTACTCTGCTGAATATGGGATTCTATAAGGTTTGACCTTAGGTCCTATCCTCTTTCTGTTATATGTAAACGATATGCCCTTGTCTATTAAAAACTGAAGAACAGTTCTATTTGCCAATGACACGAATGTTGTTTGCAAAAAAGAAACAATAAGTAGTATGATTTCAGAAGTTTCAAATTGGTTTTGTAATAATAAATGGTTAACGAAGGAAAACAGTTTCAATGCATTTTGCATTTCAAATCTGCAATCACATGCTCCTTTGAAAATTAACAATATACAATTAGCTGATGTTAAGGTTACCAAAAAAAATTCTAGGATTCTCAATTAAGTCTAACCTCAAATGATGTGTATATATTACAGAATTAAACACTAAATTAATTTCATTATGTTATGCATTCAGAATTATTTCAAATTCTGTCAGCCTTCATGCAGCTCTTTGCGTGTATTTTGGTAATGTGCATTCCTGCCTGAGATATGTCATACTATTCTGGGGAAGCTCATCATGTAATATCCAAACCTTTCGATTGCAAAAGAAAATTTTATGAATAATGAAAAAATGCCAATCACGTGATCCCTGCAAGCCTCTCTTCTTTGAGCTTGGAATCTTACTTTTGTCTTGCCTATTTATTTACGTATCTGTAATAATTGTGAAAACTGACTGACTTAATGGTGTGAACATATTTTCATGCAATACAGATATTTATGATGACAACACGTCAGCATTTCTATGGGCAACCATAATTTTTATATGGAATGCTTTTTCTTTCAGGTAAAAGATGAACCCAGTACTATACAGCATTCAGTGAAAGAAGAAGATGATAAACATGATGTGAGAATAGTTATTTATCTATCGTAAATAAAATAAAATACCGTAAAACGGGGTGACTTGCGACAAACATGTCATATGCTATGTAAAGTTGGCAGCTTGCGCATGACGCTGGACAGCACACAAGGGTTTTTCATTGTTGTTAACAGTTTGAGGGAAGGTTTAAATGTACTTTGCAGTAATAACAGTTGCAAGGAGAGGTAGAAAAAAATTATTGGTTTCTGCACGAAATGTTTTCCAATTATAAGTATTCATTATAAGGATATCCATATACATACTTCTTATTGAAATAATAAATTATTGTAGAAAAACTAGATTTTGAAATACAGTGTAAAACCATGAATTTACTGACAGTTCATGGTATTTCCAATGTTAATTCTGCACACTGGCTGTACTTACCAGTTAAATTTTAGTCTACGTTGCTGTCTTGGGGTGACTTGAGACATGGGCAGAGTGTACAAGAGAAAGCCAGGGTCCAGACCTTATCGAAATTACGATGTTAAAACCTTATAAAATGCAGTAAAATATAAACGAAACCATCCTTCATTATCTCTTTGAGCGGCGGCTGAAAAGTTTGCAGTAACCAAAGATACCTGGCATCGATGACTACAGGAGAAATATACAAACTGGCAAGGACAAAAAATAGTATTATCTTGTAATGAAGAATAGTTCCTGTGCAAGGTATTACAGCGGCATATACATAGGGGTTACTCGTTACATGATAAATCAGATTAATTGATAAAGGTTATCGTGAGAGGTAGGGGAGAAATGAATAGAAATTCAGGAATAACTGTCCAGGGGTGGAATGGGCCACATCTTTTCTGAGACAACTGTAATGTAATGATAAAACCGTTCAGAATAATTATTTTCAGTAGATTTATAACTTATTTAATAGCTTAGGTAGAAATTGCACTACCCACGATAATTCATGCGTGAAAAATAGATTCAAAAAATTCTGCTAAAGAAAATGTCTTGTCTGTCTCATGTCACTCCATTTTACAGTAATGTTTAACACATTTTGACATGCAAATCCTTTTGTATTTCAAAGGAGAAGAATTCATTATATAACTGTGGGAGACAGAATACATTTTTGATTGAATGAAATGGAAGTAAGTTATTAAAATTCAAACTTGGTCATCAATAATTTGGGGGTGGGGGTTATCCTCATCTCCATAGTGTGAGATGCGTAATGAATATGACAAGGTAATATCTATCTATGGTAACTCAATTGTACAAGAAAGTATTTGCTGCTATAGCTCATGTATTTATGTTTTTCTGTGCAGGAGGAGTTGGATCCCCCATTTGCTGTGTTTGTTCAGCCAACGGAGAAGCAAGAAGGAGCCGTTGAAGAGACAAAGTTGTGGATTTCGTGTAGGCCTACTTTCACAGGATAATTTTTGAATACAAGGAAGCATTGGGTGGTGACATGTTAAACACCACTGTAAATGTCTTTATTTTAAATAGAAAGTTCTTTTTAGTTATGCTTTTAATGATTCTTTGGCATAATGAGAAATATCGGATGTGTGGCAACATGATGCGAGTATATATTTGTATTAAAGACTGAAATAAGGCTCGTGTTTAGGAGTACGTGGTTAATTTGCAAATTAGTTAAAATGTTGTCAAAAAAGATGTAGAATAATCAGAAACAAATTATTTTAGATTTCATGTTGCTAATGTAGGTATCAGAGTTCTGTCCAAAGTACAGAGATTGTCCATGAGTAAGGCACTTTGTGTGTTTGCTGATAGTATTTGGGTAAATTGGAATAGGGTTTGGAATTTATGCTTTACTGGATGAAGAATTTTATTGAAGAGTGTCATTGAATATTAACTTGAGGTTTTGGAGACTCTCGTTTGTTATAGATAAAAATGAGTAACATGGTTAATCGAAGTGAGAGTTAACGTCACATTTGATCAAGCAGGAGCATTGTCCTGCCTTAGTTTAACCTTAGTTTGTAGATGGCTCTTGAATCGCTTGCCATGACAACAGTTGTTATTATCTCCCATATGTAATGATATTTGTCAATGCATTAGTATTTTGTAGCATTGAAGGAGGCAAGCTGTCATGCATCTTTTTAGAGAGGATAAAACAATTCATCTTTCATTTTATTGTATTGGTTATGATGCATAAGTACACTTCCTTGCAAAATTAATTCCCTGCTTTGAAATTGTTAGCGAAGATACCACTAGATGGTGCGACCTGCACCGTAAGAAGATAGCGACAGTGGCTCCGCCACATCTTCCAGTTGTGTTAACCACCGCGACCGCAGTTGTTGTTCACGCGTCGTTAAGCACTGATCGTGTTTCATTGTATTTGTTTCATATCGGTCAATAAAAGACCTTATTGTGTTATTTAGAAGTGCGTGTTTCATTCAATAGCCTTCCACAACTCTATCAGGTTGTGAACCCAGCCGTATAAATGGGCTATTCCACGACAAAAAGGACTTCTTTGTTCGATAGTGATTGCAAAATAGAAACGACCAAGTCGCAAGCATTGAGTATGCAACAAGTGCCAAATTGCAAGAATGCGGCACGACTAGCGTGAACAAAAGTGGTGCATTACTTGTGTGAACAGACAAGCTGAGTCATTCGTTGACAAAAGCGTGACATCGGTCGTGATTCGAAAATCACCCGATTCCTTCGCGTCGGCGGCCATACTTGTTATTGATGTAAACAATTTTGGCGCGCACTGAAGTGACGTTCGCGATCGAATTGAACAGTTTTTCCTAGACGTTTGAATTGTTCTGAGTGTGCGATCGCGCGGTAACGCACCTCCAGACACTTTATTTGTTTTTTCGCGGACTTTAGTAATTTGTTTGCCGAAACGCGACAAAACCTGAAAATGACAGTGCGACACGATGAGTTCGAACAGTGTTATTCGCATCGAGGCGCTCGGACGCGACAACTATGACACTTGGAAGCTGCAGATGCGGGCGTTACTCGTGAAGAACGATGCTTGGGACTATGTGAGTGGCGTTGCAGTGAAACCAGAACCGGGAAACGACAACGCTAACGCCATTAGAGAGTGGAAAACAAAGGATGAAAAGGCTTTATCAGACCTGATCCTGTCAATTAGCGCAAGTCAACTGAATTTGGTAAAGAACTGCACGACATCACGTGAGTTATGGCTAAAATTAGAAAATACATTTCAATCTAAAGGGCCTGCGCGAAAGGCAACCCTACTCAAAAGTCTCACTTTACACAAAATGAGTGAGGGGGCAGATGTTCGTGAGCACCTTCAGGGTTTCTTTGATTCAGTTGACAAGTTAGCAGATATGGACGTGAATATTAATCCGGATCAATTGGCGATAATGATGTTATATAGTTTACCATCAAGCTATGAAAATTTCAGAGTCGCTATCGAGAGTCGAGATGAACTGCCTACGCCTGAAAATCTACGCACCAAAATCATCGAAGAGTACGAGGCCAGGAGAAACGGAGCAACTTCAAGTTCATCGCAAGGGGCTATGTACGTCAACAAGAAGAAGATGAAGAAACCGAAGGAAAACAAGAAGGACAAAGAAGAATATAAAAAGGAAGGGTCGTTTAAATACAAATGCTACAAGTGCCACGAGAAAGGTCACAAAGCCGCAGATTGCCCAAATGACAAACAGACAGGAGGTAAAAAGAAGTCGAATCTCTCCTTAGCAATCGAAGAAGATACCGAGAGTTGTCAAGCTGTGAGCGGAAATGCAAGAGATGTTTGGTGCCTAGACAGCGGGTGCACTTCGCACCTTTGTAAAGACGTTAATGTTTTTAAAAGTATTCAGGAACAAAAAACTAGCGGATTGAGGTTAGCCAACAACGCATCGACCGACATAAAGGGCAAAGGTGTTGCTGAAATCGTGACCTGGCAAGACGATGAAAAATGTAACGTGACCCTGAATAACGCACTCCATGTACCAGAACTTAGGATGAACTTGTTGTCGGTATCGAAAATCACGGACAGTGGTTACAGAGTAATTTTCGAGAAGGAGAAGGCTATGGTAACAGATACAGAAGGCGCAACGAAGCTGATCGCCAATCGAGTTGACAATCTATATTTCGTGAAGGGCGAACCATCGGAGGACTGCAATTCCGTAAAACCTGTTGGTGAGGATAGAGAAGCTCCTAGGGCATCGAGTTCAGCCCAGGTTTGGCATCAACGAATGGGCCACGTCAATTACCATGACCTTCTTAGCGCATCGAAAAACGGAGCAGTTCGAGGAATGGACTTCGAACACGTGCCTGAAGATAAGAACTGCGAAGTTTGTCTTCAGGGGAAGATGACCAGGCTTCCATTTCCAAAAGAATCGACCAGAACCACGACCAAATTAGAATTAATTCACACCGACATTTGTGGCCCGATGCGCACCCTGTCAAACGGAGGATCTACGTATTTCATCACGTTTATCAACGATCACACGTTGGACAGAGGTGAGATTTCTGAAATCGAAGGGACAAGCTCTCGAAGAGTTTAAAAGTTTCAAGACATTCGTAGAAAAGCAACACGGCGTAAAAATTAAGAGTATTCAATCCGACAATGGTCGGGAATATGTCAATAAAGAATTCGATGACTTTCTGAAGGCAGAGGGGATTCAGCGCCGATTGACGACTTCATACACACCGGAGCAGAACGGGATAGCGGAAAGGAAAAATAGATCCTTGGTGGAAACGGCCCGTTGCCTCATGTTCCAGTCCGGTTTGAAGCAATCGTTTTGGGCTGAGGCGATTTCTACAGCAAATCACATACGGAATCGATGTCCAACGAAAAAGTTAAAGGGCCGAACCCCGTATGAAGCCTGGCTCGGTAAGGTACCATCGGTCAAGCACTTCAAGGTGTTCGGATGTCGTGTATTTTGCTTGAACAAAAATCCGACGAAGGGAAAGTTCCAGGTACGAAGTCAAGAAGGAATATTCATCGGGTACTCTGAAGAATCCAAGGCGTACAGAGTATGGATGCCTAGCTCTCGAACCGTTGAAGTGACCAGAGATGTGAAGTTTCTGGAAGACAGCGTCAAGGCACCGGAAACAGCTTCCCAAGAACCTGATCGGTCGAACGAACATCATGGCCAGGAGTGGGTTGATATTGAGATCAACACTGAAGATATCTCGGAAAAGCCCAACAGAGAAAACGACGATTTCGAGACGCCTGCAGAATCCCCTTTCATGACACCTGTTGATTCTGAGGATGAAGGTGGATTCAGAGGATTCCCAGAACGTGCTGAAAACGATGAAGATGAAATCGAAGAGCATGTAGAACCGGTGCAGCGTCGAAAACGTGGACGTCCTTCTATTATCCGGACAGGAAAACCCGGAAGACCACGAAAAGGGTACGTCGAAGACGAGATTGAAGAGACTGAGTCCGCTTGCACGGCCGAGATTTCCTTGACCAAAGCTGTTTCAGGTCCGCATTCTATGGCTTGGAAGGAAGCCATGGCGTCTGAGGTCAGGTCGCTGATCAAGAATAACACTTGGGAGTTGGTGAGGCGACCTAAGCATTCGAAGGTCATTGGAAGCAGATTCGTTCTGCGCAACAAATATAAACCTGACGGAAGCATCGAAAAACCAAAGGCACGCGTCGTGGCACGCGGGTTCTCACAGGTTCCTGGGATCGATTTCCACGACACATTTGCCCCTGTGGCAAGGTTGAGTTCGGTACGAGCTGCCGTAGCTGTTGCTGTCGAGAAGGACTTGAAGATCAGGCAGCTTGACATCACAACAGCATATCTGAACGGGAACGTCGAAGAGGACATCTATATGGAGATGCCTGACCATTTGAAAGAGATCTTGGAGCTCATCGTCGAGACTGAGAAGGAAAATCAATTCGTGAGAAGAGAAGCCGAGAAGATGTTGAGCCGTCTTCGTAAGTTCGATGCAGTATGCCATCTCAACAAAGCCATCTACGGACTACGTCAAGCTGGGCGAGCGTGGCATAAACGGCTAAATGAGGAACTTCGTGCACTTGGGGCGACGCCTTCGGAGGCAGATCCTTGTGTTTATCGCGTCGGACAGGATGATCGTACATGCTACGTGATCGTATACGTCGATGATATCTTGGTGATGTCTTCGAGTGATACCGAAATCGATCAAATCATCAAACGACTTGGGACGAAATTCGATGTTAAGGACCTGGGTGACCTCAGATATTGTTTGGGGCTGCAATTCTCCAGAGGCAAGAACCACATGGTAGTTTGTCAGACAAAATATATCGATGACCTACTTGAAAGGTTTAATATGATCGATTGCAACCCTGTTTCTACTCCCTTGGATCCTGCCGTCAAACTCGTGAGAGAAGAGAGTCATTGTCAGTCGGATGCTCCTTACAGAAGTTTAGTAGGGGCTTTGATGTACTTGTCTGTAGGGACGAGGCCGGACATAGCGCACGCTGTGAGTCACTTGAGTCAGTTCAACGAGTGCCACGGGGATTCGCATTGGAAGGCCGCTAAAAGGGTGCTTCGTTATTTGAAAGGGACTAGAGATATTGGACTCGTTTATCATCGATCAAGAGGACTTCCGGAAATGTACACTGATGCTGATTGGGGCAACTGCGTTGTCGACCGTAAATCATACACAGGCTACGTTTTTATGGTCAGTGGGGGGGGGCCGTAAGTTGGGAGTCCAAGAAGCAGCAAACAGTGGCCTTATCGTCTACCGAGGCCGAATACATGGCACTCTCAGAAGCTACGAAAGAGGCCTTGTTTATGAAACAGCTGATGAAGGATTTTGGAGTAGATCTGACTACGGTAATCATAAAGAACGACAACAATGGTGCAAAGCTGTTGGCTGAGAATCCGGTGTTCCATGCTCGTACAAAGCATGTAGATCTGAGACACCATTTTGTTCGAGATGCTGTTGGAAGAAAATTGGTTCAAGTTCAGCACGTTCCGTCCGAAAGGATGACCGCAGACATATTGACAAAGGGTCTCTCTAGCACAAACCATAAGAAATGTATGAAGATGCTTGGTTTGGAACATTTTCACGTTCCGGGAGCGGATCTTACATTGCAGTTCGAGGGGAAGTGTTAGCGAAGATACCACTAGATGGTGCGACCTGCACCGTAAGAAGATAGCGACAGTGGCTCCGCCACATCTTCCAGTTGTGTTAACCACCGCGACCGCAGTTGTTGTTCACGCGTCGTTAATCACTGATCGTGTTTCATTGTATTTGTTTCATATCGGTCAATAAAAGACCTTATTGTGTTATTTAGAAGTGCGTGTTTCATTCAATAGCCTTCCACAACTCTATCAGAAATGACTTTCACCACAGAGTTCACACATCCACCGGTTTATGTGCTAATTTAGTAAATAAGACAATTCTGGATGATGCCTCAAATTAGAGTATTTATCAATTATTGATACTTTTCACTCCCCAATACAAAAATTTCTCCAAGAGGATGGCAACACTAAAGTACTCAGCAAATCTACCTGCCCGTGAGCAAATTGGGGGAATTCCTGTTGTGTCTTTCTTTAATGAGATCATGTGTATACAACTTAATTAATTAATTTATGTATTATTCCAAATAATCATGTTCATGCAATATTAAAGTTATTGAATGCATTATGTTTGGTGAATTTATTTATTTGATGTGATTTTTAGTTGATTGAAATTGTTTTTGCTCCTTTTGGGGTAAAGTTGGCCTTTTTTTGGTAAGATAGTCTCTTTCTCTTTAGATTGCCTCATGTGTTCAAATTGAATACATTGATGCAATCATGATTGTGTATGTTCATCTGTATGCCTTATGTATGCATCTGCTGTGGTATTCAAAGGAAATTCAACTGCATGAATACATTTATTGAAATATTACCTCTACAAAGTAAGAATCTCATCCATCTTATGCACATTTCTTCTATGGTGTGATTTGTATGTGTGATTAGGCTTTTTACTAAGATTAGCTGTATTGAAGATAGACAAGTTGGTTGACTTTCATTACTTTATAGTATTTTGGCATACTCTTTGTATATTTTGGGCAGCAATTGTCATTTTTTAACGTTCTGAAAGTGTGGAAAAGGTTTAATCAGTAATCAGGATGATTGTGATCTTTG
Organism: Gryllus longicercus; assembly: GCA_038098605.1. NCBI lineage: Eukaryota > Metazoa > Arthropoda > Insecta > Orthoptera > Gryllidae > Gryllus > Gryllus longicercus. The sequence goes on from JAZDUA010000215.1 coordinate 514,729, forward strand.
AAAAAAAAGAAGTGTAGTACTAATCAGAAAACATTACAGTTTCTAGTTTAAGAAATAAAAATGGAGGAACAAGTAGAGAAAGTTGGTGAAGTCACAAAAGCAAGGCCTTAGCAACAATCCACAAAAACAATGAATTAAAGACAGTGCAGTAGACATCATCAAATGTAGAGTGGATTTAATGACCATAGGTATTAGTATTGCAATTAAATCAATGAACCAATGTATTACAGTGATCAGTATCCTCCCAGATAATTGATACCAAATCTGAATATGGTTCACAGATATTCTAATCATAGTTTAGCAAAAACAATGCTATGCTATTATTTAAAATGGTAAGAAAATATGGGCCTTACAAGGGCAGGTCAATATTGACTTGTCTTCAATACACAATAAATTAAAAAGAAAAGGTTTTAAAATTACAAAGAGGCTCAGAGCGTGTGGAAACTAGAGGCAGTGCTTGCACTGATCTCATTCCTGAAGAGAAATGGATTGAGCGTTATGAGAAGTTATGGAGTAAACCAGATAAGACAGACCCAGGGATGCGCAACGTAGTGATTGAGGTTTAAGAAACACCATCACAGATATCCAGAGAAGAGTTTTTTTGAAGTCTCTCCCATCTGTAGTATTTATGTTCTGTGTGCTGTTAACGCACGGGCCTGTGCCCAGGGCAACGGGCCTGTGCCAAATGTTGAAGGGCTCCTGATATTTCTTAACAAATTATTTAATATTTACCTCAAAAAATAAAATAAAAAAATTATAAAAGGGTTGTGTGATATAACTATGCACAAAAAATTCACATAAGGGAGTGATGTGTTGTGCATCATTGGATAATATTTATAATATGGAATGTTGCTGGTTGATGCATTTCAATTTTATATTGTACAATTCAATAAGAAATATAAACTTTAATTTCTAGTCTTTTTCAATGTAATTATAAATGTGTTAATCTTGCTTATACATAAATGTTTAAATTTTTTGTTTGAATTATTTTAAATTGAAACACTAAGAAATCATTTCAAAATGTTTCAAAAAAAAAGGTAAATTGATAGGATTTTCTTCAAATTTCAGCATCAAAATGGGTGGTGTGTGGGAGATCGGTGAAACTAAGAATAGGGGCTCTCAAATTAACTCAGGCTCAAGGGCCTCCAATGTTGTTAAAACGGCGCTGTTTTACAAGCATTTCTTACGAATAATAGTATTTATAAATACAAGGGTTTGAAATGCTTTCATGTGAAGTTCATTGAAAATTCAAATGATATTTGTGACAATGAGCTGAAAATTGTATTTCTTTAGAAAAGCTCAAACAAGTCTGTGTCAAGAATGACTTCAAATATTTCAATGAAAAGTCGCATAAGTATACGATCAGGTTTGACTCTTCTATAATATTAGTAAATCCTATTCCAAGTCTACCATTAGAGAAGGAATAATTGAGGAAGTGCAAAAAAAATGTATTTTAGGTGCCAAAAGTTGGGAGTTAGGAAGAGAAGACGAAACCTAAACGCTAGCCTGTACTCGAAAGATCAGGAAACTAACCAGAACGAGAAAGTATGTGCCATTCTGTAGCACAACTAATTATACACATACTTTCCTTTATTCTAGAAAACAAAAATTATGAAAAAGTGATGCAATTTTGAGAAAGTTTTGAATTATTACTGGGCTATGGACAAAAGACCCAAAATAGCAGAAGTTTTATTTCAAACTAGGAATTCGAGTCGGGTCAAACTCATTGGCAAATAAACTTTTTGGGAAAATAATTTATGTAGTTCTAATGCTTGTGTGCTTTACAGGAGAGAGACGTTTTGAATAGCAACATATACGGTATTGATTCCCCCAAAAAGTATTTTCGTTAATACGTCGATGTATTTTCTGCATTAGATTACTTTCTCTTCACCTCATGACGAAAATTAAAAGTTGCGGTTGATATCTACTTCTCACATATTATGGGCCTGCTGTATTTAACCAGGTAAAAAAGGGTTTTTCAGAAAATCAGTGAATCAAAATTATCATGGATTACAAATATTTTAAATACCCTTTCTACCTTTGTCTTTATATATCTCGGTGCATTGTGATGTTATCTTTTGAAGTCTTGTTGTAGGACCCTCTTTCAGTATCTTGTGAAAGTGCTTCTGTTGCAACAATAGAAAAGGAAATTCCTTCGAGTTGCCCAGGTGAGCGGAAATAAGATTTTACGAGATATCGTAAAATCTCGCGAGATCTCGTGAAATCTCGCGAGATCTCGTGAAATCTCGTAAAGTCTCGCGAGATCTCGTGAAATATCGTAAAATCTCGCGAGATCTCGTGAAATCTCGTAAAATCTCGCGATATCTCGTGAAATCTCGTAAATTTCGCGAGATCTCGGGATATCTCGCGAAATCTCGAGAAATCTCGTTAAATCACGCGAGATCTCGTTAAATCTATCGAGATCCCGTAAAATCTCGCAAAATCTTGTGAAATCTTGCGAGATCTCGTGAAATCTTCGGGGATAATAATTGTTTCAAAAATATCTATATATCACCGCGAAATTACGGGGAAACTGCTCATGTTTTTGAAAAAATGTACCTGATCTTATTTCAGAATCTCTCTTTGAAGGACACATTTCAACCAGGAATATAATCTCTATCTTTAATAATGTAGTTCGAAGGCGTCGAAAAAATCAACTTAAACAATTTTCGAAAAATCAGGAATTTCAACGTAAATGAGACCTGTTCCATTCTTTAAAGCTTTATTTATGTTATCCGACAACGATTAATACTAAAATTTGAAGATATTTTTAAAGAAATTTCGAAAATGTTTCTCATGTTTCATACCGAGTGCTCCCAAAAACAAAATATCCGTTTCGAACTTAGTGAGCTTCGAGTTCATTTAACTCGATTTAGAAATTAATTTAAATCGAATGTTTTGGAGAAATTCGGCTGAACGGTTAAGGCGGAAGCGTGGAGCACAGACAGACAGATGGACTGACGTTTGGCCGTCGATCAATTTTTCAGTATGAGGGTCCCACGAAATATGAATTCTGACTACACAACGTGTTAGAGGAAGCAATTTACTAAATGTAGAAAAACGATTTATCCACTTTTTCGTTACCAGGCCTCAGCAATACGGGTTTTGGTCGAAAGTTCATACGAGGGAGGGGAATTGTATGAACATTAGGTAAGGATTTGAACAAATGTTTTAATTTATGTTCCAGTTACACTGTAGCTGAGCTTCATTTTTATTCTTATTGTTTCTATGAAATTTAATTTCTGGATTTACGTAGACGCGTCAACCCGAGACACTAGTTCCGCCCGCGACCACAAGATCCTGTTTGCGCCATCGACTATGGCGAGCGAGTTCAGAAATATGTTCAGGGAAATGGTATCCGAAACGGAAGAGCTATTGTATGCACAGGCGTGCTCAGTCTAAAAAAAGAGGGGGCCAACTACATTTTTAGACCTCTTTGCCACTGAAGGTTTTAGTTACATACGACATATTAACTAGTAAATTAATAAAAGTTGCTACAGTTATAATGAAATTATAATGGTAATACATGATATGATATCGAAGAGGGAGGTTCACGGGGTAAATGAAAGAGCAGGTTTGGAAGGTGCTAAATTGTGAAGGGTTGAGGAAAAAGAGATAGAGATAGAAGTGGATGTGCGGAGGAATAATTGAAGGGGAGGACGAGATGATGAAAGGAGAATGTAGAATGAGGCAGAGAGGAGAACATGGAGGGAAGCCTGTAAAGAAAAATCAAAACGTGAATAAAAGAGGAATTACGAAATTAAATGTGGATGTATGGGGGTGGAGTAGGAATTGACATTCGGAAGAAAATAGTGAATAAGTTACGAAGAAGGGAGGGATTCCCGGAAGAAAGGCAACAAACCCAATATAGAAGAACGGCAAAGAAGACTGCCCAGACTGTCATGTAGTAGAGCCCTAATGTGTTAGGAAGGGGGTGGCGGGAAATAATGTTTATGCTGAGTTTTTCAAATAGAGTTTGGAAACGGAAATAGGAAGATTGGGATTGTTTAAAGAAAAACAAACAAATTCTAGGAAAGGAAGGGGAGTAAGAAATAACGAATGATAGAAAACATGCATGTGCCTTAAATCTTTATCACGATAGAGTGATTAAAAAGAATGAAGAGGAAGTTTTACTGGGATTTGTATATTTTAATTCTGCTTTGAGGAGGTAGATAGAGGTAAATTATGGGAGATAATGATCAAAAAGGGAATTAGAAAAGTTCCTCATGAATCTGCGGATGAAACATACGTAGAAAAAAGATGTAGGCTTAAAAAAGGAAACAATGACTGTAGGGTTTTTGGGACGTAAAAGGGTGAGAGTTAAATTGCAATCTGAGACCGACTTCGTTTAAAACATTTTCTTTAGCGGAATTGGTGAACTACTGGGAAAGAGGACTAGAAGAAGGAGTGGTTTTTGGAAAGGATACGTCATGGTCAATAATATATGCAGGCGATGTACTGGTTAAGACCAAAGGTAAAAGAGAAATGAAGTGTTTGTTAGCAAGATTAGAGAATTTTTTTGGCAGAGAGAAGAATGACATTAAGTCAGTGGAGTAGCTTGGGGGTTAGTCGCCAGGGCAGGAGAAACATTTCGCCGCTCCCTTATTTAGGTATTTTATTATACTCGGTAAATTAAAGATGTCTGATATAAAAAAAATGCTTTGCAAAAGAATCGTTCCGGTCGCTTAGCGATCGTCCTCAGAGCTAAAATTAAAATTAGAGATATAAAATTACATTAATTCATGAATTCTGAAAATGAAGTATGAGTTATTAAAAAATGTTATATACAAAATGTTGATATTGTTTGCCAGATGCGTCAGTAAACAGGGTCGTACATACATACCATGCAGCTTCCGGCCCGAAAACTAAGTTCTGCGGTTTTTGGAGAGCGTGTCTTGATTAAGAACAGAGCGTCGGTCGGCAGCGGGTGGGGGCGGGAAGAGGGGTGGCGTCCGGACGCGGGGTGCTGGTAGAGGCGTGAGGAGGGTGAGTAGAGTTGTGGGTGTACTTTGTGCTAATTTGTGTGTGGAAGTGACGAGAGTGCAGATATTTGTTGGTTAAGACAGGTAATGTTCTGTTTTTTGAGGTTGTTGCATATATGTAAGGTTTCTAATTTTATTTTGTTCCAGTACCTGTTTTCAATTTCTAGACTACGGAACTTGATGTGTTGGTCGAATGTGTGTTTGTATAAAATCAACTGATCCGCGAAGTGTGAGACTGTGGTAGGATTGTTTTTCCATGCTTGTTCGTATTATTTAATTCTCTGTGTGAACGTTCGGTCTGAACGAACGTTCGATTGTGAGGTACGTGGCTGCAGTGTTTTTGTCAATTGGTGTGAGGGTGGTGTGTTTGTAGATATTGAATGTGTTGTTTTTTTAATTTTTAATATGTCAATGATAATAGTCGTATTCATGGAAGGCTGCGTGTTTGTGTGTGGGGGGGTGTTCTGAAGTGTTGTGTATGATTGTGTCCGTGTGGATGGGTTTTCTGAATATGTTGAATTCATGATAGTCCTGTGCTAGCGTGATGGTGAGATCAAGGACGTTTAAATATTTGTGTTCGTTTTCTATTTCAATGGTGAATTTTATGTTTTCAATGTTCCATCTGTGAAAAAAACTTCAGTGTAAAGGGAAACTTAAATATCCACATGCGTACGCATACTGGAGAAAACCTTTTCAGTGTTCTATCTGTGAAAAAAATATTCAGTGTAAAGGGAAACTTAAATATCCACATGCACACACACGCTGGTAATAAACCTTTTCAGTGTTCTGTCTGTGAAAAGAACTTCAGTGTGAAAATCAGCTTAGATGTCCACATGTGCTCTCACACTGGTAATAAACCTTTTCAGTGTCCCAACTGTGAAAAGAGCTTCAGTGTGAAAAGAAGCTTAGATATCCACATGCGCACCCACACTGGTAATAAGCCTTTTCAATGTTCCGTCTGTGAAAAGAGCTTCAGTGCAGAGGGGAATTTACATAGGCACGTGAGCACTCACACTGGAGAAAAACCTTTTCAGTGATCCATCTGTGAAAAATATTTAAGACTGAAAGGGAACTTAGATACCCACACTTTGGTAATAAACCTTGCCTGTATTCCATCTATGAAAAGTTCTTCGGTATGAAGTGAAACTTAGTCAGACACTTTTTTAGTGTTAAGTTATCCCTTTAAAACCGGTATTATTATTCGAAAATTGTGGGTTTTGCGTGTATTTCATGTAGTTGTTTCGGTGAAGTATTTTTTGCCTGTCTTGATTTACGTGTTACTGCGTGGTACGTTAATGCACGCTAGGCTCTTACACTGCCATTTTGTGATACATTGAAAATAATGGTCCAGTATAACTAAGTGGCCTTAATATGGTACACTATTTTTTTTCTCTGCTTCATCCACCCCTCATCATCTACACTTCCCCATCCGCCCGTAGCAACTGCACCGCCCTCGACATCACCAGCGCCTCGGCCCAATGGCGTGCTCAGACTCCATTTGTGCCTGTGCCTTCGCCTTCTGCCTCGCCTCCTCCCTCGCATTCATTCCTGCCTCCGCCCGCGGTTCCGCCTGCTTCTTGCCACCCCTCCACCCCCGGTCTCCATCCCCACCCCCACCCCTGCCCGCACCTGCCCTCCGCATCTTGATGAGTAACAAGTTTCACCTCTACCACATTTCGTTGCACCAGAAGCTTTATGATGGTAATTACCAGAAACGTGTTCAGTTTTGTCGTTTTGCTCTGGAACACGTGCGAGATGATCAGGACTTTTTTAAGAAGATTATGTTTACCGATGCGGCAACATTTACGATTCACGGTCAGGTGAATCTACGCAACATGCACTACTGAGCAGTGGACAATCCTCGCTGGCTTCGTGAAGTTGGGAACCAAAAGCAGTGGAGTATTAATGTCTGGTGCGGTATTCTTAACGACACCATCAAAGGTCCCTATTTCATGGACGGAAATGTGACAGGAAACAAATACGCAAGATTTCTTCATGAAACATTCGCGCTGCTTCAGAAGGAAATTCCCCTGGATATGAGAAATTGTATGTGCATGCAACACAACTCGCTTGTGGCTAGGCAAGCGCTGAATGAGAAGTTCCCCGGCTGATGGATTGGGCGCGGTACTGTAGCAAACTGGCCGGCAAGGCCACCTGATCTTACGCCCCTGGACTATTTTCTATGTGGAACGATAAAGAACGAAGTTTACTGACAAGTACCAACAACATCTGAAGATTTGAGGCGCCGCATTACCGCATCTTGTCATGCCATATTACGTGGAACTCTGAATTCTGTTTAAAGGTCTCCTTATAAGCGTCTTAAAATGTGTATATCCGTTGATGGTGCACATATTGAGTACGTGTTATAAATCAAGCTATTTCTGGAATTGTTAACTTACCTTTTGTGTCTGTATTTTAAAGTATTTTTCTTACTTTTATTTACACGATATTTTGTACCGGCTGAGGTTTTCAGTCTTTCAAAGAGTAAACGTTTTGTAGCTGACAGCACACGCATTTATTAATTCAGAACATGTTCACTCTCCAATCTTCCCTTGCTTTCTCTACGGTTAATAATTCAAATATTTTCTCAAATGTTGTAGTGTTTAATTAATTAAAAACATTACTTTGTGTTGAACAGATTTGCTCAGAACATGGCTATGGGTGAATACATTGTCTCCACGACTGAGAGGGCGTAGCCTTAAAGAGCAAATCGCGGGTTTTCGTGAGCTCCTTTGCACATCACATTGCATTACTACATTTACCGCAGGGTCGACGCAACGGAAGGGAATGGCCTCGCCGCATATCACCCGAATTTCTTGTTCAGATTACGGAAACGAGCAGTCGGCGTGCGTATTTAAAACTCTTAATTTCTCGAAAAGTTTGTTATGTAACATATGGCGATATGCATTTTAATGAAGTCGTCTCTTCACGCTTATTATAATACGCTGAATAAATCTATAGGGTTCCGTTTAAAAATCGAAGTTGGGTGAATATCTCTGCAATAAAAATGAAATGGAATAATATTATGCATGACCATATGTGCCCCTTGCATAAAGCAGTTTCAGTGAAAACCACATCTCAGTATCTGCAACGGTTCAGGAGAAAATTGAAAGGAATATTTTAGGTTGGCCACACGGCATTATCGAAGTCATCTTAGTCTACATTAGCTCTTAATTTTAATTATTGATGAAATCAAAGCACATTTCTTTTAACAATGCTATCGAGATCTCATATTTTTATTCAACTTTTCGATGAAAAAGAGAGTAATACCTGCCCGATACATGTATTATTGATTTAACGAATTCGAGTGATATTACTAGATTCTTCTAGGAAAGGATCATGAAGATAAAAAATCACGTTCACTAATGTGATACTTAGACGTCACGTAAGGTGCGTCGGCATATTGTGTTCAACGGGCCACATACGCAAAATGTGTTTAGAGAGCGCCAAGCGTGTATCTTACCTGCCATCTAGACGCCGGCATTGAGCACGTCAGGGGTGAGCGGTATGGGCCGAAAGATTGCATTTTGTCTACTAGTTAACGAAATGATGGGATTTTATCAACTGCAGCTCTATGAGCGGCGGGAACACATATGTTGAAGTGAAACGGTCATTAAATACACTTATTCTCCTCTCTCTGCTGCAATTTCCAGTCCAATGTATTGTTTAAGTGATGACGGGTGAAACAATTTACAAAAAAAATGGTGAAGATGTTTGGAGGAGGTCCGCCGAAACACCGTGGAAGTGGCCCCGAATGCAGTGAGATGAACCCGGGGCTCTCGCAGGCTGCACCAGAGATGTCAGCGGCCGATCGCGACCACGCAGGGAGAGGGGTGTCGCCCAAATCGGTGCTTGGATCGGGAATCGGTCAGACGTTCCCGTTTAGCATCCGTACGGAAGAACAGATTGCTGGGGGGGGGGGTGCTGTATCCATTAATTCGAAACAAGCTTTAAGAATTATATATAAATGAGTAATTTATTGTTTAAAGCTAACACCGAGTTTCTACCTAACAACCAATACAGTTAATTGTATTTTTGTTGGGGTTCTTTTCGTTTAAACAATATGTTTTATCCGCATGATTCTCGTTTCAAGATGCACACCTAAATATCTCGCTGAATTTGCAGAAGGTTATTTCTGTTCAATTGCATTGGAGGAAACTTTTTTCTCTTCGTAGCGAAATCAGTCATTTGTATCTCGTATTTTTGTTCCCAATATTAAGCAAGAAAATATGACATATGAGATTTCAGATTCGCAAATATGTTTAACCTCTGCGAAGTACAGTTAAGCCTTGACTAACACGTTATTTTCTAACATTGTGCGTTGTCCAATATTTTCTGTAATATAATACAATTTAAAATTATTGTTATAATTTTTTATGGTCGCGAGTAGGCCGACTTGGAACACGTGTGCAATCACCCCTCTTTTACCGGGGCCCAGAAACATTATCTCGGTGGCGGGTGCACGTAATTCTTTGCAGGGGATCAGCATTTAGCTGGATCCGATTTTTATACCCTGGTTTTATGAACCTTGGGGGTATGGAAGATGAAATTGTGTTGATTATTACGGGTGAGCGAACAACACATACACATACAAACGCAAATACACCCATGCCCGAGGCAGAACTCGATCCCGCGATCTTCTGGTCCGAAGCCGCTACGGCACTACTGCCTTAACGATTTCGGCCATCTAATAGGCTTTAATAATAATAATAATAATAATAATAATAATAATAATAATAATAATAATTAATGTTCTTGGCTGTTGACGTCCAGAAACACTATTGAATCAATCAAAATGTATTTTTTAATAATGAACCTATTTACTGTCTGAGTTGACGGTCTCTCTTCAAGTAGTGCAACCACAGACGTTTCCCCTGGAGGCGATGACGTAATGAGAGCTGCGTCGACCTTCGTGCACGGCTGCGAGCATCGCTTCCGGCCACTGATAACGACGACGGAAGTCGCAGCTGATGTGAAGCCAGCTGCCCACAACGCAAGAGTGCGATTGAGAACTGGAAAATAAACACCACGTTCCGAGACAGATTTTATGAACATACTGATGATTTTGGGCACGTCAACTGCTACTGTCAATGTAGTGCTAATGTAGTGAATGTTTTGTCACGGATGGTAGCAGTGATCTCCTGCTTGATGACGAGATTCGGTTCCAACTTAAACGTCGCCTGGCGAGGGATTTCCACCTCCAGGTATCTCCTCCCAGCGGAGCACCGCCCCAGCCGGGGCAAGCTCTAAGCTCGCGACTGATCTGATGAGATTCGGTTCCGACTTAAACGTCGCCTGGCGAGGGATTTCCACCTCCGGGTATCTCCTCCCAGCGGAGCCCCGCCCCAGCCGGGACAAGCTCTAAGCTCGCGACTGATCTGGCATGTGTGCTAGTGTAGTGAATGTAGGAGCATGTGCGTGTGTGTTAGGAAAAGAGAAGAGATTAGAAAAAGGAAAGGAAGGAAAGAACGCGCGCGGTCCGTGGCCTGTTTTTTAGGGTACAGTTCCAGGGTTCCCTTGATATTGATCAAAGAAACATCGAGGAGTTACCGATCAGGTCAGTTGGCTAGAATTCTCCTCCTAGACGTGGCTAAATTCTTCCTAGTTGAATAGCTAGTGCCGAACATCCGCCTCAGTAGGAACTCTTGGACGGCGCTGCAGATATAGGAGCAATGATGGCACTGAGCTAAGTCAGTCGATTATGTTTTCGAAAGAAGGTGATATGTTTCAGACACATCTAAGAAGTCATCAAGTGACTGGAAATTAATGTCATGGATGGGTTGTAGTCATTAATGAATCGAAAAGCACAGTTTTTAAATTGAATTAGAACCAATGCTTTAGATTGAGGAAAATGACGGGGCGTAGCAATTCCAAGCCAATTTTTTTTATCAAAGACATTTTTTGTGAACGTAATTTAAGATCAGTTAATCTCTAAAATGTACAATCGGAATTGAAATTCGTCTAGAGCATAATTCAATAACACTGTAAAAAAGCCATTTTGTAGCAGGTAAATCTATATGTATTTCACACTGTTTTCAGTGTACTCATTCAAAATATGTAAACGAAAATTTTCTACACGTTTAATAATCATCATTACGTTGTCACGTCCCATCCGGTTTATTATTTTGGCTTATATTTCAGGGAAATATTTAATTTGGTATTCGCAAGACAAGTTAATTTTCAGGCATATTTCTTGCGTATTTGAATTATTTATTTCAGAAATCCGTTAAATGCCAAGGTTTAAAAACCGCGTAATGGGCGGGATATTGTTTCCAGAGGACTGACTCATTGTTTCGTGCAGAAATTAAATATGTGCGACACCGCAATGGAGTTTGAAAGACCATAGAAATCGTGTTTAGAAAAGAAACCTGTCGTGCGCCGTCTAGTGGGGTTTCAGCTCCAAACCAACAGGAAATAGCGCGAATAATCACATGAATAATTATTTAGTGTAATAGTTATAGTAATTAATGAAACGAGGGAATAAAGAGGGGTATAATTGAACGAGTTCAAGAAAACGAGCGATTATAGGAGCGAGTTTTCTTATTTAACACGAGTGCAATTACATCCCTTTATCCACATGTTACATTCAACATTTTTTGTTTCCAATTTAGAATAATTTAAATTTTAAAAAAATTCAAGCACATATTTACCAGTTGAGGCATACAGTTGATGACGTATTGCCAGAAATATTTGCAAATGGAAGGTACTGAACATATTGGGGATAAAATATTAGAAGAAGCTGACAGTCATGAAAACATTCCTTCCCCCAAAAAAACTAAAGACAGGTATACCTCGTGTATAAATATTGAAAAGTAAAAACAAAACTAGTCACTTCTGACACATTTTGCTGTAGCGTATATTTTATCTAACAGGTAAACACGCGTGACGTTTACATTTTTCAATCTTGTATTTCCAAGACCAAATATTTGACATGTAAAACATTTAATTTATTCATGTTAAATATTTTATGTTGATCCAATTGTCAGCTAGCTTAATGTTTATTCCCCCAATTTAGTTTTATTCATTCGTTGTTTATATGTAGTTGTAGGTACGTAATCTGTGATGTATATTTTGGTTCATGTTGCATGGCCTGTTGAAAGTACCTCTGCTTCGTCTGTGTTATAGTGTAATATTTCTGTCTTGTTAATTATTTATCTTTCTATTAATTACTTTATTTATCCAATTATCTTTTTGTTAAACCTCTTTATACTGTGGCGACCATTTCTAACTAGTTTAATTTCCGAATCATTCCAGGCTCTATAGAAAGTATTATTGGTAAGAATATATTCTCTGTGTTAAACGTAACTGGAACTCTGCTATTTCTTTGTCTCACATCGAAAGATGACCTCAAGCCCTGACTTGCAGATTAAACATTACTTTAACTGCTATGATCTTCGTGACATCCTTTGCAAACCCGAATGTCACCTTTCAAGAATCTTCTTACCTTTGTTTGAGTCATCTGTACAAGACCCCCTACAAATAAAGAAGGTGATAATACTGCGGCAAGTTTTAATTCTGAGAAAGTAATTTGAGTGTCTTGCAAAGATTAAATATTCTAGTAGAAAGGCAGGAAGGAAGAGTGGAAAAAGTCTTAATTATAATTTTGAAATCGTTTTAAAGGCACAATAAAAAGTTGTTTTTGAAATTGATAATTTTGAATTAACAATTTATTTTATCAACGGCTAAAACACACATCCTGCTTCTTAGATGCGTTTATGTTCGTGAATACACTAAAACATGATCATACTGAATTCAATAGATGAGAGCTATTTTTATTTAAACATTTCAATAAAAATATACGTATTTTCACTCTTTTTGTGTTTTCTTTTTAGTTTTTCAAGTGATATCTGAATTAGAAAACAGAAGTGTTTATATGGATCCAAATATTTCATCAATTTGCCGGAATATCGAAAATGTTTGTGCTGTTTTATCACAACTTCCTTTTCTACGTGAAAACTAGAAGTTAGCGCCCAGAAATCGAACATATTCTCATTATTAACGCAATGTCTGGTAACTCAGTATCAGAAGAAATGTTCGATTAAAAATTTGAGTAAGATTATCTTCTATATTTAGTGCTACGACTATATACATCTTTTGTAAAATACACTGTTTATAAACAAAGCTTCAAATGTAGACTACAGTCCTTCTCCCGGTGAACTTTGAATCACTGTTCTCTTTCACTTCAGGGTTGGAGAGGTAAGCTTTGGACCGCCGTTGCGCGTAAGGGTAAGCGAGCCTGGTCAGGGCTCTACGCAACGTTGTTCTACGTTCTGCCAGCAGAAGTGGGGTTGCCTTTTCCTGCTGATTTCGTCTCTGTCTTGTCTCCTCGCAACCTCCTCATAAGCGCCAAGTAGCCCCCTTCAGGAGCGGCCAACCAAGTGACGACCGCCGCCCGGAAAAAGTCCGTGACGTAACCGGCTGCCCGGTAAGCCAAGTCCCTATCTTTACGAGAAGCAACAGTCCAGAGGCTAAAATATTTTTCACCAAGACTGGCATTGTCGTGTGTAGTCAACCAGATTATAACCTCAGTGAGCATTTCAATACCTCCGGAAATAAGTGTCATTTTAATATATAGTTTAATTCTGTAACAAAAGGGACAAGAATATATTTTTTTTATTTTACTCATATTCTCAGTGTTTTAGAGATTTATCAAATAATGTCTTACGTTTTCGCATCGACTGTCGTGCCACTTCTGTTTCCGCTCCCTCGTGTCTGTCCATTGCCCGTCGCAGTGTGTGGCGTGGGAGGGTTTTTCCCCTCCTTGTGTCTTTGACCACGAGGAATCTGGTCGTCCTCTCGGCGAAGTACAGAGTTGCCTCGCTGGAGGTACTGTACCTTTCTCAAGGTCATCGCGAGGCATACTATGTTGCACATCACTAGACAGCACACAGGGCCGTAATAGAACAGTGCGGTTCCAGATTTCATAAAAGGAACTCTTAGTGACGAATCATTATCTGAAATATCAAAATGTATAGATACATTTTTTGGTAGAATTACCTGAAAATAAACGTTCCTGTTAATAAATGAAGTCGATATAAACAATATCCTCAAAAATAATATGAAAATTATAGGTGTTACAATTTTGTTGATGCATCGCAGGGTATTTAATTATTGTAAACTGATAATTGAAATTTGTGTTAGCAATCGATCGAATGTTAATATGAACTGTATCTGTCAACTTTAATTCTTAAAATGAACATTAAATGATGGAGTGATAAGGAAGTTGTGATGGGACGAGAGATGGGGGTAAAAGGAGAGGAAGGGGAGTTAAAATGGATGAAGTGATAAAGGAGCTAATGGAAACATTGATTCTATATAAAATACTGCCATATTCATGTGAAATTATTACATTCTACCATTGAATTCATACTTTTAGATAATTTTAGATACTAATACTTAATACTTTTGGAAAATTTTCTAGTTTCAATATCAACAGCACTAACATTTTCAAAAACCATTTGGTGACCAGTTTTTATTCTATGAGTTGTGGCCTAATTTTGTCTATGAGAAGGTCCTCTAATATTTCTCTCATGTTCTTTCATTCCTGTAAATAATTTCCTCCACCTACCTTCGGAATAGAAAAGCGGTTCAACGTAACACACTCTTGTCTCCATAAGCGAGGGGATGTACCACGCAGGAGTCTTCTTGCCATTCGGTTGAGTAAACAAGATGCAACACGCGATAGTGAGCACTGCGGGCAGCCCCCAGGGGAAGGCTGAAATCGCCAGGAATTTCTTTCGACATCCTTTATTTAAGCGTGTCATATGCAACCTACAAAACAAAGAGAAGTACGAAACGACACAAATTAATCTCACTAGCATTGGGGTATACCAAGGTACAGAGTTCTCCATATTTTCCGTGCCACCGTTATTGTAAAAGAACATGAAATCGCCAGCAATAAAGGCAAATCCCCTTAAATCAACTACCAGAAGGCCTTTGACAGTATACCAAACGATTAAATTTTGATGGCCCCGGAGTACTATAGATAGCATCCTAGACTTAAATAGTTTTGCAAGGCTTATGTTGCTTATGAAGTCGTAGAATACCACGTAACTAATAAACAGCGTAAAGGAAGTGGCAGAAAAAGAAGTATTCAGATTAACTAGTTCGGCTAAAATTACAAAACCGAAAGGTGGTTTTTATGAGCTTGTGAACAAAGTAAATAGACTCGATCGTGAAAACTTTTGAGGTCAACACATTCAGGTCGTAGTCTCAGCAGGAATGTTTTCCACCTCTGTACGTAAGGTTTTGATGTATATTTGAAGGCTCATATCTTCTGAACCAACTGAGAAAGGCGATCTCAGACATATTATGAAATAAATAACAGCTTTTTCGGTATGTTGTAACCACAAATTGTGATTTCTGATTACGCTGCACATTGGAGAAATTAATTTGCTACATATAGGAGGAAGAGCACCTCTTTTAAGATTTTGCGGAGGCATAAAACGAGTTTTTCAGTCGAAAAAATGGCACTTTTCTCTACAGCATTACATAACTTTCTTTATACTGCATATACTACTCAGTTTGTAAGTGCGTATACGAGGAAGTAAACATT
Organism: Gryllus longicercus; assembly: GCA_038098605.1. Taxonomy (NCBI): domain Eukaryota; kingdom Metazoa; phylum Arthropoda; class Insecta; order Orthoptera; family Gryllidae; genus Gryllus; species Gryllus longicercus. Next base: position 530,266 of record JAZDUA010000215.1, read on the forward strand.
AATTATTATGAAGGAGAAGGTGTGAACTTCTGATGTGATATTTTGTTTGTGTAGTGTATCATAGGGTTCTTTCGTGAAAAGATATTATTAACAATAATGTTCAGTCGTATCTAACAGATTTGGTTTTTGCAGATGTGGATCCTTAGTTTCACTATTTAGTGATCTGATAATTACGTTGATTTATTACTTCTGGAACGGAAGAGTTCGAACATGGGGCGTTTCTTACCACAAAGACCAAGAAAAAATGTATTTTGCAGATACCGACAGGAAAGAGTACCTGTTGAAACAGCATATTTTTCGTACCTGAAGCCCCTCGCCATGTTTGCACACAGGGCCGTCAGCCAAAACCAGGCAGCTGTCAGCACGAAGTACATCGGCAGAGCTACACACAGAAGACACACTCAGTGAAATGTTAGATTGCTCTATAAATAAGAAAGTTAGTCGTAACACACATGTTCGAAAAAATAGTTTTCCAAATAGGGAAAATGTGCCATGTTTATAATCACCATTTCTAAGTTAATAGTATATGATAGAGAAATGGCTTAAACAATTATTATCAGGACACGTTACTTTCTCGTATTAAAACAGAGTAATATTCATTGTGTATGATAAAACGAGTGACGATCCAAAGTAGCACGGAATTTCTCGCAGTTTTCTGATTTCTTTAGTCTGGGCTAGCTTTTCGGGTTTGTCCACCCTCGTCCCAGTTGCCATCAATTGTCGCCTAAAGAATGTTCTAACATTTTCTCACTTTTTTCATCTCCGAAAGATAAAATGGAAATATTACTTTAACAATGCTAGAGATGAGTAATCTCTGGCTCTAAATGAACATTTTTATTGGAAAAGCTTGGAGCCATTTTTGAGAAAAAGGGCGTTAATTCGTTCCTGAAAAACCCGAATTTTGAGCTCATTTGAGTTATCGTGAAAATTCATTGGAAATTATTTAAAGTAATTACTCACAAATGCAATAGTGAATAAATACTTCCGAAATTAAATTAGTGACAACATAAGATATATGTAAATGTGATTTTGGTTGTCAACTGTGACTGTGACGCTGGTCTGCCTAGCGTGCACTACGAATCTGTAACTAGTTCACACTTTCACCTTAAAATGTTGCAGAAATGCTATTAGAAATTTAATGAGAACTCAAAATTTTGAAGGTAAAAATTGTAATATATTGTTTTGAAATTATAAAATGCAATTAAAGCTTTTAACAAAATAATTCAGATAGATAACGGTTTATATGTGATTTGCGCCATTTATTTTACGCACATCTTATATGAATATAGTCACTAAAATATGTCACCAAAAAAATGAATGTACCCACCAACATACTGTCATACACTCTGAAGATCTGGTGGTATCAAATATTTTTCTTCTTCATCCAATCGGTCACTACTTGACAAGTAGTACCCAATTTGCCCGATGTTGAAGGCCAAGAGGCAGGCAGCGTGGCTGGCAAGACAGCGACCGTGGATTTTTCGTCGCATGCTTTTGTTGCACGCGACAGCCAGGAGCGAGACCATCAACAGCAGAGCGGAGAGACAGCACAGCGGCCGCAGCAGCCAGTAGACGCCTCTGGTTGTACGTGTGCGCTCGCAGTAGAAGACGCCTTCCCCAAAACGGCCGTCGCCGGCGCGGTAGAAGTCGAAGCAGGTGGTCCAGGTGGAGAAGTGGAACTGGTGGATGCTCTGGGCGCGGCTGGCCCAGTCGGCGTACTTGTCCTCGAAGGGCAGCAGTCGGTGGTGCAGGCAGGAACTCAAGTCCTCGAAGGGCATCTCGGGGTCGAAGGCGGCGAGGGAGGACTTCTTGGGCGTCCAGAGTCCGCGGCCGTCCTCGCCCTTGAGCAGCTTCCCGTAGCGGCAGCACTTCCTCGCGCACTCCTGGGCGAAGGGCCCCAGGGGCGGCGGCGCGCCGTCCACGCAGTAGTCGGCCACCCGGAAGCCGCCTCCGGGCTTGGGCGTGGCCGCGAACACGCCGGCGTTGAGCGCGACGAAGGCGCCGCTCGAGACGTCCTGGCTCCGGAGCAGAGAGCCGTTCCGGAGGGACGACGCGGTGACCGGGGCGACGAGGAACGGGGGCGAGCGCACCCTCGAGTCCATGAGGACGGTGCTGCGGGAGCCCGGGCGGCAGCCAGCGCCGCACCCACGCCCTGTCGAGAGGCGGCAGGCAAAAGTCCGCGTCTCTTTGGACGGAGAAGTTGCCTGGCCAGGCGGCGTCCGCGCAGGATTGCCCGTCGGCGGAGAGCATCTGGTAGGGCAGGCAGCACACTATCATCTTCATCGGCGCCCGTCGTGACCGCCCGGAGCGCCAGCATCAACGTGAGAAATGCAGACGAACGCATCGAGGACGAGGTTGATAAGACCTCGAGAAATAGATGGGTAAGCTTTCCCCTCGCCAAAGAGAAGAGACAAGACGAGCGAGTGGTGCTGATGGTTGAGCGAACCTCTCCCTTGATATCGCCTCTAGCAACGGAATCTTTGTCCACTAAAATGTGCCCCTCGCCGGAGAGAAGAGCGCAAACGGACGAGTGGCGCTGGTAGTTGAGCAAACCATTCTCCCTTCACAGAATCTGCACAGTGAAGTAGTCGCCCGCTAATAATTGCCTTCTTCACTCAAGTGTCGCAGACGAAACTTAATGCGTGATGTTCGTTCTTGCTATCTCTAATCGTGTAGAAAAGGTTAAAAATCTAAGGACCAAGAGTTAAACCAATGGGCAGTTGTGGATGTTTCAGACACAGGGCGAAAGGCGTCCGCTGTCCACGGTGATCGAGCAGATGTCTGTGTCCCCCTTCCGCTCGAGGCCATGGGACGTCGGGGTCCTGTTTACCCAGCGTCTGGGGATGTGGTCTGGCCGAATAGTCGGCTTCCCCCTACCGCAGCTGGGAAAACCTGGACAGCGTGAACGGCTAGAGATACTAGCTTATTGTAAGCTCATTGATTTTTCCTTAATTTCTTACTTAGTAACTAGTAAAATGTGGCGTCGCCGATGCTGTAAACTGCTTTAAAAATATTTTAATGACTTGAAATTTTTTTCATGCCCAGATTTGATAAAATACATTATTTTAGAATCAGGTATTTGACTTAACAATGAGTCGTATTTGCAGATAAAGTTATACATCCGTTCAAAAGTTTCCAACACTAATGCTTTGTATGTTATCTCCACAAAGGATATGAACTGGTCTTATTGCAATTTCAGAATTATAATCGTCATAGCAAATACTTTCACGTTGTGTTGCCTATAGGTGAATTTTAGTACAGCTACATTTTTAAGCTTTTTTCGCTATTATTCACAGAAATGTATGTTGCACATTTGCATTAGCACAAATGCTAAATGTACAAATGCAGTCCCAATTAGATCCGAAAACTCTGTTGCAACAACTTTTAAACGTCCTTTGATTCTTCCCCGGATTTCCCTATTTTTCTCCCCTAATTTTCGAAGAGATTGAAACTTTACAAACTTATTCGTGTTCGCTTCTACCTCTGCAATTGGTTGATTATTTGTTTTGTATGCGAATCTAGCATTGCATGCAAATCTTAACATTATAAGGCGACTGTTTTGTATGTTTATGTGAATAAGGTGTTAGTTAAATTTAATAAAATAAGTTCTGAGTCAAATTCATTTGAAAATCGCATACTTAAGTAAGAACAATTTGCACACTTAAGTACGTAGAAGTAAGAAGTCGTACATTACGTTCATTCATTCTCTAGCATTAGTTTTGTTTTCTCCGTATTCACTTGAAATTCTTCACGTTTAATAATTTCCGAGGCAATACTGTTTGTAGGTTGGCGCAAATTCATTTTTTTAAATACTTTAATTCGAATCTAAATTCAAATCAATCTGCAGCGCGATTTTCTTGGTAATTCAATTGTTCACTTAAAGATGTCAACATCAGTGTTGTCAACGTCGTAAAAGAAAATTATGGCGAAAATGATTGCTAAACTTTTGTTAAGTACGGATAAATGTGAGGCTGAATATTCTTTAAAATAATATTGACGTGTTATGTATCACATTAGAACCAGACCACTTCGAATTGTATCATCGTACTTAAAACACGGACATTTTAAACATCAGTGTTATATGTTGATGGTTTCATCAATGTCAAAAACTTTTTGGTAATGTATCGATGTTTTGCTAAAAATTTGACATCACTACTAGGGAGGGGGGGGGGCTCGTGGGCATTGTACCCGACACCTGCCAATGAGCTTCAGACACCAGTTGGCGTCACAATAATAACGGGAATTTTAAATGCACCAAGATACCAAAATATTATCTCGTTCAAGATATTGAGTAAGATTTATGAAGCATTTCTTTTAAATATTGTACACCTTATCTTGTTATTTTTGGTTGGTTACCGTCGAACATTGTAGAGCTTGCAAATGTTTTTCAACACTTCTCGTTCTTCATGCAACATGGCGGCCAGCGTCTGGTCTGACTATTGAAACGAAGTGCCCGTGCTGTGGTCACGTGGTTCGTGACGCAAACAGGTGTTTCGTAGAAAGAGTAAAAATCGGTGCGAAGGAGGAACTCGCCCTTGTATTTCCACCATGATCACTACCTAATGTCTGCCAGCGGGGGGATTCCACCTCAACATATCTCCTCCCAGTAGAACTCGACTCCAAACGGGACAAGCACTGACTTCCGACCGGACTCCGAACATGCTGTGGTAGCGTAGTGAACGTATTACCCGCGCACCTTTTCTTGAACGATGACCTTGATCCCCCTCCCTTGTGCAATAAACAGTTGAAGGCAAAAGCTCGCAGCGGGCACTGATGACAACCTTCCAAGCATTAAAACTTTGTTGGCGCGAAACTGAAGCTAGTCAACGTCAGTTGCTTTCATAGTACAGAACCCCTGTTTTGTCAATATCGAAAGAAATGGCTGAGTTAGGTCCAGGGCCCTCGAGGGAGTCACCTAAAACTCCCGAAAAAGTTAAGCACAAGATGCAGTTTTGACTTTCATTTCACAAACGTTGGCATTACTTAAAATACTCCAGTGGCCTACTTTGTAACTAATGCCCCCACTCCACCCGAAATCGTCAATCCATCGTTCAAGAAAAGTTGCCCGAGTAATAAGAGCAACTGCGTGTGAGTGAGGGCGAGAGAAGAGATTAGGAAAAGGAAAAAGAGTGGGGAACGAACGAACGCGTGTCCTGCTTTTTAGGGTTCAGTTCCAGGATGATGAGAGTTTCCTTGATATTAATCAAACATCGAGAAATCACCGATCAGGTCGTTTGGCGCGAATTCTCCTCCAGGAAGTGGCTGAATTCGACGACATAGTGAAATACACAGCTAGTGTCGAAAGTACGCCGCTGTCGGGAGCCTGAGACGTTGCAGAGACAGCGGCAATGCTGGCACGGAGCTAACTTAGCCTGCGACATATTCGAACTGCGGTCGACCTCGGAGACGTCTGACCAGGCATCAGCTGACCGGAAATTAATGGAAATCGCAGTTTCTAAACGGAATTAGAGCCAATGCTTTAGATTGCGGAGAAAAAAAAGTTATATCAAGGTGATTTATTTGGAATGTTTATTGATTTAAGCGTATCTTTCAGGGCTTAGAGGCCAAGTTAATTTCTAAAATTTATAAGGTTTATCTTAATGGATACGCGCGCGGTGTAGCCGACTTTTGTTATTGTCTTAATTATATTATGCAAAATAATTATCAATTATTAATGTTTTTGGATTTTCTATTTAGTTGTTATTTATTTTTCGTATCTTTTCATTGGAGACAATCATTTGATACATTAAATCAGAATCACTTCACTTGTAAACTTATATTTTTGGATTCAATTAAAATTATTTTTCAATTATTATTAAATGTACTACGTTTCGCGATATGGTTTATCGCTTCCTCAGGTACAATTTCATGTCAATGCGGTTGTCATTTAATGTTCACACATGTAACATAAGAAATAGTGTTAACATTAACATTCATAATGTGATACATTTATGACATTCATAATAACATTCATAATGGGATATACTGAATGGAATTTATTTCTGGATGTTCCATTTATTTCTGAAATTATCGTTGCTGGTCTGTATGATGTACTAGAAATAAAAAAAATGTTTATAATAGTTTTTGTTCATTTACTATTTCATTTTTTCCCCAAAAAATTACTTACGAACTCGACAGCAAAGATAAAACGTTATAGTCAGATTTCTGCTTAACTGACTTCCGGAGCATCAATAAATGTTTATTTTTTAATGAATTGGGATGGAACTAATTATGGTTTTCTTTGGTAGTAAGTCTTTATTTAAAAGAAAATAAAACATTTAAGAATGAACTTAAAATACATTGGAGACATGGCGAAAAACAATTGTATGTATTCGAAAAAAACGACAGTGTTCCATAAAGAACCTCTTCGAAGAACTTTCATGAAACCACAACATTGCAAACTGAAAAACAGTTTCATTTATGGCAAAAATGGCGCTTTAGGAAGAATTGGTAAGAAAATATGTGCCCATTGCTGGCAGGGCCCATCGACTGAGATGTGTTGATGTAGACGGTGTAATATTATTACATAACCCTTACTAAGGGACGAGAAAGTATGTGGTTGTTTTAACACCACTAGTTTTAAACGAAAAAGAGAAATTATCACACAAAAGCCGAACCTGTTCTCGCTATTAATGCAATGTAAGGTAACTCGCTTTCAAAAGAAATGTTCTACTAACAATTTGAGTGAGATCTTCTGTATTTATTACTACAACTATAAATATCTTTAGTGTCAGGTACTGTTTAAAAAATAAGCTTGAAATGTCGAGTATTGTCCTTCTAAAAATGGATATGGAACTACTGTCTTATTTCCCCCGTAGTTGGCGAGGTGAGCTTTGGAGCGCCGTTGCGCAGAGGGGAGGCGAGCGTGTGCGCTCTGCTCGCCAGGAGGCGCCCTGGTCGGGGCTCCTCTACGCAACGTTGAGCTTCCTTCTGCCTACGTCGCCTGCTGACTTCTCTCTCTTTCCTCGACGCAGCGTCCTCCTGACGATGCCCAGGTAGCCCCCTTCAGGAGCGGCCAACCATGTGACAATCACCGCCCGGAAGAAGTCCGTGACGTAACCAGCTGCGCGATAAGCCAAGTCAATGTCCTTTAGAGACAGTTGAATCACGGTGTAAAGGACTAAATTATCTACAACAGTCTTGTGTGTTGTCAACCACATTATAACCTCCGTGAGCAGTTCAATGCCTCCGGAAATAAGGACCATTTTAATATACAGTTTAATTCTGTAACAAAACAGACGAGAAAATATTAGTATTTTACTAATAATCTTAGTATTTTAGAAAATGATCATATAATATCTTACGTTTTCGCATCGACTGTAGTGCCACTTCTGTTTCTGTCCTGTGGCGTCCGTCCATTGCCCGTCGCAGTGTGTGCCGTGGGAAGATTGTTTCCCTCTGTATGTCTTGAACCGAGTGGGATCTGGTCCGCCTCTCGGCGAAGTACAGAGTTGCCTCGCTTGAGGTAGTGTACCTTTTTCAAGGTGAGCACGAGGCACATAATATTACAGACCACTAGGCAGCACACAGGGCCATAATAGAACAGTGCAGTTCCAGATTTCATAAAAGGAGCGTCACCATCAACTGAAACGTAATTGTGATTTGAAAAAATGTTAGCCTGAAATTACCTGAACACCAAAATCCTAGTTCAATAAATGAAATTGGTATAAACATTTTCTCTAAATTAATATGAGAATTTTACTGTTTTAATAATGTTAATTTTTTGTTGGATATCCATTGAATGTTGTCGCATTTTTAATCCGTTTTACCATATGCCTGATTGTGCTTGTGTGTGTATACAAGGTATAAAAGTGTCACTTGTTACGGCACGTTGCCTTCGTAGAAACATAAAATCAGAGTACGGTCATGGGTAATGAAAAGGTAGACTCTTTGGAAAGGTAAAATTGCTCAAAAACTGAAACCCTATGAGAGTTACAGTGGAGTATATGGTATGGAATCCTTGAAACAACATACACGCATATGCGATTAACGTGATAGAGTTGCAACGCGTCGCCAGCAAGATACAAATATTATAGGATGATAACAGCACAGAGTTACAAAATAAAATCTAATATTATGACCCAGCAGCGGCAATGAGTGGTTCAGCTCAGCCAGCATGGTGCTGTTGCGTTGCATTGCTGCCAACGCGGCGCTGTGAAAGCAACTAGAGGTGCTGAAAGAGCACGTACCTTCTCGCCCATATTTCCTTGCAAAGTTACACGAGAAGAACTGAAATTTTAAAAAAATTGTACATGCCCCTATTTCAAAATTTAACTTTAAGGAACAGATTTGTACTAAAGGACAAATCTCTATCTTAAATATTTTAGGTCTAGGAAAACTTCGAGGACATTTTGACCTTTGGCAATTTTCAGAAAATCAGGGTGTTCAACGAAAAAAAGAGCTGCACCATTCTCCTAATCGTTCTTTTAACTATTTAAAACAATATTTAATTAAAAAAGATGGAGCCATTTTTTTGAAAATTTGGGAATTGTCCCAGGAGCGTCATGTAATGTGCCCCCCAAAATTAAAATATAGATTTCAAATACAAGGGGCGTCGACATCGGTCTGATCAAATGGGGGAATATCACTCTTGGAGAAAATCGAATGAACGGTTTTTCCGCTAGGGTGGTTCACAGACGGACAGACAGACGTTTTGCCGTCATTCGATTTTTCGATGTCAAAGACCCACAAAATATGTATTTTGGCTACACCACGTGTTAGAGGATTTTGTTTCTAAATTGAGCAACTGGATTTACGTTACCTCGGCCCTGTAAAAAGAGTTTTCCTGCCGAAAATCGCCGCTTTCTCGCGCAACAATACGTAACTTCCTTTTCTCAAGAAATTTCTTTCTTAAGCGCGAGAAAGTAAAAATCTTTATCTTGTTTCAGTTACATCCGATATTTTAGTATCAACTCTTGTCAAAAACTATCATTTCTATCTGTATTCAGAATTGAATTTGTTAATGGGTTAGGTTAGCGGATAAAGAAAGTAAGAAAAAGTTAACAGAAGACTCTTCGCGTGATAGTACATCACACACAATTGTAAGTGTTAATCGAAAAGATGCCGAAACTTACATTATGTATTAACTTCTCAAAAACATACCAATTACTTGCAAACATGCACATAAAAGTATGCATTTTAGAGGAATTTCCCCAAAACTATATAATTCCAAGTTTCGATGCTCTACGAAGCTTAATACATTCCCTGTCGCTATGAAAACATCAAAATATATCCGCACGCCCAAATGACTTGATATTAATAATTTTATTGTAATTTTCTCAAAAACAAAATTATGTTCGTCCACATTCGGGTGTATTTCAACATTCTATGAGTGTCTCAGCAAGTTCCAAAAAAATCTGTGCAGCGATGTCAAGTTCAGTCAAAATAATTTCCTTAGAAGTTGTAAACGTTTGTGTGACCCACATGTCGTTCACAGACGCATTAAAAACTATTTGTGAACCACCTATGACTGAATGTTCAGGCTTCATATAAAGTACCCCTCAAAATTAAAATATACATTTCAAACGCAGAAGAACTTTAGTTCCTTTAAATTGATCGAAGAATATCAATTTTTGAGAAAATCTGTTGAAGGATATTGGCATTACTCTAACAATGGACTAATGGAGGGTCCGACGGGCAGAGAGACAGATGTTCACACAGACGTTTTACCGATAAAATAGCGGTATTTTGTTATGCGCCTTTTAAATACCTTAATTTTTTAGTCGGCAAAATACCTTTATAGGAGTGTGTTGCGGTATAGTCGTCTATAAAAAGTTATATTGTTATTATGTCGGCACTTTCAATGGAAAATTATGTTGCTCACAGCACCCATACAGAGAAAATCACTTTCTTTCGTTAATCGTGTTGCGAAATGCTAAATGGTTCGTGATTGCTGGCAGTACGTAAATGCCTTGTGCCCTTCTTATATGAAATTCCGTACGTGAGGTGAACCTCAGTAAATATTAAAAACATTAGTATTTAATTGCTTTTTATTGATAATATTCTTAGTCACTCAAAAGTATCACTTTAAAGAAATCATTAATAATTTGGGGTAACTTCAGAAAGAGAAGGAAAATATAGTGAAATGTTGAAACCTAGTAGGTTTCTTACCATTTGATTAAAAATGTAATTTGTAAAGCGAGCGAGGAGAGAATTTTATGACCTTTAATTTAATCAATCATTAAATGGTAATTACGAAAAAAACGAAAAAATACCTTAAAATTTAAATGTTTTATTGGCTAATAAGAGTTTCCCGGAGTATTTCGAGGTGGAATGCATAGCGTTTTCTTACTAATACCAATATAAAAAAGTAAAATAAAATCACCTTCTACTTCACCTTTTGCAAGGTGAAATTACATGTCGACAGTACTAGTAGAGCATAAAGAGAAAACGCTAATTTTTTCCTTCGATCCTTTTTATAAACTCTCATAATAGCAGACTGTGATAAAGTCTCATATTCGACTCATTTCCATTATGATGATGGCTTTCCACTTACATGGTTGTAAGGAGACTGGCTCAATGAAACACACTCTTGTCTCCATAAGTGACGGGGTGTACCAAGGTGAATGCTTCTCCCAATCTGGTTGAGTAAACAAGATTGAACACGTTATTGTGAGCACTGTTGACAGCCCCCAAGCGCAGGCTGAAATCGCCAGGAATTTCTTTCCGCTTGCTTTATCCAAGCGTGGCATGTGCAAACTACGGAAAAAAGAGAAGCATTAGTTATTTATGGCAAAAGCTGAATCCGTTCCAATGAGAGATACGAAGGACTAGAGTTCTTTTTCTTTCCGTAACTCCAAGAGAGACGGGAAAAGAACATGAAATCACCAACAATATAGGCAGCGACCTTGTAAATGCCGAAAAATCTCTTTCTGCTCCTTTTATTGAAGCGTGTCCATTGCAATGTACAGAAGAAATATAAATTAAAACAATGGTGCTACCGTCGCACATTAGTATAGGCGCATTATGTTTGCACATTAGTATAGGCTACGTAATATTATAATAAAGCAATTTGTGTCCATTTAATCTCATCTCAGTCACCTTCCTCAAAAGTTACTCTTTACCAGTCGTTGTGTATAACGTGCGAAAACTAACTCTTTTGAAGCTAATACGAGGATCAACATAAATTCGACAATAAAAACGGCGTACCATACTGCGAGAAACAGTATCGCTCAACAATAAGAAATAATTCTTTGAATTTGAAACTGCCTTGTTTCTATTGTCGTATTGCAATCTTCGGCAGTCGGGAGAACCGGGTTCGATGCCCAGGCCGGCCCTCCTGACCAGGGTTTTCGTGGATTCTCTTGGTCATAATGGGAATGCTGGGATGGTTCAAAAAGGTCACGATCGTCTCTCATCATCATTCTATCACCTCAAATTTAATATTTCAAGGCTTAAAAACCTTGTCTTACTAAGGGAAACAGCACACGAAAAGTGATTCCCGTAATGACACACATTAACCTTTGTCCTTGGCGGAAAATGATTGGGCCTCGGAAGAGAACCTGTAGCGTTGTCACCAATGGTCGATACACAAAAAAGAAAATAATATTAATAACAATAATAATAATAATAATAATAATAATAATAATAATACTTTTCTTCCAAAAAATCGTATTCTCAAAGGCAGTAAAGCCTAAAATATTCAGACTAGTAGAAAAAATATATAATACAATTAAAAATTAGTTAAAACCCCGAATAGAGAAAGGAATACTAGTATTGCTTAAATAGCACACACCTTCTGGCGTTATTGGAAACGATTACTCAATATTATAATCTTGCAATGTTTGCCCTACTAGCACTTCAAAATGTCATCACTTGAAAATGCCCAAACAAACTCAAAGCGCGAAGCGTCTGCACTGAAGATCTGCAATTATTTCGATAATTAAAACCCATAACCATTTCACACTAGTGCAAAAGAAACAAACCTGAATGCAATTCAACTGTTAAAACATTTGAAACACATTGTGCAGATAAGCAAGTGTAATTTCACGCATAAATTAAACATTGAGAACTGAAAGTCATCCAATATATCAACTTATGAATGAATAAAATAATTAATTTTACGTCATATTTAAAAGTGCAATTAGCACTACAATTCGAAAAGTTTGAAGAAAGAATTTGGAAGCGTTTCGGAGAAAGCGGAATTTTCAACTCGTTTTAACAGAAAACTGTTGTGTTTTCAAAAAAATTTATATGACATTATTTAAAGCACATGTACTCTTAATATAATAATATGAACAAATCACCGCTAATGTAATTATAAACGACGTGAGAGACAAGTCAGGATTTAAATTTTTGTAATTAAAAAAATAATGTTTCTTCAGAATATCAAAGCTTTGACTCGTCAGATGGACAGGGGATTCTATAATTTGGAAAAAATCCTTGGCATGGTTTAGGCGCTAGTGGTGTTCACAGACGGACAGACGGTTGGACGGGCGGACGGACGTTTTGAAAAGAAACACTTTCTTTTAGTAGGTATTAGGTGACCCCAAAACTTGTTTTTTCATCGAAATCTCGAAATCGATTTTCCATAGCATTAACTTACATTATACTACGTATTCGTATACTCCGTAGACACCTACGTATACAAGAAAGTAAAAATGGACTAGTGGTGCTAAATCAGCACGTACTTTCACGAAAAGTGCACCAATTTTCGAAAAACGTTACTTGACCTTTTTTCAATGTCTATCTTTAAGGAACAGATTTCATGAAGCACAAAATCTTTAATATTTTAGTTGTAGGAAGAATAATGATAGGAAATTAATAATTATAAAACAAAATATAATAAAATAAAATTCAAAATAAAATATAATAAAATAAAATAAAAAATAATAAAATAAAAAACTAATAAAATAAAATATAATAAAAAAAATTAAATTAAAAAAGCGCGAGATTTGCAACATTTTAAAAGCCAAACGTTATTGTTCCCGAGTTATAGAAAACTAATTTTCAACGGTAAACGAATTGCAGGTGTTATTTTCTGCATTGCTAACAAAAGAGTAACTCTCCTTTACCTCTACTCCTACCAGTACAAGCAAAAGGAGAGTTGAACGAAACGGGCGCATAGTGAAACCACTTTTACGCCCAGAAGCAAAACAAGGGGCCATCTCAGCATTTGTTGAATGGAACAGGAAACTGGACAAAACCTGATCGAGATGGGGTTCCTTGACCCGGAGGCTGAAGTACATTATTTGTTACAAGCATATGAAGTCTTTTTTTTAACTATACTCAACAAGTGTAAACTAATTTAGTATATATCACTGTTTTGCTAATATAAACATTATTTTTCTTTTTGATGATCAGTACAGTCTCTAATTGTACAGAGTTATGCACCAGAAAATATTTTACATTTAACTTAAATTTGTCTACCGTCTTCAATGGTTCCATGTCATCTGACAATGCGTTGGTAAGTAACGTACATGTATTATATGTGAAATTCTAGTAGTGAGCTGTTAATACGAACACTTGATAAACGTGTTTTCTACGACGCGTTCTATAATTATAAATATCAGTATTTCCTGAAAATATGTTCCCACCGTTAATAAGTCAGTTTTGACTTATATTGCAGATTCGTAAATAAACTGGCAAGACAATGGTAAGGTTCTAAGCTCAATTAAGTGAGGCTTACTGGAATCTCGGGGATGGCATTTTTTAATTATTCGAATAATTTTCCATTGCAATCTGAATGTCTGGGTAGTACATAACGCGTTTTCCCAGAATCTTAAGCCATATCTCAGGAAGGAATGCACAATTGCAAAATACACGCAACGAGCTGCTTGAAGGCTGGAAGAATTTGAAAGAATTCTGAATGCGTAACATTATAAACGTACTTATAATTTAGTGTTTAATTCTGTTATACGAAAATGTTCATTTTATTTGAGGTTTGAGTGAACTGAGAGACCTAGAATTTGTTTTGCTTCGTTTAGAATATAATATATACTACGTACCCGAAGCCCCTCGCCATGTTTGCACACAGGGCCGTCAAAAACATCCAGGAAGAAGTCAGCAGGAAGTACATCAAAAGAGCTGCACACAGAAGACACACACATTTGTGAAATGTTTCGCCATACACAAGGAAGTCGTAACTCACATGTTCCACAAAGAGTCATTTTCACAAACAGGGAAAAACTTGAGCGTGTTTATTACCAGCATACTATATGCTACAGCAATCATTAAAAATATTTCTTTTGTGACTTTTTATCTCTTTACTTTCTCGTACACTTACGTAATTACGAATTAACATTCGTAGGGAAGATAATTGAAAAGTTAAGTAATTGTCCAGAACATTTATTAAGATATTGTATGAGAAATACCTTATTCGGAAATACACTGATACAGAAATAGTGTTTTTTAAACATCTGTCAGTATCTGTATCTTTAAAATGTCTGTCAGTACTCTTCACCAGACTGTCCATTCTTCCGTCCGTCTGTCCGTTTGTGTCTGCCTCCCTTCCTCTCACCGTCCATTTATTCATTTGTTCGTCCATCACTCACTCTGCCAGTCTGTCTGTGTCCGCAAGCGTCGTGCATGAACGGGCACGTATTAGAGTGAGAACAAGATACGGAATTTGTGTGTCTAGATATAAACTGCGCGGATGTACGCGCGTTCAAGGACAATGAAAAAGTTAAAGAGAAATCATGAAGAAAAGTGTGTAAAGAAGACGCAAGAGAGAAATGAGTAAAGTAAACTTTTCTATAAACTGCTTGTAGCAGCTTGTAGATCAGTATTCTCAAATATTTAGAATAATGGTTCTTGAAACAAATTATAGTAACCCTAGACTAGCATGAGAAAGGAAATTCACACGAGTGGTCAAAAATTCGTCTGCATTTGAAGACATATAAAGTCCATTTTCTTATTGTGATGTTAAAACCGGTGAATACTACTCTATGAATAAATTTATTCTTGTTGCTAATACACGATTTATATGGAACATTGCAATTATTGTGCCTAGAGAAATTGTGTATATAAACATTGTTAGAGAAAGTAGTTTTTAGACAAAGTCTGTTACATCACGACAAACATACAATCACTTCTATATTATCTAATAAATGGATTTGTATGAGTAATCTTAATAATGTCTTCCTCTAATAGGCAAGTCTTATATAAATAAACTCACCAAAATACTTGCATACAGTCTGAAGATCTTGGGGAACGACGTATTTTGCTACTGCGTCTAAACGATCACTAATTCCTATGTAATAGATTATCTGGCCGATGTTGAAAGCCAGCAGGCAGGCGGCGTGGCTAGCCAGGCAACGCCCGTGGATCTTTCGCCGCATGCTCTTGTCGCATGCAACAGACAGCAGCGACACCAGCAACAGCAACGCCGAGAGGAAGCTCAGTGGCCGCACCAGCCAGTAGACGCCTCTGGTGATGTGTGGAAACTCGCAGTAGAAGAGGCCTTCTTTGAAGCTGTCGTCGCCGGTGCGGTAGAAGTCGAAGCAGGTGTGCCAGGTGGAGAATTGGAACAAGAGGATACCTCTGGAGTGGCGCGTCCACTCACCGTACCTGTCCTCGAAGGGTACGAGACGAGGGCGTTCGCACATCAAATAGTAATAGTAAGTGTACGGAAACTCTGAATCAAAAGCGACGAGGGAAGACTTATTCGGCATCCAGGAGTCTGGAGAAAGCACTTTACACTGCCAGTGGCCTTGGTTATCCTTCTGCAGTTGGCGGTCGAGACAGCACTTGTTGGCGCATTCCCCTTTCTGGCAGAGTGTTGTAAACCGCAGCACGAAGGGGCCTAGAGGCGGGGGGGCGGCATCCGCACAGTACATGGCCTCCCTGTATCCTCCTCCGGGTTTTTGCCTCGCGATGAGGTTTCGCCCAAGAAAGGTGACGGTGTTCTTTCGGAGGGGTTCATTGAGAAAAAGGCGCGGATTCAACAAGGAAGACGAGTTCACGGAAATGATATTCCTGTACAGAGACACGCTATTTCTTCTCAAATAGGCGCCCCTGATGTTCTCCAGGGGCAGACCGAGGGGCAGCCAGCGCCGCACCCACTCGCTGGGTACAGGGGAGATCTTTTTCCTGGATTTCGGATGTCTTCGGCCCAAAACGTTTCGCGGCCAGTTAGCGCGAACGCACGATTTTCCGTCAGCGGAAAGCATCTCGTGCGCTCCGCAGCACTTCCTGATGATCACGCCTTCGTCCACTTCGTTCGCGCCCGCGGTCACCGCCAGGAGCGCCAGCGTCAGCGCGAGAAATGCAGACGAACGCATCGTGGACGGGAGGCGCTGGAGGCGGAACGACTATCTCTGCGACCACGAGCAATAGATTGGTTGTCCACTAAGGTTCCCCTCGACGGAGAGAAGAGCGAAGACGGACAAGTGCTGGTGGTTGAGCAAACCTCTCCCTTGATATCACCTCGAGCCGCGGTGTCTTAGTTCTCTAAGGTCCCCCTCGCCAAAGAGAAGAGCGAAGATGAACGAGTTGCGTTGGTAGTTGCGCGGACCTCTTCCTTGAAAGAACCTCGAACAACGGAGTGTTTGTCCGCTAATAATGGTGTTCTCCTCACTAATGTTGCATATGCGAACTTGATGGGTAATTTTGATTACTGTAATACTCACTTGCATTGAAAAGGATAGAAATCGAAGATTAAGAAGACGATAAATGGAAGGGCAGTTGTGAATGTTGCGGACACAGGGCGAAGTGCGTCCGCTTGCGAAGCGACCGGTTCCCTTGATACTGAGAGACGCAGTCTCCTTCGGGGGCTATGAGCAAATGTTTGTGTCTCTTCCTCCGGATACCGCATATGTCGTGCGTGTTCTCGGCTGAGACTTGAGGATGTGGTCTTGTGGGGAAAAAACATGCGCTTATTGAGCACTGCCGGGATGGAACAAGACACTCTGGGCAGCTTATTTGCTTTTTGGTTGTTTTTTTATTTCTTATTTACTAATGAAACCCATGCAAACGCCCCTTTCTGCTGTTAATGGCAATACGTGTAGCAGGTGTTCTACTTTCGATTCCCTCTCGATTCGATGATAAGTGATCGTAGCTACAGTACATACAAAATCCCCCAGAGGGCAGTTGAGTACGCCGGGTTTTGCCTCGCAATGTGCGGTGTATGGTCGGCCGAAAAATCCGAACGTCTGATTCTCCGTGCCGGAGACGCTGTCCGGGCCATTATTACCTCGACAACACAACGCAAAACTGACGACACTGTGAAGCTGAATCGTTGAAACTAATAGTACGCATTATGAGAGAAGTTGTAAATAAAAAGCAGGTTTGACCAAAAATGTTGATCCAGTGTCAGCAACTGTGTCGCAGGGGTGGTTCTCTCCCGACAGACAAGACTAAATAGAATTTGTACGAATAAAAGTGTTCAAGATTTCCAAATTTTCTATAACACAAATTTTGCCACTCTTTTCTCGCACTGTAGGACATGGAAACTTACTTCTAAAACAAATTAAATAAAATATCTTTAAATTCTAATACGTGATCCGTGAGGACAGGATTTTAATGAAATGACATTTTTTATATTCACTTTAGAACAATGTTTTGTATTATGGAAATTAGTTTTGTGGTTTGACAAAAGAAAATACCCATTTTTAATTGCCTTTTTCCCTTTTTGATTTTCGATGGCGACTAATAAGTCATTTTTTCTTTTCTCTTTCACCACTTTCACTAATTTCTTCGGTTAATATCATTTTAATTATTCTGTCTTCAAATAATATTTACGAGAAGCAAAAAAAGTTTTCTATTGAATTCCTGAGTAACTTACTTGACTTCTTCAATCCTAAAGTTTGCAAGCTAAGTTCCCTTGAACGAAATTAAGAATGATTGCATCAGTAATGTATCTAACAGTTTGGGGTGCTCATCTGAGCTGGTTTTGATGAAATGTTTTACGTCATTTTTATTTGTTAGAGGCATTTTGTTAGAGGCGGCGGCGATGGTGTGACGGTTAGCGTACCGGACTGTTATACCCAAACTCGCGGGTTCAAACCCGATCGAAGCCGTGGATTTTTAGGGCGACAAAATCCTTCGTACGCCTTCCTTCGGAGGGGAAGTAAAGCCGGCTGTCCCATGTTAGTAGATTTACTTGCATGTAAAAGATCCTCAAGCCTAAATGACGTCTCTGAGCTAAATTCAAAATCGCCTGTTTCTCGCCCAAGAAATACCTCCTTTCTCTGCCAGTTGGTGAAAAGAGCGTAGCGAAATTTGCGTGGTCAGACGGAAGAGCGGGCCTTATGGCCCGTGTCTCGCCACGTAAAATAAGGCAAATTCAATTCAATTCAATTCAATTTTTAAAACGGTACGGTAATATGTACTGTACATTTTTCGAATGATCCGAACATTTGGGAATCCGAACAGACCACACCCGCAATTAGTTGGGACGACCGGTGTTTTGTTGTGTTTCAAGTTTGCTTCTCACGGGAACCGCAGCATATGGTTTGCCAGTGAAGAGGGGGTCCACGGGTGGTGGTCACGTGGTCGCGTTCTTTCGCAGATATACTTGCTGTTATTTCTTTGCCGGCGAGATGTCTAAATAGTGCTGTATGGAAGGCAAGTACATATTCCTTGGAATTGTTTGTGTAAAGGCTATATCCGAATAATAAAATGAGAAGTTCTCCCAACCTATATCGATAATCGCAATACTCATATGAAAGAGAATATAAAATGGCGAGGATCGAAAAAAAAATGCTTCCTAGTTGATCGGGGACTTAGTACATTATTAAATGTATTTATGTTGCTGGGAAACAGCAGGTCAAAGCTTGCGGTTGACAGTTTTAACGACGTTTTGCTTTGAAAGTCTTGTGAATAGCTGTTTTTGTTTTACTTTCTCGCTACCGTTAACGCAGTAGAGAGAAAGTTATATAATGCCGCAGAAAAGAGGGTGAATTTTCGGCCGGAGAACTCTTTATCACTGGGCCCCCCTTGTTTTTGTCGTCGTGTATTTCACTCTTCGACCAATTTGCATATGTTTGTCTGGTCTGACTTTCAGGTTTGCTGCTTGTAAAATGCTGAAGTAATGCATCATACTTCGTTGTTTTTACATCGCCGCGCTGAAAACAATAGTACCGTTTCCACCGCTGATTTGATTTAATTATTGTTTGTTTTGTGTATGTTGACCTTGCTAGCCAATTATTCCCTAAATTGGTTTTAAACAAAGTACATTGAAAACTCAAAAAACATATTGACTTATTGAGAGTTATCCAGAAAGAATCCCATTATTAAAAAACATTTTTTTACTTCATAATACAATAAATTTTAAATGAAAATGTTCCTCTAGACAACTTATGGAAAATATCATGAACATTATGGCAGATGTTGATGATTAATTTTTGGAAGAGATTTGAAATTTTGCGAAGATATAATTTTCTACCACAAGAACAGGAAGGAAGACAGTAATAATTTTTTTGTGGTAATTTGAAAATACAATTTTTAAGGGCACCATAGAAATTGGTTATTTCGAATAAATTATTTTCGCTTTCTGAAATTGTTAATTTGGAATACATTATTAAGTTTATTATTGGCTAGATTACACATCGTACATTTCTGATGCATTAATGTTCGTGAATAGACAGAAAACATGAAAATACTGAATTCAATGGAAGAAAGCACCTAGGTTTTTATCAAAAGAATATATCTATTTTTCGCGCGTCCGTATACTTTTTTAGTTTTTATTTATCAAGTGATAGGTGAATTGTTTCATATATGTTACCAGTACTGTGAGAAAGTTCGCAGTGTTGTTCAACCAATAGTTTTTATACAACACTAAAACTAGAAATTAGCACGCGTTAGTCAAACATTTCCAAAATAGTAACGCATCACTACAGGTTCGAAAGAAATATGCATCGATTAGTGAGTGAGAGTATTCCGCGTAGGTATAGTGAAAGGTATTGTCTGTAACCGTAGCTTCTAAAGTGAGGTTTAGGTATTTTCGCTGTTCACTTAGAATAACTGTCTTCTTTCTCTCGTAGAGTTGGCGAGGAGAGCTTACGACCGCCGTTGCGCAGAGGGTAAGCGAGCGTGTGCGCTCTGCTCGCCAAGAGGCGCCCTGGTCGGTGCTCCTCTACACACCGTTGTGCTTCCTTCTGCCTGCTCCCGCTGACTTCTCTCTCTCTCTCTCTTTCACTCGCAGGGTTGGCAGGTGAGCTTTGGAGCGCCGTTGCGCAGAGGGTAAGCGAGCGTGTGCGCTCTGCTCGCCAGGAGGCGCCCTGGTCGGGGCTCCTCTACGCAACGTTGTGCTTCCTTCTGCCTACATCGCCTGCTGACTTCTCCACTCTCTTGTCTCTCCACAGCATCCTTATGACGAGGCCCAGGTAGCCCCCTTCAGGCGCGGCCAACCAAGTGACGACCGCCGCCCGGAAGAAGTCTGTGACGTAACCAGCTGCGCGATAAGCCAAGTTCAAGTCCTTTGCATAAAACTCATTGCTACTGTCATCGTAAACCGTTGTGGACCACATTATGACCACAGTAAGCAGTTCAATACTTCCGGTCGAAAGAATCATTTTTATGTATATTTTAATTCTGCAACAAAACAAACGATATTAAATTTCTAAAATAATCTTACAGAGTAAAAGATTTATCTTGTCACGAGTTACGTTTTCAAGTCGACGGAAGGGCCACCTCTGTTTCTGCCCTTTCGTGTCTGTCCATTGCCCGTCGCAGTGTATGTCGTGGGAGGGTTGTTTCCCTCTGTGTGTTTTTGACCCAGTGTGATCTGGTCCTCCTCTCGGCGAAGTACAGAGTTGCCTCGCTTGAGGTACTGAACCTTCCTCAAGGTCAGCGCGAGGCATATCAAGTTACATACCACGAGGAAACCTACGGGGCCGTAATAGAACAGTGCAGTTCAAGATTTTAAAAAATATGTTGTAGATAGTAATTCGTCATCTAAAACATCAAATAATTAAAATTGATAACATTAAAATGTTTAAAGACGCTCTTTACTAATTTCGGAATCAATTACACATGGTTTAGCTTGTGCTACAAAAATATATATTTTCTTTCGTCGAATATTCATTGCATATACGAAAGCAATTAAGCCGAAATAGAGCAAACAAGGCTCGCGATTGTGAGGTGAAAGATTAGAGAACGTTTATGACCAATTTAATTTGACTTAATGTGATCAAGAGCTTGCTCATTGTTTACAATAAGACAATATCAATTGCACAAAAAATACTTTTCTCATTGAATAACAATAATAAGTTGCTAACAAACATACATAGGTTTTTATTCGAAAAATACAGAAAAAAAGAGTTGTGCCTAGGACATAAAACTTGTTTTCTTAAGTCTTGTTTCTACCGAGGAATCAACGAAAATGGCAAGTTTTGGACTTCACATACCCTGGTTGACACTATGAGTTCGAAAACGCCGGAGTATATGCCGGACATTTTGGGTTAGATGTTAAAACTCTTTAAATTAATAATTATAAGATATAAAACTAAAATATAAATAATTAATTAAATAAATAAAATTAAAATAAATTAAAATATTAAACTATTAAAACATAAATGTACCGTAAAATTAACTACTCCCAAACTATTTTTAAAATAGAGTGTACGAAATGAATAAAGATCTAGTATTCCAAAATCTGTTGCATTATCTAAGAATAGTTAATCATCACATAAAGAGTAATCGACATATGAATGTTAAAAGAGACTCTGAAAGTATCAAGAAAAAGGACATTAAAGAATTAATTTTATATAATAAATTTCTAAGAAATGTAAAAATATAAATGAAATTCAATAAATTTAAAGGGATTAAAAATTGAAAACTAACCAAACATTTAAACATTGTGTAGCACACAACTCGAGATCTCTGGATTCGAAGATATATTTTCTTTTGTATCTTGTGTACCCCTGTTTATATTTACCTTCGACTAAAGACTCGTAAGCATATTCGAAATAGCACACTCTCGATTCCGCCAACGATGGATTGTACCAGCGAATATCTGCCATTCTCTCTACATCATGAGCGTTTAAATAGGAGCACGATGTCGTAAGCACTGCAGGCAACCCCCAAGCGAAGCCTGAAAGAGTGAGGTATCTCGCTCTGCTCTCTTTCTTCGGGCGTGTCACCTGCAATCTAAAGAAGATATAAAATAAAGAAAAACATTAACATCTTCAGGCAACCCCCAAGCCAAGGTTGGAAGCACAAGGAATGTCGTTTAGCTCGCATTATTTAGGCTTGTCACCTTAATCTTGGCGAGAAAGGGAAATGAAAGTAGTGGATCAAGAACAGCACATAAGGTTTCTCTTTTTTTCAAAATTTGTCATTTTCGAAAATTTTGGGTGTTGTAAGGATATGAGAAGTGTTCCATTTGTTTAAACGTTCTTTTTCTATTGGTGAAAAAATCTGAAGAAAAAATTTAGACCGGTTTTTCAGAAAATGTTCTTTTTATTTATACGCCTAGCATTCATATCTAGCAGAAAATTCGCGTAATCTATTCGTTTTTACTTTCTCGTATACATACGTATATACGTAGTAGCATTAAGAACGTAGTATAGAGAAAGTGAAGTAAAGTTTCGTAAAATGGATTTCGATATTGCAACGGAAGCACACGTTTTGAGGTCCCCTGATTGGGGAATCATTTTTAAACGTGCTTCCGTCTGCTTGTCCATCCGTCTGTCTGTTTGTCCTTCCGCTCGGCTGACTGGTCCTCCATGAACACGACCAATGCCCATGCCATATGTAGGATTTTTTCTAAAATAAATATTTCGAGTTCGATCTGGCTCGACTCGAAGCGTGGGGGTTTTGAAAACCTTAAAATTTAAGAGTACTTTAGAAGAAGCCCCTTGGACCTTTTCAAACATTTCTCAAAAGTGGCACCAAATGTTTTGATCAAACTTTGGCCTCGGATGACGTAAAGGATGCTTAAGAGAATGGTGCATGTTTCATGTTTGTTTAAATCCTAGATTTTATGAAAATTGCAAAAAAATGCATTGTTTATGGCGTCTTCGTACTATAAAATTGAAGAAAGAGATTTTTTCTAAATAAAACCTGTTTTTTGAAAGTGGATCTTTCACGTTCAACTTGTCGAAAATATGAATAGTTTTCGTGTAATTTGGTGCTAAGTACAGGCAATTTTTAAAAACAGTTAACATTCTTTCTCAAAAACTGCAGTAAGTTTTGCCTTTAAATCTTTTCTACAGATAGAAGAAGGGATGATTAAAACAGTGGCGTTGGTCTAGTTTTCGTTGAATTCGATAAATGATTAAAATTTGCAAATTTAGAAATACTGCGAGAAAGTATGTGCTGTTGGAGCGTCACTAGTTTATATTTAAAATTAATTTTAAGTTAAATTTGTTATATACAGCGAATTAACTAGTATGTACACCATTTTTAGACTTCACGGTGTAGAAAACAAATTTTGCACAATGGGCGACCTACTCCTGTGTTGACAGTGCCTCAAAATCCAATCCTTCGTGGAATGTTTTACGCAAATGACACATGGTGAAGTTAAAGCTTAGGTCTGTAGTTGAGCATGTCTTTTATTGGCAATTAGGGAGAGTACTTGTAATAGAGATGGATATTTTGTTATGAAAAATGTACCATAACTAACAACAAAAGATTACATATGTAAGTCAGTAAACGTCTCGAAAAGCATTTTTAGAATCCGAATACATCTTCAAATAACGTCTGCGCTTTCTTCATGGAAAACTTGTTTGTGATGTAATGATATCAGTGAGATAATTGCACTGATTAAATTGAATAAAATTACAAAAAAGTGGGTTGAGGCGGGGTATGGCACCCGTGCTCTCTTCCCGGGCTATTGAGTGATCTGTGTGTTTACCCTGACCATTTGTTCACGAACCGCCCCTAGTTCCTGTATAGTAAATTCCTCTAACACGTGAAGTTATGTTACTCGCATGTTCTGCGAGACCCTGATTCCGAAAAATCGTCTGTCTGACCGTTCGTTCATCAGGCTGGGTATTTTCAACGCTAGCGCGTATACCGTCCACCCGATTTTATCTAAAATTGATATTCCCCAATCGATTTTAATGAACTCGAGATTCTCTGAGTTTGAAATAAATATTTTAAATTTTCGGGTTCTTTTATATGAAGCCTCAGTATTTTCAAAGTTTTCCCAAAAATACCTCCATATTTTTTCTCACAACTACAATATGGAAAATAGAGATTTTTTCTTTAATGAAATCTGTTCTTTACAGATCGATTATAAAATAAGGACATGTAAAATTTTTCGAAAATATGAGTAGTTATTCCGTAATTTTGTAAAAATGGAGGCAATTTTAATTTTTTTAAATATTCTCAAAAAGAGGCTCAGAATTGTTTCTTGAACTCTTCCCCTCGTATAAACGACAGTAAAAGACGGTAAAAGCAGTGGCACTAGTCTCATTTCCGGTGAACTCTATATTTTCGAAATATGCCAAATTTAAAGATTTAAAAATTGAACATAGAAATTTTGCTTTAGGCAAAACCTGTTCTAAAATAATCAGCTCTAAAAAAAAGGTATGTGCATTTTTGTTATAGAAACGGGTAGTTTTGGCGCGATTTGTGCTTGAAATTTATACAATTTATAAAAAGTAACATTTTCTCAAAAACTTCGTCAACTTTGACGGGCAGAACAAGGGGAAAGCTTAAAAGCGCAATGAATGGCGCGAGTTTAATTTTCTTGGGAGTTTGGATTTTCGAAAATTGCAAATTTAGAAATAATGCGAGAAAGATTGTTTTGTGCAAGCATCAGTTAGAAAACGACTCAAAACTTTCCAATGAAAATTCTCATATAAAAAAACATGACCAAATCTTTTCAAAACCAGCTTCTCTACTTTTATAAGCGTGTACGTAAACAACGCTAATTTTACAAGGGAATTCAATTCAATATTTCGGCAAAAAATGAGTAATAATATAAGCTATTGTTAAACTTACAATTTTTAGAAGACATATATTGCAATAATTCATTTTATTAATTGCATAAATTGAAATGAATTCGTCATTACATACTGGAATTTTTATAAGGGGTGACTTAGAAACATCAACAGAAAATTTCTGTTGCGGATTAGGGAAGCTAAGTAAAGGATGTAAGAGGCTTGAAGTGCAGAAATAGTGGTTGTGCATCATCACATGCTTATTCGAATCGTAATGATTACGCAATATTATAGCAAAACTCGAAGAAATTCCAAAAGTTTTTCAAAATAGCAATTTTTACTTACATTAGAATTCAAATTCGAGTGCTTATATTGAATATGCTATCTCCACACGTTCCTTAGAAGTAAGTCAACCTTTTAGACTCTTAAGAAACGAAGTTGAATACTCGCATTTGCAACTTTGGGAAATGCAGAGACTTTATTTGATATTATATCAAGTGTCAATTTCATTGAACATATATAACGGTTTTTATAAAATTACTTTGCTCTATCCGGAAATAAAATTAAGGCCATTTTTGAAGAATTGAAAAAAGTGAAGCCTCAATTTTATGCCTCAGTTATCAACATCATCCAAAGTCAAAACATCTATTCTGCTTTTGTAGGGCCTCGATTTGACCAGATAGATTGGATATCAATTGTGAAGAAAACCCATTGAACAATTTATGTATATATTTATTGTCAAAGGAAGGATGGACAGGCAATAAGTCGTTTGGCCGTAAACCACTGTTTCGGTATCAAGAACCCACAAAGTGGGGATTATGACTGCACAATATATTAGAGGAAGTAATTAACCTCATATAGAAGCAAGAATTATCCTCTTTCCAGTACCGACGACCCGCAACACGCGTACTTCCAAACAAATCGCCACTTGTTGCTGCAGAAAACAACAGACACAGACAGTGGGAGAGAGGATTCGCGTCCTAAATTGAGAGTCCTTCGCCAAAAGAGATGAAGAAGGAAACCCACACCTTCCTGCCCGGGTGCCAAATACCAGGATGTGGCCAAGTGACGAATCCAAAAAAAAATATTGGCACCAACAAAAGCAAGGCAAACATGCAGTCCAAAATATACAACTGGAAGGAGAAGAAAAGGAGAGGAACATAAGTAAGAAAGAAGGAAGACAATAGATATTTCGCCACCCCTATGTCTTGTATTCAATATGTTTTGAAATAGCGATATAAAATTAAATATAGAGGTGTTGGAACATCACATACCTTCTGGAAATACCTTAAAGATATACGTAGTATATTAATATGGCAAATTTTTGCACTGTAAACACATCAACCATCACTTGAAAAAGTCCAAACAAACCACCTCGATTACATTTTCAATTATTTCACTAGTCAGCATTAGCCATTCCTTACTTTAGAAACGCAACAAGCATGATTATATCTCGACTATTTCAATTTTTGTAACTCATTACAGAGTCATACAAGGATAATTTACATATAAGTTAAACATCTGGAACTGAAGGCCATGCAATATATCGTCTTCTGCATGCAAAAATATAAAGTTAAAACTCCATTGCCTATAATCATTTAAAATTATATCTGGAACACAATCGAAATTTCTGTACGAAATTTATTATTTTAAAGCACATACATCATCACTAACTCATTTCAGCATCGTTTCACTGACGGTGGTGTGTGAAATATATTTCAACTCTGAAGTTCGGTGTAAGTACGGTGTCATTACATAAGATCTACATTTTTCATAAGATCTACAAATTTCATGGTTTCAGGAATGGTTTGTCATGCGAAAGTCAGCTAGTCTCACTTCTGTAGGACCTAGCAGACGTAGTTGATGAAGGGAAAAGGGTCGACTAGGTAGTATAGATTTTTCCAAAGCTTTTGATGTTGTTCCACACGATCGTCTTATAAAGAAATTCATAGATTCGGGTATAGACACTAGAGTGGAAGCGTGAATAAACGAAGTACTTC
Source organism: Gryllus longicercus (assembly GCA_038098605.1). Taxonomy (NCBI): domain Eukaryota; kingdom Metazoa; phylum Arthropoda; class Insecta; order Orthoptera; family Gryllidae; genus Gryllus; species Gryllus longicercus. Next base: position 557,036 of record JAZDUA010000215.1, read on the forward strand.
GGAGCAGAATACAGAAGGTCCTATTAGGAAGTTGCTTATCAACCTTGAGAAACGTCACGTCAGGAACTCCACAAGGAAGTGTCATCGAACTACTCGTCTTTCTTGCCTTCGTGAATGAATTGCCGACCAATTTAGCTTCAAATCTACGACTCTTTGGAGATTACGGCGTAATTTATAGGGTTATCAACTATGAGAAGGGCGGAGATATTTTGCAGCAAGACTTAGACAAATTACACATCTGGGCCAAAACAAACGGCATGGAAATAAACAGTTGAAAGAGCAGGTCCAGCGCGATACCATCGCGTACAAATTGAACAATAATGTTTTACCTCGAGTGACGTGTTGCAAATGTTTAGGAATAGAGCGGGGCAGTAAATGGAGCTGAGAAAATCAAGTCAATTTCGTCGCAGGATAAGCCTGGAAATCTTTACATTTTGTTATTCGGATCTGAAAAAAGAATACAGTGAGAGGCAAAGAACTAGCTATGTCATTAGTGCAACCCATATTAGAACATGGCGCGGTATGTTGGGACCCATACAGAATTTTGCAGCAAAGGAATCTAGAAAAACTCTAGCGTAGAGCATCAAAATTTACTTTCAGGGGTACCAAGAATAAAGGGGTATGAGAATCACTCGAAAGGAGGAGATTAAAGTCACGTCTTAATGCTATGCATAAAGCGTACACAGACCTTCGAGCGTGGAAAGAAATTCAAAGACGATTAGCGAAACCGAAATATTTCGGCAGAGGGATCACGTGCACAATATTCAGAGAAGAATTCAGAAAACGGACGTTGGGAAATATTCATTCGCGAATCGAACTGTTAGAGACTGGAACAGTTTCCCTGTGACGATTTAAATCCCTTTCCTCAAAGAATGAGCAAATTTAAAAATAATTCAGTTTCCTGAATGTTGATGTTTATATTACAAATATCTTTAATATTATTCAATGTGAGTAACTATGTCTACTACGTAATTAACTTCGGAGGGGGTGAAGTCAATGCTTACAGGTTGCCAGGGTGACAAATAAACTAGAGCGGGAAAAACGAACATACCAGAAAGGGGAAGCAAACGCCCTTGGAATATAAAGACGGTGTGTGTGGCAGGCATAGTAAGGTATAAATCGTGGGTTTGGTCTCTGTTTACTGCTGACCAACCAGCCGACTACCAGCCTTTGGTACGTTGCGGTTTTCATTAGATTGGACGCGTGGGCGTAGTAGTGCAATAGTCAGTTAACCCGGGTGTGCCCGCAATAGACAGACTCCGCCAGTGACTGCAACGTATCTCTCAGATATAACTGCAACCTTTTTGTGAATGCGAATGATCCGAATCTCTATTTACTCAAGTACGTATTTTGTTTAGTTTGTACGCGTCCCCCATTGCAATTGTTGATGTATCCTACACTGCACAAATTATTTTGGCACATAAACAAACATGTATTTTATATTTTGCAAAAAAAAATGTTCAGAAAGTCTCCGTCGTTTTTCCATTTTGCAGGGTTTGCATTTTTTCCTTTCCCTACAGACGTCTCGTGCACATCTTTCTCACTAGGAAGAAATTGTGACAGTCGATCCTAGACAAGACAAATGATTAAATTTTCTGAAAAGGCACTTGTCATAGACACGGCTGATAAGAATGTCATGATAGTGCCGCTTAGGAGGCATTCCACGACAAACGGCACAAAAAAGCTTCAATTGTCCTTCATACTTTTAATTATTTTCTATTCATTCTATTTATTATATGGTTCAAATAAGTTAACATTTGTATTTTATTTTTTTCCAACTATATTATTTTGGGTGATATTGCCTAATGAAATTTGCTAACTGACGTGCATTTTTGACTCGCACGAGTAAGTTAAAAGTATCACACATTCGAATACACTAATTATAGAAACTTCTTTCCAATTCCATTCAAAATTTAAAAACATGTTGAATTTTTTAGATTTTGCAAAATATTTCATTTTCTTAATTTTCGTTTTTTAAGTTAAATTTTGAAAATGGAAAATTTGTATTAACTCGTTGATTTAAAAGTATTTAAAATTTATTTACAAATGCAATACGTATAAGGCTGATATTGCCAGAAAAAATGAAATGAGATCTCCGTAACTTTAAAAAATATTAATTTTTTACGATCCAGTGTCTAGTAGATTGCTCCAATAGACGTTCTTCTGACCGGCGGTTTCTTTGTAGGAAGCAATAATTTAAGTACTTCTTGAGGTGGTGAGGAGGTATATATCCTCTGGTGGTTCAACTTCACGATTATATTTGGTTATTTAATGACGGATTCTTGACTCCCTTTTTGACTGCCAGTTTGAAATTTTCTGGTCCCTCGCCACTCACTTCAAATATATGCACTCGCTTACCTTAGAATCCCTGAACGTTCGTCACAATGCACAATAATCCCTTACCGAATTTACTTTTAGGTCTGGACAAAATTCCATTTTCTTCACCCAACTTTCAAAAGGGTATGCCCAGTTTTCAAAAATTGTGAAAACTTGATTTCGAACCTCATGTCATATGTTGAGTGATAGAAATAGATAATATCTTTGATTTTTAATGGACATCAAAGGATCTCTAATGTAAAAAAATATCTTCGATAGCACTTTGAACTTCCTAAAATTTCTCTTGGGGATACGGTGTTTTATTGCAATTTTCTTTTCTTGATGTGAGTTTCGTCTATTGTAACTCGACTCATTTTATATTCTCTACGTTTATTTCGCTGACACGACGGACTTTCTCAAGAGCTTAAATTGTCATTTCCTTGCTTTCCACTGTTTTCACCTTGTTCGCTGGTCGTTCTGCTTCTTCCGTGCAACGGGAGCTACTGATCTCGACGCACTCTTCACTGACATAAAACCTTTTTGCAAGACGACTCACTTTTTCCGACATGAATCACAAAATCGCAAATCTAATGACTCCTCTAAATGAATTTTTAAAACATTTAGAAAATATTCCATCTTTATTATTGTAGTATAGAGAAGATGCAAAACCATTGTGATGTTTGTCCAATTTTCGAAAATTCAGAGCGTTCAGTTAATATGCAACACAAGCCTTTTCATTAACCATCGCTTACTATATCAGAGATAACATTTAAAAAATTGGGACAGTTTTGGGGAAAATCTTTAAACTGTTGAGGCCTAACGTAAATACTCCCAAAAATCAAAACATTTGTTTCAAATTCAAGCGGCCGTAACATGGGTTAGGGCGATCAAGGAATATCTATTTTTGCGAAAATTCTTTGCTCACAAAATAACAGACGGACGGACGGACATTGGCGTAATCAAATTTTGGATATCAAGCACCCACAAAATATGGATTATGAATGACATTTCAACGTATTAGATATACCAACTTACTTCTCGTTGGAAGATCCATCCCCTTTTTGTTCCAAGTGCCCGCAAATAAGAGTTTTTCCGCCGAAAAATTGCAATTTTCATGCATCAGTATCGGTGCACAGTTTGCAAGAGACAACATTAATGAACAGTGAGTAAAAGTCCAAGAGAGCAAATGCAGAAAAGATTGGAGGGAGTATATTGCTTGTCAATGTGACTAATGTAATGCAAGAACAAAATCCGAATATCAGTCTCTCTAAAGGTAAGAATCTCAGAAAGGAATATTCTTGAAAACCCTCTGGTTGTGTAGAAAAAAAGAAGTTTAAGGGTTGGATGTAATAAATGATTGTTTCACATCTGTATGGCCACGAAATTTCATCGATGCAAAAAAGGACACTGTGCAAACTGTGAATTTCATACGCATGAGGATAGAACGCGAGCTGTTTTAAAAGCGTGCAAAAGGATCGAGCTGTTTTGAGAGGGAGATATTTTGAGAGGGAACCGTTTTGAGGGGGAGCCGTTTTGACAGGGAGCCGTTTTGACAGGGAGCCATTTTGACAGGGAGCCATTTTGACAGGGAGCCGTTTTGACAGGGAGCCATTTAGAGAGTGTGGTGTTTTGAGAGTGAGTGGGTTAAGAGCGAGCATTATACAAATAAACACATATTGTGTACTATACAAATTTTTGGTTTGTGCAGTATTTCTTCGAATAACCTTTATCTCTGTGAAATGTTACATTGCCCATGCGTGCAATGTACTTAAAAAGGAGTAAAAAGTTTTCATGTATTAATATATAATATTTTAATTTCTCCAATAAGTACTAACTGTTCTCCATTTTTTAAGGTTATCTTAGGCAAAATTTAATTCGCATATGGTAGACCAATGACGAACAGAAAACGTATTCTTAAACGATAAAGACCAATATATTTTAGTTCACAGACTCTCGCATGTGCTGCCGCAGCGCTGAGATAGTTTGAAACGGTTGCAAGCAAGACACCTCTGGCCCAGTATTACGCATACTACTATTACTTGTTTACTATTGCAATCTCTTTGTTCTTGGCAGCGAGTTTCCGCTTTCTTTTAAAATTTTCTTGACGCGTCATGCTACTAACAGACCACGGAGCAGAATTTATAAAACTTTTTATGCAAAATTACAAATATGCATTGTGACTTTCCATCAGATAATTTTATCTTACCAAGATCCGAAGCAGAAGAAACATTACACAATCATCTTCTATACTACTACGAATACGAGAAAGTAGCATTGAAAGTTTCATTGAGAAATAGTTGTTAATAAAAACTATTTTTCGATAAAACTATCGGAACAATAATTGTATGTAACATTAATTACTTGCCTCTTAATTGGATAGTAGGATTTGGGGGAAAGTTGTATTCGTATATCAATATCATTGGCAATTGTAAATTATTAGGAAGTTCATATGAGGGAGGGGAATTGTATCAACATTAGGAAAGGATTTGAACAAATGTTTTAATTTATGTTCCAGTTACACTGTAGCTGAGCTTCATTTTTATTCTTATTGGTTCTATGAAATTTAATTTCTGGATTTACGTAGACGCGTCAGCCCGAGTCACTAGTTCCGCCTGCGACCACAAGATCCTGTTTGCGCCATCGACGGTGGCGAGCGAGTTCAGAAATATGTTCGGGAAACTGATATCCGAAATGGAAGAGCTATTGTATCCACAGGCGTGCTCTCAGCCTAAAACAAGAGGGGGCCAACTACATTTTTAGACCTCTTTGCCACTGAAGGTTTTAGTTACATATGACATATTAACTAGTAAATTAATAAAATATAATAACTACAGTAATAACTACAGTTAAAATGAAATTATAATGGTAATACATGATATGATATCGAAGAGGGCGGTTCACGGGGTAAAATGAACGTACAGATTTGGAAGGTGCTAAATTGTGAAGGGTTGAGGAAAAAGAGATAGCGATAGGAGTGGATGGGCGGAGGAATAATTGAAGGGGAGGACGACATGATGAAAGGAGAATGTAGAATGAGGCAGAGAGAAGGACATGGAAGGAAGACTGTTAAGAAAAATCAAAGCATGAGGAATAGAGGAATTACGAAATTAAATGTGGATGTATGGGGGTGGAGTAGGAATTGATATTCTGAAGAAAATTGTGAATAAGTTATGAAGAAGGGAGGGATTCCCCGAAGAAAGGCAACAATCCCAATGTAGAAGAACGGCAAAGAAGACTGCCCAGACTGTCATGTAGTACAGCCCTAATGTGTTAGGAAGGGGGTGGCGGGAAATAATGTTTATGCTGAGTTTTTCAAATAGAGTTTGGAAACGGAAATAGGAAGGTTGGGATTGTTTAAAGAAAATCAAACAAATTCTAGGAAAGGAAGGGGAGCAAGAAATAACGAATGATAGAAAACATGCATGTGCCTTAAATCTTTATCACGATAGAGTGATTAAAAAGAATTAATGGGGTGTTTTACTGGGAATTGTATATTTTAATTCTGCTTTGAAGAGGTAGATAGAGGTAAATTAAGGGAGATAATGAGCAAAAAGGGAATTAGTAAAGTCTGCAAGAATCTGAGGATGAAACATACGTAGAAAAAAGATGTTGGCCTAAAGAAGGAAACAATGACCGTAGGGTATTTGGGACGTAAAAAGTTGAGAGTTAAATTGCAATCTGAGACCGACTTCGTTTAAAACATTTTATTTAGCGGAATTGGTGAACTACTGGGAAAGAGGACTAGAAGAAGGAGTGGTTTTTGGAAAGGATACGTCATGGTCAATAATATATGCAGGCGATGTACTGGTTAAGACCAGAGGTAAACGAGAAATGAAGTGTTTGTTAGCAAGATTAGAGAATTTTTTTTTGGCAGAGAGAAGAATGATATTAAGTCAGTGGAGTTTCTTGGGGGTTAGTCGCCAGGGCCGGAGAAACATTTCGCCGCTCCCTTATTTAGATATTTTATTATACTCGGTAAATTAAAGATGTCTGATATAAAAAATAAGCTTTGCTAAAGATAGTTTCGATCACTTAGCGATCATCCTCAGTGCTGAAATTAAAATTACAGAAATAGAATTACATTAATTCATGAATGCTAAATATGAAGTATAAGTTATTAAAAAATGTTATATACAAAATGTTGATATTGTTTGCCAGATGCGTCATTAAACAGGGTCGTCCATACATACCATTCCGGCAGCTTCCGGCCCGAAAACTAAGTTCTGCGGTTTTTAGAGAGCGTGTCTTGATTAAGAACTGAGCGTCGGTCGGCAGCGGGTGGGGGCGGGAAGAGGGGTGGTGACCAGACGCGGAAGTGCTGGTAGAGGCGTGAGGAGGGTGAGTAGAGTTGTGGGTGTACTTTGTGCCAATTTTAGTAGAAGTGACGAGAGTGCAGTTATTTGTTGGTTAGTACAAGTAATGTTCTGTTTTTTGAGGTTGTTGCATATATGTAAGGTTTCTAATTTTATTCTGTTCCAGTACCTGTTTTCAATTTCTAGACTACGGAACTTGATGTGTTGGTCAAATGTGTGTTTGTATAAAATCAAGTGATCTGCGAAGTGTGAGACTGTGGTAGGATTCTTTTTCCATGCTTGTTCGTATTGTTTGTTTCTCTGTTGTGAACGTTCGGTCTGAACAAACGTTCGATTGAGAGGTACGTGGCTGCAGTGTTCTTGTCAATTGGTGTGAGGGTGGTGTGTTTGTGGATAGTAAATGTGTTGGTTTTTTAATTTTTAATTTGTCAATGATAATAGTCGTATTCATGGAAGGCTGCGTGTTTGTGTGTGGGGGTGTTGTGAAGTGTTGTGTATGATTGTGTCCGTGTGGATGGGTTTTCTGAAAATGTTGAATTCATGATAGTCCTGTGCTAGCGTGATGGTGAGATCAAGGACATTTAAATATTTTTGTTCGTTTTCTATTTCAATGCTTAATTTTATGTGGGGTGTAGGGAGTTGATGTATTGTGTAAAAAATCAAGCTGCCCGGTGGTACCTGCTCATAGTTCCACCACGTCGTCTACGTATCTGTGCCAATAAAGGAGATTTTTTAGAAGTGTCTAGAAGCAAGCAACGTATTTTCCCAGTTGTCCATATTTATGTCTCAGCGGAAAGATACGAGACATCGCAAGGCCCATGAGCTGTTACAAAACGCTGACGCCACGATAATGGAATGTTCATCACACATTTCGTGATTAATAATTAAAATATTGAAAACTATTAGTATTGATTTTGTAAGTGTCCCCCGTCTTAAAATTGTAAGAGTCATTTAGTATGTTTTATTATTACGAAATGTAGTACTAGTACATAGTCATCGGGGTAGGCAGTGCCTACCCCAAGAAACCGCCACTGGAAAATAGTAATTTCAAATATGCTATAAGATTTAATTTCGGCTAAAATACTCATCGTATACATTTGATATTCGTATGTTCATAAATACACTGAAAACATTATTATACTGAATTCAGTGGAAGAAGGCAATTTTTATCTTAACTTCTGAATGAAAATTGCAAGGTATTTTTCGCGAATTTTTGTGTTTTTAAATCTTTTTTTTTCGTGAGGTATTTGAAAGAACAGAAATTGTCATGTAAGGCAGAATATTTAATAAACGTATTACGAGTATTGTGAAAGTATTTGTGCTGTTGTAGTACTACTACTAAGTTTTACTATTCCTTATATGTACGTAGTATATACGTAGTGTAGGGAAAGTTCTGTAACGCTGTGGAAAATCCATTTCTCGTTTTCAACGGAAATACACGTTTTTCGGGTTTACTGATACCGAATTTTTCCCCCCTCAAAACGTACGTCCCTCTGTCTATCTGTCCGTTCGCCTGTCTATGTGTCTAGTGTTTGTGGACAATAGCGTCTAGACCATGCGTAGGAGTTCTCCAAATTGAAGAAGCCCCTGTTCATTTGGCTTGAGTCGAACCTTTCGATTCCCGTCGTGTCTCTCACGTCGTTCATATTTACAATTATGGCATTTTGTTCACATTATATTTATGGGTACATATGCTTTAAATAATGATATATAAGCTTCTCGAAAGCACAACAATTTTCTGTTAAAACGAGCTCAAAATTCCGCATTCTCTGAAACGCTTAAACACCATTATCTCAAAAAAGCTTTCAATTTCTTTCTTCAAACCTTTCGAAATAATTTAATTCATGTTCCGGTAGCACTGTAGCTGAACTTAATTTTTATTCTTATTGGTTCTATGAAATTTAATTTCTGGATTTACGTAGACGCGTCAACCCGACAAGACGCGTCACTAGTTCCGCCCGCGACCACAAGATCCTGTTTGCGCCGTCGACGGTGGCGAGCGAGTTCAGAAATATGTTCGGGAAAATGGTATCCGAAATGGAAGAGCTATTGTATCCACAGGCGTGCTCAGTCTAAAAAAAGAGGGGTCCAACTACATTTTTAGACCTCTTTGCCACTGAAGGTTTTAGTTACATACGACATATTAACTAGTAAATTAATAAAACTCTCTACAGTTATAATGAAATTATAATGGTAATACATGATATGATATCGAAGAGGGAGGTTCACGGGGTAAAATGAAAGAGCAGGTTTGGAAGGTGCTAAATTGTGAAGGGTTGAGGAAAAAGAGAAAGGGATAGAATTGGATGGGCGGAGGAATAATTGAAGGGGAGGACGAGATGAAAGGAGAATGTAGAATGAAGCAGAGAGAAGAACATGGAGGGAAGACTGTTAAGAATAATCAAAGCTTGAAGAAAAGAGGAATTACGAAATTAAATGTGGATGTATGGGTGTGGAGTAGCAATTGATATTCTGAAGAAAATAATGAATAAGGTATGAAGAAGGGAGGGATTCCCTGAAGAAAGGCAACAATCCCAATATAAAAGAACGGCAAAGAAGACTGCCCAGACTGTAATGTAGTAGAGCCCTAATGTGTTAGGAAGGGGGTGGCGGGAAATAATGTTTATGCTGAGATTTTCAATTGGAGTTTGGAAACGGAAATAGGAATAATGGGATTGTTTAAAGAGAATCAAACAAATTCTAGGAAAGGAAGGTGAGTAAGAAATAACGAATGATAGAAAACATGCATGTGCCTTAAATCTTTATCACGATAGAGTGATTAAAAGGATCGAAGGGGATGTTTTACTTGGATTTGTATATTTTAATACTGCTTTGAAGAGGTAGATAGAGGTAAATTAAGGGAGATAAAGAGCAAAAAGGGATTTAGTAAATTTCTGGATGAATCTGCGTAAAAACATGCTTAAAAAAAAGATGTAGGCTAAAGGAAGGAAACAATGACCGTAGGGTTTTTGGGACGTAAAAGGGTGAGAGTTAAATTGCAATCTGAAACCGATTTCGTTTAAAACATTTTATTTAGCGGAATTGGTCAACTACTCGGAAAGAGGACTGGAAGGAGTGGTTTTTGGAAAGGATACGTCATGGTCAATAATATATGCAGGCGATGTACTGGTTAAGACCAGAGGTAAAGGAGAAATGAAGTGTTTGTTAGCAAGATTAGAGAATTTTGTTTGGCAGAGAGAAGAATGACATTAACTCAGTGGAGTTGCTTGGTGGTTAGTCGCCAGGGCCGGAGAAATTTTTCGCCGCTCCCTTATTTAGATATTTTATTATACTCGGTTAATTAAAGATGTCTGATATAAAAAATAAGCTTTGCTAAAGATCGTTCCGGTCGCTTAGCGATCGTCGTCAGAGCTAAAATTAAAATTACAGAAATAAAATTACATTAATTCATGAATTCTAAAAATGAAGTATAAGTTATTAAAAAATGTTATATACAAATTGTTGATATTGTTTGCCAGATGCGTCAGTAAACTGGGTCGTACATACATACCATGCAACTTCCTTCCCGAAAACTAAGTTCTGCGGTTTTTTGCGAGCGTGTCTTGATTAAGAACAGAGCGTCGGTCGGCAGCGGGTGGGGGCGGGAAGAGGGGTAAATTGGAATGGGGTTTGGAATTTATGCTTTACTGGACGAAGTTTTTTATTGAAGAGTGTCATTGAATATTAACTTGAGGTTTTGGAGGCTCTCGTTTGTTATAGATGAAAATGAGTAACATGGTTAATCGTCAATGGATGTGCATATTTTGAAGATCACTTATGCAAAAGCAATTCAATCGTTGAACACTGTTTTCCTTAGTAATTTGTAAATATTATTCAGTTTATTTTAAATACTACATTTTGGAGAATATTGGACTCCATCTTTATATTTAATACATATTTAATCTTTTATTGGGACACATCAAATTTGTTGTAAAAACAAAAAAAAGGCTTTGTTGTTTTTGTCATGATATGGAGTACGAGACATGACTATTAAGTGAGAGTTAACGTCACATTTGATCAAGCAGGAGCATTGTCCTGCCTTAGTTTAACCTTAGTTTGTAGATGGCTCTTGAATCGCTTTCCATGACAACAGTTGTTATTATCTCCAATATGTAATGGAATTTGACAATGCATTAGTATTTTGTAGCATTGAAGGAGGCAAGATGTCATGCATTTTTTTAGAGAGGATAAAACAATTCATCTTTTATTTTATTGTATTGTTTATGATGCATAAGTACACTTCCTTGCAAAATTAATTCCCTGCTTTGAAATGACTTTCACCACAGAGTTCACACATCCACCGGTTTATGTGCTAATTTAGTAAATAAGACAATTCTGGATGATGCCTCAAATTAGAGTATTTATCAATTATTGATACTTTTCACTCCCCAATGCAAAAATTTCTCCAAGAGGATGGCAACACTAAAGTACTCAGCAAATCTACCTGCCCGTGAGCAACTTGGGGGAATTCCTGTTGTGTCTTTCTTTAATGAGATCATGTGTATACAACTTAATTAATTAATTAATTTATGTATTATTCCAAATAATCATGTTGATGCAATATTAAAGTTATTGAATGCATTATGTTTGGTGAATTTATTTATTTGATGTGATTTCAGTTAATTGAAATTGTTTTTGTTCCCTTTGAGGTAAAGTTGGCCTTTTTTTGGTAAGATAGTCCCTTTTTCTTTAGATTGCCTTATGTGTTCAAATTGAATACATTGATGCGGTATCTGTTCATCTGCTGTTGTATTGAAAGGAAATTCAACTGTATGAATACATTTAATGAAATATTACCTCAATAAAGTAAGAATCTCATCCATCTTATTCACATTTCTTCTATGGTGTGATTTGTATGTGTGATTAGGCTTTTTACTAAGATCAGCTGTATTGAAGATAGACAAGTTGGTTGACTTTCATTACTTTATAGTATTTTGGCATACTCTTTGTATATTTTGGGCAGCAATTGTCAATTTTTAACATTCTGAAAGTGTGGAAAAGGTTTAATCAGTAATCAGGATGATTGTGATCTTTGAAAAGAAAGAAGTGTAGTACTAATCAGAAAACATTACAATTTCTAGTTTAAGAAATAAAAATGGAGGAACAAGTAGAGAAAGTTGGTGAAGTCACCAAAGCAAGGCCTTAGCAACAATCCACAAAAACAATGAATTAAGGGCAGTGCAGTAGACATCATCAAACGTAGAGTGGATTTAATGACCATAGGTATTAGTATTGCAATTAAATCAATGAACCGATGTATTACAGTGATCAGTATCCTCCCAGATAATTGATACCAAATCTGAATATGGTTCACAGATATCCTAAACATAGTTTAGGAAAAAACCATGCTATGCTATTATTTAAAATGATAAGAAAATATGGGCCTTACAAGGGCAGGTCAATATTGACTTGTCTTCAATACACAATAAATTAAAAAGAAAAAGAGAAATCTGAAAGCAACATCGAAGCTGAATACCTACGCATTAGAGGAAGAGACCAACTTGGAGGAATCTGCCTTAGGGAGAAGCTACAAAGAATAGACAAACAATATGTGGAAAGTTTGTGGTCTACTATAAAACAACTTATCAATAAAACAGCTGAGAAAACATTAGGATACCAAATACCCAAGAAACAAAAATGGTTAAGGACCTGGAATAATTCAGGAGGTGGTCCTGAGGGAAAGGAAGCATACCAGAAATATTTGCAGTCACACACTACATAAGATTACAAAGAATAGAAGAGAAGTAGAGCAGAAACAATAAGATTGACAAGACAAATTAGGAGATGACTGACAGATATTTGTGAAATGAAGAGGGACATCACAGACCTACAAAGAATAGGTTTTAAAATTATAGACGGGCTCAGAGCGTGCGGAAACTAGAGGCAGTGCGTGCACTGATCTCATTCCTAAAGAGAAATGGATAGAGCATTGTGAGAAGTTATGGAGAAAACCAGATAAGACAGACCCAGGGATGCGCAGCACAGTAATTGAGGTTTAAGAAACACCATCGCAGATGTCCAGAAAAGAGTTTTCTTGAAATCTCTCCCATCTGTAGGCACATGTTCTATGCTCTGTGAACGCACGGGCCTGTGCCAAATGTTGAAGGGCTCCTGATAGTTCTTAACAAATTATTTAATATTTACCTCAAAAATAAAATAAAAAAAATATAAAAAGGGTTGTGTGATTTAACTATGCGCAAAAAATTGGCATAAGGTAGTGATGTGTTGTTCATCATTGGATAATATTTATAATATGGAATGTTGCTGGTTGATGCGTTTCAGTTTTATATTGTACAATTCAATAAGAAATTAAAACTTCAATTTCTAGTTTTTTCAATGTAATTATAAATGTGTTAGTCTTGCTTGTACATAAATGTTTAAATTTTTTGTTTGAATTATTTTAAATTGAAACACTAAGAAATCATTTCAAAATGTTTCAAAAAAAAGGTGAATTGATAGGATTTTCTTCAAATTTCAGCATGGAAATGTGTGGGGTGGGGGAGATCGGTGAAACTAAGAATAGGGGCTCTCAAATTAACCCAGGCTCAAGGGCCCCCAATGTTGTTAAAACGGCGCTGTTTTACAAGCATTTCTTACGAATAATAGTTTTATGAATACAAGGGTTTGAAATGCTTTCATGTGAAGTTCATTGAAAATTCAAATGATATTTGTGACAATGAGCTGAAAATTGTATTTGGTTAGAAGAGCTCAAAAAAAATCTGTATCAAGAACTACTCCAAATATTTCAATGAAAAGTCGCATAAGTATAGGATCAGGTTTGACTCTTCTATAATATTAGTAAATCCTATTCCAAGTCTACCATTAGAGAAGGAAAAATTGAGGAAGTGCTAAAAAAATGTATTTTAGGTGCCAAAAGTTGGGAGTTAGGAAGAGAAGACGAAACCTAAAGGCTAGCCTGTACTCAAAAGATCAGGAAACTAACCAGAACGAGAAAGTATGTGCCATTCTGTAGCACAACTAATTATACACATACTTTCCTTTATTCTAGAAAACAAAAATTATGAAAAAGTGATGCAATTTTGAGAATGTTTTGAATTATCCCTGGGCTTAGGACAAAAGACCCAAAATATCAGATGTTTTATTTCAAACTAGGAATTTGAGTCGGGCCAAACTTATTTGCGAATAAACTTTTGGGGGAAATAATTTATTAAGTTCACATGCTTGTGTCCTTTATAGGGGAGAGACGTTCTGAATAGCAACATGTAGCATATTGAGTCCCCCAAAACATTTTCGTTAATACGTCGATGTATTTTCTGAATTACATTACTTTCTCTTTACCTCATGACGAAAATTAAAAATTGCGGTTGATATCTACTTCTCACATATTATTGGCCTGCTGTTTTTAACCAGGTAAAAAGGGGTTTTTCAGAGTATCAGTGAATCATAATTATCATGGATTACAAATATTTTAGATACCCTTTCTACCTTTATCTTTATTTATCTCGGTGCATTGTGATGTTATCTTTTGAAGTCTTGTTGTAGGACCCTCTTGCAGTATCTTGTGAAAGTGGTTCTGTTGCAACAATAGAAAAGGAAATTCCTTCGAGTTGCCCAGGTGAGCGGAAATAAGATTTTACGAGATATCGTAAAATCTCCCGAGATCTCGTGAAATCTCGTGAAATTCCGCGAGATCTCGTGAAATCTCGTAAAATCTCCCGAGATCTCGTGAAATCTCGCGAAATCTTGTGAAATCTTGCGAGATCTCGTGAAATCTTCGGGGATAATAATTGTTGCAAAAATGTCTATATATCACCCCGAAATTACGGAGAAAGAACTCATGGTTTTGAAAAATTGTACGTGATCTTATTTCAGAATCTATCTTTGAAGGACACATTTCAACCAGCAATATAATCTCTATCTTCAATAATGTTGTTGTTCGAAGGCGTCGAAAAAATCAACTTAAACAATTTTCGAAAAATCAGGAATTTCAACGAAACTGAGACCTGCGCCATTCTTATAAGCTTTATTTATGTTATCTGACAACGATTAATACTAAAATTTGAAGGTATTTTTAAAGAAATTTCGAAAATGTTTCTCATGTTTCTTGTAGAGTGCTCCCAAAATCAAAATATCAGTTTCAAACTTAGTGAGCTTCGAGTTCTTTTAAGTCGATTTAGGAATTAATTTAAATCGAATGTTTTGGAGAAATTCGGCTGAACGGTTTAGGCCGAAGCGTGGAGCACAAACAGACAGATGGACTGACGTTTGGCCGTCGATCAATTTTTTAGTATGAGGGTCCCACAAAATACGAATTCTGACTACACAACGTGTTAGAGGAACAATTTACTAAATGTAGAAAAACGATATATCCACTTTTTCGTTACTGGGCCTCAGCAATATGGGTTTTGGTCGAAAGTTCATATGAGGGAGGGGAATTGTATGAACATTAGGTAAGGATTTGAACAAATGTTTTAATTTATGTTCCAGTTACACTGTAGCTGAGCTTCATTTTTATTCTTATTGTTTCTATGAAATTTAATTTCTGGATGTACTTAGACGCGTCAACCCGAGTCACTAGTTCCGCCCGCGACCACAAGATCCTGTTTGCGCTATCGACTGTGGCGCGCGAGTTCAGACATATGTTCGGGAAACTGATATCCGAAATGGAAGAGCTATTGTATCCACAGGCGTGCTCAGTCTAAAACAAGAGGGGGCCAACTAAATTTTTTAGACCTCTTTGTCACTGAAGGTTTTAGTTACATACGACATATTAACTAGTTAATTAATAAAACTTGCTACAGTTATAATGAAATTATAATGGTAATACATGATATGATATCGAAGAGGGAGGTTCACGGGGTAAAATGAAAGAGCAGGATTGGAAGGTGCTAAATTGTGAAGGGTTGTGGAAAAAGAGAAAGGGATAGAAGTGGATGGGCGGAGGAATAATTGAAGGGGAGGACGAGATGATGAAAGGAGAATGTAGAATGAGGCAGAGAGGAGAACATGGAGGGAAGACTGTTAAGAATAAAAAAGCACGAGGAAAAGAGGAATTACGAAATTAAATGTGGATGTATGGGGGTGGAGTAGGAATTGTTATTCTGAAGAAAATAATGAATAAGGTATGAAGAAGGGAGGGATTCCCGGAAGAAAGGCAACAATCCCAATATAGAAGAACGGCAAAGAAGACTGCCCAGACTGTCATGTAGTAGAGCCCTAATGTGTTAGGAAGGGGGTGGCGGGAAATAATGTTTATGCTGAGTTTTTCAAATAGAGTTTGGAAACGGAAATAGGAAGATTGGGATTGTTTAAAAAGAATCAAACAATTTCTAGGAAAGGAAGGGGAGTAAGAAATAACGAATGATAGAAAACATGCATGTGCCTTAAATCTTTATCAGGATAGAGTGATTAAAAAGAATGAAGGAAATGTTTTACTTGGATTTGTATATTTTAACACTGCTTTGAAGAGGTAGATAGAGGTAAATTAAAGGAGATAATGAGCAAATAGGGAATTAGTAAAGTTCTGCAAGAATCTGCGGAAGAAACATGCGTAGAAAAAAGATGTAGGCTTAAGGAAGGAAACAATGACCGTAGGGTTTTTGGGACGTAAAAGGGTGAGAGTTAAATTGCAATCTGAGTCCGACTTCGTTTAAAACATTTTATTTAGCGGAATTGGTGAACTACTCGGAAAGAGGACTGGAAGGAGTCGTGTTTGGAAAGGATACGTCATGGTCAATAATATACACAGGCAATGTACCGGTTAAGACCAGAGGTAAAAGAGAAATGAAGTGTTTGTTAGCAAGATTAGAGAATTTTTTTGGCAGAGACAAGAATGAAATTAAGTCAGTGGAGTAGCTTGGGGGTTAGTCGCCAGGGCCGGAGAAACATTTCGCCGCTCCTTTGTGTAGCTATTTTATTATACACGGTAAATTAAAGATGTAAGATATAAAGAAGCTTTGCTAAAGATAGATTCGATCACTTAGCGATTATCCTCAGTGCTAAAATTAAAATTACAGAAATATAATTACATTAATTCATGAATTCTAAAAATGAAGTATAAGTTATTAAAAAATGTTATATACAAAATGTTGATATTGTTTGCCAGATGCGTCAGTAAACAGGGTCGTACATATACCATGCAGCTTCCGGCCCGAAAACTAAGTTCTACGGTTTTTGGAGAGCGTGTCTTTATTAAGAACAGAGCGTCGGTCGGCAGCGGGTGAGGGCGGGAAGGGGGGTGGGGTCCGGACGCGGGGGTACTGGTAGAGGCGTGAGGAGGGTGAGTAGAGTTGTGGGTGTACTTTGTGCTAATTTTGGTAGAAGTGACGAGAGTGCAGATATTTGTTGACTAAGACAAGTAATGTTCTGTTTTATGAGGTTGTTGCATATATGTAAGGTTTCTAATTTTATTCTGTTCCAGTACCTGTTTTCAATTTTTAGACTACGGAACGTGATGTGTTGGTCGAATGTGTGTTTGTATAAAATCAAGTGATCTGCGAAGTGTGAGACTGTGATAGGATTGTTTTTCCATGCTTGTTCGTATTCTTTGATTCTCTGTGCGAACGTTTGGTCTGAACGAACGTTTGATTGTGCGGTACGTGGCTGCAGTGTTCTTGTCAATTAGTGTGAGGGTGGTGTGTTTGTGGATATTGAATGTGTTGGTTTTTTAATTTTTAATTTGTCAATGATAATAGTCGTATTCATGGAAGGCTGCGTGTTTGTGTGTGGGGGTGTTGTGAAGT
Organism: Gryllus longicercus; assembly: GCA_038098605.1. Classification (NCBI taxonomy): domain Eukaryota; kingdom Metazoa; phylum Arthropoda; class Insecta; order Orthoptera; family Gryllidae; genus Gryllus; species Gryllus longicercus. The sequence goes on from JAZDUA010000215.1 coordinate 574,368, forward strand.
GTTGTGTATGATTGTGTCCGTGTGGATGGGTTTTCTGAAAATGTTGAATTCATGATAGTCCTGTGCTAGCGTGATGGTGAGATCAAGGACTTTTAAATATTTGTGTTCGTTTTCTATTTCAATGTTGAATTTAATGTTGGGGTGTAGGGAGTTGATGTATTGTGTAAAAAATCAAGCTGCCTGGAGGTACCTGATCATAGTGCCACCACGTCGTCTACGTATCTGTGCCAATAAAGGAGATTTTTTAGAAGTGTCTAGAAGCAAGCAACGTATTTTCTTAATTGTCCATATTTATGTCCCAGCGGGAAGATACGAGACATCGCATGGCCCATGAGCTGTTACAAAACTCCGACGCCACGATAAAGGTATGTTCATCATACATTTCCTGATTAATAATTAAAATATTAAAAACTATTAGTATTGATTTTGTAAGAGTCCCCCGTCTTAAAATTGTAAGAGTCATTTAGTATGTTTTATTATTACGATATGTAGTACTAGTAGATAGTCATCGGGGTAGGCAGTGCCTACCCCAAGAAACCGCCACTGGAAAATGGTAATTTCAAATATGCTATAAGATTTATCTTCGGCTAAAATACTCATCGTATACATTTGATATTCTTATGTTCGTAAATACACTGAAAACATTATAATACTCAATTCAGTGGCAGAAGGCAATTTTATCTTAACTTTTAAATGAAAAATGCAAGCTATTTTTCGCGCATTGTTGTGTTTTTAAATATTTTTTTCGTGAGGTATTTGAAAGAACAGAAAGTGTAATGTAAGGCAGAATATTATATAAACGTATTACCAGTATTGTGAAAGTATTTGTGCTGTTGTAGTACTACTACCTTTTACTTTCCCGTATATGTACGTAGTATATACGTAGTAATATACGTAGTAATTTGCGTAGTGTAAGGAAAGTTCTGTAACGCTGTGGAAAATCCATTCCTCGTTTTCAACGGAAATACACATTTTTGGGGTTCACTGATACCGAATTCCCCCCCCCCTCAAAACGTACGACCCTCTGTCTATCTGTCCGTTCGCCTGTCTATGTGTCTAGTGTTTGTGGACAATAGCGTCTAGACCATGCGTAGGAGTTCTCCAAATTGAAAAAGCCCCTGTTCATTTGGCTTGAGTCGAACCTTTCGATTCCCGTCGTGTCTCTCACGTCGTTCATATTTACAATTATGGCATTTTGTTCACATTATATTTATGGGTACATATGCTTTAAATAATGTTATATAAGCTTCTCGAAAGCACTACAATTTTCTGTTAAAACGAGCTCAAAATTCCGCATTCTCTGAAACGCTCAAACGCCATTTTCTCAAAAAAGCTTCCAATTTCTTTCTTCAAACCTTTCGAAATAATTTAATTTATGTTCCGGTAGCACTGTAGCTGAGCTTCATTTTTATTCTTATTGTTTCTATGAAACTTTAATTTCTGGATTTACTTAGACGCGTCAACCGGAGTCACTAGTTACGCCTGCGACCAGAAGATCCTGTTTGCGCCATCGACGGTGGTGAGCGAGTTCAGAAATATGTTCAGGAAAATGGTATCCGAAACGGAAGAGCTATTGTATCCACAAGCGTGCTCAGTCTAAAACAAGAGGGGGCCAACTACATTTTTAGACCTCTTTGCCACTGAAGGTTTTAGTTACATACGACATATTAACTAGTAAATTAATAAAATTGCTACAGTTATAATGAAATTATAATGGTAATACATGATATGATATCGAAGAGGGAGGTTCACGGGGTAAAATGAAAGAGCAGGTTTGGAAGGTGCTAATTTGTGAAGGGTTGAGGCAAAAGAGAAAGGGATAGAAGTGGTAGGGCGGAGGAATAATTGAAGGGGAGGACGAGATGATGAAAGGAGAATGTAGAATGAGGCAGAGAAGAGAACATGGAGGGAAGACTGTTAAGAATAAAAAAGCATGAGGAAAAGAGGAATTACGAAATTAAATGTGGATGTATGGGTCTGGAGTAGGATTTGATATTCTGAAGAAAATAATGAATAAGGTATGAAGAAGGGAGGGATTCCCGGAAGAAAGGCAACAATCCCAATATAGAAGAACGGCAAAGAAGACTGCACAGACTGTCATGTAGTAGAGCCCTAATGTGTTAGGAAGGGGGTGGCGGGAAATAATGTTTATGCTGAGTTTTTCAAATAGAGTTTGGAAACGGAAATAGGAAGGTTGGGATTGTTTAAAAAGAATCAAACAATTTCTAGGAAAGGAAGGTGAGTAGGAAATAACGAATGATAGAAAACACACATGTGCCTTAAACCTTTATCACGATAGAGTGATTAAAAAGAATGAAGGGGATGTTTTACTGGGATTTGTATATTTTAATACTGCTTTGAAGAGGTAGATAGAGGTAAATTAAGGGAGATAATGAGCAAATAAGGAATTAGTAAAGTTCTGCAAAAATCTGCGGAAGAAACATGCGTAGAAAAAAGATGAAAGCTTAAGGAAGGATATAATGACCGTAGGGTTTTTGGGACGTATAAGGTGAGAGTTAAATTGCAATCTGAGTCCGACTTCGTTTAAAACATTTTATTTAGCGGAATTGGTGAACTATTGGAAAAGAGGACTAGAAGAAGGAGTGGTTTTTGGAAAGGATACGTCATGGTCAATAATATATGCAGGCGATGTACTGGTTAAGACCAGAGGTAAAAGAGAAATAAAGTGTTAGTTAGCAAGATTAGAGAATTTTTTTTGTCAGAGAGAAGAATGACATTAAGTCAGTGGAGTTGCTTGGGGGTTAGTCGCCCGGGCCGGAGAAACATTTCGCCGCTCCCTTATTTAGATATTTTATTATACTCGGTAAATTAAAGATGTCTGATATAAATAAATGTGTTTTGCTAAAGATCGTTTCGATCGCTTAGCGATCGTCCTCAGAGCTAAAATTAAAATTACAGAAATAAAATTACAATTATTCATGAATTCAAAAAATGAAGTATAAGTTGTTAAAAAATGTTATATACAAAATGTTGATATTGTTTGCCAGATGCGTCATTAAACAGGGTCGTACATACATACCATGCAGCTTCCGGCCCGAAAACTGAGTTCTGCGGTTTTTAGAGGGCGTGTCTTGATTAAGGTCAGAGCTGGTCGGCAGCAAGTTAACTCACAAGTACCAACGACATCTGAAGGTCTGAGGCGCCGCATTACCGCATTTTGTCATGCCATATTACGTGGAACTCTGAATTCTGTTCGATGGTCTCTTTACGAATGTCTTAAAATGTGTATATCTGTTGATGGTGCACATATTGAGTATATGTTATAAATCGAGCTATTTCTGGAATTGTTAACTTACCTTTTGTGTCTGTATTTTAAAGTATTTTTCTTACTTGTATTTACACGATATTTTGTACCGGCTGAGGTTTTCAGTCTTTCAAAGAGTAAACGTTTTGTTGCTGACAGCACGCGCATTTATTAATTCAGAACATGTTCACTCTCCAATCTTCCCTTGCTTTCTCTACGGTTAATAATTCAAATATTTTCTCAAATGTTGTAGTGTTTAATTAATTAAAAACATTCCCTTGTGTTGAACAGATTTGCTCAGAACATGGCTATGGGTGAATACATTGTCTCCACGACTGAGAGGGCGTAGCCTTAAAGAGCAAATCGCGGGTTTTCGTGAGCTCCTTTGCACATCACATTGCATCACTACATTTACCGCAGGGTCGACGCAACGGAAGGGAATGGCCTCGCCGCATATCACCCGGAATTTCTTGTTCAGATTACGGAAACCAGCAGTCGGCGTGCGTATTTAAAACTCTTAATTTCTCGAAAATTTTGTTATGTAACATATTGCGATATGCATATTAATGAACTCGTCTCTTCACGCTTATTATAATACGCTGAATAAATCTATAGGGATCCGTTTAAAAAATCAAAGTTGGGTCAATATCTCTGCAATAAAAATGAAATGAAATAATATTATGCATGACCATATGTGCCCCTTGCATATAGCTGTTTGAGTGAAAACCGCATCTCAGTATCTGCAACGGTTCAGGAGAAAATTGAAGGGAACTTCTTAGGTGGACCACACGGCATTATGGAAGTTATCTTAGACTACATTAGCTCTTAATTTTAATTATTGATGAAATGAAAGCGCATGTCTTTCAACAATGCTATCGAGATCTCATATTTTTATGCAACTTTTCGATGAAAAAGAGGGTAATACCTGGCGGATACATGTATTATTGATTCAACGAATTCGAGTGATATTACTAGATTCTTCTAGGAAAGGATCATAAAGATAAAAAGTCACGTTCACTAATGTGATACTTAGACGTCACTACTGCAAAAGGTTTCCCGACTCACGTAAGGTGCGTCGGCATATTGTGGGCAACGGGCCACGTACGCAAAATGTGTTTAGAGAGCGCCAAGTGTGTGTCTTACCTGCCATCTAGATGCCGGCATTGAGCACATCAGGGGAGAGCGCTCTAGGCCGAAGGATTGCATTTTGTCTACTAGTTAACGAAATGATGGGATTTTATCAACTGCAGCTCTATGAGCGGCGGGAACTCATGTGTTAAAGTGAAACGGTCATTAAATACACTTATTCTCCTCTCTCTGCAGCAATTTCCAGTCCAGTTTATTGTTTAACTGATGACAGGTGAAACAATTTACAAACAAAAAAAATGTTGGATATGTTTGGAGGAGGTCCGCCAAAACACCGTGGAAGTGGCCCCGAATGCAGTGAGATGTACCCGGGGCTCTCGTAGGCTGCACCAGAGATGTCAGCGGCCGATCGCGACCACGCAGGGAGAGGGGTGTCGCCCAAATCGGTGCTTGAATCGGGAATCGGTCAGACGTTCCCGTTTAGCATCCGTACGCAAGAACAGATTGCTTGGGGGGGGGTGTGCTGTATCCATTAATTCGAAACAAGCTTTAAGAATGATATATAAATGAGTAATTTATTGTCTAAAGCTAACACCAAGTTTCTACCTAACAACCAATACAGTTAATTGTATTTTTGTTGGGGTTCTTTTCGCTTAAACAATATGTTTTATCCGCATGATTCTCGTTTCAAGATGCACACCTAAATATCTCACTGAATCTATTTGCAGAAGGTTATTTCTGTTCAATTGCACTGGAGGAAACTTTTTTCTCTTCGTAGCGAAATCAGTCATTTGTATCTCGTATTTTTGTTCCCTATATCAAGAAAGAAAGTATGACATATGAGATTTCAGATTCGCAAATATGTTTAACCTCTGCGAAGTACAGTTACAATGGCCTTAACTAACACGTTATTTTCTAACATTGTGCGTTGTCCAAAATTTTCTGTAATATAATACAATTTAAAATTATTGTTATAATTTTTATGGTCGCGAATAGGCCGACTTGGAACACGTGTGCAATCACCCCTGCTTTACCGGAGCCCAGAAATATTATCGCGGTGGTGTGTGCACGTAATTCTTTGCAGGGGATCAGCATTTAGCTAGATCCGACTTTTATACCCTGATTTTATGAACCTCTGGGGTATGGAAGATGAAATTGTGTTGATTATTAGGGGTGAGCGAACAACACACACATATACAAACGCAAATACACCCGTGCCTGAGGCAGGACTCGATCCCGCGGTATTCTGGTCCGAAGCTGCTACGGCACTACTGCCTTAACGATTTCGGCCATCTAATAAGCTTTATTATTATTAATAACAATGTTTCTAGCTGTTGACGTCCAGAAACACTATTGAATCAGTCTATCAAAACGTAGTTTTAATAATGAACCTATTTACTGTCTGAGTTGACGGTCTCTCTTCAAGTAGTGCAACCACAGACGTTTCCCCTGGAGGCGATGACGTAATGAGAGCAGCGTCGACCTTCGTGCACGGCTGCGAGCGCCGCTTCTGCCGCTGATAACGACGACGGAAGTCGCAGCTGATGTGAAGCCAGCTGCCCACAACGCAAGAGTGCGATAGAGAACTGGAAAATAAACACCACGTTCCGAGACAGATTTTACGAACATATTAATGATTTTGGGCACGTCAACTGCTAATGTCAATAGTTCCGTTGGTGTAGTGAATGTTTTGTCACGGATGGTAGCAGTGATCTGCTTGATGACGAGATTCGGTTCCGACTTAAACGTCGCCTGGCGAGGGATTTCCACCTCCGGGTATCTCCTCCCAGCGAGCACCGCCCCAGCCGGGACAAGCTCTAAGCTCCCGACTGATCTGATGAGATTCGGTTCCGACTTAAACGTCGCCTGGCGAGGGATTTCCACCTCCGGGTATTTCCTCCCAGCGGAGCACCGCCCCAGCCGGGACAAGCTCTAAGTCCCCGACTGATCTGATGAGAATCGGTTCCGACTTAAACGTCGCCTGGCGAGGGATTTCCACCTCCGGGTATTTCCTCCCAGCGGAGCACCGCCCCAGCCGGGACAAGCTCTAAGTCCCCGACTGATCTGATGAGAATCGGTTCCGACTTAAACGTCGCCTGGCGAGGGATTTCCACCTCCGGGTATTTCCTCCCAGCGGAGCACCGCCCCAGCCGGGACAAGCTCTAAGCTCCCGACTGATCTGATGAGAATCGGTTCCGACTTAAACGTCGCCTGGCGAGGGATTTCCACCTCCGGGTATTTCCTCCCAGCGGAGCACCGCCCCAGCCGGGACAAGCTCTAAGCTCCCGACTGATCTGATGAGATTCGGTTCCGACTTAAACGTCGCCTGGCGAGGGATTTCCACCTCCGGGTATTTCCTCCCAGCGAGCACCGCCCCAGCTGGGACAAGCTCTAAGCTCCCGACTGATCTGATGAGAATCGGTTCCGACTTAAACGTCGCCTGGCGAGGGATTTCCACCTCCGGGTATTTCCTCCCAGTGGAGCACCGCCCCAGCCGGGACAAGCTCTAAGCTCCCGACTGATCTGATGAGATTCGGTTCCGACTTAAACGTCGCCTGGCGAGGGATTTCCACCTCCGGGTATTTCCTCCCAGCGGAGCACCGCCCCAGCCGGGACAAGCTCTAAGTCCCCGACTGATCTGATGAGAATCGGTTCCGACTTAAACGTCGCCTGGCGAGGGATTTCCACCTCCGGGTATTTCCTCCCAGCGGAGCACCGCCCCAGCCGGGACAAGCTCTAAGTCCCCGACTGATCTGATGAGAATCGGTTCCGACTTAAACGTCGCCTGGCGAGGGATTTCCACCTCCGGGTATTTCCTCCCAGCGGAGCACCGCCCCAGCCGGGACAAGCTCTAAGTCCCCGACTGATCTGACGAGAATCGGTTCCGACTTAAACGTCGCCTGGCGAGGGATTTCCACCTCCGGGTATTTCCTCCCAGCGGAGCACCGCCCCAGCCGGGACAAGCTCTAAGCTCCCGACTGATCTGGCATGTGTGGTGGGGTAGTGCATGTAGGAGCATGTGCGTGTGTGTTAGGAAAAGAGAAGAGATCAGAAAGTGGAAAGAGGAAGGAAAGAACGCGCGCGGTCCGTGGCCTGTTTTTAGGGCACAGTTCCAGGATTCCCTTGACATTGATCAAAGAAACGTCGAAGAATTGCCGATCAGGTCAGTTGGCTAGGATTCTCCTCCTAGACGAGGCTGAATTCGTCCTAGTTGAATAGCTAGCGTCGAAAATCCGCCTCAGTAGGAACTCTTGGACGGCGCTGCAGAGATAGGGGCAATGATGGCACTGAGCTATGTCAGTCGATTATGTTTTCGAAATAAGGTGATATGTTTCAGACACATCTAAGAAGTCATCAAGTGACTGGAAATTAATGCCATGGATGAATTGTAGTCATTAATAAATCGAAATGCACAGTTTTTAAATTGAATTAGAACCAATGCTTTAGATTGAGGAAAATCAATGACGGGGCGTAGCAATTCCAAGCCAATTTTTTTTTATGAAAGGCATTTTTTGTGAACGTTATTTAAGATCAGTTAATCTCTAAAATGTACAATCGGAATTGAAATTCGTCTAGAGCATAATTCAATAACACTGTAAAAAAGCCATTTTGTAGCAGGTAAATCTATATGTATTTCGTACTGTTTTCAGTGTACTTATTCAAAATACGTAAAAAATTCTCTACATTTAAAAAAATCATCATTACGCTGTCACGTCCCTTCCGGTTTATTATTTTGGCTTATATTTCAGGGAAATATTTAATTTGGTATTCGCAAGACAAGTTAATTTTCAGGCATATTTCCTGCGTATTTGAATTATTTATTTCAGAAATCCGTTAAATGCCAAGGTTTAAAAACCGCGTAATGGGCGGGATATTGCTTCCAGAGGACTGACTCATTGTTTCGTGCAGAAATTAAATGTGCGACTCCCGCAATGGAGTTTGAAAGACCTTAAAAATCGTGTTTAGAACAGAAACCTGTCCTGCGCCGTCTAGTGGGGTTTCAGCTCCAAACCAACAGGAAATAGCGCGAATAATCACATGAATAATTATTTAGTGTAATATTTATAGTAATTAATGAAACGAGGGGATAAAGAGGGTTATAATTGCACGACTTCAAGAAAACGGGCGATTATAGGAGCGAGTTTTCTTATTTAACACGACTGCAATTACATCCCTTTATCCACATGTTACATTCAACATTTTTTGTTTCCAATTTAGAATAATTTAAATTTTAAAAAATTCAAGCACATATTTACCATTTGAGGCATACAGTTGATGACGTATTGCAAGAAATATTTGCAAATGGAAGGTACTAAACATATTGGGGATAACATATTAGAAGAAGCTGACAGTCATGAAAACATTCCTTCCCCCAAAAACTAAAGACAGGTATACCTCGTGTATTAATATTGGAAAGTAAAAAGAAAACTAGTCACTTGTGACACAATTTTGCTATAGCATATTTTATCTTACAGGTAAACACATGTGACGTTTACATTTTTCAATCTTGTATTTCCAAGACCAAATATTTGACATGTAAAACATTTAATTTATTCATGTTAAATATTTTATGTTGATCCAATAGTCAGCTAGCTTAATGTTTATTCCGCCAATTTAGTTTTATTCATTCGTTGTTTATATGTAGTCGTAGGTACGTAATCTGTGATGTATATTTTGGTTCATGTTTCATGGCCTGTTGAAAGTACCTTTGCTTCGTCTGTGTTATAGTTTCTTAAACGATTCGGTGCCTTTTCTGAATGCTGATTAGTAGGTGTGGAGGTTTAAATGGCCGATTGTATTTTAATTGCACGCATACTAATAACATAGAGGTAATCAACGATTTTTCACGGAGTTAATGAACGTATTTAGTTAACTAAACGAAAAAAGTAATAATTCTAATAATTATTATTACTATTGAAATGCAAGTAACTTTAAAAGGCTTGGATCAGCACCACTCCCGCGGCCAGTTAGGTTACTCGTTCGGAAGGGGAGATTAGAAAGAGGTACTGGAAATTCCACTGAGATACATATCTGGGATTCTAAAAATAGGAACATTGTTGTTCTCAGTTTGTAAGTAGAATCCATTCAGAGAGGTGTTTTGAAGTTGCTTTTGCAGCTATTTGATTGTATTGATTAATGTGGTAGAAAAAGCAATTTTTTTGAGAAAACATGTCTAGTTCTGAAGATGAAACTAAGTAAAAGGAGACATGAGGGAAGATAAGATGATTTAGTGACACTGAAACCTTATGTATTTGGCTATGAACAATTTTATTTTGCATTGACCAAGCAGGTGAGGGTGATGTTCTTTAAGACGAAAAACGATTCTCATTTTTCAAGATTTTGGTGATCAAGTGATGATTTCGTTACAAATAATAACGTTTTATAAAACTGATATTACATATTAAGCTGATGTTACAATTCTATTATTACATAATTCAGTGTACATTTATCAATTTATTTAATACGTTAATTATCTTTTGTTTTTTAAAATCCAAGTTTTTACCCGATATTTTATAATGAGTGCTAGTGTGTTATTATTATTATTGTATCATTTATTTTAACGCCAGTAACTTATTTGTGTTCTTTAAAAAAAATAGTTTTCTGTTATATTCATTGTAGCTTTAAGAAGGGAGACATTCACGACCTCGAAACATCTCACAACAAACTTTAGTTAAAGAAGAATAAACATTAAGTTTATCTTTATGTAATTCTGTGTTTTATTTATAAATGTTTACTTTAGTCTCACAAAAATCTGTGTCCAAACTCATCAAATATGAGTGAATAGTAATAGAGGACAAATTCCTGTTATAATTTTATGTATAAATATAGTTGAAGTTTAATACAAAGTTGAGTTTTATTGTTATTTTAAGTTGAATTTTTATCCTTCCAAAATATCCAAATATATTTTAAAAAATAGTTATAAATTCTACGTCTTAAAACTAGTTCATCCAACATTATGACTTCTGCCGGCCTGTCTGTCAGTTAATGGTCGGTCTTTCTTTTCGAACCTGTCCTACACGTTTAAATATTGGAACTATAGATTTATATGTCAGTGCAATATATTTCTCAGTTTAAGATTTCTAATCATTTTCTATATTAGTTTTCGAATTGTAAGTAATTACATATCGTGCGATTATACAGAATTTTCTTAAGTGTGAAAAAGAGTGGAACATAACATTACACATTAACACAAGTGTTAAAGAGAATCACAGTGTGATATATTTAATTATTGTAGTTTTATTATTGATATATTTTTTATCAATTTGTATTTGGTTTTTCAAATAGTCGATTTGCGAAATAAATATTATTCGCGCAAGTTTTCTTGAGTTGCGAGAGGAGTGGGGAGGGTTTTTTTTATAACCAAATGAAATTTACATCAAATTTGTTGTTCATTTTTCGAAGCAAAATAGCTTCGATTTCACGGGAGTGAACATTTCTGTTTATTAGATTTTGTCAACAACGCTCGTTGCTATCATTCTTCATTCAACTAAAGTTGGCAAAAGAGTGGGGGTAGGAATTGCGGAGCTCAAGAAAACATGTGCGTATAATATGCGGATACTTACACAGCGCACGTTTTCTCTTTGACATCGCTTTACTGCTACAATAGTCAGTAGCACAGTCGTTACTGGTTTGTTAATATAATATTTTTGTTATATTATTTGATTTTTTTAAATTCTTTATTGTCGTTGAACGACAATTTGCCAACAAAGACTTTAAACAATACATTGAAAACGGTCAAAATACAGTCTTTTGGAGGGTTGTTTAGGAAGAAACACCTAATTAACAAGTAATAGTAATTTTGTAATTTACAACAGAATAGTTCATTTTAATGGATATGTAATAGATAGACATTTTATTGTAAAGAAATAAAATTATATACAAAGTATGAAGAATATAGACGATCTGGATCTAACCGCTAGCTCGTGTTTACAAGCAGATGCCTGCAAAACCTGTATCCAACCACTCAGCGTTAACCGGTTGACCTGGTACCGTATGATACCACCTGGTACCTGGCTTGATAATGATGGATAGAGGGCGGCACTACAAACACGGAATGGCCAGTCGTAGGCTTCGCCAATCAGAAAATATGCTCCATCTAAATTTATGAATTAATGAATGGTAAAAAATCAAGGTCGCGTCCATTTTGGTCAGTGACCCAACCGAGGAAGATACTCAAGAAGTAGCAGCATCATTGGAGATCGTTTTATAACGTTCCTCCTATTCGCGATTATTTTGCACCGCGTTGGGCAGATATTTTGTAATATTTCTGTCTTGTTAATTATTTATCTTTCTATTAATTACTTTATTTATCCAATTATCTTTTTGTTAAACCTCTTTAAACTGTGGCGACCATTTCTAACTAGTTTAATTTCCGAATCATTCCAGGCTCTATAGAAAGTATTATTGGTAAGAATATATTCTCTGTGTTAAACGTCACTGGAACTCGGCTATTTCTTTGTCTCACATCGAAAGATGACCTCAAGCCCTGACTTGCAGATTCAACATTACTTTAACTGCTATGATCTTCGTGACATCCTTTGCAAACCCGAATGTCACCTTTCAAGAATCTTCTTACCTTTGTTTGAGTCATCTGTACAAGACCCTCTACAAATAAGGAAGGTGATAATACTGCGGCAAGTTTTAATTCTGAGAAAGTAATTTGAGTGTCTTGCAAAGATTAAATATTCTAGTAGAAAGGCAGGAAGGAAGAGTGGAAAAGGTCTTAATTATAATTTTGAAATCGTTTTAAAGGCACAATAAAAAGTTGTTTTTGCAATTGATAATTTTTAATTAACAATTCATTTTATCAACGGCTAAAACACATATCCTGCTTCATAGATGCGTTTATTTTCGTGAATACACTAAAACATGATCTTACTGAATTCAATAGATGAGAGCTATTTTTAGTTAAACATTTCAATAAAAATATACGTATTTTCACTCTTTTTGTGTTTTCTTTTTAGTTTTTCAAGTGATATCTGAATTAGAAAACAAAGTGTTTATGTGGATCCAAATATTTCATCAATTTGCCGGAATTGCGAAAATGTTTGTGCTGTATTAGCACAACTTCCTTTTCTTCGTGAAAACTAGAAGTTAGCGCGCAGAAATCGAACATATTCTCATTATTAACGCAATGTCTGGTAACTCAGTATCAGAAGAAATGTTCGAATAGTAATTTGAGTAAGATTATCTTCTATATTTAGTGCTACGACTATAAACATCTTTTGTAAAATCCACTGTTTATAAACAAAGCTTCGAATGTCGACTACAGTCCTTCTCTCGGTGAACTTTGAATCACTGTCCTCTCTCACTTCAGGGTTGGAGAGGTAAGCTTTGGCCCGCCGTTGCGCGTAAGGGTAAGCGAGCCTGGTCAGGGCTCTACGCAACGTTGTTCTACGTTCTGCCAGCAGAAGTTGGGTTGCCTTTTCCTGCTGATTTCGTGTCTGTCTTGTCTCCTCGCAACCTCCTCATAGGAGCCAAGTAGCCCCCTTCAGGAGCGGCCAACCAAGTGACGACCGCCGCCCGGAAGAAGTCCGTGACGTAACAGGCTGCCCGGTAAGCCAAGTCCCTATCTTTACGAGAAGCAACAGTCCAGAGGCTAAACTATTTTTCACCAAGACTGGCATTGTCGTGTGTAGTCAACCAGATTATAACCTCAGTGAGCATTTCAATACCTCCGGAAATAAGTGTCATTTTAATATATAGTTTAATTCTGTAACAAAAGGGACAAGAAACATTTTTTTTATTTTACTCATATTGTCAGTGTTTTAGAGATTTATCAAATAATGTCTTACGTTTTCGCATCGACTGTCGTGCCTCTTCTGTTTCCGCTCCCTCGTGTCTGTCCATTGCCCGTCGCAGTGTGTGGCGTGGGAGGGTTTTTCCCCTCCTTGTGTCTTTGACCACGAGGAATCTGGTCGTCCTCTCGCCGAAGTACAGAGTTGCCTCGCTGGAGGTACTGTACCTTTCTCAAGGTCATCGCGAGGCATACTATGTTGCACATCACTAGACAGTACACAGGGCCGTAATAGAACAGCGCGGTTCCAGATTTCATAAAAGGAACTCTTAGTGACGAATCATTATCTGAAATATCAAAATGTATAGGTACATTTTTTGGTAGAATTACCTGAAAATAAACGTTTCTGTTAATAAATGAAGTTGATATAAACAATATACTCAAAAATAATATGAAAATTATAGGTGTTACAATTTTGTTGATGCATCGCAGGGTATTTAATTATTGTAAACTGATAATTGAAATTTGTGTTAGCAATCGATCGAATGTTATTATGAACTGTATCTGTCAACTTCAATTCTTAAAAAGAACATTAAATGATGGAGTGATAAGGAAGTTGTGATGGGACGAGAGAAGGGGGTAAAAGGAGAGGAAGGGGAGTTAAAATGGATGAAGTGATAAAGGAGCTAATGGAAACATTGATTCTATATAAAATACTGCCATATTCATGTGAAATTATTACATTCTACCATTGAATTCATACTTTTAGATAATTTTAGATACTAATACTTAATACTTTTGGAAAATTTTCTAGTTTCAATATCAACAGTACTAACATTTTCAAAAACCATTTGGTGACCAGTTTTTATTCTGAGTTGTGGCCTAATTTTGTCTATGAGGAGGTCCTCTAATATTTCTCTCATGTTCTTTCATTCCTGTAAATCATTTCCTCCACCTACCTTCGGAATATAAAAGCGGTTCAACGTAACACACTCTTGTCTCCATGAGCGAGGGGATGTACCACGCAGGAGTCTTCTTGCCATTCGGTTGAGTGAACAAGATGCAACACGCTATTGTGAGCACTGCGGGGGCAGCCCCCAGGCGAAGGCTGAAATCGCCAGGAATTTCTTTCCACATCCTTTATTTAAGCGTGTCATATGCAACCTACAAAACAAAGAGAAGTACGAAACGACACAAATTAATCTCACTAGCATTGGGGTATACCAAGCGGCCGTCGCCGGCGCGGTAGAAGTCGAAGCAGGTGGTCCAGGTGGAGAAGTGGAACTGGTGGATGCTTTGGGCGCGGCTGGCCCAGTCGGCGTACTTGTCTTCGAAGGGCAGCAGTCGGTGGTGCAGGCAGGAACTGAAGTCCTCGAAGGGCATCTCGGGGTCGAAGGCGGCGAGGGAGGACTTCTTGGGCGTCCAGAGTCCGCGGCCGTCCTCGCCCCTGAGCAGCTTCCCGTAGCGGCAGCACTTCCTCGCGCACTCCTGGGCGACGCACCGCGTCGAGAAGCGCATGGCGAAGGGCCCCAGGGGCGGCGGCGCGCCGTCCACGCAGTAGTCGGCCACCCGGAAGCCGCCTCCGGGCTTGGGCCTGGCCGCGAACACGCCGGCGTTGAGCGCGACGAAGGCGTCGCTCGAGACGTCCTGGCTCCGGAGCAGAGAGTCGTTCCGGAGGGACGACGCGGCGACCGGGGCGACGAGGAACGGGGGCGAGCGCACCCTCGAGTCCATGAGGACGGTGCTGCGGGAGCCCGGGCGGCAGCCAGCGCCGCACCCACGCCCTGTCGAGAGGCGGCAGGCAAAAGTCCGCGTCTCTTTGGACGGAGAAGTTGCCTGGCCAGGCGGCGTCCGCGCAGGATTGCCCGTCGGCGGAGAGCATCTGGTAGGGCAGGCAGCACACTGTCATCTTCATCGGCGCCCGTGGTGACCGCCCGGAGCGCCAGCATCAACGTGAGAAATGCAGACGAACGCATCGAGGACGAGGTTGATGAGACCTCGAGAAATAGATTGGTAAGCTTTCCCCTCGCCAAAGAGAAGAGAGAAGGCGAGCGAGTGGTGCTGATGGTTGAGCGAACCTCTCCCTTGATATCACCTCTAGCAACGGAATCTTTGTCCACTAAAATGTGCCCCTCGCCGGAGAGAAGGGCGAAAATGGACGAGTGGCGCTGGTAGTTGAGCAAACCATTCTCCCTTCACAGAATCTGCACAGTGAAGTAGTCGCCCGCTAATAATTGCCTTCTTCACTCAAGTGTCGCACACGAAACTTGATGCGTGATGTTCGTTCGTGCTATCTCTAATCGTGTAGAAAAGGTTAAAAATCGAAGAACCAAGAGTTAAACCAATGGGCAGTTGTGGATGTTTCAGACAGAGGCCGAAAGGCGTCCGCTGTCCACGGTGATCGAGCAGATGTTTGTGTGTCCCTTCCGCTCGATGCCATGGGACGTCGGGGTCCTGTTTACCAAGCGTCTGGGGATGTGGTCTGCCGAATAATCGGCTTCCCCCTACCGCAGCTGGGAACACCTGGACAGCGTGAACGGCTAGAATACTAGCTTATTGTAAGCTTATTCGTTTGTAAGCTCATTGATTTTTCCTTAATTTCTTACTTAGTAACTAGTAAAATGTGGCGTCGCCGACGCTGTAAACTGCCTTAAAAATATTTTAATGACTTGAAATTTTTTTCATGCCCAGATTTGATAAAATACATTATTTTAGAATCAGGTATTTGACTTAACAATGAATCGTACTAGCGGATAATGTTATACTTCCGTTCAAAAGTTTCCAACACTAATGCTTTGTATGTTATCTCCACAAAGGATATGAACTGGTCTTATTGCAATTTCAGAATTATAATCGTCATAGCAAATACTTGCACGTTGTCTTGCCTATAGGTGAATTTTAGTACAGCTACATTTTTAAGCTTTTTTCGCTATTATTCACAGAAATGTATGTTGCACATTTGCATTAGCACAAATGCTAAATGTACAAATGCAGTCCCAATTAGATCCGAAAACTGTGTTGCATCAACTTTTAAACGTCCTTTGATTCTTCCCCGGATTTCCTTATTTTTCTCCCCTAATTTTTGAAGAGATTGAAACTTTACAAACTTATTTGTGTTCGCTTCTACCTCTGCAATTGGTTTATTATTTGTTTTGTATGCGAATCTAGCATTGCATGCAAATCTTAACATTATAAGGCGACTGTTTTGTATGTTTATGTGAATAAGGTGTTAGTTAAATTTAATAAAATAAGTTCTGAGTCAAATTCATTTGAAAATCGCACTCTTAAGTAAGAACAATTTGCACACTTAAGTACGTAGAAATAAGAAGTCGTACATTACGTTCATTCATTCTCTAGCATTAGTTTTGTTTTCTCCGTATTCACTTGAAATTCTTCACGTTTAATAATTTCCGAGGCAATACTGTTTGTAGGTTGGCGCAAATTCATTTTTTTAAATACTTTAATTCGAATCTAAATTCAAATCAATCTGCAGCGCGATTTTCTTGGTAATTCAATTGTTCACTTAAAGTTGTCAACATCAGTGTTGTCAACGTCGTAAAAGAAAATTATGGCGAAAATGATTGCTAAACTTTTGTTAAGTACGGATAAATGTGAGGCTGAATATTCTTTAAAATAATATTGACGTGTTGTGTATCACATTAGAACCAGACCACTTCGAATTGTATCATCATACTTAAAACACGGACATTTTAAACATCAGTGTTATATGTCGATGGTTTCATCGACGTCAAAAACTTTTTGGTAATGTATTGTGGCGTCACCGATTAATTAAATATAATTTTATTATGGCATCGCCAATAATCAATAATTCCTACAGCTTGAAATAGCTCGCGCCGCGGCACAGAAGTAAGTGGGTCAGAGAGGACTCGGCCACCGCCGCGGAGGGTTCCTTTGTCACACCAGCCCACCCCCCGACCGCGCGCCGGCCTGTCCTCCAGAAGGCAGCTGGTTTACTGCAGTCATAAAAGCCATTCTTGTTTTCGAGCCGTCCGCCGGCCCTCTCCTGGAACAAAGCGCCACCCTCGCATCCTCCCTTCAGCCGCGCGACCGAGGAATTCAAGCCCGATGGAGTTGGCCGGGTGTCAATTAGGCGAAGAAGACGACGCATTTACGACACGTCGTAAGCGAGAACCTTTTTCGAACAATGCTAACCACTCACATTCGTTCTGGCGCGCGCCTCGACACGCGCCTGGGTAGACACCCGAATCCCTGCACGGGCCATTAACAAATTAAATACAGTAGGCAGTCAAGTAGCCCCTGCCGGCCGTCGGGAATCCGTGAAATGCGCTTTTTTCGCGCGCAAGTGTCCACACAGCTGCGATCAGCTCCCGGAGTAACTAACAAAAGGGAAGCAAGAGAGAGAGCGAAGCCAGCGACAGACAGAAAGCTTTTACGGAAAACTACAGAAAAATCGACACGAGATTGGTTAATCAGAATCCTGCGACGCAGTCACCCTCGGCCAATGGGAAGCTTCGCCATGAGGGAGGGGGGAAATTTGGTGTTAGGAACAATTTGGGAAGGGGAAAGGAAATTCTCTTATAAACGCGATGCAGAGTAGGAATGAGAGACTTGTTAAAATTTCTTCAGACTGACTTTGTAAAATTACTTCGGCACGACTTCTGAGATTTTTCTGACACTTGTTAAATTTCTTCGAGAGACGCTATTTGTTAAATTTCTTCGGGAGACTTTGTTAAATTTCTCCGAAGGAGACTTGTAAGATTTCTTCGAGAGAGACTTGTAAATTTTTGTTGCTACGGGAGAGTTCCAAGATACTCCCTGGTAGCTAAACGTGCCTAATTATTCATTCATTCACGATCGGGACGCGACTTGTAAACTGTTGCGGAGGAAACTCGGGCGGGAAACCACCAGATCCCGCGCCGTTATCGCTTCGGCCCGCCAGCCTTGCCGCCTCTCGTCCCGGGCTAAGTGACAGCCCTTTCCGTTACGTCAGCGCCCGTGGACACTCGCCCCTCTGAGCCTGTTCGATTCGGCGTCCTGTAGAGAAGGAGACGCACCGCTGGAGTTCAGCGACCTGGGACAGCCGCCGCCGCCTCTGTTTGAGGCCGCCGCATCGGCCCGCCCACGAAGACCAGCAGCCATTGGTGAAACTATGAGACGATGCCGTCTCACTGAACAATTACAACAGCAAAAAACTGCGAGTGACCGCGCTCAGGTCCATCAGAGTAACCACTTGTCATTCATTCACAGAGTAGTTTTAGTATTAAAAAAACTTGCGTCGCCCATTGCGACATTGTAATTTCACTGGTAGCTTTTGGTGCCAGAAATAAACTGGTATTTGTCACAAATGACTCAATTGCTCATTCTTGACCTCCCAACTCTTCCATTCAGTTACATTTCAGGAGCTGAACCTGGCGCCCTCCCCCGAGCAGTCTTATAAATATTACATTTGGCTGGTCCCAACGTGGGGCTAGTTGAGTGCAACAGCCATCACTTATAAATATTACATTTGGCTTTCCCAAGTGGGGCTCGATTAGTATTGTTAAATACCCCAGTAAGCGACCCCGAGATTAGGAAGTCAGATTGCTCATAAAATATTTTGTTATTAACTTTTTTTGGTTCAGCTCCTTCAAAATTCTATTGCGACAGCTTAAATCACAAGTTACCGCAATAAATGGATGGAAGAAAGTTGTAGGAGGGTTAATAATTTGTGTACTCTGTTTGATGTATTTGCTGTTTGTGTTTTTGTGTTTATTGTTTTTGTACTGTGTTGCGTGTGTCGATGTTTGCGTGTGCGGTCTAAGAGTAAACTAAGTGAACAAGAGAACTCAGTAAAAATGCTCGACGAATCAGGTGTCGATCTAGCAGGCTCAGACAGTTCGAGTGACCCACCGGCGCAAGGCGACAGTGAAGCCATTTTAGTGGAAATTCTAAGACAATGGATGCAAGGACAAAAGGAGCTATGGGAAACAGATAGGAAAATTCAGGAGGAGCAATGGGAAGAAGAAAGGAAATTTTTTAAGGAACTACAAGAAGATAGGGAAATTCGGGAGGCGCAAAGGGAAGAAGATAGGAAAATTCGGGAGGCGCAACAGGAAAATTGGAAAGTTCTTATGGAGCAATGGGACGAAGATAGGGAAACTCGGGAGGCACAACAGGAAAATCGGAAAATTCTTAAGGAGCAATGGGAAAAAGATAGGAAAACTCGGGAGGCGCAAAGGGAAGAAGATAGGAAAACCCGGGAGGCGCAACGGGAGGAAGACAGGAAAATTCGGGAGGCGCAAAGGGAAAAAGATAGGAAAACTCGGGAGGCGCAACGGGAAGAAGATAAGAAAATTTGGGAGGCGCGTCTTAAAGAATTAAAAAGGAGCACTCAGGAAACAAAAAAAGAGCTTAATGAAAACGTTAATAAGAGTGATAAGAAATTAAGCTCGGAAGTTAGCCAAACACAGGAAGAAGTAAATTCTATGGGAAATGCGCAAGAGGAACACGCGATGGGAAACAAATCTGAGATTAGGGAAGAAATAGACCGGAATGTCGAAATTCTAGTGCAAGAGCCTTTAAATTGGGACGGAGAAAATAGCGTAGGAAGCTCTCCCACGGCTGAGGCAGGCTTGCAATTTTCGTGGGTGCCCCCACAAAACCTTTGCTTTTCGGGATCTCCGGACGAGAACCCCAAAGTTTTCTCAGAACGAGCCGAAAATTCTATGGCTCTAACTAAATCGGTTCCCTCCTCGCTCAAACCCTGGTTCATGCCGGAGTTGCTACGCGGTAACGCCGCCCACTGGTTGACAGTAACCAATCCGTTCATGAGCAGTTATGAGGAGTTCCGACACAGATTCGTGGATAAATTCTGGGGGGACCAAGCCCGCTACGAGTTTGAAAAGCAAATTTTGGAAGGTAGTTGGGACAAGCATGGCAAGTTAACAATGAGAGGCGACCGCCTTCTGAACCGCCCGTGGGGAGACCGGAAAATTCGACAGAGGGAAACGGCTCCGGTACTAGTGTCAATTACAATGTAAGAACAAATTCGTCAAACTAGAACCGTTTGGGTCATCTGGGTCCCAAACGAATTGTGGCAGAGATACCATGCGATGAAACGACATCTGTAGATTACGCCTTCCACGATTTTGGCAAT
This sequence comes from Gryllus longicercus, assembly GCA_038098605.1. Classification (NCBI taxonomy): domain Eukaryota; kingdom Metazoa; phylum Arthropoda; class Insecta; order Orthoptera; family Gryllidae; genus Gryllus; species Gryllus longicercus. The sequence goes on from JAZDUA010000215.1 coordinate 594,573, forward strand.
GGGGAGGCTAATCAAGTCAAAGAGTGTCCGGAAATGCCCTGTTTTAGAATTTAAATTGAGTAGAATTCCTGTCCGTGCATTGGTCGACACAGGCAGTGAAATCAGTGCCATTTCGTTAGAATTATTTTCTCGCCTTGTAAGTGAACGTAAGCCCGTGCCAACGCTGCCCACTGCTAAGTGTTAAGTTATCGGAGTAGGAAATAAACGAAGTAAGCCTATTAATAAGCAGGCCCTTATCTCGTTTCAGGTACAAGATCATTTATTTGACGTCCCTTGTCTAGTTATAGAGGATTTAAAACACGATCTAATTTTGGGGGGGTTAATTTCTTAAAGGAGAATGATGGGGTGATTGACTTTTCCAGAGATATTATGAGTTTTGGTGGGGGTAAGGAAATTGCACTTACGGATGATGTTGATGGCGAAGTAGAACCAAATACACTGTGTGCGTCCTAGAGTCAGGGGGATGACGCGAGTGGGGTCATAAGCCCAATGAGAGCAAAGAAAATGACTTAATTAATGACCACGAGCGCTCCTAGCTAGAGCAGGTATTTTTTTAATTTTCGAATGTGTTCGCACGTCCAACTCATTCTGTTATAGAATTTTGTTTCGGATTAACGTCACTGACGATACCCCTTGCCGACCATAATTATCCTGCACAGTTATCACTTAGGGGACAAGTCAATGAGACTTCTGGGGGAATAATTAATGAGGGAACGAGTTAATGAAACTACTGGGGGGAAAGATTAAAAAGGGAAGCAAGAGAGAGAAGTGTTACGGTGTAATTAAATCCTATTGTTGTAAAAGAAAGACGGGAGTCAGAATTTGCCTAGAAGAGAGGCACATTAACAAAGCTACAGTACCTGAGAACGAGACGCCGAAAAACGTAGATGAGATTATAGGAAACTTAATTGAATTAATAATACAACAAAAATATTTACGGCACTAGATTTTTGTTAACTTACACAGGCAGAAAACTACCTATCCGGACAACGGAGAATTGATTGAATGACGAGTTGAAGACTTGTTCGGGGATTATGACGGGATTATGACGGGAACGGGGTTATGACAGGCTGAAGATTTTTCTAATTTACGATTTTTGTTTCAAAGAACAAGTAAAATATCACGTTTCAGAGAACTCTGCCCACAATTCGCCAGAACCTGCGACCCATACGACACTAGTTGTCACGATTAGAGTAAGCACCGTAATAATAAGGGTTTTAATCATAGGAAATTAGTAATGTAGACAGAGAGGCGCAGTATCTTAAGCCTCCAATTAAAAATTAAATTAAGCAATTCTTTATCTTAGGTGACACCACTGTTATTTTTTTTTTCGACGATTGAGAATTCTCGCCCTTTATTAGAAATTAACAAAGAAACTCGAATTATCAATCTAGTGGGAGGGGGATGCTAATGTGGCGTCACCGATTAATTAAATATAATTTTATTATGGCATCGCCAATAATCAATAATTCCTACAGCTTGAAATAGCTCGCGCCGCGGCACAGAAGTAAGTGGGTCAGAGAGGACTCGGCCACCGCCGCGGAGGGTTCCTTTGTCACACCAGCCCACCCCCCGACCGCGCGCCGGCCTGTCCTCCAGAAGGCAGCTGGTTTACTGCAGTCATAAAAGCCATTCTTGTTTTCGAGCCGTCCGCCGGCCCTCTCCTGGAACAAAGCGCCACCCTCGCATCCTCCCTTCAGCCGCGCGACCGAGGAATTCAAGCCCGATGGAGTTGGCCGGGTGTCAATTAGGCGAAGAAGACGACGCATTTACGACACGTCGTAAGCGAGAACCTTTTTCGAACAATGCTAACCACTCACATTCGTTCTGGCGCGCGCCTCGACACGCGCCTGGGTAGACACCCGAATCCCTGCACGGGCCATTAACAAATTAAATACAGTAGGCAGTCAAGTAGCCCCTGCCGGCCGTCGGGAATCCGTGAAATGCGCTTTTTTCGCGCGCAAGTGTCCACACAGCTGCGATCAGCTCCCGGAGTAACTAACAAAAGGGAAGCAAGAGAGAGAGCGAAGCCAGCGACAGACAGAAAGCTTTTACGGAAAACTACAGAAAAATCGACACGAGATTGGTTAATCAGAATCCTGCGACGCAGTCACCCTCGGCCAATGGGAAGCTTCGCCATGAGGGAGGGGGGAAATTTGGTGTTAGGAACAATTTGGGAAGGGGAAAGGAAATTCTCTTATAAACGCGATGCAGAGTAGGAATGAGAGACTTGTTAAAATTTCTTCAGACTGACTTTGTAAAATTACTTCGGCACGACTTCTGAGATTTTTCTGACACTTGTTAAATTTCTTCGAGAGACGCTATTTGTTAAATTTCTTCGGGAGACTTTGTTAAATTTCTCCGAAGGAGACTTGTAAGATTTCTTCGAGAGAGACTTGTAAATTTTTGTTGCTACGGGAGAGTTCCAAGATACTCCCTGGTAGCTAAACGTGCCTAATTATTCATTCATTCACGATCGGGACGCGACTTGTAAACTGTTGCGGAGGAAACTCGGGCGGGAAACCACCAGATCCCGCGCCGTTATCGCTTCGGCCCGCCAGCCTTGCCGCCTCTCGTCCCGGGCTAAGTGACAGCCCTTTCCGTTACGTCAGCGCCCGTGGACACTCGCCCCTCTGAGCCTGTTCGATTCGGCGTCCTGTAGAGAAGGAGACGCACCGCTGGAGTTCAGCGACCTGGGACAGCCGCCGCCGCCTCTGTTTGAGGCCGCCGCATCGGCCCGCCCACGAAGACCAGCAGCCATTGGTGAAACTATGAGACGATGCCGTCTCACTGAACAATTACAACAGCAAAAAACTGCGAGTGACCGCGCTCAGGTCCATCAGAGTAACCACTTGTCATTCATTCACAGAGTAGTTTTAGTATTAAAAAAACTTGCGTCGCCCATTGCGACATTGTAATTTCACTGGTAGCTTTTGGTGCCAGAAATAAACTGGTATTTGTCACAAATGACTCAATTGCTCATTCTTGACCTCCCAACTCTTCCATTCAGTTACATTTCAGGAGCTGAACCTGGCGCCCTCCCCCGAGCAGTCTTATAAATATTACATTTGGCTGGTCCCAACGTGGGGCTAGTTGAGTGCAACAGCCATCACTTATAAATATTACAGTATCGATGTTTTGCTAAAAATTTGACATCACTGCTAGGGAGGGGGGGGGCTCGTGGGCATTGTACCCGACACCAGCCAATGAGCTTCAGACACCAGTTGGCGTCACAATAATAACGAGAATTTTAAATGCACCAAGATACCAAAATTATTATCTCGTTCAAGACATTGAGTAAGATTTATGAAGCATTTCTTTTAAATATTGTACACCTTATCGTGTTATTTTTGGTTGGTTACCGTCGAAAATTGTAGAGCTTGCAAATGTTTTTCAACACTTCTCGTTCTTCATGCAACATGGCGGCCAGCGTCTGGTCTGACTATTGAAACGAAGTGCCCGTGCTGTGGTCACGTGGTTCGTGACGCAAACAGGTGTTGCGTAGAAAGAGCAAAAATCGGTGCGAAGGAGGAACTCGCCCATGTATTTCCACCATGATCACTACCTAATGTCTGCCAGCGGGGGGATTCCACCTCAACATATCTCCTCCCAGCAGAAGTCGACTCCAGACGGGACAAGCACTGACTTGTCCCGTCTGGTTAAGCACAAGATGCAGTTTCGACTTTCATTTCACAAACGTTGGCATTACTTAAAATACTGTAGTGGACGACTTTGTAGCTAATACCTCCACTCCCCCCGAAATCGTCAATCCATCGTTCAAGAAAAGTTGCCCGAGTAATAAGAGGAACTGCGTGTGAGTGAAGGTGAGAGAAGAGATTAGGAAAAGCAAAGGGGAAGGCACGAACGCGTGTCCTGCTTTTTAGGGTTCAGTTCCAGGATGATCAGAAGTTCCTTGATATTAATCAAACATCGAGAAATCACCGATCAGGTCGTTTGGCGCGAATTCTCCTCCAGGAAGTGGCTGAAATCGACACAGTGAAATACACAGCTAGTGTCGAAAGTCCGCCGCTGTCGGGAGCCTGAGACGTTGCAGAGACACGGCAACGCTGGCACGGAGCTAACTTAGCCTGTGACATATTCGAACTGCGGTCAACCTCAGGGGCATCTGGCCAGGCATCAGCTGACCGGAAATAATGGAAATCGCAGTTTCTAAACGGAATTAGAGCCGATGCTTTAGATTGCGGAGAAAAAGAGTAATATCGAGGTGATTAATTTGAAATACACAGCTAGTGCCGAAAGTCCGCCGCTGTCGGGAGCCTGAGACGTCGTTGCAGAGACAGCGGCAACGCTGGCACGGAGCTAACTTAGCCTGCGACATATTCGAACTGCGGTCAACCTCGGAGACATCTGACCAGTCATCAGCTGACCGGAAATAATGGAAATCGCAGTTTCTAAACGGAATTAGAGCCGATGCTTTAGATTGCGGAGAAAAAGAGTAATATCGAGGTGATTAATTTGAAATACACAGCTAGTGCCGAAAGTCCGCCGCTGTCTGGAGCCTGAGACGTCGTTGCAGAGACTGAGGCAACGCTGGCACGGAGCTAAATTAGCCTGCGACATATTCGAACTGCGGTCGACCTCGGAGACATCTGACCAGGCATCAGCTGACCGGAAATTAATGGAAATCGCAGTTTCTAAGCGGAATTAGAGCCGATGCTTTAGATTGCGGAGGAAAAGAGTAATATCAAGGTGATTAATTTGAAATACACAGCTTGTGCCGAAAGTCCGCCGCTGTCGGGAGCCTGAGACGTTGCAGAGACACGGCAACGCTGGCACGGAGCTAACTTAGCCTGCGACATATTCGAACTGCGGTCAACCTCAGAGACATCTGAGCAGTCATCAGCTGACCGGAAATCAATGGAAATCGCAGTTTCTAACGGAATTAGAGCCGATGCTTTAGATTGCGGAGAAAAAGAGTAATATCAAGGTGATTAATTTGAAATACACAGATAGTGCCGAAAGTCCGCCGCTGTCGGGAGCCTGAGACGTTTCAGAGACAGCGGCAACGCTGGCACGGAGGTAACTTACCCTGCGACATATTCGAACTGCGGTCGACCTCGGAGACATCTGACCAGGCATCAGCTGACCGGAAATTAATGGAAATCGCAGTTTCTAAACGGAATTAGAGCCGATGCTTTAGATTGCGGAGGAAAAGAGCAATATGAAGGTGATTACTTTGGAATGTTTATTAATTTAAGCGTATCTTTCAGGGCTTAGAGGCCATTCTAATTTCCAAAATTTATAAGGTTTATCTTAATGGATACGCGCGCGGTATAGCCGACTTTTGTTATTCTCTTAATTATAATATGCAAAATAATTATCACTTATTAATGTTTTTGGATTGTCTGTTTAGTTGTTATTTATTTTTCGTATCTTCTAATTGCAGACAATCATTGGATACATTAAATCAGAATCACTTCACTTGAAAACTTATATTTTTGGATTAAAATAAAATTATTTTTCAATTATTATTAAATGTACTGTCAGAGCAAGCTATTTTTTATTCTCATAATTATATTTTTTATACATTTATAAAGACGTACATCTCTTGAAGCTCTTACACAATGATGCAACTCTTTGAAGTTCTAAAACAATGGTGCAACTTCTCGCAATCATGCTTCGTGTAAGCCCGCAGATTAGCACGTGTGGCAGAGCCTCATTCCTTGGAATTTTCCTCACGCCACATCGATGCAACCGACTCGCTTCGCTGGAAACCCCCACCACCGCACGGCAGCATCCGTGCAGCTGGCATTCCTAGAAAATTCCTACTTACGCCATGTGGCGCAACATCTCTTGCAAGACGCTATCTTTCCCAACGGCTGCGAGCGGGAGCCGGCCTGCCCGCCGCCCGCGCCGATGCTTCGTATTAATTTCTCCTCCTGTTACCAGAGAGCGCCACCTTACAGCATTCGCCTGCTCTCGCATGCGCTAGCGATACCTTCGCCACCGCACGGCTGCGCTGCCCGCGCGCTCACGCTGTCGCCAGGCCCCCTCCCTCTGGCGTGTCGCCGGAAGGTGGGGGCTGCCCCCACTGCTGCCTGCAAGCAGCAGCGCTGCGCCACGCGGCCAATGGTTCCCCCACTCCCGCCTCGCCGCCTGCGCTCCGGCCGACGCAAAGCCTTCTGGGAAGCCTCTGGAAGCTTCTCTCTGACGCACGAGGCAACGGACGCGTGCCTCGCCAACGGTTTGCGCCCAGCGGCGTGAACAAGTCAGTTCTCGTCCGATCGCCTAACTGCACGGATGGGTCTCCACGCTGCTCTGCTAGCGGTGTGAACAATTCAGTTCTCGTCTCGTCTTCATGTTGAACAGACGTGCTCCGCGCCGCCCTGCGGCGTGTCCGCGCCGCGCTCCGCGTGGCGTGTATTCAGTGCTCGTCTCATGCCCATGCCGGGTGGACGTGCTTGTAACTCTTTCTTTTGTGTAATGTCCAAGTTAAACGGACACGTTGCGCGTTGCTCCGCGACGTGCAAATGGCACTCATAGCTATGGACGCCTCTCAACAATGGTGCCTAGCTGTTATACGTGTGGAACCGGCTTACGCCACACATGTTCAGCGCCCGTGTTGGTAACATTAGTGCAACTTACTAACGCTCACGCCATGTGGGCAAACACTGCATTGTAACCATGTTCATTATGTGTTATTTCTATGTTACGTGTATTCAGCTACTACTTACAAGCTAATGCACAAAGCCACGTGCGCTAATTACTTTCATATGTGTTATTTTCCATGTTACGTGTATTCAGCTACTACTTACAAGCTAATGCACAACGCCACGTGTGCTAATTACTTTCATATGTGTTATTTTCCATGTTACGTGTATTCAGCTACTACTTACAAGCTAATGCACAAAGCCACGTGCGCTAATTACTTTCATATGTGTTATTTTTATGTTACGTGTATTCAGCTACTACTTACAAGCTAATGCACAACGCCACGTGTGCTAATTACTTTCATATGTGTTATTTTCATGTTACGTGTATTCAGCTACTACTTACAAGCTAATGCACAACGCCACGTGTGCTAATTACTTTCATATGTGTTATTTCTATGTTACGTGTATTCAGCTACTACTTACAAGCTAATGCACAACGCCACGTGTGCTAATTGGTCTCATTACATGTTATTTCCATGCTACGTGTAATTGGCTACTACTTAACAAGCTAATGCACAACGCCACGTGTACAAATTGTTCTCATCATGCATTAATCTCACTTCAAATATGTAACTTGGTTTATAGGTTAAGTTGTATCTTTATCATAGGTCAAATATGTATCTTTAATTTACAATATACGTTTATATGTTTTGTATCCTATTGTTTCATGGTAACAAGCACCCTATCATCTCCCCATCCTTGCAGTCCCAGATCTGCAGGAGTGGTTATAACCTGTTCTCTCATTTCAGAAATCTGGGTGGTCCTTCGAAGTCAATTAATCTAATTAATCTAATTAATGGGCTATGGTTGGAATGTGTGGGAGGAGTCGAAGTTTCATTATTTCACAAACCAGTCCACTTTGCTCGACTCCCCCATCCATGTACTACGTTTCGCGATATGGTTTATCGCTTCCTCAGGTACAATAGTTTATAATAGTTTTTGTTCATTTACTATTTCATTTTTTCCCCAAAAAACTTACTTACGAACTCGACAGCAAAGATAAAACGTTATAGTCAGATTTCTGCTTTACTGACTTCCGGAGCATCAATAACTGTTTATTTTTTAATGAATTAGGATGGAACTAATTTTGGTTTTGTTTGGTTGTAAGTCTTCATTTAAAAGAAAATAAAACATTTAAGAATGAACTTAAAATACATTGGAGGCATGGCGAAAAATAATTGTATGTATTCGAAAAAAGCGACAGTGTTCCATAAAGAACCTCTTAGAAGAACTTTCATGAAACCACAACAATGCAAACTGAAAAAGTTTCATTTATGGCAAAAATGGCGCTTTAGGAAGAATTGGTAAGAAAATATGTGCCCATTGCTGGCAGCGCCCATCGACTGAGATGTGTTGATGTAGACAGTGTAATATTATTACATAACCCTTACTAAAGGACGGGAAAGTATGTGGTTAATTTAACACCACTAGTTTTAAACGATAAAGAGAAATTATCACACAAAAGCCGAACCTGTTCTCGCTATTAATGCAATGTAAGGTAACTCGCTTTCAAAAGAAATGTTCTACTAACAATTTCAGTGAGATCTTTTGTATTTAGTACTACAACTATACATATCTTTAGTGTCAGGTACTGTTTAAAAAATAAGCTTGAAATGTCGAGTATTGTCCTTCTAGGAATGGATATGGAACTACTGTCTTATTTCTCCCGTAGTTGGCCTTCTGCCGGCGCTGCCTGCTCCCGCTGACTTCTCTCTCTCTCTTTCACTCGCAGGGTTGGCAGGTGAGCTTTGGAGCGCCGTTGCGCAGAGGGTAAGCGAGCGTGTGCGCTCTGCTCGCCAGGAGGCGCCCTGGTCGGGGCTCCTCTACGCAACGTTGTGCTTCCTTCTGCTTGCGCTGCCTGCTGACTTCTCCACTCTCTTGTCTCTCCGCAGCATCCTCGTGACGAGGCCCAGGTAGCCCCCTTCAGGCGCGGCCATCCAAGTGACAATCACCGCCCGGAAGAAGTCCGTAACGTAACCGGCTGCGCGATAAGCCAAGTCACTGTCCGATTGAATCTCATCCAGTTTGATGTTAAAGTCAACATTAGTTATCATAAAGGTGTGTGTTGTCAACCACAATATAACCTCCGTGAGCAGTTCAATGCCTCCGGAAATAAGGACCATTTTAATATACAGTTTAATTCTGTAACAAAACAGACGAGAAAATATTAGTATTTTACTAATAATCTTAGAATTTTAGAAAATGATAATATAATATCTTACGTTTTCGCATCGACGGTAGTGCCACTTCTGTTTCTGTCCTGTGGCGTCCGTCCATTGCCCGTCGCAGTGTGTGCCGTGGGAGGATTGTTTCCCTCTGTATGTCTTTGACCGAGTGGGATCTGGTCCTCCTCTCGGCGAAGTACAGAGTTGCCTCGCTTGAGGTAAAGTACCTTTTTCAAGGTGAGCACCAAACAGATAATATTACAGACCACTAGGCAGCACACAGGGCCATAATAGAACAGTGCAGTTCCAGATTTCATGAAAGGAGCGCCATCAAAAACTGAAACATAATTGTGATTTGAAAAAATGTTAGCCTGAAATTACCTAAACACCAAAATCCTAGTTCAATAAACGAAATTGGTATAAACATTTTCTCTAAATTAATATGAGAATTTTACTGTTTTAATAATGTTAATTTTTTGTTGGATATCCATTGAATGTTGTCACATTTTTAATCCGTTTTACCATATGCCTGATTGTGCTTGTGTGTGTGTATACAAGGTATAAAAAGTGTCACTTGTTACGGCACGTTGCCTTCGTAGAAACATAAAATCAGAGTGCGGTCATGGGTAATGAAAGGGTAAACTCTTTGGAAAGGTAAAATTGCTCAAAAACTGAAACCTTATGAGAGTTACAATGGAGTATATGGTATGGAATCCTTGAAACAACATACACGCATATGCGATTAGCGTGATAGAGTTGCAACGCGTCGCCAGCAGGATACAAATATTATAGGATAATAACAGCACAAAGTTAAAAAATAAAATCTAATAATATGCCCCAGCAGCGGCAATGAGTGGTTCAGCTCAGCCAGCATGGTGCTGTTGCGTTGCATTGCTGCCAACGCGGCGCTATGAAAGCAACTAGAGGTGCTGAAAGAGCACGTACTTTCTCGCCCATATTTCCTTGCAAAATTACACGAGAAGAACTGAAATTTAAAAAAATGTACATGCCCCTATTTCAAAATTTATCCTTAAGGAACAGATTCCACTAAAGGGCAAATCTCTATCTTAAATATTTTAGTTCTAGGTAAACTTCGAGAACATTTTGACCTTTGGCAATTTTCAGAAAATTAGGGTGTTCAACGAAAAAAAAGAGCTGCACCATTCTCTTAATCGTTCTTTTAACTATTTAAAACAATATTTAATCAAAAACAATGGGGCCATTTTTTTTAAAATTTGGGAATTGTCCCAGGAGCGTCATGTAATGTGCCCCCCAAAATTAAAACATAGATTTCAAATACAAGGGGCCGCGACATCGGTCAGATCAAATGGGGGAATATCACTCTTGGAGAAAATCGAATGAACGGTTTATCCGCTAGGGTTGTTCACAGACGGACAGACAGGCGTTTTGCCATCATTCGATTTTTCGATGTCACAGACCCACAAAATATGTATTTTGGCTACACCACGTGTTAGAGGATTTGGTTTCTAAATTGGACAACTGGATTTACGTTACCTCGGCCCTGTAAAAAGGGTTTTCCTGCCGAAAATCGCCGCTTTTTCGCGCAATATTACGTAACTTTCTTTTCTCAAGAAATTTCTTTCTTAAGCGCGAGAAAGTAAAAATCTTTATCATTTTTCAGTTACAACCGATATTTTACTGTCAGCTCTTGTCAAAAACTATCGTTTCTATCTGTATTCAGAATTTATTTTGTTAATGGGTTAGGTTAGCGGATCCAGAAAGTAAGACTAAGAAAAACTTAACAGAAGACTCTTCGCGTGATAGTACATCACACACAATTGTAAGTGTTAATCGAAAAGATGCCGAAACTTACATTATGTATTAACTTCTCAAAAACATACCAATTAAATGCAAACATGCACATAAAAGTATGCATTTTAAAGGAATTTCCCCAAAACTATATAATTCCAAGTTTCGATGCTCTACGAAGCTTACCACATTCCCTGTCGCTATTGAAACATCAAAATATATCCGCACGCCCAAATGACTTGATATTAATAATTTTATTGTAATTTTCTCAAAAACAAAAATATTTTCGTCCACGTTCGGGTGTATTTCAACATTCTATGACCGTCCCAGCAAGTCCAAAAAAAATCTGTGCAGCGACGTCAAGTTCAGTCAAAATAATTTCCTTAGAAGTTGTAAACGTTTGTGTGACCCACATGTCGTTCACAGACGTATTAAAAACTATTTGTGAACCACCTATGACTGAATGTTCAGGCTTCATATAAAGTACCCCTCAAAATCAAAATATCCATTTCAAACTCAGAAGAACTTTAGTTTCTTTAAATTGATCGAAGAATATCAATTTTTGAGAAAATCAGTTGAAGGATTTTGGCATTAGCTTTAACTATGGACTGATAGTGGGATCGACGGGCAGAGAGACAGATGTTCTCACAGACGTTTTACCGATAAAATAGCGGTATTTTGTTATGCGCCTTTTAAATACCTTAATTTTTAGTCGGCAAAATACTTTTATAGAACTCTGTTCCGGTATAGTCGTCTATAAAAAGTTATACCGTTATTATGACGGCACTTTCAATGGAAAATTATGTTGCTCACAGCACCCATACAGAGAAAATTACTTTCTTTCGTTAATCGCGTTGCGAAATGCTAAATGGTTCGTGATAGTTGGCAGTACGTAAATGCCTTGTGCCCTTCTTACATGAAATTCCTTACGTGAGGTGAACCTCAGTAAATATTAAAAACATTAGTATTTAATTGCATTTTATTGATAATATTCTTAGTCACTCAAAAGTATCACTTTAAAGAAATCATAATAATTTGGGGTAACTTCAGAAAGAGAAGGAAAATTTAGTGAAATGTTGAAACCTAGTAGGTTTCTTACCATTTGATTAAAAAAGTAATTTGTAAAGCGAGCGAGTAGAGAATTTTATGATCTTTAATTTAATCAATGATTAAGTGGTTATTACGAAAAAAACGAAAAATGCCTTAAAATTTAAATGTTTTATTGGCTAATGAGGGTTGCTCGGAGTATTTCGAGGTGGAAAACTTAGCGTTTTCTTACTAGTACTAATATAAAAAAGTGAAATAAAATCACCTTCTACTTCATTTTTTGCAAGGTGAAATAACATGTCGACAGTACTAGTAGAGCATAAAGAGAAAACGCTAATTTTGTCTTTCGATCCTTTTTATAAACTCTCATAATAGCAGACTGTGATAAAGTCTCACTTTCGACTCATTTCCATTATGATGATTGCCTTCCACTTACATGTTCGTTTGGGTTCCACTACTGGCTCAATGAAACACACTCTTGTCTCCATAAGCGACGGGGTGTACCAGGGTGAATACTTCCCCAACTCCGGTTGAGTAAACAAGATGGAACACGTTATTGTGAGCACTGTTGACAGCCCCCAAACGCAGGCTGAAATCGCCAGGAATTTCTTTCCGCTTCCTTTTTCCAAACGTGGCATGTGCAAACTACGGAAAAAGGAGAAACATTAGTTATTTATGGCAGAAGCTGATTCCGTTCCAATGAGAGATACGAAGGACTAGAGTACTTATCCTTTCCGTAACTCCAAGAGAGACGGGAAAAGAACATGAAATCACCAACAATATAGGCAGCGACCTTGTAAATGCCGAAAAATCTCTTTCTGCTCCTTTTATTGAAGCGTGTCCATTGCAATGTACAGAAGAAATATAAATTAAAACAATGGTGCTACCGTCGCACATTAGTATAGGCGCATTATGTTTGCACATTAGTATAGGCTACGTAATATTATAATAAAGCAATTTGTGTCCATATAATCTCATCTCAGTCACCTTCCTTAAAAGTTACTCTTTACCAGTCGTTGTGTATGACGTGCAAAACTAACTCATTTTGAAGCTAATACGAGGATCAACATAAATTCGACAATAAAAACGGCGTACCATACTGCGAGAAACAGTATCGCTCAACAATAAGAAATAATTTTTGAATTTTAAACTGCCTTGTTTCTGTTGTATTGCAATCTTCGGCAGTCGGGAGAACCGGGTTCGATGCCCAGGCCGGCCCTTCTGACCAGGGTTTTCGTGGATTCTCTTGGTCATAATGGGAATGCTGGGATGGTTCAAAAAGGTCACGATCGTCTCTCATCATCATCCTATCACCTCCAAATCAACAATTCAAGGCTTAAAAACCTTGTCTTACCAAGGGATACAGCCCACGAAAGGTGATTCCCGTAATGACACACATTAACCTTTGTCCGGGGCAGAAAATGACTGGGCCTCGGAAGAGAACCTGTAGCGTTGTCACCAATGGTCGATACACAAAAAAGAAAATAACATTAATAACAATAATAATAATAAAAATAATATTTTTCTTCCAAATAATCGTATTCTCAAAGGCAGTAAAGCCTAAAAAATACAGACTAGTAGAAAAAATATATAATACAACTAAAAAATAGTTTAAACCCTGAATAGACAAATAAATATTAGAAGTGCTTAAATAGCACACACCTTCTGTCGTTATTGGAAACAATTACTCAATATTATAATCTTGCAATTTTTGCCCTACTAGCACTTCAAAAAAACATCACATGAAAATGCCCAAACAAACTCAAAGCGCGAACCTTCTGCATTGAATATCTGCAACTATTTCGATAATTAAAACCCATAACCATTTCACACTAGTGCAAAAGAAACAAACCTGAATGAAACTCAACTGTTAAAATATTTGAAACACATTGTGCAGATAAGCAAGTGTAATTTCACGCATAAATTAAACATTGAGAACTGAAGGACATCCAATATTTCAACTTATGAATGAATGAAATAATTAACTTTACATCATATCTAAAAGTGCAATTAGCACTACAATTCAAAAAGTTTGAAGAAAGAATTTGGAAGCGTTTCGGAGAACGCGGAAATTTCTGCTCGTTTTAACAGAAAACTGTTGTGTTTTCAAAAATAATAATATGACATTATTTAAAGCACATGTACTCTTAATATAATGATATGAACATGCTGATGTAATCGCCGCTAATGTAAATATTATCGACGTTAGAGACGAGTCAAAAAGTAAAATATTTGTATTAAAAAAAATAATGTTTTTTCAAAATATCAAAGCTTTGACTCGTCAGATGGGCAGGGGTTTCTATAATTTGGAAAAAATCCGTCGCATGGTTTAGGCGATAGTGGTGTTCACAGACGGACAGACAGGTGGACGGGCGGACGGACGTATTGAAATGAAACACTTTCTTTTAGTAGGTATTAGGGAACCCCAAAACTTGTTTTTTCATTGAAATCTCGAAATCGATTTTCCATAGCATTAACTTACATTATACTACGTATTCGTATACTCCGTAGACACCTACGTATTCAAGAAAGTAAAAATGGACTAGTGGTGCTAACACAGCACGTACTTTCACGAAAAGTGCACCAATTTTCGAAAAACCTTACTTGACCTTTTTTCAATGTCTATCTTTAGGGAACAGATTTCATGAAGCACTAAATCTTTAATATTTTAGTTGTAGGAATACTCCTAAAAATTTCACCTTTAACTTTCAACATTCTCTTAAATGTCCTTCATACTATTCAAGAACAAAATTTAATAAAGAACTATGGAGGTATTTTGTATGTTTTTTGAAAATTGGATTAATGTTCCATGGGGTTCATGAAATGTCCCCCTCAAGATTAAAATATCGATTGCAAATTCAAGGGGCCGCGACATCTGCCAGATAGATTGGGAAATATCAATTGTGGAGAAAATGGCTGGACTGTTAAGCTATTGGCGTTGTTCTCAGACGGTCATACAGACGCTTTGCCGTCATTCGATTTTTCGATACCAAGGGCCCACAACACATGGAATCTAGCTACACCACGTATTAGAGGATTTTTTCAAAATTGATTAGCTGGATTTGTCGTTACGCGGGCTTTGTTATTAGAGTTTTCCTACCAAAAATTTGCCGACTTTTAGATAACTTTCTGTGTAAGCGATAGCCAGAAAGAAAAAAGAAAAGTGAATAGTTGCAGGAATAGCTTAATGTAGATAGATTTACTTAGTAAAAATAACAGTAAAGACTGAATGTGACGTATGGCGGAGAAGATCATCTGCATGCGTTTTCTTGAGTTCCAGAATCTTTTTATTATTTTAATATTAAATAGTTGATATAGGAGTAAAAGTTCAAATTAATGATAGGAAATTAATAATTATAAAACAAAATTTAATAAAATAAAAAAAATAAATTAAATTAAAAAAGCGCGAGATTTGCAACATTTGAAAAGCCAAACGTTATTGTTCCCAAGTTATAGAAAACTAATTTTCAATGATAAACGAATTGCAGGTGTTATTTTCTGCATTGCTAACAAAATAGTAACTCCCCTTTACCTCTACTCCTACCAGTACAAGACAAAGGAGAGTTGAACGAAACGGGCGCATAGTGAAGCTACATTTACGCCCAGAAGCAAAACAAGGGGCCATCTCAGCATTTGCTGAATGGAACAGGGAAACTGGACAAAACCTGATCGAGATGGGGTTCATTGAGTCGGAGGCTGAAGTACATTATTTGTGACAAGCATATTAAGTATTTTTTTAACTATACTCAACAAGTGTAAACTAATTCAGTATATATCACTCTTTTGCTAATATAAACATTATTTTTTTTTGATGATCAGTACAGTCTCTAATTGTACAGAAACAGTTATGCACCAGAAAATATTTTACATTTAACTTCAATTTGTCTACCGACTTCAATGGTTTCATGTCATCTGACAATGCGTTTTTAAGTAACGTACATGTATTATATGTATAATTCTAGTAGTAAGCTGTTAATACGAACACTTGATAAACGTGTTTTCTACGACGCGTTCTATAATTATAAATAACAGTATATCCTTAAAATATGTTCCCACTGTTAGTAAGTCAGTTTTGACTTATGTTGCAGATTCGTAATTAAACTGGCAAGACAATGGTAAGGTTCTAAGCTCAATTAAGTGAGGCTTACTGGAATCTCGGGGATGGCATTTTTTCATTATTCGAATAATTTTCCTTTGCAATCTGAATGTCTGGGTAGTACATAATGCGTTTTCCCATAATCTTAAGCCATATCTCAGGAAGGAATGCACAATTGAAGTATACACGCAACGAGCTGCTTGAAGGCTGGCAGAATTTGAAAGAATTCTGAATGCGTAACATCATGAACGTACTTGTAATTTAGTGTTTAATTCAGTTATACGAAAATATTCATTTTATTTGAGGTTTGAGTGAACTGAGAGACCTAGAATTTCTTTTTTGCTTCGTTTAGAATATAATATATACTACGTACCTGAAGCCCCTCGCCATGTTTGCACACAGGGCCGTCAACCACATCCAGGAAGAAGTCAGCAGGAAGTACATCAACAGAGCTGCGCACAGAAGACACACATTTGTGAAATGTTTCGCTATACACAAGGAAGTCGTAACTCACATGTTCCACAAAGAGTCATTTTTACAAACAGGGAAAAACTTGAGCGTGTTCATTACCAGCATACATAAGTTAATACTATATGCTAGAGCAATCATTAAAAATATTTATTTTGTGAATCTCTTTACTTTCTTTACTTTTCTATAAACTGCTTGTAGCAGCTTGTAGATCAGTATTCTCAAATATTTAGAATAATGGTTCTTGAAACAAATTATAGTAACCCTAGACTAACATGAGAAAGGAAATTCACACGAGTGGTCGAAAATTCGTCTGCATTTGAAGACATATGAAGTCCATTTTCTTATTGTGATGTTAAAACCGGTGAATACTACTCTATGAATAAATTTCTTCTTGTTGCTAAAACACGATGTATATGGAACGTTGCAATTATTGTGCCTATAGAAATTGTGTAGATAAACATTGTTAGAGAAAGTAGTTTTTAGACAAAGTCTGTTACATCACGTCAAACATACAATCACTTCTATATTATCTAATAAATGGATTTGTATGAGTAATCTTAATAATGTCTTCCTCTAATATGCTAGTGTTATATAAATAAACTCACCAAAATACTTGCATACAATCTGAAGATCTTGGGGAACGGCGTCTTTTACTTCTTCGTCTAAACGATCACTAATTCCTATGTAATAGATTATCTGGCCGATGTTAAAAGCCAGCAGGCAGGCGGCGTGGCTAGCCAGGCAACGCCCGTGGATCTTTCGTTGCATTCTCTTGTCGCATGCAACAGACAGCAGCGACACCAGCAACAGCAACGCCGAGAGAAAGCTCAGTGGCCGCACCAGCCAGTAGACGCCTCTGGTGATGCGTGAAATCTCGCAGTAGAAGACGCCTTCTTTTAAGCTGTCGTCCCCGGTGCGGTAGAAGTCGAAGCAGGTGTGCCAGGTGGAGAATTGGAAGGAGTGGATACCGTGGGAGTGGCGCGCTCACTCACCGTACCTGTCCTCGAAGGGTACGAGACGAGGGCGTTCGCACGTTTTATAGACAGTGTACGGAAACTCTGAATCTAAAGCGGCGAGGGAAGACTTATTCGGCATCCAGTAGTCTGGAGAATGCGCTTTACACTTATAGTGGCCTTGGTTATCCTTCTGCAGTTGACTGTTGAGACAGCACTTGTTGGCGCATTCCCCTTTCTGGCAGAGTGTTGTAAACCGCAGCACGAAGGGGCCTAGAGGCGGGGGGGCGGCATCCACACAGTAATCGGCCTTCCTGTATCCTCCTCCGGGCTTGGGCCTCGCTATGAGGTTTCGCCCAAGAAAGGTGACGGTGTTCTTTCGGAGGGGTTCATTGAGAAGAAGGCGCGGATTCAACAAGGAAGACGAGTTCACGGAAATGACATTCCTCAAACCATTAATGTAATTTGTTGGCACAATCACGTTTTTGATGTTCTCAATGGGCAGACCGGGGGGCAGCCAGCGCCGAACCCACTCGCTGCGTTCAGGGGAGATCTTCTTCCAGAAGTTCGGAGGTCTTTGGACGGAGATGTTTCGCGGCCAGTTAGCGCGAACGCACGATTTTCCGTCAGCGGAAAGCATCTTGTGCGCGCTGCAGCACTTCCAGATGATCACGCCTTTGTTCACTTCGTTCGCCCCCGCGGTCACCGCCAGGAGCGCCAGCGTCAGCGTGAGAAATGCAAACGAACGCATCGTGGACGGGAGGCGCTGGAGGTGGAACGACTATCTCTGCGACCACGAGCAATAGATTGGTTGTCCACTAAGGTTCCCCTCGATGGAGAGAAGAGCCAAGTCGGACAAGTGCTGGTGGTTGAGCAAACCTCTCCCTTGATATCACCTCGAGCCGCGGTGTCTTTGTTCTCTAAGGTCTCCCCTCGCTGAAGAGAAGAGCGAAGATGAACGAGTTGCGTTGGTAGTTGAGCGAACCTCTTCCTTGAAAGAACCTCGAACGACGGAGTGTTTGTCCGCTAATAATGGTGTTCTTCTCACTAATGTTGCATATGCGATCTTGATGGGTAATTTTGATTACTGTAATACTCACTTGCATTGAAAAGGATAGAATTCGAAGGCTAAGAAAACGATAAATGGAAGTGCACTTGTTAATGTTGCGGACACAGGATAATGCGTCCGCTTGCGAGGGCGACCGGTTCCCTTGATACTGAGAGACGGAGTCTCCTTCGGAGGCTATGAGCAAATGTTGTGTCTCTTCCTCCGGATACTGCATACGTCATGCGCCTTCTCGGCTGAGACTTGAGGATGTGGTCTTGTTGGGAAAAAAACATGCGCTTATTGAGCACTGCCGGGATGGAACAAGACACTCTGGGCGGCTTATATGCCTTTTTTTCATTTCTTATTTACTAATGAAACCCATGCAAACGCCCCTTTCTGCTGTTAATGGCAATTGGTGGAGCAGGAGTTCTACTTTCGATTCCCTCTCGATTTGATGACAAGTGATCGTAGCTACAGTAAACCCAAAATCCCCCAGAGGGCAGTTGAGTACGCCGGGTTTTGCCTCGCAATGTGCGATGTATGGTCGGCCGAAAAATCAGAACGTCTGATCCTCCGTACCGGAGACGCTGTCCGGGCCATTATTACCTCGACAACACAACGCAAAACTGACGACACTGTGAAACTGAATCGTTGAAACTAATAGTAGGCATTATGAGAGAAGTTGTAAATAAAAAGTAGGTTTGACCAAAAATGTTGGTCCAGTGTCAGCAACTGTGTCGCATGGGCGGTTCTCCCCCGAGAGACAAGACTAAATAAATTTTGTACCATTAAAAGTGTTCAAGATTTCCAAATTTTCTATAACACAAATGTTGCCACTCTTTTCTCGCACTGTAGGACATGGAAACTTACTTCTAAAACAAACTAAATAAAATATCTTTAAATTATAATGTGATTCGTAAGGGGAGGATTTTACTGACATGACATTTTTTTATTCACTTTAAAACAATGTTTTGTATTATGGATATTAGTTTTGTGTTTTGGCAAAAGAAAATACTTATTTTTAATTGCCTTTTTTCATATTTGATTTTCGGTTGCGACTAATAAGTCATTTTTTCTTTTCTCCGTCATTTTTAAACCACTTTCACTAATTTCTTCGGTTAATATCATTTTAATTATTCTGTCTTCAAATAATATTTACGAGAAGCAAAAAAAGTTTTCTATTGAATTCCTGAGTAACTTACTTGACTTCTTCAATCCTAAAGATTGCAAGCTAAGTTCCCTTGAACGAAATTAAGAATGATTGCATCAGTAATGTATCTAACAGTTTGGGGTGCTCATCTGAGCTGGTTTTGATGAAATGTTTTACGTCATTTTTATTTGTTAGAGGCATTTTTAAAACGGTACGGTAATATGTACGGAGCATTTTTCGAATGATCCGAACATTTGGGAATCCGAACAGACCTCACCCGCAATTAGGTGGCAAGACCGGTGTTTTGTTGTGTTTCAAGTTTGCTTCTCACGGGAACCGCAGCATATGGTTTGCCAGTGAAGAGGAGGTCCACGGGTGGTGGTCACGTGGTCGCGTTCTCTCGCAGATATACTTGCTGTTATTTCTTTGGCGGCGAGGTGTGTAAATAGTGCTGTATGGAAGGCAAGTACTTATTGCTTGGAATTGTTTGTGTAAAGGCTATAGCCGAATAATAAAATGAAAATTTCTCCCAACCTATATCGATAATCGCAATACTCATATGAAAGAGAATATAAAATGGCGAGGATCGCAAAAAAATTGCTTCCTAGTTGATCTGTTGCAGAGATACAATTCATTATTAAATTTATTTATGTTGCTGGTAAACAGCATGTCAAAGCTTGCTGTGGACACAGGTTCAACGACGTTTTGCTTTGAAAGTCTTGTGAATAGCTTTTTTTGTTTTACTTTCTCGCTACCGTTAACGCAGTAGAGAGAAAGTTATATAATGCCGCGGAAAAAAGGGTGAATTTTCGGCCGGAGAACTCTTTATCACTGGGCCCCCCTTGTTTTTGTCGTCGTGAATTTTACTTTGCGACCCATTTGCCTACGTTTGTCTGGTCTGACTTTCAGGTTTGCTGCTTGTAAAATGGTGAAGTAATGCATCATACTTCATTGTTTTGCCATCGCCGCGATGAAAACAATAGTACCGTCTCCACCGCTGATTTGATTTAATTATTGTTTGTTTTGTGTGTGTTGACCTTGCTAGCCAATTATTCCCTAAATTGGCTTTAAACAAAGTAAATTTCAAACTCAAAAAACGTATTGACTTTTTGATAGTTGTTCAGAAAGAAACCTATTATTAAAGAACATTTTTTACTTCATAATACAATGAATTTTAAATGAAAATATTAAGCTAGACAACTTATGGAAAAATATCATTAACATTATGGCAGATGTGGATGATTAATTCTAAAAAAAAAAGAGATTTGAAATTTCGCGAAGATAAAATATTCTACCACAAGGACAGGAAGGAAGACAGTAATAATTTTTTTGTGGGAATTTGAAAATCCATTTTTTAAGGGCACAATAGAAATTGGTTATTTCGATTAATTTATTTTCGCCTTTTGAAATTGTTAATTTGGAATACATTATTAAATTTATTATTGGCTAAATTACACATCTTACATTTCTGATGCATTAATGTTTTTGAATAGACAGGAAAAATGAATACACTTAATTCAATGGAAGAAAGAAATTTTTATTTACACCTAGGCATTTATTAGTAGAATATAGTTATTTTTCGCGCAATCGTATACTTTTTTAGTTTTTATTTATCAAGTGATAGGTGAATTGTTTCATATATGTTACCAGTACTGTGAGAAAGTTCGCGGTGTAGTTGAACCAATAATTTTTATACAACACTAAAACTAGAAATTACCACGCGAAAGTCAAACATTTCCAAAATATTTTCGCATCACTTCACGTTCGAAAGAAATGATCATTGATTAGTGAGTGAGAGTATTCCGCGTAGGTATAGTGAAAGGTATTGTCTGTAACCGTAGCTTCTAAAGTGAGGTTTAGGTATTTTCGCTGTTCACTTAGAATAACTGTCTTCTTTCTCTCGTCGAGTTGGCGAGGATAGTAGAGAGGCTCGTAGAGTTCGATCGAGCGCAGAAGGTAAGCGAGCGTGTGCGCTCTGCTCGCCAGGAGGCGCCCTGGTCGGGGCTCCTCTACGCAACGTTTTGCTTCCTTCTGCCTGCGCTGCCTGCTGACTTCTCCACTCTCTTGTCTCTCCGCAGCATCCTCGTGACGAGGCCCAGGTAGCCTCCTTCAGGCGCGGCCAACCAAGTGACGACTGCCGCCCGGAAGAAGTCCGTGACGTAACCAGCTGCGCGATAAGCCAAGTCACTGTCCTTTCGAGACAGATCATTCATGGTGTACATGACTAAATTATCTAGGACAATGATGTGTGTTGTCAACCACATTGTAACCTCTGTGAGCAGTTCAATGCCTCCGGAAATAAGGACCATTTTAATATACAGTTTAATTCTGTAACAAAACAGACGAGAAAATATTATTATTTTACTAATAATTTTAGTATTTTAGAAAATGATCATACAATATCTTACGTTTTCGCATCGACTGTAGTGCCACTTCTCTTTCTGTCCTGTGGCGTCCGTCCATTGCCCGTCGCAGTGTGTGCCGTGGGGGGATTGTTTCCCTCTGTATGTCTTTGACCGAGTGGGATCTGGTCCTCCTCTCGGCGAAGAACAGAGTTGCCTCGCTTGAGGTAGTGTACCTTTTTCAAGGTGAGCACGAGGCAGATAATATTACAGACCACTAGGCAGCACACGGGGCCATAATAGAACAGTGCAGTTCCAGATTTCAAGAAAAAAATTCCCACAACAACTGAAACATAATTGTATTTGAAAATATAAAAATGTTAGCCTGAAAATACATGACCACCAAAGTCCTAGTTCAATAAATGAAATTGGTATAAACATTTTCTCTAAATTAATATGAGAATTTTACTGTTTTAATAATGTTAATTTTTTGTTGGATATCCATTGAATGTTGTCGCATTTTTAATCCGTTTTACCATATGCCTGATTGTGCTTGTGTGTGTGTATACAAGGTATAAAAAGTGTCACTTGTTACGGCACGTTACCTTCGTAGAAACATAAAATCAAAGTACGGTCATGGGTAATGAAAGGGTAGACTCTTTGGAAAGGTAAAATTGCTCAGAAACTGAAACCCTATGAGAGTTACAATGCAGTATATGGTATGGAATCCGTGAAACAACATACACGCATATGCGATTAACGTGATAGAGTTGCAACGCGTCGCCAGCAAGATACTAATATTATAGGATAATAACAGCACAAAGTTAAAAAATAAAATCTAATAATATGACCCAGCAGCGGCAATGAGTGGTTCAGCTCAGCCAGCATGGTGCTGTTGCGTTGCATTGCTGCCAACGCGGCGCTGTGAAAGCAACTAGAGGTGCTGAAAGAGCACATACTTTCTCGCCCATATTTCCTTGCAAAATTACACGAGAAGAACTGAAATTTTAAAAAATGTACATGCCCCTATTTCAAAATTTATCTTTAAGGAACAGATTTCACTAAAGGACAAATCTCTATCTTAAATATTTCAGTTCTAGGAAAACTTCGAGAACATTTTGACCCTTTGCAATTTTCAGAAAATCAGTGTTCACCAAAAAAAGAGCTGCACCATTCTCTTAATCGTTCTTTTAACTATTTAAAACAATATTTAATCAAAAACGATGGAGCCATTTTTTTGAAAATTTGGGAATTGTCCCAGGAGCGTCATGTAATGTGCCGCCCAAAATTAAAATATAGATTTCAAATACAAGGGGTCGCGACATCGGTCAGATCAAATGGGGGAATATCACTCTTGGAGAAAATCGAATGTACGGTTTTTCCGCTAGGGTTGTTCACAGACGGACAGACAGACGTTTTGCCCTCATTCGATTTTTCGATGTAAAAGACCCACAAAATATGTATTTTGGCTACACCACGTGTTAGAGGATTTTGTTTCTAAATTGAGCAACTGGATTTACGTTACCTCGGCCCTGTAAAAAGAGTTTTCCTGCCGAAAATCGCCGCTTTCTCCCGCAACATTACGTAACTTTCTTTTCTCAAGAAATTTCTTTCTTAAGCGCGAGAAAGTAAAAATCTTTATCTTTTTTCAGTTACAACCGATATTTTACTGTCAACTCTTGTCAAAACTATCCTATCTGTATTCAGAATTGAATTTGTTAATGGGTTAGGTTAGCGGATCCAGAATGTAAGAAAAACTTAACAGAAGACTCTTCGCGTGATAGTACATCACACACAATTGTAAGTGTTAATCGAAAAGATGCCGAAACTTACATTATGTATTCACTTCTCAAAAACATACCAATTACATGCAAACATGCTCATAAAAGTATGCATTTTAGAGGAATTTCCCCAAAACTATATAATTCCAAGTTTCGATGCTCTACAAAGCTTAACACATTCCCTGTTGCTATGAAAACATCAACATTGATCCGCACGCATAAATGACTTGATATTAATAATTTTATTGTAATTTTCTCCAAAAAAAAAATTGTCCACTTTCGGGTGTATTTCAACATTCTATGACCGTCCCAGCAAGTCCAAAAAAAATCTGTGCAGCGACGTCAAGTTCAGTCAAAATAATTTCCTTAGAAGTTGTAAACGTTTGTTTGACCCACATGTCGTTTACAGACGTATTAAAAACTATTTGTGAACCACCTATGATCGAATGTTCAGGCTTCATATAAAGTACCCCTCAAATTCAAAATATCCATTTCAAACTCAGAGGAATTTTAGTTCCATTAAATTGATCGAAGAATATCAATTTTTGAGAAAATCAGTTGAAGGATTTTGGCATTAGCTTTAACTATGCACTAATGGAGGGTCCGACGGGCAGAGAGACAGATGTTCACACAGACGTTTTACCGATAAAATAGCGGTATTTTGTTATGCGCCTTTGAAATACCTTAATTTGTTAGTCGGCAAAATACCTTTATAGAACTTTGTTCCGGTATAGTCGTCTATAAAAAGTTATACCGTTATTATGACGGCACTTGCCATGGAAAATTATGTTGCTCACAGCACCCATACAGAGAAAATTACTTTCTTTCGTTAATCGCGTTGCGAAATGCTAAATGGTTCGTGATTGTTGGCAGTACGTAAATGCCTTGTGCCCTTCTTATATGAAATTCCGTTCGTGAGGTGAACCTCAGGAAATATTAAAAACATTAGTATTTAATTTCTTTTTATTGATAATATTCTTAGTCACTCAAAAGTATCACTTTAAAGAAATCATTAATAATTTGGGGTAACTTCAGAAAGAGAAGGAAAATTTAGTGAAATGTTGAAACCTAGTAGGTTTCTTACCATTTGATTAAAAAAGTAATTTGTAAAGCGAGAGAGTAGAGAATTTTAAGACCTTTAATTTAATCAATGATTAAATGGTTATTACGAAAAAAAAACAAAAAATGCCTTAAAATTTAAATGTTTTATTGGCTAATAAGAGTTGCCAGGAGTATTTCGAGGTGGAAAACTTTTCGTTTTCTTACTAATACCAATATAAAAAAGTAAAATAAAATCACCTTCTACTTCACCTTTTCCAAGGTGAAATTACATGTCGACAGTACTAGTAGAGCGTAAAGAGAAAACGCTAATTTTGTCTTTCGATCCTTTTTATAAACTCTCATAATAGCAGACTGTGATAAAGTGTCATATTCGACTCATTTCCATTATGATGATGGCCTTCCACTTACATCGGTTTTGAACTGGCTCAATGAAACACACTCTTGTCTCCATAAGCGACGGGTTGTACCAGGGTACCAGTATCTCCGGTTGAGTAAACAAGATGGAACACGTTATTGTTAGCACTGTTGACAGACCCCAAACGCAGGCTGAAATCGCCAGGAATTTCTTTCCGCTTCCCTTATCCAAGCGTGGCATGTGCAAACTACGGAAAAAAGAGAAGCATTAGTTATTTATGGGAAAAGCTGATTCCGTTCCAATGAGAGATACGAAGGACTAGAGTTCTTTTTCTTTCCGTAACTCCAAGAGAGACGGGAAAAGAACATGAAATCACCAGCAATATAGGCAGCGAACTTGTAAATGCCGAAAAATCTCTTTCTGCTCCTTTTATTGAAGCGTGTCCATTGCAATGTACAGAAGAAATATAAATTAAAACAATGGTGCTACCGTCGCACATTAGTATAGGCGCATTATGTTTGCACATTAGTATAGGCTACGTAATATTATAATAAAGCAATTTGTGTCCATTTAATCTCATCTCAGTCACCTTCCTCAAAAGTTACTCTTTACCAGTCGTTGTGTATGACGTGCGAAAACTAACTCTTTTGAAGCTAATACGAGGATCAACATAAATTCGACAATAAAAACGGCGACCATACTGCGAGAAACAGTATCGCTCAAAAATAAGAAATAATTCTTTGAATTTCAAACTGCCTTGTTTCTGTTGTATTGCAATCTTCGGCAGTCGGGAGAACCGGGTTCAATGCCCAGGCCGGCCCTCCTGACCAGGGTTTTCGTGGATTCTCTTGGTCATAATGGGAATGCTCGGATGGTTCATAAAGGTCACGATCGTCTCTCATCATCATTCTATCACCTCAAAATTAACAATTCAAGGCTTAAAAACCTTTTCTTACCAAGGGATACAGCCCACGAAAGGTGACTTCCGTAATGACACACATTAACCTTTGTCCTGGGCAGAAAATGACTGGGCCTTGGAAGAGAACGTGTAGCGTTGTCACCAATGGTCGGTACACAAAAAAGAAAATAATATTAGTAACAAAAATATTATTATTAATTTTAATATTATTTTTTTTTTTTTCGTTGATCGGCCAACTAGGACCACGCAGGCAAGCACTCTGCCTTTACCGTGGCCCAGTTTTTATTCATTCTCACGGAGGCAGGTGCTTGCGACAATTCTTTGGGGGGACCAGCATTTAAGCTGGATCCGGTTTTTATCCCCCAAGGTTGTTAGCCCTGGGGGTATGGAAGATGAAATGACGATATATGATGATGATGGGGGTGAAAGGACAATACAGACATACACAAATACACAAATACATCCATGCCCGAGGCGGGACTCGAACCCGCGATCTTCTGGTCCGAAACCACTCCGGCACTACTGCCTTAGCGATCTCGGCCATCTGATCGGCTTTTAATATTATTATTATTATTATTCCAAATAATCGTATTCTCAAAGGCAGTAAAGCGTAAAAAATACAGAGTAGTAGAAAAAATATATAATACAAATAAAAAAAATAATTAAAACCCCAAATAGACAAATGAATACTAGAAGAGCTAAAATAGCACCCACCTTCTAGCATTATTGGAAACGATTACTCAATATTATAACCTAGCAATGTTTGCCCTACTAGCACTTCAAAATGTCATCACCTGAAAATGCCCAAACAAACTCAAAGCGCGAAGCGTCTGCACTGAATATCTGCAATTATTTCGATAATGAAAACCCATAACCATTTCACAGTAGTGCAAAAGAAACAAACCTAAATGAAACTCAACTGTTAAAATATTTGAGACACATTGTGCAAGTGTAATTTCACGCATAAATTAAACATTGAGATCTGAAGGACATCCATAATATGAACTTCTGAATGAATAAAATAATTAAGTTTTCGTCATATTTAAAAGTGCAATTAGCACTACAATTCGAAAAGTTTAAAGAAAGAATTTGAATCGTTTGGGACAAAGCGGAAATTTCAGCTCGTTTTAACAGAAAACTGTTGTGTTTTCAAAAATATTTATATGACATTATTTAAAGCACATGTACTCTTAATTTAATAATATGAACAAATCGCCGCTAATGTAAATATTAACGACGTTAGAGACAAGTCAAAAAGTAAAATATTTGTAATTAAAAAAATAATGTTTCTTCAAAATATCAAAGCTTTGACTCGTCAGATGGACAGGGGTTTCTATAATTTGGAAAAAATCCTTCGCATGGTTTAGGCGCTAGTGGTGTTCACAGACGGACAGACAGTTGGACGGGCGGACGGACGTTTTGAAAAGAAACACTTCTTTTAGTAGGTATTAGGGGACCCCAAAACTTGTTTTTCATCGAAATCTCAAAATCGATTTTCCATAGCATTAACGTACATTATACTACGTATTCGTATACTCCGTAGACACCTACGTATACAAGAAAGTAAAAATGGACTAGTGGTGCTAAAACAGCACGTTCTTTCACGAAAAGTGCGCCAATTTTCGAAAAACGTTACTTGACCTTATTTCAATGTCTGTCTTTAAGGAACATATTTCATGAAGCACAAAATCTTTAATATTTTAGTTGTAGGAAGATTCCGAAAAAATTTCACCTTTAACCGTCAACATTCTCTTAAATGTCCTTCATACTATTCAAGAACAAAATTTAATAAAAAACGATGGAGGTATTTTGTATGTTTTTTGAAAATTGGATTAAAGTCCCATGGGGTTCATGAAATGTACCCCTCAAGATTAAAATATCGATTGCAAATTCAAGGGGCCGCGCCATCAGCCAGATAGATTGGGAAATATCGATTGTGGAGAAAATCGGCTGGACTGTTGAGCTATTGGCGTTGTCCTCAGACGGACAAACAGACGCTTTGCCGTCATTCGATTTTTCGGTATCAAGGGCCCACAAAACATGGAATCTAGCTACACAACGCATTAGAGGATTTTTTCAAAATTGATTAGCTGGATTTGTCGTTACGCGGGCTTTGTTTAAGAGTTTTCCTACCAAAAATTTGCCGTCTTTTAGATAACTTTCTGTGTAAGCGGTAGCCAGAAAGAAAAAAGAAAAGTGAATAGTTGCAGGAATAGCTTAATGTAGGTAGATTTACTTAGTAAAAATAAGAGTAAAGACTGAATGTGACGTATGGCGGGAAAAGATCATCTGCACGCGTTTTCTTGGGTTCCAGAATAATTCTATTCGTTTAATAATAAATAGTGGATATAGGAGTAAAAGTTCAAATTAAAGATAGGAAATTAATAATTGTAAAACAAAATATAATAAAATAAAAAATAAATTAAATTAAAAAAGCGCGAGATTTGCAACATTTGAAAAGCCAAACGTTATTGTTCCCGAATTATAGAAAACTAATTTTCAACGATAAACGAATTGCAGGTGTTATTTTCTGCATTGCTAACAAAAGAGTAACTCTCCCTTACCTCTCTACTCCTACCACTACAAGCAATAGGAGAGTTCAACGAAACGGGCGCATTATGAAGCTACATTTACGCCCAGAAGCAAAACAAGGGGCCATCTCAGCATTTGTTGATTATAACAGGGAAACTGGACCAAAAGTGATCGAGATGGGGTCCATTGACCCTAGGGGCTGAAGTACATTATTTGTGACAAGCATATTAACACTTTTTTTAACTATACTCAACAAATGTAAACTAATTCAGTATATATCACTGTTTTGCTAATATAAACATTATATTTTTTTTGATGATCAGTACAGTCTCTAATTGTACAGAAACAGTTATGCACCAGAAAATATTTTACATTTAACTTAAATTTGTCTACCGACTTCAATGGTTTAATGTCACCTGACAATGCTTTGTTAAGTAACGTACATGTATTATATGTGAAATTCTAGTAGTGAGCTGTTAATACGAACACTTCAAAAACGTGTTTTCTACGACGCGTGCTATAATTATAAATATCAGTATTTCCTTAAAATATGTTCCCACTGTTAATAAGTCAGTTTTGACTTATATTGCAGATTCATAAATAAACTATCAAGACAATGGTTGCTTCATTTAGAATATAATATATACTACGTACCTGAAGCCCCTCGCCATGTTTGCACACAGGGCCGTCAACCAAATCCAGGAAGAAGTCAGCAGGAAGTACATCAAAAGAGCTGCACACAGAAGACACACACATTTGTGAAATGTTTCGCCATACACAAGGAAGTCGTAACTCACATGTTCCACAAAGAGTCATTTTCACAAACAGGGAAAAACTTGAGCGTGTTCATTACCAGCATACATAAGTTAATGCTATATGCTAGAGCAATCATTAAAAATATTTATTTTGTGAATCTCTTTACTTTCTCGTACACTTACGTAAGTACGAATTAACATTTGTAGTGAATATAATTAAAAAGTTAAGTAACTGTCCAGAACATTTATTAAAATATTGTATGAGATATACCTGATTCGGAAATACACTGATACGAAAATAGTGGTTTTTAAACATCTGTCAGTATCTGTATCTTTAAAATGTCTGTCAGTACTCTTCACCAGACTGTCCATTCTTCCGTCCGTCTGTCCGTTTATGTCTGCCACCCTCCCTCTCACCGTCCATTTATTCATTCGTCCGTCCATCACTCACTCTGCCAGTCTGTCTGTGTCCGCAAGCGTCGTGCATGAACGGGCACGTATTAGAGTGAGAACAAGATACGGAATTTGTGTTTCTAGATATAAACTGCGCGAATGTACGCTCGTTCAAGGACAATCAAAAAGTTAAAGAGAAATCATGAAGAAAAGTGTGTAAAGAAGACGCAAGATAGAAATGAGTGAAGTAAACTTTTCTATAAACTGCTTGTAGCAGCTTGTAGATCAGTATTCTAAAATATTTAGAATAATGGTTCTTGAAACAGATTATAGTAACCCTAGACTAACATGAGAAAGGAAATTTACACGAGTGGTCGGAAATTCGTCTGCATTTGAAGACATATAAAGTCCATTTTCTTATTGTGATGTTAAAACAGGTAAATACTACTCTATGAATACATTTCTTCTAGTTGCTAATACACGATTGATATGGAACGTTGCAATTATTGTGCCTAGAGAAATTGTGTAGATAAACATTGTTAGTGAAAGTAGTTGTTAGACGTTTGTTACAGCGCGTTCAACATACAATCACAGCATTATTATCTTAATAAATAGATATGTATGAGTAATCTTAATACTGTCTTCCACTAATATGCTAGTCTTATATAAATATACTCACCAAAATTCTTGCATACAGTCTGAAGATCTTGGGGAATGGGGTCTTTAATTGTTGCGTCTAAACGATCACTAATTCCTATGTAATAGATGATCTGGCCGATGTTGAAAGCCAGCAGGCAGGCGGCGTGGCTAGCCAGGCAACGCCCGTGGATCTTTCGCCGCATGCTCTTGTCGCATGCAACAGACAGCAGCGACGCCAGCAACAGCAACGCCGAGAGGAAGCTCAGTGGCCGCACCAGCCAGTAGACGCCTCTGGTGATGTGTGGAAACTCGCAGTAGAAGAGGCCTTCTTTGAAGCTGTCGTCGCCGGTGCGGTAGAAGTCGAAGCAGGTGTGCCAGGTGGAGAATTGGAACAAGAGGATACCTCTGGAGTGGCGCGTCCACTCACCGTACCTGTCCTCGAAGGGTACGAGACGAGGGCGTTCGCACATCAAATAGTAATAGTAAGTGTACGGAAACTCTGAATCAAAAGCGACGAGGGAAGACTTATTCGGCATCCAGGAGTCTGGAGAAAGCACTTTACACTGCCAGTGGCCTTGGTTATCCTTCTGCAGTTGGCGGTCGAGACAGCACTTGTTGGCGCATTCCCCTTTCTGGCAGAGTGTTGTAAACCGCAGCACGAAGGGGCCTAGAGGCGGGGGGGCGGCATCCGCACAGTACATGGCCTCCCTGTATCCTCCTCCGGGTTTTTGCCTCGCGATGAGGTTTCGCCCAAGAAAGGTGACGGTGTTCTTTCGGAGGGGTTCATTGAGAAAAAGGCGCGGATTCAACAAGGAAGACGAGTTCACGGAAATGATATTCCTGTACAGAGACACGCTATTTCTTCTCAAATAGGCGCCCCTGATGTTCTCCAGGGGCAGACCGAGGGGCAGCCAGCGCCGCACCCACTCGCTGGGTACAGGGGAGATCTTTTTCCTGGATTTCGGATGTCTTCGGCCCAAAACGTTTCGCGGCCAGTTAGCGCGAACGCACGATTTTCCGTCAGCGGAAAGCATCTCGTGCGCTCCGCAGCACTTCCTGATGATCACGCCTTCGTCCACTTCGTTCGCGCCCGCGGTCACCGCCAGGAGCGCCAGCGTCAGCGCGAGAAATGCAGACGAACGCATCGTGGACGGGAGGCGCTGGAGGCGGAACGACTATCTCTGCGACCACGAGCAATAGATTGGTTGTCCACTAAGGTTCCCCTCGACGGAGAGAAGAGCGAAGACGGACAAGTGCTGGTGGTTGAGCAAACCTCTCCCTTGATATCACCTCGAGCCGCGGTGTCTTAGTTCTCTAAGGTCCCCCTCGCCAAAGAGAAGAGCGAAGATGAACGAGTTGCGTTGGTAGTTGCGCGGACCTCTTCCTTGAAAGAACCTCGAACAACGGAGTGTTTGTCCGCTAATAATGGTGTTCTCCTCACTAATGTTGCATATGCGAACTTGATGGGTAATTTTGATTACTGTAATACTCACTTGCATTGAAAAGGATAGAAATCGAAGATTAAGAAGACGATAAATGGAAGGGCAGTTGTGAATGTTGCGGACACAGGGCGAAGTGCGTCCGCTTGCGAAGCGACCGGTTCCCTTGATACTGAGAGACGCAGTCTCCTTCGGGGGCTATGAGCAAATGTTTGTGTCTCTTCCTCCGGATACCGCATATGTCGTGCGTGTTCTCGGCTGAGACTTGAGGATGTGGTCTTGTGGGGAAAAAACATGCGCTTATTGAGCACTGCCGGGATGGAACAAGACACTCTGGGCAGCTTATTTGCTTTTTGGTTGTTTTTTTATTTCTTATTTACTAATGAAACCCATGCAAACGCCCCTTTCTGCTGTTAATGGCAATACGTGTAGCAGGTGTTCTACTTTCGATTCCCTCTCGATTCGATGATAAGTGATCGTAGCTACAGTACATACAAAATCCCCCAGAGGGCAGTTGAGTACGCCGGGTTTTGCCTCGCAATGTGCGGTGTATGGTCGGCCGAAAAATCCGAACGTCTGATTCTCCGTGCCGGAGACGCTGTCCGGGCCATTATTACCTCGACAACACAACGCAAAACTGACGACACTGTGAAGCTGAATCGTTGAAACTAATAGTACGCATTATGAGAGAAGTTGTAAATAAAAAGCAGGTTTGACCAAAAATGTTGATCCAGTGTCAGCAACTGTGTCGCAGGGGTGGTTCTCTCCCGACAGACAAGACTAAATAGAATTTGTACGAATAAAAGTGTTCAAGATTTCCAAATTTTCTATAACACAAATTTTGCCACTCTTTTCTCGCACTGTAGGACATGGAAACTTACTTCTAAAACAAATTAAATAAAATATCTTTAAATTCTAATACGTGATCCGTGAGGACAGGATTTTAATGAAATGACATTTTTTATATTCACTTTAGAACAATGTTTTGTATTATGGAAATTAGTTTTGTGGTTTGACAAAAGAAAATACCCATTTTTAATTGCCTTTTTCCCTTTTTGATTTTCGATGGCGACTAATAAGTCATTTTTTCTTTTCTCTTTCACCACTTTCACTAATTTCTTCGGTTAATATCATTTTAATTATTCTGTCTTCAAATAATATTTACGAGAAGCAAAAAAAGTTTTCTATTGAATTCCTGAGTAACTTACTTGACTTCTTCAATCCTAAAGATTGCAAGCTAAGTTCACTTGAACGAAATTAAGAATGATTGCATCAGTAATGTATCTAACAGTTTGGGTTGCTCATCTGAGCTGGTTTTGATGAAATGTTTTACGTCATTTTTATTTGTTAGAGGCATTTTGTTAGAGGCGGCGGCGATGGTGTGACGGTTAGCGTACCGGACTGTTATACCCAAACTCGCGGGTTCAAACCCGATCGAAGCCGTGGATTTTTAGGGCGACAAAATCCTTCGTACGCCTTCCTTCGGAGGGGAAGTAAAGCCGGCTGTCCCATGTTAGTAGATTTACTTGCATGTAAAAGATCCTCAAGCCTAAATGACGTCTCTGAGCTAAATTCAAAATCGCCTGTTTCTCGCCCAAGAAATACCTCCTTTCTCTGCCAGTTGGTGAAAAGAGCGTAGCGAAATTTGCGTGGTCAGACGGAAGAGCGGGCCTTATGGCCCGTATCTCGCCACGTAAAATAAGGCAAATTCAATTCAATTCAATTTTTAAAACGGTACGGTAATATGTACTGTACATTTTTCGAATGATCCGAACATTTGGGAATCCGAACAGACCACACCCGCAATTAGTTGGGACGACCGGTGTTTTGTTGTGTTTCAAGTTTGCTTCTCACGGGAACCGCAGCATATGGTTTGCCAGTGAAGAGGGGGTCCACGGGTGGTGGTCACGTGGTCGCGTTCTTTCGCAGATATACTTGCTGTTATTTCTTTGCCGGCGAGATGTCTAAATAGTGCTGTATGGAAGGCAAGTACATATTCCTTGGAATTGTTTGTGTAAAGGCTATATCCGAATAATAAAATGAGAAGTTCTCCCAACCTATATCGATAATCGCAATACTCATATGAAAGAGAATATAAAATGGCGAGGATCGAAAAAAAAATGCTTCCTAGTTGATCGGGGACTTAGTACATTATTAAATGTATTTATGTTGCTGGGAAACAGCAGGTCAAAGCTTGCGGTTGACAGTTTTAACGACGTTTTGCTTTGAAAGTCTTGTGAATAGCTGTTTTTGTTTTACTTTCTCGCTACCGTTAACGCAGTAGAGAGAAAGTTATATAATGCCGCAGAAAAGAGGGTGAATTTTCGGCCGGAGAACTCTTTATCACTGGGCCCCCCTTGTTTTTGTCGTCGTGTATTTCACTCTTCGACCAATTTGCATATGTTTGTCTGGTCTGACTTTCAGGTTTGCTGCTTGTAAAATGCTGAAGTAATGCATCATACTTCGTTGTTTTTACATCGCCGCGCTGAAAACAATAGTACCGTTTCCACCGCTGATTTGATTTAATTATTGTTTGTTTTGTGTATGTTGACCTTGCTAGCCAATTATTCCCTAAATTGGTTTTAAACAAAGTACATTGAAAACTCAAAAAACATATTGACTTATTGAGAGTTATCCAGAAAGAATCCCATTATTAAAAAACATTTTTTTACTTCATAATACAATAAATTTTAAATGAAAATGTTCCTCTAGACAACTTATGGAAAATATCATGAACATTATGGCAGATGTTGATGATTAATTTTTGGAAGAGATTTGAAATTTTGCGAAGATATAATTTTCTACCACAAGAACAGGAAGGAAGACAGTAATAATTTTTTTGTGGTAATTTGAAAATACAATTTTTAAGGGCACCATAGAAATTGGTTATTTCGAATAAATTATTTTCGCTTTCTGAAATTGTTAATTTGGAATACATTATTAAGTTTATTATTGGCTAGATTACACATCGTACATTTCTGATGCATTAATGTTCGTGAATAGACAGAAAACATGAAAATACTGAATTCAATGGAAGAAAGCACCTAGGTTTTTATCAAAAGAATATATCTATTTTTCGCGCGTCCGTATACTTTTTTAGTTTTTATTTATCAAGTGATAGGTGAATTGTTTCATATATGTTACCAGTACTGTGAGAAAGTTCGCAGTGTTGTTCAACCAATAGTTTTTATACAACACTAAAACTAGAAATTAGCACGCGTTAGTCAAACATTTCCAAAATAGTAACGCATCACTACAGGTTCGAAAGAAATATGCATCGATTAGTGAGTGAGAGTATTCCGCGTAGGTATAGTGAAAGGTATTGTCTGTAACCGTAGCTTCTAAAGTGAGGTTTAGGTATTTTCGCTGTTCACTTAGAATAACTGTCTTCTTTCTCTCGTAGAGTTGGCGAGGAGAGCTTTCGACCGCCGTTGCGCAGAGGGTAAGCGAGGGTGTGCGCTCTGCTCGCCAAGAGGCGCCCTGGTCGGTGCTCCTCTACACACCGTTGTGCTTCCTTCTGCCTGCTCCCGCTGACTTCTCTCTCTCTCTCTCTTTCACTCGCAGGGTTGGCAGGTGAGCTTTGGAGCGCCGTTGCGCAGAGGGTAAGCGAGCGTGTGCGCTCTGCTCGCCAGGAGGCGCCCTGGTCGGGGCTCCTCTACGCAACGTTGTGCTTCCTTCTGCCTACATCGCCTGCTGACTTCTCCACTCTCTTGTCTCTCCACGGCATCCTTATGACGAGGCCCAGGTAGCCCCCTTCAGGCGCGGCCAACCAAGTGACGACCGCCGCCCGGAAGAAGTCTGTGACGTAACCAGCTGCGCGATAAGCCAAGTTCAAGTCCTTTGCATAAAACTCATTGCTACTGTCATCGTAAACCGTTGTGGACCACATTATGACCTCAGTAAGCAGTTCAATACTTCCGGTCGAAAGAATCATTTTTATGTATATTTTAATTCTGCAACAAAACAAACGATATTAAATTTCTAAAATAATCTTACAGAGTAAAAGATTTATCTTGTCACGAGTTACGTTTTCAAGTCGATGGAAGGGCCACCTCTGTTTCTGCCCTTTCGTGTCTGTCCATTGCCCGTCGCAGTGTATGTCGTGGGAGGGTTGTTTCCCTCTGTGTGTTTTTGACCCAGTGTGATCTGGTCCTCCTCTCGGCGAAGAACAGAGTTGCCTCGCTTGAGGTACTGAACCTTCCTCAAGGTCAGCGCGAGGCATATCAAGTTACATACCACGAGGAAACCTACGGGGCCGTAATAGAACAGTGCAGTTCAAGATTTTAAAAAATATGTTGTAGATAGTAATTCGTCATCTAAAACATCAAATAATTAAAATTGATAACATTAAAATGTTTAAAGACGCTCTTTACTAATTTCGGAATCAATTACACATGGTTTAGCTTGTGCTACAAAAATATATATTTTCTTTCGTCGAATATTCATTGCATATACGAAAGCAATTAAGCCGAAATAGAGCAAACAAGGCTCGCGATTGTGAGGTGAAAGATTAGAGAACGTTTATGACCAATTTAATTTGACTTAATGTGATCAAGAGCTTGCTCATTGTTTACAATAAGACAATATCAATTGCACAAAAAATACTTTTCTCATTGAATAACAATAATAAGTTGCTAACAAACATACATAGGTTTTTATTCGAAAAATACAGAAAAAAAGAGTTGTGCCTAGGACATAAAACTTGTTTTCTTAAGTCTTGTTTCTACCGAGGAATCAACGAAAATGGCAAGTTTTGGACTTCACATACCCTGGTTGACACTATGAGTTCGAAAACGCCGGAGTATATGCCGGACATTTTGGGTTAGATGTTAAAACTCTTTAAATTAATAATTATAAGATATAAAACTAAAATATAAATAATTAATTAAATAAATAAAATTAAAATAAATTAAAATATTAAACTATTAAAACATAAATGTACCGTAAAATTAACTACTCCCAAACTATTTTTAAAATAGAGTGTACGAAATGAATAAAGATCTAGTATTCCAAAATCTGTTGCATTATCTAAGAATAGTTAATCATCACATAAAGAGTAATCGACATATGAATGTTAAAAGAGACTCTGAAAGTAACAAGAAAAAGGACATTAAAGAATTAATTTTATATAATAAATTTCTAAGAAATGTAAAAATATAAATGAAATTCAATAAATTTAAAGGGATTAAAAATTGAAAACTAAC
Organism: Gryllus longicercus; assembly: GCA_038098605.1. NCBI lineage: Eukaryota > Metazoa > Arthropoda > Insecta > Orthoptera > Gryllidae > Gryllus > Gryllus longicercus. The sequence goes on from JAZDUA010000215.1 coordinate 631,368, forward strand.
CAAACATTTAAACATTGTGTAGCACACAACTCGAGATCTCTGGATTCGAAGATATATTTTCTTTTGTATCTTGTGTACCCCTGTTTATATTTACCTTCGACTAAAGACTCGTAAGCATATTCGAAATAGCACACTCTCGATTCCGCCAACGATGGATTGTACCAGCGAATATCTGCCATTCTCTCTACATCATGAGCGTTTAAATAGGAGAACGATGTCGTAAGCACTGCAGGCAACCCCCAAGCGAAGCCTGAAAGAGTGAGGTATCTCGCTCTGCTCTCTTTCTTCGGGCGTGTCACCTGCAATCTAAAGAAGATATAAAATAAAGAAAAACATTAACATCTTCAGGCAACCCCCAAGCCAAGGTTGGAAGCACAAGGAATGTCGTTTAGCTCGCATTATTTAGGCTTGTCACCTTAATCTTGGCGAGAAAGGGAAATGAAACTAGTGGATCTAGAACAGCACATAAGGTTTCTCTTTTTTTCAAAATTTGTCATTTTCGAAAATTTTGGGTGTTGTAAGGATATGAGAAGTGTTCCATTTGTTTAAACGTTCTTTTTCTATTGGTGAAAAAATCTGAAGAAAAAATTTAGACCGGTTTTTCAGAAAATGTTCTTTTTATTTATACGCCTAGCATTCATATCTAGCAGAAAATTCGCGTAATCTATTCGTTTTTACTTTCTCGTATACATACGTATATACGTAGTAGCATTAAGAACGTAGTATAGAGAAAGTGAAGTAAAGTTTCGTAAAATGGATTTCGATATTGCAACGGAAGCACACGTTTTGAGGTCCCCTGATTGGGGAATCATTTTTAAACGTGCTTCCGTCTGCTTGTCCATCCGTCTGTCTGTTTGTCCTTCCGCTCGGCTGACTGGTCCTCCATGAACACGACCAATGCCCATGCCATATGTAGGATTTTTTCTAAAATAAATATTTCGAGTTCGATCTGGCTCGACTCGAAGCGTGGGGGTTTTGAAAACCTTAAAATTTAAGAGTACTTTAGAAGAAGCCCCTTGGACCTTTTCAAACATTTCTCAAAAGTGGCACCAAATGTTTTGATCAAACTTTGGCCTCGGATGACGTAAAGGATGCTTAAGAGAATGGTGCATGTTTCATGTTTGTTTAAATCCTAGATTTTATGAAAATTGCAAAAAAATGCATTGTTTATGGCGTCTTCGTACTATAAAATTGAAGAAAGAGATTTTTTCTAAATAAAACCTGTTTTTTGAAAGTGGATCTTTCACGTTCAACTTGTCGAAAATATGAATAGTTTTCGTGTAATTTGGTGCTAAGTACAGGCAATTTTTAAAAACAGTTAACATTCTTTCTCAAAAACTGCAGTAAGTTTTGCCTTTAAATCTTTTCTACAGATAGAAGAAGGGATGATTAAAACAGTGGCGTTGGTCTAGTTTTCGTTGAATTCGATAAATGATTAAAATTTGCAAATTTAGAAATACTGCGAGAAAGTATGTGCTGTTGGAGCGTCACTAGTTTATATTTAAAATTAATTTTAAGTTAAATTTGTTATATACAGCGAATTAACTAGTATGTACACCATTTTTAGACTTCACGGTGTAGAAAACAAATTTTGCACAATGGGCGACCTACTCCTGTGTTGACAGTGCCTCAAAATCCAATCCTTCGTGGAATGTTTTACGCAAATGACACATGGTGAAGTTAAAGCTTAGGTCTGTAGTTGAGCATGTCTTTTATTGGCAATTAGGGAGAGTACTTGTAATAGAGATGGATATTTTGTTATGAAAAATGTACCATAACTAACAACAAAAGATTACATATGTAAGTCAGTAAACGTCTCGAAAAGCATTTTTAGAATCCGAATACATCTTCAAATAACGTCTGCGCTTTCTTCATGGAAAACTTGTTTGTGATGTAATGATATCAGTGAGATAATTGCATTGATTAAATTGAATAAAATTACAAAAAAGTGGGTTGAGGCGGGGTATGGCACCCGTGCTCTCTTCCCGGGCTATTGAGTGATCTGTGTGTTTACCCTGATCATTTGTTCACGAACCGCCCCTAGTTCCTGTATCGTAAATTCCTCTAACACGTGAAGTTATGTTACTCGCATGTTCTGCGAGTCCCTGATTCCGAAAAATCGTCTGTCTGACCGTTCGTTCATCAGGCTGGGTATTTTCAACGCTAGCGCGTATACCGTCCACCCGATTTTATCTAAAATTGATATTCCCCAATCGATTTTAATGAACTCGAGATTCTCTGAGTTTGAAATAAATATTTTAAATTTTCGGGTTCTTTTATATGAAGCCTCAGTATTTTCAAAGTTTTCCCAAAAATACCTCCATATTTTTTCTCACAACTACAATATGGAAAATAGAGATTTTTTCTTTAATGAAATCTGTTCTTTACAGATCGATTATAAAATAAGGACATGTAAAATTTTTCGAAAATATGAGTAGTTATTCCGTAATTTTGTAAAAATGGAGGCAATTTTAATTTTTTTAAATATTCTCAAAAAGAGGCTCAGAATTGTTTCTTGAACTCTTCCCCTCGTATAAACGACAGTAAAAGACGGTAAAAGCAGTGGCACTAGTCTCATTTCCGGTGAACTCTATATTTTCGAAATATGCCAAATTTAAAGATTTAAAAATTGAACATAGAAATTTTGCTTTAGGCAAAACCTGTTCTAAAATAATCAGCTCTAAAAAAAAGGTATGTGCATTTTTGTTATAGAAACGGGTAGTTTTGGCGCGATTTGTGCTTGAAATTTATACAATTTATAAAAAGTAACATTTTCTCAAAAACTTCGTCAACTTTGACGGGCAGAACAAGGGGAAAGCTTAAAAGCGCAATGAATGGCGCGAGTTTAATTTTCTTGGGAGTTTGGATTTCCGAAAATTGCAAATTTAGAAATAATGCGAGAAAGATTGTTTTGTGCAAGCATCAGTTAGAAAACGACTCAAAACTTTCCAATGAAAATTCTCATATAAAAAAACATGACCAAATCTTTTCAAAACCAGCTTCTCTACTTTTATAAGCGTGTACGTAAACAACGCTAATTTTACAAGGGAATTCAATTCAATATTTCGGCAAAAAATGAGTAATAATATAAGCTATTGTTAAACTTACAATTTTTAGAAGACATATATTGCAATAATTCATTTTATTAATTGCATAAATTGAAATGAATTCGTCATTACATACTGGAATTTTTATAAGGGGTGACTTAGAAACATCAACAGAAAATTTCTGTTGCGGATTAGGGAAGCTAAGTAAAGGATGTAAGAGGCTTGAAGTGCAGAAATAGTGGTTGTGCATCATCACATGCTTATTCGAATCGTAATGATTACGCAATATTATAGCAAAACTCGAAGAAATTCCAAAAGTTTTTCAAAATAGCAATTTTTACTTACATTAGAATTCAAATTCGAGTGCTTATATTGAATATGCTATCTCCACACGTTCCTTAGAAGTAAGTCAACCTTTTAGACTCTTAAGAAACGAAGTTGAATACTCGCATTTGCAACTTTGGGAAATGCAGAGACTTTATTTGATATTATATCAAGTGTCAATTTCATTGAACATATATAACGGTTTTTATAAAATTACTTTGCTCTATCCGGAAATAAAATTAAGGCCATTTTTGAAGAATTGAAAAAAGTGAAGCCTCAATTTTATGCCTCAGTTATCAACATCATCCAAAGTCAAAACATCTATTCTGCTTTTGTAGGGCCTCGATTTGACCAGATAGATTGGATATCAATTGTGAAGAAAACCCATTGAACAATTTATGTATATATTTATTGTCAAAGGAAGGATGGACAGGCAATAAGTCGTTTGGCCGTAAACCACTGTTTCGGTATCAAGAACCCACAAAGTGGGGATTATGACTGCACAATATATTAGAGGAAGTAATTAACCTCATATAGAAGCAAGAATTATCCTCTTTCCAGTACCGACGACCCGCAACACGCGTACTTCCAAACAAATCGCCACTTGTTGCTGCAGAAAACAACAGACACAGACAGTGGGAGAGAGGATTCGCGTCCTAAATTGAGAGTCCTTCGCCAAAAGAGATGAAGAAGGAAACCCACACCTTCCTGCCCGGGTGCCAAATACCAGGATGTGGCCAAGTGACGAATCCAAAAAAAAATATTGGCACCAACAAAAGCAAGGCAAACATGCAGTCCAAAATATACAACTGGAAGGAGAAGAAAAGGAGAGGAACATAAGTAAGAAAGAAGGAAGACAATAGATATTTCGCCACCCCTATGTCTTGTATTCAATATGTTTTGAAATAGCGATATAAAATTAAATATAGAGGTGTTGGAACATCACATACCTTCTGGAAATACCTTAAAGATATACGTAGTATATTAATATGGCAAATTTTTGCACTGTAAACACATCAACCATCACTTGAAAAAGTCCAAACAAACCACCTCGATTACATTTTCAATTATTTCACTAGTCAGCATTAGCCATTCCTTACTTTAGAAACGCAACAAGCATGATTATATCTCGACTATTTCAATTTTTGTAACTCATTACAGAGTCATACAAGGATAATTTACATATAAGTTAAACATCTGGAACTGAAGGCCATGCAATATATCGTCTTCTGCATGCAAAAATATAAAGTTAAAACTCCATTGCCTATAATCATTTAAAATTATATCTGGAACACAATCGAAATTTCTGTACGAAATTTATTATTTTAAAGCACATACATCATCACTAACTCATTTCAGCATCGTTTCACTGACGGTGGTGTGTGAAATATATTTCAACTCTGAAGTTCGGTGTAAGTACGGTGTCATTACATAAGATCTACATTTTTCATAAGATCTACAAATTTCATGGTTTCAGGAATGGTTTGTCATGCGAAAGTCAGCTAGTCTCACTTCTGTAGGACCTAGCAGACGTAGTTGATGAAGGGAAAAGGGTCGACTAGGTAGTATAGATTTTTCCAAAGCTTTTGATGTTGTTCCACACGATCGTCTTATAAAGAAATTCATAGATTCGGGTATAGACACTAGAGTGGAAGCGTGAATAAACGAAGTACTTCGGAGCAGAATACAGAAGGTCCTATTAGGAAGTTGCTTATCAACCTTGAGAAACGTCACGTCAGGAACTCCACAAGGAAGTGTCATCGAACTACTCGTCTTTCTTGCCTTCGTGAATGAATTGCCGACCAATTTAGCTTCAAATCTACGACTCTTTGGAGATTACGGCGTAATTTATAGGGTTATCAACTATGAGAAGGGCGGAGATATTTTGCAGCAAGACTTAGACAAATTACACATCTGGGCCAAAACAAACGGCATGGAAATAAACAGTTGAAAGAGCAGGTCCAGCGCGATACCATCGCGTACAAATTGAACAATAATGTTTTACCTCGAGTGACGTGTTGCAAATGTTTAGGAATAGAGCGGGGCAGTAAATGGAGCTGAGAAAATCAAGTCAATTTCGTCGCAGGATAAGCCTGGAAATCTTTACATTTTGTTATTCGGATCTGAAAAAAGAATACAGTGAGAGGCAAAGAACTAGCTATGTCATTAGTGCAACCCATATTAGAACATGGCGCGGTATGTTGGGACCCATACAGAATTTTGCAGCAAAGGAATCTAGAAAAACTCTAGCGTAGAGCATCAAAATTTACTTTCAGGGGTACCAAGAATAAAGGGGTATGAGAATCACTCGAAAGGAGGAGATTAAAGTCACGTCTTAATGCTATGCATAAAGCGTACACAGACCTTCGAGCGTGGAAAGAAATTCAAAGACGATTAGCGAAACCGAAATATTTCGGCAGAGGGATCACGTGCACAATATTCAGAGAAGAATTCAGAAAACGGACGTTGGGAAATATTCATTCGCGAATCGAACTGTTAGAGACTGGAACAGTTTCCCTGTGACGATTTAAATCCCTTTCCTCAAAGAATGAGCAAATTTAAAAATAATTCAGTTTCCTGAATGTTGATGTTTATATTACAAATATCTTTAATATTATTCAATGTGAGTAACTATGTCTACTACGTAATTAACTTCGGAGGGGGTGAAGTCAATGCTTACAGGTTGCCAGGGTGACAAATAAACTAGAGCGGGAAAAACGAACATACCAGAAAGGGGAAGCAAACGCCCTTGGAATATAAAGACGGTGTGTGTGGCAGGCATAGTAAGGTATAAATCGTGGGTTTGGTCTCTGTTTACTGCTGACCAACCAGCCGACTACCAGCCTTTGGTACGTTGCGGTTTTCATTAGATTGGACGCGTGGGCGTAGTAGTGCAATAGTCAGTTAACCCGGGTGTGCCCGCAATAGACAGACTCCGCCAGTGACTGCAACGTATCTCTCAGATATAACTGCAACCTTTTTGTGAATGCGAATGATCCGAATCTCTATTTACTCAAGTACGTATTTTGTTTAGTTTGTACGCGTCCCCCATTGCAATTGTTGATGTATCCTACACTGCACAAATTATTTTGGCACATAAACAAACATGTATTTTATATTTTGCACAAAAAAATGTTCAGAAAGTCTCCGTCGTTTTTCCATTTTGCAGGGTTTGCATTTTTTCCTTTCCCTACAGACGTCTCGTGCACATCTTTCTCACTAGGAAGAAATTGTGACAGTCGATCCTAGACGAGACAAATGATTAAATTTTCTGAAAATGCACTTGTCATAGACACGGCTGATAAGAATGTCATGATAGTGCCGCTTAGGAGGCATTCCACGACAAACGGCACAAAAAAGCTTCAATTGTCCTTCATACTTTTAATTATTTTCTATTTTTTCTATTTATTATATGGTTCAAATAAGTTAACATTTGTATTTTATTTTTTTCCAACTATATTATTTTGGGTGATATTGCCTAATGAAATTTGCTAACTGACGTGCATTTTTGACTCGCACGAGTAAGTTAAAAGTATCACATATTCGAATACACTGATTATAAAAACTTCTTTCCAATTCTATTCAAAATTTAAAAACATGTTGAATTTTTTAGATTTTGCAAAATATTTCATTTTCTAAATTTTGGTTTTTTAAGTTAAATTTTGAAAATTAAAAATTTGTATTAACTCGTTGATTTAAAAATATTTAAAATATATTCACAAATGCAATAGGTATAGATGCTGATATTGCCAGAAAAAAATGAAATGAGATCTCTAACTTTAAAAACTCTCTCTAACTTCAAAAAATATTAATTTTTTACGATCCAGTGTGTAGTAGATTGCTCCAATAGGCGTTCTTCTGACCGGCGGTTTCTTTGTAAGAAGCAATAATTTAAGTACTTCTTGAGGCGGTGAGGAGGTATATATCCTCTGGTGGTTCAACTTCACGATTATATTTGGTTATTTAATGACGATTCTTGACTCCCTTTTTGACTGCCAGTTTGAAATTTTCTGGTCCCTCGCAACTCACTTCAAATATATGCACTCGCTTACCTTAGAATTCCTGAACGTTCGTCACAATGCACAATAATCCCTTACCGAATTTACTTTTAGGTCTGGACAAAATTCCATTTTCTTCACCCAACTTTCAAAAAGGTATGCCCAATTTTCAAAAATTGTAAAAGCTTGATTTCGAACCTCATGTCATATGTTGAGTGATAAAAATAGATAATATCTTTGGTTTTCAATAGACATTAAAGGATCTTTAATGTAAAAAAATATCTTCGATAGCACTTTCAACTTTCTAAAATTTCTCTTGGGGATACGGTTTTTTATTGCAATTTTCTTTTGTTGATGTGAGTTTCGTCTATTGTAACTAGACTCATTTTATATTCTCTACATTTATTTCGCTGACACGACGAACTTTCTCAAGAGCTTAAATTGTCATTACCTTGATTTCCACTGTTTTCACTTTGTTCACTGGTCGTTCTGCTTCTTCCGTGCAACGAGAGCTACTGATCTCGACGCACTCTTCACAGTCATAAAACCATTTTGCAAGACGACTCACTTTTTCCAACATGAATCACAAAATCGCAAATCTAATGACTCCTCTAAATGAATTTTTAAAACATTTAGGAAAAAATTCCATCTTTATTATTGTAGTATAGAGAAGATGCAAAACCATTGTGATGTTTGTCCAATTTTCGAAAATTCAGAGCGTGCAGTTAATATGCAACACAAGCCTTTTTATTAATGATCGCTTACTATATCAGAGATAACATTTAAAAAAAATGGGACAGTTTTGGGGAAAATCTTTAAAATGTTGAGGCCTAACGTAAATACTCCCAAAAATCAAAACATTTGTTTCAAATTCAAGCGGCCGTAACATGAGTTAGGGCGATCAAGGAATATCTATTTTTGCGAAAATTCTGTGCTCACAAAATAACGGACGGACGGCCGTTGGCGTAATCAAATTTTGGATATCAAGCACCCACAAAATATGGATTATGAATGACATTTCAACGTGTTAGATGTAGCAACTTACTTCTCGTTGGAAGATTCATCCCCTTTTTGTTCCAAGTGCCCGGAAATAAGAGTTTTTCCGCCGAAAAATTGCAATTTTCATGCATCAGTATCGGTACACAGTTTGCAAGAGACAACATTAATGAACAGCGAGTAAAAGTCCAAGAGAGCAAATGCAGAAAAGATTGGAGGGAGTATATTGCTTGTCAATGTGACTAATGTAATGCAAGAACCAAATCCGAACATCAGTCTCTCTAAAGGTAAGAATCTCAGAAAGGAATGTTCTTGAAAACCCTCTGGTTGTGTAGAAAAAAAGAATTTTCAGGGTTGGATTTAATGAATGATTGTTTCACATCTGTATGGCCACGAAATTTCATCGATGCAAAAAAGGACACTGTGCAAACTGTGAATTTCATACGCATGAGGATAGAACGCGAGCTGCTTTAAAAGCGTGCAAAAGGATCGAGCTGTTTTGAGAGGGAACCGTTTTGAGGGGGAGCCGTTTTGATAGGGAGCCGTTTTGATAGGGAGCCATTTAGAGAGTGTGGTGTTTTGAGAGTGAGTGGGTTAAGAGCGAGCATTATACAAATAAACACATATTGTGTACTACATAAGTTTTTGCTTTGTGCAGTATTTCTTCAAATAACCTTTATCTCTGTGAAATGTTACATTGTCCATGCGTGCAATGTCCTTAAAAAGGAGTAAAACGTTTTCATGTATTAATATATAATATTTTAATTTCTCCAATAAGTACTAACTGTTCTCCTTTTTTTAACGTTATCTTAGGGAAAATATAATTCGCATATGGTAGACCCATGACGAACAGAAAACGTATTCTTAAACGATGAAGACCAATATATTTTAGTTCACAGACTCCCGCATGCGCTGCCGCAGCGCTGAGATAGTTTGAAACGGTTGCAAGCAAGACACCTCTGGCCCAGTATTACGCATACTACTATTACTTGTTTACTGTTGCAATCTCTTTGTTCTTGGCAGCGAGTTTCCGCTTTCCTTTAAAATTTCCTTGACACGTCATGCTACTAACAGACCACAGGGCAGAATTTATAATGCTTTTTATGCAAAATTACAAATATGCATTGTGACTCTCCATCAGATAATTTTATCTTACCAAGATCCGACACAAAAGAAACATTGCACAATCGTCTTCCATACTACTACGAATGCGAGAAAGTAACAGTAAAAGTTTCATTGAGAAATAGTTGTTAATAAAAACTATTTTTCGATAAAACTATCGGAACAATAAATGTATGTAACATTAATTACTTGTCTCTTCATTGGATAGTAGGATTTGGGGGAAATTTGCACTCGTATATCAATATCATTGGCAATTGTAAATTATTAGGAAGTTCATATGAGGGAGGGGAATTGTATGAACATTAGGAAAGGATTTGAACAAATGTTTTATGTTCCAGTTACATTGTATCTGAGCTTCATTTTTATTCTTATTGTTTCTACGAAATTTTATTTCTGGATTTAAGTAGACGCGTCAGCCCGAGTCACTAGTTCCGCCCGCGACCACAAGATCCTGTTTGCGCCATCGACGGTGGCCAGCGAGTTCAGAAATATGTTCGGAAAACTGATATCCGAAACGGAAGAGCTATTGTATCCACAGGCGTGATCTCAGTCTAAAACAAGAGGGGGCCAACTACATTTTTAGACCTCTTTGCCACTGAAGGTTTTAGTTACATACGACATATTAACTAGTAAATTAATAAAACTTGCTAAAGTTATAATGAAATTATAATGGTAATACATGATATGATATCGAACAGAGAGGTTCACGGGGTAAAATGAAAGAGCAGGTTTGCAAGGTGCTAAATTGTGAAGGGTTGAGGAAAAAGAGATAGGGATAGAAGTGGATGGGCGGAGGAATAATTGAAGGGGAGGACGAGATGATGAAAGGAGAATGTAGAATGAGGTAGAGAGGAGAACATGGAGGGATGACTGTTAAGAAAAATCAAAGCATGAGGAAAAGAGGAATTACGAAATTAAATGTGGATATATGGGGGGGTGGAGTAGGAATCGATATTCTGAAGAAAATAATGAATAAGGTATGAAGAAGGGAGGGATTCCCGGAAGAAAGGCAACAATCCCAATATAGAAGAATGGCAAAGAAGACTGCCCAGACTGTCATGTAGTAGAGCCCTAATATGTTAGAAAGGGGGTGGCGGGAAATAATGTTTATGCTGTGATTTTCAAATAGAGTTTGGAAACCGAAATAGGAAGATTGGGATTGTTTAAACAAAATCAAACAAATCCTAGGAAAGGAAGGGGACTAAGAAATAACGAATGATAGAAAACATGCATGTGCCTTAAATCTTTATCACGATAGAGTGATTAAAAAGGATGAAGGGGATGTTTTACTTGGATTTGTATATTTTAATACTGCTTTGAAGAGGTAGATAGAGGTAAATTAAGGGAGATAATGAGCAAAAAGGGAATTAGTAAAGTTCTGCAAGAATCTGCGGAAGAAACTTGCTTAGAAAAAAGATGTAGGCCGAAGGAATGAAACAATGACCGTAGGGTTTTTGGGACGTAAAAGAGTGAGAGTTAAATTGTCATCTGAGACCGACTTTGTTTAATACATTTTTTTTAGCGGAGTTGGTGAAGTAGTCGGAAAGAGGACTGGAAGGAGTCGTTTTTGGAAAGGATACGTCATGGTCAATAATATATGCAGGCGATGTACTGGTTAAGACCAGAGGCAAAAAGGAAATGAAGTGTTTGTTAGCAAGATTAGAGATTTTTTTTTGGCAGAGAGAAGAATGATATTAAGTCAGTGGAGAAGTTTGGGGGTTAGTCGCCAGGGCCGGAGAAACATTTCGCCGCTCGCTTATTTAGGTATTTTATTATACTCGGTAAATTAAAGATCACTGATATAAAAAATAAGCTTTGCTAAAGATCGTTTCGGTCGCTTAGCGATCATCTTCAGTGCTAAAATTAAAATTACAGAAATAAAATTACATTAATTCATAAATTCAAAAAATGAAGTATAAGTTATTAAAAAATGTTATATACAAAATGTTGATATTGTTTGCCAGATGCGTCATTAAACTGGGTCGTACATACATACCATTCCGGCAGCTTCCGGCCCGAAAACTAAGTTGTGCGGTTTTTAGAGAGCGTGTCTTGATTAAGAAAGGGTGTCGGTCGGAAGCGGCTGGGGGCGGGAAGAGGGGTGGGGTCCGGACGCGGGGGTGCTGGTAGAGGCGTGAGGAGGGTGAGTACAGTTGTGGGTGTACTTTGTGCTAATTTTTGTAGATGTGACGAGATTGCAGATATTTGTTGGTTAAGACAAGTAATGTTCTGATTTTTGAGGTTGTTGCATATATGTAAGGTTTCTAATTTTATTCTGTTCCAGTACCTGTTTTCAATTTCTAGACTACGGAACTTGATGTGTTGATCGAATGTGTGTTTGTATAAAATCAAGTGATCCGCGAAGTGAGAGACTGTGGTAGGATTGTTTTTCCATGCTTGTTCGTATTGTTTGATTCTCTGTGTGAACGTTTGGTCTGAACGAACGTTCGATTGTGAGGTACGTGGCTGTAGTGTTCTTGTCAGTTGGTGTGAGGGTGGTGTGTTTGTGGATATTGAATGTGTTGGTTTTTTAATTTTTAAATTCTCAATGATAATAGTCGTATTCATGGAAGGCTGTGTGTTTGTGTGTGGGGGTGTTGTGAAGTGTTGTGTATGATTGTGTCCGTGTGGATGGGTTTTCTGAATATGTTGAATTCATGATAGTCCTGTGCTAGCGTGATGGCGAGATCAAGGTCGTTTAAATATTTAAGTTCGTTTTGTATTTCAATGGTGAATTTTATGGTGGGGTGTAGGGAGTTGATGTATTGTGTAAAAAATCAATTTGCCTGGTGGTACCTGCTCGTAGTGCCAACAAGTTGTCTACGTATCTGTGCCAATAAAGGAGATTTTTTAGAAGTGTTTAGAAGCATGCAACGTATTTTCCTAGTTGTCCATATTTATGTCTCAGCGGGAAGATACGAGACATCGCATGGCCCATGAGCTGTTACAAAACGCTGACGTCACGATAATGGAATGTTCATCATACTTTTCCTGATTAATAATTAAAATATTAAAACTATTAGTATTGATATTGTAAGAGTCCCCCGTCTTAAAATTGTCAGAGTCATTTAGTATGTTTTATTATTACGAAATGTAGTACTAGTACATAGTCATCGGGGTAGGCAGTGCCTACCCCAAGAAACCGCCACTGGAAAATAGTAATTTCAAATATGCTATAAGATTCATCTTCGGCTAAAATACTCATCGTATACATTTGATATTCTTATGTTCGTAATTAAACTGAAAACATTATTATACTCAATTAAGTGGAAGAAGGCAATTTTTATCTAAACTTCTGAATGAAAAATGCAAGCTATTTTTCGCGCATTGTTGTGTTTTTAAATATTTTCTTTGTGAGGTATTTGAAATAACAGAAATTGTAATGTAAGGCAGAATATTTAATAAACGTATTACCAGTATTGTGAAAGTATTTGTGCTGTTGTAGTACTACTACCTTTTACTTTCCCGTATATGTACGTAGTATATATGTAGTAATATACGTAGTGTAGGGAAAGTTCTGTAACGCTGTGGAAAATCCATTTCTCGTTTTCAACGGAAATACACGTTTTTGGGGTTCACTGATACCGAATTTTCCCCCTCAAAACGTACGTCCCTCTGTCTATCTGTCCGTTCGCCTGTCTATGTGTCTAGTGTTTGTGGACAATAGCGTCTTAACCATGCGTTGGAGTTCTCCAAATTGAAGAAGCCCCTATTCATTTGGCTTGAGTCGAACTTTTCGATTCCCTTCGTGTCTCTCATGTCGTTAATATTTACAATTATGGCATTTATTTCACATTATCTTTATGAGTACATATGCTGTAAATAATGTTATATAAGCTTCTCGAAAGCTCAACAATTTTCTGTTAAAACGAGCTCAAAATTCCGCATTCTCTGAAACGCTCAAACGCCATTTCCTCAATAAAGCTTCCAATTTCTTTCTTCAAACCTTTCGAAATAATTTAATTTATGTTCCGGTAGCGCTGTAGCTGAGCTACATTTTTATTCTTATTGTTTCTATGATATTTAATTTCTGGATTTACGTAGACGCGTCAACCCGACAAGACGCGTCACTAGTTCCGCCCGCGACCACAAGATCCTGTTTGCGCCATCGACGGTGGCGAGCGAGTTCAGAAATATGTTCAGGAAAATGGTATCCGAAACGGAAGAGCTATTGTATCCACAGGCGTGCTCAGTCTAAAAAAAGAGCGGGCCAACTACATTTTTAGACCTCTTTGCCACTGAAGGTTTTAGTTACATACGACATATTAACTAGTAAATTAATAAAACTTGCTACAGTTATAATGAAATTATAATGGTAATACATGATATGATATCGAAGAGGGAGGTTCACGGGGTAAAATGAAAGAGCAGGTTTGGAAGGTGCTAAATTGTGAAGGTTTGAGGAAAAAGAGATAGGGATAGAAGTGGATGGGCGGAGGAAAAATTGAAGGGGAGGACGAGATGATGAAAGGAGAATGTAGAATGAGGCAGAGAGGAGAACATGGAGGGATGTCTGTTAAGAAAAATCAAAGCATGAGGAAAAGAGGAATTACGAAATTAAATGTGGATGTATGGGGGTGGAGTAGGAATTGATATTCTGAAGAAAATAATGAATAAAGTATGAAGAAGGGAGGGATTCCCGGAAGAAAGGCAACAATCCCAATATAGATGAACGGCAAAGAAGACTGCCCAGACTGTCATGTAGTAGAGCCCTAATGTGTTAGGAAGGGGGTGGCTGGAAATAATGTTTATGCTGAGATTTTCAAATAGTGTTTGGAAACGGAAATAGTAAGATTGGGATTGTTTAAAGAAAATCAAACAAATTCTAGGAAAGGAAGGGGAGTAAGAAATAACGAATGATAGAAAACATGCATGTGCCTTAAATCTTTATCACGATAGAGTGATTAAAAAGAATGAAGGGGATGTTTTACTTGGATTTGTATATTTTAATACTGCTTTGAAGAGGTAGATGGAGGTAAATTATGGGAGATAATGAGCAAAAAAGGAATTAGTAAAGTTCTGCAGGAATCTGCGGAAAAACATGCGTAGAAAAAAGATGAAGGCTTAAAGAAGGAAACAATGACCGTAGGGTCTTTGGGACGTAAATGGGAGAGAGTTAAATTGTCATCTGAGACCGACTTCGTTTAATACATTTTTTTTAGCGGAGTTGGTGAAGTTCTCGGATAGAGGACTGGAAGGAGTGGTTTTTGGAAAGGATACGTCATGGTCAATAATATATGCAGGCGATGTACCAGTTAAGACCAGAGGCAAAAGAGAAATGAAGTGTTTGTTAGCAAGATTAGAGAATTTTTTTGGCAGAGAGAAGAATGACATTAAGTCAGTGGAGTAGCTTGGGGGTTAGTCGCCAGGGCCGGAGAAACATTTCGCCGTTCCCTTATTTAGGTATTTTATTATACTCGGTAAATTAAAGATGTCTGATATAAAAAATATGCTTTGCTAAAGATCGTTTTGATCGCTTGGCAATCATCCTCAGAGCTAAAATTTAAATTACAGAAATATAATTACATTAATTCATGAATGCTAAAAATGAAGTATAAGTTATTAAAAAATGTTATATACAAAATGTTGATATTGTTTGCCAGATGCGTCAGTAAACTGGGTCGTACATACATACCATTCCGGCAGCTTCCGGCCCGAAAACTAAGTTCTGCGGTTTTTAGAGAGATCTCGTGAAATCTGGTTTTTAGAGAAATCTCGCGAGATCTCGTGAAATATCTTAAAATCTCGCGAGATCTCATAAAATCTCGCGATATCTCGCGAGATCTCGTTAAATCTGCCGAGATCTCGTGAAATCTCGCGAGATCTCGTGAAATCTCGTAAAATCTCGCGATATCTCGTGAAATATCGTAAAATCTCGCGTTATACCATGAAATCTCGCGAGTTCTCGTGAAATCTCGCGAGATCTCGTGAAATGTCGTAAAATCTCGTGAAATCTCGCGAGATTTCATGAAATCTTTGGGGGAAATAATTGTTTCAAAAATGCCTATATATCACCCCGAAATTCGGGGGAAACTGCTCATGTTTTTGGGAAAATGTATGTGATCTTATTTCAGAATCTATCTTTGAAGGGCACATTTCAACCAGGAATATAATATCTATCTTCAATAATGTTGTTGTTCGAAGGCGTCGAAAAAATCAACTTATACAATTTTCGAAAGATTAGGAATTTCCACGAAAATGAGACCTGCGCCATTCTTTTAAGCTTTATTTATGTTATCCGACAACGATTAATGCTAAAATTTGAAGGTATTTTTAAAGAAATTTCGGAAATATTTCTCATGTTTCTTGTAGAGTGCTCCCAAAATCAAAATATCAGTTTCAAACTTAGTGAGCTTCGAGTTCATTTAAGTCGATATAGGAGTTAATTTAAATCGAATGTTTTGGAGAAATTCGGCTGAACGGTTTAGGCCGAAGCGTGGAGCACAAACAGACAGATGGACTGACGTTTGGCCGTCGATCAATTTTTCAGTATGAGGGTCCCATGAAATACGAATTCTGACTACACAACGTGTTAGAGGAACAATTTACTAAATGTAGAAAAACGATATATCCCCTTTTTCGTTACTAGGCCTCAGCAATATGGGTTTTTTGTCGAAAGTTCATATGAGGGAGGGGAATTGTATGAACATTAGGTAAGGATTTGAACAAATGTTTTAATTTATGTTCCAGTTACACTGTAGCTGAGCTTCATTTTTATTCTTATTGTTTCTATGAAATTTTATTTCTGGATTTAAGTAGACGCGTCAGCCCGAGTCACTAGTTCCGCCCGCGACCACAAGATCCTGTTTGCGCCACCGACGGTGGCGAGCGAGTTCAAAAATATGTTCGGGAAACTGATATCCGAAACGGAAGAGCTATTGTATCCTCAGGCGTGCTCAGTCTAAAACAAGAGGGGGCCAACTACATTTTTAGACCTCTTTGCCACTGAAGGTTTTAGTTACATACGACATATTAACTAATAAATTAATAAAACTTGCTACAGTTATAATGAAATTATAATGGTAATACATGATATGATATCGAAGAGGGAGGTTCACGGGGTAAAATGAAAGAGCAGGTTTGGAAGGTGCTAAATTGTGAAGGGTTGAGGAAAAAGAGATAGGGATAGAAGTGGATGGGCGGAGGAATAATTGAAGGGGAGGACGACATGATGAAAGGAGAATGTAGAATGAGGCAGAGAGGAGAACATGGAGGGATGACTGTTAAGAAAAATCAAAGCATGAGGAAAAGAGGAATTACGAAATTAAATGTGGATGTATGGGGGTGGAGTAGGAATTGATATTCTGAAGAAAATAATGAATAAGGTATGAAAAAGGGAGGGATTCCTGGAAGAAAGGCAACAATCCCAATGTAGAAGAACGGCAAAGAAGACTGTCCAGACTGTCATGTAGTAGAGCCCCAATGTGTTAGGAAGGGGGTGGCGGGAAATAATGTTTATGCTGAGATTTTCAAATACAGTTTGGAAACGGAAATAGGAAGATTGGGATTGTTTAAAGAAAATCAAACAAATTCTAGGAAAGGAAGGGGAGTAAGAAATAACGAAGGATAGAAAACATGCTTGTCCCTTAAATCTTTATCACGATAAAGTGGTTAAAAAGGATGAAGGGGATGTTTTACTTCAATTTGTATATTTTAATACTGCTTTGAAGAGATAGATAGAGGTAAATTAAGGGAGATAATGAGCAAAAAAGGATTTAGTAAATTTCTGGAAGAATCTGCGGAAAAACATGGTTAGAAAAAAGATGTAGTCTAAAGGAAGGAAACTATGACCGTAGGGGTTTCAGGACGTAAAAGGGTGAGAGTTAAATTGCAATCTGAGACCGACTTCGTTTAAAACATTTTACTTAGCGGAATTGGTGAACTACTCGGAAAGAGGACTGGAAGGAGTGGTTTTTGGAAAGGATACGTCATGGTCAATAATATATGCAGGCGATGTACTGGTTAAGACCAGAGGTAAAGGAGAAGTGAAGTGTTTGTTAGCAAGATTAGAGAATTTTTTTGGCAGAGAGAAGAATGATATTCAGTCAGTGGAGTTGCTTGCGTTTAGTCAACATGGCCGGAGAAACATTTCGCCGTACCCTTATTTAGATATTTTATTATACTCGGAAAATTAAAGATGTCTGATATAAAAAATAAGCTTTGCTAAAGATAGTTTCTATCATTTAGCGATCATCTTCAGTGCTGAAATAAAATTACAGAAATATAATTACATTAATTCATGAATTCTAAAAATGAAGTATAAGTTATTAAAAAATGTTATATACAAAATGTTACAATGTACATACCATGCAGCTTCCGGCCCGAAAACTAAGTTCTACGGTTTTTGGAGAGCGTGTCTTGATTAAGAAATGAGCGTCGGTCAACAACGGGTGGGGGCGGGAAGAGGGGTGGGGTCCGGACGCGGGGGTTTTGGTAGAGGCGTGAGGAGGGTGAGTAAAGTTGTGGGTGTACTTTGTGCTAATTTTGGAAGAAGTGACGAGAGTGCAGATATTTGTTGATTAAGACAAGTAATGTTCTGTTTTTTGAGGTTGTTGCATATATGTAAGGTTTCTAATTTTATTCTGTTCCAGTGCCAGTTTTCAATTTCTAGACTACGGAACGTGATGTGTTGGTCAAATGTGTGTTTGTATAAGATCAAGTGATCTGCGAAGTGTGAGACTGTGGTAGGATTGTTTTTCCATGCTTGTTCGTATTGTTTGATTCTCTGTTGTGAACGTTTGGTTTGTACGAACGTTCGATTGTAAGGTACGTGGCTGCAGTGTTCTTGTCAATTGGTGTGAGGGTGGTGTGTTTGTGGATATTGAATGTGTTGGTTTTTAATTTGTCAATGATAATAGTCGTATTCGTGGAAGGCTGCGTGTTTGTGTGTGGGGGTGTTGTGAAGTGTTGTGTATGATTGTGTCCGTGTGGATGGGTTTTCTGAATATGTTAAATTCATGAGAGTCCTGTGCTAGCGTGATGGCGAGATCAAGGACGTTTAAATATTTGTGTTCGTTTTCTATTTCAATGGAGAATTTTATGTTGGGGTGTAGGGAGTTGATGTATTGTGTAAAAAATCAAGTTGCCTGGTCGTGCCTGCCTATAGTGCCAACACGTCTACGTATCTGTGCCAGTAATGGAGATTTTTTAGAAGTGTCTAGAGGCAAGCGACGTATTTTCCCAGTTGTCCATATTTATGTCTCAGCGGGAAGATACGAGACATCGCATGGCCCATGAGCTGTTACAAAACGCTGACGCCACGATAATGAAATGTTCATCATACATTTCCTGATTAATAATTAAAATATTAAAAACTATTAGTATTGATATTGTAAGAGTCCCCCGTCTTAAAATTGTAAGAGTCATTTAGTATGTTTTATTATTACGAAATGTTGTACTAGTACGTAGTCATCGGGGTAGGCAGTGCCTACCCCAAGAAACCGCCACTGGAAAATAATAATTTCAAATATGCTATAAGATTTATCCTCGGCTAAAATACTCATCGTATACATTTGATATTCTTTTGTTCGTAATTACACTGAAAACATTATAATACCGAATTAAGTGGAAGAAGGCAGTTTTATCTTAACTTCTGAATGAAAAATGCAAGCTATTTTTCGCGCATTGTTGTGTTTTTAAATATTTTTTTCGTGAGGTATTTGAAAGAACAGAAATTGTAATGTGAGGCAGAATATTTAATAAACGTATTGCCAGTTTTGTGAATGTATTTGTGCTGTTGTAATACTAATACCTTTTACTTTCCCGTATATGTAAGTAGTATATACGTAGTAATAGACGTAGTGTAGGGAAAGATCTGTAACGCTGTGGAAAATCCATTTCTCTTTTCAACGGAAATACACATTTTGGTGGCTCCCAGATACCGAATTTTTCCCCCTCAAAACGTACGTCCTTCTGTCTATCTGTCCGTTCGCCTGTCTATGTGTCTAGTGTTTGAGAACAATAGCGTCTAAATCATGCGTTGGAGTTCTCCAAATTGAAAAAGCCCCTGTTCATTTGGCTTGAGTCGAACCTTTCGATTCCCGTCGTGTCTCTCACGTCGTTAATATTTACAATTATGGCATTTTGTTCACATTATATTTATGAGTAGATATGCTGTAAAAATGTTATATAATCTTCTCGAAAGCTTAATAATTTTTTTTTTAAATGAGCTCAAAATTCCGCATTCTCAGAAACGCTCAAACGCCATTTTCTCAAAATTCCAATTTCTTTCTTCAAACTTTTCGAAATAATGGTGCTAATTGCACTTTTTAATATGACATAAAGATCACTTGTGTGTATTTTTTTTTTTGTTTTTTTAAAAATTAACCAAAAGTATGTTTTTGAAAGATCTCTCACGCAGTTGATATGCACATTTGCCTCAAAATGAGTATATTTGGAATTAATGGATATGCTCTTAACCAATGCACTAATTTCCGGAAATTCACTATGAAAACTTCCAGAGTTTCCTTGAAAGAAACAGTTCGATGATACGCCTCAACAATAAACACTCATTCTTGCTTAGAATACGGCATTATTAAATATTAATCGAATTACATTGCCCACGCCTATCTGTTAGCAAACTGCTACGTATCACAGGAGACCAAACGATTCCTATAGTCCAACCGTTAGAATTTGTTGCCCACTCAAAACCAAAGAACAAAACACGCTTCAACGGGGACGTTTTTTGTGGGACATCCGGTACTATTCAAATAATACTGAAAGGGGGTTAATTGAAATGATAAGTGAAATCGCCCGCCTCGCCGCCTAGTTACTTTCTCCTGCGGTTCACTACGTCACTGTCGCAGGCATTTATGTTTTGGCAGTTGTTTGAGACGCTCGGCCCTAAGCATGGCGCGCTTTTGTGCTTAAACTATAGAAAAACAAACATTGAGTGCTCTGTGGCTGAATCCAAAGAGAATATCTGGCTGTGAAACCAGAAGCGAGAATGAAGAAGTTTAGTTCGCGATGGAAGAGGTAGATCTTTTAGCGGAAAATATTATCAAAATCGAAGAGGTAAACAGTTTCTGGACGTTTCATTTGTTTTTACATGACTGGATGGAAAGCAATGTTGTGTGTTGAAGGTTAGGAGAGTGGAAGAAAATATATGTTCGATGAGCAATTTGATGGAATTAATCACATGTCCACTGCATTTATTCATTTTCAGGACAATTTTTGAAAAGAACACCTTATATTATCGTATGTACTGGTCATTGAAATAGCTGTCATATTGAGAGTGTTCTCCATTGCATTTCCAAGTGTTGACAATTTTTTTATTACCCAAAGTTTCTGAATTTGAATATTAATACAAAAATAATGTCGTTTTGTTCGTGAGAGAATCCAATAAAGAAATTTATTTTAATTAAGATTTTTATAGTAATGTGATAACTGTCATCAAAATTTGATTAGATTCATAAATATCAGAAAAATTAATAGCTGAAACGTAGTATACGGTACAACCTAAGGAAGTCCTTTAAAGTTAGTCGTACAACCTAAGGAAGTCGTGTACTAAATTTTAACCAAATTAAAAAATATCCCAGTTTATGATTTAAGGGAAAATAGAGGAAAAGTATTTTACATAGAGGTTACCGCCAAAATGGCTATAATTAAACTTATACCTTTCTATTTAAATACAAAAGGCATTATTTTTTCTTACCAATATTGGAAAGAAAATAATGTAATAGCAAATATATGTAATTTGAAAAAATGAATCCTTAAGTGTTTCCCGTTAACAGAAAGTTTTTGAGCATTTATTGCCATTCTCCAATTAGATTCATAACATTCCTTTGTATCTTGAAATGATTTCTTTGGTTCAAAAACCACGAAGAACCGTGTTTGGGTCATTGCGTGTCCCCCACGTTATTTTCTGTAACTTATTACAAAATAAAATGATTGGTTTTGTTTGATTATATTGTGTTTCTAACAAGTGTATACAGAATTTGATCTTTATCCTATCGATCAACAGATGCTAACTAAAAGGATTTTTAAGTTCCACTCAGAAACAAATTGACAAAACATGAAATTGGAAATGGTGTCTCGAAAGGTTCCCCATGGTATTCCCCATTCCAGCGATACCATGGTACTCGGAGTGATAAAGGAGGATTACTCCAAACGTTAGATACCAGAAGATGGGTATTTGATAAAATGTTGCTACGAATTGAAAAAAACATACACACCAATGTATTTCAAAACAATAAGTTTTAAAATTGAAAAGTCTTATGTATTTGGCATATTATTCATATATTTTATAAGTATGAAAAGAAAGTATGGAAAAGTCAGTTTGATAGGTCTTGTCAGTCTGAGCATATGCAGTTTATTGGTGCCTTCTGAGAAATCTTGAGGTATTTGCTTGTTTTAATAGATGATGAACTTGTGAGTGACTGTTTTTTTCTGTTTTCTCCAGATCAAAGAAGAGACAGTGGACGAAAAGGAAGACTATTGCTGGAATTCCATTGTGAGTTAGTACTAAATGAGTGTTATTTTTCCAAAATAATGGACATTAGTGCCTTTTGAGATATTCACCAAAAACAGTCAGGCACTTCTTTCAATATCAAATTCATTATGTTTTGTGCAGCAGAACTAGCAGCAAAAGAATGAATGTGGGTGTAAGTCTTTATATTTTGTTTGCACATGAGGTAAAGCATTTGAGTATACCTCTTTGTAATTATGTCTGTACTTCAATTGCAATTATTTAATCATATAGATTATGAGCATTGATTTTGTATATATTTATGGACCTCCACATTTTTATTTTTAAAATGGGAGTTTGTTTTCTTTATTTTTCCTAATTATTATTTAAGATGGTCTTTCTTCCTGTACTCAGTTGTTTGATCTACTCTCCTGAATATGGGATTCCAGAAGTTTCGATCTTCGGTCCTATCCTCTTTCTGTTATATGTAAACGATATGCCCTTGTCTATTCAAAACTGAAGAACAGTTCTATTTGCCAATGACATGAATGTTCTTGGCAAAAAAGAAACAATAAGTAGTATGATTTCAGAAGTTTCAAATTGGTTTTGTAATAACAAATGGTTAACGAAGGGAAACAGTTTCAATGCATTTTGCATTTCAAATCTGCAATCACATGCTCCATTGAAAATTAACAATATACAATTAGCTGATGTTAAGATAACAAAAAAAATTCTAGGTTTCTCAATTAAGTCTAACCTCAAATGAAATGTATATATTACAGAATTAAACACTAAATTAATTTCATTATGTTATGTATTCAGAATTATTTCAAATTCTGTCAGCCTTCATGCAGCTCTTTGTGTGTATTTTGCTAATGTGCATTCCTGCCTGAGATATGGCATACTATTCTGGGGAAGCTCATCATGTAGTATCCAAACCTTTCGATTGCAAAAGAAAATTTTATGAATAATGAAAAAATGCCATCCACGTGATCCCTGCAAGCCTCTCTTCATTGAGCTTGGAATCTTACTTTTGTCTTGCCTATTTATTTACGAATCTGTAATAATTGTGAAAACTGACTGACTTAATGGTGTGAACATATTTTCATGCAATACTGATATTTATGATGACAACACGTCGTAGAAATCACACTCAAGTGTCAGTATCAACAGACCAGACAACAAACTACTGGAAATGCACTTACGATACATATATATTACTATAACACACATTGCCAAATGACATTAAGCAATTGAAGTCGGTACACAAATTTAAGTTAAAAGTAAAATCTTTTCTACTGCATTTTGTAATGAAACTGAAAAATAAATGTGTTCTCGAGTTCACTGGCTAAATATCAGTTAAAATAGTAGAGCCGGATATTAACTGCTTATTTCTATTTTTTGTTTAATATTGGAAGGAAACCTTGGGTACAATTTCACCACAATTCTATATTAGATTTTTTAGAAGCATCTCTGAGCAACCATAATTTTTATATGGAATGCTTTTTCTTTCAGGTAAAAGATGAACCCAGTACTTTACGGCAATCAGTCAAAGAAGAAGGTGATAAACATGATGTGAGAATAGTTATTCATCTATTGTAAATAAAATAAAATACCGTAAAACGGGGTGACTTGCGACAAACATGTCATATGCTATGTAAAGTTGGCAGCTTGCGCATGACGCTGGACAGCACACAAGGGTTTTTCATTGTTGTTAACAGTTTGAGGGAAGGTTTAAATGTACTTTGCAGTAATAACAGTTGCAAGGAGAGGTAGAAAAAAATTCTTGGTTTCTGCACGAAATGTTTTCCAATTCTAAGTATTCATTATAAGGATATCCATATACATACTTCTTATTGAAGTAATAAATTATTGTATAAAAACTAGATGTTGAAATACAGTGTAAAACCATGAATTTACTGACAGTTCATGGTATTTCCAATGTTAATTCTGCACACTGGCTGTACTTATTAGTTAAATTTTAGTCTACGTTGTTGTCTTGGGATGACTTGAGTCATAGGTAGAGTGTACAAGAGAAAGCCAGGGTCCAGACCTTATCGAAATTACGATGTTAAAACCTTATAAAATGCAGTAAAATATAAACGAAACCATCCTTCATTATCTCTTTGAGCGGTGGCTGAAAAGTTTGCAGTAACCAATGATTCCTGGCATCGATGACTACAGGAGAAATATAAAACTGGCTAGGACAAAAAAAGTATTATCTTGTAATGAAGAAAAGTTCCTGTCCAAGGTATTACAGCTTCATATACATAGGGGTTACTCATTACATGATAAATCAGATTAATTGATAAAGGTTATCGTGAGAGGTAGGGGAGAAATGAATTGAAATTCAGGAATAACGGTCCAGGGGTGGAATGGGCCACATCTTTTCTGAGACAACTGTAATGTAATGATAAAACCGTTCAGAATAATTATTTTCAGTAGATTTATAACTTATTTAATAGCTTAGGTAGAAATTGCACTACCCACGATAATTCATGCGTGAAAAATAGATTCAAAAAATTCTGCTAAAGAAAATGTCTTGTCTCTCTCATGTCACTCCGTTTTACAGTAATGATTAACACATTTTGACATGCAAATCCTTTTGTATTTCAAAGGAGAAGAATTCATTATATAACTGTGGGAGACAGAATACATTCCTGATTGAATGAAACAGAAGTGAGTTATTAAAATTCAAACTTGGTCATCAATAATTTGGGGGTGGGGGGTTATCCTCATCCCCATAGTGTGAGATGCGTAATGAATATGACAAGGTAATATCTATCTATGGTAACTCAATTGTACAAGAGAGTATTTGCTGCTATAGCTCATGTATTTTTGTTTTTCTGTGCAGGAGGAGTTGGAACCCCCATTTGCTGTGTTTGTTCAGCCAACGGAGAAGCAAGAAGGAGCCGTTGAAGAGACTAAAGGTGTGGATTTCGTGTAGGCCTACTTTCACAGGATGATTTTTGAATACAAGGAAGCATTGTGTGGTGACATGTTAAACACCACTGTAAATGTCTTTATTTTAAATAGAAAGTTCTTTTTAGTTATGCTTTTAATGATTCTTTGGCATAATGAGAAATATCGGATGTGTGGCAACATGATGCGAGTATATATTTGTATTAAAGACTGAAATAAGGCTCGTGTTTAGGAATACGTGGTTAATTTGCAAATTAGTTGAATGATGTCAAAAAAGATGTAGAATAATCAGAAACGAATTATTTTAGATTTCATGTGGCTAATGTAGGTATCAGAGTTCTGACCAAAGTACAGAGATTGTCCATGAGTAAGGCACTTTGTGTGTTTGCTGGAAGTATTTGGGTAAATTGGAATAGGGTTTGGAATTTATGCTTTACTGGATGAAGATTTTTATTGAAGAGTGTCACTTAACTTGAGGTTTTGGAGGCTCTCGTTTGTTATAGATAAAAATGAGTAACATGGTTAATCGTCATAGGATGTGCATATTTTGAAGATCACTTATGCAAAAGCAATTCAATCGTTGAACAGTTTTCCTTAGTAATTTATAAATATTATTCAGTTTATTTTAAATACTACATTTTGGAGAATATTGGACTCCATCTTTATATTTAATACATATTTTATCTTTTATTGGGACACATCAAATTTGTTGTAAAAACAAAAAGGGCTTTGTTGTTTTTGTCATGATAATGAGTACGAGACTTCACTATTAAGTGAGAGTTAACGTCACATTTGATCAAGCAGGAGCATTGTCCTGCCTTAGTTTGTAGATGGCTCTTGAATCGCTTGCCATGACAACAGTTGTTATTATCTTCCATATGTAATGATATTTGTCAATGCATTAGTATTTTGTAGCATTGAAGGAGGCAAGCCGTCATGCATCTTTTTAGAGAGGATAAAACAATTCATCTTTCATTTTATTGTATTGGTTATGATGCATAAGTACACTTCCTTGCAAAATTAATTCCCTGCTTTGAAATGACTTTCACCACAGAGTTCACACATCCACCGGTTTATGTGCTAATTTAGTAAATAAGACAATTCTTTATGATGCCTCAAATTAGAGTATTTATCAATTATTGATACTTTTCACTCCCCAATACAAAAATTTCTCCAAGAGGATGGCAACACTAAAGTACTCAGCAAATCTACCTGCCCGTGAGCAACTTGGGGGAATTCCTGTTGTGTCTTTCTTTAATGAGATCATGTGTATACAACTTAATTAATTAATTTATGTGTTATTCCAAATAATCATGTTCATGCAATATTAAAGTTATTGAATGCATTATGTTTGGTGAATTTATTTATTTGATGTGATTTTTAGTTGATTGAAATTGTTTTTGCTCCTTTTGGGGTAAAGTTGGCCTTTTTTTGGTAAGATAGTCTCTTTCTCTTTAGATTGCCTCATGTGTTCAAATTGAATACATTGATGCAATCATGTATGTGTATGTTCATCTGTATGCCTTATGTATGCATCTGCTGTGGTATTCAAAGGAAATTCAATTGCATGAATACATTTATTGAAATATTACCTCTTCAAAGTAAGAATCTCATCCATCTTATGCACATTTCTTCTATGGTGTGATTTGTATGTGTGATTAGGCTTTTTACTAAGATTAGCTGTATTGAAGATAGACAAGTTGGTTGACTTTCATTACTTATAGTATTTTGGCATACTCTTTGTATATTTTGGGCAGCAATTGTCATTTTTTAACGTTCTGAAAGTGTGGAAAAGGTTTAATCAGTAATCAGGATGATTGTGATCTTTGAAAAAAAAGAAGTGTAGTACTAATCAGAAAACATTACAGTTTCTAGTTTAAGAAATAAAAATGGAGGAACAAGTAGAGAAAGTTGGTGAAGTCACAAAAGCAAGGCCTTAGCAACAATCCACAAAAACAATGAATTAAAGACAGTGCAGTAGACATCATCAAATGTAGAGTGGATTTAATGACCATAGGTATTAGTATTGCAATTAAATCAATGAACCAATGTATTACAGTGATCAGTATCCTCCCAGATAATTGATACCAAATCTGAATATGGTTCACAGATATTCTAATCATAGTTTAGGAAAAAACAATGCTATGCTATTATTTAAAATGATAAGAAAATATGGGCCTTACAAGGGCAGGTCAATATTGACTTGTCTTTAATACACAATAAATTAAAAAGAAAAGGTTTTAAAATTACAAAGAGGCTCAGAGCATGTGGAAACTAGAGGCAGTGCTTGCACTGATCTCATTCCTGAAGAGAAATGGATTGAGCGTTATGAGAAGTTATGGAGTAAACCAGATAAGACAGACCCAGGGATGCGCAACGCAGTGATTGAGGTTTAAGAAACACCATCACAGATATCCAGAGAAGAGTTTTTTTGAAATCTCTCCCATCTGTAGTATTTATGTTCTGTGTGCTGTTAACGCACGGGCCTGTGCCCAGGGCAACGGGCCTGTGCCAAATGTTGAAGGGCTCCTGATATTTCTTAACAAATTATTTAATATTTACCTCAAAATATAAAATAAAAAATTATAAAAAGGGTTGTGTGATATAACTATGCGCAAAAAATTCACATAAGGGAGTGATGTGTTGTGCATCATTGGATAATATTTATAATATGGAATGTTGCTGGTTGATGCATTTCAATTTTATATTGTACAATTCAATAAGAAATATAAACTTTAATTTCTAGTCTTTTTCAATGTAATTATAAATGTGTTAGTCTTGCTTATACATAAATGTTTAAATTTTTTGTTTGAATTATTTTAAATTGAAACACTAAGAAATCATTTCAAAATGTTTCAAAAAAAAGGTGAATTGATAGGATTTTCTTCAAATTTCAGCATCGAAGTGGGTGGGGTGGGGGAGATTGGTGAAACTAAGAATAGGGGCTCTCAAATTAACCTAGGCTCAAGGGCCCCCAATGTTGTTAAAACGGCGCTGTTTTACAAGCATTTCTTACGAATAATAGTATTTATGAATACAAGGGTTTGAAATGCTTTCATGTGAAGTTCATTGAAAATTCAAATGATATTTGTGACAATGAGCTGAAAATTGTATTTCTTTAGAAAAGCTCTAACAAGTCTGTGTCAAGAATGACTTCAAATATTTCAATGAAAAGTCGCATAAGTATACGATCAGGTTTGACTCTTCTATAATATTAGTAAATCCTATTCCAAGTCTACCATTAGAGAAGGAAAAATTGAGGAAGTGCAAAAAAAATTTATTTTAGGTGCCAATAGTTGGCAGCTAGGAAGAGAAGTCTAAACCAAAAGCCTAGCCTATACTGAAAAGAATAAGAAACTAACCAGAACGAGAAAGTATGTGTCATTCCGTTGCACAACTAATTATACGCATACTTTCCTTTATTCTAGAAAACAAAAATTATGAGAAAGTGGTGCGATTTTGAGAAAGTTTTGAATTATTACTGGGCTATGGACAAAAGACCCAAAATAGCAGAAGTTTTATTTCAAACTAGGAATTCGAGTCGGGTCAAACTCATTGGCAAATAAACTTTTTGGGAAAATAATTTATGTAGTTCAAATGCTTGTGTGCTTTACAGGAGAGAGACATTTTGAATAGCAACATATACGGTATTGAGTCCCCCAAAACGTATTTTTGTTAATACGTCGACCTGTATTTTCTGCATTACATTAGTTTCTCTTACCTCATAACGAAAATTAAAAGTTTTGGTATATATCTACTTTACACATACTATGGGTGTGCTGTTTTTTAACCAGGTGAAAGGGGTTTTCCAGATTATCAGTGAATCAGCATTATCATGGATTACAAATTTTTAGATACCCTTCCTATCTTTGCCTTTGTATATCTCAGTGCATTGTGATGTTATTTTCTTATGTCTTGTTGTAGGATCCTCTTGCAGTATCTTGTGAAAGTGCTTCTGTTTCAACAATAGAAACTGAAATTGCTTCGAGTTCCCCAGGTGACCGGAAATAAGATTTTAATTAATTTCTTAAACCAAGTTTTAATCTAGTTTGCTAATGCGGAAATGACAGTATCAACTGACTCATCATGAAGTCATGGAGGTCATAAATGATATTTCATGTCATTGAATCTGTCATTTGTAAAACCATGTTACCACAATTAAAAAAACCAGAATTAAAGAAAAAATTTAATAAACAATTTCTTATTACTAATGACTTTAATGTTATCTTGAAATAAAAGTAATTATATGAAATGTATAATGTATAACATGTATAATGAACTTTACTAAATATATAAATACTGGAATTGAAAGCATACATATATTGCATTTCTTTTAATTTACATACAATATCCTAGAATATTTTATGTTATTATGGGAAAACTAAACTATAAAAAGTAAGATATACATTAGGAATGTTAAACAGAAAACACGCTCTTCAAAAAAACAGAGTAAAAATATTAAAAAAACAGTTTTAGACAGACTAAAATATTTTAAATAAATACAAAAATATTAATCATGTGAAAAATAATAACTAAAGTAATATTATTGTTGATTCCCCATATATATTTATATTTTCTATAAGAGCAAAAAAATTATTTGACTTACAAATTGTTTAAAAGTTGTCCAAAATGTTAAAAAATTGGGAAAAATAGTGAAAAAATAAAATTATTTTTTTCGACCTGGCACACCACTCCAAAAAATCTGAAAAAATTTGCGATTACAGAATACGTTTCAGTGAATGAATAACAATTAAAAAATGTTTTGTACCTGCTCCTGAAATAATGAAAAAAAATTGTTTATTTTGGGAATTTTTTTAGGGACTTTAAAACTGGTTCCAGATGCCCAAAAAATTCACAAAAATAGCCCTAGATGTCTTCTATAACCGTGATTTTTTTCAGTGAAATTCGTTTGTAAAAAATAGAGAAAAAAAAATTAAACGTGAAAAAAAAGTTTTTTTTACTGAATTATTGACGGGGAGAGGGAATGGCGAATTTCGACCTTACATATCTTATTTTTTTACTATTCAAAATGATGTTCAATAAAAAAAATTGGACTTTCAGGGACAAGGGCATTTCACCTATTTTAACCAGGGATACCCTTTCTGAATATGGACACAATTTTGTTTCACGCGTATTTCCTAAACCAAATATCGGATTGAAGTCTGGTTTTCACCATTGGATTTCTCGTCGAGAGTTGAACTCGCGTACGTGATTTCAGAAGGAAGTGATGAAATTAATTTTTTTTCGAATTTCTCATCAAGATTCTGTATTTGGGTTCAGTTTTGTTTCACGCCTATTTCTTAAACTAAAAGTCGTATTGAAGTCTGGTTTGGTCGATTGGAATTCTCGTTGAGGGTTGTACTATCATACGTGATTTCAGAATGAAGCGATGAATTTAATTTTTTTTCGAATTTGTCACAAAATGTCTGATTTTGGGCTCAATTTTGTTTCTCGCATATGTCGTAAATTAATAATCGGATTGAACTCTGGTTTTCACCATTGGATTTCTTGTCAAGGGTTGTACTCGCTTACGTGATTTTAAAAGGAAGCGATGAAATTAAATTTTTTTCGAATTTGTCACAAAATTTCTTAATTTGGGTTCAATTTTGTTTTTAGAATATTTCGTAAACTAATTGTCGGATTGAAGTCTGGTTTTCACCATTGGATTTCTCGTCGAGAGTTGTACTCGCTTACGTGATTTTAAAAGCAAGCGATGAAATTAATTTTTTTTCGAGTTTTTCGTCTAGATTCTGTGTTTGGGTTCAATTTTGTTTCACGCATATTTCTTAAACTAAAAGTCGGATTGAAGTCTGGTTTGGTCGATTGGAGTTCTCGCCGAGAGTTGTACCTGCATACGTGATTTCAGAAGGAAGCGATGAAATTAATTTTTTTTTCGAATTTGTCACAAAATATCTGAATTTGGGCTCAATTTTGTTTCTCGCATATGTCGTAAATTAATAATCGGATTGAAGTCTGGTGTTCACCATTGGATTTCTCGTCGAGAGTTGTACTCGCTTACGTGATTTTAAAAGGAAGCGATGAAATTATTATATTTAAATAATATATTTAAATTCCCCTTTCACGTTCACAAGCATCCGTTGTGAATCTGTTGATGTTATAAATGGTCGAGAGTTTGGCTGGTGACTGGCAGGAACGTACCACCTTATATCGCTCTATCTCCGCTTCCACACAACGCAGGCAGCGCTTTCTTGCGCCAGTCATAATGTGTCTTTTTCTTACTTGTACGTACGAATCAGAAAACGTAATTTTGAGTTTCTATCCCCTTTATGTATTGTTATACTAGTTCCTCCTGCCTAAGACTCCTAATCAGTTATTTTTTTTAAAAATTATGATCGTGCTCTACTTACGCAAATCAAAAAGTGGTTCGATGTAACACAGTCTTGTCTCCATGAGCGATGGGGTATACCAAGCTGGTTCTCTCTGCCACTTCGCATGAAGAAACAAAGCGGAGCAAGTTATTGTGAGCACTGCGGGCAGCCCCCAGGCGAAGGCTGAAATCGCCAGGAATTTCTTTCCGCTTCCTTTATCCAAGCGTGGCATGTGCAACCTACAGAAGCCAGACAAGTAATAATTATTTTCGGCACAAATTGATTCGACTACTGATGTGGTAGACCAATGTTATTTACTTGCCTTAAATCCATGAGCGAAATGAACGAAATATGAAATCGATTGGAAAGTGAAAACATGAAAAATCGAAGAAGTGGAAACATGAAATTGACTGCAGTGGAGGATACTCTTATGTGAATGCTGAAAGACTGAAGAATCAATGTCCATTTCCTTTTTTTCAGCCTGTCTCGTGCAAAATCATGTCATGTGCTATCTACCGATTCCTGGTTCCCGGAAGGGGGAGCCATCGTGTCCCATAGAGATAAAGAGGTAGGAGATGCTAAGGAACTGTTATCCGCTCAAAGCGTTACTTCACTATAAGGAACTTGTGGCCGAAGTAAATCTGCAGTCTACTCGACCATGCCGTTTTTTGGATAATTTCTGCTCATCAGATTCAGCGTTCAACACGGCTCGGATTCTAATGACATGTCATCTTTTCATTTGTGCATTCTACACGAAGCTAACTTGTAAATGAATATTTATCACTGTGATTTTTCAATACAGGTGATAGAAATGTATAGTTAGTGGGCGATTTTTTTTAATTTTTGGACTTTTCCCAACTTTTAGGTTATTTTTATGGACCTTTGCGTTGTTTCTACGCATTTTCTTTCCTTTACGTATTTTTTGTTGGTGAATATTTCATGAATTTACAATGACACTTTAAATAAAGTTTTTATTGTATTACCAGTTCATGACGAATTTTACTACCGCAGTGGACTTATTTTTACGAATTCTCAAAATCACATGGATATTTGGTACTTTTCACGACTTTTCAGAACTGACGGTTGGAAGATCAGAGCTAAGGGTTACATTTTCTCCTAAAATAAATATCTGTTGTAGAAATATATTACATTATTTCTATAAAAATATATATTTTTTTAAATTTTAAAGTCCATTCAATAAAGGAGCGCCAGTAACAGCCAAGAGGAACGCGCAACGAGAAGCGCTGGCGACCGCATGGCGGGGGAGGGGCGTTGTTGGTCGAGCGCACGCACAGTGAAGTACTTGTCCGCTAATAATGGTCTTCTTCACTCAAATGTCGCATTACGAAACTTGAAGCTGAAGTGATGTTGGTTCGTGGAATATTCAATTGCGTTGAAACGGATGGAAATCGAAAAGCCGGCAGTGGTGAATGTGGCGGACATAGGGCGAAAGGCGTCCGCTGTTGAGTGTGATCGAGCCCGTGTTTATATGTCCCTTCCGCCCCATGCCACAGAACATCCTGCGTCCTATTGGTCAAGAGTTGAAGGATGTGGTTTTGCAGAATAACAGGCTTCTACCTAGCAAAACTGGAAGAAAACTGGGCAGTGTGAACCGCTAGATAAACTAACTGAATACTCATTGATTTAAATTTTATTTGTTAATTAGTAATGATACACAAGCAGAAAGTTCCCTTTTACTGTTAATGGCAATTGGAACAACAGAAGTTCTGCGTTCGCGTCCTGCATGCCCAACTAGTTTAGCAGTAGTAAACCAAAAATCCCCCAGATGGGAGTCTAGGACGCAAGGTTTTGACTGGCAGTGAGGGTTAAGCGGTCGTCTGAAAAATCTGAACTCGATAATTGACACTGGGCCTCTAGCATCAATATCTGAACCTACAAAGCAAAGTTGATGACACTGCCAAGTTGAATAGCTAAAACAAGGAGTACAAATTTTGTGAAAAAATTGTTAATAAAATGTTTGTGTTCCGTACGCTTGCATAAATAGCATAAATATTTAGTACTTCGTCTACGAATATAAGGGAAAGAATCACAACTAGAAACAGGGAACAGTATTAATTCGGAAAGAATAATAAACATTCTTTTAATCCATATTTTCTAATAGAAACCAGTTTGATATATATGTGTATATGTGTATATATACACATATATACTTAGCATGTAATTTTAATATAAATTCTCTTTATATTTAAATTACATACTAAGTAAATTGTAACAATATCAAATGCAATCTTTGCGATAAATGTTCCACTTGTCCATTGCTTGCGTTGTTCTGCAACACTATTACTGTGAGTTAAGTGCCTGTAGTTAGAGATAGGGATAGTTCTCACGAGCGATTTACATTGTTCCAATACCTTCACAACAACGAATGTTATAAGAATTGACACAAATCGTGTGGAAAAAGATGGGAATTTGTTTGTGTCTGAATTAAGTCGTGTATGTAAATCGACATGCCATAAATTCTGAATTTCAAAGAATCTGTGTTGTTTTCTTTCAATATGTTCTTAATTAAGCCTGAAACATACTAAATTGTCACGAAGTTATGCATTTAAATATTTTGTGAAAAGGAAATTTTAAGGAGAACTTTTCTTGCATTTTATCTATATAAATACAGTCATATGTGAACATTCTCCATTTGGTGGTATGACGAGAATAAAAGGGAGTATCATGGCACAAGCACAAGTTGGCCAATGTTTGAGTAATGAGAATAATTTGTATGTGTTAATCATGAATTATGTCCCTCAATTTAGTTTCGCATCAATGTGCATCAAAAAATAGCTTTCATAACCTAACGGACAATAATGAAAATATTTTCTTAATAATTAAAGACATTTTCAATACCTGTTACAAATATTATTAAGTAATTCTGGGTATATGATCTATCTTTGGGTTTACATCTGATGTCCATTTAACAAATTGCTGTGCTTTTAAACATCAATATATCATCTGAAATACCTGAATACAAGTGAAACCGACTACCAAAAACTATGTTCTGAGATAAATCAAGTTGAAGTAAATTGAATTCAATTTTTTACTCAATGCCTTTTGCTAAATACACTTGTATCTTGTAACATGTTTTAATATCCAATATTACTTTTGAAAAGGGGAAAAATGAAGTTTAAAGGTGATTTTTTCCTGTACATTTTCACAATAAATTAGTATATCCAAAATTCTGGACTTCAATGATGTTGCTAATCAAAAGAAAAAATATGAATTAGTTATGTAAATAATTAAATAACATCCAAAATAGGTATGGTGATTTTCTCTTGGATACTGGTGATGTGTTGGGCAGTATATTAAAGGTGTTGGCATGATACATATTCTGATTTTTGTGTTTTACATAATGTTTGTGAACAAGAAAATTATCTAAAGGGTGTAATGCATAAGAATCTGGAAAAAAAATGGCATTTTGGAAGGTAACAATTTCATTGTTTGTGAAGCTGTTAATTTTTAATCCAAAGAGATTTTTAAGGTTTCACTTTTCATGTGCACGTGATATAACATTGTATGATAAGTGGTTTAGTTTGGTTACATTGAATATTTCACAGCAGTAACATTAGTTTCACATTGGCCAGTGAAGTATATATCCCCTTATTCCAAATAACAGGATTTCTTTCAGTTTACTCATACTAAGACTTAACCAAGCTTCGTCAAATAATACATTTTTTTAATCTTTCATTTGTATCGTGTAGTTTGTCGATTAATACTGCTTCTCTGTTATACTTTTGGGCTGAAGTCTAATATACAGTACAACTTAAGGAAGTCGTTTAAACCGGCAGTTCGCTTCGCACCGGCGAGGAAGAAATCCACGATGGAGGGGACAAAGGGTGTTTGGAGGGGAACCTTTCAGTGAGGAGGGCAATTGAAACATTGAATGGCGCGCTAATGCCACGGCATCACGCTCGACCGTGCTTTTAAAACTTTCCGCGAGCACGCGGACGCGGTTTCGAGCAAAGCCTGGCAACGCCTGGGCATGCTGCGAATCTTATTACATAAGCGAAGCAAACTGTCCACAGCGAACAGCCTGCTGATCTATAAAGTCATGCTTAGGCCCATTATGGACTACGCCTGCCCAAGTTGGGGAATAGCGGCGCACGCGCACTCAAATAAGTTGCAAATAGCAGGAAATACGTGCCGTCGTAGCATACTGTACGCGCCACGTTACACTAGAATCGCAGAATTGCATTCCATTTTAAATCTACCGCTCCTCGCTGAGCACTTTAAAAATTTAGCTGCAAATTTCTTCTCAAAAATAAACGCGTCATATAATGACCTTATTAGAAAACTTTGGGCGAGCCGGATCCCACGGCCACGTGCAAGCGTCCGAGAGATGTTCTGCAGTAGGCGAAACGCCAATACGTGCATGGAAATTGTGATAAACAACGCCAAAAGCGCGCCGAACAGCTATTGTCGTTCCTGGCCTTGTTTATTTTCTATGTTACAGATCAGCCATAGACGTCCGAAAGGATAGGGATGGCTTCATAGCAGGAAATTGTGGCGGCATTGCACTTCTCGGCCACACCAAATCGCTTTGTAAAGTGAGGAACGGTGGGGAGATGGGGAGGGGTTGTGAGCAATGTGCATAACTTAGTACATACATATGAAAAGCAAACCGAAAGGTTTCCCTCCATAAGTTTCTCCTCTTTTAGCATGCTAAAAGTTTATTTTTTTACACTAGAGCTGAAAGTGAGATAACGCTCAAATGTTCAGATAATACTTTGAAAGCAATAAAGAAAACAAAATACTTTCGTGTGACCGTATCTGGTGCTACTGACCTTAATGTAACATCTCTATGAAAGCATCAAAAATATCTGCAGGTCCTAACGGCTTTATAATAATAATTTTATTGTTATTTTCTCAAAAAGTGAAATATTTTTCTACGCGTCCAGGTGTATTTCAAAATTCTATGACTGTCCTAGCAAGTCAAATTCAAAATCTGTGCAGCTACGGCAAGTTCTGTGGAAATATTGGCCTTAGAAGTTGTAAACGTTTGTGACCCACATGTGGTTCACAGACATTAAAACCATTGGGTGTTACATTTTGTGAACCACGTATGACTCATAGGTCCGTGAAATTGTTAAGTGAATTGTATTCTTGGATTAAAATAAAATCAAAGGTAGTAATTCTGTTTAAAAACACGAAAGTGATTTTATTTTGCTCGTATGATTGGGGCACCTGATATATTGGCCTTGTGATGCAACCTTTCCAACTTGCAAATTAAAATGGCACTTGTATCATTACTATTTGTTTTACCTGGGCAAATGTGCGGTAATGTTTTTATTGGTTTCTTTTCAACACTTTGTATTCTTCATGCATAATGCTCTTTAATAATGCAGTATTCCATAGCACTCACATTAATTTGGCATGTCTACAAGCTAGTGAAGTTGCATTTCAGCTGGTGTACTGTTTATTGGCTTGGGTGATATTGTTAATTCTATTGAAATTGTGTAATATCCAATATAAATACCTGATTTTACTGCCCTAATTTGACTTTTTTCTTCCATAAAATCCTTAAAATTATTATTGTTATTATCATTTTTTTTATAAATTAAGGCGTAAGTGTAGGAATGAAATTTTGAAGTTCCCGTGAAGCTGGTTAATTTAAAATTTACCGCTTACAACTTTGCTATTGGCTGTCCGTTTGCCCAATATTAATTATACAGAACAATGTGGCGGCACCGGAAGTTGGGAAAATAAGGTTTTCCCTTTTAACATTGAGTGCCGTCTCTGTTATATACTCTTTGCTTTCTGCCCTATTCTGTGTTTATTGAAACTCTCTGATTGAAACCGTAAACATAACATCTGATAACATCAGCGAGAGCGAAGCCGTATAGAAGTAGTTGGAAGTAGTTCTGATCGCAATGGAAGGGATAGATATTTTAGCAGAAAATATCATCAAAATTGAAGAGGTAAACAATTTTTTTGCAATAATATATTAGCATGTATATTGATTTTTTAATAATATGTCAAGTGTTTAATGTAATAGCATCGACATTTATTACTATTTTCCAATTAAGATACAGAACTTTCTTTTGTATCTTGTAATGATTTTGGTGGTTAAAGATCCACATTCAAGAAATTTCATTTTCGATTTTTCCGTTATTCAATAGTGAATTATCATTTTATTGTGAGAACCAGGGGACAAAAATGTTTCAAATCATTTAATATATTAAAATAAAAAAACAACAACAAACTAGAACCAACTCCAATAGAAAGTTTCATATATGACGGTGAAAATGTATGAATATGAGAACATTTAAAGTTACAGTAAAACTAGCTCAAAGCATAATCTCATTGGATCAGTTGTTTTCCACATCAGACAAGATTCTGATTTATACAATTTAGTACTACAGAATATACGTTTGTCAGAACTGAGGCTTATGTTCACATTGGGCAACCTTGCTCTTTACACACGTTCGGTATTGGGCATGTTTTACTGTAGTTTTTTTCTTTCTCCAATGTGAGGAAACTATTTTTTTTAAAGAGAATAAAAATAGTACACCTAACTTCCTTTGTGGTGCTTTCGTAAATGACTGTTAGTGACTAGATTAAAAAAGGAGGGTTACTCCAAACATCAGATGCCAGTTGGTGGTTATGTGGGGAAGAAAGAAAAAAAAAAGGTCTTGATCATTTGGAATATTATTCAAATATTTTATCAGCTTGAAATGTAAGTGTAGAAAATGTCTATTTTCTAGGTCTTGTCACTGAAAATAAGCAGTTTTGGGGTGCCTGATAAGAAATATTAAAGTATAGACATGTGGGGTTTCTCAAATACAAGATGAGCTTGTTAATGGTGGTTTTTTCTGATATCTCCAGTTCAAAGAAGAGCCAGTGGACGAGATAGAAGACTACTGCTGGATTTCTATTGTGAGTTAGTTTTATAATAGTGTTATTGATTCAAACTAATTGAAATCTACCAATTCACTTTTATAAGAAAGTACTTTTCACGAAAGCCTCCAGAATTCAAACTGGGCAGTTGCTACCAGAGCAGCACGAAGTGCCGGTTTAAAGCATCATCCATAAGTCGTGCCGTTTACTAGACTTCAGCCGAAATCTATAAACGTCTATTGAGATATTCACAAAAAAAACAGGCACTTCATTCTTTATCAAATTCAACTGTATTGTTCTAGCAGAACGTGCAAGAAAAATAGTATAATTGAGTGTGAATACTGCAAACATGATTTGGAATTTGAATTAGGTATTGTGGCATCTTTTGACATGAGCAAAAAAAATCAACATTCACATGAAAACTGATCATTCAGAACACATTGGTAGTAGTATTTTATGTTTAATAGATAATATAGTGCAATACATTACTATGTTTTACAGATACATAAGAATTTTGTGACATCAAAAGTAGTGAGGTTTTGTAATGAAATGCAGACATTGTTGGGGAATATTGATTTTAATTTCTGTTTACTTAGTCAGAAATTTTTTTTTTTTTTATTTTATTTTATTTTTTTAATGAATGCACGTGCATGTTATTGGTTATATCAGTTTAATAATTACTATGTAATATACTATGTAAACAGAAATTTTATAGTGTTTTTTTTTTTAATGAATGCACGTGCATGTTATTGGTTATATCAGTTTAATAATTTACAAAGTCGACAAAAAAATCAATAAAATCAAAATGTAAGTGATGGGCTCCAGAGGCGCTTCCTTGGTTAGCCCAAGATCATTCACTCCTTAATATTGCTAGGGGTAGTAAAGAACGTTACTTGCTTAATGAAATTTTAGGTATCTGGTTTTCTCATGTTACAATTAGTTAAATAACTTAAATCTGCTTTGTTTTAGTAAGAAATCGTTACTGTGGATTGAAATAAAACAACGGGATATGGGTGGAGGGCCAATAACAAAAATTGAAACATAGTAGACAGCAGGGAAGCTTTACATTTAAATGAAAATTTCCTAAATTAGCAAGATTTACTCATCAACATAAGGTCACTAACATGTTTCTGATTCAAGGATATAATAGTTGTTTGTTGAATTTTCATTTCTGTCTAGCTTCAAAACACATCATCTGTTCTTTCCCTGTATCTAAATAATTTGTGACAAAATGTGACATTTTTGTCTCATGTTTTGTAATGGAAAGTGAAAATATGTGCTCTTGAGTTTACACTAAATATTTGTTAATATCCTGTAGAGCTTTTCAATTTTTTATTTGAATTTGGAGGGAAATCTTGGTTCATTTTTCCCCACAGTACTACGTTTTTGGAAGCATCAATGAGCAGCGGTGATTTTACATGGATTTTTTTTTCTTTCAGGCTAAAGATGAAACCAGTGCTTTACAGCAGTCAGTGAAAGAAGAAGATGATAGAGATGATGTGAGCATAGTCATTCGCCTGTCTTAAATAAAGTAAAATAATTTTTAGCACATTGGGACAAGTAATTCCTATTGTAAATGAAAAGGGAACAATAGAGTTTTTGATTAAATAAAGCAGAAGTGAGTTATTAAAATTCAAACTTGGTCAAAT
Organism: Gryllus longicercus; assembly: GCA_038098605.1. NCBI lineage: Eukaryota > Metazoa > Arthropoda > Insecta > Orthoptera > Gryllidae > Gryllus > Gryllus longicercus. The sequence goes on from JAZDUA010000215.1 coordinate 671,007, forward strand.
TAATATTCTTTATGTCTTCCGGGCTGATGGGCCGTGGTCCAATTGGCTCTGAGATACCAAACGTTTCGCCCACGACTGCGGTGGGCATCTTCCCACCGCAAGTAGATGCCCACCGCAGTCGTGGGTGAAACGTTTGGTATCTCAGAGCCAATTGGACCACGGCCCATCAGCCCGGAAGACATGAAGAATATTGACTCCGGCCGTGAAAGCCTACAATGTTGGTCAAATTAAATTTTTTTCGTGGGTTATCCTCAACCCATTGTGTGATATACATAATGAATTAGGCCTGGATGTTTATGACACGTCTTATCTTTTCTTTGTGTTATTTCCATCGGAAATATAAGTTCAGCATGATTTTATCTACATTGATTAGAATTATGGAATTTTTACGTTTCATACGAAGTAATATTTTGGCTCTTCTTTAAATCCTTTTGTCATTTTCTGTTAATATTTCATATTATGGTCATGTGTTGGCATAATTTTAATACATTTTTTGTTATATTTTTGTCTTCTTGAATCGATTTTTGTAATGTTAGTTTGCAGTTGATTCAAAGATTTTTTCGCATTCAATATAAGATTATATAAACACTGGCAAGATTTTGAAAGATTCGGGTTTCGACGATGCAACCAAAATTTGATTGTCTTATGTTTAGTCATATTTTCATATTTTTTAGGTCATAAATGCTTGCATATTTCCAACATTTCTAGTTTATGAACATTCAGGCCCTAATAATGAATGTGACAGTGTGGCTGTAGGGTAAACATTGATCATGATTACTTGCTTATTAGTTGCTATGGTTAGTGCATTATCAGAATGAGGAATTTTGCAGAACTGCCATGAAAGGCAAGGGAAGGCTTTGCTAAAATTGTGGGGGAAGAATATCGATGTTACAGTATAAACTGAAGTAACTTTATATTTTTCTAACTGCAGGAACAAGGGTGACTTTTATAATAGCATTAGGATGGATGGGCAACGTACCATATTTGTTAACCAATATCAGTTTCACAAGAAAGTATGTGCTGTTGTAGCTCTACTAGTTTGACATATTGTTGTTTTTCTGTGCAGGAGGAGTTGGAGTCTCCACATGCTGTTTTTGTTCAGCCAGTGAAGAAGCAAGAAGGAGCCTTTATTGAAACAAAGGTATGGCTTTCATGTAGGTCTACATTAACATAATGTCAAGGCAGGATTGCACAGTGAATTGTTAAACCCTTCCTTAAATGTCATTATATTTAATAGAAAGTTCATAGTTATGTTGTTAATGATTCTTTGAAATAATGAGCAATGCTGGATTTTGGCAACGTGATGAAAGTGTAGTTATGTTATTACCAAAAGCCATAATATTGCTAATGTTAGAAGTTTTTTATTTATTAGTTGCGTCTTCATTTAACACAGCACGTCTTCAAGCCCCGGGGGGCGGGCGTTGAGAGCTTTGTGCTTTTGAAGTAATTCTCCATTAACATAGCGTGAGAGTAATCCTTCATAAATGTGTCAATGCCATAACTGTCACATCTCGTCACAGTCAGTTGTCAAGAGGACCGCCAAGTAGCATCCGCATACGTTCATCCTACTACGTACCTCTGTGTCACGACTCAGCAGCCAAAATTGGAAAAAGGAATTAGGACAGTTCTCAGGTGTTGGACTAGCCCCTGTGAAGTATGCAAACTTGTTTTGTTGTAACAAATTTCACATGAGGTTCTATGGGGAGCCTACGGGAATCAACCCTGGACCCTGTGGTGAAAGGCAAGCAACTTCGCCATTGAGCCACGAGTATATTGTTCATTACCAAATTAGCTGAACAATGTGAATAAAAATGTATGAGTGATGGATCAATTAGTTTGCCTTCTGGCTAATATAGGTATCAGCTGCAGACTTCTGGCGAAAGTAAAGTGATTGAGGTCCTTTGTGTCTTTGCAAGGAGTATTTGGGCAAACGTGTGTTGGGATTTATGCTTTACTGAATTAAGATTTGTATTAAAAGACTGTCATTTAATTCGAACTTGAGGTTCCTGTCTCCCATTTAGTATACACAGTCACAAAATGAACAATTTAATAACCATACGATGGTCATTTATTGAAGATCACTTATACAGAAGTGATTCAATTGTAGTATACTTTTTTCCACAGTTATTTGTGAATATTTTATATTCAATTTTAAATTCTACATTTTGCAGAATATTGATCTCCATCTTCAACTAAATGAGTCATCATAATCAAGTACATTTTTAATAATTTATTGGTAAACATTAAAATCCAAATGTAAAAACAAACAAACAAAAAAACAAGAAAAACTACCTTTGTTGTTCTAATGTCATAATGGTGAAGTACAAGACTTCACTATTAAGTTTCAGGTAAGAAGACATTTGTTCAAGCAGAAACATTGTCACGTTATGCTTAGTTTGTTGATGACTCTTGAGTCACTTGCCATGACAACTGTTGTTATTATCTCCCTAAAGTAGCAATGATATATTGTCAGTGAATTAACGTATTTATTTGTTTAAAAATTAATAAAGGTGACATTCAATGTACTAACACAATATCAAATAAAATTAAAAAACAAAGTATTTGAGGTGGAAAATAAATTTTCACTTAAGATTTTTTCAGTATTATTGGCAGGTTTCTTGGAACAATTCAAAACACTTCTTTAGAAGTATTTAAAATAAGTATTCAATATTCTTTGAGAGTTAGCTTTCCACTTTTCATGATATTCACAAAAATATTAAAAGCTTTTTACTCTTGAGATAGCTACGTGACTGATCATGCTTACTTGAAAGTTTCACTGAATCACTGGTGATTATGAAAATATAGGTACAAGTAAAACGCAAATGAAACCTAACAAGACATGTCTTCACTCTTCACTGTACACCCACATCCGTCCACAATTAGGTACACAGCACTTGTAAACCTAGGCAAAACGTGAAATGAATGTTTTCACTTCATGCATAAGAAGTGCATCTTTATCGATATTAGTAACTATTAATAGTTTAAGTTGTTGCGAGAGCGAATCTTGAATTAATAATTATGGAAATAAACCCCGTCAGTCTCCGCAACCCAAGTGTACACAGTGCATAAATAATATAAGATAGAGGGTTCTAAGTGTGACATAACAAAGATGTCTCTCACACAAGGATTGAACTCTAGGTGGCATTGGTATTATCAATAAGTGCCGAAACAGCAAAAATTTAATAGAATGTCCAAGAATATCTCATCCTGTAGGTTACCATGAGGTGAAAGTTTCTTTGAAGCCTTTGGCCTCAAAATTTAATTTTTGAAGCCCTAGAACGTTTCGTTTAGGAGTTATTTAACAAAATATCTGAGTGCTGTGGGTTGCATTTGAGGTGAATATTTATATGCGTATTTTTAAAGTGAAAGTGCAATTCGTCAAGTATTCGTGAAATTCTCTTTCTATAGTGTCCTCATTTATAAAGAGTAATTGCGTGTGAGAGCCGCAAAAGGTGTGTATACTACTGAAATAAAATAGGAGGTGATTGTATCTTATCATATGTAACGAATTTGTGACATTTTAAATTATTGTAAAAATCCCGCTTTCGCCAGAGGCCCAAAAAGTAACAGTTTTTCATCGCGTTCTAGCAGCTAAACCGTTTTTCAGAATTCAAAGTTAATGTATGCGTTTTGAAGGAAATTTTATCTACTTTAATTTTATAAGTAATAATTGTTTCGATAAAACGCGTAGTTTTGACGAAATGACGAAAAACAGCGTTTTTTGTTGTTGCAATTTTGTCTGTGAAGCTCACCTTTTTTGGGGTGGCAAACATCAAATTCGTATTCAGCACTCTCGAAAACAAATAGAACCGTTGAGAAAAAAACCTGGAATATTTTCCTGGCGCAGACACCTTTTGACTGGATTATGTGCGGTGTTGGGTACCCCAAAACGTATTTTGTTAATATGTCGACATGTATTTTCTGCATTGCATATCGTTCTCTTTACCTCATGACGGAAATTAAAAAGTTGTGTTAGATATATACTTCTCACATATTATGGGTCTGCAGATTTTAACCGGGTGAAAGGGGTTTTCCAGAGTATTAGTGAATGAGAATTATCATGGATTACGAATATTTTAGATTCCCTTCGTACATTTGTCTTTGTAGTCTTAGTGCATTGTGATGTTTTTTGATGTCTTGTTGTAGGATCCTCTGGCGGCGTGTTGTGAAGGTGTTTCTGTTGCAACAGTAGAACCAGAATCTTCACGTTCCCCAGGTGAGTGGAATAAGATTTTAATAAGTAATTTCGTAAAATTCCAGTTAAATGTAATCTATAACTACACCAGACTAAAAGAAGAAGAAGAAGAAGAAGAAAAAAAAACAACAACTTGCACCGCGCATGCCTGAAAGCGGCTTTCTCGTCCAAATATACAAACATTTCTCCGCCTGCGTGCGCTCTTTGTCACAATATAGCGCTCTCGTTCTCTCTTGCGCTCTCTCGCTCGCTTTCGCTCGCTCTCGCTCTCGCTCGCAGTCTCTTTCCCTCGCTCTCTGTCGCGCTCTCGCGAATTCACTGAGAGTTTGGCGATCACAAACTGTCGAGTGAGAAGGGTCAGACGATAGGCAGCGTACGTGTTTCTGCAGCAAGGGTTGTCCAAACGATCAGGAGAAAAACAAGCCACGTCTTGAAGGGTTTCAGTAGTAAGATACCGTAATGGACCAACACATTGACGAATTGTTTCTTTGGACACTTCTGGCAGCGCGAGTTCCTCGTCTGACAATGCGGGTAGTGATGACAAGTGACGATGTTTCGCCGAGAGGGGAAATCTCAGCTGCCGCAGGGTGGGGGAAGCCTCCGTCACTTTACCAAGTACTTCGCCAAGTACCAAGCCTCCGTCACTTAACGTCCGCCATGGTGGCTTTTTTTGCGAGCGGTACAGCTATAGTTAACTAACGCGGAAACGACAGTATCAACCGACTCATCAGTAAGTCTCGGAGGTCATAAATAATTCATGTCATTGAGTCGGTAATTTGTAAAATCTTTAGTCCATAATTAAAAAAAAATCAATAGAGGATAAACAGCTAGTCTTACGATAAAATAACACTGAGTGCAGGCATTTTGTGTAATAGTATGTTCTGTGGGTAGTGGGATAGCGGATACCCCTTTTTAACCACACGGTTCTTTGGAATAGCGCGGATAGCCAATTCTGTCGGTTGTGCTGCAATTCGTTCCGTCTTGAGTGATACGTAGCAGTTAGTTTGCAGACTAAGTGTTTTTCAGTGTCTGATCTAAACCAATGGTGTATGTGTAAGACGTATTAGCTGTCCAACGAGAGAATGAAGTAGATGTAGACAAACCGGACTGTATCCAAATGCTTGGTCTTGGGCCACTGAGCTGTCATCTTACCAGCTGTCAATGGCTATTGACGATCTGGAATTTGTCCACATGTTGCACAGTGCCCTTCTGTGGCTATGTGGAGGATGTTGGCACTTAAATTATCTCGATTGCCTAGTTTTGTTGTCAACTGAATTGTCACAGTCGCCACTTTTTGTCAACTGAATTGTCACGGTCGCCACTTTTTGTCAACTGAATTGTCACGGTCGCCACTTTTTGTCAACTGAATTGTCACGGTCGCCACTTTTTGTCAACTGAATTGTCACGGTCGCCACTTTTTGTCAACTGAATTGTCACGGTCGCCACTGTTTGTCAACTGAATTGTCAGTCGCTACTTCTTGTCAACTGAATTGTTACGGTCGCCACGTTTTGTTCGCAACCGAATTGTGACGGTGGCTACGGTTTGTCGGCAACCGAATGCTCGTGGTCGACACGTTTTGTTGGCAACCGAATTGTGACTGTCGCCAGATTTTTTGCCACCCGAATTGTAATGGTCCCCGCGTTTTGTTCGCACCGGAATTGTGATGCACCCCCCCCCCACGTCCTTTCGGCAACCAAAATGCCAAAGTAGCCGGGTTTAGTTGGCAAGTGTGAATTGACACGGTCGCCACGTTTTTTCGGCAACTGATGTGGCTACTCTTATCGGTAGTTGCCGTGGTGTGTCCATTCAACACCAGGAGGATGTCGGTGTAGTTCCCTATCAAAGGAGCCACGAGCCGTGCGCGATCTTTCCTTCCTCGTCGTCCCATCCTCACCCTTTGCAAAGGCTTCTTACACTAACATGCGCCGCACTACCACACACGTCTGGAGCTTAGAGCGTGTCCTGACTTATTCGGTTCCGTACTGGCTGGGGAAAACTCCGCTAGTCGGCGCTGCGTATCGCCACCCAAGGGGGAATATGAGTGCCGCTTCCGATGAAAATCGTGCTCTTCCCTAACGGGATTAAGGCCCCAGTGAAATAACGCGCTTGGTGTCACTAAAAATTGCGGCGGCGATGGTGTGACGGTTAGCGTACCGGACTGTTATACCCAAGTTCGCGGGTTCAAACACGATCGAATTCGTGGATTTTTAGGGCGACAAAATCCTTCGTACGCCTTCCTTCGGAGGGGAAGTAAAGCTGGCTGTCCCATGTTAGTAGATTTACTTGCTTGTAAAAGATACTCAAGTCTAAATGACGCCTCTGAGCTAAATTCAAAATCGCCTGTTTCTCGCCCAAGAAATACCTCCTTTCTCTGCTAGTTGGTGAAAGGAGCGTAGCGAAATTTGCGTGCTCAGACGGAAGAGCGTGCCTGATGGCCCGAGTCTCGCCACGTAAAATAAGGCAAATTCAATTCAATTCAAAAATCAATCATTCGAATTAAAGTGTACTTTGCGTTTTCGAGCCACATAGATTACTGTTAAAGGCGGAATGTGGCTCGCGGGCCGTAGTTTGGATATCCCTGCGTTATGATTGTTTAGGTTGGTGTGGTTGACACGTATGGTAACTGGTAATTTACGTATTTCTGTGCTTTAATACAATTTTATTCTGCTGAATCCGAGAAATGCACATGTAAGAAAGGGGCCCAGGCCAGATCAATTCGGGTGCACGTGACACTACTGCAATTTTTTTCCGTTCTAGAAACCTGCTTTCCAGGACTCGTGGTTTACGAATTGCCGAGTGAATGCCAGTGTACAAATTTAGTGTTTGAAGCAGTTGAGGGCATTGGTGTCGAAATTCCCCTTTGCATTAGCTTCAAGAGATTCGTTGCACAGGAAAACTTCTTTCCGCGAGGGTTTTGCTCCCAAGTGATCTTGAATGTGAAGTGGAGTGTTTGCTTTGGGTGTGTAGCGAACGATTCTTGAAACGTAATTTAACGTAAAAATCTGAACGCACGTTAAATGCCTCTCAAAGAGCTGGCGATTTTAAAATTTCGAAATGATTTTAAGGACCTTGCAGTTGAAGTATTTAATTTCGATAAGGGGGAATATGAATGCGGCGGACCACTTGGCCTACTGTTCAATAGTTGCTGAACTCAATGACAGAAGTCATGGTATGAGAACAGATGTGGAGACTAAGGAATTTTGGCAACCTGCCGGCCTCATACTACACTGTACTTTTGAAATTGAGTGAAAAGATTAAGGATCTGTAACCGTGAGACAAGGAATATAATGAACTTTTATATCTTTTGTCATTATATAATTTCGTCCACAGCAGCAGATGTGCGTTGTATTAACCTTAAATATATCAGCAGAACATTCACCGTCACTAGGACTCTAGAAGGTAATGTCTTTCTTCTACCATGAATATCGTTAACAGTGGATGTAAGGAATTATTTTACTGCGTCTTTACGAAAATCAATTGAGAGTTAATTGCAAAGTTATTTTCCAATATGATGTCAACACCATATATGTCGTAAATTCAGTGCTTTTACTCGCCTTAAGGCTATGTAATCCTAATTCAAGTGTTCTCTCTTTACAGTTCGAGAATTTCGCACTCGCATACGCAACGCTACTGATCGAAAAACCATTCAATGTTCAGTGTGCGAGAAGGAATTCACTCGAAAACGTTTCCATGAGCACATGCGCACCCACACTGGAGAAAAACCTTTCCGGTGTTCCATCTGTGAGAAGAACTTCAGTGTGAAAGGAAACTTAGATACGCACATGCGCACGCACACTGGAGAAAAACCTTTCCGGTGTTCCATCTGTGAGAAGAACTTCAGTGTGAAAGGAAACTTAGATACGCACATGCGCACGCACACTGGAGAAAAACCTTTCCGGTGTTCCATCTGTGAGAAGAACTTCCGTGTGAAAGGGAACTTAGATACGCACATGCGCACGCACACTGGAGAAAAACCTTTTCAGTGTTCCGTCTGCAAAACATATTTCAGACAAAAAACACTATTAAATATCCACATGCGCGCCCACACTGGTAAACTTTTTCAGTGTTCCATTTGTGAAAAGAGCTTCAGTGAAAAGGGAAATTTAGATAGACACATGCGCACGCACAGTGGCAATAAACCGTTTCGGTGTTCCATCTGTGGAAAGAGCTTCAGTCGAAAGGGAAATTTAGATAGACACATGCGCACGCACAGTGGCAATAAACCGTTTCGGTGTTCCATCTGTGAGAGGAGCTTCAGTGTTAGGGGAAGCTTAGAGAGGCACATGCGCACGCACACTGGTAGTAAACCTTTTCTGTGTTCTATCTGTGGAAAGAGCTTCAGTGAAAAGGGAAATTTAAATATCCACATGCGCACCCACAGTGGTAATAAACCTTTTCATTGTTCCTTCTGTGAGAGGAGCTTCAGTGTTAGGGGAAACTTAGAGAGTCACATGCGCACGCACACTGGTAGTAAACCTTTTCAGTGTTCCATCTGTGGAAAGAGCTTCAGTGGAAAGGGAAATTTAGATAGACACATGCGCACGCACAGTGGCAATAAACCGTTTCGGTGTTTCATCTGTGAGAGGAGCTTCAGTGTTAGGGGAAACTTAGAGAGACACATGCGCACGCACACTGGTAGTAAACCTTTTCAGTGTTCCATCTGTGGAAAGAGCTACAGTGAAAAGAGAGACTTGCGCGGACACTTGCGCACGCATGCTAGTGAAAAACCGTTTAAATGTTCCATCTGAAAAATGTTACAGACAAACAAAACTTAGATATCCACATGTGCACCCACAGTGGTAGTAAACCCTTTCAGTGTTCCATCTGTGAAAGAAGCTTCAGTCGAAAAGGAATCTTAGCTATCCACATGCGCACTCACACTGGTAATAAACCTCAGAGAGTATATATCAGAGTCGGCAGTCAATGTTAAACGGAAAGCCCTTATTTTCGTGGAGGGGAGAAATTCGAATCTCCCACCCCAACAGAAACAACGAATGAGAAAGAGGCAGCCATATTGTGTCCCCGCCAGCCAATAAGCGTCGAAAGGCAGTAAACCAATTGAAATGGAGGACGGACGTGAACCGGGCTATTTGAAATTACATTTAGTAAATTTTCAATATGGCGGACATGGTTATGTACTAAATAAAATGTATTTGACATAAAAATGAATGCCCAAGTTAATGTAGAAGTCAGTAATTCTTAAAGGATATGTAATTGTGAGGAAGTGAAGTAAATTGTAATGATAGGAAGTGAAAATTAAAAAAGGTATTTTACATAAATAATATTTGTAAAATTGGTACATATACAAAAAAATGACAATGTGCATGAAAAAATCCTGTTATGTGAAACAAAGGAACAAATCATGGTCAATCATCATTTGTGATACTATCATTATACTAAATATCACTGCTGCTAAACAAAACAAAACTAATAATAAATTTGGCACAAATACAATGCATGCATGACAAGTCAGTATAAATTTATATATATATATATATATATATATATATATATATATATATATATATATATATGAGCATACAATACACAATAGAGATATTTCTAAAAATTGAATATAAGACATAAATTGAATTTAAAATTCAATTCTTGTATTAAATACAATATCATGGAAAGGTAATTAATTTTATACATGGTAGTGTAAGAAGACTTAATTTAAATATCAATAATAATAATAATAATAATAATAATTAATAATAATAATAATAATAAAAGAAATTCTTCATAGATTCGTGCCTAGGCTGGGTCAGTCCTTTATATCCAACTTTCAGTTTAGGGGGTTTGAAAATGTGCAACAGAAAATGCAAAAATTATTAGTACTAGTTTATATTGATGTAGATACGTGTTATATAACTAAATATAAAAATACAAAAACGTACTTAAATTTATACGATTCCTAAAACAAATATCAAAAATAGTCATGTTGCATTTGTGAAAATGTTTAGAAAGTAATACAAATTTCCTAGTAACAATCCCAAACTGTTATCCAATGTATATAGTACACAAGACAAACATGTAAGAAAAATAGTAAGAATTAAAAATTAACACCCATAACATGAGACAGTTATCCAGAAAAATGATCTTTTTATTATATAAAACACAAAAATGTCTTCAATTTTGTACATATCTTGTGTTGGAAAGTGAAGCTCACCAAGTTGATTCAAGTATGTTTCTGATTTATTTACATTGCTATGACAAATTTCTTCTATTCTTTTAATTAATGAAAAATATTGGAGTCCTGCAGTTTGGACGTATTCAATTAGTGATAATGCACAAGAAAAAATCCATCACTGAATGTGTTAGAATGAGAGATATTATGTCATACATAAGAATACATGTTTGTGTTATATACATGCATAATTCTGTGTTAGAAATATTGTTATCTTGAAAAGCGTTTAATGAAAGTAAACTACCTGGACTCTTCAAGATTCGGTATTTATGGCTGTCTGTTTATATCAGTTACATCCATTACTTAACTCACATATTCTCATCTCCATTTAAATATGACTTATATACATTATTAAAATATTGTTTTTAGGGATGACATTGGAGTAATGTAAATCACTCATGAAAACTACTACTATTACTATTATAGTGTCACTTCAAATCCAAATTTATTGCACAGCAATACCAAGAGATTACCAAAATTGGCGGTATTATATTTCATGTCATCAGTGTTTTTTTTCCTCATATATGCAACATAGAGCTAGCACTCATTTTCTTAGAAACATAGCACATTGGAAGAGGTGAGCTGCAATAGCCCCTTCCACAGGTTCTGTTCTCTCCTCTCCAGCCGGAGGAGAAGAGTCTGTAACATCAAATGAGGAGGTGTTATTGACTTAAAAAAGGAATTGTGCATTCACTAAAAATGTGAAAAAAATGTTTTTGTACTCACCAGGAAATGCGAGGACATTGGACGACATGTTGACCGTGACATTCAGAGAAGGTGGAGCTGGCCCTGCAAATCAAAGAGACATGGGTCTTTGATCTGAATACAAATTGTAATTGGAAAAATGTCTTATTTCTTTTAATAGAGGCTAAAAACATAACTTACACCTGTCTGGTGGTATGCCTTCTAAAAATGTTCTGAGTGCTTCTTGAATTGAATTGAATTAATGGCTTATTTTACATGGCTCCTTCTTGCAATTCAGAACGCACATCATTGAATATGATAGGTACTGCATTCCACCCTTCTCTTCCTGCTGCAGTCAACATTCTAGGCATGAAATGTTCCATGCACACATACCTTCTGTGTATCAGTGTTTGCAATGGGCAAACAGCCAATGTTGGGTCTCCAATTGCCATCAACCAATTCATACACCTATATTATGTAATAATGTTTGTATTACATAAATTACTAAATAATAAGAAACAAAATAAGTATTAGATTTAAGGTTGTTGGTATAAAAATGACTATAAATAATAAATTGTTTGTTAACAATTGTTAAAACTAGTTAGGTTATGATAGCAAAATTAATGTTTTTTATAAAATAGCCACAGCTTATTTGTAAATATACATACATTATTCGAATAATGTTAAACCATTCGTAAGAATCATGCCATATATTTCATTTCACTTACCGTCCAGGATCACTTGGAAAAGAAGATAATCTTGTCTTTTCCGCATTTGCCCGTCTGGTATTGTGGCAATTGGGTACCCAACAACGCCTATATTTCGGCATTTCTTTGCAAAATTGCCAAACAACCAAAAAATAAGTCTCTATTCGGCAAACGTGCAGAGAATACGAATATAACAAACAAAACAGTTCACTGTCGTTCTTGCAACAAACAAATCCACAAAATCACACTTTGTTTTTAAAATTAGTTCGCAAAAGCCCCTGAATAGCGCTACTTGCCAGGGTGGCAGATAATGGCGGACTTACCTCCCCTTTCACCGTCCCTCCCAACAATACTTTCAAATAAGGACGTTTTACCACCTATTAAGTAACACCCCCCGGATAAACCTTTTCAGTGTTCTATCTGTGGAAAAAGCTTCAGCCAAAGTGGAAACTTACATAGTCACATGCGAACCCACATGTGACATCCTTTCAGTGTTCCATCTGTGAAAAGAGCTTCATTCGAAAGGGAATATTAGATAGGCATATGCGCACTCACTATGATAATAAACCCCTCTAGTGTTCATCTGTGGAAAGAGTTTCAGTGAAATGGGACAGTTACATAACCACAAGCGCCCTCGCACTGGTAATAAACCTTTTTAGAGTTGCATCTGTGAAAAGTGCTTCATTGAAAACGAAGGCTTATGTAGGCACATGCGCACGCATTGTGGAGAAAACCCTTTTCTGTGTTTTATATGTGATAAGGGTCAGAGAAAAAAATTAAAAATTCACATTCGCACCAATAATTGTTAAAAGTGTTCAGTGTTCCATCTGTGTAAATCGCTTTAGAGTAAAAGGAGACTTATACTGGCACATGTGTACTCACACTGAGAATATCCTTTTCAGTGTTTCGTCTGAAAACAGCTTCAGGGAAAAGAGAAATTTACATAAGCACGTGCGCACTGACAGTGCTAAAATCCGTTTCATTTGTGAACTAGTGGTACTAAAGAATGGCACAGTTTTTCCCGTATTACTAGTTGTGTATTTCCTTTGGTCTCGAATAGCTCGGCAAAAATAATGAAAAATAATCAGGATATTTTTAACGCTAGTAACAAAACTAAAGCAATGTTGAATATTGTTAAAAAAATACGACATCATCTCGATACTTAGTAGAGAATGTTACTTTTAAGGATAATGAAGAAGCAGGTATTCCGGAAAAAGTGGCTGATCTCCACCAACAGTTCTAGAAATACGGCTGAACTGACGAAGGGACTAAGACTACAAAATTCAACTTCATTAACCTTCTCCAAAAATGTTCGGCACGATGTTTATTTTCCTAACTTCTAACGAAATCCTGAAAATAATCAGTAAACTAAAAAATAAATATTCACCTGGTTTTGATGAATTTCCGGATTTTTTATTGAAAACTTGTGTACCTGCGTTTGTACACTCGTTAACTCACGTTTTAAGTGCTGCTTTACGCACATAAATATTTCCAGATTTTTTCAAAACAGTAAAACTTTAGCCACCTTTTTAAAAAAGGGAACAACAATGAAATTCAAAATTATCGGTCAATTTCTGTTTTGTCAGTTTTCTCTACAATGTTAGAGAGGCTTTTCAATAAGCGAATGGAAACTTTCCTGAAGAAAAACGAAGCGTTTTCAGACTTACAACTTTGTTTTAGAAAATCGAAATCTTCAGAAACTGCCATTTTTTCTTTTCTTAACGACGTTACTTCATCAATGGACGAAAATGAAGGACCCATTGAAATATTTTTAGATCTTTCGAAAGCTTTTGACGTTATTGACCATAACATCTTGCTATCAAAATCACCTTCTTATGGAATTCGTGGTATCGCCCTAGGTTGGATAACCTCGTACCTTAAACATCGATCTCAAAGAGTAGAAATACCGTACTGGCACGAAGGACATTATTTACTTATCTTTCCAATTCTTTACCAATTGAATATGGGGTTTCGCAAGCTTCGACCTTAGGTCCTATCCCTTTTCTATTATACGTAAATGATATGCCCTCGTGTATTAAAAACGGAAAAACAGTTCTGTTTGACGATGACACGAATGTTCTTTGCAAAAAAAGAAACAATAAATAGTACTATTTCAGACGTTTCAAATTGGTTTTGTATTAACAAATTAATAGTTAACAAAGGAAATGCAGTTCCATGCAGTTTTGCATTTCAAATCGGCAATCACATCCTCCATTGAAAATGAACAATCTGCAATTAGCTGATGTTCAGATAACAACATTTTTAGGTCCCTCACAATTCAGTCAAACCTCAAATGGAATGTACATATAACAGAATTAAACACTAAATTAAGTTCGTTATGCTCGAATTCTTTCATATTCGCCAGTCTTCATGCAGCTCGAACCGAGTATTTTGCAAATATGCTTTCCCTCCTGATATATGGCATAATATTCTGGGAAAACTCATCATGAAGTACTCAGATCTTTAGAATGCAAAAGAAAATTATTCGAATAATGAAAAAACGCCATCCGCATGATCAATGCAAGCCTCTCTTCATTGTGCTTGGAATCTTACCACTGCCTTGCCTATATATTTACAATTCTGTAATATTTGTCAAAACTGACATACTTAACGGTGGGAACATATTTTCATGCAATACTGATATTTATAACTACAACACACGTCGTAAAAATCACGTTCATCAAGTGTCAGTATCAACAGCTCACTACCAGAAATCTACATACAATACATGTACGTTACTTAACGACGCACTGCCAGATGACATTAAACAATTGAAGTTCACAGATTTAAGTTAAAAGTAAAATCTTTTCTACTGCATATCTGTTTCTATACAACTAGAGACTATACTGATTATCAAAAAGAAAAATAATGTTTATTGCAACAAAACAGTGATATATAATGAATTAGTTCACATTTGTATGGTATAAATCTTTTTAAGAGACTTAATATGTTTGTAACAAATATTGTACTTGAGCTTCCGGGTCAGTGACCCCCATCTCAATTAGGTTTGGGTCAAGTTTCCCTGATCCATTGAGCAAGTGCTGAGATGGCCCCTTGCTTTGCGTCTGGACGTAAATGTAGCTTCACTATGCGCACGTTTTTTTTTTTTTTGAATTCTCCTTTTGCTTGTAATGGTAAGAGTAGAGTTAAGGGCGAGTTTCTATTTTGTTAGCAATGAAGAAAAATCATAGTCGCAATTCGTGTACCGATGCAAAAAGTTTTCTATAACTCAGAAACGGAAACTACTATTTTTCAAATATTGCTAACCTTGTGATTTTTAAAATTTATTCTTATATATTTATGTTAAACCTTTACTCATCTTTCAACTATTTATAGTTAAAATGACGGGAAGGGATTCTGGAACTCAAGAAAACGTGCGCAGATAATCTTCTCCCTTCTACGTCACAAACAGTTTTTACTGTTTTTTGAATAATAAATCTAAATTTAAATCTAAATCTAAAAGTTGAAACCCGAAATTTGTCTCTTGCACTTAAAACTAAGTCTTTCCGCTTGACTATCTTTAACCTATTTTCTACTAGTGGGTCCTCGAGTAGAGTTTTCTTTATAAGCAACATTAGGAAGAACTAGTTTCGACGCGTTTTCGGATTTGTCACATTCTACGCGGTGATCTTGCAAGTAATTTGTTAAAGATTCATAAAGATCTTTGCAAACTTTCAAATTAATTTCTACCCTTTGAAGGGCTTGAGATGTGCGATGAAAGTAATGCAAAATGTCATTCCATATTGTGGACATAAAAAACGAACTTAAATTCTTGCATTTTTGTAGCGATATTTGTTGCCTCTCACTTAGTATCTCCTATCTGATCATCATCGTCGGAAATAAAATCTAAGGCATTAGGAATTTGAATCAAGTATTGCTTCCATGTCAACGGCTCTCACTAGAAAGTTTGTTTAAAGGATTTTCATTTCCAACATGAATTTTGAGCACACTCTATCTGTTCGTTGAAGGAGAAAGAAAATTGTACAAAGTACACTTGTAGCATAGCTTCAGTTCATTCCATCCGGGGAAAAACTAATGATATCACACCCCTCCTCCATTAATTCAACATAAAAATATATTTTAGTGGAATGATTATACAATATTTTATTAAAAATGCAAGTATTTTTGCATATAACATTTATTTATAAGGTATTAACGACTATATGTAATTCAAAATCATACTATTTTCATGAAACTTTATAAACACATTTTTCGTGCATTTCAGACTATTTTATATACCATACGCAAGACCCCGATGATTTTTCTCAAACATTGTACTCATACGGGTTAAAATTTGGGAGTGCCGCGAATGTACACAGTTATTTGGTATTCATCTAATATATACACGGATAGAACGGGATACACGGGTATAAAGGACTTTCTAAATAAATCCAGAATTTCAAAAAGTACAATATTTTATTAATGTTATTTTCAGCACTGTTATATGATCAGCGTCCATTCTATACACAAAATACGTATTTATATCGACAAAATATTTAAAAATTACAAACACTAAACTTTTCCTTTATTTTACACTTTCTTAAGTACCAGGTCGCTATTAATACATGTTATATTTTGAGTACAGATTGAACACTGACGGTATAACAGAGTTCGAAATAACTAAATACTTGAAATAGTATATTTCAATATTTTTAAAAAATTCTTTCTCTACGAATATAATGAAAAACTATAAGATATAATTTTGTATATGAGAACTTACTTTAATAGATACGCTTACTTTATATATTGAACAAAGACACAGCGACTTAAAGCACTACAAGACTCTTTATAGTATGTAATTGTTTCGTCAAGTTCAAACACGAAATTCGGAGAATACCGACGGCAGCGCCGTAAGCCAATGTTGAACTTGAACGTAAACAGAAGACCGGTTAATTTGATAAATCGTACTTTTGAATAGAAAACTTCAATCCTCCAAAGTTTGAAAGATTTAAAAATTGATATGTAACCTAATATATACATAGAGTAAGTGATTAAGTGTAAATACGCAACCTTATGTGCACTTAGAAATATTTTCAAATATAATTAATGATGCCAATATTTTTTAAATGTTAACAATAATCAAAAATCCCATCTGTTGCTCAGCAATTGCAATCTCAGCAATCTCAGCAATTGCTTAGCCTGCTTATGCGGTAATCCAACACTGCCTGTGAGCGCCGGTTCTCATAGTGAATCTTAATAGTTGGCGAATGGCTGAGAATAAAACTTTACAGGAAAGTGCACCCTTTTGATTAACACTTCTGAGGTTATCACAGGGAGGTGTGTTTCAATGCAATCTGTAAATATATTTTATAATGAAGTTCACACTTTATTAAAAAACATACGTACTGATATCATTAAAACATTTCAATGTTTGTTTCGTAACATCTTTAGCACTGCTTACAGTGAAGACATATTGCATTTTTTCATTAATTTGTTGTTCCTGTACCATTGTAACGCGTCTCCAAACACTAGGAGGGCGTTGAGAGTTTACTAGAAGTAATCCTCCGTTCACATTTTTATTTGGAGTAATTCTCCATTAATTTTGTTGGTCTTCGGTCCACTCTCTTTGCAGTTAGTCCGCTATCGTTGCAGTTAGAGGACCACCAGGTAGCATTTCCGCGTACGCGCCTCTCTCTTACGCGCTCCTGCGTCACTATCTAGCTGCCGGGATATGGGGAAAATTATGAAACTGGAAAGGTTTAGGATACTTCATACTGGCCCTCATGAATCAGTCGAGCTCGTTTTGACGGAAAACATTTCACTTGAGATTGTCCGGTATTCGAACCCGCGTCTCCTAGGTGAAAAGCTTGGTGAAAGGCAAGCGACTTCGCCCTGAGTCGCTGAGCCAGCAAATTGCTTTTATACTGGTGCAGAATTAGTAAACAGCCGTTTTTTAGTCAATTTTGAAAATGCAAACTGAAAGGTGTGACACAATATTTTCGAGGTTTTCTATATTTTTAATGACAAAATGTTACATCGGCAGAGCTGTAAGAATTAACTTGACAAAACCGAGGGGTTGAGTCTTCTGTCGTTGAAGGATCTCGAGGAGAATAAAGTCAACAGTTTCCCCATTTCGTTCTCCGCAAACAGGAATCTGCGGACTGGAACCACCAGTGATGCCAAGCGTTTCAGTAGCACCGTTAAAGTGTTTCAGGGAGAAATTATAGATGCATAATAAAGAAAAAAGAGTATAATATTTGTCAGCTACAAATTTATTGCGGTGCAAAATTAATATTATTTTATTAATGGTATTCCCCGACCGATTTAAATGAACACTAGGCCCTCTGAGTTTCAAACGGATATATTAAATTTTTGGCGTACTTTTCATGATGCCGCAACATTTTCATAATACTCTCAAAAGAGACCCTGAAATAACGTGTAGGATGCTCATGAAAATAGGGCAGGGCTCGTTTTCGTTGAAATTTCAACCTAAGTTTTAGAAAATTGCAAAAGTTCAAATCTTTTCGGCATCTTCCTACACCTATAATTATTTCATAATTACACACCTGAACCACTTTATTCACTACATTGAGTCTCCAGACTTAATCTTGGATGGATGGTTTATATACTTTATTTGATTTCGTCCAAATAATGAAATAGTTTATTCAAAATTATTACGATGTAAACCTTTGCACTCCGTCTACGCAATCTTCGCGAAGACCAAAATTGCACTTTTTTGTTAATGCTTACGAACATTCGAAAACATGTAATACGATAACGAATTTAGAGAACGTTTCGATTGACGGGATGGTTTATTTTCGTTTCCGTACAACACATTTTTTTACGGTGCTTGATTAAGAACACCTACATTTCCAGAACTTTTTTTTATTTTCGGGACTCAAATACTGGGATTATATTCATGATATTCCATACATCTTAGAGTAGGGGCGACCGGGTCTAGTTGTGACAGGTGCATCGTGTTTGCTGACCGATGCAATAGAGCTCACTTTCAAACCTTTGCGTCAGTGTGCAAAGTTGACAACAGAAAAGGCATATGCCATTAAAGATGACGTGTGCCCTGATTGTTCACATAGTGCCTGTTGATGAAGAATACAATGTGCCTTGGCATGGGCTTTGTATTTCCTTTTGCTCTGCACTCTCCATTGAATCTTCAAACAATATCAGTTTTTGTACCCCACATATTTCTTCCACTATCTGTAGTGACATTTCATTTGGGACAAATTGAGAGTGTACTTAAATATTCCTGTACTTTTTAAGGGACTTCACACGCAACCGATCTTTATAAATGAGGACTCTAAAGAAAGAGAATTTCATGAAGACGGGACGAATTGGTCTTTAGCTTTAAAAATATGAAGGATTTGTTTAAAAAATGTTTCTAAATAATCATGTCAAATGCCATTCACAGCACTCATTCAGCTATATTAATAATTCGAAAACGAAGCGTTATAAGGCCGTAAAAGCCTTCTGGAGCCTATTTCTGCAGCGACTCTGACGAGGAGGTCTTGGAGTTCGAGTCCGGACGGTGACGGATCTCCGACACTACCCGATTAGCTAGGTCGAATTCAGCCACTGTCTGGAGGAGAATTCTAGCGGCCGGCTGCTCTGGTCGGTAGCTTTCCGAGGTTTGTCTAATCAATACCAGGCGAAAGCCGGAGCTGTCCCCGTCCGAATGGGCCACAGACAGCGCGCGAGCTTCCTCTCCCTTCCTTGTCCTATCTTCCCTCTTTCTTACACACTTACACGCACTATACTACCATACATGCCGAGCTCTGAGGTGTGATTACGTTACTTAGGCTGGCGAAATTAGGCGTTGTATTGGGTGGTTTATAAGCTGCAATTATAGTTAGATTTATGCATGGGAGAGAAATTGCCGTTCAAGCCCAGTGATAGGCATTTGATTTATTTCGTGATATGGGATAGTATTTTTGATTAAAATGAGAACTGGTGAGTGTATTCTAACTTGTCTAACTACCTGGAAAATAAAACAGAGAAGAAGGTTTTAGATGTGATTTAGTGATGCAAGCAATGTCTGTGTTTTTGGATTGTAAAAAATACTATTTCTATTTCGACTTCTATTTTTTATTGCTAATACTAGATGCATTCCAATTCATAAGATTTAGTGAATGATTGAACTCAGGGTGCGCCCTGGGCAGTGCTAATATAGAAGGCTATGGCTGGTTGGATATTTCGAACAATGACTAGTATAATAGAGTTAATGATATTAATGAAGTGTTTAGATATGGAGTTGTTGATATTATGTAAAATCGAGAATTTAAGAAAGTATAGAGGTGAGTTATTATGGGGGAGATAGTTTTGGGAGTTGTTAGCTGATTGGTTTCGGGTGGTGTTGTTTGATTGGTTAGTTGCTGATACATGGGCGAAGTTTGGTATGCGGGTCATGTTACGTAAGTTGGATAAAAGATAAGTGTATTAGGGGGATTAATTGTTCGTTCTCGAGTTTTGGGGTTGTTTTTGTTTCAAAATTATTTTAAAATATGAGCATTCTATTGTTCGGATATCAGCTCAGTGCGCCCCGTCACAGTTTTTACATTTCGGAGGGTCGTCCTTTCGAGGGCTTGGTGCTGAATCATGGTACTCAGAACAATATTGTAACGTTTCTCGGGGGTGAATTAAAACACTCTCACAGGTAATATTAACAAAAACGTTTACTCGTAAACAATTATACCCTAAAACGACTTGATCTACTTACAGATATATTACACAGTCCTTGATTCCTTCACTTGATTATTTTTCTTACACACGACTCCGTTCTCATGATTATTTATTTACACAGTTCACTTCTTCTGTTTATTTATTTACTCTGTTCTCTGCAATTTACACTATCCCACAGTCATATGCACTGTCCACGGTCTAATGCGCCACCACAATTCCCTTCGCAGACCACAATTCCATGCGCAGGCCACAATTCCCTGCGCAGACCACACTTCACTGCGCACACCAGGGTCGAGAAGTACCAGAATACGATACTTGATTCACTCTCACAAGTCTCGATTTTTGTGGTCATAAAAAAAGTTGAAACAAATTGCCTATTTTTTATAATCTGTATTTGTGAGTTTACTTAGGTAAGTCGATATACCTTTTTTGTGTGTGCAAATTATGTGTTGATATGTGCAAATTAAATAACTGATCTTGTTCAAATTATCTTGGCTTGAGAAACTAGATAAAATGAATTGATTATTTTTTGAAAATCAATTTAAGAATGATACGTAGGTAAGATGCCTCGGTTTCATGTTTACATGTGCAAATTGAATAAATAAACTTGTTCAATATTGATTAGGACATCGAATTTTTCAAAAATAGGCATGATTAATTATGAAATTTGATTCACATAATTCGAAGAGATTAAAAACGCACATTGAATTTACGCCTTAGAGCTTAAGATTAGAGCATGCAAACTTTTTCACCAAGTGATAATCATGATTATCTTCCATAAAATATATTTATTCGATTTTTTAGAAAATTTAGACTTATCAAGTTTTCCCCTGTGACCATTGATATAATGTTAGAGAAAAATCTTCACACTTATTGAACTGGGATTTTGATTTTCAATAAATTCTACAATATATTTTTCTAACCGCTTCCATGTTTCAGATTCAAATGTAGAAGTTCCTTTTAGGAAATCTGGAACCGCACTATTCTATTATGGCCCTGTATGCTGCCTCGTGGTTTGTAATATTGTAAGCATCGCGCTAACATTGAAGAAGGTGCGGTACCTCAAAAAAGGCAACTCTGTCCTTCGCCGAGAGGAGGACCAGATCCCCCTGGGTCAAAGGCACGCGGAGGGGAACAACCCTCCTACGGCACACACTGCGACGGGCAGTGGACGGACTCGAGGGAGCAGAGGCAGGAGTGGCACGACAGTGGACGCCAAAACGTAAGACAATATTTTATCATTCCCTAAAACACCAAGACTATAATAAAATGCAAATAGCATCTCCTCTCATTTGTTTCAGAATTAAATTATATGTTAAAATGGTACTTCTTTCCGGAGTTATAGAATTATTCACTGAAGTGATAATGTGGACCACAACACACGAGAATCGCCCATATTATCCTTTAGATGTGGATATGAATTATCGTAGGGATAGGGACTTGGCTTATCGGGCTGCGGGTTACGTCACGGACTTCTTCCGGGCGGCGGTCGTCACTTGGTTGGCCGCTCCTGAAGGGGGCTATCTCCACCTTATCAAGGGGATGCTGCATCGAGATAGGCAGAAGAAATCAGCAGGAGCAGGCAACGCAGGCAGAAGGAAGCACAACGTTGCGTAGAGGAGCCCCGACCAGGACGCTTCCTGGCGAGCAGAGCGCACACGCTCGCTTACCCCTCGGCGCAACGGCCTTCCAAAGCTCACCTCGCCAAACCTAGGAGTGGAAATGGACAGTGCTTCAAAATCCTCCGCTGGAAGGAAAATTACTGATATGTTAAAAATTGGTTACAGACACAATATAAATAGAAACTATAGGAATATACAAAAAAATCACACTCAGATACATACTAATATAGTTTGTATATTTTTTTCCGATAGTGGTTCGAATATTGCGTGAATAATGAAAAATGGTTCGACTTTTGCACGCTAATTTCTAATTTTTTTAAATAAAAAGTCAAATAATCCAACTGAATAAACGAGACTGAGAAATGTGAAATAATTTCGCACAAATAACGCTATTTAAGATAAATTTTAAAATGTGTACATATAATATTAAACATCAGTAAAAGGTGGCGTCGCCGACTCTGCAAACTGTTTTAAAAATAGTTTCATGTCTTGAAAATTTATTTCATGCCTAGCTTTATTCAAGTATAATCTTCAGGTTTCAGGCATTGGATTTACTAATGAATCGTAAGAGTTGATAATGTTATCCTCCCGTTCAAAAGTTCCCAGCACCCAATGGCGCTAACAAATACTTTCACTCTGTGATGCAAATAGCTGAATTTTAGTACAGCTACATTTTTTTCACCTTTCTGCGAATATGTACAAAAATGCACGTAGCGCATTTTCATTAGCACAAATGCAGATCATTCCCAATTAGTTACAAAATTCTCTTAAACATCTTTAACAATTAAATTTGATTCTTCCCCAGATTTCCTTAACGCTTCTATAATTTTCTCCCCAACGTTTGAAGAGGTTGAAACTTCGCAAACTTATCTTGAGCAATTGCTCTATTAATTGTTTTGTATGCGAATCTAGCATTGCATGCAAATCTAACATTAAAATGCGACTCTTTTGTATGTGTACGTCAATAAGGTGTTAATTAAGTTTCATAAACATAAGTTGTGGGTTGCATTCATTTGAAAATAGGTATTTGTACACTTATGTAAGAACGTAGCAGTAACAAGTCGAACATAATGTTCATTCAATCTCTAGCATCACACAGTTTTGTTTTCTCCGTATTTATTTTAAATTTTTCAAGATTAATAAGTTCTGAAGCAATACTGTTCATAGGTTATAGCAATTTTTTTAAAATACGTTAATTCGAATCTAAATTAAAATCAGTCTGCAGCGCAATTTACTTGATAATTCAATTGATCACTTAACATGTCAGCATCAATGTTGCCAACGCCGCAAAAGAAAATTAAGGCGTATTTTTCTAAAAGTTTGTTTGGGTACCGGTGTTTAATCAATGCAACCTTCACTGATCGATTTAGGAGGCGTTGGTTTAATTCCTGGCATTGTCACAAAGATGGCAGTGCCAAAACACAAAAGAGCACGTTTTTGAAATTTATTTGAATCTTCTGGTCGGATACGAAAACAAATGATTAGTTTCCCATCAGGTGACCGAGACGCGTCGAATGACACCTCATACGCCTTGATTGGTGAACGGGAAGTGGTCTAGCCGCCAGTGACGAAATGACAAAAAACACATCTCAGCACACTCAAGAGTTTTACTTAAATACTGTACACTGATATTTGCAACAATAGTGTAACAAGTAACGGTATTGTCCGATTTTCTTTAGAATGGGATGATTTGACAGCTAGTGCCGGCAACACAACTGACGATTCTGAGGTCGTTGTGCCCTTGAACTTATTAGACTCTCCTTCCACCATTCGCTCGTTTGCTGTTGACTAACTTATAAATAGGTACGACGCTCACTGGCTGTGATGTCCTCGTCCGACGAAAATATAGTGCGCCCCGGGAAATAATTGAAATTAGGAAGTGCAGAGCTTTGTGCTCTTCTGTAAAAATTCTTTCTTTTTATAAAAATTACATTGAATTTAGTTTTTATGTGATATGTATTATGTTTGTTTTAAAATCGAGTCTTGAATGTGAGATACATACTCGTGACTGCACGTGTTTACTTCTCTGAAGTACACGTGATGTTCACTTGTTTCGCGAACTGTCACTTTATCCCACTTTATCTCGTTCTATATTGCGGTATGAGGAGTACTGATTGAGGCGAGAGCTTGTCCTAGGGGACCTAATATACATTACCAGGGGAGGACAACCGAAAGAGGTTGTTGAATATAATCAGATAACAAGATATACAGTCAGAAATCAATACAATGTGTGGAATTGTAATTTCGAGAATATAAATAAATAGTATGTTCCTCTGATTGTGAATTACGCATGACTCCAAAGAAAGTACCGAACAACATCTGAATACATATTTACTCCTCCACATTTTTATTTTTTTACATCAGACTTGTAGTTCATAATTATAAGCCCTTTTTCGGACCAGTGAAATCTAAGCTTGTGTTTTTTTTATTTCGCCATGTCCGAGATATTAATTGCATCTCCGCATTCTGATGTCAACTTGTTATGTAACTGTTTTGATTTTTTGAGTGTGGGACTCATCGCACGGTGCTTGCGTTATACAAATACTGTAACTGTTCACGTATTCACATTTTTGAAATACTTCGCTGCCCACTGAAATCAAGGTAACAATTGATGTGTCCAGTGTTTGACACCGCCACCGCTATGCGTAGTAATGACAAGATCAGCGTTGTACGTTCGACATCTCGAGCACCGCTTGAATTTTTCACTAGAGTTGACCCCCAGGTTTATCAGAGACAGCTGGAAGAACTGATCGATTTCCTCAACACAACAGAATCGATTTGGAGATTTCAACGGAAATACTCGTTTTGGGGTCTCCTAATTAAGAATAAGTGTTTTTTTAAACCTCCGTCCGTCCGTCAGCCCGTCCGTCTGTAAACACCACTAGCGCCTAAACCGTACGTACGTATTGCCGGTATTCTAGAAAAGTAACAAATATTGACCCCGTCATTTGTTGATCTTTATCACCCATTTCATTGTCTCTATGCGTGGTGACTTGTTCAGACCGACAACATGAAGTTTTTTGTCTGAAAGTGTCCTCATTCTTGTTCTTGAAATTTTATGAAGAGAATGTTAAGTATTTTTCATTCAAATTTCTATGCTCACCATGAGAGAAAAACGTAAGCATTTTTGCTCTTTATTACAGAATTTTAAAACTTATTAGTTTTCTTAACAATGTGTCAAGGAAACGATGAACTTTTAACGGTTTCCAAAACAATTGTTGAGAAAGGGAAACATTTCAATAAGAACATTATTTCCAACAAGAACAAGCATCGCGTTTATTTTCTTAAGATAGTCCATTGGCTGGGTCGCAAAACAAAACCTGATATTACACTTTTCTACACATTACAAAGAAAAATTAATCTCCAAGGTAACACAAATAGTAAATCAATTAAAGCTCTCTGCTATAGACCCTACAATCTCTCTGAGCTATTCACTCCAGCATCGGCACACTGATAGTTCAAGGCTGATAGCTGAGTTAATAGAATCTACAATGTGGCTTGACTTTCAGTAATTCCTCAGTAGCACCTCGCAGCATGCCGCGATTTTCAATTCATCTCAGTCATGGGCAGGCAATTTCGGGGTGCTTTTCCACCACTTAAGTCTCAGACCATCGCCACGCCACCCGCGCCACGCCAAGCCACAATCTAAGCAGCTCCGAATATACGCCGGCGCCGCCCCGAATATACGAAGTCTACCCGGCGGCAAGCAGGTTCCTTCCCAACCCCCAAACGGGAGGGGGAGAGACTCCCTTGACGTTGTTTAAGCCCAGGGGTATCTTCAACCTGGAGAGGTAGCAACAAACTCATTTTTTAGTGGGACTCAAGAAATTCATATTAGCGCTCTCAAAATCGATTTTCACACGATGGAGCGACAAAACTGAGCGGAAATTATTAGTTCACACAAGGAGCTTGATGAGAAATTAATTGTGTACAGTCTGTTCCGCCACAAATCTGTTAACATTTGTTCCGGATGGGCCCAAAATTGGGCGTGAGGGAGGCACTTTCTGTTCATTGCGTCCAGCCAACTTGGGCCAGCGAACACAGATGGAATTAATTGTCACTGGCAAACACAATCTTGATTTCTTCACGCGTTGAAGGAAGCAGATTTCAGTGGGAACTATTCAGAAATACCCCTATCTAACCTACCAATTACGGAAACACATTTTACGATTATTATTTACCATTACTCGTATTATGGGGGGATGTTACATTTCTGGATTCAAAATATATCGTAGTGATTGTATTTCTAATCGTTAAACCATTGAATAAAAAATTTTATAAACCATTGTTAACTATTTTCTTGAAGTATCCTTCCAGTTCCTTCATGTCCAATAAACAAAGTGAATTAAATATGTTCACACTGTAGTAGTTTTTTGTAATACAACGTATGGCGATTGCATGCAGTAGTCACAGTCAAACTGCAGTACATGTATTTGTTCAATACATACGGTTCTGATCACAAGCAGTTCCCACTCTGAGCTCTAACGCAGGTGTTTGTGTGCGTTGGAGTTAACATATTCATTTGGTTTATTCAGATTTATATTAATAATGTTAATGCATTTTGAATCACTTCGAAAAGTGCTGATTTAACGTTTGTTTATAAGTATATTAATGAATAGCAAGTATAGTATTTTAGTTATATAATATTTTACCACAATGTTGAAAATTTTATTGAAAAATTGCATTTATAGAAAAATATATTACAAAAAGTGAGAAAATTTAAATAGAGATATTTAAGAAATTACATCGAGACCCAGAGAACATTAGAGCTGATCAAAATCTAATAGCAATATTCTGTAAAAAAAAATAAAGAAAACTATAGTATTGTATTAAAATTTGAACCAATTAAATGAAAAATAATAATCTGAAATGCAATAGATTACATAAAAATGATTTTCAGTCTCTTTCACAAGGGTTGGATAAGAAGAAAGTCGACGCAAAGCCAAGTATTTTGCTAGTGCAACAGATGAATACACTTTCGACCAGAAATTTTATGCGATTTAGGCAATAATTTCATAACAAAGAGAACACTAAACATTTAACTGTAATTCTTTAAGGTTCGAAATCCCTTTGAGACATGGTCGGTAGTAGACAAGTTCGATCCCGATTTTTTATAATTCGTGTCAGACGTGGATAAGTAGTTACCATTGCCTGTACGAGGAATTCACGTACTTTAAATTGATGGGATCCGATCAAAAACATACAAATGATTAACCACGACTTCAGAGCCAACTAATATTTATTATTCACTTTACTTGGGCAGTTGTTCGCCTATTACAATCGTGAGTTTTTGATTTATTAGACACAGGTAAATATTTAATTTTGGTAAATTCGAACATTAATAAAAAATACTTTTCAATCACTACGTTTCAAGTCATAATTATCGTTCGTCAATTATATACTATTGATATTAAAAACGGGTCCCTGTCTCTCTTCGTGTGGTTGGTACGTCCGAGAGGCAGAAGTGATTCAGCCGAGGAGCGAAACCGTCTTTGGACAAAAAAGCGCTTCCATCCCAAGGCAAACGCATGCACCCACAACGCACGCGTGATTCCACCGGGGGGGGGGGGCTGAAGGCAACAAAGCCTCAACGCAATCGCCCCCGGCCCAGTTTCCCCGGAAACCTCGTTGGCATTTGGTGACTGCAGAGGACGACCGCACGGAGCGCTGTCAGGAGCAGAGCGCTGCCATGCGGTAAAGACTTTAAACTTCTTACGTTGAGCAGTGTAGAATTGACGAAATTCGTTTCTTTGGCCCATATTTAAATAGGAAACTTTCAAAAGCCATTTTGTTTAGAAATGTTTTGTAAACGCTATCATTAAAGTGTGAAAATTTCAGGTTTGCACCTGTTCTTCCCACAGAGACTTCGAAAGTTTAGTAAAATCCAAAATACCAATTTTAAGTAGAATGAAATATTTGAGTGATGTGCTACTTATCAATTATATTTGACACAAGTAAAAAGTAAAATGTAAAATATTAATCCAAGAACTTTTACATACAAATTTTCACACAATGATGTATAAAAGGACTGAAAGAATTATAATTAGTTCTATCTTTCATTGAAAAATTATTCTCAGAAAATAGAAATTTGTTCATTCGCGTTTGATAGATTTGGTCGCAAATATTACCTATATAAACAGGTAGATAAATATTACCTTGATTTATAGGTCAATGTTTCTTGAATCCCATGCTCTTTAGAAATTAATTTGCGAAAACGTAAATGGCTACAACCGGTAAAAATTGCGCAGCGGAAAAGCACAAATAACAGCCAGTTGTAAACCACTAACAATGCTTTTACAAACGGTTTTGAATAACCAAAACATCTGGAAATGGATATACGAAGTACACGTTTTTTGGATGAAGTGACAATTTTATTTAATTCTGGTTCACTTAAAATGTAATGACTCGTTATTATAGTCTATCAAAATGTTTTTGGAAGATTCTCAACTTTTAATGCAATTTAATATGCTGAAGAAGTAGACCTGTATTTGTCTCACCTATGTATTGCCTTATTCAAGGTGTAAACAAGGATTTTTGGACCAGCTTAATTAGCATCCGGTTCCCCTTTTGCCACTACAACGCTTCTCACCGGAAGCTCCTACGGTTCGTGATCCGACGGGGACAACTTTTCCACATTTTCTGGATAAAGAAGTCGAATTCATCCGCTGATTGGAGGAGAATTCTTTCATTCAGTTGTTGTAGTCGGTAGTCTTTCGGGGTTTCTTTGAACAAAACCTGGCATATGGCGGAGCATTACCTGAACAAACGGGCCACCGGGTGGGCTCTATCATTCTCTTCTTTTCCTTCCCCTTTCATCACCTATTACTTACTGGAAACTCCAAGAAAGGCGAAATGAATGCCATGAGCACTTTAATAAGTCCTGATGGATCCTATTTTCAGTAAATGTCAACACTGAAACGCTTTTGACTTGGAACATGACAGTCTTCGTTCTTAGGCTGGCAACGAGGCTACGGCAGTTGGTATAGGCACCGCGTGTATTATTCCTGACGATCGTGTTCCATGAATCTGTTTGTGTTCCAGGATCGTGCTTCTGTTTGCCACTGCTGCAGTCGCAGCCTTTGGCTGCCTTCTCTACGCGTCGCTCTTTCCTGCCGCCGACGACGTAAATATCGCAAACGCAGAAGCAGAAGCGTTATTGGCCCACTGCCCCGCTTACCTCGTGCCAGGTTTCACTCTTTTGTAGGTGAACCGCGGATAAACTGAATTCAGTTTGCACTTCCGGTTCCAAAATTGCATTGCTCAGCTGAACCTTTACGTTCATTGTGACGTATGCTTTCACGCTGTTACTAATGATTTGGCATCTTCAAGCCGTTTCAAAAAGTTGAAGATGGAGCATTTGCGTTAAATTCTACTGAGTGTGTCCACACTGGAACTTTGTAAAGCCATCAAACTGACCATGAAGAATAATTACAACACTACGTACATTAAGCAAGACCACCTGTGCAAAGGAGGTCAACTTACACTAGACAGTGGAAAGAGAATTGTAAATGGAACGCGCCAGCCCGTTAGTGGCAGGCAAACTAGTCGGATTGGTGCAATTATTTCATTCTTGGATAAATCATTGACTTAAAAATTTAACACCTTTACACTGGACTCCACCTTGAAATGGCAAGAGCCAATGGTACAACACTACATCATCGTAGCACAAATCGAGGGTAAACGTTTCGTATTGCTAACAGTCCAGTCGGCACATATGGAAACTAGTGGTGTTACAGAGTGGCATCGACTTTTTAGTAGTAAAGTTTACTAATTTCCTTTGTGTGGGTCAGCTTTATGGTCCTTCCCCATTTTCATAACCGCTACCATCTGCAGCCGCCAAAAATACGTTTTTTGAAGTCTAATGAATTTTTCGGTTTTTTAATAGTAGATACAAAATATTACCTTTAACATATTAAAGAAGAAAAAATTCTCGTTCTATAAGGAAATTTTTGTTGCAACATTTGGAGCCGTTTATAAGAAAAAAATATTTTAAGCTCTCATGTAAATTTGCAATTGAAATTAATTTTAACAAGAATCGTTATGTGTTTTTACAAAAACATGATTTGAAGTTTTTGAAAGAACTTTAACTCATTATTGCAATAATGTTTACAAATTGCTGGGAATGTAAATATTAAAGGCGTGAGAGATATTAAAAAAGAGTTTGTCTAATATTTAATAAACAATTGAATAGAGTAAAATTATTTCTATGTCATCTTAAACAGTGCAATTAGCAAAAACAAAATTTTTCTGAAATGTTCAGCTCTCAATGCTTAATATCCGAATATCTTCCTCCTCTCGGCGACTTCGCCGCCGCAGTGCCTGACCCCTCTCGATCCTCCACGGCGGATCCCGGGGAATTGGCTTGGTTAGCACGGGACAACCAATGATTAGCGTGAATTTCACGAAAATAGCGCTTTCGACATTGTCCTATTCTTTACGTCAATTTCGGGCTACCGCTGTCAGTGGGAGTATCGCCTGTCGCTATGTTTTCAACCAAATAGCGAATAGCTGGCGAGCGGTTCTCGCCACCCCTCCTGGGGCCAGTCCTTCATCCCCATTCTTTTCCTTGCCAAGTGCTTATTTAATGCTTCTCTCCTGCCCCTGATCTGTCTCGTGTACTCGACTTTTGTCTGTCCGCGAGTGACACCTTTTGTGCCATATTCCCAGTCGGGTGCCACTGCAAGTCACAAATTCCAGACCGCTGGCCTCGAACAGCCCGAGTACAGTCGCGCGCGCCCCCGAGTATTCTGCAGCTCGGCCGCTCTCCCGTCGCCTAATTCGCTGCGCGCACACGACAAATCACCCGGCCCTTTGGGCCACATCCAGCTGTAGCCCGCGCTGCACAAGATACTCCTGTGTTCGTCTTTCTCTTATATTTTACAGTGATACATCTCAGTACGTATACGAATAAGTTAAAGTAGATTTTATTTATTTATTTAGTCAAAAAACAGTAACAATTGTATGGGGCGCCTGGGGGAGAAGATCATCAGCTCAAGTTTTCTTGAGTTCCAGATCCAGATCCCTTCCCTTCATTTTAACTATAAATAGTTTAAGAATGAGTAAAATTAAAAGGTAAATAAATTAATGAATAAATAAGCAAACAAATAAATTAATAAAAATAAAATTTAAAAAAGCGCGAGATTAGCAACATTTCAAAAACCAGACATCTTGCATGAAAACTTTTGAGCATGTTCTCAGTTTTTTATGTAGAAAGCCTACAGTTTGACTGAAGTGTCACTAACAGAAACTTGTTTACAACGGATTTGTCTGCCCGACGCGAAGTAATCAGTCAATTGGATTTCACGGTCACATGCGTCAAAGCGCGATTAAGGGATTTGCGATAAAATAGTCTCTTTCTATTCCGCCCTTCGTATTTTCTTCTACAAGCTTCTCATAGTTAATTAATAATTAGTAAAGACCAAAATAAGAAGACACGCACAGAAATACCGACAATGAAAGTATTCAGTTGTTTCCCGGTAAACTTCTAGCAGCGTTTTGAGGTGATTCACACAGTATTCTACAGAAAACGTACAGACTCTGTTAGCGCAACTTTTGACTTTGATACTTCTAGTTTGGGATCTTTACGTTTTTTGTACAGAAACGATGAGAATCACCACGTAAAACTACCGTCTACCACTTTCGATTTCTTCTTTGTTTAACGAATCACCTTATATAAAGAGAAATATAGTAATATATAAAGGGCGTTAAAAGTGAGGATAATGCTAATGAAAACAGATGTCAAGATGTACGTTTAGTGTTTCGCAACATCATTGGAAGAGACATTGTTGGACGCTGTCTGCGCAGGCGGCGCAGGGAGGAGCGGCCGCGGGGCTGTCGGCCGAGCAGGAGGCCCGCGCCGCCACAGCCGCCCCCGAGCCCGCGCACGCGGCGCTCCCCGCCCCGGCGCTCCCCGCCGCCGCCGCTGGGGCTGCAAGCGAGCTGCCCGTCGCGCAGGCCCTGGAGGGCGGCCCGGCGCCCGCGCCCCCTCGCCGCCCGCAGCGCCCCCGCCGCCCGCCGCCCCCTCCACCCGGGCCGCTCCCCACCACCTCCGCGTCGGAGGACGGACCACAAGCAGCAAAAGAGGTCCCCGCCGCACCCTCCGCAGCTGCTCAGGCGCCCGTCCCTGGCACAGAGGAGGCCGACCAGGCGCCCGCGCCCCCTCGCCGCCCGCGCCGCCCGCGCCCCGCCACCTCCTCCGCGTCGGAGGACGGAGCTCAAGCAGCAAAAGAGGTCTCCGCCGCACCCTCCGCAGCTGCTCAAGCGCCCGTCCCTGGCGCAGAGGACCGCGACCAAGCGCCGTCGCCCACCCACCGCCCGCGCCGCCCGCGCCCCGCCACCTCCTCCGCGTCGGAGGACGGAGAACCTGCAGCAAACGAGGTTCCCGCCGCCACCTCCGCAGCTCAGGCGCCCGTCTCTGGCGCAGAGGACCGCGACCAAGCGCCGTCGCCCACCCGCCGCCCGCGCAGCCCGGTGCCCCCCGCCGCCCCGCAGGGGCTCGCCCTCGCCCGACGGGAGGACTGGGACGCGCAGAGGGCCTGATGGACCTCTTCCAGGCTGAGACATGGAGCCTCGCATCCATGGCCTCCCTGGCCGCCGCCCCCGCAGCCGCCCCCCGCACGTCGAGGCTCCGGTGGGCGGACGAGCAGGAGCAGGGCGGCCCCGCCTCGCCCTCCGCCTCCGCTCTCCTCCTCACCGCCGCCGCCTTTGTGTCCGTCGCGGGCGCAGAGGGCCAGCGCCAGCGCCAGCGCCAGCGACAGGGCCAGCAGCCCGCGCAGGAGGCAGCCCTTCGCAGAGTGCCCTCCGCCGTGGCGCTCCCGCGCTGCCGCGCGACCCCGTGGCCAGGCGCGGGCCCTTCCGCGCCCGCCCGCCGCCCGGCGGCCC
The DNA here is from genome assembly GCA_038098605.1 of Gryllus longicercus. Taxonomy (NCBI): domain Eukaryota; kingdom Metazoa; phylum Arthropoda; class Insecta; order Orthoptera; family Gryllidae; genus Gryllus; species Gryllus longicercus. Next base: position 703,918 of record JAZDUA010000215.1, read on the forward strand.
GGCCGACCCGCCCCGCCCGCCCTGAGTAAGCACCGCGCCCCCACGCCCTCATCCAAGCATCACTAGGCCCTCCCCCTCAGGCCATATCTCTACGCCACCCGTCTAATTGCCCCACCAGCCCCATCACCACTGCGCCCCTACGCCCTCAGTCACGCCTCACTAAGCCCTCCCCCTCAGGCCATATCTCTACGCCACCCGTCTAATTGCCTCACCAACCCCGTCACACCGCGCCCCAACGCCCTCAGGCAAGGCTCTCTAGGTCCCCAACCCCCACTCTCCCGTCTAATAAATTTACTGCTACAATAAGCCATTTCCTGTTTTTATCAACCATACTGATTCTTTCACATTTGTCCTCAAATAACGGCCTCACCTTATCTTGAATATTTCACCTAGCCCACTTTCTTCCTCAAAAAACAGATATATTTCTAAAGGTATATTCCCAATCTTCCTCGTCGTTCTTACAGATTCTGCATTGTTTCCTTCACTAATACTTACTCGCTCTCATTGCTACTATCACACATTTACCTTTTAAATAGCTGGGAATATTATTGACCTGAATAATTTTAAACCATTTATTACAATTTGATTTCTTTATCTTTTCGTAATCTTTCGGCAATAACTCATTATCACCTTGGATCAATTCTTTACTTAGGTCTATCCCTTTTTCTCTTAACATACGAGTAACCTTTACTATTCACATCCCTTTCCTTTCTCAATGAGACTTCTCAGTCCCTATGTTTTTATCTATTTCCCAACACTCTTGCTTTATTGCATCATTTCCCCTCCCTCTCCCAATCCTTTCCTCAAACTTGCAGGCTATTTTACCCATCTCTGTTTCCATTTTTTCTCCCCTTTGTTTCCTAACATACCGTGTAACCAGGCGTGCAATAGTCCGTCCCTATTATACATCTTAAAACTGTTTCATTCATTGCTTTCCTTTTTTTCATTCCATCCCTAAATTTATGCCCCCACATCAAAATAAAACCAACAATACTATCACATAATCTCGTATCCTTTCTGCAAAAATTCTTACATATTCTCCTAATTATACCCCACACTTGTTTTAAAGATATCGCCCACCTCTCACCTATTTCTGCTATGTGCTTTTCGTAGCCCCCTCCCTTTTAAGCCTCAACACCTCAAATCAATAACTCACATTTCAAGCCCTTCCTTAACTTCTCTTCTAAACCTATCATATATAAATGAAATAGACTGCACCTGAACAAAAAATTACAAACATATATGCAATAAATTGCATTTAACCATTTGGTGGAAATTTATTTCATTAAATTCGAAAATTAGCATACCACTTACCAAGTAACCCTACGTTAGTGGATTAGGTAAAAGCTTTCTCTCTTTTATTGAAAATTTTTACCTCTCTCTGAATATCTGAATGATGGATGAGTAGTCCACAGATCTGCAGTAGTTTAAAAGTCAAAATTTAATTAGCATGTCTTGTACAACGCAATAAAACTCTTGCAAGTTTAAAGTATTTCTAAATACTTACTTTTGAGTTATTGTTGGGAACAAACGTTTTCTCCCTCCAAATAGATCCGGTCCAGGCACCTTGATAATTTTCGGTTGGAAAGTCGAGAACATAATTTAAACGGCATTATTGAGGTAATCTGTAAATTCAAATCTAAGGGTTGCTTCGTTCAAAGTGGTATAACATCTGTGTATTGTGAAATCTCACAAATCACAATGTTCAATGATTCTCTGGAGCGAAAAGGTGTATTTTTTAAATGCGGCTAACCTCGAGTTTTGGATTTTTTTTTCATCATTCAACTATTTATAGTTAAAATGTTGGAAAGAGATTCTGCAGCTAAAGAAAACGTGCGTAGATGGAAATGTTTTCACTGTTCTATAAATGAATATAGTATCCTCACCCACCCCAACGCTAATTAATTCACCAGCGCTGAAGCACACACCCCACCTAGTATATTCGTCAGCCCCCTTTTTGGTCTCCACTTAGCCAGACCGGCCACCGAAGCACCTGATCAGAAAGAGCGTCACCCCTTCCCCCCTAGCACCCCACACTCCGCGTCGCCAAAGAACCTCTCTCCGCAGGTCGCACGAACCTTGCCGCTGCCGCCGCCGCCGCCGCCTCCACCGACCCTGCCGCCGCCGCCGCCTCCTCCTCCTCCTCCGCCGCCGCCGCCCCCGCCCCGGAAAATTCCCCAAATGACCTGGGGGTTTGGGCGGGGGCGGCGTTCCCAAGCCGTCTCCGCGGCCGCCGCCGCCGCCGCCTCCTCCCTCCTTCGCCGCCGCCGCCCCCGCCCAAAGCTTCCCCCAAATAACTGGGGGTTAGGGCGGGGGCGGCTGTACTAATCAAGTTACAATAAAATCTCATCGATTTCATCTCAATGATGTCAGTGAGCTTAACAAAAAAATGGAGAAGCAAAAAACGTTCCCAATACTCTAAAATTTTTTCCTTAGTGAAAAAAACATTGAATCCATAGCTATAACTGTGAGAAATAACGGCATTCTTTCCACCCACAAAACTATTAGGCTGTACTTTTAGCCCACAAACATCTAGAACATACTTTTAGCCCCAATACTATTGGGATATACTTTCCACAAAAACATTAGGGCATATTTTAGTCCAGAAACTATCAGGACATTTCTTCTACCCACAAACTATTGGCAAAAAACTACAAATGCTCTGGATAGAAAAATAATGGCTTGCAAGCCACACTGGCCTTGTACAATCCAGGAAAATTCCCGCTTATAGCACCCAAGTTGAGTTTAGGTTCTTCATAGACCCAGAATCAGTCAGTTGGAACATTGCCAAAACATAGCGTGCTTCTTACAAGGGGAGGAGTACTGCATCTAATATACTACTTTCAAGAGAGCCATCCTATCATACTACCATACATCATAATACCAATAAAGATAAGTTACTAATAAAGTAGTGAGCACAACATACCGGATTTAACCATTATAATCTTGTCGTCTACAAATCTAACTGGTGGTGCTTCGATTAAACATATTTCTCGCATCAGTAACGGTTTCGTAAAATTATAATACCGCAATTTAATCTCACATATCAGCCATCAGTGGTAAAACTCGATACCAACCGTAACGCATTAGGCGTGAAAATGTAATTTATTTAAACTTGAACGTCAACACACATTCCACAACTCAAATCCATAAACACCATCCAAACTTAGAGCTTTTTCTGAGAATTTGAAAGCGGCCTCTCGCGGCATTGAGATTGCATGGCGAGCTGATAAATCCTGAAAATTCTTACAAATGCAAGAAATTAAAATTTGCAAAAGGTATTTGAAACTACACCAAGAATTTTTTAAGAAATGTAACGATCATTTTGTTTGTGCAAATCTCTGCCATCAATACTGTAGTTTTCGACGTTGATCTTTTGTAATTTTCAAAAATACGGAGGTTTCGCCAAAAATGGGAATTTTTGACTTTGTTTGCTCTTGTTGGTAAACGCTCCGCCAAATTAATTTAAATTTGGCGCCACGCTTTGAACAACTAAGTTTCGCTGCTCTTTGAAGGCATTTAAAAAGAAAAGATTGTCACTTTGGAGATAAGTCTATTTTTGCTAAAAAAAACGCGCGAATTCTTTCCCAATTGACCAAATACTTGTTCTTGTACAACGCTCTTTGAAATCGATTTTCAACTGCTTCGAAAAATCAGTAATAGGTTGCACCACCTCCTAGGCGGCCGCGACTAAAGAGTTGACCACTGTCAGATTTCCTGGAATCCAATTTTGACCGCATCAGACGGGACGAGCTCGCATTGTTTGAAAATCAGAGAAGCCGCGACCATTTTTGTAGTGATCGTGCCGAGGAGCTAAGCAGTACGAATATGGGCGCAATGAAAGTTTGTGGTACGTTAGCAGTAAGCAATTATTGCGTAGTTTTTTTGAATCAGCGCTCTCAGACGTGGAGAGAAAAAGCAGCATGAATGACGTGAAATTCGTAAAGAGAACGTTTATTTTCGATCAGACAGAGGTAACCATGGCAATCTCTTCAATACCCATTGATTCTTACGGCAACGTAATAATCTTTGTCAATTATGTGTCATGTTTTTCCAGAACTCTGTCGTCTGATGAGAACACAGAGAGCGTTACATAAAACTTCTTGTAGCAGAGTCTGCTAATGCTCTCCCAAGTCATCTAAGCAATATTTCATAACCTCAACTGCTCTCTTCCAGAAAAAATATACTTAATTTTAAGCAATATTTTAAAAAAAAAAATTTCTGAAACTATATTTCAAGCCAAACTACACGAAAATTATTCAGTTTTTTTAAATTGAAGTTGATATTGTATGAAGATTAAACTTTATAAAACAGGTTTCGTAAAAAAACGTTTCTGTTTGTTACATTGTACTTGCGGGGAGTCGCCGAAAATATATTATACTTCTGTAGTTTTCAAAAGTTCAGTACATCTAAGAAAAGTGAAAAAGTCTGAAAAAGGTTTGTATCATTCTATAAAAAATTTGGAGCAGTTTAAAAAATATATATAAGTATTTTAGAGTTAACATTAACACGTGACTTAAGAGTTGATTCATGTATTTTTTGGTTGGTTTGTAGAATTACATGAACTGGACCTATAGAAAAATTAACTTTAAGTGCTATTAATTCAAGATCACAAGTAGGTGCATAGATTTGCATATAATGAATATTTTTCTTGATAATTATTGCAACTCCTGCACCCGGTCTATGTTCACGATAAGAGTTTCGGAATATGAAAAAACGGGCAACGCCGGGTATTTTGCTAGATACGTTAGTATATGTAAGATATATTGTAACTAATGTATAATATTTGTTTGATGCCAAGTACACACTGAGAAAATAGTGAACCTGTTTACTCAACTGAATATTTACTGTTATATTCAATGTTGTAATAATAATTTAACTTTTCTGTTATTATAAAAGCCATTATTTTTTAATCATAAATTCGGTTCCATTATTATAATAAAAATATCATTGTTTTTATGAACATTGGTGAATACGGAGGCTATCAAACTAACACGAGTATGAAATATTGATAAAAACACTACTACTGACTTTTACTAAGCTGACTAAGCAGAATAGCAACCTTAAACCTATAATCAAAATATCATAAAGACGCTGTACAAGATGGGAATCTTCTTTCGTTGTTATTCGAAGAATGATGTAAATTAGGTTTGCACACAATGCAAAATGCGGGCTGTAGAAAACAGAGCTAAATTACGTAGCAACACGGAAACTAATTTTGTGTGGTCGCCTGAACATTCCTCTTAAAGGAATGATGACAACGTTGATGATACAGGTAATTAAACGGATGGGAATTTTGCCTGAAGTCTTCTTTGATTCCGAGTGGCAGCTAGGGATGATGTACTACAGGAGAATTTACAGAAAGCAGCCTACATAAATAGGCCAATATAAAATTAAATTTACAACTCTTGCATGAATGAAATTCAACAATTATCAAACGAGTGGTTAATTCGGGCAGGTATAGTATTCATATATTTTTTTTATGAAACCACTGACCTGTCACCCATTTAAGATATGAGCTTCGTTTTACTTATTTCATGTAGAAATTAGAGAAGACTTTCTGTTGTTGTTTTTTTCTGGATGCCTCTGGCCTTCATGCCGATTCGCCATGAAGATATTGTAAATGAAAACGGAGAACGAAGTTCTGATGTAGCTCTTGCTCATTTTCTGAACTCTTTCTCTCTTGATATTACAAAATGCGCTGGCATTTGAGATATACTAAATTAAATAACTTACACAAATCAATTATTTATTTTATTCTGCCCCACGCTGGGCAGCCATTTGAGATATCGCCGATTTTCTACTAATGTTCTAATTATATTCTTGTTTCACATTGGACGGTTATTTGGGATATTCCACTATTTTACAAATTTAATTATTTATGTTGTCCAGATTAATATTACATTTATTATCATACTGATTAATTTTGCTACTTCAATCTCCATAAAAAAAAATCATTGACTTTACGAACCTGGCTTCGACATATAATACCGTCTTATTTTACCAATCTATGTAGACGTGCGACTCTTTACAGAGCCGCCATTTCTGGAAGTTCTGCACTATTATCCTGCTATTAAAATGATGTCAATTTCTACAATTTATCAGGATTTTACTTGGTTTGATAACTGAAAGTTAACATTTATTGACATTTACATTTTTGACTTTGAGCTCATTAATTATTTGGATTATCTTTATTTTGTACATTCACAAATTTCACATAAATGCTTGTAAGCTAACGGAAATATCTTCTGCGCTGGTCTTCAAGATGTCATCTGTCCGGATGCCCTCGCGGAGAATTTTTGTAATGGTCCCCGAAAATCCTAACTATTTGATTATAATATTTTATGATCCAATCTATTCAAATAATGCAGTCCGCGTACGCGGCTTTCCCTTCCTGCGCCTACACGCGACTCTCATTTAATTTTACTTATTTATAATGACCATTTACGATTCTATTGTATACTACTTTCCCACACACCAAGTCTATTTTACATAATTCCCCGAATCACAAATTATAACACAAGCTAAAAATGATACCCACAAATTGAAAATTATATTCTAAACATTAAACAAATCGGTCAATTAACGAATGTTTACCGTCTCCTTATCAAACTGTAACCATCTTAAGTCTGAGAAAATATTCCTTCTGTTTTAGACGGTCGCTGATCAGAGACTGGCTTCTTCTACCAAATTCTAACATTACCATTTCTCCTATCCATCTACATTTGTTCAAAGTCATGTTCCCGGGGCCTTGCTTCACGAAATAATGTCACGCCCAGACACTCAAGAACACACAAAGTTTGGTGACACGTCCTGACAACGTGTATTTCTTGGTCTAGACTATTTTGAATGCATCTAATTCTGTCACAATCATACATTTTATTTATATTTTCCTTTATTATATAGGGGATGTCGGATATGATGACTTCCCTAAATTTTAATAATACACAGTACAACAATATTTTTTGTTTTGTGACTGGGTTCTATTTATAGTTCATCAGTAGATTCTTCTAACGATTTCTTCTGCTTCTTGGAAGGACATGGAAGTTTCTTATATAGCTAGACTACATGTTTTCCTAACTCTTGATTTAGCTCTTAAGTCACACGTTTTCCTGGGGGCAACACTTACTTCATCCGGAGCTTTGTCCGTCTTCTTGTGGTCTAATTCTTTGGTACTCCCCCCTTTCCTTAGCTTCCTTTCCTCTTTGCATTCATATTCATTCATCTTAAAGTGAATTTAATATTTGTATTCTTTCATTCCTATAAAATAGCAAAGTTAGGTAACTTGGGACAATGTCCTAATTTACCCGCATCTAGGCACGCATAGCAACTTTCCATCCATAAAACACTAGGAGGGCAGCATTAAAAAAACACGATACTGGATTTGCTAGACAATAGTTCAGGTTGTGTAATGCACAAAATGGAAACAAGCTTATTAAGAACTGTACAAGGAAATGTTTGCAATGTTTTTTAGGTTAAAGGTTATGTTAAATAATTTTGTTACTAAATAACACTTACCTGCAAATTAAACTTCTAAAAGATGATTATATATCTTCTTTAAACCGCCGTGAACACTTCGACGCTGCTTCCGACTCGAAACACCTGAACACAACTAATGCAGCCAACGTTTTAAAAAAAAGGCGCTAAATGACCCAAGCTGGAACCAAGCTTGGAACAGCATCAAAAAGAAGATTAAAGACATTATTTCTGTCAATTATTTTAAGAATTATAATTAAAAGCTCTTATTTTCCAAGGCGTGTAAATTTCGCCGTTTTCGCAGCGATTTTAACGGATATTTTGAATATAACAGTCCGCCAATTAAGGTCACGCAGCGCTCCCCCTGCTAGCGCGCGCTCGGAGAAGGGAAGGGATCCTAGTATTTGAAGATACTGTACATATTCCAAACATTTACAAAACTTGGGATTTGTTTTCCTGAACTCTGCTTTCGATCTTTCGGCATTTTCATATTTTTGTATTACTTAAGGATTGAAAATATGGATGTCATAAGTAGTATGTATTGAAATAAGACTTATTTCAACTTAATTTAAAGGGGTGTCATACGACAGGATAATAATGGGATCTTGAAACTGCAAACTGCAACAGTGTAGTGAATATTTGGAATATGTTTTAGTTTCTTCAAATACTAATATCCCTTCCCTTCAGTTTGCTTCTCCGAGAGCTCTGCGTATCGGACTGTTATCGTAGCGGACTGTTACAAAAAATTCGTTACACGCCTAGTCACAGAAAAATCAAAATTACTCAAAAAAGTGGTTTTCTAACATATGGCATTAAGAATATCATTGGATTCGTGTTCTTACGCTCGTCATAATAAACCGAAAAATATGTATAGTTCCATTTGAAAAACAAAGTTAACTCATATCTCGTAAAATCAGGGCCGGATTTAACTTGGTGGGTGCCCATGTGCTGATTTTTGGTGGAGGCCCCCCCCCATATATATTATATGCAGTTGGCGGCTGACAAAATAAAATCTATGTGTCAAATATGTTTAATTAAAAAAATAGTAATATTATAGTAATTTTATATGAAACAGTTCATGAACTTACAAAATTGGCTTTAATTTATGAAATTTTCAAGGGATAAAAAAACTAAATTGTATCACCAAATATACATAATATAATTAGTATTTCTATAATTATTTATTTTTCATATATAGTTAAAAAATATTGTAAAATTCAATGTGTTTTTCATGCATTTTTCTATACAAATTATACATATTATGTATAATACATACCTTTTCCATAAATTGCACACTAGTTACAACTATTTTGCACACACTATGTAACTATTCACCTTTATTAAAATATAGTTAACTCACTTCCATATGCGATCGACAATCAAATACGACTATCGACTATGAAATAATTTTTAAAGGAACAAAGGGTATTTGTTTATGAAATAGGAGACATGTATTTCACAGTTATCAATCGTTTATTTATGGTGAAGTCTTGAAACACAGTCATATTCGATTATATATTACTTCGGACTATAAATAATCGGCACATATTAATAAATGAAGTCAGATAAAATGCGATCTCAGTAAAAGTAAAGTTTCAATAAATTTATTGCATTTATAAACTTTCAAATTCAAATATATCTAATCAAAATAAAAGTTACGTTATTCATAGTATAAAATCAGATCGGCTTAGCCAAAAGAGCAAGTCGAAACCGGTGATCATGTTTGAAACACGATATTCGATTAGATTATGTGCGTTTAATACTGAATAAATCATAAATAACTTTGAATACGTACTAAATAAGTAGATATCCTTGAGACTAAAAATGCATCATGAAATCTAAATTTTAAAAAATACAAATTACTACATAACAATGAAATTAAAAAAATTTTGCAGAAAAATAGACCAAAATAAAAAAATTAATTTTTTATTTGGTGGAGGCCCCTTTTTGGTGGAGTGCCCTGTGCTGCAGCACTGTCAGCACATGCATAAATCCGGCCCTGCGTAAAATACAAGTGATAAAATGGAAATAAAGACAGGTATCAATTAGCCCCATTTCCTCATCCACTTCCGTCAAAACTGCACTTCAGCCGCAATAACTTCAACCGCTTAAAAGTTACAGAAGGTGCTAAAGTTACGTGACACCTGTATGTTTGAATGTATATTATTCGCGTGTGGGCCACTAATGACCACGCAACACCTTTCTCTCTTCGTGGCCCAATTGTATTCTCTACTGCAAGACGCGATTCTGATAATTATTTTGTTCTCTCCACTGCTGAACGGCATTCATAATAATAAAAATAAATTTACAGTAGATCATTGCTCTGTGCTGTTACAATATATATTTTAAAATACATTGTAATTGCTAAAGCATTCGTCGATAAAACAAAAACAAATTAAATTAATATATCACTAAATAGGCATGAACATGTTATTAACTTTGTGTGCAATTTTCACAATACAACTGAAAAACAATTACATTGCTACCCATAGAAGACATATTTCATATTATTTTCTTTAAACTGACAAAATAACCATTTACTTCAACACTTACACCAATTTACTGCTAATAGAAATTTGTATTATTATACATTCAAAAAAGTGGATGTCTACTCAAGTTTGAATAACGCTGTGTATCTCTTTTCTGCAAGTGGCGAAGACGTCAAACTCAGAGCACGTGAGACAAGCTGCGGAGTCATGCAGGTCGCTCTGCCGGTCGGGAAGGTATTCATTTTATCGCCAGCGACTCTGGGAAACAGAGGCAGCACACAACTAAATCACAAAAGGACACCGGCGGAAGTTCTATTTCTGCGGCAATAAAAAAGTACAATAAGTACTTTAAATAAGCAACGCATTTCAATGCTGCAGCACATTAATGATATTAAAATTATCTCGGAAAAATCTGTTTTGGTAGGCGACTTCCCCGGCGACACTCTCCGCTCTAAACTCACCTGAGTATGGTTACCATACTTTCATTATGGAAAAAGTGCATATTTCTTATAAAAAAAGAGGACACTTCATATAAAATGTTTTAATACAATAATTTATTTTTCGAAACAAAATACTTACTACTAATACATTAAATACTTCAATCATCACATCTTTCATACACAATAGGCCTACTTCATTATCATTATTGCCTTTTCCACTTTCATTCCAGAAGTATTTTGTGGATGATGAAATCTCCATCAACAATTGAAACTTCGCTTTGAATCTTGCAACAAACGCTTTGAACATTTCAATATGTCATTAAACAAGGCATTTCTTTTAGGCATCCTTTTCGAAATATAAACACCAGCGCAGTATTAACTCCACACGCCAGCATAATAGAATTACACCACAGAGCACAGAATCTATAACCAGCACCATCATACAAAACGTACCAGCTGATGGCAGCAGTGTCGCATTTCTGGGAGAAAATTATATAAATGTATATCATTTTCTTACTAAAAAAAGAGGACATGTCCGGGGAAAAGAGGACGTATTGTCACTTTACACCTGCAGTATTCCATATGAAATCAAACACCGTTTTGAAATTGACTTCTCTGATGTAATTTTTTTGGTAATTATGATCAAAATAATAAGACCCGTATTTTTTTTACTTTTATCACTGTGCAAATAATTTTAGAGTTGTTTTTTAACTTCGAACAAAATCGCGCATTTCAGCGCATCGATATTTTGAATTTGCGATAACTTCGAAAGTCTTTAAAGTAGAAAAACAAACTATATTGCACTTCATATGTAATTAAATACGTTTTTATTTGATATGTTTTACAACTTCAAAAATCATTTTTAAAATTGTTTTAAATGATTTTTGAAAAATACATGAACGCAATTTTAAAAATTATAACCACACGATAAATCATTTTTTCACACACCAAATATAACTAGATACAATTCTATTTTTGTAAGCTATTTTTCAAGACGGAAAAATAATGAAGCATGTAGCAATGAAGTAACAGCATATTTACTACTAACCTACGTATCTCGGGAAGCAGGTGCTAGGTGCGCATTCAGATTTTGAAAAAAAAAATTTAAATTGTTGTTCTTTTTTAGTCCATTAGAAATGCCTGAAGTGAATTTGTGACAAATATCCTTCGAGCAATTGCAAATCAAGTTTCATGTGCTTTATCCTCTACAGCATGATCTGCAGAGGTAAAAGTGTATTAACATTCTGGATGTGTTTTTTGAACCCATGAAAAGAACGTAAGAGTGATGATTGGTTCCGTGAGACAAGCCTGCCACATCCGGTCAACCGCTTGATCGTTCCCCGAACTCAAACACAGGGTCCTTTACAGACCCTTACATGTTAGAAAACTTCCTTCAGGGACTCAGAAGTCTTCTTTATGATGCAAATTTACAAAGTCCTTTCTGTTTTTATAATGATGACTTACACCATCGGAAATGTACATTATTTTGTTAATGACATTTAATTTCTCTTTCTTTAATTCTATTAATGACTCTGGAATAAATGAGAGGCTGTGGTATCGTGTTTTAAATTTTCCGAAATAGCAACAAAAGTGGTGTTCTTAGTTTCTGTGCTCCCTTTGTAATAAATGGATGCCGCGTAACGTGCTCGTTGTACCAGCAAACTCCTTGGATTGCGTCTTCAATTGGCTAATTACATGAATGGATAATTTAGTCACTGCTCAGTTCTGTTGATGTGCCTGGAACCGCCGATTTTCCACTGCTTTTACCGTCGTCTTAATGACTAGATCCACTGACTTCTGATTGTTGAAATTTTCTAAGTTTGCCGCCGTCATGAATCACATACTTTTAAATCCGGGGCACATTTATATATCAGTTCTATTTAACTTTTCTAACATCGTTGAAATCACTTGTCTCAAGATTGGCAGCACGTTTCCTTGCAACTTTTTGTAATTTAAAAGAATTGAAAAAAACACCGGAGCGAGACACTTTAACACTTTTCTACTTTTATGAAAGAACTATCAGTGTACACGTTTACACTTCAGACCGACTCACTTCAAAACAAGGAATTCAGATCTTTTCCATCCCCCATACTGGGAGACTGCAGAACTGCACAACCTTCAACAGTAACAAGCACCAGTGACTGAGTGAGACCTCTGCGATGCAACAAAGAATTAAGACTTTGGAAATAAAACTGCCAACAGCTCACACTGCTCCACATACTTCCCTATACCTGCAGCACTGTTCGTCAAAACTCAGCGAGGAGAAGGCGAACGATCAGAAATGTGACCTTTCCACGATGGGTCAAATGCGCTCCAGAACAAACAAAAAATCATCGCAACCAATGGCTTCTCCATCCTCTATTATTTTCATGCGCGTAGAGTATTTAAAATATATTGTCAGAAAAATAGGCAGCGAAATATCTTGATGCCTACTAAATAAGAAAGGATATTTTTTTTCATATTTATGACTACATACCATATGCCTGCTCTAAAAGCACTAATGTGTGTTAAACAAATAAGAATTTTATTATCTTTTCAGTGAAATTGTGTTTAAGATTCTCAAGTAAACAGTATTTTTTACAAATCAAAAAATCAGGGGATATGCGCTCAAAATTACGTTTTGTCCGCCAAATTTTAAAAAATCATAACTTCGGAGAGAATAGCATTTAACGGTTTTAAAAAAACACGGATCTCATTATTTTGTTCTAGATAATGTACAAAAATTACCAAAAATATAAAAATCGTGATTTTAATTTTTCTTCAGTTTGGCATAGAATACCCCACCTGAAATGAATTAAAATAAATAGCGCGATAGATCTCTTTTGGCAGAGTATACACATTCATCGCTGTGAATCGACTTAAGTCGAATTAAATTCTCCGGGAAAATCTGTTTTGCTGCATCCTACTATGCATTGTTGTGTGCAACACCATTACTTCTCCGTTTTATCTTTTTCCCGCAGACGAACCTTCACGTGTAAAACGTTTCACCAACCTTGGTAGTGTACTTGTTATTTATCTTCTGTGAGGCTCTCTTGGCAATAGTTTCTGTTAATTTTTTCACAGGTGGAACATTTATGAGGGCACCTGTCGGTGTGGACATGATTGCCGTTAACTAAAAGACTTTTCTTCGTGAACCTTATCGGGCAGACCGAACAATCACAAGGGCGTTCACCGCCGTGGATTCACCAGTGATTAGCTACACTATCACTTTCTGTGAAACTCTTTTGGCAGACGGAACATTTTGAGGGCGTTCAACACTGTGGATCCGCATGTGGGTAACTAAATTGCGTTTATTTGTGAATCTCTTCTGGCAGTCCGCGCATTCATAAGAGCGTTCAACACTGTGGATCCGCATGTGTCTAATTAAATGACCCTTCTCTGTGAAACTCTTTTGGCAGACAGAACATTTATAAGAACGTTCACCACTGTGAATCCGCAGGTGCTTCACTAAACTACCGCTCTCTGTGAAACGCTTTAGGCAGACGGAACATTTGTAAGGGCGTTTACCGCTATGGATCCGCATGTGTCTAACTAAATGACCACTATCTGTAAAACTCTTTTGGCAGACGGAACATGTATGAGAGCGTTCACCGCTGTGGATCCGCATGTGTCTAACTAAATGACCTTTCTCTGTGAAACACTTTTGGCAGACAGTACATTTATAAGGACGCTCACCGCTGTGGATCCGCAGGTGCCTAACTAAAATATCGCTCGCTGCGAAACTCTTCATGCAGATGGAACACTTGTATGGGCGTTCACCGCTGTGAATCCGCATGTGCTTAACTAGAATGTGGTTCTCGGTGAAACTCTTTATGCAGACGGAGCATTTGTAAGGGCGTTCACCGCTGTGTATCCGCATGTGTTTAACTAAAAGACTGGTCTCTCTGAAACACTTTTGACAGACGGAACATTGATGAGGGAACCCACTCCTGTGGTTCAGCACGTGTTTAACTAAATTACTTCTCCGAGTGAAGCTTTTTTGGCAGACGGAACATTTATGAGGGTGCTCACCGCTGTGGATCCGCAGGTGCTCAACCAAAGTAGTCCTCAGTCTAAAACTCTTTTGACAGACGGAACATTTATGAGGACGCTCATCGCTGTGGATCCGCATGTGCACAACCAAACAAGACCTCTGTTTGAAACTATTTTGGCAGGCGGAACATTTATAAGGGCGTTCCCCGCTGTGGATCCGCATGTGGTTAACTAAAATACTCCTTTGGGTGAAACACTTTTGGCAAACGGAACATTTATGAGAGCGGTCCCCGCTGTGAATCCGCATGTGCTTTACTAAAACACTTTTACTTGAAAAACTCTTTTGGCACACGGAACATGTGTGAGGACGCTCATCGCTGTGGCTTCGCAGGTGCTCAACCAAACAAGACCGCAGTCTGAAACACTTTTGGCAGACGGAACATTTGTGAGGACGTTCACCGCTGTGGATTCGCACATGTTTAACTAAATCACTTTTTTGTTTGAACTTCTTTTCGCAGACAGAGCATTCATAAGGGCGTGCACCGCTATGGGTCCGCATATGGTAAACTAAAGAACTGCTTTTCCTGAAATTCTTTTGACACACGGAACATTTGTGAGGACGTTTACCGTTGTGGATCTGCATGTGATCAACTAAATGAGTCCTCTGTGTGAAACACTTTAGGCAGTGAAAACACTGATGAGAACTATCAGCGCTTTGAATCTGTATCAGCCCTCTCTTGAAACTTTTATGTTCATTACCACCGCCCTCATTCTGCTCAACCCGAATTTCACACCCACTTTCTGACAAACTCCTACCACAGACGGATTGTTCGTCTACATGCTTTGCGATATTTAGCTCCAGGAACTGCGACTCGGCTGAATGTTCCTTGCGCACGGGACTTCTTGAATCTAAGAAGTCACCTGCCGTGTCGTATTCTCCACCTGTGGAAAGAAATACTTTGTTAGCACGAAACCTCTCATTTGGATAACGAACCCACCAACATGGCATATGTTAACTAACATCTCTCTAGTTGCTATTTGGGAGTTGACCAATGGCTCAATAGCAGTCATTGGACAATTAATCCTTGATTAGGGCCATAACATAGAAAACTTTGTTTAGGGTCTACGGAGTTCTCATCTCTACGAGGAAAACTGATTCGGTGGTCAGTGGACTCCGGTGTTCTCCAAGTATACATTCTGAAGTCTTGGGTTATATTATTCGATTCATACAACCAGTATGCTTCGAGGGTGAATTGATAGATTTATCAGCATGGGGTGCATAAGACTGAAATATTAAATAGTTAGGTTCTAGGGTATTTTCTCATGTCAGAGAACCAGACTTTCAATTTTTTACTGGAATTATGCACCAAAAGCTATTTACAAATGTTTACAAAAACGTACTTCTTCCGCTAGCTAGACGACGGTTAGCCAGGTACAGGTCATTACCACTAAAACAGGCAGGGTATGAATATAAACATTACTCGGATTCACGATAATACTTCGGCTACCTCTGTAAGGTGGCTATTTCAACAATTAGCCGCAGGGCGTTAGCCAAATAACATTCATGGGCGTGTTGATCGTCGGTGCATGATCGTTTCGAAGGGAGGTTAGTTCTTTTCCGTATTTCATTTCTGTGCATTTGTTTGCTACACGCGGGGGAAATGTAAAAAAAATTGGAACAATTTTTGAGATATGTGTTAAAAAGTTTTCCAAAGTATCTACTTTCACGCCAAATTACACTAAAACGATTCATATCTTCAAAAACTAAAAACTAGTCCTAAATTTTATTAAGGACACAAAAGTTAACTTTATTAATATACTAGAGGAAGATGCCGAAAACAGCGATTTTTGAAAAGTCAAGGATTTCAGGTCAAGCGGGATCTGCGCCATTCTTGTCTTTCTTCTGCGCCATTTTTGACTTTTACGCTCTCCGAGGACACAGTTTAATCCATGAATTTCAAGCCACTTCCAAGAAGTTTGAAAATGGTTTTGAGGCTTCATGTAACGCACCCCTAAAAACCAAATACTGTTTCAAACTCACAGGGTCCATAGTTCCTTTAAATCTATTGACGAGTACTAATTTTGGAGAAAATTGGCTGAACGGTTTTGGCCTTAGAGTTGACCCAAAAGCGAAAGACGATAGGACAGACTTTTGACGTCAATCGATTTTTAGGTATCATGGACCTACAAAACCCTGATTTTGACTAAATAACGTTTTAGAAGCAGTAATTTACAATATACAAGAAAACTTTTGATTCACTTCATTGCCAGGACTCCGAACGAAATAAGGACTTTTATGTCGAAAACTCGTTTTCCGATTTCCGCACGATTTCAATACCATCTCTTCTTACAAAAGGTGAGAAAGTAAAAAGTACATCAGATTTTGTCACAGAACTGCTACTCAAATTTATGGTAGGGATAATTCATATGAACATGATCTGCATGAGAGATCGACGAAACAGCAAAATTCGGGTGACAGTGACCCAGGGCCGGATTTAACTTGGTGGGTGCCCATGTGCTGATTTTTGGTGGAGGCCCCCCCCATATATATTATATGCAGTTGGCGGCTGACAAAATAAAATCTATGTGTCAAATATGTTTAATTAAAAAAAATAGTAATATTATAGTAATTTTATATGAAACAGTTCATGAACTTACAAAATTGGCTTTAATTTATGAAATTTTCAAGGGATAAAAAAACTAAATTGTATCACCAAATATACATAATATAATTAGTATTTCTATAATTATTTATTTTTCATATATAGTTAAAAAATATTGTAAAATTCAATGTGTTTTTCATGCATTTTTCTATACAAATTATACATATTATGTATAATACATACCTTTTCCATAAATTGCACACTAGTTACAACTATTTTGCACACACTATGTAACTATTCACCTTTATTAAAATATAGTTAACTCACTTCCATATGCGATCGACAATCAAATACGACTATCGACTATGAAATAATTTTTAAAGGAACAAAGGGTATTTGTTTATGAAATAGGAGACATGTATTTCACAGTTATCAATCGTTTATTTATGGTGAAGTCTTGAAACACAGTCATATTCGATTATATATTACTTCGGACTATAAATAATCGGCACATATTAATAAATGAAGTCAGATAAAATGCGATCTCAGTAAAAGTAAAGTTTCAATAAATTTATTGCATTTATAAACTTTCAAATTCAAATATATCTAATCAAAATAAAAGTTACGTTATTCATAGTATAAAATCAGATCGGCTTAGCCAAAAGAGCAAGTCGAAACCGGTGATCATGTTTGAAACACGATATTCGATTAGATTATGTGCGTTTAATACTGAATAAATCATAAATAACTTTGAATACGTACTAAATAAGTAGATATCCTTGAGACTAAAAATGCATCATGAAATCTAAATTTTAAAAAATACAAATTACTACATAACAATGAAATTAAAAAATTTTTGCAGAAAAATAGACCAAAATAAAAAAATTAATTTTTTATTTGGTGGAGGCCCCTTTTTGGTGGAGTGCCCTGTGCTGCAGCACTGTCAGCACATGCATAAATCCGGCCCTGCAGTGACCACAGTAATGACTGATTTTTAATCACTTCTTCACAAAACGAAAACAGGATTATCTATCTGCGATTCGATAAGAAATAAATTACCAACGCTTAAGGTTATTAACATATTAAAACACCCCATTGCTTCTACAATATTTGTCCGTCTAAGCCGGGGCCGTCAGATAAAAGAAAACGCGAATGGCTTCGCAATTGTTTCGGGTACGCGGCGTGCTCCGAGCACGCGCGTGCTCAGTTTGAAGCCCTGGTCTAAGCGCTCGTCAGTCTTCCCGACTCCGTCCATTCGTTCGTCCGTTTTTAACAATATATTATAAACACTATTGACAATACAATATTTGTCAGTCTATCCATCTGTATGTGTCTGCTCGCCTGACTGCCCCCTGCCCATACCTTTACGCAGCCTTTCTAAGAACAAACGCGTTTTGCATTAACAGTTAATTAAATGAAAACTGAAGAAATAGTACATACAACAATGATGCAGGCACTTAAGACCACTTGTTTTGGAACACTCACCGGCAGTCTTCTCGCTTTTGCAACGTAAAGTTTCTGTGTCCCAGGCCAAAGGGTCCTGCAGCAGATAAAGACACAATTAGTGAAATGTATGAGGGCGCCAGTTGTTCATTGCCTCTTATTCATTTTCACTAGCATTTCATTCAGTGAACAAGCATGTATTCAATAAGTTACAAGCACACTGGGTAATGTAACTACCTCAATGACCAAAGGTAAATTCACACTACACTCAGTGCTACAAGAGCACATTTTCTCGCATTACTTGTAACTTTTGGAAACTTCGAAAATTCACATGGTTAAACGAAAATCCAAACAGTGCACGTTTCAAAAATTGTCCAAGTACACTTTTTGAAAATTGTTTGTTTTTTGTCATGCAAAACTGCACTAATTTTGAACTTATTGAACATGACCTGATTTCAAGAACTGATTTGGATGGTTATATTTTGCTAAGCCAAAGTTTATGCTAAATATTGTCATTAAACAAAAACGAAAAAATGTTAACTTTTGTAATTTTCGAAAATTCAAAGATTTTGACGGAAATCCAACTACGTCAGTTTTATGTGCGTACTTTGCCCTATCTGTGAAACAAATTCCAAACAAATTCAGCCATTTTCGAGAAAAATTTGAAACCTACACAGAAAGTACGCACTAAAATCAAAATATTAGTTTCAAATTCAAAAGGCCGCGACAGCCAGGTGGGTTCGGTAGGGGATACACATCTTGATAAAAATCTTGGTAAACGGTTTTACTCCCAGCTTGTTCACTAACCGACGGACAGCATGATTTTAAATTGAACTGAAAGACGGCTAATGTTCGAGGTGGGGTGGTATGTTAGCCACATAGTTTGGATAAACCATGAACGGTTTCGGACATCATTCGGATAATACTGACACTAGCCTGAGGTGCTAGCTAAAGTGAAGAGATTGTCTTGGGTAGCCGAAGACGTTTTGGGGATTGAGAATGGTTTGGAAATTACGCGTTGTACAGAGGCAAGGTTCTTTCGTGAAGACCGATGCCTCTTTTCCGATTCGAAATTGTTAAAGGAAGCGACAACGATGTTCAAAGTTAGGTGAGGTGGTTAGGTGGTAAAGGGTATATACTACATGTATACGACCAATGTAGTAAATCTCGAAATTGCATACCTTGTCTCTCTCTAGCCTTCGAAACGTCCTTTCAGCTGACCAATGTTTATTCCATAATTTCTATTCCTCATCACTGTAACGCACTTCACCTACACTAGCCTCCATGTGATGGGTATTGTCGACTTCGTCCGAAGAAGTGTGCTTAGAAGGTTCTAGTACTTTACAACTCACTAACAGGGTAATGTGCAAATATTGGATTTCTGGCATCTTACATACGATTTCCGTCAACAGGGCCACCCATCAATTTCATGGGTCTCTAGAATAACTATGTGAGCCCTCCCACAAAAAACACAATTTTCGAAGCAAGACTTTTTAATCATCGCAAATAATGAACATCAAAAAGTATATATTTACATTATTTTCCACTGGACTAACAAATCCTGACCCCACATTTCTGGCGTTGTTCCTCGCAAGCCGTACCCTACCGTCGATGGATAATGTGGGTTTGGTGTGTAGCTATACCCACATGAAAATTTTCGGGTGGGTAAAATGCCCACTCGGCTTTTGGGATGGGAGAAATATTCCGTAAACGTCAAATTCCAGAAATGCAAAATTCCGTGAACTTTATACTCTGGAATCGCACGACATACATAAACATCTCGCGTGATTGTGATAATGCCTTCAGAGCAAATACGATTCTACACCGAAGAGCCAAAAAACTGGTACAGTCATGCGTATTGAAGTAAAATATCTGGAACCAATCAGAATACGGCGTCCCGCTTGGCAACGACTATATAAGACAACCAGAGTCTGGCACAGTTGTTTATATAGTGCAGTGATTTGTTGTGTAGTGTACTTGAATGAATGAATGAATGTGTTTGTAAGTATAGTTCAAGTATGAATGTGAGGGCAAATGAATAAAAAGAAAAAAGAACATTTTTCAAGAACAAAATATATAAAATAAAAGTAGCCTGTATAACTACAATAGCCCAAAGTGACAATGTAATTAGTTGTAAGTTAATTTTAGTTTAGGTTGGACCCGCACAAGCTGCAAAAGCCTTATCGGATGTAGCAAATTATGTACCCGCAATTAAATAAATTCCCTCTCCAGGGGAACTGGAGAGGGGAAAACGAGAGAAAAAAGCTCAGTAGTTAGATCGGTTACCGCTGCAACAATGGCAGGTTATCACGACTTAAGTGAGTTTGCACGTGGTGTTATAGTCGGAGCAAAAGAGATGGGGCATATCATCACTGAGGTCGCGATGAAATTTGTATTTTCCCGTACAGCATTTTACGAGTGTACCACGAATATCGGAAACCCGGTAAAACCTCAAACCTCCGGCATCGCTACGGCAGCAAAAAGTTCGTGCAAGAACGGGACCGACGACGACTGACGAGAATATTACACGTGATTGACGTGCAACCCTTCCGCAAATTGCTGCAGATTTCAACAAGTGTCGGCTTGCGAATCATTTAATGAGACATTGATATGGGGTTTCGGAGACGAAGACCCACTTGTAGATCATCGATGACTGCACGACACAAAGCTTTACGCCTCGCCTGGGTCTGTCAACACCGACATTGGACGGTTGATGACTGGAGACACATTGCCAGGTCTGACGAGTCTCGTTTCACACTGTTTCGAGCGGATGGACGTGCACGAGTATACCGACCTCACGAATCCATGGGCTCTGGATGTCATCAAGGGACTGTTCAAGCTAGTGGAGGCTGGGATGGTCTGGGGCGTGTGCAGTTGGAGTGATATGGGATTCCTGATACGCCTAGATACGACTCTGACAGGTGACACGCACGTAAGCATCCTGTCTGATCATCCTGCACACATTCAAGTCCATTGTGCATCTCGAAGGACTTGGGTAATTCCTGAAGGACAATGCGACAGCCCACGTGTTCAGAATTGCTAAAGATTGGCTCCAGGAACACTTATGAATTAAAACAATTCCACTTGCCACCAAAATCCCTAGATATAAACGTTATTGAGAATATCTGGTTGCGTTGCAACGTGCTGTCCAGAAGAAAGCTCCATCCCCTCGTACTCTTACGACAGCCCTGCAGGATTCGTGGTGTCAATTACATCCACCACTATTCAGTGTCGAGTCCATGCCACTTCTGCGTGCTTGCCACTTTTTGCCACCAGCGGTGCATTTCCTTCACTTTCGAAAGATGATTCTTGTTGCAACAATATGCTCACTTTCTTAAATGTACATGTTACAAGAAGCAATTGGAAGTTCCTTTACCGTATATATGCAGAATCTCTTTTCTTAATTTTATTTCAGACGGTGTTCCCAGTTTTTAGTGGATGGATTTAACAGCAGTTTTACTCTGCTTTTAGCTATACGACCACTCAAACAAAAAGTCTTAAGTGAACGGCTAACCATTATACTTGAATCATGAAATTTTGAAGTGCTTAGAGCAATTTTTAATGAACTTGTAAAAAATTGATGTCTTTCTGCAGCCCGAATGACTAATTGACCTATAAAATGCTGTTTATTTCTCGCACATTTTCTGCATATTTTGATAATGAAGTGACAAAAATTTCTCATTTGAGTTTTCATAGACTTATTGACGTGTTTACAATTGTTTCTGCACCTAATACGTGTAAAACATACGAAAGTACGACGTCGTACCTTGCCTCAGTGAAACTTTCGCACCAAACATCAAATAACGATAAATTGGGTGCTCCTCTGCGAAAAATAATTAAAAACTCTCCAGTGTGCAGCAAATCTTTCATGATTTCGATAGCCAAAAGAACAAGGTTTAATGTCTTTATAGCCATAAGCGTGAATTATGGTAAACTATATTAAAAGCTATGATAAATTTGTAAAATGGAATTAAAACTATGAAAAAAAACATTAAAACCACTGAGGGTTGAAATTATAAACCCCTGCCAGAAGAGCGCCCAGGCGTCTGCCATCTGGGAGCTTGCTTGGAGGAAAGGGGCGGGTGGAATCTTACAACCTCCTGTACTTCTCTCCCAGGTAGCAGCTTTCTGGAAGCTGGTTTGGGGGCGCACTGGCAACGTTGTCGAAAACAAGGAAATCCCTGAGCGAGTGGTACCATTTCTACGGAATCGAATGCCATTATTTATAGTCCAATCATTATTAATATTGTTTGTTCCTACATACATAATCGTGTATACATTTATGGTTAAATGTAAATGTATCGTCCATGTCATTATTGGGGACATGGACCTGTACTTCTCTCCCAGGTAGCAGCTTTCTGGAAGCTGGTTTGGGGGCGCACTGGCAACGTTGTCGAAAACAAGGAAATCCCTGAGCGAGTGGTACCATTTCTACGGAATCGAATGCCATTATTTATAGTCCAATCATTATTAATATTGTTTGTTCCTACATACATAATCGTGTATACATTTATGGTTAAATGTAAATGTATCGTCCATGTCATTATTGGGGAAATGACTTTGATACATGAATAATTTTACCTTGTGAGGGTTGGTAAAAGAATTCAGTTGTTTTCTTTTTTCGTGTACTGCGATTTTCGACGCGGTCGCACACTCCACGGAAATATCAGTTCCCCGTTAGCTGGCGTTGTGGAGTGGTGGGAAATGGTGTGAGTGTGTGTCTATTTAAGAATTTATAAAATGTCCGAAAATACAATCCTTGACAATCCGGAAAAGAGTCCGCCCTTCACCGAAACGGAAAAGGCAATTCTGATGGAGCTGGTTCGGAACATGAAGGTCGTGGTGGAGGCGAGTAAAAGTGATGAAACAACAAATGGTGCAAAGATGTCAGCATGGAAGAATGTTACTTCTAATTTTAATTCCATAAGGGTGTTTTTCATCGAAGCGTTGCACAGTTGAAAAGGTATGTATCGCATTGATGTATTATTTTTGTATAATTTGATAATGGTGTATGAATACGCATGCAATAATAGAGTGAAATATTTACACTGAAATTCGATTCATAAATATTTTAAAGGAGCTGTACGCCTTTATGCTCGGAAATCATTGTAGCTACCATGCATTGAGTCTTTCTATCATATCACGGCTGGTTAAAAACATTTGTATTTCAGATGTTGGGGGAAATTAAAATCCCACACTAATACTGCTTTAACAGCAGAGAAAGGACGCACGATGGGTTCTAGAGGTGGACCGTCTGTATGCGTCAGCAAGGTAATGTTATTTTATTTATTTCATAAAAAAGTTGTTAAAAAACCTGAGATATATGATCTGTGCACTGCATAAATTGTGCTCCCAAATCCATACCTTATACTTTTACATTTTAGGAGCGGGCAGATGTGCTAGCCATTGCACCTTACATAGCAGAGAAGGTTACAAACACCTTCGATTCTGTTCACTGCAGAATGTTCGCTGCTTCTGCACCTCCCTCTGGAGGAACTGATTCAACAATCAATGCTAGTAGCATCAGCAGTGTAGCGAGTGACAACATAATTGCCACGGTTACTACCGAAAATAGCAGTAGTAACAGTAGTGGTTTTGTTATGACAGCTTCTGCTGTTGCTACTATCATTGAGCCTGTTGCAGTCAAAGATGCAATGGCAACACCAGGACAAATGTACGAAATGGAATCTCCAACTGGTATGTTGAATTTTGTTTTAAGCTCTGATGAAAAGTGTAAGAAAGTAAAGCTTTTCTCACAGCTAGTGATATTTTAAATAAAAGTTCTCAAACATTGTGCCCCTATTAATAGACTGCAGTCATTAATACATAAAATAAAATTGAGAAAAGCATATTCTTTCACAACTTATTAGTTAAATTGTTATTACGGTTACATCTTGATTTCATTTTCTCTATTTGAATTTTTACTGTTATTAAATTTTAATTATTAAAATTTAAATGTTATTCTAATGTACTTGGTAAAAACAATACTATTTGTGATTCATCAGAAAGTGCTGATGATGCTCTTCAAATATATAATTTTGAATTTTGTTGCCGAAGGTTAAATTTTAAATGCCATGAAATTAATCGAAGATTGCCTTTCTCGATATGTTTTTTAAAATTCTTAGAAGGTAAATTGTTTTTTTAAGGCAAACATTCAGAGTACAACTAAATTTATTAAAATTTTTTTGTAATGACTTAACATTTTTATAGACCAACGTTTCGAAGATCATTGGCCTCCATCAGGGTCTAATGAAAATAAATGTATAAATGTATTAATCTAATATAACAAATGCACATGCTCCAAATTGTAAAAAACTTTTAAAAATAATATAATTAATATTACTTTTCATTGTAATTGTTGATTGACATTTTTTGTTAAGGAAAAGGTTAATTATTTCACAATATATTCTTAACTAAAAAAGTTGGAACTAAAACAATCACATGAATATTATAAATTTTCTTTACAAAAATATAATTTGATTAAGCACGACCTTCGAGTGAAACTGCATCAAAATTGTAAAATTATAATTTACCTGAATAGAATGCATGTAATATATTTTGTGAGTCTGAAAAAATTACCTCACTCCTGTTTTGTTATACAATTATTCTTTTAGCCTCCTATTCTATATGAAAATATTTTTTCACCTGTTGAAACAACCTTCACCTGCTAAAACACACTGCCACTCATACAAAAAGATTTTCAGAGAATAGGAAGCTGTGAACAATGAGTATGATTTTTTTTATTAGATTAATATATTTATTTTCATTAGACCGTGATGATGAAGTCCAATGACCTTCGAAACGTTGACCTATAAAAATGTTGTCATTACAAAAATTGTTACTGAAGTTTGTTATAGTGTGAATGTCAGCCTCAAAAAAATCAATGGACCTTCTAAAAGGACTTAAATTTTTTTAAATTTTATATTATCAATATTACACGAAGATCAGATTTTAATTTAAAGAACAAAATTGTGCTAGTGAGAAAAAAAAGTTTTGGTATTACTTTCTTTCTAAGAAGCTATTTATATTGAAGCCAATCTGAACAGAGTAAAACAAAGAACTTCTAATTAATCACATTCAAAACAAAACAGAAAACTTTCCATGTGTTCAGAATAGGTCACTGTAAAAAAAGCATGAAGACACAAAGTCACAATGATTGGCCTTGATGGCCACAATTCTCGAGTCAATCATGTTTAATTATAATTTTAACCATGTTGAATTAAAGAGTCAGGAATTGAAAGCTTATTAGGCGTGTTCAGCATATTCAGTCATTTTGATACTAAGCATCTCAAAGAAAATTAAATACACTCCAATTAATTATAACGACTTGTTTTAACAGCTGGATATGGATATCCAATCAGGAGCTTCATTTCAACGTAATTTTTGGTATTGTAACTCCAGATTTGATAAGTGTCCCAGCTGATCAAACATAAGTCGCTATAATTAAATTGGAATAATTGTTAAACATATAATACATCAAATGCTACAATAATGTAAGTTGCATTAATTATTATGACTGTTTGAAATCTCTTTTCATTTGCTCTGCAGAAATGACTCCAACGAATTCAAGGCAACGGAGGACAATAATATTTAATCCACAAATACGAAAGAGATTGAAAAAACTCAAAGACAGGATCCAGCAGCAAGAACAGTTACATTTACTGATAATAAAAAGGAACTGCATGAGAGCACCATGATGCAACAGGAACCAATGCATGTATTAAAAATGGAAAATGAAAAATAACTGCATGAGCTTAAAAATTTTTTTGGAGAAACGGTTGAGGAATTAAGAGGAAATGTCATGGCAGAATTGGAAATTTGAAGAAAATAAAGCTTATGCCTTCTCAATTATTGTTTTTATTTGTCAACAAGTAATTATTTCTCTAAAAGTGTCTATTAATAAAACAACTTCGGGCAACTAACCCTGGCCCTTGGTTTCTGTATAAACTTCGTCATTTCCCTGCTCTACTTCTTCTTCCTCTTCAGGCAAAGGATCATGGGTAGTTCGGGCAATATTGTGCAGAACACTGGTAGCACAGATCACTGTAGCAGTGTTTTGCAGTTTCAGGCTCAGACCTCGCCTTAAACATCTGAAACGTTGCTTCCAGACTCCTATTGCCCTCTCCACAACATTTCGGGTATCTTTGTGCGCTTCATTGTACCTGCGCTCAGGAACTGTTGTGGGGTTCAAAACAGGAGTCAAAAGATATGGCTCACAAGGGTAGCCACTGCCCCCCCAGGATAATCCCATGTATTTTTCCTCGCTCAAAGGGAATGTCCAAGCCACTCAATCGGAATATCCTAGCATCATGAAATGAACCAGGACATCTCACGGTAATGTCCTGGATTTCCAAGTTAGGTCCAGCTACTACCAAAAATTAAACGATATAAATACAGTTTTTACTCTATTAAGATAATTATATATTAAATCCAAATAAGGATATTTTTGAGTAACAATATTTTTCCTTGTAGGCACTTTGCTTGATAATTGTCAGTTTCAGAATAAGATAGAATTATTGTTAAAACGGAACTATTTAAAATTAATTCAACTTGCAAAAAGAAAAGCAAATAAGAGCAGAATATCTTATAGAACCAATTATATTAAATTACAATAAGTTACATTTAAGGTTAACAAAGTGTAGTAATTTGAAATTTGTCTAATCTTACATTGATGTGTTTTAATAAATCATTAATTATTTTATTAACAGTAGAATGTTATTCCTGAATATCTCTGATTAGGTTTACAAATAAATTGTGGGAATGACTTGAGGACATTGTTAAATGACAACAGGAAACAAAGCTTGGATGCTAAATGCTTTCATACCATAACATTTTGTGGTTCATTTGTCCACTTTTTCAGCTTCTTAAAAAATTATATTAATATTGAAATGACAGTTCAAATGATATATTTGTGATAAGGGAGCTCCTTGAAAAGTCTCTTGCAATTGGTCAAGTCATTTTAATAATTATTAAGCATAAGTCATTTTAATAATTATCATTGACGGTATATAAAGATAGAATTACTCACTTGAACATCCAAAGAAAAGGTTTTTTTGTTGCGGTATACCTCAGGCACGTTCCCACCTGGCGAATCAATTTCAATATGTGTTCCAGCAACACAACCAACCACCCCGGGAAATTGCCTAATTCCATTGAATTTTTGCTTAGTTAATTCTTCCTGCTGATGAGTAAGAGGCAAACGCACATAGTTTCTTAGTTCACCAGCAAGAATTTCTGCCACTTGTTTCACAATTACACAAACACTTCCTTGGCTAATGCCATGGATATCTCCATTGTCTTTCTGAAATATATATTATATGTAGTGCAAGAATACCATATTCCAAAATATGGAACAAAAATGTGGATTAACTCACAACTCACCTGATAAATACCTGTAGCAAAAAATCTCAATGCTATCAACAGCTTTATCATTATTTCCGCGATTATCTGGTTTCGACAATCTAATCATCAAAGGGTATAGAAATTCTACCACCGTTCTTTTCTGAAATCTATACCTTTCCTGAAATTGCCTATCAGAAAAATGTTCTAATGGATTTGCCAAATCGCGGATATACCGCCGAGGCAGTCGTCTACTTCTCTCCACAACATCCTGCACGAATTCGTAAAATTCATAAAAGTCATCCATATCCTGAAACAATACATGTCCGCAAAGAAAAACCAATATTCAAAGCCAAAACTCAATCCACAAGATACATATGTAACCTTGCATTGTAGTGAATTACCTTGGTATAAAAAAATGTTGGCAGGGTCGTCAGATTTCACGTCAATATGCAGGTTATGTTGCCGTATATAAGGAATGGTCCAAAAGAGAAAGCTTAGATTCGCTATATATACCATATTGAGAAGTCGTATATTAGGTTACTACAAAGTTTTCTTGATATTCCACAGCGGGGGGTGCGGGAAGAGGAGGGATTTGGCTACATCACGACTGAAAAGGGCGTACTTATGGGCATGAACTTAACTCGTCAAAGCGTGCCGCGAGAAATGCTACAATTGTTTTGAAAGTACAAGGCGGTTGTTGACAGCATTGTAAATTGGTACGTGCCGTTCCGAGTTGAACCTAGGTATCTCAACGTGCCGTGCTATTCAGCGCTGGATAAGGACTAGGGATCCCGTGTATCAAGAAAACTTGCGCGAGTAATACGTATACTAGGTTGCCGTAAATCAAGAAGAGGGACCAAAAATTAAAGTCGGTAAAATAGTAATAGAGTACAACACAGCCACACACGGAGGGAGTAAAAACACGAGTGAGCCACGCGGGGGGCCACTGCAGGCAGCATGCTGAGGGCCAGCTAGCGCTGCGGACCGTTCATAAATCGCAAAAACGACCACTTGCAGCCCGCCAGGCCAGGCAGGTTCCTGGCAGAGGTTCATAATTCATTCCTCTGTAGTTTTCACAAAGGGTTTTATCACCTTTCTTAGGTATAGAACTGATATACATTCCAATCTTATGGAGTATCGCCACTAACTTCAGTTTTGTTAAAAAGGTTTCTGAGGTATTCAACAGTACTATAACCTCCGTATTTTAAAATTTCCATTCTAAAGGCGCGTTTGCATGGAGAGAGTTTTCTCTTTCCGGAACGGATTAGGAGACACGTGTTAACTCTCAAGAAAGAGATCTTCTCTACGGAGACATGACGTCACACGAGATTTTCGAAGTCGCCACGAGAGAGCAGTGTAAAGACACAGGTATCGATGAAAAATCATGTTTCCTAGGAGATAAATAGTTTTCGAAGAGATTTGGAAGACGTTTTGCTCTTTTGGCGTGTGTTCACGTGAAGCTAATTGAATTGCTCGAGTTAAGGAAATTTTATGGAGGTATAATACATTAACATAAAAATCAGTGTTTACAAATTCTAGAAATTAGAACTGTTCTAGCAAGTATAATTTTTTACTAATACTTTACATATACTTTATATACCCACGCATATATAATATATTAATACTATGCATGTACGCATAATAATAATATGCAAGTATAATTTTCTTAAAATTACCGTCCTCAATTAAGTGGTGTGTTAATACCTGTAAATACACTGTATTAGTAATAGGCTTTGTGGACAATGGTTTTAAGACGTATTATACTTAGTTTAAAATTATAATTGTTTATAACAGTACTTTGAGTACCAATGCATTATAACAAGCATACAGTATTCGTCAGTGCTTTAATTAAATACATTTATACAAACTATTTTCACATGTGCAAATTTTATTATTAATATTGATAGATGGAATATTACGAGTATTTTAATCAATATGCAATTCAGTTACTATAAATGCACTTCATTTCAGGAAGTCCCATGCCTTTTATAAAGATAGGGTGAAACGAAATGCTGCCCTTCGTAATGCGTAAATGCCCCCCCCCCCCCCCCTAAAGAAAAGTTCGACCAGTTGGCAAGAACTCCGAAAGAAATTGAGAATAAAATACACAATTTAAGATGCCAATACAGAAATGAAGTGAAAAAGGAAAGAACGAGGGAAAGTGGAGCAGGAGCAAAAGACGTTCACCCGTCAAAATGGGAGTTTTTTTAAGTCCCTCAAGCTTTTTAATGGAGGTGGAGGCAGAAAAAGGAAACGCATTTGGTTCAATAGTAAGTTAATATTTTATTCTATACATTTATATTGCCAGGGAACTTCCCCTTCTGCTACAAAATAATATTTGAATTCATTTCTAATGCCTCTGGCATTGGTGGAATAATGTCTGCCTTGAGTTGGTTGAAGGTCAAGGAACGGAATATTCGTGCCATTCCTCCAACTCCCTGGTTCAAACGAACCATTGACATTTCTGTCACACGTTCCAGGCAGGGCATACACACTGCCGAAGGTGAACAGCAAAAAATTATGTAACCATCTACGCGAAGGGTTCACTGGCTACGGCCGCTTGCACCCTCGTCGATTTAGAGAAGTGGGATGTCCACGACAACAGACCTGTATCCAAGGAACGTTGCCATCGCAACAGGCTACGATGTTGCGCATCACCTCACGTCACCTCCTCGGGCTGTTCCACTGACTGACGCACGCAACGCCCTGAGACACCATTAAGCCGTGGCAACGTACACTCTTGCGTGGTCACTGGCCGCAGCGCTTTCGCCGACCGGGAGAGCGTATCAACCACCGGACCGCTTCAGTACACCGCTGCTGCTCGCCCTCTCTCCATCATGACGCAGGGGCACCTCAACTACAGGCAGGGACGCATCGACGCCAGCGCCGACATTAATCACGAACTCATGGCGTACTTGCAATTCCGTAGAGACAATGTTCCGCTCTCCGAGTTTCCTGCACAAACCCTTCGCCATTTACCTCCGTGTCTTCCTGCTTCTTCGCTCGCACCAAGCGACCACTGTGTGGAAACGCCTACCGGCCCACCAGCGTCGTCACACCTGCTCCCGGGAGTGCCAGCAGCGCCACGCCGCAACGTGGCGCAAGCGTTCGAAGCGCTCCCCAACCACCATCACGTGACGCTGCAATGCCTCGAGGCTTTGTGAACCATTTATGCGCACATTGTATGTTGTATTTATTCAATGCCATCATGTATTTTCCTGTCCATGAATAAATATGCACTGCTGCCTCTTTCATGGCTATTGTTTATACAATAAGCTTCCTCCTCGCCCCACCGTTACTCTTGATGCATGTGTATACATCATTATGATTACAAACAAAACCCTACACTGCTCTCCATTTCACGCAGAGGTGACACCTAGGGCGCGCCACCGTCGCCCCTCCTTCCCATCCACTCGCCAACCACCACCCCAGAGCTTGCCTCCGGGCCGGCTAGCGGGCCTGTAGACAGACTCCTCCGTGGTTCGTGCCACGGCCGAGCAGGCTTTTTGAAAGACCCCGCGTCTCCCATACCCGCCACACCCCTCCGCCGCTTAGCACGCGCACGTG
This sequence comes from Gryllus longicercus, assembly GCA_038098605.1. NCBI lineage: Eukaryota > Metazoa > Arthropoda > Insecta > Orthoptera > Gryllidae > Gryllus > Gryllus longicercus. The sequence goes on from JAZDUA010000215.1 coordinate 735,250, forward strand.
ACCTGTTAGCGTGACAACACAGCCATGTCACAGCAGTCACGGTGACGTCCGCTAACGCATTCCATTCGTGAGGTCATTGTGAGGTCATGACCTCACAGTAACGCCTTTCAGTCGTAACGTCATCGTGACGAAGCCGTGAGGTAGCGTTATGTCACGGTAACGATACATGGTCCGAAAGTAGCCTTCTCTCCCTATTCACGTCCAGAATTGCTACAGAGTGGCTCCTGGAACACTTCCTTATTTAAACACTTCCACTATCCACTAAAATCCCCGGACATAACCATTATTAAGCATATCTGGGATGTCTTGCAACGTGCTGTTTAGAAGAGATATCCACTACCCCTCTTACGAATTTATGAATGACCCTGCACGATTCATGGGGTCAATCACCTCCAGCCCTACTTCAAACATTAGAAGAGTGCATGCAACGTCGTGTTGCGTCACTTCTGCGTGCTCGCGGGGGCCCTACACGATATTAGGCAGATGTTGGCTCTTCAGAGTTGCCTCCATTATGGTGACATGGAGTCGTTCGAATGAATATTTTACGTAACCATGATTAAAACTTTGGATTGGGTAGAAATAATGAACAAGGATCTCCAGAAGTCGAGTCTGTGCGTTATAATTTCATATGAAAAGAGAAGCAGTGACCGATGTGTTGGACACTTCTAGTGACACATTTCAGGAGATTTGGCGTAAAAGATCAACCTGTTGTTGACGTTGAGTTACACGAACCTCACGTTCCGCGTTGGCGAAAAATTCTAAACGTCTTAATTCAGGATGAAGCGAAAACAAAAACTAACTTAAGACCTGAAAATTTCTTCACAAAATCATATTTTAAAGTTTTCTATCAATTACGTGTGACCTTCAAATGTATATTACAAAACGAATCAACACAATTTTTTGAATCGATTCGCTTTGGGACAGCCAACCGACGCCGATAAATTTGTAGTTTCAAGTCGAAGATTTCGGTAGAGAAAGATGACTGAGCGACCAGGTTATGTTTCTGAATCTGTTTAAGAGACGAAATGTATCCGCGAAAAACCAGGGAGAAGTCGTAAGTTTATGCAAAAATGTGAAAGGACAAGAGGGCCCCACATTTTGAACGGTTCCTATAATCGTCGATACAGGATTCTCGATATCTGGATCGACGTGTTCAAATTAACGAGATTTCTCGGTATTGCGTTGTTTGCAAACGTACGAGTAAATGCTACCAACAATGTTGCGAGAATGGCTGAACAGTGTTGCGATTTTAAATGTTTCTAGCGCCATGTCCGACAAAATCGACATGCAAAAATTGTTAAATGAGTTTACATAAAAATGCATTTTATGCGGCGTTGTTTCTGCATTGAAAAAAAACTCAAGTTACATAAAATAAATGTGAGAACAATTTGGTGTGATTATAATTACAAACATGAAATTTTGAAAAACATCTGCTTTGCATATTTCCGATCATATACATTTTGGGAGGAACATGGAGGGGTAGCTGAAGCGAGGGGGACCGCCTAAGCCCACTCGATCTTATCACTAACCATCACATTCGTATGCGAGTGCAGTTGCAGATTCGAATTTGAAAACCGTTATGTGCAGCGGCTGTAAAAGTTATACGGTCAAACTAAGCGAGTGATTCTAGTTTGCTATTTTATTGGTAATTAATTCGATGAAAAAGGAAACAAGCGATTTGAAAGAAGAAAACATTCGTATTCGGTCCGAAACATGGTGCTGCGAGAGTAGGTCAAGTAAGAGGTAATGAAATTAATGGAAAATTCTGATTAAGACATCAAAATCCAAGGATATGTTGTACATTAATAGAGTACCAACTCGGAACTCCTTCGAAATACTTAGAGATCTTATAGAAGTTTCGAATGAAGAAACTCAAAATTCTGAAATTTCTGTGTTCAATAATGGAGTATCTCCGACTGTGGCAAAACGTAGGTGCGGTAGGTGTAGAGTTCCTAAAAAAGCAGTTAAAATTAAAGTATTCTGAGACAGCCATGCAAGAAGAATTGCGGTAATCTAATCCGTGATGGTGATTCGTGTGAAGAAACTCAAGTGATTGATGTAAGTGAAACTCAACGAAACTTAATGATTAAATCAAATGCTAAATTTCGTTCTGAAGTAGGATTGGGTAATGAAGAGTCGAAGATCAAAGTACTGATAGCAGGCTCAAATGATATATCTTATAACGAAGCTAGTGGTGCTCTGGGTCAGCTGAAAGGTATACTAATGTGAATAAATTATCAAAATACAGACCGACGTTGTAAATCTGCCACAAAGGCATGATTAAATCAAGGACGTTAATAGAAAAGCAAGGAAAACTAATAAGATAAAACATGCTCAGCTCATTCAAATGCAAATTCAGTTCATCTGCGATCACTGAATAGAAACCTACACACTAAACCTGGGCAACATTTGAATAGAAAGGGGAAAGCCTTCTTAGTACAATTAATAAGTATGATTCAATCCATCATACCAAGCAGGATAATTGTGACCGTCCTATAGAACTTCCTTAAATTCTATAAATGGGAACCAAAAAATAATCTACCCGAAAATCAACTCCACATAAATTTAAAGAGTTGACTACTCTTTTATGGAATGTTCAAGGGTTGTCAAGTAAGTTTAATATAGTGAAAAATTGTCACAGTTATGAATCTAAATGTAGTCTGAATAACTGAACACAGCTTTCATCCCAGTGAAATTGAACGTTTTAACTTTCAGGGTATAGTCTAAGCAGCCGTTATTGTAGGCCTTTAAGAAAGCACGAGGGTTGTGGGAACTAACTTCTTAGGGATAATAATTTATCAAAATTTGAATTGGGAGGATCACATTCATAAAGCAGAATCAAAAGTTTGCAAAGGGTTTATTTAATACGAAGACTTACAGTGTGTGTGTTAGAATAAGGGTTCTAGAAACAGAAGATTATTCTCATATTCACAGTCATTTAAGCTATAACACGCTACTTTGGGATCACTGGTCTGTTGACAGACTATTTAAAATGGAAAAAATCATCCCATGCGCAGTGACTGTAGGTTGAGTTTTGTAAAGTTACGTATTATGACTGTTCCAGCCATATTTATTTTTCAGTGTCTTCTTTATATAAAAGACAATTCACATTTGTATGACTTCATTAGGTTCTACTCACGATCATGCAACCAGAAATACAAATTGACTTGGATTTTTTAGAAGTACAGTAGGACCAGTGACAGTAAACCTTTGGTTACATGTCACTGAAATTTTACAGTGCCCTCGGTATATTCTAGTTGCCATTCATTAAATTTAAAAAAAATATTACTCAGATCTGACGGATAATTGTACAAATGAGGTGGACGAGTTCTTTTGAGATTAGCTTCATTGCCTTCAATGGATGCCTGTAGTTAGTGTGTTTTAATTGTTTCATTTACCTTTTTTATGAATGGTATTTCATTTCTGATTAATTATTGACGACTGAAATACAATGGATGATCACTTTTCCTTCACAATAAAAAATTATTATGTCAAATAGTCACTTGTTTCATTGATCCCAATGTCAAGAAAATCATTCTTATTCTTAATGATTTTTTAATGAAATGATCTTTGCCAGCTATTTGAATATATTTCTCCGGATATCCATTGAAGGCAATAAATTCTGGCTTTGTCATTATCACTAACATCACTTATTGTAGCAACAAATTTTTAAAAAGACTTTCAGAAAACACATTTTGGAGATAATTGTTTAAAATGAAATTTGAGTTAGAGGGTGTTGGTCTTACCTCGTCTGCCTGGTTAACCTCTTCACTGGGAACCTCCTCAGGATCAAGAAACACGCCGATTGGTGGTTTTAGTTCCTGCAAGTGGATCAAAACTGTCATACATTTTTTCCTTTGATCACAATACAAAACGCAGTGTTAGTTCTATTCAAAAAATCAAGTATCCATTAGGACACATACAAACACAAACTTATAGGACTACAAAAGCACTTAATGAACAAAATTAGAAGAGTTTTTGAGAAAATTATTGTTTAAAACGTTTTGTTTTTATTTTTGAAATCACATAATTACATGAACCTATTGGTATTTTGGAAAACAAAATTACATGCCTTATTTCAAGATATCTTTGAGCAACTGAATCTTAAATATTGTAGTCGGAGAAAGTCGAACAAATTTTGGAATTTTGCCAATTTCGAAAAATCAGTGATTTCAACGATACTGACAGCTGTAGCATTCTTTTAAGCCTCCCTTACGCTACCGGAGGGCAAAGTTTAATCAACAAATATGAAGTCAATTTTAACAAAATTTTAAAATTCTTCTTTGGTGTCATATTAAGAACCCTCAAACTCAAAATATCCATTTAAAACTCCCAAAGCCTCGCGTTTGTTCACATCGATCGAGAAATATCAGTTTGGGAGAAAAGTATCAGAACTGTTTAGGCGCTAGCGTTGACCAGATAGAGACGCTTTGCCGTCAATCGATTTTTCAGTATCAAGGACTAACAAAACATGGATTCTAACTACACAATGTGTTACAGAAGTAATATACTACAAATAGGAACAACAAGAGATTTACTGTCAAAAAATCGATTTTCACCCAGCAGCACAATACTTTACACTGCGTAAGGTGTATGGAGAAAGTAAAAAAAATCTGCCAATTCAACGTTTTGTACGACTAAATTCTTACGTAAAAAATGAGAAAAAATATTTGAAGTGTTACGAACAGCATGTGTGCATTTGACGAGTTATAGCTGCTAAAGGAATTATTTAACTTGTTTTCGGCAATATAAACAAAAATGTTAGTTGTTAAATATTTATTCTTGCTAATGTATACTGTTCATCAGAAGCTCCCATTAGAAAAGAGTATTCCAGATTCCACGACGGTTTCAATGAAGAACGGCAGATCCAGTTTCCCGAAACAATGTTGGTCTCGTAGAACATCGGGCTTAAACGTTACTTCCGGGCGCGACATCCAAAGCGGCTGCCACGTCACAGCAGACACCATGCGGCGTCTGCCCACGCATTGCGAAGAATACAAGACACGCAGAATAACACGGACACTGAACTTCTGATGCTTACTTAACATGAAATGTGAGACACTAAAAATGTTTAGGAACCGTGGAGAGACAAACCACTGCATGGACAATATTTAAAGAGAATGGAACCGGTGCTGATCGATAAAACTCAATCATTTATGTGGCTTAAAGGGAAAGAATGAAGGCAGAATCGGAAGCAGTTGTAATAGCTGCCCAAGATCAGGCGATGAGAACATGACATTTATGATAAAGCGATTCTAAAAATGTCCCAAGGTGATAAACGCAGCATCTGCCAGGAACAGAAACAACTGATCATATTGTCTCAGCTTGTCCAATTCTAGCAAAGGCATAAAACTTGAAAAGACACCATAGGGAGTGTAGTTACCTCCACTGGCAGATCTGTAAGTTCCCTAGAAGTTCTGAACACAAGCACCAAGTGTTATGAACACTCATCAAAACCGGTGACGTCTGTTGGACTGTGTACACTATTGTACAACCAACAAATTCTAACTGATCGCACGATAACGGCAAACAAACCAGATATTGTCACCCCAGGATTTGGAGAAAACATCGGGTCTACTAGTAATTTGGCTGCGCCTTGCGATCAAAACCTCGTAACCACGGAAGCAAAAAATGAACATTGCTAAATGTTTCTTGATCAAGAAATCATTTATACTTAAGTAATTTAACCAGGATGTAGGAGTGTCTTAAAAGCAAGAGTTGGGCAATCGGCCGAACGTGGGGCGTAAAAGCACAGGTCATCTCGATATTTATCGGAGCTTTGGAATTTGATCCGCAAAATTTATGTAAGAACTTGGCTAAACTCCCAGGTCATTCAAAATACTGGGAAGTACTAAATATTGCTTATTTGAAATAGCCCACATTTTGCACCAAGTATTATAGAGGCACCGCCAATCCCTAGATCATCTTAGATCCACCCATGATGGTTGTAATCTGGAGTAGATTTTATATTCAACCGACACATTACATAGTTATTCGTTAAGCAAAGGAATAGTAATAACAATACGCCCGAGTGGTGTCAGGGGTTCAGAAGAACAGCACCACGGGACCTCCGCTGTCGTAGACCGCGACTAATCTGAGCAACTGTCCGCTGACACTCCTCTAAACATCCCGTCATTCCCACAAACTTGGTGCGTCAATACTTTCACTTGTGGCACACTTCTGTTTTGTCCTTTAGGTCAATCTTGGACCCACTCTGTTTCCGACCCCGTCGCTATTAGGTTTCAAGGGCTACAGAGTCGTTTCTATTCTACTCTTCTATTCAAACTATTCCTCACTGCCATTTGCGTTTTACATTTCTCAGTATTTGCTCGCTTATTTTCTTGACCTCGCTATTAATTTCGGATTTTTAACCAGTACACTGACTTGCGCTATAGTTTTTGATTATTCTTTTGGATTTCTGTTATTTGTATTTATTTAAAATAAGCGATAATAGCTGTTGGGCAGTTTCTTAATTTATTTGCTTGCACCAATTGTTTATCAACTTTTTCTCCTTTCTTTGTAGTTGCAAGTGGTCTGTGACAATGAGAAACGGATCAGACGTATTTGTCGGTATCCAAGGGTCAGTTCATGATGCACGTGTCCTTAGGTCACCTTTGATGTGGAGATAACCTTCATGATTAATGTCGAGAATGAGGTTTATGTCGACATTTTATGGGACAGTTCGTACCCATGGCTTCCAAATTTGATGACTACATATAAAGAAAGAGGGGTTATGCCACCTGCAGTTGTGCGATATAACAGATTGTTGTGTTCAAACATACTTGTTTGAACATTGATTTAGACTGTTGAAACAAAAGTTTAGGTTGCTCTACCATGTGAAATTCAGGGACATAAAAATGGTGGTGCACACCATTCGTGCATGTTGTGCCATAATACTGCTCTTGGAGATGAGATAGAAGTAGATGAAAATGTTCTAGATGTTAATGAGGAAGATAATGGAAACAATAAAGACGTGACTGACGATGGAAGTGGCCTCTAGGAGGAAACCCATGGAGGTCCACCTCCCCCAAACACGAAATATTTTACTAATTTACTGTAGGACATGGACAAGTCACTCAATATCTCAAATATTTATAAATAAATTCAATTTTCGTTATAAGAAAATGAAGTCACTTAATACGCTATCCCTAACACACCCCTACATCCTGGTTAAATTACTTAAGTATAAATGATTTCTTGATCAAGAAACATTTAGCAATGTTCATTTTTTTCAATACCACGACTTTCTAATAAGTTGAAGTAAACCGCTGGTGTATCTGTACTGGATGTTACTATTCTGAAAGTTATTTAAGAGGCCAGTAAAGATTAAAATAATTCAGATCACAGTAGTTCGGAATTCGTACGGAAATAAAGACCAAACCTGACCCATTTCCAACACTTTCATGAAGTCTAACAATTGACATGGTTTCATTTACACAATTCTGTATGTCATAGGTAATGGGCTTTGTCATTCATGATCTTGCAGGAGAGCAATTTTAAAAAAATGTCCTTTGAACGAAATTGAACTTAGCTCTTAAAACCTCCAGGAAGAGCAATGAAACTATATCGAGTATTAAAATTACCCATTTAAGCAAAGAATGACAGTAAAACCCTTTTGGCACCATGATACAACAGAATTGTGAATAGGACTTAAGATAAAATGCAATATTACACGTGGTAATGCAAACTTTATTATTGTAAATTTATATAACTTAATATTTCAGGAGAAACAATTTCACTTCTCTCCAATGCCTTTTTTAAATAATCGATTGTTTTCTTCAAGCAAATCATTTTTTTTCTTTAAAAGTTTCAAGCTTTTCCATGAAATAAGCTATTTTATTTCGTCTTTTTCAAGCTTCTTGGCATAACATGCGGCTTTATCAGCCCGCATGCCTTCCACCATATACACCACCGTTTTGACTCCACTGTGCCTCCGCTTTCTTGAGAGAGCATAATTAGGGACGAAGATGGAAGAACTGGTGGGGAAAGCAAAGAATTGCTGCTGCAGTCGCTTGAACCATTGTTTGCAGCAACATTATTGCTGCTGGTGCTAGCTACAATACTGCAACTGGTGCTAGCAGCATTACAGCTGCTTCTAGTCACTGCCGCTGCTACACACTCCGCAACAATGTTGTTGCCAGCAGGACCAGTGTCCATCGTTGAGGCACTTACGAGGATCTCAGGCCTCATATTCCTCCTCCTCCCAACAACTTCCTCCATTTGCTCCGCATATTCAAATGTTCAAAAGTTTAAGTAGAAAGTGTTAGTGAAATATACTGCGGACTCTAGAGCGTATAAAAATGTTTAAAGTAGATAAATGCTTTTTTTGGTAATAAAATATTGGCTTTGAGTAGCAATGAAAGTAAGTAGCATGTGAGTGTTAAATAGAAATTATAATTATAGCGATAACATGGAGAACATTACAACACGCAAATAGTAAACAAGGATTCAGTTCAGGGAGACGATTCCCCTCTAGGGAACTGGATCAGTGATCCAAAGGAACCGGTGCCACCCTAAACTCCGGATCAACCCCAAAACCATTTCTTAGGTCGGTAAAAGGCAAGAATAATGAAGAAACATCTAAATCTGAAGCAATAATACGCTAATACAGAATGGTAAATAACAACATATATATTTAATAAGTCACGGTACAAGGAACTTCCTTAAAATTACTTACCTTCCACTTCCCAACAAAAGAATTTAAAAAAAATACCCACAAGAAAATCGGAAAAGATAAGTCACCAAAACCCAAGAATCAATAAAACTACAAAGCAGGGTCAAAATATAAAGAGAGGTACACAAAACAACTATGCAGAAACCTGACGGAAATGTAAATGGCGCGTCGACGAAGATTGGCGTTGGCGGGAACTCGGGGTCCGCAGCACGCATGCGCGGATTTCTACTTTGAGAGAGAGTGCTCGAACTGATTCGGACTGTTTCTGACTGGTTTCAAACTAATCAGCAATCCTGCTGGAACGCCCAACTCCCAATCACAATCACTGACTACTGCTGCTGGAACTGCCAATACTACTGCGCATGCGCGGACTACTTCGGGAGTGTTTCGGACTGCTGCTGGAACAAACCGGACTGTGTGGGATGTTTCGTGTTCTGGGCGGCCTGCGCCCTGGTTGGCGCTCTTCCGCCGGGGTGTTTGTGTTGTGGTGCTGGTCGAAAGAGAACCCTGCTTCGCATACGAGCATGCGGGGCCTTGGAAAAAACTCTCAAATTATTTTGTAATTTCATTTTGCGATTTGACTCGCGGCGGTGTGCTCAGTGCGTTGGTGGAAAGGAATGAAAGAAAAGAATGAAAAAGAGGTTTGTTGGATTTGAGTTGGGGTTTGGGGTGGATATTATAAGATGTGGGGATAATTTGCGGCTATTCCGCTGGATGTTAGTGCAATTTTGATTTGGAATTATGGAGGTTGTAGGCAGCGGGCGTCTATGGGAAAGTGTTTACGCCCAGCTGATGGCAGTTTATTGTAGTATTGTGCAAACTGCTGAAAAACGGTCTTTAATTCTGGGTTGGAAAAAATGCTTTCTATTTGCTTTTGAGCTATATCAACGACGTAGGAAGAGATCGGGGGAATTTCTAGGTTTTTAAGGTAGCGCGTGTATTGTTGGCCAATTTCGGGGCGACCCGAAATGCGGATAAAGCGGTTCTCGGTTTTGGAGATATAACGGATGTTGTCTTTCGATGCCGTCGCCCAGGTTACGCACGCGTGTGTGCCCGCGCTTCGAATGCACGTTTTGTAAAGAAGGTCTTTGGTTTTATTTGACACATTTTTCGCTCTGAGAATTGGTGTTAGTCTGGCAATGTATGAGCCCATTTTCTTGGCGGCCTGTATACAGTGCTGTTGCCACAACAGTTTTTTGCCGAAGGTTACTCCCAGGTATTTTATTTGTTTTTGCCAGGGGAGCCGCGTGCCGTTGATGCTGAGAGGCGTGAGGGATTTTTCTCGGCACCAACTAAACAGTATTGCCTGACATTTGCTGGGGTTTACTGTAATGCCATGTAGTTTGCACCATGTTTCGAGTTTGTTGGTTGCTTCTTGCCATCTTCTGACTGCGCTTTCGGTCTTTCCGAATTCCGTTGCAAAGGCCACACCATCGGCGAAAAGATATTCTGAGACGTGCGGAGATTGAGGAAGATCATGAATGTAGAGGGAGAAGAGGAGAGATCACGGCTCCCTGCGGGACGCCAGTAAGAATGTTTTTAAGAGTGGATTTGTGAGCTTGATACTTAACTAGGAAGGATCGGTTTTGAAGATAGCTAAAAAAGAGACGGCATAGATAAGTTGGTAGGAATTTGTGGCATTTCTGGAGAAGAATATGGTTTACCTTGTCAAATGCATAGGAGAAATTGAATATGGCAGGGATTTCACAGCGACGGGAGTGTGGAAGCAATTTCCATTGCAAGTCGAAACGTTTGCATTGCCGACCCAAGAGTGGCCTTTGCGAAACCCAAATTGCGAAGCCCTGATGGCTTGGGCGTCATTTAATTTTTTATTTATAGCGGGGAGGAGTAACCTTTCGAATAACTTCGATATTTGGGATACAAGGCTGATAGGGCGACAGTTTTCAGGGTCCGTTTGGTTTTATTGGGCTTGTGCAGCATTATTATGTGACCTTTTTTCCAGTTGTTCGGAAAGTAGCTAACGTTTATACAAGCATTCGTTATTTGGACTAGGGCAAGGACGGCGTTTTTTGGCAATTGCTTGAGCATCTTCCCGCTTATTTGATCTGGCCCGCTCACTTTTTCATCACTCAGAAGTTTGTTTCGCGCAGTTCTTCTGTGACTGGAATTTTGTTTTCGTCCGTTTGTCTTCCTCCGTGGTCCGTAAGTATGCAGTCGTACGTTGGGGGCAGTATGTCCGTCACGGGGTGGTAGAAGCCGTTTCTTATGGAGTAGGAGTTCGTAGGGATTGGCGTGAACCGTTTTTGCACTACTGTGGCAAAGATTTCTGCTTTGCGCGCTGGGTCATAGGTTTTGCTTGAACTGGCCGGATCTTTAAGGGCCGTCATGGGTGCTGGCGGATTTTTCAGTGTTTTTTTGGATTTTCCATAAGTCGTTACGATCCTTTAGTTCCGCTTTTACTATAAATTTGTCCCATTGTGCTTCTCGATAATCTGTTAAAGTACGTGCGACTGCGCGTCGTGTGGTTTGGAAAATGGCTTTATCAATAGCATCTCGTGAGGAGTAGAACCGTCTTTGCGCCCGGCGTCGTCCTTGAATTAAGGCTAATATATAAGGTGGAAGAGGTTCACGTCCGTCTTTTTGTTGAATTTTGGACATGTGTTTGTTGTACGCTGTTCGGATCTGAAATTCGAATTTGGCTATGGCTTCGCCAATTTCGTGGGGTGTTTCGGCCGTTCTGTTAGTGACGTGTATCTTGCGAGCCACACGATCGCGATATTTCCTCCAGTCCGTGTTTGCAGAGAATTTTTTACGAAATGAGAAGGGGAAGGCTCCGATGTAGATTGCCGAGATTATTGGGAGATGGTCGGAGTGAAGTTCGTTTAGCGGGCGCGGAACTGTTGGTTGGGTGGAGTGGGAGTGAATGAATAGGTCGCGAATGTCGTGAGGTATGTGATTGACGAGATGGAAGGGTCCGTTGGGAGGGTGTAAGATGAATGAGGGATGGGAGTCAATATAGTTGTGGAGAACGTTGCAGGCTGTTATGTTATTTCGGCATCCCCATTCTATTCTTTTTACATTTACGTCGCCGCCTATAACTACTGTGACGCAGTTTGCGTGGTTGCGTCCAAGTCTTCGGTGAGTAGAGGCTGTGCTGGACTTCTGTACACGGATATGAATTTTATCGGACCAGTGGCCGTTCCCACTTCTACTACTGTCGCTTCAAGTTTGTTAGTTGGAGCGTGGTTAGTCTCGTATGCGGGAGGGTAGTCAAATAGCAATCGCCGTTCCGCCACCTTGCCTGGCAGTCCTATCATTCCTGTATATGTGGAAGCCTCTTAAGTTGAAGGTGCGTCTCCTGAAGTAGATGGCTACGCCATAGTCGTCGCAGAATTTTTCAATCAGAGTTTTAGTTTTAATACAGGATCCATTAGCGTTCCAGGACACGATGTTGTAGAGCCGGTTGACTATGTGGGCCATTTAAAAGATTTCGGCTACTGCTTGGAAGGCTGCAAGAGCCTTGGTAAGCCGCCAGGGCCTTTCAGAATATTAATTGCTGTTTTGGCAGCAGTTATTATTTTCGAGATGTTGAAACTTTTGATGAGGTCAATCAGCTCCTTTGGCTCAGAAAACGCGCCTGAATCGCCGCGTGCTGACAACCGATTGGCAGCGGGTTCTGCGGGCTCTGACGTGATTGGAGGGCTTGCCCCCACCATGCTGGGACGCTGGCGGCTGGGGTTGCGACGACGGGAAGTTAGTGCGCTGCTGCGCGTTGGTCAGGGCGGGTGTGTTGCCGTTACCCCTGCTCGCGAACGGTGCGAAGCCTTTCGAGTTGCTGATTGCGAACTCGTAGTGCTTCAAGGTGGAAACTGCATTCCCGGTAGTTGGCGGGGTGCGCTCCTGTGCAATTCGCACATTTTGGCTGAGTGTTTATTGTCTTGGACTGGACATTGGGCAGAGTTGTGAAAACCCGCACATCCCATGCAACGTGCTTGGCGTCTGCACCCGTTCTTGGTATGCCCCCAAGCGCAGCAATTTAGACAGAGTGGGATTCTGTCCTTGTCTCGCGGTTCTTCGAAGTTAATCTTTATATACATTAGGTGTTTTATTCTCTTCAGTTCGTTGATTTGTGTTTGGTTGAATTCAACGGCATACAGCCCAACGCCTTCAAATGTATTCGGAGCTACTTTTCTCCTGATTTCGCTTAGGTGGTGGACAGTTATGCCGTGATTTTGGATTTCGTTTTTGAACTCCTCGCAGCTCAGGTTGGCGTCGAGGCGTTCCGCGGTAGCTCTGTGGAAGTAGTAGTTGAGTTCTGTGTCAGTTTTGGGTTGTTTTTTTTTGTTTTTTTTTTCTTTTAAGTATATCGTCTATGGTCTTGTGGACGTTGATGCTGCTGGGATGCAAGATTAGTGCATGTGTGTTGATTTGCGCGTAGAGAGCTTTTTTGCAGTAGCCGACTGGGTCGTGAAGAGTGGCTTTTTCGATACCCCCAATTTCGAACTCCCAATTGAGGATATTTTTGTCTGTCTGGGCATATTTGTTTCTGGTTGTGCCTTGTGATTGGTATTATTTGAGGCTTCGGAGACTTTGTCTCTTCTACCTCTATTTCCCCTGGCTTGCTTTGTGCCGGGGGGTCTACGGGCAGCGATGAGAACCTATTCGATATGGGGAGTGTAGTAGTAGTTGCCGCTGCTTTGTTCGGCGCGCGAAAGAATTTTTTTGGTAATACAAAAGGCTCTTGTGTTGAGTGGGACCTGGCCTTCGTCGGCGGAACTCTCTTCTGACGGGGCTTTTTCGGGTTCCTGTTCCGAGTCGGAGCCGTCGTCGAGGCGCGTTATGATGGTGACATTTGCCATAACGTGCTCACGGGTGTGCGACCCGGGTTCGACGGAGGGTTCTATGGAGGAGGCATCGTTTGGGCTGGGCTACTGGCCATAATAACGCTTTCTGATGATTTTGGGGGGGTTGGGCCATAGAGGGAGGAAGGAACAGAGGGCCTATTGACCACCGCAACTGGGCGCATCCGCCGGCGTGTCTCACCGCAAGTTGGAGAGTTTACATCGTCTGCTGTGGCGCCCTCAGCGCTGCATGAGGTATCCTCTTCGTCTGCGAGACCAAGGAAGGGGGGAGAGCGGCAGTTTCCTGCACGCTGCTGTTGAGCTATGTCCCGCCAGTTTCTCCGCGAGGCGTCGTCTGGATGGGCGGCCACTTAGGCGGCCGACGGCATCAGAATCGGCGTCCATGGACCGGCGGTTCGGTTGTCTTTTCTCGCACACTTTCGCCTACGGCCAGCGGCGCTCGACCTCCACCCAATCAGCTGTGCACAGTTTTGCTCTTTATGCTTATTTGCTCTTTTACGTGTGCGCTGTTGTAGGAGGAAGCACCGCATGGCGTGCAAGATTAAGATTAAAGCGCGAGCGAACACTGTTCAGTTCACAGGTGCGCGGCGCGGAACGGAGGGAGCGAGCGCTCAAACCTCTCGACTGGAACAAACCTATTGTCTGCACTCACCAACACGGCGGAGGTTGCTTCACGTTTGGGGGGACATGCTATCTCCATGTATTCAGAGCTCCATGGCATAATCAATCCGCAACTGTGTGTCACCGTGTTTCAAGGAGAACTTAATACCACCACAAAGTCAGCTGCAAGTGCTGCAGGGAACCGCATTCCTCCGGCGTCGATGTCCCAAGAGTCCATTTCAAGACTTCTATGCTGAAGGGAGCTCCGCCGGGAAGCACTGGAATGTTCCACGTGAGAGGGGGGTCTTTCTTCAATATTTGAAGTATTTTGTAGAAATCACTCGACCAATCAACCAAAAAAGTTTAATTATCCTCGATAATCATCAAACCCATTTTTCTGTTGACTGCCTACAGTTAGCAGAATATTCAGGTATAATTTTTCTAACGTTTCCACCGCATACAAGCCACAAACTGCAACCGTTGGATAGAAGTGTCTTTGGTCCCCTGAAGAAATTATTTAACACTGTAGTGAATGGATGTTGGCATTGTGGACAGCCCAGACTATCTGCGATGCTGCACAATGTGTGGGAAAAGCCTAGCATTTTACTTTCACTCAGCAGAATATTATAGCTGGCTGGATTCACAGTCAGGAATATGGACCATAAACGCAAACATTTGTGGTGATCATCAGTTTTTAAGTTCTTATGCACACCAAATTTCTGAAACACCTGAGACATATTTGAAGATCACACAGCTTCAAACAAAACCATCAAAAATGTATTTTCCCTTCACTGCTACGCTTCAAAAATGGAGTAGATTCATATTAATCTTATTAATATTGCTATTGTAAGCCACTTATATTCATTTTCTTTTCGTAAATAATTGCTTAGTATTAATGCCTGTGCCCACAGAGGCCAGAATCATCCAACAGACATACAAGATTAAAACTGTATATTGTGCCTAGTTAAAATTACTATACTCTATTATAAATATAACATTTATATTCCAAAGGTGTCAAAGACTCAATAATAAAAATGAAGTATATAAAGAAGAAAAGGTAAAACACAACTCACCTCTTCATCATCTTCCATCTTCATTTCTCCCTTCAAGGGGCAGTGTTCGTCTCCTTCCTACACACAAAAACAGTACACTACTTAACAGTGGCTGCAATGGGGAAATGCCACTAACTGACCAGAAGTTTAGTAAGTTGCTAAAAAAACTTGCATCCCATTTACTGGATATTTAGACAGGATCTACTGTGCAGCAAATTATGCACTGTAGGGAAAATTCAGGAATTTTTAAAAACACTGACACTAGGTTTTTTTGGGATTTAATATTTTTTGGCGTGTGATTGGGAAATGTGATTTTTTAAATTTTGTTCATATAAATTACCTATTTTAATCATTGGACAGTCAAACTGAAAGATATTTAATTTTGGCGACATTAAAAGTGAATCCAAGAATCCATTCCATCTCCCCAACCCTCCAGTTTTAAGATTTCAAAATCTTATTATCATTTTTGGTAACTAAATTTTGCTTTCATTTTATTCTAACATTATTATGTTTGAGTAATAAAGTAACAAATGCAAAACACGTAGCAATGTTGTCAAACAAGTTTGGATTTTACTGAAAGATTGCCTTCTTTCTTGTAATGAAATATAAGTTCCCTCAAATACTAGAAAATGAAGTTTATATCTGACAGTCAGTTTACAGAGTTTTGTACTTGTGTTATTTTGTACGAGCTTGAGGTGAATTTTTAATTATTATTTTGATATTAGTTACTTCATTTGAAATAATTTAAAAAATCATTAAAATATTTAATGGTTTTCTGTGGTTTTCTCAAAGGTTTATACTAGTTTAAAACAAAAATAATTATTTTTGGGGGGTTGGCGAAAAGTTAGCCAACCCCGCAAAGATATAAATTAAAGCACTGAAAATTAAATTATCTCTATAATAATAATTCGTGATATACTTGAACTTTGAAATTAAAAATTTACAACAAATAAGTACTCATATTTTTAGTTCACAAAAACGAAGAAAATTTGAGAAAGAAAGAAGAAAAAAAGAAATTATTGGAGGAAAAAATAAAAGAAAAAAATTAAGGCAGAGAGGAAGAAAGAAACTGTTCTACTATTTAAAAAAAAATTGATAACCTCAAAAGATCATTCTCTTATAACCTTCACTTACATTTTGAATGAATGTGAAAGTACAATGGTGGACATGCTTATCTCAGTCAGAGGTATATTTCCAACACTAATGCATAAGATGATCAATATTGAAGTTCATAATGTTAAGAAGTTCCCTTGAAATTCAATGACTTACAGATCAACTCTAAATATGTATGAAGTAAGGGTATGGTGTTTCAACCTTATTTCATTACAAAACACGCTCATTAAACAACAGAACAATAGAAATATTAAACAATTAAACTAAGTCTTTAAAAAACAAACAGAATTAGGGATTAACTAAATTCTTGCCAAGTCCTCCATTTATGATTTATCATTTTTGCAGTCTTCTTAATAACAAAATATTGGGTGGTATGAATAAAAGTAAGCAAGTACTCTTTGCTCCGAGTTTCCGAGATTCTACTCAGTTTCGTATGAATAAAGTGGGTAAGCAATTGCTCAGTCTCTGTGCACTTGCTCCAACTCTGAGCATACTCTCAACTGGCGAGCAAATGCTCAGAATTGGTATGAATAAAGTTAAGAGTTTACTCTCTAGAGTGAGCACTTGCTCCAAAATTTCGGAGGGACCTTAGTAGCAAACTCACGTTTGAAAAGTAAGGTTAAATTGGCTGATTTTTTACCGTGTGTTTATGCATATGCAGTGGCTTAAAGAAAATTCAAGATTAGGCGAAATTCTCGTGATGTAGACTATTAGAATCTTTGCCGATTCGAAAAGTACAATGTATGGTTGGTACGATTTTTATCGGCGTTTGCTTTCAGGCGCTTTTTCATATTACATATCTTCTATGTTAATTGGCCATCGCTCTTTTCTACTTGGAATTGTTCGGGGTACTGTTTTTTGAAACTTTGTAATGTTTTGTTTCGACCACAGCGTACTTCCGGAAGCTGGCTCTTTTCAAAAATAAGTTTATATTCACTTAGCATTTCGGTAAAAATTAGCTGGGCCACTAGCGCCTGTTTTTCGTTACTGCTATTCATATTCGAATTTAAAAAATGAGACAACAAACCACTGCTCTTTATTCCGCACAAATGTGCGCAACGCGCCTAACGTATGTAACATCTTTGTTGCTCAAGAACCCAATTTTTAAAACCCTTAGCCTGCACTATCACTTGTTTCCGGCGAGCAAATGCTCGCGAGACATGAGTAAGTTCTTCGGAGACATACGAAGTTTTTATTCATACGAAATGGAGCTTCTGCTCAGTGCCGCGGAGTAGACTCACTTTGCTCCGGAGCAACTACTCGTGAGCAAGTGCTCATTTTTATTCATATGACCCATTATGTCTTTATAAACATTGCATGGAAACTAAACAAAGTAATAAGGTCCATATGCCTTCCACTTTACTGTTACAGCCTACCACTTTGGTTTTGGAATTCATGGCTCCTGTACACTCGAGGCTTTCATGAAGTTCTTTCCATCGTTTTCCATTAATTTCCTACATATCTGCAACGCCTTTCTCTATCTTATCAAAATATGGAATTATAGCGGATTAAAACTGAAGAGGAATAAACATCCAAATCTTGTTCTTTACACAGATCAAGTAACAATATCACTATAAAAGAAGATTTACAAAGAAAAGTTTATAAACTACATCTACTTTAAGAAGCTTCTATAATGTCCAAAAGAAGACAAGTTTATGGCACATTACGGAAATATCCTGTTTATTCAAAAATAGTAATAGATACAGTTGTCGACCAATATTTTATATAATAGCTGCTGCTATTCTTATCAAAGTGAATTATGATTAAGAAAAAGAAAACATAACACTCAAATTCAAGCAGAAGAAATTA
The DNA here is from genome assembly GCA_038098605.1 of Gryllus longicercus. Taxonomy (NCBI): domain Eukaryota; kingdom Metazoa; phylum Arthropoda; class Insecta; order Orthoptera; family Gryllidae; genus Gryllus; species Gryllus longicercus. The sequence goes on from JAZDUA010000215.1 coordinate 753,321, forward strand.
TTTTTCTCAGTTAAAGGATGCACGAAATAAGATCACAACCAAAGATGTCTGAAAAGAACTGGATAAAGATAATTTAATTGAAAAAATGAGGTGTTCAAAAAATCATGGAGGGTCCATACGGATAGAATGGTTTAAGAAAAAATTCAAAGAATAAATGTATAGTTTTACAGACCTAAGGGAAAAGGAGGTGACAGCAGACCCAGGGAGAGAAGATGATGGACAAAAAAGAAGAAGAAATAGGCACTCTTGCGTAATCCTTGAGAAAAATAGAAGAATATAAAAAAACATGCAGTATCATGACTATGTTCCATAATCTCCAGGTGTGTTGCCACTTCAGTATTTCAGATCAGCAAATATTAAAAAACATCAAGCTCTTCTAACAGCAGAAAACGTATATTATAATCTCCAAATAGCAACTGCATTACCCAGTAGAACCAGCTAAGTATCATTATGAAATACATTTTGCAAGACATTTCAATTCAATATACTACTCCTTGCTGAACATTGTCATGCTCGTCAGTTCATATCATTTTTATTTGTGAAACACTTGACTGAAAGCACTAGCAGTTATTTATTTATGTCAAAAACTGTGTGTGACGTGCTTTAAGGAGAAGTGAATTTTGTGCACATTTTCATTCACATTCATTGAAGGCGTTTCAGAGGAAAGGACTATACATTTCAAACTTGGCGCTTTGGAGATAGTCTTAATTTTGCTCAAAAAGCCACGCGAGTTTCTTCTCTGCTGGCCAAATACTCATTTTTCTGTATTGCTAACAAAATAGCAATTCGCCCTTACCTCCACTCTTACCATTACAAACAAAAGGAGAATTCAACAAAACGTGCGCATAGTGAAGCTACATTTACATCCAGAAGCAAAACAAGGGGCCATCTCAGCATTTGCTCAATGGATCAGGGAAACTGGACAAAAACCTGATCGAGATGGGGGTTATTGACCCGGAAGCTGAAGTACATTATTTGTTACAAGTCTATTAAGTTGTTTTAAAAAAAATATACAATATAAATGTAAACTAATTCTTTATATATCACTGTTTTGTTAAAATAAACATTATTTTTCTTTTTGATAATCAGTATAGTCTCTAATTGTATAGAAACAATTATGCAGCAGAAAAGATTTTACTTTGAACTTAAATTTGTGAACAGACTTTAATTGTTTAATGTGATAGAACTTAAAGTAGGACTACTTGTATTGTATTAATTTTTTTGTAGTGAGCTGTTGATACTGTCGCTTGATGAATATGATTATTATGTACAGTGTAATAGATATTGACACAGGCAATGAATGAAAATATATCCCCACCCTTAAGTAAGTCATTTTTGACAAAAAACACTGATTTGGATATCAAGAGATACGGTAATGGTAAAATTCCGAAAATAATTAACATGCTTACAAGAATCACATGTGTGGGATTTGCATATTATTAGTACAATTTTTTTGTAATCTAAAAGTCTGAGAGCTATAAGAAGTATTTCCACAGAATATTATGCCAATTCTCAGGCGGGAATGCACATTCATGAAATATAACATAACGAGCAATATTCAGGCTGACTGAATTATAAAGAATTCTAAAAGCCTAGCATAATTCATTTAATTTTGTGATCAATTCATTTAAATGGACAATCCATTTAAGGTTTGATGGAATTGAGATAGCTAAATATTTTGTTACATTAACTTTGGTCAATGGCACACCGTTCATTTTCAATGGAGTACAGAATTGTTTATTTGAAATGAAAACTGCACTGAAACAGTTTTCTTTTCAATTACTATTAATTTCTTATTATGAATCAATATGAAACATCTGATATTGTGCTTTTTACGGTTTCTTTATTGCAAATAATATTCATATCATCCACAAAGAGAACTGTTCTTTCATTTCGAATAGTCGAGGGCATATCATTTACATACAGTAAGAAAAGAATAAGGCCTAAAATCAATCCCTGCAGGACTCCATGTGCAATTGGCAAAGAATCGGAAATGTGAGTACATAATGTTCCATCATTCCAGTACAGTATTTCTACTCTCCGAGATCGTCGTTTAAGGTACAAGCAAAAGTAATCTAGAGCAATTTCACGGATTTCATACGAAGGCAATTTTGAAACAAAATGTTATGATCAATGATGTCAAAAGCTTTTGAAAGATCTAAAAATATTCCAATAGGTACTTCGTTGTGATCCATCGAAGAGGCGACATCGTTATGAAAATAAGGCTGTCTCCACAGTTTTTTAGTTTCGTAATCCCTGTAGCCGATATAAAAACGCGTCATACTGAGGAAGGTTTCCATTTGTTCGTAAAAAAGTATCCCTAATATTTTTGAAACAATCGATAAAAGAGAAATTGGCCATTAATTTTGAATTTAATTTTTTGGCTTTTTTAACAAGTGGCTTAATTTTAGCCATTTCAAAAATATGTGGAAAAACATCCAGTGCATAAGGATGCATTAAATACGTAAGTTTACGGGTGTATATTGACAGGCACACAAGTCTTTAACAATCCGGAAATTCATCTAAACTAGCCAAATATTTATTTTTCAGTTTACCGATTATTTATTTCAATTTACCGAGAATTTCATAGACAGAGTTTCAGAAACGAACATTGTGTCTAAAATTTTTGGCAAAACGTCTGATGTTGATTTTTGTGGCTTAAGACCCTTAGCGAGATCAGCAGCAATTCTCGAAAAGTAATGGATAAAGAGACTAGTCACCGTTGCCCAATCGTTCACATTCTCAATGGGTTCTAGTCCATATGGTAGAATATTATACTATATTCCACATTGCTTGTTTTACTATTTGGGTTCAAAATACCCTGATCATGTTTCATGATTTTAGCCTGCCTAAGGACTATTCTTAACAATGTTTTGTATTTTTTAAAGTACAGGTGGAAATCTTGAGATACATTATCATGCTTAGAAATAAAAGAATTCATTTGTTTTTACATGATGACTATTCCTTCTAATATATTAAAAACCGTTTCTCCAAGAAATATTTAATGTTCTTTTTAGAAGAGGAAAGCATCTGTTAAAATAAACTAAAAGGGTTGAGAAAAAAACGGGGGAAAAAAAAAAAAAAAATAAAGAATTATATTTATCGTTTGTATCAACAGCATTGTAAACCATGTTCCATGACTCTTGCAGCAGGTAATCAACGTAATTAAAAATTCAGTTCATTCTAATCCATTTACATAAACAAATTTAATTCATTACCCTAAAAGATCTTCGAGTACAAGAAATAATTTTGAAAAACGTTCTGGCTGCTTGATGCACATGCCATACATTCTTTCATTCATTTGATACACGTGCCTTTTCTGCAATTAGAGTCGCTGGTCAGGCTTTCGCCTTGCATCAGTTCGAACATCGGCTGGCGCTTTAATAGTGGCCGTAAGCGGTAGTCATATTTCCGCCCCATTGTCCCAGGACGTCCAGGGGGCAGCCAGGAGTTGGACTTCCACATAATAATAACAATGATGAGATACAATTGTGACAAGCTGATAAATTGTAAAATAATAATAATAATAATTAAAATAATAATAATAATAATAATAAAATAAAATTATCTTTATTTGTAGCAAGCCTCAGGCCATAAAGCCCGTTACTCTGCTTTACCGATTTAATAAATTTACATTTACAACAATTACAGTTGAGGTGTCAGTAATATTAACTGACATTTTTTATGTTACGGGGGAAAATTCAACTTCAAACTACCATTATAAAAAATTAGCTCTGCAACTCATAACTTCGAAGTGAATTTTATAGCTATTTGTTCTTAAATGTTTATGGAATATAGAGAGAGCCATAATATAAGGAACATTCTTAAAACTGAAATTAAAGTGTGCTATTATTACATAGATCACCTACAATCAAAACTCCTAATTTCACCTACAATGTCAGCTGCCATCATTTAAAGAAGTGCCTCAACTCTAAAGAAGGAACAAAAAAGAAGGGTATATTGTTCATTTAGATCTGGGATCTAATACTAGGAACCAGATCCGTAAGTGCCTCAAGCAGTTAAGTGAATTCATAAAACAGTATGGTCATGATGGTAACTTACAATCGAACATTAAAAACAAGATATCAATGTTGAGACTCAAAATTAAAAGCAAAGGGAAATAATAACAAACTAATGCTAGTGGACATGAGGAAGGAACAGATGACAATGAACACAGATATGAGGAAAAAACAGACAGTACAAATTATAGTTCTCCAATTATATAACTGACAACAATTTAGAACCAATACAGATTATAATTTCCAAGCAAACAAATTGGGCTATTTTACCACATTAATCAATTTAGTAAATACAATAATAGGAGAAACTGAATAGTATATTACAAGTATATATCACAAGTGAAAACATTAGGATTATGCATGTGATGATAGATAGTAGTTCTCATATGAGTTTTAGAGAATGAATGCTTGAAGACGTTTTGGCAAATCTTACCTACTTGCATTCTGTTGTCTGTGTGAATAGCTGCACATTTTACGTCATTCCATCAGGAAAGAGAGTAGCCATTTACATTCCTTGTAGGAATGCTAGTTTATCTAATTCGTTGTTACTATAGGTGATTAGAAAAGTGCAGAAACTAGAAATCTTTTTAAAATTGAAAAAAAATTACAGAAATAATCTTTCACAATAAAATAATAGGAACACATTTACTGTCTGTGCAGTTGTCTCAACTCTTAAAAATATTAGGATAATTACTCTTGCAGACCGGGAGCCTACAATACTGTAAGGTACAGTTCAGAAACTGGCTCTCACTTTGAAGCCAGTTTCATTTTGAAAACAATGATTTACAATGTGCCATTTTTCCTCAAGGGTCCAGCTAATTATAATGAAATAAACACAACATTATAGTATATCATTTTACAGTAATACTTAACACATAATGTAACAAATTTCATTTCCTTCATGTTATTATTATCAGTAATAATTTTATTCTTTCATTATATTGTAATATTTAAATAATTTTCATAGACTTTTTCTTCAATTGTATTAATTTGTAATTTAATGAGAATTAGTCATTTATATCCACATAATTTTAAAGGACATGTGCAAGTCTATGAACAAAAAACTGTATTGAATTAGGCATTCACTAGAGACAACTACTATTTAGCAGCAAACATTATTGTTTACTTATTTAACCAAAGACAAAAATTTCAGTTAAGGTCAATAAGCAGCAACTCTTAATAATTGTTTCATAACCACAATTCGGTAATATTGTCAAGACATAGTAGCTGCCATAGGAAAATAAATTGTGGACACTTCAAAATAAGTTTCCTCGTTAAGGGAAAACAAATCTACTTCAAGTTCACAGTGGAATATTCTCACAAAAACTGCTCAAAAATGGTATTTTCCTCAAAGACCTGAATTTTCTCAGTTTTCAATCCAACTGTATTCCAAATTTAAAGCACTACTTCTCAATGAAAGGATTAAAGAAAATTTGAAGAGTACTTTCCAAAATATGAATTTACATCCTCACAATTACAGCAAATTCTGTAAACAAACATCCTTTATTCATTCACATGTATTTCCCAAACTCCCCAATGACTGGAAAGATAATTAACACAGCATCAGCTTCTTATGTTTAGTAACTGTTATGATAATAAATAATCAACTCACTGTGAAATTGTAAAGTTCCTCTTCAGGATCATCATCAGGTTCCTGTTTCACCTACAAGAGGCAGAAAATTTTAGAAAACTTGCTGCACCCACATCTAGACACGAATTTGATATTCACTTTTTTAATGTAATATATTAGTGGGTCTACACAGTTTATAAAATAACTGCATAACTACTAAACAGTAGAATAATTACTCGCAACCAACCTTCATTGTGAGGGCAAATAAACCTTTTTATAAAAAAAATGTACATAATGCTACTAGTATTTTATAGATTTTATTATAACAATTTGCAATTGTAACAATTTGTAACCTTAAAAACAGAAGTAAATGATTACCCCTTCATAGACACATCACCGTGGGAAAAGATATTTGATTAAAAAATAAAACTTACATTTTCTTCTTTTATTACACTCTCCGACAATATTTTTATTTCGTCCATGTTAAGAAGAAAATTTGTAGAGCATTCCTTCAACACAATTTGAGTATATTATACCTTAGCGTGTTCTAATTTTCAAAGGGGCCACAAACACCAAGAGACCTATAATATTATAGCCCTATTAATATTATAGGGTACTTCATTGGACAGTATTTTTTTCATACATACACTTGTCTTCACTTTGCTTCATATTCTTCGGCTCTAAGAGTAAATGCTGAGTAAATGTCGACCATAGGCAAATATGAGAGTGCCTTGTGATGTCGACGCTACATACATATTTCAATTTAAATACAAAGGGCTTCGAGATCACAAACTGGAAAGAAAGGGGATATTGTTGTCTAATCAAGAGCTCCAATAATAAAAATTTAATCTTAACGAAGCTCTCGATTAGTTAAGTGTCCTCCCTCTCCATCAAGCTTGATCGTAAAGTATCTCCATGGATGTTAATCTTTATGTTAATGGGTGCCACTAAGCTTAAATCAGAGAATACAATAGACAATGAAGGTGGTAATAACATATTTAATATGTATTAATACAGTGTATTGCACATGTGCGTTTTTCAGTGTAATAACAATTCTCATTCTTAGGTGTTCAAATTGTCGCCATCAGACTGCGCATTAGTCAACTCCCGCGACCTTTTGAAATAGTTGTTTTTAATTCCCTCGGAATCCCATTTTTGACACTTAGCACTGTTTTTACTTACTGTCTACAATTCTAAATTTCCCCATGCTCTCACCATTCCTCCAGCCAGTGGGTTGTAGCCCTTTGTGTTCGGAAGGGTTAGAAAGTGATTAGCATGTCGGAATGCATCTGTGAGATTGATGATGGCGCGTAGCTCGGAATCTGAAGTCTTGGGCAGGGGTGTGAAACTTGACGGTTGAAACAGGGTAATGATTTCTTTGTTTTCGGTATTTCGGATGATGATATTAAGAAGACTGCTGGTAGACAAATACATTGCTAGGATTTTCGCCCTACCAGCAGTGGAGGTTTTTATAATTCATTTTGGAATCTTCTTGCATAATTATAATTGATTGTTTCATTTGTGAGCACCATGCAAAATAGCCTTAAAAATCCTTAAATCCATTTAGTATAAGCTAACCTAAGTAAATGTCATTTATTCTGTTCTATTTGTTTAAAAGTATTGTAATTATATTATTTCTAACTGATAATTTCGTATAGTATCGAACAAGTTTTATAATATATCCATTATGTATCCACATATCCATTGTTTGCAATGCCCAAGAATTTAAAATGTCTCATTTTCAAATATACATAATTCATTATTGTTTGCATTTCTAGAATAGGGGCACTTTGATTAATGTTTGATGAAATGTAGTTAATTTAATTTGCTTAGGTGTACGAGTTACGTTTCAATTCTGGAGGCGATATTCGAGTTGCCGTATGTTTTGAGGAGATAACTGGCAAGATATAAACGAATTTGACTTCACCAACATAAGAAGATGGAATTGTATCAACAGTGTTTCCTATAAGCCCAGCCCTCTTGTCTTCTCAAAGAACATACAAAGAAAATCTTATTATAATGTGTGCCAGTGAAATCTTTTTTCCCTTGAAGTTGCAAGTGCTGCTAGTCTCGATGGTATTGTAGACAAATATATTATTTCAACAACATATATCTCAAATAATAATTGACTTGTTTAAAAAAACTTGCCGAACAAGCATTGTAAATCTATTAATAAATAATCAAACCAATTTTGAATGTGAAAAATTAAAAAAACTTTTGTTTTGGAATGTGTAATAAAAGAACGGCGTGAAATAAATAATCTACTCTGAATATATCTAAAGTTTATTTTGAAAGTTTAAAAATATTAGGGCCACTGTCCAAATTAGGTAAAATACTTTTTTTGGATCTTTTACATACATCAGTGCTGCAAAAGGTTACTATGTTTTAGATGATTTTTAATAAAATGTAGCCGAATTTGAATTGGTAAATGAATCATCTGAGCAATAAATCCTGTATTAGTATTATTGATAGTTACAGTAAAAATCTAACCCAATTTTACTACATATACTGTCAAAATTCAACTACTACTATACTCCTGATAGCTCTGAAGAAGGCCACGGCAAGATGGCCGAAACGTCAGTACAATTGACCGAGACGCGGCTCATCCCGGATAGCCAAGAATGCTTCGGGGAAACAAGCCAAATTGAAATTGTTATATCTTCCTCAAGTTTTCATTTCATAATTTTTTTTTTGTAAACAATGCAAAATGCCTCTGTAATCCTAGAACACTAGATGGGCGTTTCAAAATCTCAAACACTTTTTCGGTGTCAGGAGACGCCGAAACTTGTATTTCTATTAAAATTTCGAAATCGCTTTTCCTCAGCATTACATAAATTTCTGAAAAAGGTAACCTGATACCCTCGTGCAATAACACACAGACTTATGTTTGCCTCTCAAAGGAAAGATGGAAAGGTAGGGCTCCCTGAGAGAGATCCTGGCACTCACAGGCAAGGAGACTGAGTCAACCTCAAAGGTCTGAATAAAAATCATTAGATACGAGCTGTGATGAACTGACGAGCTGAGCTGCTTCGTTTCAGTGTCACAACCATAGTCCCAAGATTCATCACCCGTTATGACCCTGGATAAGAAATTTGGACACTCCCGACCTAGCAACTCAGTGCACATCTGAATCGTGAAGTGTCGTTGCTCGAAGCTGAGAAGGCGAGGGGGAAACTTCGCTGCAATTCGTCTCACGTCCATTTCATCGGCTAGAAGTCTTTGCATGTACCGTACGATAACCCCAGTGTTACAAACATCGTGAATTGTCTGTCTTCTGGATGCGTGAATCACAGCGTGCACTTTCATGATCATTTCCGGTGTATGCGTGTTGAAAAGACCAGAATGTTGGTCATCTTCCACAGACCCTCGGCCTGCCTTGAAGCATTTGAACCATAAAAAATGTTCTTGCTTGACTCAGTGCACTCCCATTAAATGGCTCTAACAGCATCCGATAGGTTTCAGCTGCAGTTTCTTCAACTTCAACGTTTTCCATTCGGCAATTTGCAGAAGTACTGACACATGTCCTGACTCGCATCACTGTATTTCACCCCCGCATCCTCCAAAAATGATGCAACTTTGTATCGCAAGAGCGACGCAATGTCATACTGCTACTGGTTTGATGGAAACAATAAAAATCTCGGATATTCTGGGTGTCACCTCGTATTCAATATAATGGAAATCAGTTCGGAATTCAAAACTGTGACCTTCAGATTTAAAGCCAGTTCCCTACTGTTCCTCCACGATCCTTAACTTACTCTATAAACAGTATATTACTCCACATATACTTACTTATGCGAGAAAACAAAATTAGTGTTTTTAGTAGTAAGGAACCACAAAACGTGAATTCTGACTGCCCTACGTATTGGAGAAACTAATTTACTACATATACGAGATAGAAAGTCTTTTTTTGCGGTATCGGCACTTTACAACAGAGTATTCCATAATTATTTCTAAATTACATATATTACTTTATATATGCGTACGTATTTTGAGAAATAAACATTACTAGCATACCGATGCGAGAACTACCATGTTAACGCCCGCCCTCTTTCCTATTTTTCCATTTCCACATTAAACTTGTAATATATATTTTTCTTCAAGACATTCTTATCATCCGTTACTTGTTCAATATGTCTCCTTATAAGTGATAACAATAAAATACACCCTTTTCAACACAAACTATTCTTATTTCACGTTATTACCGAGCAATTAACTTAGAGATTTGTTATAAACACATAAACCCTGACATAAATATTGTATAAAATTGTAACAATACAATTTCATGATCTGAAGAGGATCTTGCAAAAGATATCGAAACGTCTAACGATGAAATAGAATTTTTAATTTGTCACTGGAATCTTCATTTGTGATTTACAAAATAGATTTTTTAAACATTGACGGTTTTCGCTTTTTATGAATTAGTGAATGATGAAGAGGTTTTCCGTTATTTTTCCATCGATTCTTTACGGAAATAAGCTTCCTGAACACATTTCATAACGTCCTTGCCAGATTCGTGAGCGCAAACAGGATCTTGTGGTTGCGCCCAGATCTAGGTACTGGAATTGTGTGACGTGTGAACGTTAATCAAGAAATAAATATTCCCAGGAGTGTAAGAAAAAAATTCAACAATATGCTATTCAGAACTGAAATTAAAACGTTTTTCGGAATCCGAATAAAATAATGTAGAGAGCATTCCCTTCTCCATTAATAGCTACCCAATAATACCTAAATTGTCCCATATCTTCACGTTATACTAACTTGTCCCAACAACAGTTAATTAAGGGACTAGTAATGAACGTATTATTCATTATTTGTTCTCTGTAATTTCATTAACATTTCATGTACTTTTGAATCTATTATGATTTTTAAATGTAACTGCATATTATTTACTTTCTCTTAAGTGTATACCGACAACTATATAAAGGAAGTTAGGTGAAGTCTCGTTTGTGTTAGATCTTGGAAAGTGAAGCATATTGATTTAATAACATTTATTATGTTCGCTTGGGCTCACGAAGATGAAAAAAACTGCGATTTATAAATATATTTTTAAGTAGGCTACTTATCTATCAAATGAGAGGGAACTAAGCACTAAAATTTAAAATAAGTTCATGAGTGTTATGGTCAAGTTGATCTTTTTCCTAAATGTGAAATATTAGTTGCCTAAATTTGCAAATATCATACTGACGTTGTCAGACGCAGAAAATAGAATGCTATTGCTATTGCTATTGTTATGGAGTTATGTCGTTCAGTCTACTATTATAAAATATGGCTTTATTGTAGAGTGTGGAATGCAAGTTATTGTAACACTATAATTATTTAGTTTACTCATACTACTTAACATAAAAGCTACAATTAATTCGTACCATTCGTTCCGTTCATAATTTTTAAATGAGGGTGACTGAGTACCAGGGAGTTCAAACTTAACTCGTGAGGAACAAAGTTACCCTGATGTACTTTTACATTCCAAGCGGGGGATTTATTGCTTGTTGAATTATATTTATTTAATTTCCGACTTATCATTTACGATGTCGACTACTTATCACCGTGAGGCTGATGTCATTCCTATCAGAGGTATTGTTATTGTAAAAGTTACTGGAATGTATTGAATATATAAGAACAAGTAAACTTTCCGAGAGAAAAGCAGCAGCTCTTTACAAAATTTCACAATCTATCGTAAAAAATAAGTTACAAGGTAAACACTGTTGACTAGTCGCAGTCAGAAAGAATTAAGTGATCAGCAAGCAAAGGCATTTATTATCTATCTTGCAGCACTTGGCGAATTAGAATTTTCGGTTGAAAAGACAGATTTCCATTTTATTGTTAAAAGGTGTATAAAGATCATACCTAAGTGAAAGTTTATTAATAATACACTGAAGAACCAAAACACTGGTTCAGCCATGCGTATTGAAGTAAAGAGATCTGGAACCATTCAGAATTCGGGGCTCCGGTCGGCAACGACTATATAAGACAATCAGAGTCTGGCACCAAAGTTAGATCGGTTACTGTTCCTGCAATGGCAGGTTTTCACGATTTAAGTGAGTTTGAACGTGGTGATATAGTTGGCGCAAGAGAGATGGCACATTCCGACGGACTTGGGCAATTCCAGCAGGCCAATGCGACAGCCCACACGCCCAGACTTGAATTGAATTGAATTTTGCCTTATTTTACGTGGCGAGACTCGGGCCATCAGGACCGCTCTTCCCTCTTACCACGCAAATTTCGCTACGCTCGTTTCACCAACTAGCAGAGGAAGGAGGTATTTCTTGGGCGAGAAACAGGCGGTTTGAATTTAGCTCAGAGGCGTCATTTAGGCTTGAGGATCTTTTACATGCAAGTAAATCTACTAACATGGTACAGCCGGCTTTACTTCCCCTCCGAAGGAAGGCGTACGAAGGATTTTTTCGCCCTTAAAAATCCACGGCTTCGATCGGGTTTGTCGGGTACAACAGTCCGGTACGTTAACCGTTACACCATCGCCGCCGCGATTTTGACTTGCTACAAAGTGTCTCCAGGAACACTTCCACTGGTCACCAAAATACCCATGCAGGACTATTATTACGCATATCTGGGATGCCTTGCAACGTGCTGTTCAGAAGGGATCTCTACCCCCTCGTACTTTTACGGATTTGTGGCGTCAGTCACCTCCAGCATTACTTTAAATATTAGAGTCGATGCCACGTCGTGTTGTGGCACTTCTGCGTGCTCGCAGGGGGCCTACACGATATTAGGCAGGTGTACCAGATTTTTGACTCTTCAGTGCACGTCTCAATCGCTTAGAATGCGATAAGAAATTATATAATATATTTAAGTGAAGGTTATTTTGAAGTTGTAATAAGCAATTAAAATCGATAAATTCTGGTGGTTATGTGCTTACATGGTGTAAAGACACCCTGAGAAAATTGGCTACACAGTTTAGCCGCTAGCGTTATTTTTCTAAATTTAGAACTGGATTTATATACTTTTTTGTTACTAGTGCCCTGTAATACGAGTTTTTCTGCAGAAAACACGCCGTTTTTTCGCGCATTATTACACAACTCTCTATTCCTAATAAGTTCCTTCTTAAAAGCGAGAAACTCAAAACTCGAAAGTGCTCAATCGTTTTCTTGCTGAAATCGTACATCGTTAACTGCACGCTTTCTCTAAGTCCAATCTGCACGAAAACTACAGTGTAAAACGACATCTAGCGCGGCGATGGTGAAACGGTTAGCGTATCGGACCCAAGTTCTCAGGTTTAAACTCGATCGACGCCGTGAATTTTTAAGGGCGAAAAAATCCTTCGTACGCCTTCCTTCGGAGGGGAAATAAAGCCGGCTGCCCCATGTTAGTAGATTTACTGCATGCATAAATGAAGTAAATTCTCAGCTAAATTCAAATCGCCTGTTTCGTCGCCCAAGAAATACCTCCTTTCTCTGCTTGTTGGTGAAAGGAGTGTAGAGAAATTTGCGTGGTCAGACGGAAGAGCGGGCCTGATGGCCTGTGTCTCGCCGCGGAAAACAAGGCATCAATTCAATTCAATTTATGAAACGCGACATATCGAGTCCCAGGGAACAATTTGCTACTTTTTCTCTGTTGCAACGTGCATGTAGAATACTCTTCTATAGAGCGTGTCCTTCTCGCCGGCTTCTCAAAATATCATACCAGTTATCCTTCAAGTTGACAAGAAAATTCGAAATGCCGGCGTACAATTAAATCAAAAGTGCACAGCTTAGATTTGACTAAGCGCAAGAAGAGCTTTATATTGAACTGGAGGTCTGACGTCAAAATAAAAAACGAGAAGGCATAAATCTGGTAACAGTTGTTGCTCGGTACTTTCTTTCGTAGTACATAATTCACAATGAATAGAATATATTATTTATTCACATTCACTGATTTACAATTTCACACATCATATTTTTTAACTTAATATCTTGCTCTCTCGCTATATTCAACAATCGCTTTCTGTTTTCTTCCCTAACAACGTATTTCACACCACACTAAAGCATCCTCTCCTCATGAACAGAACTCCATGCTACAATTTTGTTTCCTGTTACCTGAATATTACTGCGTGGATTATTTAATATTTTATTTAGGAATTTTTAAAATTGTCTAAGACGTTGTCTACGAGAAATTATTTCAAATTTACCAGTTATTCCCAATTATTCAAGTTTATCATAACTTATATTCCGTTTGTGGGGTTTTTAGATCAAAAACTAGAAATTAGCGCACGAATGTCGAACTACTTCTCATTATTAACAATGTATATGATATATATGATAACTCACTATGGAAATAAATGTACCTATATTAGTATGTATCTAAGTGAGATCATTTAGTTTTTATTTATATATTTGTAAAAGGTATTGTCTGTAACTATAGCTTTAAATGTCGGGTATTGTCCTTCTAGCTATACACTTAGAACCACTGTCCTTTTTCACCCACAGGGTCGTTAGTTGAGCTTTGGACTGCCGTTGCGCAGAGGGGTAAGCGAGCGTGTGCGCTCGTGCTCGCCAGGAGGCGTCCTGGTCGGGGCTCCTCTACGCAACGTTTTGCTTCCTTCTGCCTGCGTTGCCTGCTCCTGCTAATTTCTTCTCTCTATCACGACGCAGCATCCTCGTGATAAGGTCCATGTAGCCACCTTCAGGAGCGGCCAACCACGTGACGACTGCCGCCCGGAAGAAGTCCGTGACGTAACCCGCTGCCCGATAAGCCAAGCCCAAGTCCTCTTCGTAGTAACGATAAAGGCCATTGAAAACTGTTGTAGACCACATTACGACCTCACTGAGCAGTTCAATACCTCCGGTCGTAAGTATAATCTTTATATAGAGTTTAATTCTGCAACAAAAGAAACGAAGTTATATTTCAAAAAATACTTTTACAGAGTTTAAGATTCATGAAATCACGTCTTACGTTTTCGCATCCACTGTCGTGCCACTCCTGCCTCTGCTCCCTCGAGTCCGTCCATTGCCCGTCGCAGTGTGTGCCGTGGGAGGGTTGTTCCCCTCCGCGAGCCTTCACCCAGGGGGATCTGGTCCTCCTCTCGGCGAAGGACCGAGTTGCCTTTTTTGAGGTACTACACCTTCTTCAATGTCACCACGGCAGACAATGTTACAAATAACGAGACAGAACACAGGGCCATAATAGAATAGTGCGGTTCCAGATTTTATAAAATGTATTGCATGTTCTAAAACATCCAAGAGATTAAAATTGATTACATTCAAAACATTTTAAAACCAGTGGTGCTACAACAACACGAAGGTATATGGAAACATCTGTCTTACATTTGACCTACCATTTGAAAAATTCTGAAACAAACGAAGAGTTAAAGTACATGTATTTTTAAAATTCAAATGTTTTTTTATCGAGAACAGCTTTCAGCCATTTAATTTAGGGTATTCGCTTTCTACATAAAAGTACCTATGATGCGCAATATGTATTTTAGCGAATGCCCCCTGTCCTTCCAGTTCGAGACCTTAAAGTGCCACTCTGTAATCCATTATGACCTAACGTGACCATATAGTCACACTGCACAACGTACCGCTTATTGGTTACTTATGTTTTCGACATATTATGTATTAAACTTACAAGTAAAATAATTGATAACTAAAGCTTTATTTTACTTATCAAAGTTAGTATTATTGCGTTTTTGTCGATTTTCTTTTGTTTACGTGCACAGCGCATAATGAGAGGTGAGATTTTTTTCTACGAAATGGAAGTGTTTCATCAATTTTTCTATATTATTCCTTCAGTGGAACGTATGGGTCATAAAATACCATTATTTCAAATGATCAATCAGTTTACGTAGGGAAGAATTCAAAGTTAAATTATGTTGTGGCCATATGGTCACGCTAAGCACGAGACGATATTAGGTTATGATTGCTTCTTTTGAATTTCAGGTCGCTGACTTTGAAAGAAATTGTAGCTTTATTGAAATATATGGAGGAAGATGTTATAGAGGCATTTATGGAACCTCCAGAGGTGCGAGAAGAATCAGATGAAGATACTGGAGATGAATCATCAGGTTTTCTGGACAATTTGAGCAGTAAGCAATTGCAAGTAGCTGCTGAAGCGGTTCAGACAAATGGAGAAGTTATTGGAGATATTGTAATTGATGACGATGAAGATGGTAAACCATTCACTTCAGAAATAATTAGAAGGCAGAAACCAAAACCTTTACGCAGAAAGAAAACCGTTTCTGTTTCACGTAAATTCGAAAGTTTTTCTGAAAATAATGTTTTGTTTCCAGAGCGTAATTTTAGTGCATGTAGGGATCTTACATGCAATGAAGCTTTTGAACTTTTTTTGACTCGGAAATGTTCGATTATTTGGTTCATTAGTCAAATAATTATGCTCTTTGGAAGAACCTACCTTCTCCAAGCATTACAGTAGAAGAAATTGAGTATTTTGTTTGCATTTTTATTTTTCCTGGATATGTTCAATTGCCTGGAAAAATATATTTCGGGGATTCTTCAAGCGACATGAGAAATATTTTAGTTTATAAGGCCATGAGACGAGATAGATTTGTTGAAATAATGCGTTTTCTTCACTTGGTGTTGTCTAAACACCAAGGTAGGATACTTAGTAAACTTTGAAATATACTAAGGCCGAATTCCAAATGTGAATGAGCAATATGAAGCAGATTACGGCAATGTTTTCCCCCCAATGTTGCAAATTCTTGAGTTTTTCAAATTCCATAAAACATCTGACTTTCAGACTATACTTTAACAATTTATTTACGGGAATGAGTCTCATATGTCATCAGAAAAGTCGAGGGTATGACAGGCACAATACGTCAGAATAGGGTGCCAAAAGATTGCTCTAT
This sequence comes from Gryllus longicercus, assembly GCA_038098605.1. Taxonomy (NCBI): domain Eukaryota; kingdom Metazoa; phylum Arthropoda; class Insecta; order Orthoptera; family Gryllidae; genus Gryllus; species Gryllus longicercus. The sequence continues at coordinate 769,708 of JAZDUA010000215.1, forward strand.
TTCAAAGCCAGAGCTGAACTCGTTCGCAGCACATCTCCGCGCAATACGCCCTGAGGAAGGTCGCAGAATGGCGACCGAAACGTCGGCACCTTCGCCATGGACGCGGCGTCACCCGGACAGCCTAGTAAATACTATATTTTTCGTACCTGAAGTCCCTCGCCATGTTTACACACAGGGCCGTCAGCCAAAACCAGGCGGCAGTTTGCACGAAGTACATTGACAGAGCTGCATACCGAAAATACACTCGTTAAGGAAATGTTACATTTCTCTCTATATAAGTATGTTCAGGTCGTAACTCACACACTCCAAAAAGAGACACACAAACAGTTTAAAAAATTGTTTTACATTCTTTGTGTTCATTTCCATCATCTGTAAGTTAGTATATGTGTCTAAACCGAAACTTATACAAGCTTGAAACCTTCCTTATTCGTAAAATTTCTCCGGCGTGATGTTAAATAGCATATTACACTGCATAAAACGGAATCTGTCCAACGCGGAAACGGAACGGTTATTTCATGTCTTGCGGGGGGGGGGAAATCATTATAAAATGGAATTTCTGTGAATTTAATGCAATTGGCAGAGAGACGGCAGATGTTCTTAAAGAAACGAATGCATCTGCCAGCTTATTTTAAATTATCTCTCCCTGTGACAGCCGATGTAGTTGTGGCAGCCGGACATTGAAAATAAGGGGCTTCAGCTGCCAACGTAGAATGCGCTTGTCTTTCAAAACGTAGGCCGCAGGGGAATTCCCTCCCGACGTTCTGAGCACGGGAAGGTGCACGGGCTTCTATTCACGTCTCTCCCTGCCCCGGGTTGAAAGTCATCACCCGTCGAGTTCCACCCATGGCAGAATTCAACGCCATGCGAAGGTATCAGAAAGTACTAGTGCTGAGTTGTGATGCATTGCGCGTTGAAAGAGTCAGCAAACAGTCCGAAGACATATATATGTATATATATATACATATATATATATATATATATATATATATATATAAATTACATGAATTTATTATAGTTATCAATTATATATATATATATAATTGATAACTATAATAAATTCATGTAATTTACTACTTTTAGGACAGAAATACCAATGTCCCAAGAGTCATAAAATGGACAACCTTGCATAAAACGAAAACAAAAGCATTACATAGCTTTATCTACACTACGTACCCCGTATATACGTACGTATACAAGAAAGTAGTGCTGCCTCAGAATTGCACAGATTTTCTCGTGTTAAAAGTTTCTAATTTCCTTGGTGTGGGCTATATTTCAGTCCTGCCCCCATCCTCTAGGCGGCTACCATCTACAGCCACCCTAAATATATTTTTTGAAATTTTCTCATTTTCGGTATCTTAATGGTATATTCGAAATATTGATTTTAAAATATTAAAGAAAAGTAAAACCTCTTCCTATCAGGAAATTTTTGTTGAAAAATTTGGAGCCGGTTTTATAAAACAAAATCGTTTAAGTTCAAGCGTAAAAAAGAATGTTTCTCAAAATCTCAAAATTTCGACTCAAGCCAGATGGACAGGTTTTTTTTTCAATTTGAAAAAATCCTACGCATGGTTTAGGCGCAAGTGGTGTTTGCAGGCACCAGACGGACGGACGGGTGTTTTGAAAAAATCCACTTTTTCAGAATCACGGGACCCCCAAAACGCGTATTTCCATTGAAACCTCGATATCTATTATTGGCAGCATTGCATAACTTTCCCTTTACTACATATATTACTTCGTATATATACTATGTATACGGAAAGTAAAGAGTGTAATGCAGACAGTATATCAATATACACAGCTAAATATTTAGAATAATAGTGTGTTGAACATCATTATAATCGCACTAGATGCTGATATAAGGAAGGAAATTGAGAAAGTACTCAAAAATTGCGTTGTGCATTTGGAGACTTAGAACGTTCTATTCCTTATTTGAATGTAAAAACAGGATGGTAACTTTTACATACATACATTTCGTACTTCGGGCACTGCATGATTTGTAATTGCTATTGTTCACATTGTAGCCATTATGCCTAGATTGAGTAGTATAGATTAATATCCCAAAAGTAATTGTTTGACAATGTCGTCTTTTATATCACTTTCGCCCTTAAGTGGTATTAATTTTATTACTTTGTAGCTAGTACCGTTCTCTTATATATCAAAATTATCGTAATGTTTTTTAACATTGAAAATAAATTTTTAAAGCAGCGTTCTTGCAGGCATGTTTGAAGCTTCTTTGGGAATTCGGTTTCATATATGTTTAAGATTATATTTTGTAAATTAATATTATAAATTTGTTCATTGCACATAACAAGTCACAACATATAATAATTGCAGGCATGTTTGAAGCTACTTTGGGAATTCGGTTTCATATATGTTTAAGATTATATTTTGTAAATTAATATTATAAATTTGTTCATTGCACATAACAAGTCACAACATATAATAATCACAACATCTACACAAAGTAATTGCATAACGTCTTGAAACAATTTGATTCTAGACCATAAGCTGCCTTTGGCGAGGCACTTACAGCCTTGTTCTCTTTCGACCTTTTCATTTAAACTAAATAAAACATCAAATAAACAAAACACAAACTTGATTGTTTTCTAAGAGAATGAAATATTTGAATCGCAAGAAACGTCGTACTCTGAAAAACATCATCGCAAATGTAGTACGTAAAATATACTTGCGCCTACACTTCTTCTTCCCACATGTACAACAATGAGTATCAAAAGAATCAGAATGAAGTTATCAGATCAAAGAGAGGCTTCGAATCATGCAGACGAAAGAAAATAGTGAAGGAATTTGAGAGTTCGGTGTTACCACTTAAGGGATAAACTAATCATCACATCCGAGCAACATCTTAATAAATACACATGTATAAATAATCGTAACACTCACTTCCTCTATTATGCGATATGACTCATCAAAGTACTCGCATACTTTCTGCAGATGTCGCGGTATGTCGTCTTTTCCTTCTCTGACCAAATGGTCACTAATTGCAATGTAGTACACAGTCTGTCCGATATTGAAAGCCAATAGACATGCGGCGTGGCTAGCCAGGCAACGACCGTGAATATTTCTTTGCATGCCCTTGTCCCATACGACAGATATCAGCGCCACCGTCAACAGCAGTGCGGAGAGAAAGCATAGTGGCCGGAGCAGCCAGTAGACGCCTCTCGTGATGCGTGAGTTCTCACATACGAAGACCCCTTCGCGTAAGCTCTCGTTGCCGATGCGGTAGAAGTCGAAGCAAGTGGTCCAAGTGGAGAAGTGGAAGTGGTGGATACCACCGCTGTGGCGAGCCCACTCAACGTACCGCTGCTCAAACGGCAAGAGACGAGGATACTGCCACAACTCGTACTGTTCCCAGGGAAATTCCGAGTCAAAGACTGCGAGGGATGACTTTTCCGGCGTCCAGAAGGTTTCAGCACCAAATTTACACTGCCATTTTCCTTCGTTATTCTCCTTCAGCAGCGCTTCCTGCATGCAACGCTTGCGTGCGCATTCCTCCCCACTGCAGTAAGTTGTACGCCGCATGGCGAAGGGCCCCAGAGGCGGCGGCGTGGCGTCCACGCAGTAGCTGGCCTTCCTAACTCCTCCTCCGGGCTTCGGCCACGCGATGGACACGTCGTCCACGAAGACGATGGTGCTCTCCCAGAGGTCCTCCTCTCCCAACAGAGCTGGGTCCCACAAGGAGGAGGCGTTGACAGGGGAGACTATCGTACCATGTTGCCGTGTATTAGTATACACAAAACTGATGTACTCTTTCGGGAGACCGGGAGGCAGCCAGTGCTGCACCCACACGCTGTCCAGAGGACGGGAAATGTGACCAAACTTATTTGTTTTAATTGGGAGACGTGTCCGAACTCAAGGCGGGCGTCATAGACTCTGGAAGAGAGGGAACGCGTCCTGGATTTCTAATTCGTGACAAAAGAGGTGGAGTAGGAAACCCACATATTCCTGTCCACTTGCAAATTCTCAGGATGTGGCGAAAAAGTTGTGATAAATCGAAAAAAATATTGGCACCTAAGGAAACAAGATAAACAGGCCGACAATCGAGAAACAAATGGAAGAAGGAAAATAAAAGAGGAAAATAAGTAAAAAAGGACAACAATAGATCTCTCTCTAGGCCACTCTCTTTCATTTCACAAGAAACTAGTGGTTCTTGACTTTCTTTTGACTGGGCTAGCTATTCGGACTTGCCATATACTGTTGCAACCTGACATCTATCGACATGCAAATTACGTGTTTCTTTTTTTTTATTTTCACCATTTTTCAGTTTCTTAATGGAAGACCCGAAATATAACTAAAAATATTAAAGAAGAGTGAAACCTCGTCCTATACGGTAATTTTTATTGAAAAACGCGAAGCCGTTTTTGAGAAAATGGCGTTTAAGCATTACTATGTACTCGTAAAAGCGAATCTTGAAGCTCTTTTTCAGTGAAATATTTTCAGTATTAAGAAAACTTCATATGAAGTAATTTGAAAAACTTAAAGTTGCAAATGCAATGGTGTTTACAAATTACTGAAATGTGCAAATTAACAGAGTGAGAAGTATTTAAAAATTTAATTATAAACACAGGAAATATCCATATTAACGGCGTGAGACATTTAAAAAATACAGTTGTGTAATTTTTGAAAAAAGTAAATTAGCAAAACGAATCTTATTACATCTCCAAGACGGCAATTAGCGTATTTCCGTACATGCGCAAAAAGTTTGAAAAAATATTGGAGAAGTGTTTGTGGATATGGCCATTGAGCGTTTCTGAAAATACAGAATATGAGTTTGTTTTTACGGAAAACTGCTGAGTTTTTGAGAAACTTTATACAACATTATTTAAAGCGCAGGTATTGATAAATTCAATAACGTGAAAAATTGCCATTAATTTAATTATGAATGACGAGAGAGACAAGTAAAAAATAACATATTTGTATTTTTTGAATAAAACAAAAATATATACCAATATAGCGTTTATGTCATATCAGAGAGTAAAATAGGCACTACCCCCAACAAAAGTTCTGAGAAAAACATTGGAGCCGTTTTTGAGAAAATCGCCCGTTTTTGTATTTTTTAAAACTCCACTAATTTATGCAATATTGCGCGAAAACTCCTAACTTTTCCAAAAAACAATACATGGCCATATTGAATGTGACTATGAACAACAAATTTTATTTGAAGAAAAAATCTCCATCTTTAATATTGTAATGGTAGGAAGGCGCTGGAAGTAATTCAAACTTTTGAAATTTTCGAAACTTCATAGTTAATCCTGAATATCGGACCTATATCACCTTTATAAGTGTATTTTACTCCATTCTCACAAGAAATTTAAAGAAAACGATTGGGGTTGTTTTTGAGAAAATTTTGAAAATGTCAAAATGTGCAAAAATAGCTCCAAATTTTTTATTAAATTTTGTTGTTGAATAGTGAAAAAGACGTTTAAGAGAATGATCCAGGTCTTATTTTCTTTCACATCCCCAATTTTTCGAAAATTGGAAATAATATTTTAAAACTTCAGAATTGGAGATAAAGAATTTTCTCTCAGACAAAGTCTGTTGCACAAAATTAGCTCTTTAAAAAGGGCCATGTACAATGTTTAGAAAAAACAGTAGATTTTGCGATTGAAATTCACATTTTTTTCTCAAAAACCGCTCTAAATTTTTTCTTTAATTTTTTCCACATATGTAGCAAGGAACGGTAAGGAATATAGCGCTAGTCTCATTTCCGGGTATTGCTCCACTTTTTCGAAAATTGCATACAACTTGTCAAAAATACAAAATTGAAGATAGAGATTTGTGCTTCAGACAAAGGTTTTTGTACAAAATTAGCTCTTCAAAAAAGGCAATGTACAATTTTTTTTTAACTAGTAGTTTTGCGTAATTTTTGCTTGAAATTAATGAAATATACACAGGTTTCACACCAACTACGGACCACCCTCCATTTATGGTAAAAATAGCGCTTTTAGGAAGAATAGAGAACATTTGTGCCTATTGTTGGCAGTGTTCATCGCCCATGCGCGCTTTGTTGTCAGCACTCATTGACCGAGATGTGTTGATGTAGACAAATGCGGTACAATATTATTACATAACCGTTACTAAGGGGTGGCGTCCCTCACGACGTTAATATTTATTAGTTTAGCGGCTATTTGTTCACTTTATTGTATTTATGAGCTGATATGACATTTACATTTTCTCGAAAACTTATTGGTTTTCTATAAAAACGTGCTCAGAATTCCGCATTTTTAGAAACGCTGAAACGGTTTTTTCTCAAAAACTGTTCCCATTTTTTTTTTCAGAGTTTTTGTACTGCTTGTGCTAATTGCACTGTTTAAGATTACCTAAAATTAATTTTGCAGTAATATTTTGTATTCCAAAATTTTATACAAATATAATGTTTTTGAAATACCTCTCACGCCGTTAAATTGCACATTTCCAGCGAGTGTGTACATTACTGCATTTGTGAGTGGAAGTGCTTCAAATGAAGTTTTTAGAAAACACAAAATATTTCTGTGAATAAGTGTTTCAAATTTCGCGCATACACAAGAACTTAACCGGTTAACTATTAGTAAACCGAAAAATTGGAAAAATTTCAAAAAAATATACTTTATGCGACGGTGGATGGCAGCTGGCAAAAGTATGTGTCAAAACAGAAATGCTAGGGCAGACCTAGGAAATTAGAAAACTTACTAGTACGAGAAAGTATGTGCCATTCTGTAGAATCAATAGTGTCATTCTTTGAGACCAAGAACTGGCGTTGACTTAACTACTTTAGTTATTGCTGATAGTGATTGTTCGTAAGAATATCCGAGTGGGACAAAGGCGATGTTTTCACGAAATTCCATCGTGCCTGCTGTCCTCGCCAGGGCCTCTCCCGCCGTTGGATGCGAGGGCTGTGAGTGGCAGGAAGTGGGAAGGAGGACGGAACGGAAGTGAGAGACTTATCTCACTTCAGTTTGTCTCTGTATGAGCTAAGAAGGTCGCGTATAAAAATTTGGCGAGACGGAATACATCTTGCAGCGAACTCGTTTATCTGTCTGTTATCGAGAGCATAATCATGAATCCTGCTTTGTACTATTTTTAATTGTTTTTATTTTCCCGTATTCCAATATCTACGCACATACGGAGTAATATAATTAGTAAGGGAAAAGTTACGTCATGCTGCGGAAAATCGATATCGTGATTTCAACGGAAATGCAAGTTTTGGGGTCCCCTGATGCCGAAAAAGTGTTGTTTTCAAAACGTTCGTGCGTCCGTCGGTCTGTCTGTTCGTCTGTCCAGATAGTAAGCTAGGTTGGAAAGTACGGAGTAAAATTTAGGCATCAAATTTGAAGTGAAGTATAATAAGAAATTGACATAAAATAGCTGTAAGGGAAAACGTTCCTTGTTACATTGTTATCTTTGAACATGCTTAAGGCTAAATGTCCCGACACTAGTACAATTTGTAGCCACCACGTGGCAGCACCAAAATAAGTAAAATTTACTTTACTGATAGTCTGAACCAATGGTTCGATTTTCGATCTGTAAACGGCATTTGACGCCTTTTTAAAATAGAATTTACGCTACGAAGCCCTTTTTCCAAAAATCTAGCGAAAATTCGAATTTGAAATTAGTTCTCGAACTTCTGAGAAAAAATTTAAAAAATGTGGGCTTATAGCGCGATTGCGACATGCTTCCTGAATAAAAAGCCGTGACAATCATGCCAATCGGACGAATAGGAGCGTCGTAAAGTGAAATTTAGGAAAACCCCTTCCCCTTCTGCGCCGTTGCGTCACCCACCCGATTGTTGTGGGTCCTCTGTCGGCGCGGCGGCACGGCCAGGTCAGGCAGAGAGAGGCCAGGCGGCGTGCGGCCAGCCCCGGCGGAGCAGGCGGAACTTGCGGGATACGCAAGCCAGACAGTCTGTTTATGCATTCGTCACTTTGCATCTCAATCTACTTTTCCACAGATACCAAACTAGAGATGCTATACTGCTATTACAGACCGAGGTAAATGGTCTGTAATAGTAGTACATAACTATTTTTTTCACATACTTCCGTCTTCCTTCGAATACGATCTTAAAATTGTTCGAGGCATTACTCAAAATATCGATTCCGATTTGGAACTGTTTTTTTTTTAAAAAAAGGAACTAATTCTGTAAAAATTACCATTAGCGAGTCCCTGCGATCTTTAATCGATCTAAAGATATTACGGAGCTGAGTAATGGGGAGAAAGTGGTTTTCATTTTTCAAAATATTGCCAATACGGTCTGTGAAGTTCTTGATTCAATTTTTACTCCATTTTTCTTTGTTTTTAAAGCATTTTATTGATCAGTTTGGGCAATGTTTTATGTCATCAAAATCCGCCCCATTGTAATAACGCGTAAGTGGAAAAGCACAGAAAAAATTAAGGCAATGACTTTATTCCTTGTTTGAGAAATTTCTCTCTGAAAACTGAAATTTGTACATTCTCGTTGGATAGTTTTTGTTGCAAACATTACTCAGAAAAGAACATATAAATTAGGTTAAATGTCACTTTGTGAGCCAGCATTTACTGAATCCAATGTATTTCAGTTCGAAATGTGAAAAATGGCACACTGCTTAAAACAAAAATGTCTGGCATTTATAAACTTAGTACAATAACTTTTAAAAAATGGTTGGGCACAAACAAAACAAGGGAATGTATTTATAAGAAACAATTTTTTTTTCTCCCCCCACACGCAATGACCCCCTATCTCTTCATAAGTGGTTATTATTACTATTGTTTGTTCACAAAGAGACCCACTATAATTTTGTGGGACATAACATTTTAAAGGACAGTCACTTTACCTTACTGCTAGCTGCTGCATCACATTAATTCAAAATTCTCTCCTTATGCCAAACTTGAGGCTCACATCAAATGCACATGTTTTGACGTGACCTGCTTTTTCCCTTATAATTTTTGCATTTAATGTCTCTCTTTTTCTTGTATATGTCACCTTGCAAATAGTTTGTCAACAATATACCGTTATAATTGTTGAACACTTATATAATTGTTGATCAATTAACATACTGTCAGCGGAAAATTCTAATTACAATGTACCAAAGGTTTCCAAATCGAAACGAAATGTACTAACATCAAGTAAATAGTACACTATATACTAATCACTACAACAAACTAAAAAACTAAATCCTAACATCATTTTAGAGCATATCAAAAACAAGTAAAATCACATGATATATCATATGGTGAGCTTTAATAGGTTAATAATGATCATTACATTTTAGTACCAAATGTTTAATGGTTCATGACTTTTTGTTTAATTACACACTTGTTAATAATCTCTAAAAACATACATTTTCTAAAATAATCTTCATATTTTCTTCTATTATCATGATACAATAGTAATAGTCTTCAGATAATAATCTATCATTTTATTTCAGTATCTAATATTTAAGGTAGTGAATTTTTTTGCAGTTTTCTTCATTTCATTGAATGTAAATTATCTGAAACTTTCACATTGTTATTAATTCATCCAAATTTCTCATTTTCACATTTCACAATTCAACTTATGAATTCAAAAGTATATACAATATTTACATTTCATAAACAGCATCAACAAGTTCACAATTTTACAAGCACATGCATTACAAATACATTATTTATTTTGAAGCTATGGCTATGTCAATTAGATATTGCCAAGTGTTGCGTAGGTCTGCTTATAATATTCATATTAACAAAATTTGAAATAAATTTGTCACAAAATGTCTAATAACTTAATGAAATTTACTCAACTGCTTTATAAATACATTTCTCCAAAATAGTTACAAATTACTAATAATTGTGCGGTTTGGTTTCCTGTTGTATGACAAAAAGTTGTTTAATCTAAGGCTATGAATTATTTTTTTCCAAACATTGAAACATATATCAAAATACATGGATACTAACAATAAGTAATTATTTTAGAACCATTTAGAACTGCACTGACTACAACAAATATAAAAGAAAAATAACTTGAAAAATTGATTTATGTCGCACTTAAGAAAGCTTGTGACATGAATAATAATATCAATGAAGCTTTGTGGACACAATGAAGAATGGTTTTACCTTTTATTTTAGGATGTATATCATAGTCCATATAAATGAATTTTAAATGTTCTGTAACTTATTAGGGATACTTGAGAGTAAGACCTTGTCAGCAACTTTGCTTTTACAAAATCCTACGAACATTCTCCAATTAAAAATAAATATACATCTGACTCGCTGCAAATATAAATTAATAGAAAAGAAAAAACTCTACATCTTTTCTGTGAAATACAATTGTACAAACTTTTTCAACTGTTTGGGAAATGTTTTTGTAATCTATTTCTGGAATCAATGGCATTTCCCACTCTAAATTAGCAAAATGGACAGTGCTATTCTAGGATATTTAATAGCTACATAATTCTGATTAACCAACTGACATGAACTTCACAATTTATGCATCATTCCTGCTGCCCAATAGTTGCCAAAATAATAACACAGTTGATTTTATTTTTAGCAGTTCTTTTAAAGAATCTGAGTGTGTGTCATTAGATATTTCATGTAAAATTTGTTTGGAACACACTTTTTGGATGAAATATCTTAAAAGAGGGTGTGCATCAAAATTCCTATAGTATTGAGTCAAATGCACATTTTTTTATTTGAATCATTTTATTAATTTTAATTTGTTAAATCCCCATTCATTGCTTAAAAAGTTATCCTTTTTACAGTGCAAGGAACAGATGTATAGAAGTGAGGGTTTTGCAGCGAAATATTTACCTTTTTTCTTCTTTTCTTTTTGTTTTTGCACATCATGATTCAATGGATGGATGGGTATCTACTTCATATTGGTTCAATTGACTTAGACTCTATGGAATTAACTAAATGATTCCAGTTTTCACACTATGACTTCTGAATGTTTTCATTCTTTTATGGAATTTCCCTATTAAATTAAAATATTTGTGGATTTATTTGCGAAATATTTTGAATCAATATATACAAATGAAAATGTAAATATTTCAACTGTTAACCAAAACTCCGATTCGTTAATCAATATTAGTGATTTGAATATTACTCAAACAGAAGTATATGAAGCAATACGAAATCTTAACATAAACAAAGGAGTTGGTCCTGATGGCATACCAGCAATTTTGCTGAAAAATTGTATAGCTAATTTGACTCCCATTCTCCATAAACTATTCGAAAAATCTCTAGTTGAAGGACTTATGCCAGATGTATGGAAAGTTAGCTATATTACTCCGATATATAAAAGTGGAAATAGATCAAATGTCAAAAATTACAGACCAATCTCCATCATGAGCATTATTCCCAAACTTTTTGAAAAAATAATTACTAATAAATTAACATATATATTCAAAAACATCCTTATAGAAGAACAACATGGTTTTAGGCAAAAACGATCCACTGTTACCAACTTGCTACTTATACAAAATTATTTGATTGAGAAAATTGAACAAAACTCCCAAGTAGATGTTATCTATACAGACTTTGCAAAGGCATTTGATACCGTCAATCATGGTATACTTCTACAAAAACTGCAGCACTTAGGAGTACATGGGGCTTTCCTTCAATGGATTAAAAATTATTTAACTGGCAGAAAACAAAATGTTAAATACAAATCGTTTGTCTCAAAAGACATTATGTTTCCTCAGGCGTGCCTCAAGGCTCGCACCTGGGTCCGTTATTGTTTTTATTATTTATCAACGATATTAAATTTTATTTGCAAAATTGCCAATTCTTATTGTTTGCTGATGACCTCAAGATTTACCTAGAAATCAAATCCATTGCAGATTGCAGTGTACTCCAGGACTGTCTAGACTCGATGTATTTATGGGGCGATATAAATAAACTACATTTAAATCCTCGGAAGTGTAAAGTTATGAGATACTCTAAAACGAGAAACCAAATTCAGTTCAATTATAAACTTCATGATCAACAACTTGAAACAGTGCTAGAGTTTAAAGATCTTGGAGTGATATTTGATACATCTTTAAAATTTGATAAACATATAGAGTATATAGTGAATAAGTCTAACCAAATGTTGGGATTCGTCAGGAGAAACACAATAGATATTGAGGATATTACTGCAATTAGAACTTTATATCTAACATTGGTTAGACCAATTCTATTATATGCATCCACAATATGGTCTCCTTACTATGAGATTTATAATAAATCTATAGAAAAAATACAACACAAATTTCTCAACTTTGCAGCTTTTAAACTTCACCTACCCTCACCTAGATCATCTCATAACTACATAGATATAGCAACTACTCTTAACATTAGCTCACTTCAATCTCATAGAATTTATAATGATCATCTACTTCTACATAAAATAGTCACAAATGAAATTGATAGTATTGAACTGGTGTCAAACGTTAATTGGAAAATTCCAATATGTAATACGAGAAATAGCGAAAAAACGACTTTTGTAATCCCATCTGCCAAAACAAACCTTGGTCTAAATGCTCCTGTGAGGCGCATGTATACTATTGCGAATGATAGTCAAATAGATATATACAACATATCACTTACACAATTCATTAATAGATCTAAATTGTTACACCTAAATGACTACAAATGAAAAAGCAGTATTCATAAACCTGTAAATTGTGTCAAACGAACTATTGTACCAAGAATTATCAAAATGTAAATTGGGCGGTTGCCTGTAGAATAATAATAAATAAATTACTTCTAAAAAATTTTATCTCCAAACATCTTGAATTCTTATAAAATAACGTATTACACATTCAGTTGATCTGCACATTTTGTCTAGCATATCCTTGTTGATGCATCATTGCTATTGTTTAAAGAATTGCTCCTTTTATCTACTAACTCTCTTGAATTTCATATAATTTCAAGTTACAAGCATTTCAGTTTTATTTCATATTTTTTCATTGATCATTTTTATAACAAAGACAATGAATCTATCAGCCCTTATGGTTTGCAATTGCTTTCTAAATTTCTTTAATTTTACACCTGCACAATTTACGTACTTTTTGGGCACTTTCGGAGTTGATGAAATTTGTACCATATTGAGGAAATGGATTTAATAATTAACTGGAACAGTTTCAGGAAAATAATAGGATTAATCCTCGGGAACGGACATTTTTCTGCTTTCTTTTGGTCTTTACAACAAATACTTATTCTGATATACACTGCATATTTGTTATTTTGAAAGTCATCTAAATTGTTAGACACTACCATTTAGTTGATAGCAAATTTGTTTTAATATAGGCACTTCGAATAGGATTCCTTTTATGACCTTTATCAAATCAGCTCAGTCCCAAGAACAACTTGCAAACCACTTCCAAACTGCTTTGTCTTCTGATCGAATGTGCAGAATGGTCATTGAAGATAAATGCCATTCCATTTAACATGGTTATGGAATAATCACTCGCTGCTTCAAGAGGTAAGGAGTTACCATCCCATAATGATTCTCTTAACCAATAAGTATTGTAGTCGTATCATGTTTGGATAATAGCATTTAGGTCGAGGGAGTGAAGGAGCATACAATTTTTTTAAAGGCATGGAAAACTATTGAAAACATGGGACAAAATCTCAATCTTGTATTTTGCAACATAAGTGCAGTTTTTGAAAACAATTTCAAACAACTACACAAAGAGTAGAAATAATAGCTTCTGTCCAATAACCTCCAAAGAAGAAGAAGAAAAAAGTTAAAAATAATAATAATAAAAAAAATAAAATAAAAATTTGAATTTTAAACAAATAAATTGATCCAAGTTAATAAAAACTTGATGCCGGTCCTCCTTAATGCAACTGAATATTTTTATTGACCACTGACTCCCTTCCATTCTTCCCTGGCTATTGTTTGTGTGTTTTGCGGTCTTTTGATAGCCACATAACAGCTTCTTTTACAGTATTTAATTTCTCAACTGGCTATTCTCACTGTAATATCTTCATACTTCTCTCTAGTGTGTAGAATGTAATGTGGTAGAACTCCAACAGGGCAAATCTTTGATACTGCAATATGACCATTTATTCAGAACAAAGTCAAGATTGCAAAATCTACATAAACATTGCCTTTTATTTTTATAAATATGCAAGAGTTTGGTTTCAGCTTGTCTCTCTTCAGACACAACCGAAAAGTAAAATATTGGATTACATGCACCTTCCTAAGAAACTTTTGTGCAAGCGAGCAGATAAATCATCAATGGCATTCACCTCCAAGAACCCACATGTACTAAGCTAAACCCTGCGCTGGGAGAAAACATTTTGGCTGTCAAGAGCATTCATGTATTGTTGTTGTGTTTTCGCATGTGCGTAACTAAATTACTTCGATCTGAGAAGCATTTTTGGCACACAGAGCATTCATGAGGGCGTTCTCCACTGTGGATTCGCATGTGCGTAACTAAACTACTTCTAACTGTGAATCTCTTTTGGCAGACAGAACATTCATGAGGGCGTTCCCCGCTGTGGATCCGCATGTGTTTGACTAAATTACTTCTATCTGCAAAGCTTTTTTGGCAGACAGAACATTCATGAGGGCGTTCTCCACTGTGGATCCTCATATGCTTGACTAAATTACCCCTCAGTGTGAAGCTCTTCTGGCAGACAGAACATTCATGAGGGCGCTCACCACTGTGGATCATCATGTGCCTAATTAATTGACTACTATCTAGGAAGGTCTTTTGGCAAACAGAACATTCATGAGGGCGTTCACCGCTGTGGATTCGCATGTGCCAAACTAAAGAACCTCTATTGCCAAAGCTCTCGGGGCAGATGGTGCATTGATGAGGACGCTCACCACTGTGAATCCGCATATGTGTATCTAAATGACTTCTACGTGCGTAGCTCTTCTGGCAGACTGAACATTCATAAGGGCGTTCACCACTGTGGGTCCGCATGTGCCTAACTAAATTTCCTCTAAGTGAGAAGCTCTTTTGGCAGACAAAACACTGATGTGGGCGTTCATTAGATGTTGCTTCTGTATTCATACGAGTGCGGTCATTTCTTTGGTTGTAGATGTCAATGTAAGTTTGAAAAGCTTCTCTCTCTCGAGCCGACTCGCTGAACGTAGCTGCTGTGTCCCATCTCCCATCTGTTGGCAAAAACATTTTATTAGCAAGAAACTGATGTCATTTCCAGAAAATGAAGAAAGCTACTTGAATACCTGACATTTGTGATAGGGTTCAATTATCTAAAATCATTTCTAATTTTATTTATATACTTTGTTTTATTAATTACTTCATAAATTTATTTCTAATGGACCCACTTTTAGCACTTTAATGTCATATTTTCTATCAGATAAAATTGAAATCTGCATTACAAAACTAATTTATGTTCTTTTAATATTTGATTAAAAAAAGACTCTTAAAAACATTAATGATGAAAGACGGAAGAGGGGGAGAGACAGGTAGGGAGGGTAAAGGAGAAAGGGGAAGGGAGGGAAAGAAAGAGAGAGGGAC
This sequence comes from Gryllus longicercus, assembly GCA_038098605.1. Classification (NCBI taxonomy): domain Eukaryota; kingdom Metazoa; phylum Arthropoda; class Insecta; order Orthoptera; family Gryllidae; genus Gryllus; species Gryllus longicercus. The sequence goes on from JAZDUA010000215.1 coordinate 785,136, forward strand.
AGGAAGAAAGACTGAGATGTGTCTCCATTGTGCATGTGTGTATTAACATTCTGTTACAACTAAATTAATTAAAAGCATTTTAAAAAGTTGGTACCACAAAGTTACTGGCAATTAAAATCAACTGTTTCTTTAAACTCACCAACAGTCCATCCGCTTAATCCTTCAGCATTTTCATTGCCCTTCATCAGAGGGTCCTGCAAGAATAATAAAATTAATAGATATGCAACAGTATATCACAAAAAAGAAAGTTCATTTCACATAGGGTATTTGTAAAACACTTTTACATCATTTTTCAAAAGGAAGTAATGGTAATGTAATCTGTAAGGATCTAAAAGTTAACAGCCCTGTGTATAATGGTGTTTCACAGTCACAGTATTACTCAATTTGAACATGGATGTGAAGTAAAGATATGGGCTATAATATGTTGACTATCTCAATAATGGTCAGCTGAAGGAAAACGACAATTGGAAGGAGGTAGGGGAAAAACTGGTAATCTCAAAGTAAGGTCATTCATGTCAGCAAGCAATTTTCAAAAATTTTACTTTTTTTAGTTCCTACTTGGTTTACTACATAGTTATCCAATTTGAAATGGAATAATCAAGTTCCTGCCATTACCAAACGAGGCAATAAAATACTGACCCTGATCAAGAAGGCTTTCTCTACATTGCACCCCTCTGAGGTAAAACTGACCTAAACAGCATACTTAGGCATAGACTTGCTAGTATGCTTGCAAGGCATGAAATTAGAATAGAAGAAGCACAGGTGATATTATTGAACCTTTTAAAATTTTGACTGGATAATTTAACATTTTTTAAATTTACAACTTTTTTTTAATGATTCATGGAACCAAGACTTAGAGGACATCCTTTAGAAAACTGCCATAACACAGAAAAAGCAGTTTTGATTTTCTTGTACATATTGATAGCTATGTTAACTGGAACTGTTACACACTCCATCCAGTGACATTTTCTGCATTACAATTACAGTATTTTTTTAATATTATAAAGCATTAAAAATGAAGCTGATGATGTAATTAAATAAAAGTCTTTCTTTTTGGAGTTATGTCAGTTATTTAGAGGTCGTACGACATGATGAAATTGATAAAAGAAAAATACCAAGACAAGACATCATTCTCACTTATTGTAAACCAGGTTGTAAACATTGATTGCATGGCATTCAAAAGGAAACTCTGAACGCCTTCAGAAATAGCATGGATAGTCATTATTTTGTGATTAACTGCACAATAATACAATAATAAATATACCCACGTGTATATGTTCTTGTATAATCTGTGAACTATATTTGTGATTCAAATTATAAAATTGTAACTCTATTAAACAATTTTGGTACAACTTGTGTGATGATTTTATTTTTTTGTTAATGAATCAAGGAAAGAAAAATAGAAATATCCTTTTAATTGTTTATTAGAGGCTGATGATTCTAATGCATACACAATTGATTTGAATATGGCAGCATACTTAACTAATAAATTCAAACGTTTCCAACAAATTAAAAAAAACAAAAATATTTATTTTCGAAAATTTAAGAAAACTTCACTTCACATAATTTGCAACTAAAAGAATATAATACAGACTAACTTGTCCGTATAATAATAATAATAATAATAATAATAATAAATGAATGAATAAAAATACAACATTGACTAATAAAAACAAAATTTCAGACTATTCTTAAGTTTATCTTTTCTTTTCCTTATGTGTTAAAAAACCAAAAGACCTTTCTTTTCATATCTGACTTCAGTAAAAATCACTATTAACTTACTTAAATATTTCAGTCTGTACACTTTTCCTTAATTCTTCCTAAATTCCTTTCTTCAATGAAATGCACAGTCAATATAAAATTACTTCATACTACACTGGTTGAAAACACCATTTATAACTCCAAATTTATTTCAGAACGTCAACTTTTCGTCTATATATGTCTGTCTCCATCACAGTAACCTATCTTTAGTACAATGAATTCTCACTAAAATACTAATTTTCTTTTTTTTTAAATTTTGTTTCTGATATTGAAAGTGGTTACCTTTTCCTACTACTCTTTTTTATTTAATTTCGCAGATGCAAAACCAGATAGAAGATGAACTATGCTTTGATTTAAACAGAGAGCCTCAAATTACAACGCTGGTCAACTTGGAAAAATTATCATGGCAGAAAGCATCGAAGAAGTCTTCCCTGAGGTGGAGGTAGCAGACACGCAATGGGGACCTTACTGATGACCTTGAGTGACTCAGTTTCACTGTGGTAACAAAGGTAGTGTCCTGCATGGGCTACAACTGACAGCGGTGACCCTGGTTGATTCGGGGTCATGCTTGATGTTACTTTAGATTCCGCAGGTCAATGCTCGATGTTCTACGTGGGCAACAGAAAGCGCAGTGCCCAGTACGTTCTCACCCGGTAAGTTCTAGGCTCTTGGCATAGATCGCCCATTGCTTCACTGGGATCATTTGAAACATAGAAACATGAAATAATTGAGCAATAACTGAAATAATTTAGCATGGGAATTATAGGAATTTATTCAGGACATAAAGAAAAAAACAACATATAAACATATAAGTGAGAAACATATAAACAGAGTTTCACTGTATGTCGTTATCACATAATGCGACATATGAGCCATACTCTTAGTTCTTCCAAAGCCCACACAACTGCTAAAGCGTACCATTCTGTTCTCTCAACTTTAAGATCCTACTTTCCAACACATCGGTAGCTACTTTTCCATTATCTTTAAATTGAAATAACATACCCCCAAACAAAAAACACTATAATCGATTTGTAAATACATAGTTTTAATAAATCAGGAAAATCAATTACATACACATATTCTACTTGTCATTTTATTGCCTCAAATGCTTCCTGGCAAGATTCAGCCCATTCCCATTTTACACCCTTCCTTAATAAATTCATCATTGGTTGCACAAATGAGGTGTAAGGCTTGAAACCTATCATCTTCAAACTGAGACTACGCAATTTCAAATTGAAATCTATGTGAAGATACATTGTTAATTGCAAATTTGAGTCCAAATAATGTAAATAAATACAATAAAATGAAGAAATTGTGGACACATTCCTCAGAACCAACTTAATTAACATTTCAATAATCACTTACATTACAAAATCAGCTTAATTTATGACACTAACACATTACTCAAAATCAATTTTTTTTAAACAATTATAATTTACATAACCATATCTTCTAAATTTAAGGCATCAGGAATGAATCTTTGGTCATGAGCAACATATCTTGCACAATTATTAGCATTTATTAAGTAAGCCTTAAGTTCTAAATATAACTGTTCCATGATAGCTGTTATCGAACTTCCAATCAGGGATGAAATTTTCATATCATTAATTTCTCCCATTTTGAAAAGATATGTCACATTATAAATAATTTGTCATCCTTAATCGTAATACATCCCATTCATCAATACTAATCCTTTTCATAACAAAAATTTCCTTATATTCCCTTAAATAATTACGAAAATCTTCCTCTAGTAAAATAATGTTTCTTCCACATCTTTAGTTTCTCTGTGTTCAAGATTAGTTGGGGTATTAAAATCAATAAAATTCCCCTGGCCCTGTCCATTTTACCTATTTCCATTGGTTTTTGCCATTTTGTTTCACATCACATGTATTATCCCTTGGAGAACTTTTATGGCATCTATTACAATGCAAGGCGTTCACATTAATTTTATCGTTACTATTATTAAGGAGACACTAATCAAATTTTCCTATAACATTCAATAATTCATCTATTCTTTTGACTGATGCACTATTTATGTTGTTTCAAAAAAAGTACTTTCATTGTAATAATTCTAATAATTTTAGGTTCAGTCATTAAAATTCCACACAATTTTAAAGCTGTGACTTTCTTAACAGCAAACTTTTTCATAGTTTTATTTCTACTCTTTTGATATCTTTCAGATAATTTTATTTTCAGACTAAATTTTTGGTCCTAATTCCAATAAAAATTTAAAAACCAATTTTTCCATTCTTTACTTGAACTCGCAACCAGCCTCAATATTTGATGCAAAAAAATAGACTTTTCACGTAGCATGTTATATAATAACTAGATCTTAACAGACTGGTACATTATTCACAGCAAAATAATTTTCAACAGCAAATCATCTACTTAATAACTCCTTTAAATAATAAATTTATTGGTGTTTACGAATTACTCGTACATTTCGTATTTACTGACAAGTTTTAAATTTTGCTCTTATTCTTTAAATTTTGTTTTCCAACTCATATTGCTGACCAAATTTCCTAGGTGATAATCAAATAATGTTTTAATGTCATTTTTAGTTATCTCCTATATTTGTTGAATTTCCTCGACTCTTAATTTATACTATTACTATCAGATTCTATAGATCTATCAGAAACAAAAAAACCTTTCACTGTGCATGCCTCTAAGTGGCCTCTCCCTCCAAAGCTACAAACATTTCTCTGCCTGCCTGCTCTGTAAAAACACAGCTTTCTCTTGAGGGTCTTGTATTGATACAACTCTCTGAGTTTGGCGATAACACGCTGATGAGTGCGAAGAGTCAGACAAAAGGCAGCTTACGTGTTTCTGCAGTTGGGGTTGCCCAAATGATCAACAGGAAACAAGCAATCTCTAGAAGAACGGTTTCAGTAATAAGATAATGTAATGGACTAACACATTGACGAATTCGTCATTTCTTTGGGCACTTCTGGCAGTGCAAGTTTCTCTTCCGACGATGAGGGCAGCGATGACGAGTGACGGTCAGTGCAAATGCTGCATCTTGCAGCTACCTCTTTTTGTCACCTGCGCACTTCCTTATCGCCGAGAGGTGAAATCTCAGCTGCTGGAGGGGGGAAGCCTCTGAGATTTCTCCAAGGGTACTTTCGCCACGATTGCTTTTTTTGCGAGCAGTACAGCTAGAGTTTTTTTCTTTTTAATTTAATCAACTCTTTCCCTAATTAACATCTGTTATCTTTGTTTCCTTTAAAATTTCAATATAGTCTTTAAAATTTAACCAGTTTTTTAGGACATGATACATTTTTTATTTCCTGCATGTATCGAATACCCTTTATTGCAAATCTCAAGTAGATGGATCTTTAAAATAGTAGTCCAGCTCGTAACTCAGAACTTAAGTTTATAAACATCCATACTTAGTTCCTAACCCTTTAAAAACAATGAAGTAATTGTAAGCTCTAATATCAATTTTATTATGTATTTAATCCATACCAAACACCATCCATCTATTTCAATCACAAAAAATCCTCATAAACCTTACTAAATTGACAAACTCACCTCTTCTTCAGCAGAGGCCTCCTCAGAGGCTTCCTCAGGGTCCTCTGTTTTTACATACACTGCTTCTGGTGGCATTAGCTCCTCCTACAACACAAAATATGTTCGTTTGCAAATAAGTTGATGGATTAATAAAAGCACATATTTTGATGGAACTCCTTTACAATTAAAATAATATTTGTAGCTGGCAAGATATTACACTTCACCCTAAATGATGATTACTAATTCTAAACATTACAACAAAAATTTCACAAGTTAGGTCCACATAAATAAAAAAAGGAAATAAAACATGATAACATTTCTATTCATAATAAATTGTTTTAAAGTTTTTATAAAGTACAACTGCAAAGTATTGCAGCAACACAATTGTGGGCTCCTCTGACCTGTGGTAAGTAGAACGTGAGGTCTTTGAGAAACACTATTCCAAGACACTGATTGTAGCAGTGTCTTGGAATAGTGTGTTGAGGCTAAATTTTCAAAAAGGGTATTGTAGCAACTATAGTCACTCATAGCACAGCTTCACATGGAATTTTCACTACTAATTAATATATGAAGCACTATTTACAAAATACAGTTTTGGATATATTAACCTTTACTCTTGCACTTATCTAACTTTTCTCTTTTTAATGCACAAAATGAATATGTACTTGTGTACAGTAACAATGCTACGATATCTGCAAGTGTACAAAATCAGCCAGCAATATCAAAACAATTACGACACTTTTCAATGGATACTGATGTGATCTTACTGTATACTTTCATTTCTTCCATCAAAATAATTTGTCTCTCTAACATGCTGTCCGGACTGCAGATGTATGGTGGTGGAAAAAATTATTGCATCACCATTCATTATTTTTATTTTTTGTTTTTTGTGGTAAAACTACAGCTTAATATAAAAGTTGAGAAGCTCTAATGGGAGGAGAATTCATCCGTTTGACACTAGCACTCATGGTGGCCAGCAAGAGCTGTCTGTCTTTAAGGCTATAAGAGATAACAGGGGACTGCCTAGTAATTCATAATTTTTAATGGTAAAATATTTAGAATACTTTTAAAACGGAATGCAGGCACATGTATAACTTTAGAAAATTTGTGGCGTATACATAATAAAACATTCATTCATATTCATCATATAATACAATTTTATTACTATCAAAGAGAGAGGATTTACTGTACAGAACTGTACTACATTTACTGTACAGAAACAAAACATCTCAGTACCTGTTCTATAAATCAAGGAAAACTGAACGAAAAACCTCATTGAGATGGGAATCCCACACCTAGAAGTTACAATGATATTTAAAAAAATAATTATAATTTTAATACGATAAATTAAAAATTATAAAATAGCATATATCAAAATTTTCATGATATTCATTTGCTGACATACAATATTTCTTAACATCCACAACGACCGAACCATCAAAAGTACAAAAAAATATACACAAAACCACAGAGAAGGTAAACAAGAAAACACTGGAATCAGCTTTTTGCAAATGCACTTTGAAATAATATTCACGAACAATTTTGTTCTTTGCTTTCTGTATCTTTAGGAAAGCTAAAGAAGCATCCATTTGATTGTTACTACAATTTATGGCACTTCCGTATGTTGTTGGCATTTTTAATCATGCATCAGTGTATGCAGAAGGAAAATGTGATCAGACAATTTAACAATGGCAAGTGAGCTAAGAGCGAATAATAAATCATATTCAAACAATTCAACTCACTGCATCAAAATTGTATCACTAGCACGTACCATTAAGTAAACCACATGTAAACAAGATTCAAATACAAATGCCGCACCTTCATAAATGGTGCTGCCTCTAGCTCGCCGCTGGGAGCAGTGAGGTCTCACCAGATGAAAAAAACTCATACGAAGCTTCGCAACTGTTATACTAAACTGTAGTAAAACTCTGAGTTGCCGTTTAATTGTCAGTTTGTGTATTTTCAGTTCTACTGTTGACTTCCTGGAAGAAATTCTCTGAGAATTTATAATTATTTGTCAGCTATGATTGTATATAACAACTGATCTCTGCTAGTTGACCCATTTCTTGTGAAACCCTGCATGTGGCAAAATGGGCAAAGGAATGGAGTTAACGCTGAAAAAGAAAGCAGTTTTACTGGCTTATTTTTCTGTTGGTCTCAGAATACGACAAATATTCCTCCATGATTGGTTTTCATCAGTCCAGCATCTCTAAGCTTCCAAAAACATACAGTGAAAATGGAAATGTTTATGGTATTGAAGGGAAAAGGAGGTCTTCCACCTCTAAGAAGGATAGATCTCTAAAGCAAATTGTCTTAGCAATCACTGACACTCATCTACAGATTTGAAATGACAATGGTAAGAAAAGTGCAACATTTCTGTGACTAGTAGAACTGTTCAGAGTAGACTCATTGAAGAAGGGCTTCCTGCTCATCATCCTAGAAAGAAGTCTTTACTGATGAAATCAATGCAACAAAAGAGACTACAGTGAGCAAACACCCATGTGACATGGTCCTCAGAGATGTGAAGATACCTTCAAATATGTCCTAATTTAATTTGCACCCGATTGAAAACAGTTTGTTCCATGCTGAAGGGTTGAAGAATTTACGCAAACCATGAAGCATCCACAAGGTAAAACAATCTGGGGATGCATTTCTGGTCATGGGGTTGGCCATGTCGACTTCATAAAAGGCTCTGATACTGGGAGATGTCTAAAAGTATTCTTGTAAAAAAGATGACAACAATTAGAGATAATTTTGGTGAAGCTTCAGGTTGCATTTTTCAAAACGATTCTGCTCTTTGCCACAGAACTTTAAAGGCTAGTCATATCCAACTAATTACATATAAAATATTCTAAAATGTTGAAAACTATTAAAAATATACCCTAATTTATCATTAATACTTTTTCTGCTTTAGAATCTCCAATTCAGTTTTCTTTTAGAAGCACTTTGAGGTGTATCTTCCTGCTCTGATACTGACTCGCAATCTAACCTATTCTCTAAAATTTTATTCAATAAATAATTACATTCTTCAGATTTCCTTGTGGGTTTATTTCCTCTGAATTTCCCCTTTTGTGAATAATCAGTTGCATCTAGACATTTTTCACACAAAATTAAGATACCTTATAATAAGGTTGCCTAACTGGCAGCCCGTGGTGACATTTATTGAGGCGCCTGAAAGGTTATTAGTCAAATGTAAAGTCACTTGCATTCATGTTGGGTGAGAGCATTGTGCACCTAGCGCACGTGCCCTGCGCTAAAAGTCTAAAAATAAGTTAAGTTTAGATATAATGTAAATTCAGAAATTCGCAAGCATCGCAATGTATTTTACTGCATTTTGCATGGTAAGTCCAGATACTTTGCACGAATCTACCCCCATCCCCCTTTCAGAGCTGCTGGGCAAACTGCCAAGAACACCAATACGGGGATGTCAGGTGTGGTTCACTCTAATCATGAAAATATGTTCTAGAACCGTATTAAAAATTTTAGTTGCAGCCCCTGAGGCCTTGCAATTTGGATGACCTGCCATATAAGAACGGCAAAGAAATAAGATTAACTACTCAACACAATGAAAACAAACGCATACATCACAACAATAAAATAACGTGCATGCAACCTTTGAAATAAAACTTTCCAAATAGTGTAAACCAAACCGCAGCCCTTTGCATGTCAACAAACTTGGCATTCATTTTGACAGGTGCAGACATTTAAACAAAGCCATAAAATAGTCCTACAATAGTAAACACCATTTTCAGCTGAAATCTTTGAATTATATGAAATATATATGTATATATACACACACATATATAGATTGTTAACAAACTTTTATTTTAGAAGTATTATTCCACTCAATTTTTAAATAGTCACCTTGACAGTTACGAGTGACTTCCATGATGTCACTTCAACAATACCTACTCTGATTTCATTTCTACATGCCTCTTGAACTATTCTATCTGCTACATTCCTAGCCAGCTAATGCTGATGAAATTATTTACATTGCCAGCTGATGAAATTGTCTGCCAGATAATTTTGATTAAATTTAAAAAAAAATTACATATTAATTTAATATTGTAATAAGTTCCTCAAAACTGCTAATTTTAACGCAATTTGTGTTGTTCTTCTTAAAGCATACAATACAATGCTATAAGCAATTTCAAAAGTTTAAATGAAAACGGTTTTGATACTCAATAACAATGGTTTTCAATTTCTTATAGAAATCTTATAAAAAAAATTGAAGAACATTACAACAATTGAATCGTTTATTTCAGCAACCCGTCAAAATTCCTCAATTTGAAAAAACTCTGAGAAAGTCTTCCGATTTTTCTGTATCCAAAATATTTTCATTTATTAAAGCAGTTTATAAATGAACATTTTTTATATAAATATGCAATAAACACTCTGTCTATCCTTTGGGAACAATAATCCATCACTAATGTGCATTTTAAATTTTGATGTTTGACGGATTCCTGAAATAAACAATTCAATTGTACTGCAATTGAGTACTACAAATATACTACAATTGAGTGCAGGCATTATCAAGTAAATGACTGTCCATTGTATAAATAAATAAATAAAAACCCGTTGAACTCAAAAAAGGGTTTCACAATTGCAAAAAAATATTTGGTAGGGCTGGAGCGCAAACCTAGTCATCTGGGTTCAGTAAATGATGTCCTTGTAGCGACCCTCGACTAATTGTAACTGTTCATAAGTCATATTTCTATCTGAACAGTGACTGAGGTGCATACTAATAGTCTAACCACTCTTTTGGAAATGATATATTCTTGCATTCTCTAAACTCAACATTCATAATAATTTTAATTCAATTTTCACCAAAGCCATCATTAAGAGAGCATATATATCTAGTAGCAACACAAATTCATTCATATGGGATGAAAATTATGGCAAATATAATCATTTTAATTCAGCCTCCATTTCCATACCCAAATTTATGTCAATTATATTACTTGCATACACCCCTTTATTATAGAGGTTGTAATTTTTTTTTTTAAAATTTTTGATTCAGTAAGGTAAAATATGTACCAAAGTGTTAATAAATATTTGAACGTGCACCACTGGAACAAATGTACTCACTTCTTCTGCATCTGTCTTCAACAAACACTGCACTGGAATGAGTTCATTTTCTTCCTGCAAACATTCACAGATCTCGTTAATCATGCACCTAATAATAGAGAAGTATCCAAAAATGTCTCAGTCTAAAATAAATTACTATTCAATTAACAAGCAAAGAGTTCTGAAAGAGCATTACCAACAATATGCACTGTGTGATTAAAGCAATTATTACTTATCTTTTTTTTAATTTCATTGAAAAATGTTCTAGAAGAGAGGGAAAGAGAGAGATGGAAAGGGGGAGGTGGAGAGAGATGGAGACGGGGAGAGAGATGGAGACGGGGAGAGAGATGGAGACGGGGAGAGAGATGGAGACGGGGAGAGAGATGGACACGGGGAGAGAGATGGACACGGGGAGAGAGATCTGAACTGGTTTTGATCAAATTTTTTGTATAATTTTTCTTTGCTTTTGGATAATTTTTCAAACATTTTAAGAGTATTTTAATGGTCATTTTTGAAAAATAAGAAAATATCAGTTATAAAACACACGAGATTACACACAAAAATTTGACAGAACAAAAATGTGCATGGAACTCAGCAGGTGATGGTTAAAGTAGACACAGAACTGAAATTATTTAGGCAGATAGCAGGGATGACAACCCTTAATAAAAGTCGCTTTTACACAGTAAATGAAGTACCATCATGATTTGCAAGATCACCTGTATCTAATAGAAAATCTTGGCAACTCTTATACTTACTTCACGATCTCGCTCAACCTCTTCACTTGACACTTCCTCCTGCAAAGAGACCAAAAAATAACACTCACTGCAACTGCAATTCTCATAATTTTTGGGAAGCACATAATCTGCGGCAAATATATCAAACATAAACAATTATATACTTAATATATCACTGCCATATAAACGCATCATGCAGTGTAAAACTCAAAACTTCAATGATTCTTAAAAAGAACATAACTAACTTTACAAGTATAGCTTGCTTTTTCACCATAACCCAAAGTATGCATATAGATTACACCAACCATTGTGCACAAGTATACTAAACAAAATTGCACATATTTAACGTGAATAAAACTTCAGAAGAAATTATTGAAGCATTTGAGAAATATTTGACTTAGCTTCCAAAACAAATTTGTGTACATATTAAATTGTAGATGTGTAGATTTGAGTAGAAATTAAAATGTAGATATCAAATTAGGAAGATTCCAACAAATGTGCTGAACAATCTAAAGAACCCTAACAAAAGACCCAACTAATATCCTATACATCACTGACTGCCTCTTTGTTGCCATATCACTGCAAAAATTAATCTTTAAATAGAACTCATAAAAGAAAAATTGAAACACGTAAAATGAAGTTCCTAAAAAGTGCTGCTGGTTTCATCCTTGCATACCATCAAAGAAATGAAGACACATGCAGACAGTTAGGTATAGTAAAAATAGTTGAAACGAGAATGAAAGGTTCAAATAAAATTCAATGAAATAATTCAAATATAATTCAATGAAAGGTTAAAATATAATTGGTACTTCCAAATTACCTGAATGGATGTAAACAGGCCGCCTAAAGAAATTTTGAACTATGTTCTGATCAGTATTAGAAACATTGGGAGATCGAAAACATGGAGTGATAACTTGTATGAGAATGGAACTGGCCACTACGTCTAATTCCTGTATTTGAAGAAGATACTTTTCATTGAAGAAGAAACTGAATTCTCTTAAGTTTCAAAGAAAATAAAATGAGGAAAATCTCCAACATAGCTCACCTCTTCATTGCGTTCCTTCTTCACTTCTGTCTTCAAGGAGTAGGGTTCATCACCTTCCTGTCAATGACAATAGTATTTACTAATTTATAATGGTTGAAATGTGCAAATAGCATTAACAAAATTGAGAAATGTATCCAAAGTTCTCACAGATTAAGCACTTCTAATACAAATAAATTCAACATTAATTAAACTACAAACACCTACTAAAAAGACTATTTAAATTTTAAGAATAAACATAAGCAATATTAGTTCTAAGTGCATCTCGTTTGTCTTGTTAGGTAAATAAGAGCACTGTTGTCCAATAGTATACTTAATAAATAAAAAACTGCTAACAATGACTGATTTATGTACAAAATTCAATATGTACATGCTCACAGACACTAATAGTAAGTGAGTGGTTCCAGGGCAATTACAGCAGCATTCAGACGATACATCATGAATCTACACATTCAGAATCAAAGCTGCTTCTATTAACCCACAGAACCATACAATCTGATCAAAAAAAATGTTTTCAACCGATCTGTTTTAGGATAAGTGAATCTTGGCAAAACATGACATTTCTTTAACTAAATTGTATCAAAATTCTTTAAAGACTTGAGGCAAGGAAATAACTTTTTTAAAAATATATTTTGTGTATTTATCAAACTTTCTAAAAACTTTTAGGAATGGATGCATTCTTATGTCCCTTCTTAATTTCACAACAGCAGATTCTGTTCTGATTGATTACAGAACACCAATAAATGATGGTAAAAAGTAACTACTTGGTGAACACTGGTGCTTTCCTAAATTGTGCCTCCATGAAAATGAAGGGGTGAACAGAGAAAACAAGTGGTCTGCAGCAGATCCACATGGGACCTTTATTTCAAACAAAAGTCTTTCCCCAACACAAACTGTTAATTAATTTCTCTAGGGAAAAGAAATAACTTAAAGCAGTTAATTTGAATTAGAAGTTAATACACCTTTTATAATTTGAATTTTAAAAAAAATGTTTGGGTCAACTAGCCTTAGATAAAATGCTCCTTAGGTGTACCTTGAGAAATCATTTTTGACAAGCTCTCAAGATGAAAAGCTGTTATCAAGTCCTTGTGCATATTGATGCTTCTTACCTCTTAAATACAATACAAACAATGTTTTTCAACTTCATATTTCTTTAACTTGACATTTTGTTTAGATTACAATGATTAAAATCATTGTCAGCTGATTTATGATCATCCTGGGTGCTTGAGTCCTCTAATGAATATTCCTTCCATATTGAGCAAGGAATTTTCCCCTTGTATTCTCAGAAACGTCTTTCAATTTCACCATGTCACACTAACTGATCTAGAGCTCTTCTAACAGTAAAATATGAAAATGTTATTCAATTGTCACCAGTCTATGAGCAATATGCATATCTATGAAATTATTCAGAAATAATTGGTTTTCTCAGTAGCTCAGCAACTAGGTGTAAACCAGGTTCAATTCCCAGTTGGGGAAGATTGATTATTAAAACAATTTCAATTATGAAAACATTTTTGCGATTGGGAGTGATTAATTTTGTGAACCATTGGAAATATGAAAATACATTATTGAGGAACACCACACTGGAAAACTCTAAACTTTCCTTATTCATTGTAAAAGTTAGATTGAAAAAGGTCAGATCAATTATAAATCAACTCAACTTCTTTCTGGGAAGAATTTTTTGAAAGCAAAAACCTTGGTAGTCAAAACTGAGCCATTTGTTGCTTGAATAATATCATTCTCTACTTCACTTATGATTACAATATAATTTTATATTTACTAAGTTACTAAATGAAAAGTGGACAATGAACTCACTGTGAAATAGCTATCTTCCTCTTCTGCATGATCATCAGGTTCTTGTTTAACCTATACACAAGAGAGAGAAATGTTTAAAAAAATGAATCACATCCATCACAAGCAGACATCATTATATCTAACACAATATTAGTATTTAGAGAAAATATTCACAAATTCAAAATAGCATATTATCTTATTTCTATGATTTTGACAGGGCAACAAAAGGTGGTTGAAAATCACTTTCTTTTTTTATTTCAAAAGCCAAACAATGGTTCCTTTAAAAAAGTATTTAAAGTAATAATTGCAATTTGAAAACACTGATACAAAACTGTGGCTTCACTACTTTATCCTGTAATAAATCTGGGATAAGATGACATTAGATTTAACAATACAATTAACTGTATCACACTTTGTCAATTTTTCAATTTGTCTACATTTTTCAAAAATAATGTAATGGTTTCTGATTTTCAGAGTATTAAAGTACAGAAATATTAAAACACATTTTAAAATATTGTAAAATTTACAGAAATAAATACTTTTAACATCACAAACTTTTTGAAAAATCATGCTTAGACATATCTCTATCAATACAAACAAAAACATTGGAGGTACATAATATACAATTTTGTAGACAAGAAACCATGATATCATTCCAGTTTGTTTAATAAAATATTTAGGAATCAGTTTTGGTTTCTGACAAGAACATATTTAGTTTTCAATCCAGAAAAGGCTACAAACAATTTTAATATATTTTTATTGAAATACATTATTATATATAATTAAATGTTACGAAACCTCGGAAAGACCACTCTTCTCACCTACACTTTTCTTGGAATGGACACTGAAACCCTCATATTGTCTTCAAATTATATCCTTGTTAAAAGACAACACAACCATCCTCTTAATAGCAATTCTCTTAATTTACCACTTACAGATAAACTATAAGCACAGTGCATCATATATTTAGTTAGAATGAAAATTGACGATACTGTATAAAGCATTTACATGTATGTGCCAGCTTCATTCCCAAGGAAATCTGAGAAAGGGAGATTTCTTGAATAAAGAAACAATATTGTAGCTACTTATATGTATTACAGCTGCTTGCTCCATTTCAGATTAATTTCTTCTAACGAGATGGCAAATATGAAAGTGACAATGTTTAATTCTTTGAATTAACGACAAAGTATAAAGCATTTACATGTATGTGCTTCTTATGGGCTCAGCTTCATTCTCCAGGAAATCTGAGGAATTCTCTCAATTAACAGAACCATCCTTACATTACCTTCCTGAAAGAACATCTAGTGCAGTGGAATATCAATATTGTAAGTTAGGTTATCAACTGGCTTCATTACACGTGAGTGTTTGGCTTGTGTCCGGAATTTAAGTGCAGTGGACACCAAAGACTCATTGCTTGGTGGAATTTTTTTAATTTAATTTTCATTTGTGCCAAAAAGGGCAAGATTTTCAGCTCTCAAGACTGTGCCATGCATTCTCGAACAAAAAAATTGCGTCTACACAAGAAAATGGAGGTTTGTTACTTTGTAGACAACTATTAGGACTACCGAAACTGATTTAAATGGTTAGTTTTACCCAAGAAAAGGAAATATTCGTATTTTTAAATACATTTTTTTTTATGATACTAAAAATTTTTAAAAAGGCATTTATGTGAAGAAAGCAAAATAAAACTAGGTCAAAATGTTTCATTTTCATAATTTGTCTTATATTAAAAACATTTCCAAAACTTCCAATGTAATAGGCACATTCATGAAAATTTGATGTCTAGAAATAATAGGATGTTTTCTTGTATTATAATAATAAAAATTTCTCCTATTAAGCAACCACTCCTCTAAAAGGCCACTTTTTCAAGGAACCACAGTGATCACTTAAAATAAGCGTTATTCTTTCTTCGTCAATTACTTTTTGCTACTAAATAAAACTAATCTCTGCAGCTTAGATTATTGCTAGTGTGTGTAGACAAGATTTCGTCGCATTCTACAGGGATTCCTGGACATACTTTTCAAGGTTTAAAAAAATAAAATACTTTGTCTGTGGTATAACAAATATCTTGTTTTAAAGGTACTTGAAAATCTTCCAAAAACACAAGAGATGTCTTTGCTCCAGGAGTCACTTCAAGACTTGTGAGCTTGTCACTGTTTATAGTTCCAGAAATTATGAAAATATGAATGGTACCATAAATGGTTACAGTTATGGTTCCAGCAACAAATTTTATCAAAATAAGGATTTCAGTTTTGCTCTCACAATCTCATTAATAAATCAACAGAGTGAAATAAATCATGGAAATTTGAAATCTGACATGCTCGATTGTTGGTATATCATATTAAATATCCTGAGGCAGGGAGAGGAGCTTTTTTAACAGCCATTTTTGTTACATATCTTTCACTTCCAATCCCACTAAAAATTAGGCTACATACAAAATTAATCTCATTTAATCTCAATTAAAGCAAAATTAATCTCATCTCAAGTTAATTCTTGTTTCAGAATTAATCTTTTAAAGTTATAGTGTAGCCTACATATACTTCAAAAACTCAATTATTGGAGATTCATCATTACATTTAAGAAAATCAAGTAATTATGAACATTTTTTTTAATCACCAAAAAAATTGCTGTTCATTGTCACACTTGTCAAGCTAATCATCTTTTGGCAGGTGAACTATTCAAGTCAGTTCCCACACAATTGCCAAAGATTTTAGTGCATCATATAAGAGTGTTATGACACCTGCATTTTATAAGAGTACCAGTGCTATAGTTGAAAATAATTTCTTGTGATATGTCACGAGCTGCTGGATCCTCTAGTCATCTCACTTCCATTCCTCAGGTGGGAACAGACAGCTCAGTTCTGCACTTTACTGCATAAGTGTGCTGCGCAGGCTGTCTCTGGTTGACAGCAAAATTAAAGAGCAGCTTTCAACTTGTTTGTAGAAATCAAGAAGACGGAACCTATGTCTGTTCAAGTCTTTCTGACAAACGATATGATTATTAAAAACACCTCACCCCTATTTTCCTTTTTCACTTGTCACTCTCAATACATACTCGACACTTCTCAGTTTTGTATGGTGACAGTGAAATTACAGCACAGCACATACTTCACGTTCAATAAAATTGGCAAAACAACCAGAAAGGTTTGCTAATGGCTATGTTGTACAGGCTACACCTCCAGTCTTCCACACTTCTTACCTCCCCCTTTAAAAATACTGGGAGGTTGTTTTGATAAAAATATAATATACTGAGGTACACATTCTTGCAAAGTTTGTGCAGCAATATGGAACCATGACAACTATGCTTGCAAACTACTGATTCCCAGCTTATATGTAAAAACAATGACAAATAATAAAAATATGGAGTTATTACTACACGAGTTTAAATTTAATATTATAAGATTTGGAGAGATTTAAAATATTTGTTTTTAGCACAAAATAGAAGCAGACTCCATAAATGTTGAGCAAAGATATAATGTATTTTCATCTGAAGAACATATTCATATTATATTGTTTAAATTACTACAAAGGATACAAAATTAAAGGAATTAAATAAAAGAAGTTCCCAATGAAAATGAGAAATTTTCAATCCTGTTACTTTAGAAGTGTGACAAATATTAAGATTTTTTGTAGCCTTTATAGTTTTCTACCATACATTAATGAAAGAAGAAAAAGAAGAAGAGAAAAAATTTCAATAACAAAAAAATCATTGTTAATCAGCATTAAGCAGTCAATAACAATCCCACTAAAATATAAGATACAACAATAAAAAAATTGAAGTTTTGACCAGGTAGTGAAGTATTTGTTTTAAGCACCTTAATATTGAAAATTTGCGAGTAAAATAAGATTACACATTACATGATTCAAGATTTCATGATTCCTGACCTTTTATTTGATTCCTGACAGCACCCTCAATGCAAAAATTTACACATTAGCCACAACCCCTTTCATGACATACCCCAATTTAGCAATCACTGTTCCAAAAAGACTAAAAATCCGAGCCTTCACGATTTTTACCTAGCCATGAAATTGTCATCTGCATATATCAAGTCTTAAATTCAAAATAATAACACTCAATAAAATTCAACAAATGCTCTTCATTGTCACTTATTTTTATGGCATGGACACGCAGAAAAAGAACCTTGATGGGACAATCCACAAACGATTTTAATTCTGCTTAAGTTAAGTTACAAGAATTTAAATACCTCTTTTTTAAACCTAGGATTCAATTTTACATTCGAAAATCAACAACTCTTATTGATAAATTTTCTATGAAAAAAGCAACCTTCAGAAAACTATTTTAAAAACTAGTAATGGCTTGCGCCCTAAAGAGCGTTCCTCACACGTCTTCATGGTAAATGAATTCACAGAAAATAATTACCGGTTCTACTTTTATTATACTTTCCGCTAAAACTTCAATGTCTTCCATTACTATTGACAAGTCGTTTCAACTTCCATATAAATTAATAGCGGCGCCTCCAGTAGCGCACTCTATCCTTTCTCCTTCATGCACGAACTAAGGCACACTGCTGCCAACGTTTACAAGCCCCATGGGCTTCAAGAAACAGACGCCCGGCGCTGAAAGATTGTCCACGTTTTTGCGATCTGCATAGCCACAATTTTTTTAATATGCAATTTTTACTACTGTAAATAATTTATTCCCGCATATTTAATATTTGACACTACTGCGAAAATTTTTTATCGTGTGAATTTGGCAATTGTTACGGAAAGCAGCACTGAGCGATACTTGCGCCCCTATCCCTTCATTCTATAGTTTTGTTCACACTCCACCAGACCAGTTCTAATTGACAGTTGTTACTAACTGGAATTGAACCAATTACGGCAATATACAGAGGAATTAAGAAATATATTTTAACACTAAAAACTGGAGTATAATGAAAAGAATAGATGAAGTCTGAAACAAGACTAAAAGAATGACTTGAAACGAAGGTAAATGTTAAATGACAGATCAGAGGTACTCTTGAGATACACTGGCATATATGAGTAACATAACAATTACTTATGTTACCTATATCATTTTAATTTTGTCAATGAGAGTTGTTCCAAACAATGTAAGGCAAAGTCAAATTACATTACTTCACAATAATTATTACATAGGTATTAGGTATATTATTTTTATCATACAACTACTTAATAACATATTCATGCTCTCACACTTTTATATGAAATGAAATATATTCAGTATTTAATTGCATCAGTACTTACAGCAAATAGGCCTATATTATATTTTTCATTACGGCAATTACACACAAAAATACAAATAATATTATAATGTCAAAAAATGTAATGAGTCACTGCTTTGGTGTTACATTCTTACATAAACAAACATTAACACAACATTATTTTGTATGGTATAGTATTTATTAATGATTACATACACCATGGGCAGATCCAGAGACAGATTTTGGGAAGGGAAATGAAAAATGCTTTGGTGCAATGTGTCATTACAGATTCTGTAAAATGCTGTAGGCTACACTCACCTCATGCTGGGATACAAATGTATTTGTTTTAATCATTATCCGAAAATATTTTTTATTTAAAGTTTTGTGCCAAGTTCAAATTTAATAATTACAGAAAAATTTTAGGTGTGAAATTTCTCTCATTTCCATCCCTTCTCTCCCTGTGGATCTGCACCTGCATATACTCACACACACATTCACTCTCAAGCATATACATTCATTTGAATTGTATTTATTATTCTCATTATAAAATTTTTACATATTACATATGCATTTTCAACTTCATTATATTACATAGTATTAAATATTACATCGCATATAAATATATGTATCCAGTGTAAGTGAGTGTAAGTAATATTATATCTCTGTAAAATAAAGTAGTGCATACTTTTATTATTATCATCATTATTATAAACACTTCATTAAATTGTTTATCATCATCTTGTGATACCCTCTGGGTTTATTTGTATATCTAAGGAAGTATCCCTTCACCCTTTTAAGTTATTAAAACATTCGTAAGTCTTCTTTACGAAAAAATCCTTAGTTTGTTTATTAATATTTTTAATAGTGTTAATATTCTTTAAATTGTCTGGGAGCTTATTGCAACAGCACTAACTTGCGTAGTATGTTCCTATTCAGCAGACTTGTTGATGAATCGCTGATGTCTAAATAATTTGATTTCGCAGTAGTATGCTGAAGATTTCCAGAGTGATACCTTCCATTTCAGTAACACACTACAAAAGTTACCGACAGAAAAGAAACTGAACCAACCCCTCCAAAACAGACCACCGTTAAGACAACAGACAAGTGTTAAAGCAGACTGGCAATAGAGGATTTCAGAGCCTAAGAGAACTAAATTTCTCTTTCCAACCCTAGCTTCTTTCATTGCCAGTGCTCTTGCTGTCATGGCCCCTTCACATGAGGTTGTGATACCAACAACCAAAAAGTTCAATACAAGAAGGGAGGGTCAGAGGATGGGGCAGGCCACGGGACGGGGCAGCTTCTTTCCTATGGTCACGTCTGGATATCACCTTTAGGATGAACTGTATCACTCTATTCATTCAGAAATGATGAAAACTCAAAAGCCATCTCAACGTTTGCATTTCACAAAAGAACACAAAAATAAAAAATATTTAAAAAACACAAAGATGTAAAATATGCAAATATATGTTCTTAAAATGCACAACCATCATAAATATGCAGAAATATACACTATTAGAATGTTTATATTGATCCCAAATAACAAGAAATGAATTGGTGTTCGTTATGCATATCATTATGTTTAAGGGAAAAACTTTTGCAAAATCTGCAGCCTACTAATTACACAAAGTCATATATTTGCACTGATTAAAAAATAACGCCTAAGTTTAATTTTTTCACAAATTTTCTCCTTGTGACCCACAAAATAGGCTATTCTAAGATTCTTCCTATAAAATTTATGTCAACTTCATTCTATTATGTCTTAGAACTCAGTCATAATAATGTAGCACGTTTCAGGAAACCATCAGTTTAAAAAAAATCCTTGAGTGTTTGTATTTTTCAGGGATACAGAAAAGCATTATATAGGTTGGTATGGAGTGAAGGTGGTCTTTTAATGAGTAGCAATAGAAACGAAGTTTGGGGGATGGTTTAGCTCCCTCTTGACATTTACATTGGAATGTCAAATTGTGTGGAAAACATTGACCTTTTTTCCTTTAACACTTGTAGAGTTGCCACCTGAAGAATCTTTAATACACATTAATCAAGAGGGGCTGTAGGTAGAGAAAAGTTTTGAAAAAATACAGCCTTGAGATTTTTATACTGATATGTTTTGATTAGAAATTTGACAAGTGCAAAATTCAAAATTTTGAAGAAGTTAATCGATTTATTGACCAGGACTTTAAATAAAAATATCTTGGATTGGATAAAAGCGAGTTTGGTCAAAATTTGAGCAACTATACAGAATTTAAACATGAAAGTGAAAAGAAAAAAAACCCTGTATTTCCTCTTCATAAAGTAAATTTCTGGTAAGTAAGAAACTTATGGTATATTCGTGAACACAAAAACTACCAATTATACTGTGATTTTAACAACTTTGTGACTGGCAGGTATCAGCTGTTAATAGTTTCATACAATTGGGAGCTTGAATGTCACCATAGTGATGTTCAAGCTCTCGATAGGATGAAACCATCAACAGCTGATACCTGTCAGGGGTGAAATTGCATAAATCGCAGAGTAAGTGTAGTGAAATCCATAGTAACTGACATGTACATGCAGTGGCACACCCGCAGGGAAGGGATGCTTTCACCCTCCCCCCTGCAGAACTCGGACCACATAATAAAATATACAATTACTAATTTTCTACTTTAACAAAAGTGATTCATATTTTTTTCTGTTATTCACATATTTTCATATATTCACATATTTTTTTCTATCAAATATTAATTATAAGTCAACAAATTAAAAAAACACTTTATATTAAGTATAAATGAAAAAATTTTAGAGTAAGGAAGAAAACTTCACGACAGCTGGATACTATATCCCACCCTCCCATACCAAGAAACATCCTGGTTGTGAATCTAGTAAATGTATTTTTTCTTTCTGTTTCTTTTTTTGCAATTACAATGAGATAGTGATTAACGTCATTAATCTTTTTTTTTTTAATGGCCCTTTGAAATCAATTTCACTTCACCCTGAAACTGTCCTCCTCTACCTCATTAGTCTGAAATTAAATAGTTGTTGAAAGAAACACAAAATAGCAACATGTAGTGAATGATCTGAATCCATTCCAAGATAATGGAAATGAAGTACTCTATTAAGTAGTATACATAAATTATTGTAATTTTGTAAAATAACTAAATTGAGAAATGACCAAGATTATCTGAGTATACCAGGAGCTCAAAAATTGAACACATGATACAAAGAGAAAATTGCTAAACAATCCCACTGAATTTCAGAAAAACATACCACAAAGAAGAATTGCATTCAAAATTCACACTAACCTATCTTACGAGTATTTTTGGATTTTGAAGTTTCTTATCACATATGAAACTTACATGCTGCTGATGGGTAACTTTATCAGATGGATTATCTTCAGAGAAATTTGACTCATCCTCTGACTCCTGATCTTCAGAAAACACCATCTGTCACAATAACATTGTCCTTGTAGTAACTGGAGGTTTCAAAACAATTATAAAAATCACAGTGCAAAGACATACATAATTTAAAGAACAATATATTCCAACATTGGTTTAAAACATTGAACAGATTTATCTATTTTCTTATCACAATGAATAATACTGAAATTTGAACTATCAATTATACAATTCTACAAACTATGTACGATAGCTGACATAGGTTTTTTCGCTACACAGAAACAGAATCTCTACAACTCAGCAAGTTAAAATTTTGTGAGACATACTAGAAGTTTCCACAAGATATAATAATAATGATAATGAAAACGACATAGTTTTTGCATAAACTAAATTGCAATCAATCTAATCTAAAAATTTCCAACAACTAATTGCTGCTCATATTGACACATAGTTTAACCAAACATTGTAAAATAACACTGACCTCGGTAGGTTCTACTTTGACACAAACAAATTCTACAGATTCATCGCTCATTCTTTCAACGATTGAAATGCCAACACAAGTTTTAGGTAAGAAGTAATGTTTGTCTACTGAGTGACAATTACGCTATAATCAAGCCAGCGTTGCATACACCAACGGGTTTCCACCAAGGAATAATCAGGTATCTGTCTAGTATTCACTCATTGAATTCTTCAGTTGGCGTGCAAGATTGCAGGTAGCAGTAGTGGCGCTCTTTCTGCATCACCTGATTGTGCTTATGCTTACCGGCAGCAGGACATCAGCTAGAATTTAAGACACGATTGAAGGTTAAGTTTAGGAAGAAGTTTCTGTTGTATATTGCTAGTGATAACAAGTAATGGATAAACTAACGAATAATGGAAGAACGGAAAGTAACATTATAGCAAAAGAGGCAATTTTAGAGATATCCAGAACACGTTTCTATTAGAACTTCTGATGGCAGCACCATGGATGCCTTTTTTTATTGTACGTCAGAAACAGAAAATCTGTGGGTGATATGCTACGGGGAGAAGTATATTCTGTGCACGGATCCCTACCCTAAGCCATATACAAGTTGAATTCTGAATACAGAGAGAATGATTTAGGCAAGAATTGATTCGAAAATATTCGCTCCGATGAAATAAAATTTATTTTCAAGTGCAAATCAGCTGTATATTTGGGATCTTGCCCCTCATCATGTCGTTCGTAAAGGAATATATTACAATACTTCCAGCCGTGATAACATGGAGAACGATACTTTGAATAACTATATTTCTCAATAACTCTAGAAGACTTGTACAAATAGTTACATTAGGTTTAGAAGCAATGCCGCGAGCTAAGGATTAAAATACATGTATCTGTTTTCTTTTGAGACCATTCTTCATTTGACGTTTTCCCTGGCGAACAATAGTTCAAAATTTTGTTTTGTGAAAGTACAAGCAAAGAAGTATTTTCACGATTATTTCACTTCTGAAATTGAAACCCAGTGTTTAACTATAAGTACAAAATGTCTCAATACCCGATGGCCGAGATCGTTACGACAGTAGTGCCGTAGTGATCTCGGACCGAAGGATCACGGGTTCGAGTCCGCCTCAGGCATGGTTGCATTTGTGTTCGTCCTTTCACCCCCCATCATCCCTATATAATGTAATCTTCATAGTAACCATACCGTTTAATGCAGTTGTGGTCGCTAATGACGTTGATGTTGAATACGACCTAAGAAACAGCCCCAATCAGGGTGGTGTAGCTCAAAAAGTTTATCGCGATTTCTGTCCGATTTTTACCATCCTCCCGACTGGCCACTCATAAATTGTGACTCGTCTACAAGGGTCATTCCGAAAGCAATGCCTCCCACTTTTATTTTCCCGTATACCAACGTATATACGGAGTATATATGCTGCGGAAAATTGATTTCTAAATTTGAATGGAAATACACGTTTTGGAGTCCCCTTTGGAAAAACCTAATTGTAAATGTTGAAAATGTTTTGTAATTCTAATTGTTGTCATGTTTGCCACCGAGCATTAGCTCAAAGCGAACTTTAATAATAAATCTAATACCGAATTTTTTTTCCACGTCCGTCCGTCTATCTGGTGTATGTGAACTACACAAGCACCTAAATTATGCGATTTTTTCCAAACTGAATCCCTCTCGATCCGGCCTTAGTCGACGCTCTGCGATTATGAAAAACATTCATTAATTTTTGGGGCTCCCTGACATTTTCAAAGTTTTTTCAAAAAGTCTCCAAACTTTTTCCTTTAATTTTTTGAAAATTTTCGGATGTTTTCATAAAACAATGGCATTTTGAAAAAACAAAAGAATAGTTTGTCATCTCATAGAGTACATTTACAACTGTCGCTACCAAACGTTTAAAGAAAAAAATTGGGGTCGTTTGTGAGAAAATCTCGTTTTTGTTATTTTTTAAAATGGCACATATTGCACGCAACATTACGCGAAAACTACTAAAATTTTCAAAAAAAAATACATTTCCTCATTGAAATAACTAAATATGTAGAGCAAATTTTATTTGAAGGAAAAGTCTCTTTGTACCACCAGCCCAGCCCTCAGCAGACGACGACGAACTGTCGACGCAGTTATGACCACACCGGCTGAAGTGCTCCAAAGTCGAGCCAACACTGTCGAAAACGCTCTGTTGCTTATGGCCATGCCGACAAGACGGCGGTCATCTTGCGCTGTGGTCACATTGTGTTGTACTGAACCCGCTGGCCGCTATGCACCCTCCTCTATCCACTGGTTCCACACACGCATCACTGTCGTAGCAGCGCGCCCCGTTCGAGCCGCAATGTTACGGTATGACAAACCCGCTTCACGGAGACCGATCATTCTGCCCCGTACGAACTCACTCAGATGCTCATAGAGCGCCCTTTGGCGTCGACGAGACATACTGAGACCTGCTTGCTCGTTTCCACGTTGTTTGAAGGTTCTACACCGACTAGGTGTGGCGTAACACTGACCTGACTTGCCATGCAAAAGAAGACGCCGCTAGGCCAACGTGCACGCCATATCAATGCAAAATTAATCATTTCTTATGGTCACAATGTTCTACACAAACTCGATTTTTAAGGGATTCCGACCATTCCTTCTGGATGTTGCAATTTTTACAAACACCAGTGTATTAACCTTTTAGCTACGGAGTTTTTTTTCCTTCTGCACTCCTAGCGGTACGGACTTTTTTAAATAGACGAATTTGCTTGACCTCTGGGGAGGTTTAACTTCGGCGAGTGATGACAGCTACCCTCCCAGTGTTGAAAGTCCTTCTTGATAGAGATTTAAAGGGTTTAACTGAGTAAGGCAGTATAAACTTTTCCTCTGCAAAATGAAGTAATATTATTTTATGCAATGATCCTCTTTTTTTTTTACTTTTTTCTAATCTTTACGCCACCCTCCCCGTCTTCACAACGTTGCATTTCATGTTAACAATGCCTTTATATTTAGAATATTGAGCAAAAGCAAAACGCGACTGCGATCGCCCATGAGAAGCGTGGGCCGAGGCGGGTTTGTTTGGACTATGGTGTGTGACGGGAGGTGGTACACAGTGAAGCCTTACATATAAGTACAAGGAACTAAAGAAGAAGGCGCCCTAACAAAAGAGAAGCTTTGTTAGACTGAAGAGATTTGTATAGAACCAGGACGATGGTTTATACCAAAACAATAAACTATTAAAACATTGCAAATAATACAAAACAATACATAACAAAATAGAAAATAAATAAATTTATTGCATTGCTATTAACATGAGCTTACCCCATTGTTACCTCCTACTGTAGAAAAAAATATTTCTGGTACAATTGAATTATTACCTATGAAATTAATGTAATATATTATGGAACTAATTAGTGGATGTTATATGTATATGCAATGCGACACCTAATTATTATTATTATTATTATTATTATTATTATTACTATTATTATATTCGAATGGCGTCTCCAAGCGAAGGTTGACTGGCGATCAATATTCCCCTATGTCTCACGAGCTGCGGCGCACTGTAAAAGCAAGAAATATCAGAGGAGCCCACGCTCGCTCTTCCTGCCGCAAGACCGTACTCCATAAACACATTCCTGCCTGATAGCGTAGGCCGGAGCTCCGATGCGTGAGAATCGGAACACCGCGGCTTGCCATCCGTCAGCAAGCGATAGATAGAGACGACGAGCGCCTCTGGAGGTTAAGCCAAAACTATCCCGTTCGTACGGCTGGGTTGAAATGCTCTGGGAAACCTCTTTCCCATTCGTATTTAAAAGGTTAATACACTTTGGAAGGAAAACTATTTGAATCATATGGTATGGATGGGTTATTTGACTGGTGAGGTTTCTTGCGAGAAGATGCCACTTGAGAAAGGCTTGAGGAATTCATTCAGTCAAGATGAACTTAGTGATTTTGAAGACAATGATGCAGATCCTACTTAAAAGCGCAAGAGTTACCACACCCACATTAGACAGCGAATTCGCATCTGAAGGAGCTGCACCATCTGGACTGGATAATTCTGCAGAAAATTCAGAAGACAAGTATTGTGCAGGTAACATCACAAAGCAATGGTATTTCCATTATTAGTACTTTTCAGAAAAAGGGGCAAAGACACTCCCGTCATATCAAAACCAAAACGTGTTAATTGTCTTTGGAGAAAACGGAAGATGATGACAAATTCAAAGGCAACTTAAATTATTCTTCAAAAATAACAAATACGAAAAACTCCCTATCAATTCGTAAAAAATATTTTTCAACCGATGGCCTAATGCAGGGGATTGTAAAAGAAAGAATTCTACGCGAATCCCAAAAAGATTCCAGTAGTGTTCCCAATGACAAAATGTGATTTGCAAAAGTATATTGGCATTTGTTTACTTACTTTAGTTACTCATAATTACAATATTCACGACTTCTGAGGTGATGTAATTGGAAATGAGATTGTAAAAAATACAATGTCACTGAAAGACTTTCATAAAATTTCGAGCAAGCAATCTTTCAATTACAATTCAAGAGAAATAACGTACTGAAAACACCTTATTCGGGACAGGTATTTGACAATTAAATCAAACGGCTCGTTATATCACCTGGTTGACGCCATCCGTTTATTAGGAACTCCAAATTAGTTACATGCAGGTAAGCCAACCTAAGCACTACAACGATAAACTCCATAAGATCTGACCAGTTATTGATTCTTTACACAGGTGCACAAAGATTCTGTGTGGTCAATGCCGTACACCTGCGTGAACGGCATTGCTCATTTACGCGTACATGCGCCATTGACATTATACAGATTTATGAAAAATGCGCGATACCCTATTTTCTGGTCTCTTTGCTTATTTGTCATCTTCCACGTATTATTTTGTAATAACTAAACGAATTGGTCGGTAATGTTTTTTTAAAAATTTTGTTGCGTCTATATACGGACACGTCACCGTGAAGTAATTCTCCGTTAATTACTGTAGGAGTAATAATTCTTTATTATTTCCCCAGCACCCTCTAGGGGCCCTGGGTAGTCAAGTCACGTCAGTCGCAAAGTCAGGCAATTGTCGATAGGTAGCGTCTTCGCGCTCGCGTCTACCCATCGGCCAGAATTGGGTAAGAATAAGGATAGGAGTAAGGAGCACTGTGAAGCATGATAACTAGTTTTGTCGTAACAAATTTCACATAAGGTTCTACGGGACTTGAACCCGGAGCCTCAGTGGTGAAAGGCATGCGACGTCGCCACTGAACCACGACTCTCTACCATTCTTCTGAATCAACCTTTTAGATTGTCTTACTTCCTTTGACTTATATCATTTCCAGCTGGGGTGTACTGGGCAGATAACCTCTCTCTTATCAAACTATTTTCAAAAAGGATTAAAATTCATCATTGACATTCATTTCCACTATCAGTTGGTAGATATTCAATTTTCCTGCCTTTCTACCTCACTTTTATATCCTTTAAAGGCTTGTAACGCTTGATCGTCTGAAGTGTAACATAAAACATGTTAGTTGAACGGAGTCCCAGTTGACATTAACATTATCAGAAGATGGGGAATGGAATAAAACGTGACAGGAAATTCGAATTATTCCACAATAAAAAATATTTAAAAAAGAATTGTTTTATTCATAAAAGTAGACACAATATCTCACCAATGCAAATAGAACATTCAACAAATTTTCTAGATATTAACCAAGAATGATTTAATGTGAGACAAAATTTAAGATTACAACAAGCAGTATATAGACAATAAATCCGAATAAAACAATCACTATAAAGATATTTAAGTAGTACTTTATAAGATCCGACAAATGAACAGTAAATACATGAATTTCACAGGAATACACAAATTTACATCTGAAGTGTTTGTCGCCTTCCAAGAACATCACTTGGCTAGCCAGACATCGCTTCTTGCGTTTCTTGAAGCTTTCAATTTCCCTATGAAAAGCTGCTTTCGAAATCGCTGTAAAATTCTCGATGTTCTCGAATGAGTCCAGTCGGCGGCTGTTCAAGGTGGATTTCAATCTCGAAAACAAAAATATTGCCTGGTGAACAGGGAGGCTGCGAGATCACCGTTGGGCCATTTTTCGGTTATTCGCCAAATTATCGGTCACAAGGGACGAGGCGTGCGCCGACGCGTTGCCATGGGGGTATTTGAATTTTCGATTCTTCCACATTTCAGGTCTTCCTCTCTTCAACATCTGAACATAGTATTCTTTATTAACTGTTGACTTTTAGAAACGTATTCATAATGAATCAGCCCTCGCTAGTCGCAATAAGCAATGAGCGTGACATTCACGTTGGGCCGAGACATGAGCTTAATTTGGTTGGGGAGGGTTGATTTTCTCCCCGATTTAAATCACTTATACCACTCGAAACGTAGGGTACGGCTCACAGACTCATCACCAAATACTTATTGAATAAAGTTTGAGGTCTTTGTAGCACTTTTGTCGACATTAGAATTTAACGCACACTCGCTGTTCTTCCAGATTCGTTCATTATCCGCCGACTCATGGATTGCACCGTAGGCCGGTGAAGGCTCAGGCAGGGATCGCTGTAGCGCTACATCGCAGTGAGACGCACCAGGCGGCGGGTTAATTGCCATGGACACCGCTAAAAGATCTGCGGTTCGTGAAGCAGATTGCGAGCGAGGAACTCAGTCCGATCGTTTTTTAACACTACTCTATTATTTATTATATTTGCTTATAGCATCTATTTCCATCGTAAATCTAGTTCTCTGATCATTGCTTTAGAATACCGTAAATGTTTCTGATGAAATTATCATGTTTTCTTGGCACAGCTGAGGGAGTTAGGCATACGTAGGTAAAAAAGACGTTGCATTTTTTAAAACAAAAATGGGTTTTGTCGTTACTTAAATATGACAAATTAGTTACTATCTTCCAAGGATTTCCAGTACTGAAAAGGGCCAAACCATAAAGACTTATAAACCCTTTGCCCTGAAAATGTGTGTTTTATTTTGCTCTACTCTTGGCACAATTCTTGCATTTACAAAATTCTCGACGTAACTCGCTGATTTGGGTCAGCGTTATCGTAGCAAAACGTGACCTCTATTAGAAACTACACAGAGAATGGCATGTGCCTCAAGTGTACTTCCACAGAGCGTGCTTCAGGGACGGCGCATTTGGAGTGAACGCAACGGGAAAGCTAACAGCAAAGGCCAAAAGCCCAAAAAGAGAAGTAGGGAAGGGGGAGGCCAGCAGCAGTTATCTCAGCGAGTATCGGCAGTGCTTGCATCGGCAGCATCTGCGCAAGAACTACCTTCGACCGCACACGAACTCGGACTCTCCGCGGACGTCGCCGCTTCGCCCGCGCCGAGCCACGGCTCTCACACCCTGAGGTGGTCCAGGCCCTGCTTTCTCTTTGGCCATTAGACGCTGCACCCTTGACACCTTGCTGTAGTGGACATTTTGGTTTCGACTATCAGCCTATCAACCAAAGGGGTAGCTTTAAATACATACGATTTAGATTTCATATTCCGCAATCTCCTGATGTACAGACTCCAAACCTCTAGAGTAGAAGACCAACAGGGGTCTACACGACAAATTCTTGTGAGTTGATGTTTGAGCAAAGAAAACAATGTCAGTCACCGCAGTGAACCTTCACGGACTGAGCTAAACTCTGCTCTTGAAGCTATTAAGAGGCGCTACACTGAGCATTAATGTTAACTGCTGTGGATCCGCATGTGTTCAACTAAAGCGCCTTTCCTTTTGAAGCGCTTTTGGCAGACTGAGCATTCGTGAGGGCGTTCGCGGCTGTGTATTCGCAAATGCACAACTAAATCATATTTCTCATTAAAGCGTTTTTGACAGATGGCGCATTCAAAAGGCCGTTCTCCGCTATGATTTCGCACATGCCTAACCAAATGGCTTCTTTGGGTGAAGTTCTTTCGGCAGACTGGGCATTCATGAGGGCGTTCGCCGCTGTGGTTCCGCATGTGCGTCACCAAATGACTTCTTTGTATAAAGCTCTTCTGACAGACTGAGCATTCATGAGGGCGTTCTCCGCTGTGGTTCCTCATATGCGTAACTAAATTACTTTTTCGCGTGAATCTCTTCTGACAGACTGAGCATTCATGAGGGCGTTTGCCGCTGTGAAGCCGCGTGTGCTTAAGTAAATTACTTCCATCTGCGAATCTTTTTTGACAGACTGAGCATTCATAAGGACGTTCGCCGCTGTGGATCCGCATGTGCGTAACTAAATTACATTTCTGTGAATAGCTCTTTTGGCACACAGAACACTCATGCGTGCGTTTATTTGATTCCCCTTCCACATTCCTTAAGTTATTTCCTTTGTTTCGGATAGCATGCCACTTGCCAAAAGCGTTTCTCCCTCTAGTCAACTCTCTGGTGCTGGTATCTGGACCATATTCTCCACCTGTTGGCAGAAATACTTCATTAGCAGGTAATCAAAGTCGTGCAAAGGTAATGGAAAGAGCAAGCAAACGCCCTGGACGTTTGCGTGCTCGTGGACGTTGACTTTAAGTAGCAAGTTTAATTATTGGTTGCCAGTTATACTTCTAATTAAATTTCAGAATATTTTACCCATAGGAAGCATAGCCATAAAAGTGTCGTAAATTAATTGGATCGAGCGTGAGCCACTACGAATAAGATTTTATTTACTTCAACTAATGAACACAAACATGTATCGAACGTCACGTGACAATTTCATCATTTTCGAAATCATGATCGTTTCCATAAAATAGCATTTTGATTTTAGAGGAATGAAAGACATTCTTCGTTGGCTATTGTAACTAGTCCCCCCGTGGACTATCACCTTATAGCGGCGGGGGTGTCCGAGCTTCGACGACCAGTAGGTAATACGAGGAAACTAATAACTGTCACGTAAAAAAAAAAGAAAACATGACGGGGCACTATGATCCGGATCGTTCAGTGTTTCATTGAAGATGTCCAACCTCCGAAGCGGAAGAAGAGTACACCACAAAGGCGATGAAAACACTAAGGCATTGTTTTCTCTTTCCGTGTCAAATGCAGCCAAAAAAGAGAAGAGGTGAAGTCCTCGACAATACGAGCGAAAGAGGCAACCCTCACTTGAGATTAGAAGCGACTGCACGCCGGAGGAACTTTAGGACTCAGAACTAGAAGCGAGAGAGGCGATCACACAACAGTTTTGTCAAGATTCGTATCTTAAGGTTACACATACATTTAAACTGGCCAAAAGACGTCCATGAACTTGCATATCTCCTCAAGACAAAGACAATGATGACGTACACAATCAGATTTTATTTTGGTTAACAAATATTTTAGAAACGCAGTAAGAAATTATAAAACATTCAAGCACTTTTGTTTAATCAATATTAACAATAAGATTACCAATAATTTCATTTTTAAACCCACTAGCAACATTTTAGAGGTACCGTAAAAGAAATTTCGGACATTAATATCCTGCACTTTGTATCTGCAAAAAGCTTGCCTATGCTGTCCCTTGACCATCAGCTCTCCATGCTTCTAGAATTTTAATTGTAGTTAAGCATTAATAAATTAATTAAAAGCATTTTTAAAAGTTCCTAACACAAAGCTACTGGCTATTAAAATCAACTGTTTCTTGAAACTCACCATCAGACAGTGTGCTTTCTTTGTGAATATTTTCATCACCCAAAACCAAGAGGTCCTGCAACAAAATAAAGCCGTAGTCAAATTAAATATCATGCATTAAGTCAAATATCAAGCATAGAGCAGAATACAGTGCTGCAGAATGGCAATTTTCTCGTAGTAATTTGCTCTTGTAACGGGGCTCCCTTTTACCTTCTCGCTTGTTCTTAAGCAGTATAGAGAAAGTATTGTAATGCTGCGGGGGAAACAAGCTATTATTTGACAGAAAAAAAACTTTTATTGTCCGGCCCTGTGAAAATGTGGATATTGTCCGTATACGTAGTAAATGACTTCCTCTAACACGCGTAGACAGAACCTGTTTTGTGGATCCTTATTGCCGAAAAAATTGACGGCAAATCGTGTGTGTCCGTGATCAACACCAGCGCCTAAACCGTTCAGCCGATTGATAATCCCAAATCGATCATGCCGATGCGGCCTCTTGGATTTGAAACCGATATTTCAATTTAGAGGGTACTTTAAATCCCCCTACCCTTGGAACTTCAAAAAAAAAAATTGGTTCAAATTGTTTTTATTAACTTTCGTTGTCGGGTAACACAATGGGGCACTTAAAAGATTGGTGCATGTCTAATGTTCATTAAAAACCCAGATTTTTTGAAAATTGGCAAGTGCAATTTTTTGGGCTTCTTCCTACAACTATAATAGATATTTTTTCTTAATAAAATCTGGTCCTTAAAGACAGATTTTGAAATAAGGTCATGTTCAATTTTTCGAAACTACGAGAAGTTTTCGTGAACTTTTGCGCGAGATATAGGTAATTTAAAAAACAAAAAACAATTTATTAAAAAACAGTTCCAATTTTTTCTTTACATTTTTTCACATATAGTAGAAGTGACACTTAAAAGAATGGCACAAGTCTAATTTTCGTTGAGTTCTCCGTATTTTCGAAAATTGCAACACATTTGGAAACTACAAAATATAAGATAGACATTTTTGTTTAACAAAAATCTGTTCTAAACAAGAGGAACTTCAGCTCACAGCACATACTTTCTCGCCCTTAGTCACGGTCAGGAAACGCCGTACACAAGAATCAAAGTAGAGACCGGCTTCTTTGTTTCTCACGTAACCACCGCGTAGCGAGGACCGCCATCTTGAAACCGTGTAAAGGAAAACACGTCGGTGCTGTGGCTGAGATCTTACCTTTTAAAATACACAGAAGCGATTTTCGAAATTATATCGCTATCAAAATTCAGATTTGACGGAATATCGAAAATAAGTTAATTATGCGCTCAGGGTGCGCAGCGCACACGTAGGACGGTGGTTTCTGGCGCAGAATGACGTCACTCAGCTACTCGATTGCGCCATGTTATCAAATGGCGGGCGCAACGAACACTTGCCGAAAGTTATCGGCGATTACTCACCAACCGCTGTCAGCTACCAAAACTCCTGGAAGTTTCGGCGCGCTGGCTGCACAGGCTGGTTATTGGTCGAGTCGTGGCTTGGAAGATTTAAAATGGATATAGAACTTTATTGATTTCGAATATGTTTGTGAGGCCCCCTATGTGGGATAAAGGGCCAAATGATAGACGAACAAACGTGGAAAGTGCTAGAATGAAATTTCGGCATGAATGAACACGTAAACATCTACATAACCTCAAATTTATTTAAGTCGTGTAGTTACGTTGAATAAAACACTAATGAATCAAACATGAAAACATATTTTCAGAAACATTTACGAATTTATGTATCACAATTGGATGATTATACACGAATTTACGAAAACTAACTCACAATCAAGGTATCGGATGATCGTTCTGTTCACTGCTTTGAAATGTTATGTGAATCCAATGGAATTGCGTTATTGGGAGAACTATCAAAACCTTATTTATCAATATTAGTGTTTTGTAATATACACACGTACTTTATAATTCTCGTAAATTAACATGTCTGTACCATTTTGGTTAATATACTCTATTTTGAATTCAATGTACCAAAAGCGCTTCCAGTAGAACTCCTATTCTCTGCTCACACATTTCGATTTAGTGTTTTTCATAAAAACCGTGCTTTTTCTTCTTGGATGTCATTGAAAATAATTTCGATAAATGCATGCGATAAAAGGTCCGCAGACCGCTCTCTACCTCCCACATGCGTGGAAGTGGAGCCCTAGGAAGGTCGGCTAGACCTCGACATTGTCCAATTAATAATCTACATGTCGCTTGGGCAGCACTTATCAACCGCGAATGCAAAGCGTCGGCGTGCGAGAGTTTTACGTGTTCGTACCCTTCGCCTAAGAATTATCTTTTAATCATGGGTACTATGCTATGCATCGGGTAGTTGAATATCAAAAAAATCAATAAAACATTTTCACTAAATGTTGACAATTTTCGAGTTTTCGTGATTCATCGAAAAATCTAATCCCTAATCATCTACTCATTGCGTCCTCTATGTATAAAACAACGAGCCTGTTACCCTAGCAGTGTGAGGGATCCCCAATTCCCGAAAAAATAAAACTGAATCTTTCAACTGCAGTGGCCTTTTGATCACGTCCTTAATTGTTGTAGTATATATTTGTCGTTTAAATATATTCACGCATATAATTACTGATTGTTTTCAGAGAACTGTCATAATTTGACATATAATACTAAAAAAATTCAGTCTGTAATCCCATGCTATTGACGAAGACAGACAGGTATCAACATATTACAAGATCAATTGAAGAAACTTACAACTCACCTCTTCATCATCTTCCTCTTTTACTTCTCTCTTCAAGGACTGGGTGTCACCTCCTTCCTGCGGACGTCATGTCATTTCATTAATTCACAATGACTGCAATTGCAAATAGCACTAAATAAAAATAATACGGACGGCAAAGAAAAAAACTTGATAGGTGACATTCAATGTATTACTTTACGTAAAGATACAATGTGAAACAATTCAACTTCAAACAAAATTCTCTAAAACCAAATGAAATGTCGAAATACAGAAAATTTAATGTGAAAAAATATAGAATGAATAATTGAATCTAATTTTTATTATTAAAGATGTTTACACGATTTTTGCGTGCCTTTTGTGGTTAGCATAGAAAAGTAACTGACTCAAATGACAAATCGTCAAAAAATCAAATAAAAACCAATCTGGCTTTAAACTAAAAGTAGAATACCGGAACTGCGTTACTTCGTCAGGAGGAAGACTTCAGTTGTGCGACGGACAACGAAAAATTACAATTCTTATCCTTCTCGACTTTAGCAAAGCCTTCGATTGCGTTGATCAAGATAAACAGTTACCCATTTTAACTTATGGTTCTACAGAATGGCAAAGACTTTCCCGTGAGAGTTTTCTATTTCCTTTGGTCTCGGCTAGCCACATACTCTTGCAAGCTGCCATCTATCGCCGCCCAAAGTACATTTCCTTGAAATTATCATTTTTCGTTTTCTAATAGTAGAACCGAAATATTATTTTAAGAATATTAAAGAACAGTAAAACTTCATCCTCTATGGCAATTTTCTTTGAAAAATTTGTAGCTGTTTTAAAGAAAATTGCTTTTAAGCGCTACTATTAATTCGGAATTTGACGTTCTTTTTCACAGAAAATTGTTGAGTTTTCAAAACACTTCACTTGAAGTCATTTAAATGCACTTCAACACAAAAATGCAATAGTGTTTACAAATTGCTGGAAATGTGCATTTGAACGGCGTGAGAGAGATTTAAAAAAAAATTACATTTGTGTAATTTTTGAAGAAAAAAACAACTCAAAGCGAACATTATGTCATATTAAAGAGTGCAATTAGCGCTATCCGTTCGAAAAGCTATCCGTTACCAAATTTTTAAAGAAAACATTCGGAGCAATTTTTGAGAAAATTTTGAAAACGTCCGGGGTCTTTATGTAAGGTACCCCCAAATTATAAAGAATGTTTTTAAAAATCTCAAAGCTTCGACTCGAGCCAGATCGACAGGACTTTCTTCAATTTGGTTTATGCACTTGTAGTGTTTACAGATGGTCGGACGGACGTTTTGAGGAAAAAAAGCAACAACAAAAAACATTTCAGTATCTGGGGACCCCAAAACAAAAAAAAACTTGTATTTCCGGTGATATCTAGAAACCGATTTCCTGCAGCATTACATAACTTTCCCTATACTATGTGTATTACTCCGTATGTACGTATGTATACGGGAAAAGAAGAAGCAGAAGAATTTCGTTTTTTACACATCCAACTTTTACAATAAAAACTGCAGTTTCTCGTACATCTGTAAAAAGATCTTTGAATCTTTGGTCAGGCACCAGCTTCCATCTGCACTTATAACAAGCTATCCAGGCTGTTTGTTAATTTTTAATTTCATGTCTCATGTTCCTTGTAAATACCTCAGAATTCTTTTTAAAGCTCCTAGATGGATTTCTACAACTCTACTTTCATGTATTGAGACTATATACTTTATGTAAAGGCCAAATCAGGTCTCATTCCTATGACAAGGTAACTTAGACATCAAAACATTTCTGGCCATAAGTTTTTGTTTATTTTCGGAGATTCTTCATAATCATTCAACTTCAAACTGACCACTCTAGGAGCTTTTAGTACTTGAAAGGATTCTGTTTGAAATCTTGATAGATAATCAACTTTGACTGATTTAACAAATATCTATCCATCCATTCAGTACTTCATTCAATTTCCATTCCTAAAAACACACCATCACTATCAATTTTTCTAATGGTTATTTACATTTTTAATTTCTCAAGCAATTTCTGATTTTCTCCTTTTTGCCAACAATTACAGTCATCTACATGAAATCCAATTGCTAAAAAAAATTGTTACATCTTCCTTTACAGACAAGCATGAATCACTTGTAATTTTTCAAACTACCATCTACCTGGGAAAACTAAACAAACAGTTTGTCAATTTCAAAATTGTTTGCTCTTCAATTTTAACATCTGGAGGAGTCATGTAGACTTCTCTATCAATATTTCCATTCTAATATGCTGTTTTGATAACAACAAATTATTATTATTATTATTAGATGTCTCAATCTATATAAATAATATTATTACATATCTCCATTTTCCTTTCTCTCATAAATCCATTTACTCTCAACTACTTTATAATTTTCAGGCTTATCTGATATTTCTTATGATTTTGAAATTCTTCAATTTTTTTTTTATTCTTCTTCAGTTGCAATTTTTCATATCTATCAACTGATTCAAATTATTTTCTATAACCCTTTAGTACATTCTCTTATGTCACAGTACTGCATATTTTATAACTCGATTTCTTTGTCTAGATGATCATCTAAGATGTAATTCTGTTGTTGGTTATATACTTTTTGACTTACACAACTTATCTTCTACATTTT
Source organism: Gryllus longicercus (assembly GCA_038098605.1). NCBI lineage: Eukaryota > Metazoa > Arthropoda > Insecta > Orthoptera > Gryllidae > Gryllus > Gryllus longicercus. Next base: position 822,985 of record JAZDUA010000215.1, read on the forward strand.
TTATATTGTCAGTAGTTCTTCTTGGCATTCATCTTAGCTGTTTCCTTCTGGACAGACTTCAAGAATATCCTCCATTTGAAACAGATACTCATTATTTAGACATTTTCTTAATTCACTCTTATATTGATTTTTATTTGATATTGAAAAGTATTTAATAACATTTAATGTTTTGTTTAGATAAATTATATCCATTTTCATTTTCTAAGAAAAAAATATCTCCAGTTTCCTGTATCTGCTGAGTAAATTCACAAAAATATAGTAGGCCCATCTATTTCTCAAATATCCCACAAAAATTCCAGCATATGACCTATAATGAAATTTGTTTTCATTTAAATTGTTATTTCTGTAAAATACTTTGCATCCAAAACCTTTAAAATGTTTTACAGATTGTTTAAGTTGTTCTGTACCTCCATAGGTACAGTTCCTCTTCTTGGTCAGAGTAAATTATGTATGTTACCATTGAAGATGCTTCTGATCAAAAACCCATCTGAAGTTTTAAATCAATTAACAAAGTTCTGGTCATTTCAATCATAGTCCTGTTTGACTTTTTGGCGATTCAACTACTTTGAGGTGAATGTGTAGCAGGTTTTGCACATTATATACCTTAACTTATATAACAATCTATTAGGGGTTTATTTATAAATTCAGAACCATTATCAGAATGAACTCAACATCATTGAGATATTTAATTTTCCCTTCTAACTAAAAATTCTTTGATTTTACAGCACATTCATTATTTTTTTTATGAACAAAATATCTATCTGACACATCTTCAATCAATTTTTGAAGTCATATGTGAAGTACATACAGAATGAAGTATCCATTTTATTTTTTTGTGTTTTGAAATTTCGAAATCTTGAAAATGTGCACTTTCATTTCTTTTATCAATACATGACATTTCAATAGTATTATTAATTTTCAGAGTAGATTTCCAACTTGTTTTGATTTCTATCTTTATACTACCAATTCCTTGCTAAGTGATCAGTTTTACTGCAATTGTAACAACTACATTTATTATTTTCTTTAATTCTAAATGCAGCTACTACTTTATTAAAATATTAATATAAATACCATTTCTCCTATCATAATAGACTCTCTCTCATTGAGTCAAAACCCTTATTTGGATTGGCATTCAATGCAGCTGTTTATCCCGAAAACAGTTACATTTTTTTCATATGATCTGTTATATAATACATAGGATCTCCTTCCACTCTTGACTCAAACTCAGAAATTTCATATGCCAAACCTCTCTCTTGTGTGGAAGCCCCCAAAAGTTTTATTTATTTACGGTCACATCAACATCTAGATCATCAGCAACCACTATTGGATTTTATGTTATGGCTTCTGTGAAGGGTCAGATCGCAACCGCACTACTACCTTAACGATCTCGGTCATCCAGATCGATCCTCATACTTTATTTTTCCATCTTTTTAATTTTAGCTAATTCCATCTTCACCATTGTGAATGTCTGTGCTTTTTGGCTTTGTGTTGTTTCTACAAACTGTCCCAAAGTTCTACAGCACTTTTAATTCCTCTACATGCCAAAGCCTACTCTTCCAATAAAATTAAAATAATCATTGCCATAACTTCATCGTTCTTATATAACTAGTAGTGCAACTTCTTAATATATACTACTTAATTTTATCCAATTGTGGCTTCCCATTCACAATAACATCTTCATATAAATATTTTGATTTGATGAACAGACTTACTCTAAGTCTCAATAATTATTATGAACATTTGTTAACATAAATTTCCATATACATTCCTTAAGTCACTCTTTCTAATACTATCTTTGGTTAAAGTAGGCATTTCTTCTATATTTTTCAGATTTCAAAGTTCAGTATTTTCTTTCAATTACACAATTCAATGATATTAAACTACAAAATTACAGATTTTGATACCAATTGCCATATTTCTTTCTTTTTAAAAGTATATTACATTTATTAACGTCGGAGATAGTTTATTCCAAAAAACTTCTCAATTTCACATTTGTTTCATCAGTACGTGGTAACCATTGCCCTTGTTACATCTATATTCTATTGCCTGTTGAATAACTAAAGTTTTATATTTCTAAATATTCGTTGCATGAATCCCAAAACTCTAAGAGTATCCCAAACGGTTTGTGTACCATTTCCCTTTTAGTTGATATATATGTAAACAGGCATAAAATCTAGATACTAGAACTGCAAACTATGCCAGTGCCCCCCCATTTCCTTCCATCATCATCTCTGACGAAGTACAACACTTTCACTAATCAGGTGAATTATCTGTGGTAGAAATGTCTTTCCTATTTTTGACACAATGAAGAAACTCATCTTGCCGCCAGAACATATCAATCACTAATGTAGAGCTGTGACTCACAATGTAATTGAAGGAATACGCTTCTTCATTGCCTTCAGGTTCTTGATTGAACTAGAAAAAATAAGAAAAAGTAAAACAATTAATCAAATGCACAAACACCTTTAACATGTATTATTATCATTATTATTACAATACACTCAGGAACTGTTACTGAATTCCAATAACATTTTCATGAACTGGTTAATATCATACACATATGATAACAAACCACGAGAAAATTAGTTTTGAAAACCGCCCATTTTCGGTAGTGCGCTAGCTTTTGTAACGGACGCACATTACATGTACTAACAACAAAAGAAAAAAATTCAAAGTAAACAAAGGTTAAATAAAGTATTTACCTCTTCTACTTTAATTGTACTTTCTGATATAATTTTAACGTCTTCCATTTCTATTACTCCTTGCTACCGTGGACAATATATCACACCAATTTCTTTTTTAATATTAAATCCTAAACAAAACTATAGGCACTCGCAAGGTACTCACGACTGGCTTTAGCTCTTCTAAAGTGCTGCCCTCCAACGGGTGGCATCGTTACTAAACTATGCGGTGATAGGGAAATCACCAAAAACAAAAAACAAAAACACAACCTTGGCCACTTAGGTGCATTTAATACGTTGTGCGGTAGATTTGAAAGCACTCTCATTTTGGTTGAGTTGACTTAACATTTATTTTAGGATTCTGTATTATCCGCGCACGTTTTCTTGAGCCATTGTTTCCCTAGATGCTAGAAAAGTGGGAGGTTGGTTACAGAGATGTCCAGAATGACGTCACAACGCTTGGCACGACAGTGTTGAGTGGCAACCTCTGCGGTGTGCGCAAGCGAATCCTAGGGAATTACTAAGTTTTTGGCTCATTATGTGGTTGTCGAGGTGCCTGTGTCTTATCACATTTGTTATTTACAATGATATTTGCTTTCTTTTGTTTTATTTAGGTTCTGGCTGCGAATTTCGTTGACTAATTGGATTAAAAAAAAACACTATTTTATCAACATACCCCATGTCGCTACCTTTTAAAAAAAATAAGTTTCAAGTAAATATTATCATGACCTTAGCGATGATACGGTGCTGCTTTATAATAAAATGAAATGTATGAAACATTTGGTTCCACGTGTTCTTTCATCGGTTATGAAAGTGCCAACGAAATTCGAGCCCCTGTGCTATTAGCGTAGAAGTGACTCCTTCGGTGTTGAAGATTCTTCCACTCCGTGAACAAATTATCAACATTTTTGAGTCTACATTTAGGAACGTACTGAACTTTTTCCCAAAGATTATTAAAGTTTCATGTATGTAATATTTCTCTCAATTATAGTAATTAATACAACTTTTCAAAACAAATATTTACAAAGCCGATAAACGGAATATACGGAAGGAGTCATTGTAACTCGGCTCGCATAGGGGTCCGAAATTCATTGGTACATTTCATATCCGATGGATATGATATGCACGTGGATCCAAATGTTTTATACATTTAATTTTTTTTTACAAATTAGCACCTTAGCATCATTGCTAAGGCCATGATAATATTTACTTTTGAACCATTTTCAAAATGAAAAGGTAGTGACTTGATGCAAGTCTGATAGGAAAGCGTTTCTTTAAATTAAATTTGTGAATGAGATGCGCAGGCAGAATCTAAACAGACCGAAAGAAAAATATAGTTGTAAGTAACAAACGCGATAAGAAACACAGACCTGCATAATATAGCCAAAAACTTACCTATTCGCTGGGAATCGCTTACCCGCACAACAGTTGTCACCAACGAGCTTGAATTAAATTTCTCTCTTTTCCCGCCAAACGTAATGTCATTCGGTACAACTCTACATACTCTACTACTATCACAGTTATCCTGTGCTTCTTTGGAGTTCTAATTCTACAAGTTATTCCTTGGTGTTGTGCTTCTATCGATTCCTGGTCACGGAGCAGAGCACTCACACTTTGTTGACAATCCCTGGTCCATCACGAGTTATCTTGCTCGTTGTGGCTGCGGTGGCCTGGTGGTGGCTGTAGTAATTTTTTTAATACCGTGGTTCCCAGGTGGTGCCTGGGTCTGAGCCTCCCTTAGTGCCCTTATAGCCCTTGGTGCTCCTGGGAACGGGAGGCAGCTGACCAAGAGGAAAAATTAGAAGAAACAAGAACACAGGACAGTAGAGGACACTGATCCAGGCCGTCCTCAATAAATTACCCAAAGGACGAAGGTGCTCCTTGGTTCCCGGTAGTTCTTTGGTGTGCTTAGTAAAGTAGCATTACTGGTGATTAGTAGTAATAACAATGGAAAACAACGATTTATACGAAAATACAAGTGAAATGAAAGAAGTAAGTATTTTACATTAATTTCATTTTCAGAGAAAACTTGTGTTGCAAGCTGCGAAGTAAATCTTACTAACTTATCTCTTGTGACTTATTTAACAGAAAATGTTTATCATTAATTTTCGAGTTTATAATTGATCTATAAAAATAGTGTCTCAAAATCTTGAAACGAACTTTTGAGCAATGGAAATCGCATTAATGGTGTGATAAACATACTCTTTGTGGTAGATCCTACATCTGATTGTCTTCTGCTTTTTGCGACTTCCAGATCCAAGAAGAATTGGATGACAACAAAGTGGGGCATAGCTTGAATACCATAGTAAGTTCTGTTTCTACAATTAAGACTGTTTCTGTCATTCTTTGTTTTTTTTCTGTTATTCTGTTGATTCACAAGTATTGGTTAGGTAAAAATGATGAGGTGGCAGTTTTTTCAGCAGAGAAATGTTTTTATCTTGAAATAGTGATTATGATAAGTATGGAAAGTGAAAGTGTATAGGGGTGACTTATGTAGACTTTTGTATTAGAGGGCAGTGAAAGGAAAATCTCTGAAAACTTCATGAAACCAAGTAAAATTATCCATTTTCTTATTGCACTTGCATATTAAAATGACATATAAGCCAAAATGTCAATTTTTTCCTTTCTATACTGTCGTGTAAGGAGGGAAGGTATTGAAAACCTGCCAACAATACAATCTAGAATTGTCAGGATTGAAGTCTGTTAAGTGCTGTTACAAAGATTGTTAAGAACGGTGCATATGGTGAAGAGGTACGTGCAATTTTGTATCTGGGCTGGGTGGACATGTCACGAAATTATGATTATAAATATTATATTCATACATGTATGAACACTCCTTTTCAAATAATGAAATTATGTGTAAGTTAGGACGGCATAATAATGTAATTTGCTAAGTAGTACTTGGAGGACAATGTACTACAAATAAATCATTGCTTCGAACTATTACAGGAAGAAAACAATAATTATCACTATTGATATATATATTTGTATTGAAAACCCACAATAAGATACCAAACATTTACTTAAACACTCTGGGAACTAGAAATACTCTGCTCAGCACCTGTGAGCTGCGAATGAGAGGAAATGAAGGGGGAGGTCTTTTTTTGCCTTGAGAAGGCTTATCACGAATGGTGAGGAGAATCTGTCCTGTCCAGCATACTACGAATAAAAGTGAAAGGAATTGTCCTCTAGAGAGAGCATGGGTTAATGAGAGATTTCTTTCCCAATGCAGTTTATCCCTTAATTTTATATCATTAAATGATGACATGCCAGTTGATTTTAAAACTATGAGAAGTTGTTGTGTAATAACACTATGATTAGGAATAGTTTCTATTTGCCGAGCATTTGCACTAGTTTGTGAATCTTCCTTTGTTTTGAGTAAGAGTTTTGTTGATTGCTTTATGCTTTTGGGTTACATCACTAAGGAGTTATTAACAGAATTTTCAATACAGTCAATAATGTCTTCTTTTTTTGTCTCCCCCCATAACATGTTATTCTCTTGGCTATATTGGAAACTGCAGGCAGTAGGGATTAATTATAGCCAAACACATCAGTAATATAGCTATATTTAAAAACCAAACATAACGTGTTTTGATGACATCTGAAAACTATTCAGAGCAGTTTCGGAATTAGAGCCAAATTAGTTATCAAATTCAAAACCCACACTTTCTTAAACATTTTGTGTTTAATTTGTGGGATGCAATTATGCGTTAGCTTTTTGTTTGAAATTCCAGAACTTTGCACAAGAGGGAGTGGGAGGTTAGGTTTTTGAAAGTGCTATTTACCAGAATGTTTTGTGTGTGCCCCACAGATTATTCTATTATTACTTCCTAATAATAGAGAAATTATTAATATGAAATTATGTGATCATTTTGGTGGTTTTGCAGGAGGAACTTGAGCCACCAATGAGAGTGAATATCAAGGAAGAGCCCCCTGAGGAGGTTGAAAGGGAACAAGAGGTAAGAAGAAACTGCCACATTAACTTCAAACAGAAGAATACACGGGGCAGCACATACTTGTAATAGTGGGTGGAGAAATCAGTGAAGTGGAGTGTGGGAATGAATTGGTCGTGCTTCCTGTGTTTAATTTCTAAATTCTTAGTAGAGTTGACTCCAGATGTAGTGGATCTCTGGGGACTAACATTTTGGATTAACAGTGTCCAACAATGCGAAAATAAACTAGTTTCTTCCAAATAATTGTTTTTGTTATTGCAGAGGTCCGGTAACAAATCCAAACACAACAAATTCAATATTTCAAGATATCCACTTAGCCTTATAGTATTAGTTTTAATTACCGTTTTAATTTTTATTACAGTTATTTTATTAATAAATTTTTGTAGATCCTCTACAGCGTCTGCTTTTTCCACACTTGATTCTACATTGTTCACACCCTCAAAATATTTTAGTAGCCCTGATAGTCTCAAATGATGGATTAGTGATTCCGGACTATTCCATTGGTTATTCTGTAAGTGCAGGGCATGTTTTATTGCGGGAGGTGGCAGAGACCTCGGGCCAACCTGCAGTCAGCTTGCAGGAATATTCCCCAACCATCTATCTCCCACCATGGCACCGCCCCATCCAGGACAAGCTCTTTGATGCAAGCTGTTGCTCTTAAATGACTTCTTCACTTTAGCTTCACTTTTATTTTAATCCTGTCATCAATCTGTTTTTTCTGTTCTGGAAACTTTTTTACATCACTTTTTCGTCTTAGTGTTATGCACTTACAATGCCCTATCTAGATGGAATTTTACTAGTTTTCATCTCACTTTCTTCAACAATTAGGGCTTCAGGCCTGTCAGGATTGCCATAGTTGAGCTGAAATTTATTTCCTTGGTACTACGTTACCTCACTTTCATTTGCTGCCAAATGCTACAGAAATAATTTGCAATGGTCTGCAAACCCACAATATTATTGGAATTTTTTGGTAGAGAAGGGAAGTATTTTTTCCCAGGGATTTTTTTTTTTTAATATGTTTGCTAGAGGTGTTATGAAGAGCTCATTACAAATTCATTCAGTGGAAAATGGCAGCAATGTAGGTTAGTGAAAAAGATGCTCTGCAATAGTACTCAATTACTAAAGTTATTTTTTATTTTTATTTATTAACAGGTTAATTCCGTGCTTATAAATTTTATTCAGAAAATAATTAACTAAAAATCAATAAAATGAGTTTGCCAAAAATAATAAAGTGATAGATTAATAAAAATTACAGAAATAAAAACACAATTTGAAGTACAATTAAGTAAAGGACTGTAAATTCAAAATAAATTTCAGACACTTCTTGAAATTGACAATGTTGTTATCAAAGAAGTCAATATCATTGCATAATTCATTGGCTTCTTGTGAAAGTGTGTTGAATACATCATTACACATTTATTCTCATCTAAATACTTTTCAATATATGAGTGTTGTGGCAGGGTCCTGGCAACTATTTTTTTTTTCTAAAAGAAATGTTTTCAGATCACACAATTTTATTTGTGGTGAGAAAGAAATACTGTTCTAATGTGTGTTCACATGTGTCTTTATTAGCACTGAGAGCAATGTGAAATCTGTTGTCAGACAACTGCCATGCAAGATGAATGTAACCCATTTCAAGCAGTGCTCTTACTCCAAGATAGCTGTTCTCCATGGGAGAAATGCCCAAGAATATCACAGGGAATTGGTGGAAGCTCTTGGGAATAATGCTCTTCCATACCGGAAAGTCATAAGGCAAGAGAAATTCTGCAAGGTCATGATGCAGTCAATGATCAGCTACGCAAATGTTGAACTATGAGTGTGGACTTGGACCGACGTGGCATGCACGGTAATTTAGTACCTGCCTAAGTGGGTCTTCATCCATAGAACAAGGACGGAATGCTTCTGGAATGTTGTGAACTTGTGTATGCTATAATGCTTTGGAACATGAAAACCAGCACTGTCTTTTAAAATACCTTAACGAGTATGAGAAACGCAATTCTGGTGTGTTGTTAAATGTCCATGCACTTGGTTCATACCTTGCCCTTTCATGTGTGTATTTCACATTTTCCACCTATGCTTGTAATCTCACAATTAAAAAAAAAAAAAGTTGCCATCTTATCTACCAACCCTTGTATTTACAGTGAAGCACATTACAACATTGTTAACAACAGAAATTTGTTACATCTATGTGGTGTACTGGCAGTGCCAACATGGTCCTGAGCAGTACTAACCTGAGTAACTATGAATCCTTAGAGAGGGACAGGTCTGCTAGATCTACATTTTATGGTCAATGTTCTGGCTTTTAAAAAAACTCTCTGCAAGAATGCTAAAGCCACAAACATAAGGGATGCAGGGCTCCACACCATCCTAGCTATTTCAAACGTCCTAAGGTTCCGGCTACTGGAGTATTATCAAATTTTTGCTCATTGATAACAACAAATAAACTGGATAAAAACACTTGAGAATCACATGTTTGAACTGAAAAAAAGATATTTTCATATTTTTTTGCTCCTAATTCGATGAGATGTCAGTGAAGTTCATGGAACAAGATGCCAAAACTTGGAAACTGAGAGAATGAGAATAGTAGAAAATTCTATCAATTCTTTGTCATAGTTTTCAAGAGTTGAAAATGATTTCATTTGTGAAATCAATGAGCGTTATAAGCATGCATCAAATGTGATTTTTAATAATCTGTCAAATTGAGCCTTGTACAACGAGCCAGACAGCTCAAATTTGAAACTTGCTATTCTTCCTCTTTTTCCTTCCTCCAGGTCTGCCTTGAGGGTAGGGGGAGGGAGTTCACAGCCAGCCCCTTCCACTGAAGGAAGGCCTCCTCTTGCTGTGATGCTGCTGTCTTCATTCTTCGAAGCAGAGAGAAAATGAAAACTCTTGATGACTCGATTAAAAATGATGTTACCCCGCAAGCAACAAAGCCATCTAAGAGAATTGAAAAATGAAATTGATGCTTGAATTGAAAATGGTCAAGGAGATATGATTATTAAATACAGAAACAGTATTCCAAGGATTACTATGAAGGAAAAACAGTGAACAAGGGAAATTCCTCCATGTAAACAAACCTTCATTTAAACCATCCTTCCATTTAACCAAAATGCCAGTATATTTCCAAAATGTTTGAGGGACTGCAGTAAAACACCTGAACTTAAAACAGACTATTTTGTAGATATGATTGAAATGATTGGAATATGTTGTAACTGTGACTACTCTGGTGATGAACTTCAGTTGACGGATTATACAGTATTTCAATGAGATCATGATACCATTTCTACTTCTCAAAGGTAATGTTCTTAATCTCATCAAGGAGTCCATAACATCACTCATCCACTTAAGAATCTTAATATTGAACAGATTTATGTTAAACGTTTCCTTCTACTTCACTTGGGTTGTACTTTAGCACTTATTTAGGTTGTCTATTATGCTCCATTCTTTCTAAATGATTTTTCCAGTCTTTTTTATATTGTTGTATAGAACCATTTAAGCTAAATATATTTTATTCTTTTCTTATATCTTCTTTCTTTATCTAGCAAAGGTATGACCTTTTACTCTCCTTAAAAATTCATCTCTTTAGCATGATTTTATTTTATATATATATATATATATATATATATATATATATATATATATATATATATATATATATATATATATATATATATATATATATATATTATTTTTTTTTTTGAGATAGTATTCAATTTTCACTCCCATATAGGACTACTGGTGTTACCATTGTTTCATAGAATTTCAATGTTGTATCTTTTCTAGTCTTATTCCTTAATGTTTAGTGTAGTGTGCTGCGTATATATTGGAACTTGTGCAATTTATATCTTGGCTCCAGTTGTAACTTACGTCACATCCCAGATAATTGAAATGTGTTACTGTTCTATTGTTTGGTTTTCCAGGCATATCTTTTTTCTAATTGTATAAACACCTCTAAAAGCCATGACCTTTGTTTTTGTTTTGATATTTTCATGTTATATTTTTTACATATTAGATTTAATTGATGGAGTGCCATTTGGAGATCATCATCCTTTTCACACATACTTGATCAGCAAACAACAGAGATTTGATATAATTATTCCGGTTCAATCTGATCCCTTGTTTTACTTTTAATTTCAATTCTTTAAGAATTTTGCCTGTATAAACTTTGAATAATTCCGGGGAAAATTTGCAAACTTGTTCTAGCCTTTGTTTTAGTTTTTAATGTTTGTGATTGATATGAATATATTTTTATTCGGATCTTTGTATTTTCATAAAGACTTTTAGCTACGTTTATTAAATGTTTTGGAATGCCTCTTCTGTACATTATTGCCCATTATCTTCTCCTATTGACTTGGTCGAAGGCGTTTTCAAAATCAGTAAGTACAATGTGCATGTCTAAATTACTCTCTTCTTTTCTCTATTATTTGTTCAATATAAAAACTTTATCTGTGTAGGATCTTTCCTTTCTGAAGACATTTTGTACTTTTAATAATATAACTTCAGCTATTGTCTTAATCCTCTTTTGAATCATTTTATGTGTTATGTTTAAGAGGCAAATACCTCTTATTTTTTTCACAGGTACTTCAATCCCCCTTTTTAAACACAGATATTATAAGGGCTGTGTGCCATTCTTCTAGTATTGTACTTAGCCAACATTGATTGTATAGATGTAACAGTCTTAAATGGAGGAAAGTGCTTCCGTAGTTTAGTAATTCTACCTTTATATTATACATACCAGTAGCTTTTCTACATTTCGTTTCTTGTAATAATTCTTCTATTGTTAGTGGATCAGTATTATATTTCTTTTGTTTTTCCTTTTCTTCCAGTGGGTTGTACCCTAGATAATTATAGTGTTGCAGACATTTCTTGTAATCTATAACTTTCAGTTGAATGGTATCTTCTTATTTTTTATTAGGTTGTCTCATTATTTTATAGGCTAGTACTGGCTTCCAATGAAAATCATTTTCTATTTTATTTATGAAGTGATCCCACGCCTCCTGATGTGCTGTATGAGATAGCCTTTTGGCTTCATTTCTACATCAGTTATATTCTTTCTTACTTTTTTCATTCCGTGTTTGAAGATATTTCAAGTATTCTTTCTTTTTCTCAGCCACTGCTTCTTTGTCATTCTTTCCATACTCTTTGAGTCTTTTCACCCCACCCCACCTCCCACCCCAACTTCTTTATTTTTTCCCTATGCTGTCAAAAGCTGCTTTTTGTGTACGATTTTAATATTTTCCCATTCTTTCTCTACCTAATCGCTACTATTAATTATTGGTGCAGCATCCTTTCCACTCTCTTCAAAACTTGTATATGATGCAAATGCTGACCAATTGCTCAACATTGCTGAAGTAAATTATTACTAAGGGAGACTTCAACCTTCTAGGACTCAGTTGGTCAGGATTTATCAAAGATACATCTTGGAAAAACATCTTGTAATCCTTCCTCTGTTAATGACTCCACCACAGCTTTACTGAATGCCTTACCTTGTGTGTTGCTTAATCTTTGCCAACACAGTGGTATAAGTAATAACAAAAATTGGCTGCTTGACCGTTTTTTCTCTAACTTCAATACTGTCAATGTCCGAAGGTCAATTGATGCATTCATGAAATGTTTGTCTTATCATGCTGCACTCACCTTCAATACCCACTAGAACATCTTGTTGACTCTGACATTTTTTAAAACTACGAATATGATTTCAAAGATGCTGATTACCTCAGGTGATGGAGTAGTCAGAACGTTAATGCCAGCATCAATGATTTTGATTAGTGTTACATTGATTGACAGCTGCATACTAAAATGCTTGATTTATACAAGTTCTCTCTCCATGATACTCAGCCAACATGATTGGACTTCTTTAATTGCATTCCACATAAAATGTATGTTAAAGATACTCGCTTCAATCCCCTAAACCAAGAATTCACCTTTTTCTTGCATTGTCTCCTTTAAAAGAATTGTTTGCTTCATCGACCCCCTTACATGTTCTCTGTAAAATCCAGAATACATTATCATAACACAAAGAAACACACACAAAATACTTGCATACAATTCTGATATCTCAATATTTTTGTAAACATCTTGATTTCCAACAATGATTGAAAACACTTCATATTTTTGCAATAGTGACTAAATGTTGAGCGTTTTTTTCTTCTTTTTTTTCTTATTTTTTTTTCTTTTAAGAACTGGCCATAACATTTCCACTGAATATTGTGGAGAATATTTTCTTGTGCATGATAGAGCAATTTGTGAATACATAGCTATAATTTCTTGAAATTTCTACAAATCTTATTAAAGGAGAAGCAAATTTATAATTAGATGTTCTGTAGCTTTGTACTAAAAAATATTATTAACAACTCTCTTAATATTTTTTGTAAACAATGAGAACTTGATCTTGTCCTATTGATCAGTCATCGTTACATATTCAGTTACTGACCCCTAGTTGACCTCTTTTATCTTCATTGATCCCCTTTAAACTTTCATCAATCCCCAAGGGATTGATACTGATCCCTTATGGGGCTATAATATGCCTATTCCAAGATTCTGTTGTGACTACTCTGTTTATTATAAAATCTTTGAAATTCCAAAAGTTGGTGAGAGAAGAGTAATGCCCAATCTTTTTAGAAAAAATTGAATTGGGGATATTAACTGTTCCAATTTTTTATGTAACCTTGGTCTCTTGGCTCCTTGAAGGGCCACTAGAAAACAGCAAACATTCTTTCTTGCACCTTCATTTCTGAAGTTGAATTTCATGGATCATTTATAGTACCTAAACCTTCACTTTTGCAGCCTGGGTCCTATGCCAACATCAACATAATACAGAAACAATAAATGAAAAAAGTACTTTATTGAGCAGTGTTTTATAACAATATTGAAAATCAACTAAATAACCAACAACTACAGAATTTACTTTTGAATATTAAATTTGAAAACACAATTTGTAACAAATTTAAAAGAAATTCCTGGAACTGAAACTCAGTTTTTTTCTTACTATGACCGGGCCTCTAGCGAATGTTTTGACTTCACCTTCTTCTTTTTCATTTTGCAATGACACTACTGTTCCTTTTTTTTTTTTTTTTCCCCTCGCGAATAGGCCAACTTAGGACCACGCGTTCATACATCCTGCATTTACCGTGGCTCAGTATCATATATCGCGGTAGCAGGTGCATGTAATTCACCCTCAATTGGGGGGATCAGTATTTTTACTGAATCCGATTTTTATCCCCCAGGGTTGTTAGCCCTGGGGGTATGAAAGATGAAATGATGATGATAATGAGGGGTGAGAGGACGACACACTCATACAAACACACACAAATACACGGGACCCGAACACGGGCGGGACTCGAACCCGCGATCTTCTGGTCCGAGACCACTCGGGCACTACTGCCTTAGCGATCTCGGCCATCTGATCGGCCTACTGTTCCTTTATTATGATTATGATTATGATTAGGGAGAATATTTTTATGTCCTAATAAATCTTGAAATGTGCTTTTAAAAATTTTTACATTTATGACCTAAAAATTCTGAAATGTGCACTATAATACGCAATTAAATTTAACAATTTGTTAAGAAAGGCTTAAAGAGGATATGAAATAAGCTTATTTTTATTTATGTAATTATATTTTTTTGTGCATACATAGTATAACCTAGCTTATTTCGGGGAAGAAATAATTGAAGTAAATATGCACTTTAGTGATGTACATTGCTTCATTGCATTTTTACTTAGGTTTTTATTTCTTTGCGCCTGAGGACTTGTCTTCACAATGGAATACTTCATGTTATTTTGTGTCTTTCTCAGTCATGCCGCTAAAGGCGACCAAGAAAGACATGAAATATTGTGAAATATTACATCAAGGCCTCGCATGCCAAGAAATAAAAACCCAAGTATAATGTTTAGATTCTTCTGCCTGGTTTAAAAATATATGAAGAAATATCCTATATTTGCACAAGTATTGTATGAACTAAAGAAAAGAAAGAAAAGCAAACTGTGACAAGCTTTTTGTAGTCAATGAACGCTCACAAATAAACAGATTCTATAAAAAGATGAAATATTTTAGTGATAAGTCTCTGTTTAAACAAAATGTGCTGTTATAATTACACAAATATGCACCAATAGGGAAAATTGGCCAAATATGCATTAACATATTAATCTGCATACCATCCAATTCTAATCAAATGTCAAGAAATTTCACTTAGCTATGGCCTGAAGCAACAGTCAGAAATATGCTAAATCATAGATATTTGCTCCCTAATTAATTTTCTTTTGTATTAATTCCATTATTTTTCTGTTATTTATTTTCATTTTGTATTAGTTTACTCTATGCTATCTGATGAGCAATACCTATATTATGTATCAAAGGAAATATCCCATAAAAAAAATTAACAAATAAATAAGTCATGTAGTACTTATTTGTAATTTACAAATACCAGAGCCTGTGAATTTAGTTCACTTTACCCAAAGTCAACTGTATATAGTGGATGGATAAAAGAGCAAATAAAATTCACTGTTCTGGCTGAATGATTGTCATGAAAGTAGTTAAGTAATTTAGGAAACAGTATGAAAAACATGTGCTTATATAATTTTCATAGTGGATGAATGCATAATAAATGTTAAATATGACATGGAATTGTATAAGGTCAGTGTATTTGTTCTCAAGCCTTTTTTGCGAATCAGAGGCTGCCAACATGTAAGAGAGACCAATCTGGGTAAAATTTAACAGCGCTTCCAGCTAAATTAAGAAATTCTCTTTTTTCACTTCACACAAATTTAAATGTAAAATATAATTTGTTTCACTGATTGTAACTACCACTATTCAATGAAAATATTTGTTACAGTTTAATTGACTAATGTGTTTATGCTTGGAATGCTTTTAAATAAGCATTATTTACTTATGTTTAAAAGTATTTTCTTCAAAGTACAATTTTTTAAATTTTCGTTGTATTTGCAGGAGGAACTCGAGCCACCAGTGAGAGTGGATATCAAAGAAGAGCCCCCTGAGGAGGTTGAAAGGGAGCAGGAGGTACGTTTGTGTGATGCAAATATTATTTTTAAGTTTTCTAATTTGCAAATTAACATAAAGTAGTTGGATAAACTGCTATAAAAATTAAATTTTGATATCATCTTGTAAGAATGGTATAATAAAAGTGATTTTTTTTTACCTGAAAACATTGATAACCTGAAAACCTTTATTTAAAATTGAGTCACCAAAAAATCGTCCAAGTCGCTACAGACCTGTTAAGAGTCTCCAATTTGGCAACATATAGGCAATGCTAGCAACACTGCCTTCACTTTGTGGGAGGTTGTGAATCCGCTGGGCAAGGCAGTATTGGGTGCCCTGGCTCATGGACGGCATTGGGTGCCCCGTCCTGTGTGGACAACATTTATTTGCAAAGCAAATGATGTAGTCCTGACAAACTAAACATATTTATTGCATTAGATTCGTTTTAATACTCGTGAAGACTCTCAAAAAATGTGACATTAGCTTTAAGTTTAAAAGGTCAATAATTTCCATGTGAATTCTTTGAATATTTTCATTTTACCTATATTTTTTATAGTAATAATAATAATATAATAATAATAATAATAATAATAATAATTTATTTATTTATTTACTACAATTTGAATATCAATTTCTTTTGAGGACCATCAGGTATTAATATACTGTTGTCTTTTGCAGGACATCGATGAGCCCTGCTGCTTGTTAAAAGTGGAGGAAGACGATGAAGAGGTGAGCACTAGTGATTCGAAAACTTTTGAAACCTTATCATCTTCTATAACTGCATTAGATTGGAAGTTAAAGAATAATTTATGTAAGAAAAACAATTTTTATAAAATACAACAATAGTATTTTTTTAATCTTATGAAGTTTGACTCATGAATGTCATATGAAAACATTACTGTCTGAATAATTAATAATTTTCTAGAATATTAATAAACCAAATATATAGGAAGTTATATTGCTAAAGTTCAAATCTAATGGTCAGTTAATGTTCATATTGGCCAAAATAGATGGATAAGGTATGATGTAGATATAGCCTCAAAGCATACTTTAAACTCAAGTTGAATGAACTGCATGTTAGCAAGAATAAGATAGTTAGAGTAGGTGAAGTATGCTACGGTGATGACAAATAGTAGATATGTAATTAACAGGGGTCAGACTGCTGGTCATGTTTCTAAGGTCATTGAGGAACAAGGTGTGTTTTGAGTGCTACTTTGCCAGTTGTAAATTTCTATTTACTCAAGCCTAATTTCTGCAAATTAATACGCAATTCCTAATTTGTTGGCCATATTTTTGGCTTGCATCATTAACGGCCGGTTTCATCAAATGCTTTTTAATGACTTAGTGAAGTGAAACTTAATTTTAAGATGCGTTTAAAGTCATGCTTTGTTGCTCAATGTTTCACCACCTTCTTTAAAACATTGCTTAGTGAAGTATTAACTTAAATGCATACAAGAGTTGGTTGGCAAGGCTGGACCCTGGTGAACAAGCCAGTGATCATAACCAACTGTGTTTGTTTTGGTTCTGTTTTGTACTTTGGTGCAAAAGGTTCATTTTATTGATTTTTCTTAATGGGGAAAAGAGACGAGTGTGAAATTTTCATTGTTAAAGAAAGAAGTGCTCATCGAATGTAAGAGAGCACATTTGTATTATAGAAAATAAAGATGCAATTGGAACTACAAACTGACAAATAAATGATACGTGGGATATCTATTAAAATCAAAATATGTTTGAAAGAAATCTCGTTCTCATCATATTTACGTTTCTTAAGTATAATATTTCAATTTCGACAATCTGAATGTTCAAACATACAATGAAAATCAGATCAAATTGGTTTAATTAATTCAAAGACTGAAATTAAAATATATAATTATGCCAAAGCGATGATTTACCTGCTGGGTCTGCAGTTTGAATTAATCTAATTGTTTAAACACCTCTTTGCACATTTAACATTGTATAAGCTCATTATTATTATTTTACATTATTCACAGTATCTACTGGTCGGTATGTCAACCACGCACAGGAGTGATGACCAGATGTGTGGTTGCTTTACTGAAGGTTCAGATGGCTTCTGACAATACGGCATGTATTCAAAATTACAGACTTTTGCATATTATATACATTCCTGGCATCCAAGTGAAGACACTCCAGTGCCTGAAGTGTCATTTTCGGGATCACTCCTGTAGCTGATATTATTATAGGCACAGTTGTCACTTAACTGAAGTTCCACTGAGTTGCAACTTCATGGGCGAGATCAGTATACTTCTGGATTTTCTCTTGATATTTTCCCGATATGTTGTGGGTATTGGGTATTGATATATCGATAAGGAAAACCTGCTGATGGTTTCTATCAATGTACGTTATAATTGGGTCTATTGCCGCCGCCGTGTCTGTCAGTGATAATGGAGCAATCCCAGTAGAGTGTGTGCTCACTACGTTCAAGCACATTCTGAGGCACATATTTATAATACGGCACGGAAGTGGCGAGAAAGCCCGTTCTGAATGCCAATAATTGGTGGACCTGCTTCGCCACTTCATCATGCCTCTTTTTGTATTCCAACTGTGCGTGGCTGCTACATCCACTTGTCACGTGTTGGATAGTTTCGCTTGCAGCCTCACATCTTCTACACGAGTCGGAATGAATGGTAGAATCTCTCAGAATGTGTTTCCTGTAGTTCAATGTTGGTACCACTTGGTCCTGGATAGCTATCATGAAGGCTTCTGTCTCCAGAAAGAGATCCCCGTGCTGGAGCCATGCAGGCGACGCAGAGATGTCGACTTCTGGTTTACTCAGCTCGTGAGGGTACCTTCCATGCAGTGCCTTCGCTTTCCATAAGGTTATCTTCTCTTCCGTTTCAATGATTGGTTGAACAGGCGGATCAAGCTTTTTCAAGTTCAGAGGACTATAGTTATTATCAACTGTTGTTGTTGTTGTTGTTGTTATTATTATTATTATTATTATTATTATTATTATTATTATTATTATTATTATTATTATTATTATTATTATCATTATCATTATCATTATGATGATGATGATGATGATGATGATGATGATGAAATAACTATTTTAATAAGCTTAACTTACTAATTACTAAAGTTTACAAATATCATTAGTTAATTTACTTTTAAATCTTTGAACACCTAGAGGAAAGGGTTCCAAGGCTATCGCAGGCAACTTATTCCAGTCCATTATTGTTCTATTTGTTAAGGAAAATTTTCCAACATCTGTTCTCTGTGGCCTGAACTGAATTCTATGCTTGTGATCCCCTCTACTTAAGTCTGTGGGACTACTGAGTCAGATGTAGATATCTTTCCAAGCTGGATAACCAGCATTCGCTTTGTACAGGGCACAGTCTTGCCTTAACCCTCCTGATTTCTAGACTCCCAATCTACTTTCTTCATATTGTTAGTTTATTCGCTCTTCTCTGTAGTCTATCAAATATTCTTTTTGTGATTTTCTATAAGGGTTCCAACAAACCGCTCTGTATTCCATTAATTGACGAACTAGAGATAAGTATGCTAATTCTCTTGCTTCGCACTAGTCTTTTTTAGTAACTACATAGTAAAATGCAAAGACCTCCAGGCTTTCCCTACGACAAAGTTTACCTGATTTTCCCAACTAAGGTATGTTCAAGACAAGACTCAGAATATTTTCATTTCCTAAACAGTATTGAGTTCCACTGTAGCTGCGGCCCCTACATGATGAATTTGCTTTTCAAACTATTTATTGTCATACTATTTTTTTCCTCCCAGAAATGTTGTCTATCTAGATCACCCTGCAAAATATCCTCATTTACTTTTGATTGAATAACTTGGTATATTACACAATCATCTGTAAATAGTCATACTTTTGAAAATAAATTATCTGCCAGGTCATTCACAAACGTGAGAAACAAGAGAGGTCCAAAAATGCTTTCTTTTGGGATCCCTGAAGTTACCTTTGCTAGAGTTGAATATTGTTGTCCAACTCTGACTTTCCTATCCAGAAGAAGCTCATTGATCCACGCCACAACTCTGGTGTCAATACCCGAATGCGGTAATTTCTGAACCAGTTTATCGTGTGGGACAACATCAAATGCTTTCGCAAAATCTATTTTTACGGCATCCACCCTCCCACTATCGTCAACTGCGTCTGCTATATCCTGAAACAATTACACTACTTGACTCTTGCAAGAGAAACCATTCCTAAAACCACGCTGTCCCTGAAATAGCCATTCTTTTTGTTCCCATTCTTGTCTAATATAGCTAGTTATCAAATGTTCCATTAGCATACATACAACTGACGTAAGATTTTACCAGTCTATAATTCGCTAAAACAGTTCTGTTACCAGTTAAAAATTGGAAGAACAGTAGCTAGCTTCCAATCGTCGGGTACACGTGAATTGTTGATTGATAAGTAAAATAATTTTGTTAGATAAGGTAAAATTGCCTCTCCAAAGGGTTTAATTGTCACTTGAAATGGCATCTGGACCCTGCGACTTTCCGTTTTTCATAGATTTATTTTGTTTTCACTATGTATTTACGTCTATATTAAACTGATTTGGTATAACCTCTCTCAATATGTGAGTATGGTGAGATTTTGTTTTGGAAACGGAACTGATATAGGCATTAAATGCGTTTGCTTTTTCTCATTCATCTATTAGTAACGTCTTTTTGGTGTCTCTAACGATAGGAATTTCATCTTTATTTCGTCTTCTTCTGCGAACGCATTTGTAAAATCCTGACAAATCATTTCCCTCCTACTCGAGAATATTCTTTAAAAATTTCTCCTGCGCACTTTTCTTTTCCCACTCTAATTCGTTTGAACAATTTCGAAAATGTATACTATGGTTTTCACTACAATGTCTATTATTAAAAGCCTTTCTGGTTTTTCTCTTCATACATCAATTTGTTGCATTGTAATATTCTGAATCTGAATTACTTCTTAAGTATTTGCATGGCACAAACGTTTGCAATGCATTATCTAGAATACTCTTAAATGTGTTCCACATTTCCTCCATGCCCCCGTCTATTCTCAGAAAACTTTTGTACTGTTCTCTCAGGTAGTGGTGAAACCTCTCTGTATTTGCTTTCTTGAACTGCCATATTTTTGTTCTGTTATGAATTCTTTTCTGTGGGATATTTATGTCTAAGTCAATTAACACCGCATTGTGGTCGCTTATGCCCTCGATGACATTGCAAAATAAGAACAACTCTTGTGGCCTTATTAGGTATACATCTAGAAGCGCCTCCTGCAGCGTCAGTCTATTTACTACCTGGGCTAATCCCCCTTCCCAGACGAGTGTGTTCACTAACTGTTGTACTTTTGCTTCACTCACAGCGCCTTTCCAATTTGTGTCGGGATATTTAAATCATCTCATACAATCATCACCATACAATAATATAAAATTACAACATAACAACATTGCAATAATTCAGTACTTTCAATACTATATATATTGACTTATTTGCCAAAGAATTTACCATCACAATTATTTACCAAATATATTGTTAAACATTCAAAAAATTTTACAGGTTTAATATTATATTTGATTTAGAATCGAGAGAAAAATGTATGAGAAAATCAATATATTTGGGGCAATTAAAGTCGCCAATCAAATATTATTATCTGAACAAAG
Organism: Gryllus longicercus; assembly: GCA_038098605.1. NCBI lineage: Eukaryota > Metazoa > Arthropoda > Insecta > Orthoptera > Gryllidae > Gryllus > Gryllus longicercus. Next base: position 844,236 of record JAZDUA010000215.1, read on the forward strand.
ACATGGAAGTAATTTTAGTTCATTACAAAAGAGTCTAAGATCAGTTAAGCCTATATTTGGAGGTATGTAAACTACTAAAACCATTATTACCAACTCATGGTAAAGTGTAGTTTAACCCCAACAATATCAATTTTCGGAAATAGTTCAACAATTCTATATAAATAGATAGGAGCTATATAGCTATATAGAATCTATATAAATCAAAGCTATAAGCTAGCAAAGTGCTATAAGTACCCCTCCATCTGTTTGTCTTAAGCAATCTTTATGAAAAATATGATATTCATTGATTTCATTAAATTCTGAAGACAGTATATTTGGTTTAAACCAAGTTTCTGGAATACATTAAGATCCAATGTTGATAAATCCTAGCAAAATAAAGAAGGTAGTTTATTGCAAATACTCAGTACATTTTGATAATAGCAACAAAGTTTAATAGGAGCGTAGTGATTATTTTGGCAGAGATTCGCAACGTTTTTTCATCAGTACATTGTCTATTAACCAAATGGTCCAATTTAGTTGTTCCTCTGTAGGCATCTGTTTGAGTTGTTCCTTCAGTCTTGAGGATGAGTTGAGAAGGAGTCCTGTCTTGTGTAAGTGATAGGTTTTGTATTGAATGTTGAGTGCTGCGGTTCTCATATATCCAAAAGGTTTGAATAAAGGTGATCGTACCTCCAGAAGTACAAAAAAAATAATTTTAGAGGCCTCAGTTTAGGACTATCAATTATAAATCTTCCAACCCTAAAACAAGTCTTAACAGTGTTTAAGGTGTCCATGGTCATATTTTCAAAAAATTTGAAGACCATAATCTCATCATGAGCTTTGACTTGTTAACAGGTGGAATTAAGAGTCTTCATTCAAGCCATAAACAATGACATTGTTTTGACCTTAAGTCCACTCCAAGACTTCCGTAAAAATATATAGATGAAATCTTACCCTCTGCAGCAGTCGATCTAAATCCAAATATCCAAATTTATTGTAGTATATGATAATTCAGAAATCTTTATATCCATGAATTAAATGAATATTGATGTCTTCGCTCACTTGCTCTCTTCACTCAACAATCATCGAGATGATCATTTAGTTATGCCGAAGAGTTTTTGAGTGCTTGGCTAAGTTTGGAAGCGCTTTTATCAGTGTAAGACATTGCAGGACCGAAACAAGTATTACAATTTCCAGAATCAGCTGATAAGGTTCTCTTTGAACAACTCTAATGAAACGGTTTCTTGCAGGAAGCACAAAAAATTGCAGATGTATGCTTAAGATTGCCTTTGCTGTAATTACACTTTCCTTTTACTATCAAATTACTATCTGTTTTCAGCATAACAGAACTACTAAGTGTGATCACGTGACTGAACACACCATGTGGAAAATGATCAAGACTTTACAAAGACAAAATTTAAATTTCAATAACTACAGAAACCAAGCACTAAATGAGCCACAAATCCACTTAACAAAATGTCCAGGGTAAAATTCAGTAAGTCGTGGATAAATAGTCACATCCAGATATATATCTGTCAATAAGGTGGATCAAAGTGAGAGCACAAGACAACACTGTTCAGTCTGAATGCCATCTTACATAATGATGTAGTATGTAGTTTTTCTTCTGTTGTTCAGAGCATATTATTCAGGACACTCATAGCTCTACTCCATTTGTGTTTCTCCAAATCCAATTGTTTTATAACTCGCAGTAATGAGTTTGTCCCTTAAGGAAAATATTTTTTTTTCTTTTACCCTACTCCAATTCAATGATTTCTTAACCTGCAGTAATGATTTTGCCGCCCAAGGGGGAAAAAATTGTTTGATTTTGAGAAGAAACTATTTGGTCAGCACTAGTTATGCTTGCATGTAGAAATCTAGTGACACATTTCATTTAACACTCCAGTTGAAACCATCCATGTAAATGATTTTCTACTAACAAAATTAAATTTTTTAATATTATTTTCAGGAATATCTCTGAACAGTGAAAGAATTTCGACTAAAATATTAATTTGCTTGTATGATCAATAAATTAACACCAATATTAATAATATTCAATGCATGTAGACAAATACAGTTTCCAAAAATAGCTTCCAACCCATTGAGAGGTCTCTTAATATTTTTTTAGATACCCAACAACTTTGGAAAATTCAAAAGAAATGAATTTTGATAATTACCAAAAATGAAGATGTTTCATTCTATTATTCTGCCTATTCTCTTGCTGCACATGCTTACTGACTTCTCATACTATCTGCATATCTGGATACGACACACCAGACAGTTACAGTAAGGCTCTAAGGAAGAGGCCACCCACTTTCAAATATTGGCTATTCACATGTTGCATTATAGAACAGCAACTTTTAGGTTCTGGGTGTTTAAAGAGGTGTTGTACTGTGTATTTGTGTATACTGTACTGTATTAATGCCGTGATAGTGATGCTTTTTTAAAATATTTAATTTACTGCAGTTTTCTATGAGGGATTTTTTATTCTTAAGACTGCTACTTTCTGGAAAACCATTTTGTGTGGTTTTATTCAGCAGTGTATTTGCTGTTACAGGCCACTGGATTTATTTGTGTGGTGGTGGTGTTTAAAAAAAAAAATATTATTATTATTATTTTATTATTATTATTATTATTATTATTATTATTATTATTATTATTATTATTATTATTTATTTTTTCCCTTTGGACTGCTCCATTTGCCAAAATTGCCAAGTGGGCCACTCTGACCCTGGTTAGATACATTTTTGATGACAGAAATGTTATCAAGTATTGAACCCACATTTTATTTCTGAGGAAATTTAATTCATATTATTTTGTAGAGAAATTATTGCCTTATGGTATCTATCCCAGATAGCTGTATGAAAATTCCATTTTAATGTACCTATATTATTCAATTCAGACTTTCTAAAGAGGTTATTCTACTAAATATTGGGAGGAAGTTACTGCTGTGGAAGTTATTCAGAATCAAATCAATTGGAGATTGAGGCGAAGTTAATGGAACAGGTGAGGTCATTATTGCTTAAACCACTGTTCCTTATGTTAATATACTGTCCATAATTTAATAATATTATATCAGTTTCATCCAAGAGTTATTGAATTATGTTAATAATTTTTCTGTAGTATTGGGAAGGTATATGTTTAATATGCAGATTGGATTTGGGGATTCAATTTAAGCAACTACTACTTCAATATCAAGTTGAATTATGGGAAGGGGAAGAATTCCTCACATGTTTTACTTCTCTTCCACTAGCCATATTGAAGTTCTTTCTATTTTTGTTGTAACATTTGAAACCATTAATTTTGCATTCCTTGCACTTGAAATTTGTTTCTTGTCTGAATAGGCATTCTTCAGGCATTATTTACGTCATAATTGTAATCTCCTCTGTGTGGTGTAAAATCCATGGACATTCTGCTACAGAAATGACATAATTACATTAATTTAGATAAATGTGACAGAACCTCCTAGAATCCTATCCATAAACAAACTTGTTTCATCATCTTTATTGTTGATGTTAGTGGTGTAGTTCGTAAACTATCATTGCTGAATTCTAAATTTCAATGGAATTTTCTATAAAGCAAACACATTGCTTATGTCATTGAACATTTATTATCTCTAATCTCAGTAAATTCTAATAGGTTCAGTTAATTCATAAACAAGTTTAATTTTGTTTAATTCACGAGGCCCTATCTTTATTATTAAATTGTTTCTTTTTCTTTTTAGGTTGTCTGCTTGGATAAGTTTCATCAAATTTCTCTTTGTTGGAAGTTATATCTGTGAGAATGAATGAAAAGGGAGAGACATTTTTTTGGAAGCTGCAAAATCATTGTTAGTTATTTCTTTATGCAGTGTTCATTAATGATAATTGTGGAGTGGGCCTGATGTCAATAATTCTGCCTTGTTGGGAAGAATCTGTTACCTCCATATTGTTAGTGAGGGTTGGTTTATTAGGTCATTGTTGTGCAAAGTGGCTACCTTGTTCTCAGATTAAACATGTTGTCTTTGTTGATAAATAAATGCAGTATGAAGTATGATTGAAATATATTGCATTAAATACTTCACTGTCTAAGAGAGACCGCATCCTGGGCACAATTGCCAAAATGTTGGCTGTCATACTGTGATCTTCGTTGGGGTGAAATGCGTGACGAAGGTTGCAATATGTCAGCCAAAACTTTGTCAACTGTGCCTAGGACAGCAAAGTTTCAATTGACTCCAGCCATGGAAGCTGACCTTTAAAATATATTGCAATGGTTTCAGGCAGCTTATCATCTTCTGGTTCTGTATCTACTTGCCTCCTAGAACTCATTATGTGGGAGAACCTGGCTTTGGTATGCTAGCATTGATGAAGGATTTCTTGGTAGTAGTTCTGATATTTCTCATACTTTCTTTTTCTTTTGAATTATTTCATTAAGTGTTATACATTAGAAATGATGACTCTTTTGTGTTTGCTAATGAGTGGTGAAGCCCCCAATTCATAACTTTTATATTTATCGTTGTCAGTAAATTCGTCAGCATTTTTTGTCTGGAAAGAATATGCATATTCTGTTATTTGAAATACATTATTTCGTTGGATTCTATGGTAGTTGCAACTTTTTAGTTATGTAGCCCATAACAGCCAATCCTTGCTCTTTTATTAGGATGACATTGCTTTAAGATGAAAATACTTCTACTGATCTCGTACCTCCTGTGTATATTTTGGAGCATTTATCTGATGTGTGTTGATCTGGTTGGAGGTTAGGGTTCCCTGTACTCAGTAGAATCAATTTCTGCAAAAGAACTTGCTGATTTCTTGATGGAATGTTATAATATTCAGCTTTTGTTGTTAATACTGTAATAAATCGCTTCAATAAACACATGTTACACTCTCGTAAACCCTCAAACCTTGGAGAGCTGGGTTGACCTTATCGTTTCTTCAATGACCTTGTTTCTAGAATGAGACTATTGCTTTCACTTGTTGCGTGGATTATTCTTTTTGCACTTGTTTTCTCTGTCACAGATCATTTGCTTTCTAAACAATAGTAGTATTATTGTAGTACATATGTTATATGATGGTGTTCATCTTTTTGCAGGAGGAACTAAAGGCCCCGGCAAGTGTATATTTTGACCCCGGAGAACTGTCCAATGAGGAGGATGAACAGGAACATGAGGTAACAATAGCTCTTATCACAGATTCTGTTGAGAATATGTAACAGCTGAGATAGCTTCTAGTTGTGATTTTTAAATGTGGAAGAGTTACCACAAACCGATCTGTGTCAAAACTAATGCAGCCAGAATGTTCACTTTAGGTAAGCTAAGTTTTATAAAATTTGTTGCACTTGTGGATAGGGAACTAACTCGTTGAGGCACATGAAAGATAATTCAAATTAAAAAGAACTTTGCTGATAGTGATTTAAGGACAGCAGCAAGTGTACATGCAACTGTCAACACACTATCTTGCAGAACTTGGGAACTGTGCTTTCTCAGTCTGGAAATACAGGGATATGTGCTCAATGACACAGATTCTGTTTTAATTTTTGAAAACTACAAAAGTAAAAATTTATTAGACATCTTCCTCCTACTGCAATACTTATATTATTTTCTCATTGAAGTCTGCTTTTCTAAATTAAATCTTTAAATAAGATTGTATACAATTTTGTGGAAATGTGAGTAGTTTTCACAATCAGTGCAATTAAAAATGGTTTTTTTTTCTAAAAAATTGCTCCAATTTTTTTCTTAAATGGAAAAAAACTTTTTATACATTTCAAAAGTCGAGCTTCTTAGACAATTAATATTGAAACTAGAATTTTGGTAAAGCAATCTTTTCTCTGAGTTGACAATAGTTTTCATTTTGCAGGACCCTCTGGCAATGTGTAATGAAAATGTTTGTGGAGAAAGCACACCTGATGGTGAGTTTCAGAACCAGATCTTTGTGTTACAAACTTTTTAAAATGCTTTTAATTACTTCACGTGCAATACAATTTATAGAAGCTTGATTCCATAAAACCCTAGGCATGGGCATGGGAAATGCAGCATGGGAAAGCTTCTTGCATGTGCATTAGTGTGGCTTTAAAAAAATTAATGTTTATAATATCTTCTACAGAACTCCTAAAAAGTTGCTGGGAGGTTAAAAATGAAATTGTTATAGTTGTTATTATTATCATTAATAATAACAACTATATTACTAATTTCCAATGTGTGCAGAAATAAAGAAAACTCAGCAGCCTCTGGCCAATGAGAGGTGTCTTCGATTTTAAATGACTTCATAGACTTCCGCGGCCAGAGTCATGATCTGGGCTGTCCGGGTGACGCCGCGTCGATGGCTGAGGTGCCGACGTGGCGTCACCTAGACAGCCCAGATCATGACTCTGAGTTTGTTAGATACCCAGGAACTTGGGGGAATTAACATTTCTATTACTAGATGCACTTAGAATTTGAAAGAGAACTATGTAGCCTCATGTCATGTGATGGGTAATGGTTTCGTAGATGTTCAGGAAGTTAGGAAAATTTCAAAAACCATTGAACGGTTTTGATTTTGACTCAAAAATTGATTGTGATATTCCCCTATTTTCATTCTGTGTGGAATGACCGAATTATCATATTCAAAGCATCACTACTTGCCACATCTGGCATGTGTCAGCAAGCCACCAAAAGAGACGCCATCTGTTACTAAATATTAGCTATTCACGTGTTGCATTCTTAAATATTATTGTTTGTCATTATCGGTACGTAAAAAATCTTTTGTACTCCATTTTACACTATGTTATTGTAGCTTTGCCTGAAGACTGTCTTTGTTAAAATATTTAATGTATTGCAATGAGAATATGTTATTTCTTGTTCTTGAACAATGTGCATGTTACATTTTGGAAAACTGTGTTGTGTCGTTATATTCAGCAACTGTCTTGCTGTTGCAAGTCTCTAATTGTTGTTATTGTTATTATAATTGTCATTATTATTATTATTATTATTATTATTATTATTATTATTATTATTATTATTATTATTATTATAAGCGAATTTTGATGACCAAACCATTACCAAAAATTATCAATAAAAAGCTCTTGAAATATTTTTAAAATGACCTAAAAACAAAGAAAAATGATGTAAAAAATTTGATCACTATCAGTTCAGATGAAGAACTCTAGCTGTTGGATGTGTTGCTGATGTAATTGAGGCTTCTTCCTATTGTTTAAGTGAACTAAGCTTGCAAACTTTTGGTTTGTTCTTTAAATGAAAAGCTATGCCTTTATCACGAAATCGGCCGAACTGACAATACCATTGATAGGCGTACAGGAACATTATATTACATAGTACTCGCAACAGCTGACATTACAATATATGAGCAAAGATATTGAAAGGCTACTCAGGAATTCTCTTGCTAACATTTGTTGCATCCCCTAAATATTGTTTGAAGCAAATACCATTAAAATGTTATTAAAATCAATAAAATCATAAAAATGCATTAAAGATGACGTAAGAAGGTTAAAAAATGACTTATTAGTCAAAATCAACAAAAAATGCAAAAAAATTATTTTGATGATCTAAAACATTATCAAAAATGATTTTAAAAAATGCTGTTAAAATGTTTTGAAAATGCCCTAAAAACAAAGTAAAATGACGTAAAAAACATAAGAATTGTTTTTTTTCATTTTGTCATAACTTAAAATGAATGTGTATACTAAATGGCAATGTTCTGAAGTGAAAAGAAAAAAAAATATATTTCATTAAAATCCGCTCCCTAATTGTTGTTGTTGTTGTTGTTGTTGTTGTTCTTCTTCTTCTTCTTCTTCTTCTTCTTCTTCTTCTTCTTCTTCTTCTTCTTCATCATCTTCTTCTTCATCATCTTCTTCTTCATCATCTTCTTCTTCATCATCTTCTTCTTCATCATCTTCTTCTTCTTCATCATCTTCTTCTTCATCATCTTCTTCTTCATCATCTTCTTCTTCTTCATCATCTTCTTCTTCTTCATCTTCTTCTTCATCTTCTTCTTCTTCATCTTCTTCTTCATCTTCTTCTTCTTCATCTTCTTCTTCTTCTTCATCATCTTCTTCTTCTTCATCTTCTTCTTCTTCATCTTCTTCTTCTTCATCTTCTTCATCTTCTTCTTCTTCTTCATCTTCTTCATCTTCTTCTAATTCACGACAAAATATGTGTGTCAGTTGGATATAAAGTCTAAGCTTATTTGCAATTAGCTTCCTCATTAGCAACTCTAGAGACTGTCAGTGCCTCTGCACAACTTAGCACAAAACGTGGTCTGTTCCCAGAAAAACAATGTCCTGTGCTTCCCAATGTTTTGAATGACCCGGCAGTTTAGCCAAATTCTTTCACAAATTTTACAAATCAAATCCCAGAGCCTCAGTAACTATTGGGATGACCTGTATTTTAACATCCCACATTTGGCTGATCTTGATTTCCGAACTCTTGTATTTAGGATGTTTCTCTGCTTTCTTGGTTACATTGTTTTGATCGCCAGGCACAGCAATATCTACAGGAAGACCCTTTTTCCTCCAAATCCTGGATAACAATATCCAGATTGTGTGCTATTGTTGTGTGATCAGTGAAATTCTCTAAAAACATAGAAAAATTATGTAAAAATTTGATCAAACCCACTTCAGATGAACAATTCAAGCTGCTGGATATGTTACAGATGTAATCAAGGCTTCTTCCTTTCGTTCAAGGAAACTCAGTGTGCAAACTTTTGGTTTGGACAGTTCTTTACCTGGAAATCTATTCCAAAAGTTATCCTGAAATCTGCCGAATTGACAATGGTGCTGATAGGCCACACAGGAACTTCAGATTACATACTCTAAATAACTGACATCATAATTTCTATGCAAAGAAATTGAAAATGCTAGTCAGGAATTCTGTGGAGAACTTTTATTGCATCTCGTAAATATTGTGTTTCTGTCCAAATCGGTTTTCAGGTTCTCTCCAAATCGTAGGGATGGCAAATGGCACGTGGCGGGTGCCATTTTTCCATGCAGTGAGAAGCCTAGAGTACAATAAACAACAGATGTGTGTGTGTGTGTGTGGGGGGGGGGCAGGACCTTGTTTGGTCCCCCACTTAACACCCAAAATAAGGTTTGTAACTCTAAGACTAATTTTCACTGAGGGAGTAAGGTTTTGCCTTTAGGGCCGACCACATACATAACTAAAATTGTTTGGATTATTTAAACAAACTCTAGGCATTTCAACTAATGGCAAATCTAATGACTAATTAAAATAAATATGTAAATATGAAATACACAATTCAGGCACACAAACCACTAATAATGAAGTGTTCACTGGCTCACAACTATCTCACAGAAGGCGTAGTTCTAATGAATGTGTGCTACTCTAGATCGTGATTGTACATGTCTACACATGTCTGAACCTGCACAACAGTAGCAACGTTCCCATTTTAGTTAGCTCATTTAGTTCCATCATATTTACAATGTTTGAGGATATTTTTCTTGACGTTGGGAAAACGGATGAAGAAATGTTTACAAACATTGTAAAAACTTAAAAATAACAAAGAAACTGTGAGTGATGGAGAAATTCCAAATAGATATTTGAAAACCAGATAAAAAACTGCATTAGGTACACTTACTGGTTTTCATCATGTTGACCAGTGTTGTTAATTATACAACTATTAATTTAATTATCTAATAACTATTTATTAAATGGTAACTGAACATAGCAAATCCAAATTACGGACTCATTAGTAACTCAATAAAAGTTTACCAGGATGTTACAAGATTATCTCACTAATCACTACTTTCTTAAACAAATAACGAATAGTAATTACCTAATTAACTCTGAAAAGCCCCCACCTTGGGAGTACATGACCTTGACGTTGGTGGTGGGGCTCGAGTACCTCAATGACCCTTTGAGCTATGCCGGCGGTAGCATAGCTACTGGTAGGGCCTCCCTTGCCGGACTGGCCAAGGGGAGGGGTCAGACGAAGAAGTACCCCAGAAGAGGACTTCAACGCCAGAAGGGAATCAATAGAAGAGGACGTCAACGCCAGAAGGGAACCTACTGAAGAGGACCTCAATGCAAGAAGACCTTCAGAAGTGGACCTCAATGGCAGTTTCGCTGAAGAACTCCCTATAACAAGGGGTCTTCCGACCGGCAAGGGCCTCAGATTTTGAGGGCGGACGAAGGATTTTTAAAAGGTTGCACCTTGAGTAATAATAGAACTCTGGAAATGGATACAGGAGGACACTGCTGTCGAGAAGACAATCTTCCTAGGTCAAGGGAAGTTCAAAATCAAATCCCCTGGTCCTCCGGGTTGGGGGTTGCGCATGAGGTTGGTACCCTTATCGTATAAAAAACTATTATTTGTAAGCTGCACAGAAATCGATTATGGATCGTCTCTGTTGACAAGCACTGCTCAAACAAGAACAAGAAACTAGGAATACAGGAACATATTGTTGTGACCACCTGGAATGTTAGAGGGATATGATTGAAGGAGTCTGAGCTGGTCATCACAGGGAAAATCATAACTCTATGTTTTGTTACTGAAACAAAGATGAAGTTAAAAGGAACTAAGGAGTTAGAAAATTATGTTATGATATACAGCGGAGTAAATCAAAACTGTCGAGCTCAAGCAGGGGTGTCAATTCTAGTCAAAGAATCATGGAAGAACAAAATTTTCTCTTATAACTGGATCAATGAGAGGATTGTAACAACGAGATTGAAAATAGACATTTGACTATTATTGGACTGTATGCCCCAAAGGAAGGTAGGAAAGAGGAAAGCCATCTTTTCTATGAAAAACTACAAAAATGCCTGAATTGTGTAAATAAAACGGATTATGTTATACTTTGCGGAGATCTGAATGCTTGAGTGGGTAACAGTCGAACTCCAAACATCTTGGGCACTTTGGGGAAATATAATATTAACAATATTGGAAATTTTGTTAAGACACTTCTGTACCTATAACAATTTGAAAATATGTAACGCATTTTTCCGGAAGAAAGACGAGAATAAATTCACTTGGTTTAGTAGAGGTTCAAGATCTATTATTGACTACATTATTTCAAATAGGAAAAGTCTCTATTAATTAAAGATGTACATGTCTACAGAGGATGTAACATCAGTTCAGACTATTTTTTAGTTGTCTCCAAAATTTCCTTGTCTCCATGGAGAAGAGGGGGTCAGAATGTGAAACCTAAAGTGGATACACCTCACATCAAATACAAAGTTAATCTCCTCAATGATGTATGTATATGGAAGCTATGTCTATAAAACATGTCTAGAACAAGTGGGAAATGGAGCCTTGGGTAAACAAAATATCTCTAGAAGAAGAATGGGTCTCAGAATATGGAACTAAGACATAGAAGAGGCATTAACCAAATAGAAAACTGCCTCTAAGAAATGGCTACAGGAAAAAACGGAAGAAAGTTGGGAAATATATAAAAGAAAAAAGAAAACGTAACACAGCTAAAACTGTTATCAGGAATTCTCACAGAGAAATCTGGGAAAACTTCATAATCAGAGTGGAACATGATGTTAATGGGTGACAAGATTTTGCCAACAAACTTCTTCGTAACTTGTCAGAAGAGCCAAGAAAGAGATACTGCCAGAATTAATACAATTGAAGAAGTGGGTACAACATTATTTAGAATTATGGTATGATTCGAATGAGAACATTTATACCAAATTTAAGATAATGGAAGGTATATGAACTCGCTATGAACAAAGTGGGAACGGTTCTGATAAAAATGAAGAATAGAAAAATGCCAGGTATGGAGGTGTTGAATGCAGAACTATTTAAGTATAGTAGCTTTTTCTTTAAACTTAGTCTGTTACATTTCCTGAACATGTTCTGGAAAAATGGAATAATTTCCCAAACCTGGATGACTGCAGAAGAAAGGAAATCAGAGTGAACCTGGAAACTGTTGAGGAATCAGTGTTCTCAATGCCAGTTGTAAGGTAAATGCCAGAATCTTAACCAATAGATTAAAAACTATTAGAGAAGGACACCTATTAAATGAACAACACAGATTCTGACAAGATCGCTCATGCTCTGATAACATCTTTTTTCTGAGACAGATAATTGAAAAGAGAAGAGAATATAATTTGAAAATGCATCTTCTCATCCATAGACATGGAGAAAGCGTTTGATAAGAGTGGTAAGAAGAAAGCTATGGCAGATATTAGAGACAAGAGGAAGAAAATACATTCATACTTCGTTTCATTACTTATATGCAGCAAATCTACATTAGCTAATACGATCATTGCTCTTCCGTAAGTAATGTGAAATGTCAGTTATCATTGTACGCCTCAATTGTAATTATGTAAACGTAAGTATTTAAGTGATTAGGCAGAAGATCAGCCCTTAAGGCCTGGGCCTCACCAGAAATAAACACATTATTAATATTATTGATATTATTATTCTTATTATTACATCGGTTTTTTCTTCTCGCTCATCCAGAGTTTTCAGATATAACTCAAGGACAGAACGTCAACACAGATGGTGAGAGGTTTTGCGATCTGGCACTCTGGTTCCTCTTCAATGACTAAGAGAGAGAACCTTGGGCACAATATTGGTGGTTGCCAGCAACACCACCTTCTGCATGGTTCTGAAGTGCCATTCATTTAGATGGAGTTTATCTTTCACAATCCTCCAATCTTCAGCAACAAGCCCATTAGTTAAAATAACAATGGGTAAAATATCTACCTCTTATTAGTTTGTATAGGTTTTTCATTTCAAGTGAGAGTGGCTGGTATTTTCTTTTCTTTTCTGCAATTGTTGACAGCAATTATGATCTAATGGGACTGCGGTATCTATTATTATTGCCCTGCGAGTAGTGTTGCGCCTTCAAGTAGACCGTCGTTCGCTAGAAACCATCTTGAAGTCAACTGAAGAATTAGTCGACGAAATTTGTCACCTCTTCGACGTAACTATCTAGCCTAGATGAGCGGCACTTTTTCGAAAGTGCTAATGGATAAGGCCTAGCAATGGGTTGAGCGAAATTCTTAAAAGACTAACAGCAGGGCCAGTCTAGAACTTCTAGTTGATCGCCAAATTCCGACCCTCTGCAGCTGTACTCCTGGGCTAAGAATAATATCAAAAGAATTGTGTTTGCTTTCTCCTTTAGGAGAAATTCAAGCTAAGGCAAAAATCTTGGAAACAAGATATCGGTTTGCTGTCGCAATCAAAGGTATCAGATCCTGCCACGCCTGCACCCCCAGGGTGAGAAGGACTTGCTGACGTAACTTTCTCCATGCAATAAGGTGTTACAATTCTTGAAGATTTGAAAAAACACATATTACTCGGGCAACTTTTCTTGAACGATGGATTGACGATTTCGGGTGGAGTGGTGGTATTAGTTACAAAGTCGGCCACTAGAGTATTTTAAGTAATGCCAACGTCTGTGAAATGAAAGTCCAAACTGCATCTTGTGCTTAACTTTTTCGGGAGTTTTAGTTTACTCCCTTGAAGAACCTGGACCTAACTCAGCCATTTCTTTCGATATTGACAATAAATCTGAACAGGGGTTCTGCACTATGAAAGCAACTGGCTTTGACTAGCTTCTGTTTCGCGCCAACGAAGTTTCAATGCTTGGAAGGTTGTCATTAGTGCCCGCTGCGAGCTTTTGCCTTCAACTGTTTATTGCACAAGGGAGGGGGATCAAGGTCATCGTTCAAGAAAAGTTGCACGAATATTACCTACAAGACACCCCAACCAAACGACCAGCAACAAGGGGTGCATTCAGAAATTTATGCTAATGAAATTTCTTCATTAATAAAAAGCTTTAAAAATATCTTTTCCTTGCAGATCTAGCAGTCCAAGTGACAAAATGCACAACACGTAAAGTATCTTTAGGTAACAGCTGAATGTTAAAAAAATAGCAAAAAATTGAAATGGATCTATCGTTTTCCCAATAAAAAAATCATTTTGTCAAGTTAATAACTTTTCATCACAAATTTTGTAATAAAAATGTTTGTAGTTCGAAATCCTTCCATAAACCAAGGATGAACTTTTGTAGGCATGAAGTAGCTAGGAGTATTTTTGTTTTAGAAAATCGAAAAATGACTGAGGTTTTTTCACAATCAATTTTTTAACATATTTTTGCCCTTATGAAATTGCAGAGATACTGAAAAATTTTAATGCAATTTTGTTGTGGCTTGACATCAAAATATGTGCATATAATACATACGTATATTGACAAAATATGTTAATGTATGTTTATTATACTGTTATTTGACGAAATGCGTAGTCTTAGTGTGGAATTTTTTATTACCTTTAAATACAAAATAATGTTGCAAAAAATAAAAAATAAATTATTTTTTCAGTATGCCGAATCCGAAAATGAATTATTTGTATGATTTGCGGACTTTCGTTTGTGTTGACTGTTTTGTCAAAGAATTTCCCATGTGCACAATGCTTTGGAACATGAAACCAGTTGTCATTTCAGATTAAAAAAAATATGAGGAACCCAATTCTGGTATGACGTTAAAAGTCCATGTACCTTGTTATTTTATGTGTTTATTTCAGATTTTCCACCCGTGCTCGTGTTCTTACAAAAATAGTTACCGTGACTTATGTCTCAACCCTCGTATTAAACAAGTTGCGTAAAAAAGACGTTCTTCGTCTCTGCGGTAATGACCACAATCACAAAATATGATTAAAAATGTGACCTTCCCACACATCAGCAACTTAAAGTATTTTAACACAAACGTGGAAAAAAAATAATGTAATATGTCATAAACATTTTTTAAATATTAAAAATGTTCCCTGAGTGTTCCCATGTTATTACAATTTTGTGGGGTCGTCGTTGACGTCCCTCCTTGTTCTCCGGGTACCGAAATAACATTTGAAGACAAAATCAAAGGGTACGTGTTCGTGGCTCTGCTGTTTTTCCTGGACTTATCGTTCGCCATTACTCCAAGATAAAGTGCACATTCTGGAACAGATTTTCTACTGGTTTGTTCCTGTGAAACCTCTTGACACTGTGGCGTCCTTAGGATTTTTGTATTAATTGCTAATTCCTTCTCTCGTCTTTGTGGCTTTCTCTTTCTTTCTACTCTCGCTCTACGCAAGCTTTCTGCTTCGGATTGCTGCTCCAATCCACCAGTTACATTACACGAAAAGATTCACTTCTCTGAAATTAAATTGTTCTTTTATGGATACGAACACGATTTCTAAAATAGTCACATATGTTCATAAGATACTCGTACTTTTTAGTTTAAAAAATGAAAAATTGTAAGTGCCGCCTGCTCTTTACAATTAAATTAAAACTAAATGTAATGATCATGCTTCAAAAGGGTAAGAAATACTTGCTCTAATGGTAAACTGGCGATCATTAGAAATTGAAAGTGCTGATTTAATTAATTCAATCACGATCCAAATGTTCATGGTGTTTGCTCTAATGAGCACTTGCTCCTTGCACTCTGATCTATTAATGAAGTTTTTCTGCCAGCAGGTGGAGAATGTGGGCCAGATGCCAACAGCGAGAGAAGCGTTTTAGGCATGTGTCACGGCATCTGGAACAAAGGAAGCGAGCTAACGAATGCAGCAGTGAAACCAAATAAACGCTCGTATGCGTGCTCTGTCTGCCAAAAGTGCTTCTCACACAGAGGCAATTTAGCTACGCACATGCGGATCCACACCGGAGAGCGCCGTCATGAATGTTCGGTCTGCAAAACCACCTTCTTACAGAAAGGTCATTTAGTTAGACACATGCTGATCCATAGCGGTGAACGTCCGTATGGATGCTCCCTCTGCGAAATGAAATTCGCACGTAAAAGTAATTTAGATAAGCATGTGCGAATGCATACCGGTGAGCGCCTACACGTATGCTCCATTTGCCAAAAGAGTTTTGGAGAAAAATGTAATTTGGTAAGGCACATGAGGACTCACACTGGTGAACGCATTCATGAATGCACCATCTGCCAAAAGACCTTCACGGAAGGATCTTCGTTAGTTACGCACATGCGAATCCATAGCGGGGAACGCCCTCATGAATGCTCTGTTTGCCATAAGACATTCATAGAGAGAAGCAATTTAGTTAAGCACATGCGGATTCACAGCGGAGAACGCCCTCATGAATGCTCAGTATGCCAGAAGCATTTCGTGCAGAGAAGTCACTTAGTTACGCACATGCGGATCCACAGCGGTGAACGCCCTCATGCATGTTCAGTCTGTCACAAGAATTTCGTTCGCAGTAGTCATTTAGCCAAACACATGCGGACCCACGTCGAGGAGCCCCCTCACGAATGCCCTGTCTGTCAAAAGAGCTTCCCACGGCGAGGTCATTTAGTCACGCACATGCGTATCCATAGCGGTTAACGCTCTCCCTAATGCCCCGTCTGCTAAAAGTGCTTCAAAAGAGTTCGTTTAGTTTCGCACATGCGGGTCTTGAGTGGTTAACGCTTTCTTAAAAGATCCATGAATTGTCTCCAGAGTTCCATCTAGTGCAGTGTTTAGCTCATTACATGAAGGTTCATGGGGGTGACTGACTCTAATTCTTTCTTTGCCCAAAGCGGAACTGAAGTTTCTCATGCAAACACGTGTAAGTCTCCATTTTGTGAGGTCTGGAGTCTGGACAATCAGATAACAGCACATGCTTACAAAATACTTTACTTATTCAATCGATATGCACCTTCGCAGGGCGCCCAAAGTAGTGCGACTAAGGGGTCAAAGAGAAAGCAGGGCGTGGACCGCCAGAAGGGGAGCGCGCAGGCCGTGGAGAGTCCGTGCTCGGGTCTGGTCGAAGTCAATGCTTACATGGTATTTACGCAGTCGCTGCCGGTCATCTCTTCTCGGGCTGGTGACCAATGCAGTCAGCTGTGCAGCTGCGTTTGAGTCCAAATGCGCCGTCGTTGCAGCGCTTTGAAAAGGCGCCTGCGGGAGATACCGTTATGTGTAGTTTCTAATAAAGGTGTGCCTTTTGCTGTGATAGCTGCGATGCCCAGAATGCTCCGATTGCAATAATTGTGTTAAAAGTGGAGGAAAATATATTACGCAAATCCATGGCTAAGGCCAATCATGAGTCAGACAGCGGCAGCGGGTGAGGGGAAATCGATTAGTTTGAGTGGAATCACCCCAACGAGAGATGCCGAATGCTACAGAGAAAACTTGAACTGAGGGAAAAGTATAAATTTGTACTTACTCGCTATTTTCTAAACTTCGGCAAATGTATCAGCGATGACAGATGATTTTCTTTAGACTTGGAGAAGGTTGTAATAATACATATATTTCACTTTAAAATCGCGCTTTTCAGTATTCGAAATCCCTGAAAGCTAATTTTGCGTATGGAATTAAGTGGCGAAAATATATTTTCGAACAAAAAAAATAGCACGAGATTTTACGTAGTTTAACTCTCTCAGCTATACCTAATAAAATACGAACAGTTCAGCAGAAACATTCCTCTTTTTTTCCTAAACAAATATCGCGAGATCTAGCTTTCTGATGAAAGTATGTGCCAATATTATAGATCGAAACAGTTTATCGCACTATCTTTTTGCAAGAATATGCATTGTGAAGTTCATGTTCTTACAAGGTTTTGTATTAATTTGTGATATCTTTGAAGTGGTAAATTATACATTTTAAATATCTTAAGTGATTGTTGTAAATGAGTTTGTCAGTGCTTGTTTCAATGTTAAGTTTTCAATCTCATTAATCCAATCTATAATTATGATGTAGAAAATTTAAAAGGGTGTTTTGTTTATTCTTCAATTTGTATTGGTTGGTTGTCTGTACTGTTGTAAATATAATAAAAATAAATTATATTGATATTTTTGATTGAGGAATAAATTGGGTTTCCTATCATTTAATTCCCTTTCCCCCCCTTCTGAGTAGTCTTTCGACGTTATTTGGAACACTTAAAACTTATACAAACACTATATTTTTTTAACACTGAAATATTTTTATGAATAGTTAACAAAGAAAAAACCCTTGCATATTTTTCCTGAAATTGCTTTTTTCAGTATTTATTTAGTATTAACTTTAATGCGGATTGTACACTTTTGTCTTTAAAATTGAAAATAATAATCATAATTAATTTATAATCAATATTGTTAGTGAAAATTTAAACAATAATTGCTACTTCAAAACAGGAATTTTCATACTTAAGAGGAACGTCAAAGATAACAAAACACTTGGTCAAGTTAACAATACTTTACTGTCAGTTACATCGAAAATTACATGGTAATACCGCGAAAGTACACGAAAAATACTAATTTTCGAAAACTTGTACATGATCTTATTTCAAAGAAATGTCTTTGAAGAACAGATTTCGTTATGAAAAAAAAAAACCACACTTGCTACAACAGCACACACTTTCTCGGATGATTTTAACTTTCGCAGTATTCGAAAATTCAGAGTTCAACAAGAATGGGACCTGGGCCATATTTTACGCGATCTGTGATCCATTAAAGGGGAAAATATTGAAAAATTAGGGGTTCTTTTTTTAAAAACGAATTGCCTTTATTTCAATCAAAAACTACTCAAAAAATGGTGTATAACCTAATTTGAAGACGTATTTTTAGAACAGAAGAAAACTTGTTGGATTTCCAAATTGTCCATCTGTCATTTCATATAATTGCTTCCCTCGCACAGAGCCATTACATTATCAATGAAGTCTGGCAAAGCTGATTAAAAAGCGCAAATTTTGGTACTGTTGATTTTAATACTTAAATATGTTATTGGAACTAAATTTAATAGAACGTTTTCTTATATAATTATAAAAATAACAAGGATTTACGAATTTGTTGTATGTTTGTCAAAATATTAAGTAAATGTTCTTCATACGTTGCAATCCAATTATCCTAATCTTTTGGTAAAATTTCTTAAGTTCTGCAGGATATTTTTTACAAAATTGAGTTTTACTGGACTATAACTCAGCTTGCGCGTAAAAAGCATGAGATAGTCATTGCTCACAGGTTTCTCTTTTTGAGGCACATATTTCGCTGTTTTAAAACGGGGGAAAATACCTTCATAATCCCTAAATTTCAACTACGTACGATTGAAAATAAACGCAAAATTTTGCTTTATCATTCACCGTGAAGCAGTCGCGATAAGTATTTCTCAACCACTTACACCTTAGCGGTTTCTCTTTACGAAATTTAAACGCTGAGATAGATATGAGTCGCAATGCAATATTCTCTTTTTGCAACCAAAAGCACCTTACGAACGTATTTCAGGTACACAACGATTCTCCCTGGCCTCTCCCATTGTCTAGTCTGCTGTCTAGTTTTTAATGAATAGAAAGTGGTATGACAGCCGGCAACCTAGACAATGGGAGAGGACATGTTAGGCGATCGCTTTGCGAAGGTGGCGTGTTAAGTGAAAGTACTATGCAAGAATGAAGTGAAGGAATGAATATGTGGGAAGTCGTTAGAATGTGGATAGGTCCGAGACATCAGGAGTAAAATGATGAGTCCATAATTATTCAAAATAGTGTTAAAGGCTATTATTAGTTCAGTGTTAAATTATTTGTACTTAACGAATAAGTAAAATACCTCTGTTATAGTCCTGACGAAAGCTGAGTAAAAGCAGAAACGTTGCCACTTTAAATGTTTATTAATCACAAACTCAGGAAAATTTCCCTACAATACATATATGACAGTTATTTTTAATGGATTCTTTGCCTCCGTCACACCACCTTTCCACAGCCAAAAACTTTTCTAATTTAATTTTTTCGTCAACGTAACATAATTTTATTTGATTGAAAAAATGTGGAAAATAAAATGTGTACTATCAGAAAAACATTTGTTGATGTTTTCTCTACGCTAATTTCAAACGCAAAACAACCAATTAAAAAAATATTTTTACTCAGAAAACTTATACCTTGGAACAGGCTCGAAAACAATGTCGAAAGTCCATCCCAAAACAAATTGTGAATTTTTTTGAGATATTTTCGACTGCTGGGCTGTAGTTAAAAAATAAAAGTAAAAATTACTATTTTCCCGCCTTTAAATCACTTTTCTTTAAATGTACTTTGAAAATTACTACAACAGTTCTGTTCATTTATTTTGGTGTTTAATATACATTTGTATATTTGTTCTAGCACCCAGAAATATTTTGACTTTGGAGTGTACATTTACCTTTATAATTCTTTGTATATCATACACTAAGGATAGAGGATAAAGAGGTTTATAAAAACCCATCAGCACAAAACCCTAAGTACACAGCGTAACATCTGACGAAATGTCATGTAACATTAAATAAATCGGAGTATCGTTCAAACTCTCGAACACCGAAACTTTTCCCTCCTATTAGACTGATCGTCAGTGATTTTGTTATTATATCTGTGATTATATCTCAGATGTTTCCAGCGAATATAAAGATTTATTCAATTTGAAAATTCAAAAGTATTATTAAAAATCAAAATATTAATGTTATTGTTAAATGAAATAAGAACACATGGCGTATAAACTCAGTTTATTGATGTGTGTGCAGGCTACGTCCATACAGCTCAATCTTCAGGACAAGAATCATCGAATGCGCATCGTGCGTACACTTATATTACATACAGTTACTAGTTACGTAGTAATCCTATAGATGTCAGTAAATACAGTTTCTCTAATATGAATGTACGTAAATATTACAACAGTTATTAAACATACTTTTGACGTATGTTATGTAATACACAGTTATCCTATAAATTTGTGAGAACTTATAAGTAGTATACATTGCGGAATATCCATTTTGAAAAACATATTCCTACTTGCGTGTTGAAAACTTTTTCACAGTAGGACCAATATTTTCCGAAACCGATCTAAGGAAGACGATACTTCAAACCCTACGTTGGCATGAGCCCTGAAATCGACTTTCCGGCTGAAAAAATACTGTCAGGCGTACTGTAAGCATTTCAGGACTATGAATATTTGTTGGGAACACGCTCCATAGATCACAATTACTCAATCAATGCCCATCTAACATACACTGAAGAGCCAAATAAACTGGTACACTTGCCTAATATAGTGCAGGGCCCCATGGCGGCATGGACTCGTCTGTCTGAAGTAGTGCTAGAAGTAATTGACACCATGAATCCTGCTGAGCTGTTCATAAACTCGTAAGAGTACGAGGGGGTAGAAATCTCTTCTGAAGGGTATGTATGTCGTTGCAAGGCTAAAAAATGTCCATGTCTGGGGGTTTTGGTGGCCAGTGGAAGTGTTTAAATTCAGAAGTGTTCCTGGAACAACTCTGTATCAATGCTGGACGTGTGGCCTGTCGCCTGTCAGAGTCGTATCTAGACGTATCAGGAGTAGGGGGGATATGAGGTTTCGGGATCAGGAAGTGCTTATCTTATCAGCTTATCTTATCTACTTCCTGTTTCCCTCCCCCACATCCGGTGTCAACAACCGGCGCCACCAATTATAATGGCAGGAAGTGCTTATCTTATCAGCTTATCTTATCAGCTTATCTTATCTACTTCCGGTCCAGCGCCCAACAGTGGATGTCAACAACCCACCACCCCTCCCCCCACCCCGCCCACTTCCGATGTCAACAACCGGCGCCACCCATTATAATGCCCCGCCGAATGTCAACAACCCACCACCCCTCCCCCCACTCCGCCCACCCGATGTAAACAACCGGCGCCACCCATTATAATGCCCCCCCTCCCCCTCCTCCGCCCACCCGATGTAAACAACCGGCGCCACCAATTATAATGCCCCCCCCTCCCCCTCCTCCGCCCACCCGATGTAAACAACCGGCGCCACCATTTATAATGCCCCCACCGACCGAGGTCAATGACCCCACCCTTGCGACCTCTGGCGGCGAATGGTGGAAGTGTGTGCGCGCTCTGGTGGTGAATTGTGGAAGCGTATATGTGTGCGCTCTGGTGGTGAATTGTGGAAGCGTGTGTGTGTGTGTATGTGTTTCAAAAATGCTCCTGCCTGAAGCGGATTCGAACCAGCCTCAATTCCCCTGAGACGACCAGCACTCTGGCTCTGAGCTACGGTGACATGTCGAGTCAAGCTGTCTGCTTTGGGCTACTGATAGTACACGCGGTCGGGAGGGCGCCGCGCGCTGGCGGCAACGGCCGGGTGGCTGATAAGATAGCGGCGGGCAGGGGGCGCTGAGGGTGCGCGCTGGCGACCGGATGTTGATAAGATAGCGGCGGGCAGGGCCCGGCGCGGGTGGCAGAGGACGCGCGCTGCGCAGACTAATGAGTATAGAGATACGCGCGCTCTCTAGGAGCCGGAGAACGAGATGGAGTTGTGAGCGACGTCGGGGCGCGCATTTTGAATGCACTCTATATAAGATAGCCAGCCGCACGTCTCTCACTCTCTCTCTCTCTCTCTCTCGAGAGCGCTGACGCTCGCTGCCCCGCTGAAAAGACTTTCATAATAGAAGAAAGGGAAACCCTAAAAGGCGGTGATAGGAAAAACAAATGAAAAACAATACAAATTGAAAGAATGTTTTTTGTTTATTGAAATCAAATAAAAATCAAATTATACATAGAATAAATAACATTCATGTTTGTTTGCCTGTTAGATATTTAGCGATTTCCCCACACAATTTCACCGTTAAACTGCGGTGGACTTATCACCAGTGACAACACATCCCCCTCTTGTCGACATATCACACCACCCCTCGTCGAGCTCGTCGAATAGCTCGTTGAGCTATTGTCTCGGCGTTACGTCGTCGACATATTTCATCACAGAGAGCCTCCAGGACCTCTCGAACCGCTACTCTCTCGTTGGCGGGAAGTGTGCACATGACGTTGCAGAGATAAATGTACGCCTGCATAATGATTCTGTCATCCACCATCGATGTCATAATGTATTCATCTAGATTCAGATAAGCTTCGGGTGGGGGAGGTTTTAATTCGCGTCGACACATAGGACATGTATTGTTCACGTCTAGCCACGTTTGTATACACTCAAGACAAAAAAAGTGATTGCACAGTGTGCGCGCCATCACAGGAGGGGGAGTGTCATCGTTTTGACAAATGGTGCAACATAGAGGAGGGGATGCAGTGGATCGAACTTCCACAAAAGGAGGTGGAGGCGGTGATGGTGGCGGTGTGTCACTTGTCCATTGGTCTTCCATTTTTCTTCTTTTTGTTTCACGTCAAAATATTAAACAGATAAAAGCAGCGAACACGAAAGCAAAGTTCAGGAGGGCTACACCAACAATGATGCTATCTATCCAATTCATAGCACACACACGTCACAATATTCCTCTTACAAAACACACACACATCATTCCGTTTCAATGGCCGAGATCCGTTGTCGTGTTGAGCGTAGTGCTGTGTGCAGACGAGAAGGGTGACGATTTGTCACGACAGGCAGCCCGACGGTGCGGCAGCGTCCTCCTCCTCAGAGTAGTGTTGGATGCAAGGCTGGCGGAGATAGATGCAAAAGCGACAATTCCGCTTCGACGGCGGCGGTCCATCGATGTGCGTGCGTCCGCGATTCCAATGCTCTTTACACGAACGAAGTTCTTCAATACACGGTAGTTTTTTGATGTCTTCAGGGAGTTTCTCGAAAACGCGCTCAACCTCGTGAGACGCGGGCCAATGACACAAAAATTCGACCGGCAATTGACTCAATGTATCCGAGTCGAGAAGTGTAAGCTTGTAATCGGCTTCATGCAACTTTCTGAAAGCGCGCTCGATGTTTTCGCGCGTCTCTCGCCTGATCTCTTGTCTGGTATGCTCCAATACTTCGGCAACGTAGCAGATGAGCGGATGAGCGGATGCGTACGACGGAACAGTCGACATCGTACTGATGAGCGAAGCGGTGGAGAGCGTGATTATAACATGCACGAACCTGTTCATCTTATCGTTCTCGAACGGAAGAGGCCGACAATCTCCCTTTTCGACTCCTCCCCTTCATGTTGCAACATGCAGGAACTTGTTTATCTTATCGTCCTTGAACGGAAGAGACCGATTACACAATCTCCCTTTTCGACTCCTCCCATTCATGTTGCAACATGCAGGAACTTGTTCATCTTATCGTCCTTGAATGGAAGAGGCCGACAATCTTCCTTTTCGACTCCTCCCATTCATGATGCAATAAGTGCGGTCGATTGACACTCATCCAGTCGTACAGGGCGATGACGTGCTGTCCTGCTAAGCTAACATCACCGCAAGCGTAGAGTTCGCGGTACGCGTGTAAACACTCCTTCAGCGGAGGGCATCCGATCGACTCCAGATCAACAATACGTTTTCCTTGAATAACATCCAGCAGCCACTCTTTCTTCTGTGCTCCCTTAACGTATATTGTTGTGACACCTTCGAAAGCTTTCAACATCACAAACGTCCTGTCTCGATAATCGTAACGGCCGCTACTCCACGGCGGTGTGGCGTGATGGCAGCTTTTGATCCACCACACTTGTCTCTTGTCGTCGCTGTTCAAAGTATAGAAAGGTCGCGGTGGACGAAAGGTGAATTTCTGAACGAACCGTTCCTCAGAATCATCTTTGGCGGTCCGGATGACGGTTAGCACTTTGATAATGAATTGTCCGCCTATCCAAAACCCTTGAAGATCAGCGACAGCTGTGAGCACACGTCTTCTTCTTCTACCGGATTCGTTTTCGCGCCACGGGGTGGTCGGCTGTGTTGTCCACAAAGTCCCCTCACCCTCGTTCTCGTTTCGAAATGATTTTTCTTCTTGCGGACTGTTCTGTTCAGGTGAAGAAGAAGTATTGTCTCGCTGTTCGTCTTCTTCTTCTTCTTCTTCTTCTTCTTTCAATAGTCTGTATAAAGAATGTTTCACGTAGCGCAACATGATCAAAGAAGCGCACACACAGTCACAGAGGAAAACAAAAAATCGAATGACACAGCGCAATGATCATCGACCGGTGTAGCAGCGACTCGCTTTCGCACGCGACAAGAACTGACGATTGTCGTGCTTTCGTCGTCCTTCTTATACAAGACTGTGACGTCAGCAAACATGTCGAAGTGTGATTGTCCGCGCGAGGATGCAAATCCCTCTTAAGCTTCAATGTCTCTCGCATGTACCCACGAATTATGACGTGAGTCGAAACCGAGCCATTTCACGAGGCGAAGCGGACCCTTTTTCCGTACGACACGCTCAACTAAATATCGATCGAGATATCGCGTGCGATGCAATTCCTCGGTATAGAAGCGGCCCTTGATTGTTTCACCTTGCAGATCTTCTAGCGAGTACGTGACGGGATTCGAGAGATGCACACGAACGATTTTGAAGAGTTCGGTTCCCCATCGCGCTTCGTAGCCTTTCCGAAACGGTGAGCTTTTGTACGTGCTCACCCGAACAATGTCCCCGACGCGAAATCGATTTGTCCTCAGGAGACGCGGGTCGAGCGTTTTTACTTGCCCGTACACCGTGCGCATGAGACTATCGTCCTTGACGTCCTTCGGCTTCATGTCGATTGTTCGATGTTTGGTATTGTTGTAATCTCGGAGGAGGGTGGGGAGCATAAGGGTCCACCGTCGCGTCCCCTCGGCAGTGAAGCGTCTCCACATCCGCTCCTTGAGCGTTCGATTGAAACGTTCGACAACGCCGGCTTTCACGTTGGAAAAGGTGGAATAATGCCGAATGTCACGCTCTCGGAGCCACTTGTTGAGTGCGGTATTGTAAAACTCGGTGCCTTGGTCGGTTTGTAGGAAGTGAGGCACTCGCCCGCTCGACGTCACGATGCTGTTGAAAGCCTTGACGACTTCCGCTCCCGTCTTTTTCTTTATCGCTTCCGCCCAGGCGTACTTGCTATACACGTCGATGACGGTGAGAATGTATCGCATTCCTCTATTGCTTTTGGAGTACGGTTGCATGTCGACCAAATCGGCTTGCCATAGATCATCGAGTCCTTTCGTTATCACCCGCCGTCTCGCGTAACGGCGTCGGGCAGGCGCATGCAATTCAGCAGCGAGTCCTTGTCGAACGGTCGACAATACGGTCGTCTTCTTGTTCTGCATGGTCAGAGGCGCTAATCGATAATACCGGCGTCACGCAATTCATCTTCTATTTCTACTATTTCACCATCGAGCCCGTTGTTACCGGCCGTTTTCGAAGCGTGTAACAGACTTAACCTCTCCACAAGTGTGTTCGGATCGCGCCAATATTTGTAGTCTGGTGCCGTCACAAAACGTAGACCACTCCCCTTCTTCTTCTTCTTCTTCCTTTCTTCAAGTCTTTTGCTTTGTCTTTCCCCCCCACCGAAAAGACGCGAGATAATTGTACGATATTTCCATCGATTTCCTTTCGTGTTAAACGGACAACTCGATTTGAAGTTCATCTTGTGAGCGGAAGTGAGTTCGAGAATTGTTTTGTATTTTTTCAAATCGTCTTCCGTGACATCCTCTAAGTTGGGTCGTTTTTCAAAAAGGAGTTCGAGAAGACCAGGTTCTGGATAGAATGTATGACCCTGAACAGAGAATGTTCCATCTTCCGGGTCAAGTTCTAGGATGGAGTTACCGATGTGAGGTCGCCCTCCTTTATAGTACGGTTCGAAAGTCGTATCGCCTATGTCGAGCGCAGCATTCGACAAATAGCTCCGTAATTGCTCATAATGTTGACTGTGATCATCTCTATTTCTTTCTGTGTTCCCTTCTTCTTCGTCTTCGAGGTCTGGGAGAGTTTCGAAGGAGGACCCGTCTTCTTTTTCTTCTACTCTTGTTTCCGATTTGATACGCGTGGACGGTGGGTTGTTCTTTTTTCCCTCTCTTTGAGAGCGGTGCAGCGCTTTCGAGACGGGCGTTGTGAGATAAGTATCGAGTATTCGATTGCGCATCGTTTCGGCGTCTTTCAAGATGCTCATTTTGTTGCGAATGTTTTCGCGTGCCTTCTCCAACTCCGTTTTCAACCTCTCTTCCGACGTGACGAGTCGAGGGGGAGCGGGTGCTGAGGAAGGAGGAGGACGCGCTGTCTTTCCACGCAAGCTCTTTTTCGTTTTCTCAAGTGCATACAGCGTTTTCAAGTCTATGTTTGATTGTTTGTTATATTTTTTAGTTGTTTCACTGTCTACGTTTCTTCTTCTCAAGTTTTCGCGAATCTGTTTTATTTTTTTCACACGTCCTCCTATTTTGGATTTCACTTTCATCACTCCCGCCACACCGAGCGCGGCCGCTCTTTCACCGACACTCGCGTCTCTGGACGTGACGCGCTCCCACGCTGTCTTGGCGAGTGCTTCGTCTGCCCTTTTGCGTTCCTCACCACTTTTGTAGTTGTGGTAAGCGATGTCGTGTTCCCTACACGCTTCGTCCAAAGGATTAATACCGCGGTCACCTCTTTGCAGTCTCTTCATGAGCTTTGTACCGGGCCCACAAAATTGATATCCACCGGGAATGTGAAGTTCGAAGGGCAGTTTGTCTATCGCCCGATTCAGCATTCGTCCTATAAATCCTCTTCCGCGATAGTGTCGATCCCCCCGTCCCGCGACATTGAAATGCTGTCGCACGTACACCATGGCGTAGAGTGAAGACTATAGCGAAAGAAAAGATATTATATAACCTTAAAATCAACACCACCATCGTCCGTCGGCACGAGAAACCGGTCGAAGCCCGATCGGTAACGACCATTATGAAGCGCACTTGGTTTACAGATGACCACAAAAGCAAAACGGTCGGCGTTCCACACGTTGGAACACACCGCCTTAAAATCGTTGAATGTACGGAAATCGTTTCCGACGTGCTCTTTGTAGATATAATCGAGGTTGTTATCGTCTTGCCGGAAGATGACAATCATATTCGCGTTATCACGAATCAACTGCTTGGGAATTTTGGTGTACGTTTGACATAGATAGAGCACGTCCGTGTGTTTATGTCTCCCGGCCGCGAAGTAGGCTTTGATGCAGTCTTGTTTTTCGGTGGCGATGTCGTCGAAAATGAAAACACTGTCGGGCGACGCCTCGGCTGGCGGCACGATGCTATCATGTTGCGAAAACGAACGAAAAGGAAGGAGTCCGTCGCAGACTTGTTTCAAGTACATGTACATGGGCTGCGTGTCTGTGGTGGAATATAAATACACGTTGCGGAACGCCAGTCCGAACTGTCCGGTGAGAAGCGAGACGACCACGTTTGTCTTTCCACATCCGGAAGGTCCCACGATAAGAGCGCGCACGCTATCTGGGAAAAGCGGGCCGTGTCGACTCTTGTTCTCATCATCTTGCCCACGCCATAAGGCCGTCACGTTCACGACGGGCAGTGTCGCCGATTGTTGAACAACGTTCATCGCCTTGCGAAGAAAGAGAGAGACTGTTTGCATGCTAGCGAAGGAGACTGTTTTTAAAACCAACAAAGGAGAGTGGGAGGGGATACCCTACTCGGTGTGTGATAAGGATAAGAAATGAAAAAAAAAATATGAATAGAAATACATCATTTTATTGATAATTAAAAAATACAAATGTGACACATTACACATGACAGTTATGGTTGTCTGTTGGGGTAGACATCGATACAATTGCCATCTGCACAGCTCTCGCTAACCAATTTGCTGCGTTGCGCGCGCATTCGCCGACGTCCAGTGGAAGAAGAAGATCGCAGCAGACCGTATCCGGTGAAGTGGATGTTGATCGTTCTGTCGTCGTCTTGCGGCGTCGCGATGATGCTGTTTTTTTGATCTTTCGCTCTTTTGGTTTCTCGTCCTTTCTGGTTTTCTTCTTTTTTTTCGATGTGCAATGCATCGGACAGGGATGACCGCATGCAGAAGGAAAATCAGTTGATGCCACTCTCACCTCCATGTCCTCCTCCCCCTCCTCCATGTTTTCTTTGATGTCAATAAAAACTGCGAGTTGCGAATCGCGAGACGAAGAAGAATCAACATCGTCTTCACCGGGCGAAGCAGATGGAGCTTCTTCTTCGTTCATCATCTCATGAAGGAAAGACACGGAATGATGGTAGTGCACGAAACACGCGACGTCTTATACGATCACGTTTTTCTTCACCACAAAGTCGTCGATTGGTGCGTATTGCACTTCCGTTTTGTAGATAATGACACAATAGGCTGTGACGTCGGCAGGCATGGCTGTACCCGTTTCCCACGTGATCTTGATGTCGGTTTGCGAGGGGAGTACGGCAGACGCTCTGGCGGAGACGTCCCACACAATAATAGGAAACCAAGTATTCAGATACCAATATTCCATGCTCGAGATGGGATTGCGATTGTAGTAAGAACGTTCAGCTTTTTGCATCATTTCAAAAAGATACGGGTGCCATTTTTCATCGCCAGTATAAAATTTTACATTGCATTGAAGTTCGGAATAAGGGTAAAACTCGTCGTTTAAATACAGTTTTGCTCTTGTCATATCGTTACCATCGAATTCACCCGAATTCTGTTTCAGGTCCTTGTCTCTCCCCGTTTGCATTCCAAAGAAAATGTACAAGGGATGATCCTCTTTTGCGGCAGTCTTCACCGTCCACTGAAACGGTCCCATGCCTCCACTTGGAACGTTGGGGTATTCGTGAAGTTCCCATCGTCTGAATTGCACGGGGATCGGTCGCCGACTGTCCAGCGTTCGCGTCACCGCGAGGGAAGCTGCATCATTCAGCGTCAAATGAGGCATTCTCCAAATCACATCTGTCACGGTAATCATTGTTTCGTCTGGTGTGTCGATTTTCGTCGTGAGACATCGATTATCGTGACGTCCTCGAATGAGGACGAGGTCGTGTTTCACGCCAGTCATGATACGCGTGTGATCTTCGAAAAATCCCATCCACAGTCGCAATGGCACGATACCGTAAAATTTTCCCCCGGTCTTACTGAGCATGAATTTGGTGTTGCTGACAGCAGACTCGTATAATAGAAGGTCTTCGGTCCAACATGCGTTGCCAAATGATCTTCTTTCTGCCGGCGAAAGGAAACACACGTTCTTCATCGTGCTCGTGATGCCCGGATTTTTCACAACGTCGACGATCACGTTGTTGATTTCGTAACGAATTTCGCTAAAAAGAAAGGCGAAAGCATTGTTGATCAATTCACAGTTGGTGCGTGTGGCGGTGCCCGTTTTGACAGCAGATCCCGTGATGACGAGCGAACTCTCGCAAGGTAAGAGAACGGCGTCCTTATTCACGATACTAATGCGAATTTCATCGTTTTGACCAAACGATTTAATGTATGGAAAGTGTTCGTGAACAGCTTCGTTGACGATGTGGTGTTTTATATTCTCCTTGCGGAGAATGTCGATCGCGTGTTCGTCCACAAATTCAATTGAAGAATGATGATTGGTCTTCATTTTCTTCGACATTCTTCAGTTTTCTTCTTTTTAGAAAAAATATAGTAACCCAACGCTCGTAAGGTTTGTCGACTGGATGGTGTTAACGTGGTGAGCGGACAAAGCACTCTGTGCCTCGGTCGCGGTACGACCTCCATTTTATAGTGCTTTTTCAATGTTCTTTTAGAAGAAAGCGGCATTGTGATTGCTTCTGGGGCGTACGAGTAAGGTGCACGTCAACGGTGTTTCCGAGTACAATGGAATCAGATGACCGTCCGCATTCTCTAGTCGAATCGATATCTCATCAATCCAACGTCGCGTGACGCGGTGAAAAATTTTTTCGGCCGGCCTTTCTTCGACGATGGCGGCGGGTAAATCGTTCACGTGAAACTGATACAGCACGTGCGCTATTCGATGGTTTATATATCCACTTTCGATCACGTTACACGTCACGAACACCTCGAAATCTTTCACAATCGTCGGCGCAGCATCAGCCGCCACGTACACCCCGAAAGGTGTGGGTGACACGGTCTTTGAAAATCCGAGGAGAGGACCGATGGACTCGGCGTGATCGAAACGCAGCGTGAATGACGTGTTGACGCGCACTTTGTTCGTCTGCGGGTCCGCTTCCAATTCGAAAAAGTGCTTCTTCGCCGCAAAGTCGCCGGGAAACTGTTGCTGTAGATTGTTTGATATACGATGATAGATGTCTTCTAAAGTATACGTACCCGGAGAGACGGACAGACTATAGCTTGCTGGAGCCCCATCCCCCTCGACAACTTCGTAGTGGAGTCGGTTGTGACCGTCCTTCACGTTGCGAATGGTGTGAACGGTGCTGAGATGCACTAAGGCAATCTCGTATACATCATTCGAGAGGTCGACACCCGGCGCAAACTTCACCGAGACCTCTGGACCCTTCCCGATTAAGGTGTACGTGCGCATGACACAATCGTCAAAAGCAAAATGACAATGTCCGGTGTTTAATCTTCCTTTTTCTTCTTCCATTCGTGAAAAAGAAATTGCAAACATAACTTGCCGCAATTGTTCGCGTTGTATTGTTGAACTTGACGTGTGTTGTACGTCACGTGCTGTCTTTGCATGTATCGAAGGAATTCGGGAGGGGGCGGAAGTCCGAACGAATCGAAATAACGCACCGTTCGACCTCGTTTCGCGTACGCGACGAAATGAGTACCGTCGCCGCTGACGTCGTCGAGATTGATGACGCCGCACTCACGCTCCGCCCTTGTTCTTTTGGGCAGCGCATCCCGCGTAAACACACCACGAAAATGATGAATATTCAAAATCTTCGCAAAACGTGACATTTCCTCGTGCGTGAGCGCTCGACGCGGTACTCCGCTCATTCGTTTTTTTGAGGCCTCCCCCTCCTCCCCTTCGTCTTCCTGCTCGTTCGAAGCATTTTCGCGGCCCTTAGCAACACGCCCGAGCCTTTTTTGGTCTCTTCCATGACCTTGTTATGACGCACCATTTCCGATAACTCTTTGTTTTTATTTTTGGCGTTTTTCACAGCGTTTGCGATAGCGGTCGCGCCGCCTGCGACAGTCCCGAGCGCGCTCAGTCCGCTGAGGATGGTTGGAATCAGAGGTATGAGGGCGGGCAGAAAGCCACCTCTCTTACTCTTTCTACCGCCACGCGCCGTACTCGTCGTCTTCCGTCCTCGTACGCCACTCCCCTGCAGACGACGATTCCCCCTCCTACAGGGACCGCCGACGCACCGACCTCGCAAAGAAGTGCCGCGACCCATCGCGGTCGGAGTAATCACCGCGTCGGAAACAGGAAAAGAATCAGTTCTTCTCTCTCTCTGTGCACCTCTTTGTCGTAACTCCCTATCAGGTTGTCTCCTACAATCTCTCGTCGTTGTTGTTCTACACACGGTGCGAACCATGACAGTACTAATACACGAGCGCAAGTGTCGAAATATATATACAAATCTGATCGATCTTTTTTCAACCATCACTCGGGAATGGCGCCCATCAAGGACGTCATGGGAATGGTGCTAAGCAAAGACGTCAATGATGAGTTTGAGGTGCCACCAATCATTTTCCCCATTATCTTTGTAAGACTGGACTGTATTGAGGTTTTTCAAATTTTCTTTATCGTTATTGAAGACATCACGCAACTTACGGAATTGACTTACCATTTGCTCATATGTTACTTACGTTAAGGACCTTACGGAGCTTAATCTTGAGAACAGTAACATCGTTCACCACTTCCAACACTCGGCTCTGAGAGCTGTTAAAGAGTTTCTCGAGATTAGAATAATCTGCCTCGAGCTTTTTCAATTTTTCTTCGCAAACGGATGCGTTTATGCGCTTATCGACTTCCTCACGCAATGCATTTAAACGACTCGTCAGAGTTTTACCTAAACTCGTCTTGCGTTTATCGACTTCCTCCTGCAATACTTTCTTCACATCGAGCATTTCCAATTCTTCTATCTTTGTTTCGAGATTAGAAAAATCGTTTTTGACTAGTTCTTTATGTATATGAAAAAGATTCTCCGCGTGTTTCTTCGCATCCGCCAGCGTGCCATCCAATTGCGATTTAATCACAACGTCCGAGCTGTTTGTGCCAGGGCCTACTTTGCGAATAAGTTTGTCATGAAAATTGAAATTACCGGACGAACCGACTTGCGGTAACGTGTCCAAGAGCCTGGGAGGAATTTTACTTTCGAGCGCCTTGCATTCGTTTTTCGCGAACGCCTTTAATTGATTTTCCTGTTCTCCGAAACGCGTAGAGAGCTTCTGCTCGAGAGCATCGAGGTCGCTTTCTTTGATCACGGTTTCCATAGTCTCATCAACTCTCCTTATACGCTTCACAACGTCATCGATTTGTTCATCGATGTATCGCTTTGTGACGGCGTGACGCGCCCGAACCGCATGTCCGAAGACATCCATCGCATCGATACGACTGAGAGTTTTGTTTTCGACTTGCGAGTTTTATATAAACATTTGATTTAAATAAAGAAAAACTTTTCAAATGCACTATTTGATATCCTGTCACAACCTTGTATGGTAAATTTTGAAATGAATGTAATAATTTACATTATAAATATTTGATGCATTTTCCTGTGTAATTTTATCACCTTCATATTGTATTTTTAAGTTTGAGGATTTGGGGAATGGAGTAGGAAAATAAGAAGAACTCTGCACTTATATTTCATATTTTGTTTTATTCTGTAATAAATATACATCATTTTTTCAGTTGTGCAATAAACATTTTGACAACAATTATTGAATGTATTAAAAAACTGATATAAATATAATAGAAACAATCATTTTGATTTATTTATTAAGTTGTACATTATTTCCTTTTTTTCTAGAAGTCCATATTGCTTGAACCATATTAAGAGATTTTCCCAACTTGTTTGTTTCAATAAATCTTTGTACTTGTATATAAGTACAACACTTGCTTTATTCTTAGGATGAATCCCAAGAAAAGTTAAATGCGGCCTTTCCGCTAAAAATTCTTCTTTGCCTATGGCTTCAATTTCTGATGTAAATCTATAAAGAAAAGTATTATTGTATAATTAAAAAAAAAACCTTTTTACAAACATATTAAAACTTATTTTACATACCTTGTTGGGAGAAATACATCGAATGTATTGTGCAGAGTCGCTACATACGATGATTTTTTATATGCCTCACTGACAGTGAGGTGTATGTCTGTAATTTCGAAGAAAATACCTTTCGGCAACTGCCTCATGTTTACTCGAGTTGTAGTGGCTTCCATCTTTTTTATTAATGCTTCCCACGAACTAAACAATGAAAACAAACATTTTTAATGACAACTCAGAGTAAAACAGCTACAAGGAAAATTATTTCACTTACTCGGTCGTTCTTTTCGACGTGTATATAAATACAGCACTATTACTAATCTGTATGCAGTCTGTGTTGACATTCATTTGTACTGCTTGCATTGCATTGTCTTCCTGTCTTGAAGAGAACGGGAGAAGCATGTTGTTTTTTGATGTTTCTTCTACCAGAGCAATGGACTGATCTCCCTCATCATCATATAATAACTTCAATGTCTCTTCACACGCTTGTTTCTTTATCACTTTTCTTTTTTCTTTTACCTCTTCTGATATACTTTAAAAAAAAAAGAAACACTTTGAAACTACTCACTGAATGTATGATATATGAAATTGAAAAAATTGAAAAAGACTTACAGTTTTCGTTTTCGAAGTGCTGGTGGCGATGTTTCAACCAATTCTCCAGCGAAGTCCATGGAGTCTTCTGGCATCCCGTTCATGACGTGTTGCGAGCTGCTCATGGTGTCTAGCTAGTTGGGGCACGCGAGCGAGTGAGCGTTGCTCGAATGGAACCCCTTTTTAAGTCGGCGCGTTGAGATTATTAAATTATCAGTGACTCCACTCTCTCTTCCGATGCTCCAATTAGAATGTCCGCTGGACCCCCGAATGCTTCCCCACTCTCTTCCGGTGCTCCAATTAGAATGTCCGCTGGACCGCCGAATGCTTCCACTATCTCTTCCGGCGCACCAATTAGAATGTCCGCTGGATCGGCGGATGCTTCCACTATCTCTTCCGGCGCTCGAGGGATATCAATACATCCTGTTTTCCTAATTATCTCTTCCGGCGCTCGAGTGATATCAATACATCCTGTTTTCCTAATTATAACTTCCGACCCTCGAGTGATATCAACACATCCTGTTTTCCTAATTATCTCTTCCGGCCCTCGAGTGATATCAATGACATCCTGTTTTCCTAATTATAACTTCCGGCTGTGGTCGACTGCTGTTCTTATCACTATCGCTTGGGGGAGTGATGAATGGCTTCTGCGCATGCGCACTGCACGTGCTGGATGTGATAGTGTGAGATAACATAGGGTTTAAAACTCCATGTCCACAGAGCTCTGCCATTAGTCTGCCATTGCTCTTGAAGCGTGCGGACCTTCTTGTGTACTGCTATTTCAGTGTTGACGTCGTGTTAGTCACGTGTGATTCAACTCTGTCTTGTGTACTGCTATTTGAGTGTTAGTCACGTGTGATTGTTAGCATTCAGTGATTCGATTTGAGATGAAGAAATTTCTGTTAAATCGGCACATTCGTGACGAAAGTGAGTCTCATTCAGGTCGACAAGCGGAAGTGTCTTCTCCGCAGCGTGAGGATGGTAAAATAAATTTCTTTTAATAGGAGTGCTTAGTGATGTGTTGAATGATTATCATTTATGTATGTGTTTTCATGGATTCTATAGATGTCCCGTTTCTATTCAATCGTCGTGACGAAAGTGAGTCTCATGCAGGTCGACAAGCGGTAGTGTCTTCTCCGCAGCGTGAGGATGGTAAAATAAATTTATTTTAATAGGAGTGCTTAGTGATGTGTTGTATGATTATCATTTATGTATGTGTTTTCATGGATTCTATAGATGTCCCGTTTCTATTCAATCGTCGTGACGAAAGTGAGTCTCATGCAGGTCGACAAGCGGAAGTGTCTTCTCCGCAGCGTGAGGATGGTAAAATAAATTTCTTTTAATAGGAGTGGTTAGTGCTGTGTTGAATGATTATCATTTATGTGTGTGTGTGTTTTGTTTGATTCTATAGATTGCCCGTACCAACAACAACAACGAGACATTGCAAACGCTCCCCAATGGACGGACGTCGTTCAGTCTTTAAACGCCCGTGTATTTCGAGGTGTCATTTTGAATCCTCCTCCCCCACATGACATTGCGGATCCGGTCGAGTTTCTCAACCGTTGTCGTGTTCCCTTCCATCGTAAGATGTTTGAAGAGCTCAACAACACTCTCGGTCGATCTAATTTCAAAATTTTCGCGCAACTCGAGTGTCAATTTTTAATTGAGAAAGAGAACGTCGAGACGCACGAAATTGTAGGGGTGCTGCAGCCTATCTTTCTTTCGGCACGAACGGCTGTGTTAACGCAAGCGGATGACATTTCGGAATTTTTCCTTTCTCATATAGCACAACCTATAAATTCCAAATTCGACGAGTTTTCCGAGAGAGATTCCGGGAAATCGTTGGCCTCTATCGTCGCTCTTCATGTTTCGGCTCACTTGTTTGAACCTATCGCTCATTCTGCCTCATCTTATCTTCCTCTTCCGGCAACCATCGCGAGACGTCAAGGTGTGATCAACGTGCAAAATCGAGACGAGAAATGTTTCCTGTGGGCGGTGGCTTCGGCTCTTTTTCATAAACGTCAGCCCCCACACATCAAAATTTTGAATTCTAATCGTACCGGTACCTATCAAACCCTTTTCGATGAATTGGAAACCAGTCTCGATTTGCGCGGCATCTCCTGGCCCCTGCCCGTTCACGAGATCAAACGTTTCGAACGTCAAAATTCTAGCTTTTCATTCAATGTTTTCACGTTAGAGTTTGATTCGGCCAACAAAACTTGGAAAATCGTAGGTCCTGTACACTTTTCGGGGTCGAAGAAAGAGAACCATTTCAATTTCTTGTTGATTCATGGCGATGGCGGACAGTCCCATTACGTTTGGATCAAAAATTTAAGTAGACTAGTGAAGTCTCAACATACGGCTCACAAGAATAGGATTTTCGTTTGCGACAGATGTTTGAATGTGTTTTACTCGCAAGCGCATCTCGAGGCTCACGAAATTGATTGTCGATCCGTGGGGTCCCCCGCACGTTTGATCCTTCCGTCGGAGACAGGCAAAGAGGAGGAGCGCTTCATGCAATTTCAGCACCTCGAAAGACAACAACGATGCCCGATCGCGGTTTATGTTGACTTCGAAGCGCTCACGGTCCCCGTGTCTTCGTGTGAGCCGTCGTTGAATGGATCCTTCCTTCAACCATATCAAATTCATAAACCCTTTTCGGCCGCGCTTCAAGTGGTGTGCTCGTTTGATGAGTCGCGAAATCAACTGGTCAACTTTCACGGTCCCGACGTCGCGATACAATTATTAGCATTCTTAGAAGGTCTCGCGAAAGATTATGAGCAACTTTTGAGTCATCCCTCTCCCCTCGTGATGAACAACGAAAACGAGGCGTCTTTTCAAAATTCCGATATATGCCACATATGCAAAGGACCTTTTCTTCCAAATTCCGTTCGCGTCAGGGACCACGATCATTTTTCGGGTGTCTTTCGCGGCGCGGCTCATCAAGCGTGCAACGTCAACTTTCCCGCACCAAAGTTCATCCCCGTCGTCATGCACAACGGGAGCGGTTACGATTGGCATTTTCTCCTTCAGGCCTGGGGCGAAAAGAACTGTATGAACAACGACGGGCTGCGCGTGGTTCCACACAATCACGAGAGATTCGTGGCGATTTCCCAGAGAATCGGGAAAGTGGAACTACGCTTTTTAGATTCATTGAAATTTTTAGGTGCATCGCTCGACTCTTTAAGTCGATCGCTCGATTCGGCCGATTTGAAGTTCACCCGTGCAGCCTTTCCCGACGATCGCCTTTTCGAGTTGGCCAGAAGGAAGGGGGTGTTTCCCTACGATTATGTCAATGACATGTCCAAATTGGACGACACGAGGTTACCATCGCCCGAGTCCTTTTACAGTCGCCTCACAGACACACCCGTGTCGGACTCGGAGTACGCGCACGCGCAGGCCGTGTGGGACGCGTTCTCTATTCAAAATTTGCTGCAGTACGCCGATTTGTACTTGAAAGTCGACGTGCTGTTAGAAACCGACACGATGGAAACCTTTCGAAATTTGTGTTTGGAGGTGTACGGGCTCGATCCTCTCTTTTACTACACCGCTCCCGGGCTTTCGTGGGACGCCATGTTGAAAACCACCGGCGTTCGACTAGAGCTACTCACAGACATCGACATGGTTCTCTTTTTCGAACGGGGCATCCGGGGGGGACTCGTGCAAGTGATCGGTCGTCACGCTGAGGCCAATCACCCCTTTGCGGGTGAACGCTTCCGGCCAAGCGATAAGGCATCTTATCTCGCCTACGTTGACGCGAATAACTTATATGGTTTCTCGATGTCACATCCGCTTCCGGTGGGCGACTTCCGGTGGATGCCGGAAACCGACATCGAGCGGTTGAACATCGCAGAGGCGGCTGCGGAAGTCGACCGGGGATACGTTTTGGAGGTCGACCTCGACTACCCTGACGCCATCCACGATCGCTTGAGCGATTTGCCGCCCTGTCCGGAAACCCGCGTCCCCCCCGACTCGAAGAGCAGGCAAGCCAAGTTGCTAGCGACGCTGCTCCCCAAGCGTCGTTACATCATTCACATTCGAAATTTAGTTCAGGCCCTCGAGTTGGGAGTGCAACTCACGAAAATTCACCGCGTTCTCTCTTTTTCGCAACGACCTTGGCTTGCCACGTACATGGACCTGAACAACGCACGTCGACAGCGCGCGTCCTCCGATTTCGAGGATAAATTTTTCAAACTCATGAACAATTCAATTTACGGCAAGTCGATGGAGGACGTGCGCAACCACCGACGCATTTATCTCGTGAACAAGTGGGAAGGGAGGTGCGGGGCCAGACGTCTCATCGCCGATCCCGCTTTCGTGCGTAGTCATCACGTGAACGGCGATCTCATGACCATCGAGTTGCGAAAAACGGAGGTGAAGTTCACAAAGCCCATCTATTTGGGGTTTTGTATATTAGAAATTTCGAAGCATAGAATGTATGACTTTTTTTATAATTACTGTCAAAAACATCTTTGTGATCTTCACCTTCTCTACATGGATACCGATTCATTCATTCTTTCTACTTCCACGAGTGTGTACGCTGAGATGAATCGGCATCCATCCTGGTTTGATACATCCTGTTTCGCTCCCGATAACGCATTTGGCGTGACACCTCGCAATAAAAAGGTCTTAGGGTTGTTTAAGGACGAATGCGGAAGTGATCCCCTGCTCGGCTATGTAGGTTTACGTCCAAAAATGTACTCCATCGAAACCCGATCTCGGGCATGTTCTTCTCGGGCGAAGGGAGTACAACGTTCGGTTGTCAAACGCTATAAATTTCAAAATTATTTGGACTGTTTATTTCGAAACGAAAATAGAATCGACAAACAATGTACTATTCGGTCCAAATCCCATATCAATTATTCATTTGTTCAAAACAAGCGTTCGTTGTCCGTGTCCGACGACAAACGCTATTGGATCGATAAATTTACAAGTCTGCCATGGGGTCATTTCCGCATCCTGCGTACGCGTCCGTCCGTTTCTTCTTCTTCTTCTTCAGCGTGCACGCTCGTCCCTGCAGGCGGGGTTCAGTTAGACTAGCATTCATTTTTATTTATTTTATGATTTTTTATTTATTTTATGATTTTTGTTAACACTTTTAGTAGTATTTTTCAATTTTTTATATATTTTATGGTTAGACTCTTTTAGTAGTATTTTTAATTTTTTTATATTATTTATGGTTAGACTCTTTTAGTAGGTGGGAGATTTATGATGAATCACTTTCAACTAGTAGTAGGGGGAGCGTTTGCAAACACGTTGAGACAGGTCTCAACACGTTGAGACAGGTCTCAACACGTTTAGACAGGTCTCAACACGTTTAGACAGGTCTCAACACGTTGAGACAGGTCTCAACACTCGTCCATCACCTGTCGCCATGGAACAAACTCACTTAGACGAAGAGGCATATGATGAGTGGAAGAAGCGGATGATGATGAACTGGGACAGCCTCCGTGACGCCGCCGCCGATCTCGCCATCATTGCACACAATAGCAGTCTTCAGCGCCCCTACTACGCTGCAGCCTATCGCTCGATCATAGACGTCGCCGTTGATGTGGCGTGTGCTGCCCGACGCTGTCACGAGGAAGAACCATCAGATGCCGAAGAAGATAAGGAAAAAACTCTTCACAATCTCGCGATTACATGTCACGAGAAAGTGCTATGGATGATGATGGTTCTCGGTGAAGTGAACTCCTCTCTGTGCTGTGAGTGTCAAACTGATGATTTATTCGTGCGCTATTGCGTCATCCAGAAAGCTTTGAATGCTCCCTGTGATTCCTTCAACATGCCCCCTCCCTTTATCATAGACAATGATAAGCAATCACCACCACCCCACAATTCATACGGGGCGGAAGGAGTCGGTAAAAAGAGACCGCCTCAACCGGAAGA
Organism: Gryllus longicercus; assembly: GCA_038098605.1. Taxonomy (NCBI): domain Eukaryota; kingdom Metazoa; phylum Arthropoda; class Insecta; order Orthoptera; family Gryllidae; genus Gryllus; species Gryllus longicercus. The sequence goes on from JAZDUA010000215.1 coordinate 884,316, forward strand.
GTTTATTCTCACAGTGCACGCTGAAGTGTTAGCTGTCCTCGAAGCTCTCGGCCATCTCCTTCAAGATCCATACGGTGAAGCACTGCGACAGCGCGTCTCTCGCGTTCGTCAAATCATTCAGACGCTGCGTTGTCCATTCGAAAATACGCCACCGACGTACTCTCCAGCCCACAGTGATAGTGACAGTGACGAAGTTTGACACTCATCTACGTCAGCGCCATTTCGAGATGGAACGTGCCATACAATGTTTCATCAATGACGGGTGTTCTCTTCTCGGACTTGATGATCAGTCTCTGCAGCTTCTTCCTATGGACTTGCTATTACATTGGGCCGCGAAGGACGTGCCTTCTGTCTTCCATCGCCTGTCGAAAGACGTGCAGCGGAACCGAGACATTCGTCGACTCCTGCCTTGTCTTCGTCATTACAACAATGGTCACATGCATGTCGACAACAAACAACCGTTGCCAAAGTGGAAGTGTTTGCGGTGTCGGCGAGAAGAAGTGCTACCTTGTTTCGAGCACGCGCATATCGAGTCGCCGCCGAAGTGGAAGTGCATCGAGTGTAGAAGAGAGGACTTTTTAGATGGAGAATTCTATGTATAAATTGATTTTTATTTGATTTCAATAAACAAAAAACATTCTTTCATTTGTATTGTTTTTCATATGTGTTGTCACTGGTGATAAGTCCACCGCAGTTTAACGGTGAAATTGTGTGGGGAAATCGCTAAATATCTAACAGGCAAACAAACATGAATGTTATTTATTCTATGTATAATTTGATTTTTATTTGATTTCAATAAACAAAAAACATTCTTTCAATTTGTATTGTTTTTCAGGGGGATGTGTTGTCACTGGTGATAAGTCCACCGCAGTTTAACGGTGAAATTGTGTGGGGAAATCGCTAAATATCTAACAGGCAAACAAACATGAATGTTATTTATTCTATGTATAATTTGATTTTTATTTGATTTCAATAAACAAAAAACATTCTTTCAATTTGTATTGTTTTTCATTTGTTTTTCCTATCACCGCCTTTTAGGGTTTCCCTTTCTTCTATTATGAAAGTCTTTTCAGCGGGGCAGCGAGCGTCAGCGCTCTCTCGAGAGAGAGAGAGAGAGTGAGAGACGTGCGGCTGGCTATCTTATATAGAGTGCATTCAAAATGCGCGCCCCGACGTCGCTCACAACTCCATCTCGTTCTCCGGCTCCTAGAGAGCGCGCGTATCTCTATACTCATTAGTCTGCGCAGCGCGCGTCCTCTGCCACCCGCGCCGGGCCCTGCCCGCCGCTATCTTATCAACATCCGGTCGCCAGCGCGCACCCTCAGCGCCCCCTGCCCGCCGCTATCTTATCAGCCACCCGGCCGTTGCCGCCAGCGCGCGGCGCCCTCCCGACCGCGTGTACTATCAGTAGCCCAAAGCAGACAGCTTGACTCGACATGTCACCGTAGCTCAGAGCCAGAGTGCTGGTCGTCTCAGGGGAATTGAGGCTGGTTCGAATCCGCTTCAGGCAGGAGCATTTTTGAAACACATACACACACACACACGCTTCCACAATTCACCACCAGAGCGCACACATATACGCTTCCACAATTCACCACCAGAGCGCGCACACACTTCCACCATTCGCCGCCAGAGGTCGCAAGGGTGGGGTCATTGACCTCGGTCGGTGGGGGCATTATAAATGGTGGCGCCGGTTGTTTACATCGGGTGGGCGGAGGAGGGGGAGGGGGGGCATTATAATTGGTGGCGCCGGTTGTTTACATCGGGTGGGCGGAGGAGGGGGAGGGGGGGCATTATAATGGGTGGCGCCGGTTGTTTACATCGGGTGGGCGGGGTGAGGGGAGGGGTGGTGGGTTGTTGACATTCGGCGGGGCATTATAATGGGTGGCGCCGGTTGTTGACATCGGAAGTGGGCGGGGTGGGGGGAGGGGTGGTGGGTTGTTGACATCCACTGTTGGGCGCTGGACAGGAAGTAGATAAGATAAGCTGATAAGATAAGCTGATAAGATAAGCACTTCCTGCCATTATAATTGGTGGCGCCGGTTGTTGACACCGGATGTGGGGGAGGGAAACAGGAAGTAGATAAGATAAGCTGATAAGATAAGCACTTCCTGATCCCGAAACCTCATATCCCCCCTACTATCAGGGGTCCCATATCACTGTAACTGCACACATACCATCTCAGAGCCTCCTCCAGCGTGAACAGTCCCCTGTTGGTATGCAGGGTCTATGGATTCATGAGGTTGTCACCATACTTGTACACGTCCATCCGCACAAACCAATGTGAAACGAAACTCGACAGACCAGGTAACGTGTTTCCAATTATCAAAGTCCAATGTCGGTGTTGACGGGCCAAGGCGAGGCGAAAAGCTTTGTGTCGTGCAGTCATCAAGGGTACACGAGTGGGTCATCGGCCCTAAAACCCCATATCGATAATGTCTCGTTGAATGGTTCGCACGCTAACACTTGTTGATGGCCCAGCATTGAAATTGCAGCAATTTGTGGAAGAGTTGCACTTCTCTTACGTGTAAATGGTTCTCCTCAGTCACCGTCGGTCCCGTTCTTGCACGATCTTTTTGCGGCCGCAGCGATACCGAAGGTTTGATGTTTTACCGGATTCCCGATATTCACGGTACACTTATGAAATGGTCATACGGAAAAACCGAAATTCCATCGCGACCTCGGAGATGCTATGCCCCATCTCTCTTGTGCCGACTATAACATCACATTTAAACTCACTTAAATCGTGATAACCTGCCATTGTAGTAGAAGTAACCGATTTAACAACTGTATCAGACTCGAGCTGTCTTTTATGGTCGTTGCCAACCGGAGCGCCATATTTCGATTGGGTCTAGATTTCTTTTTGCAATATTGCAATTTTGCATTTTTGCAATATTTGCAAATTTTTGCGTATTGCAAAAAGAAATCTAGAACCAATCGAAATATGGCGCTCCGTTTGGCAACGACCTATATATATATATATATATATATATATATATATATATATATATATATATATATATATATATATACATTTCAAAAAACATATCTCAACATTTCCAGGAAAATACAAGTGATAAAATGGAAATTAATATAAATATATTAATGGTAATGGTAATATATTGTAAAATATAGACCCATTCCGTCATGCACTTCTGTGAAAACTGCATTAAAATAACTTCAACCGCTCAGAAATTGCAGGTGTTAAAGATACGTGACTCCTGTATATTTTGTGTGTCGATTATGCTGAGACGCTAGTTGCTTGTAGGTTTATTACAAGACGGTTTGCCTATATTGTATATTCCATTAAAAAGCGTTATGTTCTTGAGGATGATGAATAATTCATTCGGAAACGATAAAGTATAAAACGTTTATTGTATTTACAATACATAATAGGTAAGAACGCGCGACACGTCGTGGAACACGTGGGGGAGAACGTCCGTCCTCTACGATTGACGGCGAGAGACTGAGGCATGTTCGTTGCAGCAAGAGAATGGCAGACTGCGCCAGTCCGTCGCGTGCTACCAACTGTTCAGTGCCGTGTCTTCTCGTCTTCCGTCGTTCGTTTAACACTGGCTTACACATATTGTCCCTTCTACTTCCGCTTACAGTTTTCCACTTGGTTCTGGAGCCTGCGTTCTTTACTTGATTAACTCACAGCCGCTAATAATGACTTGTTCCTTCGTGTGACTCATGTTATGCTAACCTATTCGTTTCATATCTCGACAGCTCGAGAAAAAGAGTATTTAAATGGTTTTTTGAATGATCACAATATTTAATTTCCGAACATTTACTGCGAGGCTATTCTACTTTCCGGTCGTTGCTACTAAGTAAGATTTATTGTAAAATATTGTGTTGCTCTTAGGAATATTGCATAAAAATGATTTCTGGAATCTTTTGTTTTGAGATAAGAAATTTTATGAGACAAGTAAGTAGATATATTCTTATTTAATATTTTGTAGAAAAGGCACAAATTATGACACATGCGTCGAATTTTCAAATTTCAAATGTGATTTGCCTTGTAGTATCCCGATATGTGATCATACTTCTGCTATTATATATAAACCTAACTCATGCATTTTGAACTCTTTGAAGAGCTAAGCGGTTGATTTCTTTACGTTACCTTTTACAATGTCATCGTAATCAAGTAGGGGGAGCAAGAGGCAAGTTCTTTGGTTTTGGGTGGAAGGCATTTGGAAGCACATTTGAGTGAGTACATACACTTTGTGGCATGTGTGCCGAGCATGAGGTTCCTAATTTAGGAATTTTTCGATGGTCAGACCGAGATTTTTAACTTGAGAGCAAAGAGACAGTAGTGCTGTCCAGTATGATATTAGAAATGTAATGTTATCTGGTATGCCATTTGTGAAAGCCTCCTTGTTGAAAGGCGAGTGACTTCGCTCTGAGCCAGCCGGTGACCAGATAGTTCTGTTACTATTTACTTGAAAAAAGTAATGTATGAAGTCAATTTGTAGAGAATTGAATGACCTTTAAAATTGCATAGAATTATTTTTGCGCCAAGATCAATCATTCAAAAGTTATTACGCAAAAACAAAAAAAAATGCCCGAATTTTTTTATTGAACTACTAAAACTTTTTCCGAAGTGTATCGAGGTGGAAAACTTTTTGTTTTCTTGCTACTTGTGTTTTTATTTCGCGTCAGGCCCTGTCTCGGCGATGGAATATCTCACAGAATTCCGCATTCTCTGTCGTGCCGCTATATGTCGTATTGTCAGCACTGCTCGATACGATCGCGATCAAGCGACTCGAAACGATCGCGATCTAGAGGCTCGACCGAGAAAGACGCGAAATGCCGTGAGATATTCAATTGTGAAATCCCTTAAGCTCCAACAAATTAAAACCCAAGTAAAATAAGAATACGAATATTCGTATTTTTACGAATGAGTATATTCGTACCAAGAAAATAAGAAATAAAATATTTTTCCTCCCCTTTTGCAAAGCAAAATTACTTATGGACTGCACAAATCCCTCTTTTAGGCTATTTAATTACTTTAAAAAATGGTGTCTGTTTTGATTGTGCTATTAATGAAATAATTGTAAACGTTGTCATTGCCAACAATAGTATTTAATATAAGAGCAGCTTTCGATGGCTTAGCCATCATCATCAGTTGTCTGCTGGATGGAAGCCACAAAACGACTACCTGTAGTCAGACAACTGATGATGATGGCTAAGCCATCGAAAGCTGCTCTTATATTAAATACTATTGTTGGCAATGACGTTTACAATTATTTCATGAAAAATGCCAACGATAACGCACCACAACATCTATATTGTATGTGCTATTAAAACTTTAAAATTAAATATTCTATGAGCCAAGAAAAGTTTAGAAAATGGTTGAGTAAGTTAATTTTAGTTTCAAAATTGTAAAATGCCAAAAAGATTGTTTAGTAATTTTAATTTCTGCTATAGTTTGCATGATGAAAGAAAGTGGAACAAAGTCTTGAATTATCTTCAATATAAAAGTACTGAAGAGTATGGGTCCTTTCCCAAACTTCTGTGAAGGGAAAATTAATTCTAACTCCTTTGGATGATTAATGTGGCTCAGGAGACCGAGTGACTGCGGAATAAGTGGTTTTCTCTTTCTCTCTTTCTCTCTCTCTCTCTTTCTCTGGAGCCAGTAGAGTAGAGTAAGTTCTTTTATCACCTTGGGACCTTAAAATATCCTAATGATGGTAGCGCAGACAAAATCATATGATTTTTTCCACAAGTAATAATTTATTGTAATAATCACTGGAGTTTTTTGAGTTCATGTAATGATGTTATTTAATGTCTAATTTATGTTTTAAATTCTCCAAAAAAGAAAAAGAAAATATTTCAATATTTATCCTTTGTCCCTGTAATCTCCCTTTTATTTCTAATTTAATTTGTAAACTTGTATAAGAAAATTATAAACAATCATATGAAAATAATATTTATTTTATTATTATTTAATAGGTAATTATTACAAACAAATTATCTTACTTGATCCTATGTGGCTAGGCCGAAGGCCTTTAAGCCATTACAATACCTACATCCTTTCGCGTTCTAATCTTTCGAATTCTGGTATTCACCCCAAATGGTCTCTCCATCGCATCTCCTCAGCACCTGAAATCAAACAGCGCCACATTCCCCACCAACGCCTCTGCCCTTACATTTCCGATCTCCCCTTCCCTTCACCCCCTAATGTGCTTATTACTATGCCAGTTTTATTTTATTTATTTTATTGACCTGTTACTTACCAGTTGACTATGACTTGTGACTATTTCTTAACTGTTTACTAACTTAACATATAATTACTGATTAACTACTTATTGTTAGCTTATTGACTTATTTATTTATTTCTCTCCAGTCCAGGCTCCGCTCAAGCTAACCAGTGCTGTTTTCCCACTCCCTGATTTCAGTTTCCCTAATGGTCCGAACCTTTCCTAAAAATGTTCCTAATTCTTTCATAAATTTAGACCTTTTATCACCTAAAATGTTTTGGGCGAGCGTTACGTTCCTCTTTAGGAAGCAGTAATTTCCCATTCCCATCCATTTTCTTCTCCATGTTTCGGTTGCACAGCAAATTAAGAGGATGTGGATCCAGTCTTCCCTATCACCGCAAAGCACACAGATGCCATTACCACTTGCGTCCTTTAGTCTACGCTGCATCCACCCCCAACCCTGAACCAAGCGTATCCCCCTCTTGCGTCCTTTCCGAGAGTATGTACGTAACTTTCGCAACCCCATAATGGACTCGCGTGGATTTGAGTTACTAGCGAACGTTTTTCAGCCGTTGCTGCCAAGATCTCTTGCCTTTTAATATCCGCAAGTCTATCGGAAATCAGCCGTTCTCTCTCACGGGTTCCCCTATCTCCCACCATTTCCGGAGAGATATAAAAATAATATTCAGTTAATACTGCTGCGGAAGGGGAGGCAATTAAAATGAAAGGTCAAATCGCCCGCCTCGCCGCTTAGTTCCTTTCTTCCACGGTTCGCTACGGTACCCATCTCCAGCCCATCTCTGACGGCACCATCGTGTAGATCTGGTGTACGAGTACGTATTGGTTTTGTTTGTGTGTCGGTCAGATACGCGAATAGAAGGCTCTTGTTCTGAAATATTTTAAGCATTTTGTTGTGAACGATTAAAAAAAAAGTCTGATCGCGATGAAAGAGATAGATCTTTTAACTGTAAGTATTATAAAGTTGGAGGAGGTGAAGGGTTTTTGTATGTTTGGTATGTTTTCACATGATGATCTGTGGTTTATATTTTAAGGGCAAATCAAGGGATGGAATTGCTTAACACACGTATTTATTTTGAGAAGCATCTGTTGAAAGTCAGTTCTTCAGTTATTACAGTGCTTGTAGTTGAAATTCCAGTAATAGTGGGAAAATTTTCCATTGCATTTCCCAGTTTGGCTACCCAGTCCACAGCTTGCTTGAATATGATAATTAATGTAAAAATAATGTGCCAATTTTTTGTCAAAAGAAATACATTTTTAATTAAGATTTTTTTATAGTATTCATTGATAATTTTCATGAGAGTTTGGTTTGATTCAGAATAATCAGTGAAAATATAATATCCCAGACTGGATGACTTTGCAAAAGAATGATGACTGGTAATTGAGATACTAGGATAAAGGAGTACTAGTAATTGAGATAATGGACCATAAAAAGGGACAAAACGTTTCTTTCTAAAATTAAATATTTATTTTTTCCCACTTCATTGTATAATATCGATCCAAAGACCTTTTCATTTTATCAACTGTATTATATTTGTCTGGGAAAAGAACAAAATTCATTTACCAAGAGGTGACAGCCAGAAGTGCACAAATAAAGTTTATTCCTTTCTGTTTTAAGTAACTGAAAGAGGGTGGTGGTAGTGTTTTTTTGGGAGGGAGGGGGGAAGATTTATGAATATTTATTACTATTTGCCAATTAGAGAACGTTAAAGGACAACGCTGGAATAATTTTATTTCATATTATCCACTTATACAATGGTAACTTAAAAATATTTTGTTGTAATGAACCAGGAGCAAGAATGTTTCATAATCGTTTATATTAAATTCGTAAAAAAATCTAGAACAACTGTTCTAAAAGAATGTTTCATATTTGATGGTGAAAATGTATGATTTTGAAAACATAACTCAAACAGTCAGTATTTTTTTCTACATTGGATTTCAAAAAGATTTTGCATTATACAATTTTACACTATGAAATATACGTTTGCGAGGACCGAGGTTTATATTCACATTGGACAGATTTGTGCATTACACATGTTCAGCATGGAGCAAGTTTTATTGTAGTTATTTTATACTCCAATGCAAGGAAGCTATTTTCTTTCCATTGTTTCCAAGAGAATAAAAATAGTACATCTAACTTTAATGCACTTTGAAATGACCAACGAGAATAAAGGAGAATTTTTCCAAGTGTTCAATGCTAGTAGGAGGCTATGTAGTAATGTTAACCATGGATGCTCATGGCTTTAAAAACAATCTATTTTAAAATGAAATATTCTTATGTTTTATGTGTAGTAATTGTGTATTTTATAAGCATCAAATGTAAGTACACAGAAAGTCTCTTTTGCTAAGTCTTTTCATGCAAACGTGGAACTTTTATGTGCCTCCTGAGAAATCTTGACACATGGGCGTGTAGGATTTCTCAAATATATGATGAACTTGAATGACCATTTTCTTTTGTTATCTCTAGATCAAAGAAGAGCCAGTGGACAAGGAAGAAGATTATTCCTGGAATACCATTGTGAGTTAAGTTTTATGGTCATGTTTTTGAACCAAAATAATGGACATTAATGTCTTTATATACTAAAAAAAAATTCACTCACTTTATTCTATATCTAATTTAACTTTGTTCTGAGTAGCTGTACTAACAAAAATAAAAAAAATTAAAACTAATGGGTGTAAATCTTTGTTTTCAAAGAGTTTAGTAGGAAGTCTTTATAATTTTCTATGGACATACAGATGTATGAACATATGCATTGTTTGCATGAGATACAAAGTTTTAGTATGCCTGTTGGTGTTAAATGTCTGTTTAATGGTACTTGTTAAGTCCATATGCTTATGAACCTTAATGTATATATTTATGAATCCTCAAATTTTTATTTTAGAAGCAGTACACATAAAGGATTATGTAGAATCTGTTGTGTGTGTATGTTATGAAAATCGAAAGATAAGTATTAGATGCCATATTTATGATTTCCAAGTCTTCAAGTATTCCAAAGAGAGAATCCAAAGGTCAGAAATTGGTAAACTATCTCAAGAGCATTTCTAGGATTCATTCAAATTGTGTTGCATAAGTAAAAATGAAGTTTCGAATGTCCCTGACTAGTCAATTTCCAACTTGCATTCATTTTTCTTCATCATGATGAACAACATGTAAGGCTTAGGTCTCTTGACCTGTTTCGTGGTTTATCATTATTCCGTCAGTTGCTTCCAAGGTGTTCTGGACCTTCCCTGTGCATTCTTGGTCTGCCAGGGCCTCTTCTTCTTCTTGGTTTATTCTTGGGAATGGTCTCCGAAATCTTTTAAGGACAGCTCCCTGTAGATGATACACCATTCTCAGTGGTGGCGATTACACAAGTGCGAAGAACCAAACATTTGACTTACGCCATTTCATGATTCAAAAGGGACTCTTAATAAAATTTTGAGAAGACACTGTAATGAGTGAAACAAATTTGTAGCTAATATACCAGATTGCAAGGTGGAGTAAGATTACAAAGAAAGGCTTGTTTCCTTTCACGTTAAATGCAAATTTAAATTATGGAATTAGAATAAAAATGTGTTTTTTTTTAATTTAATTTTTTACAATATTTCCTTTTAACTGGGATTTTTAATCATTTACATGCTTATTTGCTCCCCTAATTTAACCAAAATAAAATCCTTTTTAATGCATATTCTAGTAAAAATAAATGCCTTTTTGCCAGCCAATTTTTGGAAAAAAATTTTATTTATTTGTAAATTATACAAAATGTTCATTAATACAAATTTGGAGAAATATATTTGTAACTCTATTATGTTCATTTTTTGTTACTAGATCTTTTGAAATATTACTTATAAATTTAATATTAAGTATGCTAATGTACAAAAATTTGAGAAAGTATAAAATTATAATCGTGTAAATGTTGCAACATAATGAAATGTAAAATTTCTCCATAATTCTTGTTTTGTAGAATCTCCTAATGTTCCTCATGAATCCTAGAATTCCCAAAGGGATGCTTTATTGCTTTTACAGGTTTAAATTTTTCTAAGAAAGTAAAAATTATTAATTCTGTTGATGTGCTTTTTGTTCAAAATTTGATGCAATGTACCACAAGTGTGTTTCAGAATTGAAATTATTATGACTGTAAGTAAAAAATTTAACATTATTCACACATAAACTGAACCATCAGAACGCATCGGTAGTAATTCAAATGTAATATTATATAGTGCAAGATATTATTATGTTTTAAAGATACATCAGCATTTTTGTGACAGAAATGTAGCAATAAGTTTTGGTATTAAATATGGAATATGGAGATATATGGGGGAATATTGATTTTCTTATTTGTTTACTTAGCCAGAAGTTAAGTAATGTTTTTTGTTTAAAATAATGCACCATTATGTTATTGGTTTTATCAATATAATAATTTGTAAAAATCATTAAAAAAGGTTAATAAAATCAAAATGTAAGTGGTGGGCCCCAGAGGTGCTTCCTGGGTAATGTCCAGGATAATTTACTCCTTAACATTAGCACTGAAACACTTCAATCATTCACCTTATGTATATAAATAATTCTGTGTGAATGTCACTTTTTTTTTTCCTAAAAGAAAATGTGTTCCCGAGTCAGCTTACTAAATATCATTTTATATTCTGAAGAGCTTTTTTATTTTCTGTTTGTTTTTGGAGAGAAATCTCTGTTACTTTCTCTTCCCAGTTCTACTAAAGATATTTTTGGAAGTATCTAAAAACAATCTCTATGAATGAATCTTTCTATGAAATCACCTTGATTTCTATAAGCAATGTTTTTTCTTTCAGGCAAAAGATGAACCCAGTGCTTTACATCATTCAGTGAAAGAAGATGATATAGATGATGTGAGTATAGTCATTCATTTATTATAAAGTAAAGTAATTTTTAACACATTTTGATATGCAAAGCCCTTTCGTAAATGAAAAGGGAACACTTCATAATACAACTGTGGGGGAAGAATATATTTTTGGACTGAGTAAAATAGAAGTGAGTTATTGAAATTCAAATTAGGTCATAAATAATTAATCTTTCTTAAGTCATCCTCAACCCTATAGTGTGGGATATGTAATAAATGTGACACAGTCTGGATCTAGGGTAAAAATTTATCACGCTTACTTGCTTATTAGAAAAGCGAAAGAAAGTACAGTCAGAGCTTTATGAAAATGATTTATGTCGCCGAACTGGCATGAAAAGCATGGGATGTTTGAGCTGTCATTGAAGGCTTTACTGAAATTATGTAGTAACTATGTGGGAAAATGTTGATGTTGCAGAATAAACTGAAGGAATGTTATATGTTTTTAACTGCGAGAGTTGGATGAATTTTATGTTAGTATCCCTTTCAGAGGCGAGTTTTTAATTTTTTTTCATCCTTTTTTCTTTCCTTTTAATTCTTTTCATTCCCTTGAGACCAGCTGAATGTTTTTTATACAGAGAAGTATTCATTTGAGTCTCTGATTTGTACTTAATGATAATGCATTCATTTGTCATGATTATTTCCATATTTACTTATTAACTGTCCTTGATCTGTCACCTTTGATTATTGCATTGTATTGTTATTTTATTGCGTTGTGTCTGAAAGGGGTATTAAGATAGGATTAACAACATTGTAATATTTGTTAGGCAATATGAAATATACAAGAAAGTATTTGCTGTTTTAGTTATTAATTTGTTTACTGAATGACATAATTGTGTTCTTCTGTGCAGGAGGAATTGGAGCCTGCATTTGCAGTGTTTGTTCAGCCAACACGATTGCAAGAAGCAGCCTGTATTGAAGAAACAAAGGTATGGCAAAGGTATGGTATAAGAGGGTTATGCAAAATGATTGGCAGAATAAAAAAAAACGTTATACACGGGGTAATTGACTTAGAAATATGAACCTTATTCTATTGTGAACTGGAACTCCGATTTTCTTTAATGCTCCGACGTGTTAGCAGTGATGCTTGCTGCATCTGGCTCTGGTGCACTTGTGCAGTTCCAGAACATTCGTCAGCAGAAACTCGACTTTTAATATATACAAGGAAAAAATCACATGTCATGAGGTCTGGTGAATGTAATGTCAGGGTTAAGTGCACTGATCACTGTCCCATATCCGATCCACCGCTGTGGAAGTCTTGTTTAAAAACACTCTTATGTGCGTGTGAAAATGAGGTGGTGCACCATCCTGCTGTACAAGGAAATCGCCCCTGTCATCTTTCAAGGATAGTGGTGACAATTGTAGAGGTAACAACCATTCTGTAGCCATATAAAGACAAATCATCCCTGACCCATTCTGTTCAGTGAAGAACAAGCCATAACCTTCGACTTTGCAACGGCACGCACAACACACCAGTTTTGTAGAAATTTGAATTTAAAATTTGAGTAAACCATCTGCGAATAGAGTTGTGGGAAGGAGGGTCTTTTCCGTTTTTTTCTTTATTTTCTTTCTTTTCTTTTTCGAAAATGGCGCTGGACTATACGAAGGTTGCCTTTTATGTTTCGGGATTTGGCAACCCTGGTGTTGCAATCTGGCAACTGACATCTCTATCGTAAAGTCGGATGTTTTGAGGTTATACGTACTCAGAACGTTTTGACATACGAGCGCTATTTGTGTTATTTACAGTAACTTAAAAGATTCATCTTTGCCCAAAAATGAAATCGTGAACATTTTCATGCGATTATTTTTTACAATTTTCGACGTGGATTAACTCAGCAACAGTGCATGGATGAACTTAAATTAATTTTTGGTGATGAAGCTCCATCAAGGACCAGTGTTTATCGATGGTATGGTGAATTCAATCGTGATCGTAGTTCACTCCAAGACGAATTTCGCGAAGGTCGTCCAAAATCAGTTGTTGTTCCGAAAACCATTGATGCTGTGCGTGAACTGATATTGTAAGATCATGTGACCTATCGTGAGATTGAGACAACCTTAGGCATTAGTGGGACCAGCATACATTCAATATTGCATGAACATTTGACTGTCAAAAAAATTTGTTCGCGTTGGATCCCACACAATTTGTCAATCGCTCAAAATAAGGCTCGTGTCGATTGGTCGAAAGAAATGCTCATAAAATACGATCGCGGTGCTTCGAAACACGTCTATGACATCGTGACAGGTGATGAATCGTGCATTTATGCGTATGAGCCCGAAAGTAAACAGCAGTCGACTGTATGGGTGTTTCAAGATGAGCAAAATCCAAAAAACGTTGTTCGCGCACGAAGCACTTCCAAACAGATGGTCGGCTGTTTTTTTCGGAAAAACTGGACAAGTCGCAACCGTACCACTAGAACAACGCAGAACAGTCAATTCTGAATGGTACACAACGATTTGTTTGCCAGCTGTCATCCAAGAAATCAGAAAAACCAACCGCCGAAGACGGATCACTCTTCTTTTTTTAATTTTCAAAAAACCTAGCAATACCCGAAAATATGACAACCACCATATTTTTTATCGTGTCTTAATACGTATATAAAGAAAATTCAAAGAAAAAAATTCAAAATAAAAAATATTTAGAGCCATTGTCCCGGAGCTTCATGTAAAATAGCCCCAAAAATTTAAAAATCGGTTTCGAATTCCAGGGTTCGTGACATAAATCTAGAAGAATTGGGGAATATCGGCTGAACTGTGTATGCGCTAGCGATGTGTACACACAGACAGTTTTGCCATCAATCGATTTTTCAGTATGAAGGACACACAAAACATGGACTCTGGCTACACCACGTGTTAGAAATTTTTTTCTAGCAACTGGATTTATCATCTTTTCCCTTAGAAGGGCCTGACAATTAAAGTTTTTGTCAAGTAAAAAAAATACATTTTTATAATTTTTAGAAAAACAAAATAATAGAGCAATGTACGTGTACGTCAACTTGCCACATTGTTCTAGTATTTTGTTTTACCAAAAATTATAAAAATGTATTTTTTTGACTTCCTACACGTCGGTAATATTTACATTAGCGGCAATGTGTTCACATTATTGCATTTATGAGTATGTATACTTAAAATAATGTCATATACATTTTCTTGAAAACTCAAGTTTTCTGTTAGACTGAGGTCAAAATTCCAAATTTTCAAAAATACTCAAATGCCATTTTCAAAAATATACCTCGAATTTTTTTCTTCAACCTTTTCGAACGAATAGTGCTAATGGAACTGTTTGAGATGACAGAATTAATTTTCCTGTGTTCTCTTGTGTTTTTTTAATTTACACATATGTAATATTTTTGAAATAGCTCTCACGCGTTTAATATGCACTTTTCCAACAATTTGTAAACACTATTGCATTTGTGACTAGAAGTGCTTAAAATGACTTCATATGAAATTTTTCGAAAACTCAACAGTTTTCTGTGAAAAGAGCTTCAAATTTCGCATTTACAGAAACGTTTATACACGTTTGATTTTCCAAAAACAGCTCCAAACGTTTCTATGAAGATTTTCATTTAGGGCAAGGTTTTACTCTTCTTTCATAAAGAAATAATAATGTTGTATTATTAGAAAACTGGAAAAAACAAACTTAGAAAACAATAAAATGTACTTTGGGCGGCGATAGATGGCAGCTAGCAAAGTTTGGCGACCTAAGAAATGTTTTCATTGAATGACCAAAAGCCATAAATCATTTTTTTTTTAAAATTGTGTTAGATATATACTTCTCACTTAAGTGTCAGCTGTTTGTTAACCAGGTGAAAGGGGATTGTCAGTGAATCAAACTTGTCACGGATTATTAAGTTTAAAGATACCTTTACTACCTTCGCTTTTGTATATCTCAGTACATTTTGATGTTATTTTCTGATGTCTTGCTCTAGGATCCTCTTGCGGCATTTTGTGAAAGTGGATTTGCTGCAAAAATAAAACCAGAAATTGTTTCAAGTTCCCCAGGTGAGTGGAAATAAGATTTTTATAAATTTTGTAAACGGAGTTGTACTGGGTGTTAAGTTTAATCTAGTTTACTAATGCAAGAAACTACCGTATCAACCGACTCGTCAAACAATCATGGAGGTCAAATATTTCATGTCATTAATTCGGTTGTTTGAAAAACCACGAGTCCATAATTTAAAACTAGTGTGGTTACAACAGCACATACTTTCTGACGTTATTAGAAACAGCAACATATTGAAATAATGCATTTTCTGCGCTACTAACACTCCGGCTATTATTTGAAAACGTCTGATTCAAACCAAGCGCCTGTAATGCAAATCTGAATTTCAAGTGCAGCAATAATTTCCTACTTTACCATAATGAAATAAACAGAAATGCATTTGACTGATATGATATATCTGTATTTGCAACAAATTAATGCAGAAGCGCTGTTGCCAGCGCAGCGTTGTAAATATGTGCATTCGCTTTGTAATATAAACCGAGGCCGAACATTTCAACCTGGCAATTCAATTAGACATTTCAACATCAGACCTACCCCATTCTCTTAAGCGTCATTAATGCTAAGGTTGCAATTTAATCCAAAAGTGAGCGTATTTGAAAAAATAGTTAACAAAAACGTCTTGCTTGGCACAAAATTTTGCAAAAAATATGCATGTTTTTGAAAAACTGAACATTACTTTATTTAAAGATCTGTTTTTGATGAACACACTTCAATTAGAAAAAATGTATCTTCATAATTGTAGTAGTGGGAAGTCGCTGAAAAAAATCGAATTGTTACTATTTTCGAAAAATGCGAGTTTTCTACAAAATACAACATGCGCCATTCTCTTTAGTCCTTCGGTCTATCCAACACCAAAATTTCATCAAAAACGATGGAGCCGTTTTTTACAAAAAAGTGTTTAAACAAAAGTTAAAAGTTGCTTATATTTAACGCACAATTACCCGAAAAAACTACTAAGATTTTCGAAAAATTATACTTAACTTTATTTTAAAATCAACCTTTAAGAAATAATCTACCTTTTAAAAAAATCTCTATAATATTTTAGTTGTAGGAAGTCGCCAAAAAAAATTCAATGGTAAAAATAGTGAAAAGATTTTAAGGGATACTTGGATGTTTGGATTAATTTCGATAAGGGGAATGTGAATAAGACTGACCTGTTGGTCTTGGGTGAAAAGAATTTAAAAATAGGGAGTTTTAGCGCCACGCGTAAGGTAGCGGCGTCATGCACTAACAGTCACGTGACGAACTTTGAAGTCATAACGTCTTACTTCAGGCCTAAGGTACGACCTTATACCTTCATAAATAGTGCACGCTCGTGGGTGTCTCTACCCTCACCTTACATGCGGCAAAATGGCCGCCTAAAAATATGAAAAGTTGGATTTTTCCAACTCTGGTAAACCGATTCTCGTATGTGAGGCAGTTACAATTATTCCTTACCAACTCCTCAACGCTGGCAAGAATTAACAAGATATGTTGGAGAGGTGACAGGAAAGAAGTTCGCGAAAAAGGAATTCAAATCATATCTTCGGGATAGGTTATGTCTTACGCTCATAACGAACGCTGTTTTAAGATATTTCATATATTTTCAAGAAAAGCAGATTCCAAATTCCAGACTGCATACTCATCACGGAGGGCAACGAAATTTAAAACTCCAGCACAATGTATATTTGTTGTTCTGTTGACTCGTAACGTGTTTTAAATGTCTCACCACTAGTGTACAGTCTTTGATATACTCGTATTAAGCAATTTCTCTGTTCAGCGCTTGAAATGCTTCGTTTGTTATAATGCATATCGCAATGTCGCAATTGCTAAAACTCTTCTCAACGTTGTTCTTTACGACCGTATAAAGTAGTTAGTCACGTGATCAATAGAGTTTAAGGATATCTCTGTACGCCTGGCGCTAAAACTCCCTAATATCCAAATGTATTTAAGGACCTTTGCGTGAAGCGATTCTTTCCGATATGGGGATGTGCATGAGATGGACGTCTCGGCCAGAGGTTGCTAAACTCAATGTTAGAAAGCAATGTCATGGTGTATGAAAACAGAATCGGCGGTCAAACATAACGCTAAGGAATATTGACAACTTGCCTGCACCATACTGCAATGTACAATTGTTTTGCAATTTAATGTCAAAATTCAGGATCTTTAGGCGGAAGACAAGTAATAGGAGGAACGTTTATATCTCTGCCACTATTTTCATACGCAGCGACAGATGTGCAGTAACCGTAATGTCAGCAGTAGATCCACCGTAACTAGGACACTAAATGGCTATATTCTACTATGTATTACGTGAAAACATTTTGTGGCCTCCTGCTGCCATGTATTTTGCTAAAAGTGTATGTTTTAAAGATATTTTTTTTATCATCACAAAAGGTAATTTCGAGTTTATTAATAAGCTTTTTTCCCAAGATAGTGTGAACACATTTATTGTAAATGCCTTTATTGCCTTAAGGCTCTATATTTCTAATGCAAGTGCTCTCTCTTTTCAGTTCGAGAATTTGGTAGTCGCAAACGTAACATCACTTTTCAAAAAACTATTCAATATTCAGTGTGTGAAAAGAGATTAGCTCGAAAACGAAGTTTCCACGAGCTCATGCGCTCCCACACTGATGAAAAAGGTTTTGGATGTTCCGTCTGTAAGATGAGCTTCAGTGTGAAATGAACCTTAGAAACACACATGCCCACGCACACTGGAGAAAAATCTTTTCAGTGTTCCACCTGTGACAAATGTTTCAGTACAAAAGGAAGCTTAGATATCCACATACGCACCCACTCTGGTAATAAAACTTTTGTGTTCCATCTGTGGAAAATGTTTCGGAAAGAAAGGATGCTTAGTTATCCACATGCGCACGCACACTAGAGAAAAACCTTTTCAGTGTGCCATCTGTGAAAAGAGGTTCAGCGTAAAGGAACACGTACGTACGCACATGCGCACGCACACTGGAGAAAAGCTTTTTTCAGTGTTTCGTCTGTGAAAAGAGCTTCACTTGGAAAGGAACCCTTGATACCCACATGCGCACCTACACTGATAAGAAACATTTCAGTGTTCCGTATGATAGAGCTTTAGCACAAAAGGAAACTTAGATATGTGCATGCGCACTCGGACTGGTAATAGACCTTTAAAGCGTTCCATCTGTAAATAGTGTTTCAGTATATATGGAAACTTTGATACGCACATGCGTACTCTGACTGGAAATAAATTCATCTTTCATCTCTTGTTCAAATCTCATTTGCAGGTTTCTTTGTTGCTCAGTGAAAGTTTTGAGAATATCCTTACACTCTTGTAATTCTAAGACCTCTCTGGTAACTGATCCCATTGAAGGCATGATTTTGATCTCAGTAGTTTCCAAAGATTTCAAATTTTCAAGTTCTTTTTGCAGTTGGGCAACAGTCAGCTTCTCTTCCTCTAATTTCTTTTCACAATTTTGATGAATTTCAAGTTGAGTCTGGAGATTCTTGATTTCACCGAGATGTTCTTCACATCTGCATACCATTTCTTTGCCTTTCGTTTCAAGGTAAGTTATCTTCGATTCACAATCCTCTATTATTTCTTCATACTTCTTAATCTGGTCTGTACAACTTGCAACTGCACCCTCCAGAATTAATTCTGTAGAATTTTTAACTATTTTCTGTTCGTTCAGCTGAGACATCAGATCATCATTATACTTTCTCAGTAGAGCCACATCCTTCTCTAATTGAACGACTCTAAATTTACTCTCATCTCGAGCCTCGCAAACAATCTGATGCTTTTCTATTTGTCGAGACAACTCATCAGAACTAAGTTTTAGTCCTGTAGTTAACTTGTTAATCTTCAAATTTCTACTATCTAGCTGTTTTTCTAATTCTTCTATTCTCATTTTGTACGATTGTTCAGATTCTGATGTTTCCATGTCTGCTTTCTTCTCAGCATCACCACCAACTGTTTCGTCTTTTTCCTTCAACTTTTTGCCTTCGTCCTCTTTTCG
This sequence comes from Gryllus longicercus, assembly GCA_038098605.1. Classification (NCBI taxonomy): domain Eukaryota; kingdom Metazoa; phylum Arthropoda; class Insecta; order Orthoptera; family Gryllidae; genus Gryllus; species Gryllus longicercus. The sequence continues at coordinate 903,355 of JAZDUA010000215.1, forward strand.
CAATTTCTTCCTCACAACCTCCTCTTCAGATTTTTCAGCTTCTCTCTTCAGCCCATCGGCATCCTTTTCTGTTGTCCCCATGTCAGGCATTTTCACATCAGTGTCACTTCTAAGAGAGGTTGAATCATCTTCGACGGTTTCCAGATCCAAGGGCAATTGGGAAGTGCTGTGCTCCTCAGCATCTTCATCTACAAGTTCTTCTTCCACCACTTCAGCTTTGTATTCTAATAATAAATCCCTAATAGGTTTGGCATCCAAAGTACAGTTTATAAATTGATGCTTAATCAGGTCATCAGCAGTAGGCCTTTGACTAGGGTCTTTAGTAAGACATTTAGCAATGAAATCATTAAAGTCCTTTGACCATTTGGAAGGTTGATTCAGGTGTGGTGGATCTGATTTTGGAATTTTGAGGAAGACACGCAGAGGAGACATTTCATGATTGGGTGGTTTAATTTGAGCAAATTCTATAAGAGTAATTCCCAAAGACCAGATGTCTACCTTGAAATCATAAGGATTGTCCCGAAGCGTTTCACATAATACTACCTCTGGGGCCATCCAATATGGCGTTCCAATAAACGTATCATGTTTCTGAAGAGTACATTTATTTTTGGCAGACACTCCAAAATCAGCCAATTTCACACCACCATTCATTGTGAGCAAGACATTGCCTGCTTTCAAATCTCGATGAATAACTTTACTTTGATGCAAGAATTCTAATCCTAGACACATCTGCTGACAAACATAGGCAATTTGAGGCTCTGTTAAAGGTTTTCCTAACTCCACCATAATTGAATCCAAAGCACCACCATCACAGTATTCAATTAACATCCAAAGTTTTCTTTCAAAGAAAAATGCCTCGTGTAAATCTACAACATTTGGATGTTTACAGTCTGATAGAATATCAATTTCTATCATAAAATTAGATAAGTCATCCCCTCCTTCCAAAGCACACATTTTTGCAGCTGCATATCTTGATATGTCAGCTCGGCTTTGGGCCTTATACACTTTGCCAAATGCACCATCCCCTAACTCTCCAACCATGTCCCAAAACTCTGGAGGATCACAATCCATTTTGATGTTAGATGAAGATGAAGTCCCAAACTTCTTCTTTTTAGCTTCATTTCCTCCTCCTATATGAAGTACTTTCTGAAATTTTTTGAAGAACGGCTTCTTGGCTTTCTGATTTTTGCAATTATTAAATAATTTCTTGTATGCCCACCAATATGGATTAAAATAACTTCTGTATTTAGCTTCAAAAAGTTTCTTTGAAGTTCATATTTCAGTACACTCCACCCATACACACATACACCCCACAGAAAAAGAAAAGGGGTGATTCTGCAGTTCACTTCACATTTACAACATCCGATAAATTTCAATAGGGAAAAACATATTCGACAAACAGCTTCAACCTTCAAAAGGTGGAAACGTGAAATCACAAAACACCATTTTCACCCTCCCTGATTAAATCACTGCACTACATACTTTCTGTACTGCAATCTTCAAAATGGCACCGAGAGGGAAGGCCGTCAGATCTGATGTGTTCATGTTATAACTGTTTATTCAAATTACAAATAAACGAACGGAAGGTGTTTTTATTCTACAATAGTTACGTTTCGGTACGTTTAATTCAGTTACGTTTCGGAACATTTAATACGAAACTCCAATCAAATATGACAAATACTTAACCTCAAACTTTCTGTTCAGCCGACTGGATATAATGGTTCAGTTCGTGTAGCTTGTGTAACATCATGAGAATGCATTGCTTTGTAACCAAATATAGGTGTTGTGTGGTGTGTTATCGCTGGCATTTTTCATGAAATAATTATAGACGTTGTCATTGCCAACAAGAGGATTTAATATAATTTTATCATAATCTTGTTGTAATATTTTTGTTTGTTTTTTCTCCTTGTATCAGACAACTGATGATGATGGCTAAGCCATCGAAAGCTGCTATTATATTAAATCCTCTTGTTGGCAATGAAATATGTTCCCAATGTTGGCTATTATAATAAATCCTCTTGTTGGCAACGTCTATAATTATTTCATTTGTAACCAAATACAGATTTTCTTCGGAGAATTTTTGTTTTCTATACCGAGATTATTTAAATATAAATTCCTTTTTTGTTTATGTTTATATTAGAAGTAATATTTAAGAAATATATTTCTCGTCTGTTATGTCTACTGTAAAAGTAAAGAAAATTGGTTATGTAATTATGGAAAGCGATACGTTGTAGATCTCCTTGATCCAAGTGAGTTAGAAGGTGCATCGTTTGTTGGTGTGGAAGAAGAGTTTCAAAGTTCTAATAGTGATGATATGCCAGATGACCAGTAGAAAATACAGAACCACATACGCCTAAGGTGTGTTTCCCGATAGTTTTGATTTAGCAAGAATTTGTTAGTGACATTGAAGAATTATTATTGATAAGTTCACATTAAAATTGATACTTTGTAATATCTTTGTGCAATAACCCATTTCAAAACAAAGGAGTGTCTAATAAACGGCTCACTACGATGGAAACCTACAGAATCTTATCCTATTGTGTATTTAGTAGAAAATATATTCAATTTGTTGATCATTTGTCTGTTTTCTGAAGTGAAAAAAGAAACACTACGGAAAGTACAACCAAGTATTCATGCAGTAAAATATAATTGCAATTCCCTCCCTCCTAGTACATACCTCAGCATTGATGAACAGTTAATCCTATTTTCATGGATCACTTTTCAGTTACAACAATATGTAAAGGATAAATCAAATCCTGTGGGTTTGAAAAATTGTATGGCGCCCCTACGAAACCTTCGGTTAAATGGCTACCACATCAACGGGAGCAAAGCCCCTCCAAAATGAGGGATGAGATAAGAGAGAAAATATATTCGTATTTCATGTCCCAAAGCTGTAGTTGACGATTCATTTGTGGGAAGAGTACTTCTTTGTGACAATATGGTATGCGGGGAATTCCTCAAGAGTAGATGAAAACCAATACGACGATCACCAGACCATTGTGGGCAAAGAGAAAAAGATGGACGGCCATTCCAAAAAGAGATAGTCGCAAGGCAGGTGTATCGTCCAGCCTGTGTAGTAAAGGACTGAACAGTTCATGAGATGCAGAAATGTTCACTGCACTGGAGACTCACTTTTCAAATGCATTTCATGTAATGTGTCTCTGAATAAACGAGAACATTTTTTTGATTTTCCACTTGATTTTCTGAATTTTTTAAAAACATTTTGGCATTACTATTAAAGTATACCAGAAAAAATATTTGGTATTATATATTATAAAGAACAATAAATGCATTTTTTAATATTGTGTCCCTACTTTGTTCCTTGTTCTTACAATTCTTAGTCTTCCCTATACATTCTGTGGCGTCATATCAGTCGCCTTGTACAAACGTGACAAAATATTAGCCATGTGCATTTCATGCTTATGGAATGCACGAGGAAATAGTTGCGACAGTGCTGGCGGGAAGAGACGCCGGGCTGAACAATGGCAAACCTACGGGTGCCGTGTTGTGGGTGGCCACTTGTGAACCCCGTAGACCACTTGGGGCAAACTTGTGAACCCCGTAGACAGGCTGGCTGTGGAAACGCGTCGGCGGAAACAGCGAGATGATGCAGCTCCGTCAGACGGCCCAGGAGGTAATATAAACGGACCCCGGACCTAAACTCCTTCTTCTGATTCTTGGGTGCGTCGGTGGTAAGTCGTGTGGGTTGTGCGCGGCGCTGCATTTCAATGCATAGGCTACTGAGGCAGGGAACTGAAGCCGGCGTGCTACGTCGAGACGGGAGGTGCGGCATACTCGCTTGTATGCTCACGAAGGCAACTGGTGCATCACACCGAATAAGATATCAAATTATCAGGCCAGCGGTGGTGGTGACCAGGAACATTCCTTCTAGTAACGGGTCAATATTGTTTATTGTAAAGAGTATTCAGGTGTTGGAGCATATTCAAATAAATACTCAATAAATTACAAACTGTTCACGTCTGTGATTTATTGCCCCGGCAAAGACACAATACCAAGCTGGAACCTGATGGCCAGCACACTGGTCATGAATTCTCTAAAAATGAAATACGTACAATAGTGAAAAAAAATTGAATACGATCTTATAAGTCAGATGTCTAAAGCTTTTCTTCGATTTAAAAAACTTTAGTATTTTGACCGGGTGGTCAAGACTCTACGTTTTGTCTTATAAACTAGCGACCTAAAAGTGAAACTTCAATTCGCAAGAAACGGAAGATCAGTTATCTTTGCGGATGATACGAATATTCTTTGCAATAAAGAAACCGTAAATAGTACAATAGCAGATATTTCAAACTGGTTAACCTTATTAACAAATTAATAGTAAATGAAAAGAAAACTGTTCCATTGCAGTTCTCCATTTCAAATAAACCGCTCTGCTCTTCACGGAAAATGAACGGTGTGCCATTGACTGATATTAAGGTAACAAAATTTTTAGGTCTTTAAATTCAGTCAAACCTTAAATGGAACGACTATTTAAATGAATTGAACTCAAAATTAAGTTCTTTATGCTACGCTTTCAGAATTCTTTTAAATTCGGTCAGCCTACACACTGCCCGTTGTGTATATTTCGCGAATGTTCATTCCCGCCTGAGATATGGTATAATGTTCTGGGGAAATACATCTTATAATTCCCAGACTTTTAGATTACAAAAACGAATTGTACGAATAATAAGCGAATCCCGCCCACGTGATTCTTGTAAACCTCTCGTTATTCATCTAGGTATTTTACCATTACCTTGTCTCTTCATATATATGAATCAGTTTTTTTGTCAAAAATGACTTAAGGGCGGGAATATATTTTCAGCAAACGCCATTGCCTATAACTACAACACTCGACGCAGTAATCATATTCATCAGGTGACATTATCAACAGCTCCCTACAGAACATTCACATATAGTACATGTACATTTTTTTAAAACACCTTGCCAGATGACATTAAACAATTAAATTCGATACAAAAGTTTAAGTCCCAAGTAAAATATTTTCTGGTGCACAACTGTTTCTATACAAGTAGAGACTATACCGAGCATCCAAAAGTAAAGTAATATGAATTTTAACAATGAAATTTAATGTATTATATACCATTTGGATTGTATAATTGTAAAGAACCTGTAACAAGTATTGAACTTCTGGGTCAATGACTACCATCTCGATCAGGTTTTCGTCCAGTTTCCCTGAACCTCGAGCAAATGCTGAGATGGCCCCTTGTTTTGCTTCTGGACATAAATGGAATGATGGTTAATGGGTGAAAGGAGTGTAGCGAAATTTTCGTGGCCAGACGGAAGAGCGGTCCTGATTGCCTGAGTCTCGCCACGTAAAATAAGTATCAATTCAAATTCAACAGGGATGACCCCTGTGATGGCACACATCAGTGATACGTACATGTGCACCTCACAATCAGCTTCGGCGAGGACTGTTCTCCGGAAGAGAGACCCTGCAGCGGCCATTGGAGAAGGTGGCGACACTCGAAGTGCGCGGTGGTAAGAGGAAAGGGCGGGAAGCTACTAGGAAGGACTCCGGAGAGTCGGTCTGAACTAGCTGGGTGGAGGAGTGTCGGCAGGGCCAGTTGGGGCCGATCTGAACTGACGGAGAAGTGGAAGGTCCGTGCACACGGGCGACGAGCTCACAAGTAGCATGGTCCTCCCGCTAGCCGGAGGTCAAGCTGTTATATAGGCCTTTCCTGCTGAGGCGCTCTTTTAGCTGCGACCACACGACATCACTCCCCTTCTCGAAAAGAAGCTTCTAGCTGCAGCGGCTCCCGCGTGCTGATTGTTATAGTTTTCATTTTAAATTTGAAATAATTAGATTTACACACTGATTGGTGTTGTCACTAACTACAGTTTAAAAACAACTTTAAATTTACACATACTGACTTCATACCTACATTAGTTTCTACTCACACTGATATTTGTATGTAAGGCTAAGCAACAATTATAAAGTTGAAAATAAAACAAATAATGAGCTGTTCGACTGCACTATGCACCGTAATCCACATACGTTTTCAATCTACAAAAAATTATGTTCACAAGGGTGGAAAAAGTGGGGTGTCGTGGGAGTTTATATTTATCACTGTTGAAGCGTCTTAACACTCTGTACTTGCACGGTGATTTGACTTTCGGTATCTTCTGGTCACACATAATACACCAATTATGACACAGAGAAACACTGTTCCTACACTTCTTCTCATCTTCAAGTATTTAGGCATAATGCCTGTCACGCCGCTTAATTTTGGTCCCTTCAGCGCATTCTTGGACGTCCTGCATTCCTTTTTCCTCTCGGCTGATAATTTGCCACTTGTTTAGGAATTCTGTCGTTGTTCATTAGCAACATGTGATCTTGCCATGAGTCTGTAGTTGGTGACTTTCTCTATAAGACTTTCTACATTTAGCTCGTTTCGGATTTGTGTGTTTCTTTGTCCAAAAGGCTATATCCCGCTACCGCTCTAAGGAATCTCATTTCCGCTGCCTGCAGTCTTGATATATCTTTTTTTGTCATTGTCCACACTTCACTCCCGTATAAGCAGGTTGGTATTGACATAACTTTGTAAAAGTTAATAAGAGTGTCTCTTCTCACTTTTGAAATGAGTTCTTATAGTTTCTTTCATTTGATTGAATCGTTCTATTTTCTTATTTATGTCGATTTCGCTATAGAATGAAATTTCTGCTCCCAAGAATGTGAAGTGTTGTATCTGCTCTACTGTTTTATCATTTACTACAATTTTTTAGCGTATCGACCTTGGAATGCCATCACTTTCGTTTTGGTGTCTTGATATTTCAAGATTATATTCTGCCATTATCCGCTGCAGTTCATACGTTGCTTTTGTAATATATCTTCTCCTTCTGCTATTAGTGCTTGGTCATCTGCAAAAAGTATTGTCCATAATTTTGATGTAGTTAGGTCTAGGCTATAACATTTTAATCTGCTCTTCCACTCACGAAGAGCTTCGTCTATGTAGATATCAAACAGTAGCGGTGAAAGACTACATCCTTGTCGTAGGCCTTGGTCCACTTCCGCTTTTCGGTCTGGTTTCCAAGTAATACATATTTCAGATTTATTATACATATTTTCAATTACAAGGATACGATGTTCGGAAATTCCTTTCTTTCTTAATATTTCAAAGAGGGTATGCCTGGCTACAGTGTCAAAAGCTTTCTTGTAATCTACAAACAAGATGTGGGTTTCCTTGTTATATTTTCTGTGTTTCTCTAGAATTTGTTTTAAGATGAAGATATTGTTTGTGCAGGACCTTCCTTGACGAAAGCCACTTTGTTCTTCCATCAACATTGTTTCTGCAATTTTTCTTAGTCTAGTGGTCACAATTTTTGAATACATCTTATAAGCAACGTTTAGAAGACTTATACCTCTGTAGTTGTCACATATTGATCGGTCTCCCTTTTTAAAAATAAGTAGCACTGCGGCGAGTTTCCATTCGGTTGGTATTTTTCTCCTATTCCAACATAGGTTGAAGAAGTGGAGAAGCCTTATTTTAAATTCTTCAGTTGCACATTTAAGCATTTGTGCCTTCATGCCATCTCTGCCACTAGCTTTTCTATTTTTCATTTTACTTAGTGCCTCTTCCAGTTCTTCCCTTTCTATCTGATCTACGCTGTCTTCAATGAGGTTTTCATTTTTGTCTTCCTTCTTATTCTTATCCCTCGCATTCTTATTTGTCCATAAGTTCTTGTAGTAAGAAAGGCATTCATCTGGCTTAATTATTTGTATATCTGCTATGTCCTTCTCTTGTCTGTTAAGGTGCCTCATAATTTTATATGCTGTTTTCTGCCGTCCATGTATGTCATTTTCGATATCAGCTATATATTTATCCCATGAATCCTGTTGGGCTTTTCTTGTTAGGTATCTGACGTGGTTGGAAATTGTGGTGTATTCCTTTAGTTTGTGAGGATTTATTAGATAGATATCTCAGATATAGTTTCTTTTTCTTGTTAACAGCTTCTTCGATTTCTTCATTCCATATTTTAAGCCCTTTCTTCTTCGTTCTCTTTGAAGTAGAGCCTAGTGTTTCATACGCTGTTACTTCAATTATATTTTCAATTTCTCCACTCTTCTTCCACATCATTACTAATTTCAATTGTTTTTGGTTCAATTGGTTCAGACGTTGGTACATCAGTTTGACAGATTCTTTATTTAGTAGATATACTTTCCAGGTTTTTTGTGTAGGACAGGTTTGGATGTTTTTGATTTTAACCCATCTCTTCAATAATTTTAGCTTTCCAAGGAGTGCGAAGTGATCACTATCTATATCGTTGCTTCTATAAGTTCTTACATCTGTAAAGAGTTTGCTTATTTTATCGTTTGCCATGATGTAGTCAATAGTATTAATTTGACCACGTGCTGCCCATGTCGTCTTGTGAATACGTTTATGCTTATAGGAAGTGTTCATTATTTTCATATTGTTAAAACATGCAAAATCTCTTAGTCTGCGTCCATTTTTATTCAGAGTATCTTCGTTATTGGGGCCAATTATCTTATCCATAGATGCATTTCCAATTCTGGCATTGAGGTCTCCACATATGACAATATAATCATTTTTATTTATTTCGTCGAGAGCTTTTTGTAGGGAGTTGTAAAATTCCTCTGTAGTCAAGGTTTTCCCCTCGTCTGGTGCGTATAGAGATGAAACATATATACCCTCTATATAGTTTAGTCCGCAGTGTGATAATTCTGATATCCAACAGTAAGAGTGGACTCGGTTTTTCCATCTTCTGCTTATTAGGATTGCAACTCCTGATGCTGCTCTTTCATTGATATCAACACCACTGTATATAAGGGCATAATCATCTAAATCCATTGAGTCTTTAGCTTTCTTTTTTGTTTCTGTTAACATGGCCATATCCACTTCTTTTTATTTCATTTTATTAATTAGGCGTTTCTCTTTTCCTTTCAACGATCTAACATTCCAAGTCATTATTTTTAAATGTTCCGCTAAGCCGTAATCATGTCCTTTCCGTTGCCTTGTCGTATATGGGGCGTCCGGTTGTAATTGTTGCGGTCTGTGAGAAATTGTTTTTTTTTTTTTTTCGCCTGATAGGGTTTCTAGCCCATATGCAGGTTAGTTTGGTGATGGGTATGCCATCTCACTGCCTCCAAACTTGCAGGGCAGTTTTTCGGGTTGCTCGCCCTAGATGCATTGCCTTCCACGGCTTTTGAGTTGCATCTACCCAGTACGTCTTCACCATCTTTTCCACGCTAACGATGTTCATACATGGTTCTTCTAGAAATTTCTTCTCGAAATCCTCTCCTTGACGTTGAGGTCCTCTTCTGGAGTACTTTTTCGTCTCACCCCTATCCCTTGACCTGTCCGGCAAGGGAGGCCCTACCAGTAGCTACGCTACCGCCGGCATAGCTTTCGGGGTCTTGGGGGTACTTAAGTTCCGCCACCAACGACAAGGTTCTGCACTCCCTAGGCGGAGTGTTCCTACACTAATGATTGATATATTAATTTTGTCGACTATTCTAATTATTGAACACCAAATGGTTTCCTCACTTTTGCAATAATTTCTTTCTAGTTCATTGCCTCAGACAAAATTAATGTTGAACACTTCTTTTTTCTAAGATTTTGAATTTCAATACTTCACATCATAACTGCAGTTTCAAGAAATTTAAGTTTCCTACATTTTGTAATACATTAAACACATATCGAAAAAATAAGTGCATCTCATAATTATGTATATTTAATTGTTATTCGTTTAGTATGATTGATGTTTTGTTAATATTGGTTTCATGTAATTCTGATAATGAGTGCTTTTCCCTTTATTTTAATAGTCTTATAGTTTTCGTTGCAACAAGATTAAACTGAATATTTACTTTGTTTACAATTAGTTAATGTGCATAAGACAAATTTCATTGCAGACTTAGGAATAACTGATGGCAGTTCTGATCAGGTCAAACGCGCTCCCCTGTGAATTCATTTTATGTACCATTCATTTTGACTTCCCCGCATGACGGGGTGAGTTTAAAAATCTTATTTTATGAAAATAAGAACCAGCACTATCTCGATCACCCCCATTTCGATCAGGTTTTTGTCCAGTTTCCCTGATCCATTGAGAAAATGCTGAGATGATCCTTTGTTTTGTTCTGGACATAAATGTAGCTTCACTATTTGTTGAACTCTTGGTAGGGGTAGGTTTAGATGCTATTTTGTTGGCAAAACAGAGGAATCAAATCTGGAGTTCGTTTGCCGATACAAATAAGTGTTCTATAACTCGGGAAAGAAAATGTCTAGTTTCTACAAATGTGGCTGATGTTGCACTTTTTTAAATTTTATTATTTTATTTATTATTATATATTTTAAACTTTTCTTTACCTTTCAATTATTTATAGTTCAAATGCTGGGAAGGGGTGCTGGAACTCATGAAAACGTGCGCAGTTGATTGTCTCCCACATACGTCTGATACTTTTTATTATTTTTTGACTAAATAAATGAAATCAAATAAATCACTGTACATCTTGAATTCCAATAACACCCTCTCTTTTTATATTTGAGACACCTCCCACTTGTTGGAAAAGAGTGGAAAACAAGTTTGAAGTGCCGTTTGTTTCAGATATGTAATACATTGTAAATTTTGGTAATCTCTTAATATTTCTTTGTAGTAATTTTGAATTTCAAGTGTCCTACGAGTAGTATAGTGTGTTGCTCATTGTTCAGAACAGGGAGTAATTTTTGTGACAGAGGTGAGAACTAGTTAAGTATTTGCTGATCTGTGAAATGTATTTTCACCCGCCATTTGAAGGAGAATGCTAGTTGTTAATATCTCTTCAGTGTGAGTTCAGTTTGTGAAGTTGAAGGTTAGGGAGAGATTTTAAGTGTCATTTACATTGTTCCAATATTATCACTATAAAGAATATTACAAGAAGTGATACAGTCCATGTCAAAAAGAAGACGTAAATATGTATTAATCTGAATTAACTTATTGATGTAATGGGGCAGGCCATAAATTCTGTATTTCAAAATCCTCTATTGTTAACTTTCATCATTCTTTTAATTAAGCTTGCTATAGACTAAATTTTCATCACAAAATTAGATGTATGAATAATATTCTTCAAAACGAAGTTTTAAAAATGTACTTTTCTTGCATTCTAGCTATATTACGCGTCTTCGGAAATGCTGGTTCGCCTTACCTTTCAGCTAGCTCAGACGGTAGAAAGTGTCCTGGAAAGAAGGGATGGCGGGCGGACGTTGTTTCGATGAAAATGAAAGTTTTTGAAATGATATTAACATCAAGTTTCATAATTCAAACAAGAAAATTATAATACGCCTAATACGAGCTCGTTGGATTTCCCCCACAATAAAAGCCAAAAGACTAAACAAATTTCTATGTTTAAGAGAATTTGCACTATTTTCCGCAGATTCTTTAATAGGAGCCAAAGCGCTGCTAAGAATCTTTCCTTTCTTTAAAAGAACAGCACTTGAATTCAAAAGTCCATTTATTTAGACGCCTGAGGGGCAGTTGAGAGCATATAGCCAAACTCTTAAAAATCACGTCATCGTGGAAGTCGCCGAATCCGTTGATCCGCAGGGCTGACTGGTTCTCCTCGCTGCAAGGCCTCAGGCGACAGCCGCTCCAAGGGTCCAAGAATCTCCGAGACAGGTGCAGGTAGTCAGGGCGCAAAGTGTCACTCAGCCGGTCGGGTTTGACGACAGTAAGCGACGATCGTTGCGGTTCGCTTCCGCGTGATGAGGTGAAATACTGATAGCAAATTGTGGTACACGCGGTGATTACAATTCACAATTGAACTTACAACAGCGACGAATTTCGTAAAATATTACTTGTTTTACTCAATTATTGCCAAGCTCGGCACATAAACTGGACTGAGAACACTGCAGTTCGACAACATTTCTATGTCCGAAATCAAACATGAATTCAACTGACTACGCGATGAGGTGCCTCTCCCTCTGCTGGCCTGAATTGCAGTCCTTCCGACCTTCCCCCTGCCCGTCTGTTCAAATCTACTCGTGTCCGCTCGCGCTAGCGTCCACGAAAGACCGTTTCCCCCACTCTGAATCCCAAAGTTCTGGAAAGTTCTTCTGATTTTATAAATCTGGTTGGTGATAGGTTGAAACTATGTGGATTGTTTAGTCCAACCCCTGAAGGCGTTCTAAAGGGAATTCGGGCGGAAAATTTCCAGAATTCTATCTTGTTTCCTTGTCTCGCACCGTATTTACAAAACACACGTACGGGTCTAGTTACGTCATAGAAGTAGGCCCGGACGAACATAATTCTTAGGCTTCTGGACGGCGCCGCAGAGGTTCGAAGATCTGGTCCCAAACGTTTTTGTGTATGTTCTCTTGATAGTAAAACAGTACACATCACATTCCATTAGCAATTCCTATAATTTGGACGGAACCGAAGGATCATCTAAGTGATTGTTATTTATTTTTGACTAATATTAAAGGAATCTCGTATTCCTGACCAGAAAAATGTGTCACGTGTCCATTAAGTGAATCTTGAAAAATATATTTACTTCCATTGCATATTATATTAGAAGGAATGAAACATTTCGTAAAAGCTCTGTATACAATTTGATGGATTCTTGTACTTGAAATTGCTAATTTTTGTATGTTTTGTGTACATTATAGTGCCAATTATTTTCGTAAGTTTCTAAATAAACTAATGCAATTATGAGTCCGTCCCTTAGTTCAATTTAATTATGTTATTAACATATTTATTTGTATCTTATATTTTTTTTAAATATCCAGTTTAGCTTAAAAATTTATCGTGAGACATCACAAAGAACTGAAATAATTTTTCACCAGGTCGGGATACAATATGCAAAATCCATCTTTTGTCATTCTCGTTCGGTTTTGAAGGGAAGAGAAATTGGATTTCCTTAGATTCCTTCTGCTATTAGAAATGAACTCAATGCGATTGCTTCTTTACTTAAATTGTGAAGTCGTGCGCACAAATCAAGACACGGAGCGAAGTGTCCGTGCCGTCCCGTCCTAGTGCGTGCAAACCACAGAAAAAGGGCCGTCTGTCCGGTCCTGTCCGTCGGTGCCGTACCGACCAATGCGCGCTAGGGTTAACTGGTAGAAAGAAGCATCTCAGTAATCCCCGATGAAAGAGACGTGCTAACGCGGGTTTTAAATTTAAAACAAAAGTGTACATTTTTTAGAAGAAAATTACGATATTAGAGCATAAAATCAATCGTCATGGACTGTTTAAAGACGAAGTGAAAATTAGTCATAGTGCAGGCTCTTCAACTTAAGATCCTACTGAGGTTAAGGCGTTTTTGAAATGGCTACTTATGCAAAATTTATACCCCGTATAGCCGACATTTTATCACCTTTATATAAATTACAGGATAGTAACAATTTCAATTTAACAAAGGACTGTCAAGTTGCCTTCGACAAAATGAAAGATGCAGACATGCAGACAAGAATTTGACTCGTTATCATCGTGATTGACCTTTAAAATTGGTTTGTGATGCATCCAACGAAGGAATCGGGGCAGCCTTATTACACATGTTACCCGATGGTTCCTAAAGACTATTCGCATTTGCTTCAAGAGTCTTAGGCCAGGCTGAATATAATTATGCATTAATCCACAAAAAGGATTTAGCAATACACTTGCGCGTTTGTAAATTCTATCAGTATTGATGGGAAACGAATTTGTTCTTTGTTCAGATCACCCTTAATGCACGTTTTCGAAAACATCGTTAAGTTCCTACAATGGTTGCTGGTAGACTACACAGATCGCATTATTTCTCAGTGATTTCAACTACAATTTCCAGTATCTCAAACGTAAAGACGAGAGCTGCGGATGGATTACGAGCTAGGTTACCATTGAAGTCAAAGGGTGTTTAGACAAAAAAAGAGGAAGAAACATGTGATTTCGGAGTAATCCTCCGTTAATATTGTCATATCCGTCACGTCGCAGTCAATTGCCAAGAGCCTTGCCAGTTAGAATCTTCGTGTAAGCACCTCCTACTTCGCGCTCCTATGCCATTACTCAGCGGCTAGAATTGGGAAGGAATTATTAAATTGGAAGGGTGAGCGTGAATTGAAAACACTTATTTACGTTGAATGATTACGTTAAAATGTATTGCTATGACTTCAAACTTTACAAAAGATAGAAATTTCAGTGAGCTCACTAAGTCAAATAAAATTTTAAAATTAGAATTAAACTTATGAAATAAAGTACAAAATTGGCCAGACCGCGGCCACGAAAATTTCTGCACATAAATCTTTAAATTAGGGAGTAAAGAAGAATATATCTTTTTTTATTAGTAATTGCTTGAAGAAAGAAACTGTTAAACCCTTGCCGGGATTAAAATACCCCACCGTAATCTTGCTCAGCTGTTCTCGTTGGGGCGGCTCCTGGAAGTCAATGACGCACCAGAATTCTCAGCTCGGCTGCCGACTCGGGGGAGGTCTGCCTCAGACTGCTCGTAGACCGTGCAAGGCCGTGGATAATTTTTTTCGGCGTTTCCACTTGTCAGCACGGCTGTATTTATTCCAGCTAACGTATCAGATTCCCTTTTCCAAGGAAGAGTTGCTGGCTCATACGCTTAACCCCCAACTTGGAGGACCGAGGGATTTGTCTTCCTGATTTCCTTTCCGTACAGAAGTTGCCTTTACCACCCTTTCTTCCCATAGAAGGAAAGAAAAAAAGAGGGCAGTAAAAAAAAGAGTTGAAAAACAAAAGACCCCCAAGGCTTTCGCAACCTAATCGCTGCGAGGCGGAAATCATCAAGGGTGTATTAAGAAAGATAGAAATGACACAAGCAGTGTGACACGAATATAAGGAACGGTACGCTATGTGACCAAAAGTATCCGGACACGTCCAAAATGGTGTTATGGTGTGGTCGAGTTTTTCATGGAGGGGGCTTGCACCCCTTGTTGTTTTGTGTGGCACTATCACGGCAGAGGCTTACGTTGATGGAACACCTTGCTTCCCAGTGTTGAAGAGCAATTCGGGGATGGCGGTTGCATCTTTCAATACGATCAAGCACCTTGCACGACATATGGCGGAGTGATTACACAACAGTAACATCCATGTAATGGACTGGCCTGCACAGAGTCCTGACTTGAATCCTATTGAACGCCTTTGGGATGTCTTGGAACGTCGTTATCGTGCCAGGCCTCACCAACCTACAGCGATACCTCTCCCCAGTGCAGCACTCCGTGAAGAATGGGCTGCCATTTCCTAAGAAACCTTCCAGCATCTGATTGAAAGTATGCCTGCGAGAGTAGAAGCTGTCGTCAAGGCTAAGGGTGGGCCACCACCCTATTGCATTACAGCATTACCGATGGAAAATGACTTACCACGAACTGGTAAGTCATTTTCAGCTACGTGTCCGGATACTTTTGATCACATAGTGTATATAGGGATCACACGATACACCAGAGTGAATCGTGCGGGTTAAGATCTATATTTATTTATGTTAATGATATCGGTAAGTTAATAAAAAATTGTTGTCATCACATGTATGTTGACGATCTCCAATTGCATATTAGCGGACCCCCTTCTCACGGATTAGAACTTGCTCAAAAAATCAACGAAGACCTACAGAGTATCTCCTCTTGGTCAACATTAACATCACGGGGCTACTGCTAAACATCAATAAATCTCAGTGTCTTGTAATCGGCTCCAGAAACTCCCTTAAAAAAGTTATCACTTTCCGCTCTCCCTGACATTTGCATAAATGAAACTCCTGGCGTCTTGTAACGTGAAAAATTTAGGTGTGAAAATGGATAATACTTTAAACTGGAATGTTCCAATTGATAAAATATGTCAAAAAGATTTCGCGTCCCCGCATATTTTAAAAAGCATGCGTGCTCTTTTACCTACAAAAACTCGTCAGAGTCTTGTTCAATCCTTCCTTATGCTTCACTTTGATTACTGTGATTTCCTATTGACTGACATAAATTTAAAACAGCAACGTAAGTTACAAGTTGCTCAAAATGCATGCATTCGTTTTATTTTCGACCTTAAAAAATACGAAATTTCTACTTACGCGCACTCTAAAATTCTCACCGTTGATAAAAGGCGTTTACTTCACTGCCTTCTTCTCCTCTACAATATTTTAAACAGCCCTCATCATAGCACCCTCTCACAACAATTTGCGATTATGACGCTATATCGTGCCCAAGCGTCAGTCCTTATTTGTATTGCTCACCACAATACCTCTGCTTTTAGCACTGTCACTGCTATCCGTGCTTGGAACAATCTTTCCTCCACTATAAAAAATAGTAGTACATTTCAAAAGTTTAAAAAAGAAGTCACAAACTGGATTCATGGAAATACTACTTAACGACATAGCCACTGCTCATCTGCTAAAACTGGGAACTAGGACGCCGTGCCGTTTCAGCGCTGTGACGAATCTTATTCTTATTCCAATCCTACCTATTGTATACCGTTCTACCCCATTTTTCAAATAAATACTTCCATTTCATCATCTATCCTTTCTCATATTCTCTCTCTTACTTTCTCTTCCTCTCTCCGGATCATTAAAATCATCGCTATTTTTATTTCCTTCCTCTTACTTTTAATTTTCATCTAGGTTATTTAACTCTTTCTTTCCTATAACTTTAATACTATTTAATTACTTAACTTTAAAAAGTGAACAAATATCTGTGACACACAAAAATCTAGTTCCTCTTTTTATTTTATTGTTACATTTACCCTTATTAAATAATATATAATCTAGCTATTTGTCTTTAAAACCTACTTGTACACTCCATCATTTTTAAATAGCGAATGAAGAACCAACCTTCAACCCATACATCCCTTTTATTACAGTACACACATGTGCATTCTTGTGTCAGTACGTGATTATGCATTTGTGCAACGTGATATGCATACGTGCATTTGCCCTCATGTGCTTGTATTCAAGATATAATTCGTGTGCTTTTAATTTTGTCTAGATGTGTTTTACTAATTTGCAATCTTACTGTTTCAGTTCATTATTTCTTACAACTTTCGCCATGTATGACAATATTTAATTCAAAATATTTACGTTTCTTCTTTGTATTTTGTGTGCACTGAAATTTATCACTTGTATTGTGTTTTTGGCAGTGTATTCACTCTTGGCCGTATGCAGCCACCCTGACTGAGGTATTTACTCAATCGCTTAAGACGCATGCCGGGATATCTCTTGTTTGCAGCCCCAGGAATAAATGTATATATCTCTGGCTTACGGGTGGGAGATGTTGGGTGGGCTTTTCAAGTCTTGGGAATATTCTAATTGGTAAATATTACCTAATTTTTTAAATTTATTCTTTTCTAGTTCGGAGTTAAAATTGAAAACTTTTCCTAAAATTGAATTGATCGTATCCACGTTTTTAATTCCTCTTTTTTTACTTAATTTAATAAACGAATAGTTTTATAATGCATTCTCATATTAACGTTGTTATTGTTATTATTATTACTATTATTATTATTATTATTATTATTATTATTATTATTATTATTATTATGAAATACATTATCTGCCAAAGAGCTTAAAGCTTGAATTCTTGCCTCTACGTGTTTTCGCTCGTATGCTGACGATATTCCCTCACTTTCTAGGCTTTTTAGGGGTAATTTAAAAATACCTACGCAATCTTAGCTCCTTCAAAACGTCTTCGAAATAATTAGTAGTACTTATTAATATTTCAATGACTCAAACAAGTTCTTCTGTGCCTAACTTGCTAAGCCACAAAAGAATTTCTCTAAATTTGACTAAGTAGCGTAGCGCTCAATCTGATATATTTATGATTAATTTTAATACATCCCTAACTTGAAATTAATAAATAATTTTAATCTCACAAATACTGTGAGAGTATTCCCTTTTCTAACAGCTCCTTCCTCTCTCGCTTTCATTACTGTCTTCAATGTGAAAAACCCACTCATCCAAATTGCGTACACATTTCTTTGAATGACCTTCTTTTCATGAACTATTGTATTAAAATTTTTTTTGAAGGTGGTCAGGCGGAAGAGCAAGCTAAATGGCCTGAGCCTCGCCACCAATAAAGACATTTATTTATTTAGTCTTTGGCCGCACGTTCCTATGCTTTAACATAGGGCCCTCGGATTGTTTCGGACAGCAACAAACCTTGCGCTTACACCGCAGAGCGCAGCGACTGGGGAATCCCAATTTTCTGTCTTCGTCTGAGACTAGCTGCAACTTAATTGAATGTATTTCGCGTGTTATTGAAAGTACACTAATTAAGACAATTCTTGACAATATAGAATGCATTATGATGTTTAGGGAAATTATTTTCGTTTTATGTTTCGTTTGTTGATTCAAAATATGCACTCGAGGAGTCCTTTGTGTAAAGTTGGCCGTTCTGGAAGAAATTCCCTCTTTCTGTCGGTTCTTTCACACGGGTCGTCAATGAGTGTGGGGGAAATCTCGAGATATACAGAACCGACAGCGAATAAGCGACTTGAAGGTTCTCTCTCCACGTGCTGTCGTACGTCACGTGACCTGCTTTGAATCAATCAGCTTGCGAGTATTTGTATATTTCCTCACAGCCAGGGTTCAGCGTTGCCGCTCATATGACTCGCACGCCGTTGCAGAGGCAAAACAGATTTGTACACATGAGACAACGTAAATTTCGAATGAATTATTATCTGTATTTCTCTAAATTACAGTTGTTTTTCAAAATATTCTAATAATTATTGTTTAATATGGTTTATTTTTTGTTGCTGAGTCCTACGAATAAATTGTGTTTAGGGCCTACGTCATGCTCAATACGGCCCATCTTGCAAGGGTAGATCGGGGAATACACTGTGTAAGACCCACAAGCCGAGGAGAGGTAGGCAAAGTGTTGTGGTGTCTGCGAGTTAACCCTAGTGAAGTGCGCCGTGTATCTAGTAGCTGTTGACGAGTGATGGCTTGAGTTTTGACAACGCTTCGTGGACTTGTTTGTGATGTGAGCATTCTCGAAGAAAATATTCTGGCGGATAAGGACTTTGCCTCCTTTTTTTGGTAGACAATTTATAGATTGTTGATTGGACACTGTGAATACAGATAAAATGAATTCGGAGTTTGTTAAGAACTGTTTCTTAAATTACTTGCCTAATTCTTGGCAAAAGTTCGGTTGTTTTTGAATTCCAGTATGTATTTAGTTGTTATGTGGATTTCGAATCGACAGACTTAGTCACCCATTGGCACTCATTGACTGCTTTTTCACCCTTGGCAAGCCTCTGTCGAGGTAGAATCAGTTGACTGTTTAAGTGTTATGGCTTTGTAACCGTAATCCGGGTGAGATGGCTCAGGGCAGCAACTGATGTCACTGCAATCCCTCTGACCGGGATGTCCTAGGTTCGAGGCTCGACGGTGGCAGGATATCCGACACTAGCTTGTCAGCTAGGTCGAATTCAGTCGCTGGCTGGAGGAGAATTCTAGCGGCCGGCTGCTCTGGTCGGTCATGGCTTCTCCGATGAACACCAGGCGAATGCCGGAGCAGTGTGGGCCACTGAACAAACGGGCCACTGACCGCGCGCGATCTTTCCTCTCTCTTTCTTGTTCTATCCTCTCCCCTTACACACACACTTACCCTAACACGCACTACACAAGTGCACATTCCGGGAGGCCGGTCGAGAACTTAGAGCTTGTCCCTGCTGGAGTGGTGCCCCACTGGTAGGAGATACCTGCTTGGGGGAAACCCCTAGCCGACTGTATAGGTTGGCGTCGGATCCCGCCATCTAGCAAGAAAAATATCACCGCCACCGTTCGAGCAAAAACATGCACTATACTTGGGGGAATAATGACTCAGGTTTTTGACGTGCCCCCTATAACTAAAACAGTCAATGTAACAATAACATAATTTGATAAAATCAATTTTTAATAAGTAAATTCAAATTATAAATTGCTTTAATAAGCATATTTATTTTCAGTACAAACGCATTTCAAAACATCAGATGATATTTTAAAAGATATTTGTATTTTTTCCGCCGGCTCCGCGCTTTGCCTGTTGACCTGCAGAACATAAATAGAAATTATGCCCTTAGATATTGCTTATATTAATTTAATAAACCAATATATATTATACATATTAATTACTATAAGATCATATTTCTCTACAAAATTTTAAATAATATAGCATTAATAAATTTTGTAATTAAATCAATTGTACATTTATTTTATATACTATATATATTATATTGTCTATTAAAATCGAACATTGTGCCGTTGCGTACAGTACTTACAATTACGGCGTGATAACCGAATGCGAAACGTCTCTCTGCTTCTCCCTCGCCCGCTGTTGGTACTTGGCTCCTGCTGTGGCTGATCCTCCGACCGGCCCTGCCGTTGCTGCTGATGCTGCTGCTGCTGATCCTCCCGCTCCTCCTGTCGATGATTCTGCTGCTGCTTCTCGACCGGTTGCTCCTGTTGTCTCAGCCCCTGATGATTCTGTTGATGCTGCAGCTCCTGATGGTCCTGATGCTGCTGCTGCAGTAGCTCCTTCTGCTGTTGCTTCAGCAGCTCCTTCTGTTGCTGCAGTAGCTTCTTCTGCTGCTGCTGTTGGTGCTGCTGCAGCAGCTCCTGCTGTTGTTGTTGGTGCTGCTGCAGCAGCTTCTGTTGTTGCTGTTGCTGCTGCAGCAGCAGCTCCTGTTGTTGCTGTTGTTGCTGCAGCAACAGCAGCTCTTGCTGTTGGTGCAGTAGCTTCTTCTGCTGCTGCTGAAGCATCTCCTTCTGCTGCTGCTGTTCCTGAAGCTGCTGCTGCAGCTGCTGAGGAAGTTCCGCCAGACGTCGTATCTGCTGTTCCAGCAACAACAACTTTTCATTTTGCTGCTTGAACAGCAGCTCATACTCTTCGCAAAATCTATTCATCCTTGAAAACGATGCATACATTACATTACTAAAAATGCTATTAAATCTGCAATACAATAATTCATGCAATATACAAATTAAGTTATAAAAAGGCCCCAAACCGAGTATTTTCTTTGCTATCATTCTTTAACATTATCTTTCATCTATTTTCGATCTTTGCAAAAAATAATTTATTTTTTATTTCTATTTAATTTGTTGATATGAGCCACGTTTCAGTTCAAATAGGAGAAATTAATACACAAATTCAACAGAAATATTCCCGAGAAAATAGAAAGAACTTAAGAATTGCTGAGAAAAGTAGTTTTAATTTTGAAAATATAAAGAATATATTTTTCATTGTAAACAATACAAGAAAAGAACGACGAAAGGTAGTATTGAATGGGAATGCATGGTTGGTGTGACAAATTACATTATGTAACAATTAAAAAAATATATTTGTGGTTTCAAATTATTAATTTCTGGTTAACTGAGCAGCAATTACATAGAAAATAGTCCTTAGACCTCTTAGTGGCCGTCACAATGATATTTACATAATTGTCAACTTTTCCATTATTTCTATTCTTTTATTACCAATTTTTAATAGATTTTTTCTAATTGTCGCAAACTCTTAATTTAATAAAAATACTGCTTACTTTATAAGTCTTATACTAAAAAAGAACTTCTTTTCAATTTTGTATGTAACCTCAGTTTGTGAATGAGGTATTTCTCATAACTACTTGGCTGCTGATTCTACTCAGATATGACTTCAAGACGTTGCAAGTATCCAGCAGATGCCTTCTGTTTTATTTGTGGAAAAATCATTAAAACTAGAAGAGAGGGGGACGAGAGGGGAAAAATTCCCCATCTCATCACTAGTGAAGATGTGTGAAGCGTACAATGCTTACTTCGGTATATCCGTTGGAGACCTGGACAAATCCTGGGCTCCACATGTAACTTGTGCATCCTGTAAGAAAACTCTGGGAGGATGGTACGAAGAGGGAAAAAGGGCTATGAAGCTGTGTTCCAAGAATTTGACAAAAACACGGATTATACGAAGAGCTACTTTTACATGGTGGACCCTTCTAAACGGTGTATTGGAAAAAGGTCAACCCCAAAGGTTATCCCAACATACATCATCCATACTTGTCCTGAACTTCCTGTTCCTATTTCTCCACAGCGAGATGAAACTGGTGATGACAGTAGTAGTAATTCGAAAATTGTGGAAGATTTAAGACCATAATTACTGTTACGAAAATGAAAACAATGAAAAGAAACCATAGTATCTCAAACAAAAGTACATAAATTATTTGATCAGGGACTTTGGTCTTGCAAAGTTCAATGCTGAGCTTTTAACGTCCAGACTGAGGAGGTGGAACTTGATGGATGAAACAGTGAAACAAAACAAAGTGTCGAATCAGAGGAAGCGACATTACAATTTTTCCGTATTTTTCAGAGATGAGCTATGCTTTTGTCATGATGTAACTCGTTTGTTTGAGAACAAGCGATGCTTGTGCAAGGAAGTAAGATTTTTTCATGTTTTATGGTAGAACCAATTAGAAAATTATATTGATTACTCAGAAGCAATTAGTGGTGCTACAACAGCTCGTACTTTCTCTCGATATTGTTGATAGCTATGTAATATAATATGTCAATTTCGGTCTTACCCTTCAACTGCCATTCGAAAAATTCTTCAACGAAGCGTGAAAAATACATCATTTTTAAAAAATTCATAGGCTTAAACAAAAACAGCTGGGTCTTATTAGTTTATATTATGCGTATTATTAGTTTATATTAATGCCAAAGGAAAAGCAGCAGTCATTATCACCTGTTATCAGTGCGGCGTTTCAACAATGGGTTAAAAGCAACAATTATCACTAATTCGTATGGCAGGCCTGCACAGCGTTTTACACTTTCCCTGGCCTCGGGCACCGCGCGCAAGCCACTCTAGTGCCGATCCCAGAAGTTAAGGGTGGGGATAAGACTCATACTAGGAGTACGGACCGCCAAAGATAATGCGGAATTCGAGCACTAGCGCGTAAATTGAAATAGCGATCGGCGAGAACATGACGGTCTGTTACAAACTCTTCATGTAATATTGCCTTTTGCGTTGTATTGGAAATGTTTGTTGTCAATAGATGACATAGTGAAATATGAACCTAAAACGAATTAGGCATACCTACTTATTTGGTTTGAATAGCAAGTATTATAATAGCTTGTAGTGCAGATATTGTAATTCACTTTGCTACGATATAATCACAAATGTATTTTGTGCTAAACACAAAATTGTAATATTGAAGCGTTTTTGTTTGATGAATAAACTATTTTTTCATTAACTATTTTTAATTGAATAAGATAGTTATATCTTGAAAAAATCTTAAAAAAATCATGATTACTTTCTGCTCTAACGAGTACATAATATATTTCTAACATCAAATTAACGAACACTATTCATAATCGTTTACGACATTGATATATTTAAATATATTAACTGAATTTTATGAGTATAAAAATGTCCATAAAACATTAATTCATCTTCACTGGCTAAAACTTAAAACTATATAAATATCTCCTACATTAGGGTTGAACGATATCCAGCACATCGGAAATTTCCGCTTGGTATAATCACTTAATCTCCTTCGTTTTGCTATCATTGGGAGATTATAACTTTCTGGGTTAGAAATAAATTATTAAATTGTAAAAGAATGATAGTTGGAATTAAATAATTTAAATAAATATATAATTTTTAATAAAGTAATTTTAATAAATATTAATAATAATATTTTTTTAATGTAATAATTTAATAAAATATAAAAAAGGCCACTGCTTAAACATATTGTTTAAGTGTTAGAATGAACATATTCTAAAACTAGTGGTGCTAAAACAGCACATACCTTCTCGCCCCCCGTAGTAACGGTTATGTACTATTATATCGCATTTCTGTCAATATCTAACACATCTCAGACGATAAGCGCTGACAAGGCGCGCATGCCGCGACAGTAGCTCCCCACAATGGAAAGATATTTTCTTATCGATTCTTGCTAGAAGCGCAATTATTGCCGTAAATAGAACTGTTTTTCAGCAAGAATGAATGCGGGAAAAAAGAAGAACTTTCCACAAAATCTCTTGTTGCTGCTTTTTTTAAAACAAAACCTGGATTTTTTTAAATTGTGGCTGTAAAACTTGGAAACGTCAAGGAATTTGAAAACCTAGAAAGCGTATGAACCCTGTATATTGCTTTTGCCACATGTTTCCAATGAAATTATCCACTGTACTGACATTTTCTTTCATTACATATCACTGTTTTGTTAAAATAAACATTTTTCTTTTTGATTATCAGTGTGGTCTCTAATTGTATAGAAACAGTTACGCAACAGAAAATATTTTACTTTTAACATAAATTTGTGAATCGACTTCAAGTATTTCATGTCATCTGGCAATGCGTTGTAATGTAACGTACATGTATTGTATGTGGATTTCTGGTAGTGAGCTGATGATACTGACTCTTGATGAACGTGATTTCTACGACGTATGTTGTAATTATAATTATCAGAATCGCATGAAAATATGTTCCCACCGTTAAGTTAGTTAGTTTTGCCAAATATTACAGATTCGTAAATAAATATGCAAGGCAATTGTAATATTCCAAGCTCAATGAAGAGAGGCTTGCAGGGGTCACGTGGATGACACTATTTCATTATTCAAATAATTTCCTTTTGCAATCTCAAGAGATGATGAGCATCCCCAAGATACTATGCCGTATCTCAGGCGGGAATGCACCTTTGGAAAATACACGCAACGAGCTGCATGAAGGTTGACAGAATTTGAAACAATAATTTCTTTTTAATTCTGTTATATGTACATTCCATTTGAGGTTTGACGGAATTGAGAGATCTAGAAATCTGTTACCTTAACATCATCTAATTGCGTATTGTTAATTTTCAATGGACCATGCGATTGCTGATTTGAAAGGCAAATATTAATTGAAACTTTTTCCTTAGTTAACTATTAATTTGTTATTAGAGAACCAATTTGAAACTTTTGAAATCGTACCATTCATTGTTTCGTTTTTGCAAAGAACATTCGTGTCATCGGCAAACAGAACTGTTCTTCCGTTTTTAATAAATGAGGGCATATCGTTTGCGTATAACAGAAAGAGTGTAGGAACTAAGATTGAACC
This sequence comes from Gryllus longicercus, assembly GCA_038098605.1. NCBI lineage: Eukaryota > Metazoa > Arthropoda > Insecta > Orthoptera > Gryllidae > Gryllus > Gryllus longicercus. The sequence goes on from JAZDUA010000215.1 coordinate 928,314, forward strand.
TTGCGGGGCCCCATATTCAATTGGTAAGACATTGGAAAGATAAGTAAATAATGTCCTTTCGTGCCAGTACGGTATTTCTACTCTTTGAGATCGATGTTTAATCGATCGAGGTTATCCAATCTAGGGCGAGACCATGAATTCCATAAGAAGGTAATTTTGACAGCAAGATGTTATGGTCAATAATGTCAAAACTTTCGAAAGATCAAAAAATATTCCAACGAGTGCTTAATTTTGGTCCATTGATGAAGCAACATCTTAAAGAAAAGAAAAAATGGCAGTTTCCGTAATTTTTATTTTGTAAAACTGTGTTGGGAGTCTCAAAACGCTTCGTTTTCCCTAAGAACATTTCATTCGCCTATAGAAAAGCCTCTCAAATATTTTTGAAAAAACTTACAAAAGAGAAATTGGCCGGTCATTTTGAATTTCGTTTTTGTTCCCTTTGACATAATTTTTGCTGTTTTGAAAATATCTGGAAATATTTCTGTTCATAAAGAAGCATTGAAAATGTGAGTTAACGGGTCCACAAAGTTTCAATAAAAAATACGGAAAATCCTCTAAACCAGATGAATATTTATTTTTTAGTTTACTGACTATTCTCAGCATTTTGTTAAAAGAAGTTTCGGAAATAAACATCGTGTCGAAACATTTTTGGGAAGGTAATGATGTTGAATTTTGTGGTTTTAGTCCCTTCGTGAGTTCAGCCGAAAGAAAAGCAGCAGTTAGAAAAGTGTTGGTTGAAGAGATTAGCCACTTTTTCCGGATTTCTTGCTTTTCTTTCGTCATCCTTTAAAACAACGTTCTCTACTAAGTATAGAAATGATGTGGCCGTATTTTTTACAATATTCCACATTCCATATTGCTTTAGTTTTACTTGCGTTCAAAGTATCCTTATTATTTTTCATTATGAACTATTACTTTCCTTAAAATTCCCGGAAATAAGACATGGAAACCGGGTGATACGTTATGGTGTTTGGAAATCAAGTACAGCGTACGTTTGTTTTTACACGTTTTCCGAAGCACGATTACAATACATTCTCCTCTTACGTCAGTAAGTAAGTAAAAGTAATGAACAAAACACACATTTGGTCTCTTTAAATAATGCATTTTTACCAATACTTTTTTGGTAGTTACCACATCGGACAGGAACCTGTATTACGAAATTCTCACGTTCAGTAGATTTAACAATGTGTTTACGTGACAGTTCCTTCTCTTACAATATATTTTATAATAGATTTATGACAAGGTTCGAAATTGATTTTCCATCATGAACATCAGTTCAAGTGCATAACTAAGACTGTAAATACTGTTATAAAAATACAGGCAATATAAAAATATTAAAAAAATATTTTTTATTACATTTTTTATTACAGAAACTAATAATTTCCTTCGGACATTAATTCAGTCAAAGCCAAAGAAGAATGTTACCCAAGTAACGTATTCGTTAACAATGTAAAGGCTGAAGTTCCATTGCTAAATCGTTTAGACCATACTGCTTCAAGATATATGGAAGTAATAAATAATGATAATTACCCCAAAACCTTGTATTTTATATTTGATGGCAGTGCTAGTCATTATAAACAACGTTACGAAAGGTCTAGCGAATCTGTTTCGGCTATTGTTCCTTTGGAAATTGTGCAAGACAATCCACAAACAATTAGTGTGTGGTAGAAAAAATGTATTCGTCAACTAGATAATAAATAATGTTTTGGTTTATTAGTTTTAAGCTATTAAAATCAATTTAATTATAATATTTACATATCACACAATACTTTCAAGTAATTATGCAAAACAAAACAGGCGCGCATCTGAGAATCAGCGTATTATTCACACGGCCATTGAAGTTTTTTTATTCACACGCTCATTGTTTTTTGATTAAAAATGCTAAATAAAATATAAGAGATGAATGTTATTGAGACATGAAAACTATATTATGATCAACTATTGTGATTTACGCTTGAGAACATAAAAAAAAAAACAAGAACAAGAACACGTGCTTCTGAGAATCAGCTTATGAGTCACGCGGCCATTGTCGTGAAGATATGTGCCAATGGCCGCAAGAATCAAAATCTGTTTCTCAGAACAAAATATTACAAAAATTGTTTACAAAGAAATACAATCGAGAATAATCAGCAGCATGGTTTTACGCAATAACTAGTCGAATTTTGAAAAACAAAATACTTAAAAAACAGATGAACCTGACGCTCTGTTACACCCGCCGCCAACACAAATACACTAAACATTTTACACTAACAAAACAAATTACACTTGGTACACAAAACTGACATGGGCGCCTAAGGCAACTTACTTAGGCGTCACATTTGATCGAAGGATGCGCTGGCATTTACATGTCAGGCGAATACGATCAAAATTACAGCAAAGAGTTCCACTCTTACAACCTCTTTTGAGGGAACCTACGCTCCCCTCGGAACTTCGCATAGCACTCTATAAAACGTGTTGCCGGCCTGTGGTCACCTACGCTGCAACAACGTGGTGGCCCAGGTAGTGTACGAGAATACAGAATATTCTACGGCTCAATAACACGCCATCCGTTTCGGAAACGGTTGAAAGTACTGAGGAAGGAACTTGACATCGAGTCCTTCAATCAAAGCTTGAGACGGCTTTCCGTTTCACGAAGGCTATCAAGTCTTTCAAGTCAACGAAGCTCTGGCAACTCTAAAACAATTAGCTAGACACGTCCTCATTATAGAGGCGTAGTGCAACACAAAAGCTGATTTGGTTATTGACTAAGGTCCAAGAACTCATACCAGCCACTTACGCATAGCAGTAAAAAGCGAAATGCGTGAGAACTGCAACACAAACACACAAACCTTGGGCTAAGCCGAAAAAAAGAAAAAAAGGGGGAAAACGGGCGTCACACGCCTCAGCGGCCAATCAGGGAGAAGCATGGGGAACAGTGCGCTCCCACTGAGGGGTATACAAAACTCGCCGGCGGAGTGCGATGGCTAATTACATAAGCGAAGCAAACTGTCCTCAGCGAGCAGCCACCTGCTTTACAAAACCGTGATTAGACCCATTGTGGACTGCGCCTGCCTATCTTGGGGAATAGTGGTGCACATGCCCTTAAACAAGTTGCAAATAGTTCGAAATGCGTGCCTTCGAAACACATTGTGCGAACCGCGTTACATTGGAATCTCTGAACTTCATTTAGCATTTTACCGCTCTTCGATGAGAAATTTAAAAATCGCTTCAAATTTCGATTCAAAATTAAACGCGTCGAATAATGACATTAAAAATTTAGCTTCGGACGAGCCGAATCCCATGGCCAAGTACAAGCGTCCGAGAGATACGCTGCAGTAGATAACCCCGAAACGGGAAAGTGGACGAAACGCCATTACTGACGAGAACAACTGAACGAGAACAACATGAGAACTTACAAAACCCAAACACTAAAAGAGACGTTGCTTCAAAGATTGCTCAGGTATATGATCCTACTGGACTTATGAGTCCTGTATTAATGAAGGGCAAGATCTTGATGCAATTATTATGAGTAGGCAAGATGGAATGGGATTATTATTACAACCAGAATATTTGAAGATTTGGAATGATTACTATTCCTCATTGAAGGAACTTAATAACATCTGCATACCAAGTAATACAACTCCTGCTAATTTGTTAAACTCTCAACTTGTTCGGATTTAGTGTTGCTTCCGAAAATACCTTAGGTGCTTGTTTTTATTCAGTCTATAGAACACATCGAGGTGCTTACGTCTCCAATGTGATTTGTGCAAAGGTGAAAGTGGCATCGCTGAAGACTGTCTCATGACTAAAGCTTGCATTGGAGGCAGCTCTTCTGCTCGCAAAACTCTTGAAGCTTTAAGAGATAAAATAGATCAAGTGAGACTATGGAGTGACAGCACTATAGTATTGGGATGGATTAAAACAGAGCCAAGATGGCTAAAGACATGTGTAGCAAATAGAGTAGCGAAGATTAGAGAAATGACAGAACATGCAGTTTGGAAACATATTTCATCGAAGGAAAATCCTGCGGATATTCGCTCTAGAGGTAGCGGAACTTCAAAACAAAAGGCTTTAGTGGAAGGGATCTGCCTGGCTCAGTACAACCTATTCCACATTCAGAATACTCAGACGATACAGAGACCGAGTTACCTGAATTGAAGACATCAGTGATATTGGTTGTATCCTGTACAGACAACCTTTTAAATAGATTTTCAACATATTTTAAGTTGTGTCGTGCAGAGGATATTTGGCAAAGATTCATAATTGTAATTCTAAAAATATTGAGACAATTGGTTACTAAGAGGTTCGACAGGCCGAAAATAAAGTGATCGAATTAATGCAGCTAGAGGCTTTCCAGCAGATAAGACAGTGTTTGAAGAACAAAGTGCAACTCCCAAAAAGAACATCATTAAAATCGCTCAGCTTGTTTCTCGATGAACAAGAAGGATTGATAAAAGTGGGAAGTAAACTTCGATTTTCTGACCTGACAGAAGAACAAAATTTAAAAATTAATTCCCTTACCTGCAAATCATAAAATTACAGAGCTGATCATGAAAGGAGAACATGAACGTTTGAAATACTGCCACCAGAAAAATTATTAAACGCATTTGTTAAAATTATTGGCCTATTTCTGGTAGAAGAATAGCCACTAAGATTTTAAAACTGTGTCTAAAGTGCTTTCGTTTTAATCTTGATGTTTCAGAAGTTCGCATGGGAGACTTGCCAAAAGAGTCACATCAGTTAATCGACCAATTATTACAACGCGAATAGACTATGCAGGACCAATCTCGATCAGAGAGAGCCGCAGAAAAGAAAGATTACGTGTAAGCAAAGGCTACTGTATATTGCAGTATTCATTTTCTTCAGTAATATTCGCGCAACTTTTCTTGACCGATGACCTTGAACCCCCACCCTTGTGCAAGAAACAGTTGAAGGCAAAAGCTCGCAGCGGGCACTGATGACAACCTTCCAAGCGTTAAAACTTCGTTGGCGCGAAACAGAAGCTAGTCAAAGCCAGTTGCTATTACAGTGCAGAACCTCTGTTCAGGCTTTTTGTCTAAATCAAAAGAAATGGCTGAGTCAGGTCCAGGTCCTTCAAGGGAGTCACCTAAAACTCCTGAAAAAGTTAAGAGGACATATCGTAGCGGCGAACGCAAAATGATTGAAAAAGTGGTTCATGCATGTGAAATGGAAAAGGGGAACAATGTTTTGTTGCATCCTCTAAGTCATGCTCTAGATCGGGCTTCTGCGTATACTGGAGCCAGTATTTCCACTATACGTAGAATAAAGTCAAAAAGAGCCAATGACCCTTCACAATCCCCCGAAACGCCCGGTAAAAAAAGGTAACATTCAAGGAAATCAATTTATCATACTCTCTGTAATTATATTTCTTACATACTATTTCCATATACTTTACACAGATCTTCAAATGAAAGGCTGATTTATAGTACTTTAAGACATTAAAAATGTTCGCCTTGTTACTTCCTCTTTAGACAGTCACAATTTATAAGAAGAAAGTATTACAATGAATGTATTACAATAAAAGTATTTCTCACTAGAGGCAAACAAAAGTCAAGAAATTAACCAGTCATGTATTAAAAAATGTGAGGAGCAATTTTAAATACAAATCTGACACAGAACATTTCTATTAAAGATGTACTGAGAGCAAAAATCAATTAAGCTAAAATGAAAAAGTTGCGAATGCTTAAAGTACAAATCTTAATAATCTATTATTTTCTGGAACTGAATATTACTTTACTACAATCAGTCAATGAATAATTGTTATTGAGTATTATTTTTATAATTATGGCATAATATAATATTAAAAAACAAAAATATTAATGTTTATTAATTTTTAATTTGAATTGAATCTCTTTAAATTGAATTGAATTTCCTTCCTCCATAATCAGTATTGCTATTTGGTATCCACTCATTAAAAACAATGATGGTTTAATTAAATAACATTTAATTATGATATAATCTAATGTTTTAACATTTCTTTATTTTTAATCCACTTTGCCTTATTGACTTCAAAATGATTTTAGTTTTTTTCTGATCAGCAAAATACAAACATCTGCATTTTGCTGGGCATTAAACTTGGTTGCATTATGACATAAAAATGAATTCCTTCTTCTTAATTCTGTCAACACTAATATTGTTTTTAAAAATCTAATTACTTATGATATTATAAATCAACCATTCATTCTAAAAATTTGGAAACAATTGTGAAAAGATGTAAAAGGAAAATATAGATATACTTCAATTATAATAAATTGGACACCTCTGTAATTATTAAACTAAGGCATCCTATCTTAAAATATATAAAATGGAATTTTGATGTAATTGCGTCATCATTTTTTGCTAATTTGAAATATTCCATAATATTTACATATTATTTAAGGGCTTATTCTTTTCTTTTTTATATTAGAACAAGAACAAGAGGTAAGGTTGCTGTTGATGATTTTGACAAGAGAGTTATTCGAGATACAATCCAGCATTTTTATTCAGTAGAAAAAGTTGTTCCATCAATAGACAAACTTCTACCTGTTCTGCGAGAAAAGATTAATTGGAAATGGGGGAAAAGCTCTCTTAGAAAAACATTGCACAGCATGGGTTTTTTTTGGAGAAGAGTTCAAAATAAGAGAACTTTGCTTCTGGAGAGAGCTGATATTGTGGATTGGCGAACTCGTTTCATTGTACAAATGAAACATTTCCGAGAGAATGGGAGAGAAATTTTTTACCTAGATGAATCATGGATCGACAGCAATCTTACTGTGAGAAAATGCTGGCAAAGGAAAGACGTTATTGGTGTCACTGATTGGGGAAGTACATCTAAAAGATTTATTGTTGCCAGTATAGGTTCCAAAAATGAATTCATTGAGGAGGCTCAATTAATATTTAAAGCCAAATCAACAACAGGGGATTATCATGGTCAGATGAACTCAGAAAATTTTGAAAGATGGTTTTGTACAAAAATACTTGACAATCTGCCTCCTGAATCAGTAATAGTGCTGGACAATGCATCGTATCACAGCAGACAGGTAGACAAAACCCCATGCAGATATGACACCAAAATAACCATGGTTCAATGGTTAGAAAATAAGGGCATTTCATGTGATATGTCCATGAGAAAAGAAGCACTATTTAAAAAAATTAAGGAAAATAAGCCTGCTCATAAGACATATGTTGTAGATGAAATTGCAGCAAAAAAAGGCCACACAGTAATTCGTCTGCCCCCATATCATTGTGATTTGAACCCCATAGAACTTGCATGGGCTAAAATCAAAAGATATGTCAGAGAGCAGAACATTTCAGGAGATATGTCGGCAGAAAATTTGCTTAAGCTAACTAAATCAGCTTTTGCACAAGTATCACCATCAGACTGGGAAGGTTATTGTAGACATGTGCAAAACCTTGAGGTGGAATATTGGACCAATGATGGCATTTTAGAAATGTCGATTGATGACATTATTATTAACACCTCCTCACGGTCCAGTGATGAGAGTGAAGATTTGCATTCATCAGAAAACTCTGATTCTGATTAATTTGACCATTACCCGATTACGACACCAAACCCGGACTTGACATTAAAAACCTCGATTATGACTAACTTGCTCTCAAAAGGTAGGGTGGTTGGGAGGGCAAGTGGGGAACTCGATGTGTAGACACCTCCACGTGGTGAGTTCTGGGTAATTTCGACAAAAATACTTGTCAAAATTAGCGAAGATCTACACTATCTGACTGCTTAAATACATTTTCATTCATCTAGTGTCCCTGCTGTTGCTTTCCCAGGGCGATGACCTCGCCGCACAAGATGCAGGTTTGACTTTCATTTCACAGACGTTGGCATTACTTAAAATACTCTAGTGGCCGACTTCGTAACTAATATCCCCACTCCTCCCAAAATCGTCAATCCATCGGTCAAGAAAAGTTGCGCGAATATTACCATAGCTGTTCATCTAGAGCTTGTGTCTGAACTTACCACAGACGCGTTTTTAGCAGCATTGCAAAGATTCACTACCCGTCGAGGTTTGAGCAAACACATTTTTTCCGATAACGGAAAGAATTTTGCCTGTCCGGGCAACCGAGATCGTTAACGCAGTAGTGCCGTAGCGATCTCGGACTAAAGAATCGCGGGGTTGAGTCCCGCCTCGGGCATGGTTATATTTGTGTTCGTTCTTTCAGCGCCTATCCCCACCATATCGTGTCATCTTCACAGTTACCATACCGTTAAATGCAACAGTGATCGCTAATGCCCTAGATGTTGATGCGGGGAAAAAAAATTGTTGACTCTTCAAATGCTCTAAAGAAAAAAGGGTTTCCTGGAAAAACAATCTACTTTTATTGTATCTTCCGTCGCTCGTCAGCAAATCAAATGTCATCACACCTCCACAATCGCTTCGCTTTGCAGGATTGTGTGAAGCTGCAGTGTAGATGACCAAAAGACATTTGTTAACAGAAACGTAAGGTCACTCTTTAACTTTTGAAGATATGTGTACCATATTATGCAACATTGAGGTGGTACTGAATTCACGTCCTCTAACACCCTTACCAAATGATCTTAACGACATTCAAGTTTTAACCCCCGCCCATTTCATTATTGGCCACTCACTAGTGCAACCTGTGCAATTATCTAAGCCAAAATCCTGATAATTGATTGTTTCATTAGAAACACCTCCAAAAGGTCAGGCAAAGACCTTGGCAGCGAGAATCATCTCCAAGAACTGCAGAAAGGACAAATGGCATGATGGTCAGTGAAAAGCCAACGTATTAACCCGCCGTTACACGCGCTGTTAGAAAAATCTAACGATTTTGAATTTATTGATATATCATTGCCGTCTTTCAACACACGAAAATAACGCTCCAACAATGCCTTCCTGCGCGATTTAACTGCGCATCCGTTCATCGTTCGTTACAGTTCTGCAAAGGAAAAAATATGAGAAGGCGCTGATTAGCATGGAGCGTCGTGTTAAGAATTTTCTCACGGGCGATTAACCGCTTTACAGTGGCAGATTTTCAGAGGAGGCAGGAAAGGCCAGACCTCACCACAAAATTGATTAACAACTCTCAAAGATGTATATTTTAACTTAAAAAAATGTTAGAACTAACTTTGTTGACATAAATGTTTACGGCTGGCGAGTAAACATTTAAAAGAAGTCGTTTCTCTTGATGCAAACAAAGCGTTACAATTCAAGATGGATGCAAGCACTTCTAAGCGTTACACATAGGTAGCACCACAAGGTACTAGCCGTGCTTGTGCCCGCAGGATACCGGCTGCTCAAGCTGACGCGCGTCTCCCTGTTGCTATGACAACATCTCTCAATCAATAAGAAAATAGTAGTTTCGTTTAGTGCAGCTGTGGACTGGATTTGGCTCGGAAGCTCTCGCGCGTCTGGCCTCCTGTGAAGGCGTGTTGCGGTCACAGACAGTAGGTGCCACAGGCAAACTAACAGGGTGGGTGCTCTGTGGTTACGATGGTGGGTGTGAGGCAGGTCCGGTATTTCAGTGGACATAAAATCTTTATTGGGAATGCCGTTTTCGCGGAGAAGTAATCCTAAAAGAAGAGAAATATTAAATCTAATTATTTTAATTGGAATATCGACAATAACAGTTTACCATTAAACCAAAGTTCATTGACTTTCAATTTTACAATATGATTCCGTGCCTAAAATTGTCTGCTCCCCCTCCCCCCATGTCTTGAACCCACCGTCCGCCACTGCCGCTTTATATTTCGATACGATTATCACATCCAGTCTTCTGACATTTCTTCACTCTCTTTTCTGTCTTGAATACTTGCGTGAAGAACAGAAAAACTTAGTGTCTCATCTTGATCGTGTTTTTTATACTTTAAATCAAAATTAAACACTATAGATTTGGCAAGAATATCGTCCGCCATCCCTTTGCTGTAATTTCTGTTGTTTTCATTTTAGAGTAAAAAGATATGTCGGGGAGCAACCAAGAGAGAAAAGACACTTCTTGTACGAACGTACAAATCAGGTCCATGTAACATTGTTATAATATTTGCTCGAAATCACTCGGAAAAGAACGCCCAAGAAAGACTTTTTGTTTGTAATTAATGTAGTTATGACGCGGCTATTTAAGTTCAGAAATGCCCCTATGTTTCAATGCGATGATGTTATATTGTTTATTACATTAATTGTTATCTATGTTTTTCATTTCATGAATAAATTCGGTTTATAGAATACTTAACTTCATAACTGTGTCATGGTTTGAGCATGACGGTTTGCTTATGGAGTTACTTTATCTAATAAGTAGGAGGGAGGAGAGCAACTCGCTGAGAGGAATCGGGTCTGCTTCTCTTAACCTAGTTTATTATATATGATGTACATGACGAAGGGCTGAGGGCCCAGACTACATTTTATGTTGGCAAATGCCATATAAAGTTTATACACTTTCTCCACATTACCGACTCGTGATAATAGCTCATCTACGCAGCTTGGAGCAACGTGCAGGGCACGGAGCGATTACTGAGCGATCGCAGCGAAGAGCTCGCAGAACACTCAGAGCGCAGAGTACAGAGAGCGCCCGGAAGGGGCGTCAAGGGTTATATGGGTTCGGGTCACGTGACAGCCGTGCCGTGTGCATACATTTTCATTAAGAACAACTAAAGTACACTGAAGAAATTATTTATAATCCTTTCAAAGTCTGTTTCCTAATTCCACCCCAATAATGGAGCAATATAACAGACATAAACAAAAATCAACGATCAGACAATATATTTTGTTTCTCAATGACGTTTGCGAGAAAAACATCACCTTTTGATTGACGGGTTTTACAATGCGAGAAAATGCAGAGCTGTCTCGGACGATCATTTCCAGTACTTGAGCCACTGTATTATCATTGAACGTAAATAGAAGTTATTTGTGCTATTTGTGAACATTTTTTAAAAATTTGTGTCGAATTTTGAAAATAAACTGTTGTTAGGTAGCCAAGGTGAGGGTTTTATATTTTACTAACGTTCATAAACATTAAAAATGTATAATTTTGAATTGCTATAGGAAGATAATTCGCATGAGTATTCTTGTGTTAAATTAAACAATTTTATCTTAAAATATCCCTGAAGGTTGTCGATGGCAGAGCATTTTATTGTGAAAGATGTACCACAATTTCCTAGAATTGACATGAAAAGAAAGCTTCCAAACTATATTATTTCCTTGCGTGTGACGAGAGCGCTGTACAATTATTAATGGTCATTGACGTAATTTGTAAACATTTGTACCAGTGATCGTGAAGAACATTGCTGCTGTTACTCATGAAGTAATGAAGGGGCCTAAATACTTGAATTCAAAGCATCTGAGTCGAAAAGGTCTGTGTTTGTAATGCGGATCTCCATATATTTGCATGCTGCAGCCGATCGAGGAATGTTCGGCGAGCAGCTCGCCACCGGCGAGAAGGGGAACTTTTAGCTATAACAAGAAGCACGTCGGAGTGTCGAGGTTTTTATGCATTTTAACGGACTGTGGTTGTGCTATTTTCCGACACCTACTGCGTGATCAAGACCCGCATCCTAAAAATGTTTTCATAAATTTTTAGTTTGTAAAAGGCGCATTGTTAAACTGGTACAAAAGGGGTTTACGAGTATTTTGAATTTGAATATAAAATATTTTATTATTTATACATGTACAAGACACGGTCGATCTGCGTTTTTGCTTGTTCTACATGGACTAGTTTACGCACGAAAATTTAAGGAATCAATTTTCAGACTAAGGGTCCAAAAATGAGAAACTCCATCCACCTCAAAAATGGAGAGTGATTCCTTCGCTGGTTAAATCGAATTTATAATGCGTAATGTAATACATATCCACATACATTCGATCTAAAACTCCTTATTACAAATTTAGAAATACATTGAGGGCCCTATTTGAACTTTCTGCACCGGGGCCTTCGAGAACCTAGCACCGTCACTGTCTTCGTAGGAATCCACATTGCTGACAATGATAGTCGTTGATGTGATTCTGAAAAAGCTACTTACTAAGCTAAGAATTCTCCGTCCTGAATTCGGGAACGGGATCGGATTATTTTTCTGGCGGTTAACAATAATTTCTTTCGTAATTTCCTTAAACCCAGCGTTCCTGACGAACGTGAATTAATATTATAGCGGTCGTTAATATGTAGACTTCAACACTCAGATATCGATATTAAAATTCAAAGAAGCAAAGAGAATTGAAATTATTCTTCTAGGCTACACTTCATATACAGAAATTGTACAGAACTTAGCGGTAAATATTAATGATGACATACTAGAGATACCACGTTTATTTCAAATAATAACAAAATTTATTTCAAAGTAATTAGAAACAAATTAGAAACGTATGACTGGGCATTACACACATAATAGCTAATTATATCATTTTGGTATTCTGTGGGTGAGAATTTTCCTAAAGAATCATAAAATAATTGTACTCAAGAAAAATCCAAACAAAAATTTATTTTACGTAGTTTCGGATTACTCAAAAGCAAATAGAACTCCTTCCGCAACACGTATATTGTCAATTTTCCCCCTGAGACTTTGCTCCAAGGGATAACTTAAAATAGATAAAAATACCGAATTGCAGACATAAAACTGCTGATCAGCAGATTTCACCCATGTAGCGGGTCAGACACATCAGAAATGAAGAATTGCAACTCTAATAAATACGAATATTATATTAAAAAACACATGTGTAATTTTTAGAAAATCTAAACGATATTGTGATGATTTATCACAAGATGTGGGCAAAGGAACGACAAATTCCGATTAAAAATATATAAACAGATCGGCAAAATCAACGGGAGACAAGAGGAGAAGCAATTGATCGAGTACTAATAAAAATACAAGTGAATAGCGACATAATTAATATAGAGCAAAGTAGGGGATTTAGAAGTAAATAAAAGTGTATAGACTGGTGAGCAATTTTCGTGAATGAAGAAGTAAATAACGAAAGCAATTAGGAATCGATAAGCAAAGAGTAAATAAAGTGCTAAACGACGTTGGCCAATTAACAATTAGAATATGTGCGAGAAGGGGGATAGAGTGCATATTGGGATAAAGGAGAAACGCGGGGAGGTTTGGCCAAGAATTCAACTAAAATGGAACTTTTTGTGGACGCGAGACGACGTTCTAGAGGGTGGAGAAAACACCAAAGGAAAGTTACTCAAAGGGGGACATGTTAAATTCTATAAATGTATTTCCAAAATCAAGTTTTGGATTTAATTAATGCTTTCTAAATTAAGATTTAAAGAAGGGTAATGACCATGCATGCAAGGGGATAGATTCAGGAAAAGAAAAGTAAATAATAATAATAAGGGTTTTATTGCAAACCTTCTTTGAGTTGTACTTATTATTACAACTTATAATGCGACAACTCAAAGAATGTTTGTATCACCACGCAAATACCCCCGTCGGATTGATGCCATTGCGTGGGGCCAGATAGACGTAAGAATTTACCTAAATTTAACAAAGAAAATTTGAAAACATCATTATAGAGAATTTGCATGGATAACATACGAATTAATAAATATATATGCAAAATTAAATAAAAATCAGTAAGGAATGAGCAAATGGTAGTAATATTCGGTATTTTTTTACTGTCTGTTGCTTTTAACATCCGGAACATAATTTTTACGTGCGGGAGAGGCTGCCGTTTTCATTCGTTAATAGACACAATAAATTACTCAAAACGGAGACCAGGAGCAAAGCAGTACGAAAGGTAGCCGAACATGAGGATAGTGACACACGTTTCTGTCGCCAGTGAGGGTGAGAATAATGGAGACATTTTTAATCCAAATATAGACGTGAAGCTAGAAGAAAATGTTGAAACATAGCAAGTCGGTGACGTAGCTAGTGACAATATAACAACTTCGCCAGCTATCAATATAAACCCAATAGATAAAATATTAACCACTTCATTTTAATTCAGTTTATGGAAATGCAAAAACGTTTTGATGAAAATAATGCTTACATAGGATTTAAATTTGACGAAAATAAGAGGAAGATTATTAATGAAAACACTGATAAATGTAATGAAATTAATCATTTATTGCAGCGGAATTTCGAAATGTTAGATACGAGAATGCAAGTAAATATTGTAGAAAAGCGTAGCGAATTGGCTAGTGTGAGGGCACAGACAGGCCCTAAAATTGATTAGGTCGATTCTAAAATAAATTAATTCGTCGACAGCATGAAAATAATTAAAACAAAATAGAAAATTATTATTTCTGATATGGTCATACGGGAAGAAATTGTTGGCGTAGAGAAAGACTTGAGGCTACGATCAAAAATTGTACAGCGTCTCGAATCAAATGTTTGCGGATTACTGTAAATATGTCTGTGACATAACAATAGGATTCAAGCCGTATAAAATAAAATGGAGCTTTCGGAATCAATGTTTACCCGGCGATTACAAGAAATAAAATTCCAATATTCGGACACCGTTAGTAACGATACTGCCGCATTAAGGCAGCAGATTTCCGAGCTGCAGCAGGAAATCAATTCCGTACAGACCACCAGTCATATTGTACATTACCAGGTCGTGTTAAATTTATCTAATAACATCCGCTATCACGAGGACGCGAAGAAATAGCCCTGGTAGTTTTTACAGACATTAGAAACATCCCCCCTACGTCACATACAATTTTTACTGTTTTTTTACTGAATAAATCTAAATTCTTCGACATTAACAATATTCTTGAGCGATTTAAAATGATTTTTGCAGAGCAGGCCATGGCGGTACAGGCGCAAGACTGGATGAAGGCTTTAGATCCGGATCCGTAAAATTATAATGCATGGAAAAGTAAATTTACTGAGCGGTACGGGAATGGCCATCAGAAATTTGAATTAAAGTACTCGGTCACGTCGCAGCGATTTCGTAAAGGAAGCGTAGAGGGAATATCAGACCATACGGCACGATGCATCGCAATTTTAAAGGCATGCAATAAAAATTACAATCAACGCGAATTAATTCTTGTAGTAATTCAACAAATGCCCGTGAATTTCGAGAACCTGCCCTGGAACGCAATGCCCACAGCCATCGATGAGTTACTCGCGCGTATAAATAGATTAGGCTAAACCAGAGGGGGCCACGGGGAAGGGGACGCGCGAAATTCAAATGCGAACTCGGGGCGTGAAAGTAATGATCGGGATGCATTCCTGGGTACAGAAGGGATGAAGAAACATAATGGGGTGAGAAGAGAAGAACAAACGGGGAAATCAACAAATTCGGGAGGCGAAGATCAATATTTTAAGAAAAACAAAGAATCCCAGCAAACTAATTCCATTGTGGAAAATTAAGTTCGTGTGTGGACGAAAGGAAGGACGTACCAAACGAGAAGAGTGAATTAGTTGGCGGGTTCAAACCCGATAGAAGCCGTGGATTTTTAAGGGCGAAAAAATCCTTCGGGAAGGAGGTAAAGCCGGCTGTCCCATGTTAGTAAACGATTCTCAAGCCTAAATGACGTCTCTGTGCTAAATTGAAATCGCCTGTTTCTCGCCCAAGAAATACCCCCTTTCTGTGCTAGTTGGTGAAAGGAGCGTAGCGTGGTCAGGCGGAAGAGCAGGCCTCATGGCCTGAGTCTCACCACGTAAAATAAGGTATTAATTAATTCAATTCTCCTACGCCACGCGGTCGCCCTACTCTCACATCTGTGTTTGTGCACGACGTTACACTTGGAAGTCGCACCCGGTGACATTCGGAAACTCGAAGTAAGTGCGATGCAGACGACCGACACAGCATTCGAAGACCAGCTTACCGTCGCAGTCCACAACGCTAAGGACGAAAAGGGAGGAAACTGTTCGCCGAAAGTTTCTGAGTTAATAAGAGAATATCAAGACGTTTTTGGAGTCGACGGAACCGGTTCGTGGCAACAAGCTCCGAATCGAATTAAACGAACGAAAGGCCGTTGAATGCAAAAATGTTTCCCGTGCCACAAGCGAACCGATCCCAAGTCCGTAAACATGTAGAAGAAATGGAAAGGAAACAAGTGATTAAGAAGTTGATGCCCCCATATGTAAGCCGCTTAGTGATTGTCAAGAAGAAAAATGATAAGATCCACATTTGTGTAGATGCCAGGAAATTAAACGCCGCACTGCACCTCGACATGAATAGATTGGAAGAAATGATCCGAAAGTTGCAGGGCGTTACCATATCCACAGGCCTATATTTTACGGCATCAATATTGAAAAATGGTGATAGAGCTCGAAAGTCAGAAATACGATAGTTTTGCATTCGAAAGCAACACTTATTGTGCCCGAGTCGCGTTCGGATTCCGAAACGAGGAGCCGCGCTGATTAGTTATTTAAGCAATGTTATTCCCGCAGAATTAAAGGAGATAATAATTAACGTAGACGTAGTTAAGTTAAGTAGACGTAGACGACATTGTGTTGTTTTGGCAGATATAGACATCCATTCGAAAAATTTAGAAACAAAATATTTAAAATCTTCAGAAAGAAAAAAAAACATGAGCATTATTGGGAACCCTTGTTCGGAATAGATCTCCACCCCCTCGTACTCTTATAAGTTTCTAGACAGTCCTGTAGGATTCAAAGTGTCATTACCTCCAGCACTACTTCAGACATTAGTTGAGTCCATGCCACGTCGTGTAGCGGCACTTTTGCGTACTCGCGAGGGCCCTACGAGATATTAGGCAGGTGCACCAGTTTGTAGCTCTTCAGTGTACTAGTCTATTATTTTTAAATAATTTAATAATTTTCAACATAAATATTTAAATCAAATTTGCTCAATAAAAGAAGGCAACATTAGGGTCAGGAGGGGTATTCGATTAGTGTTACGTAACATTGACATTTTTTTTTACATTTTTTAATATTTATTAAAATACTTTGTTTGTTAAATCTTATACTAAAACATTAAAATATTATCCATCCAGTTGTAAGTTGATAAAGTCATTATTTGCTCACAATAGCTGTTTTCAAGCATGATAAAATGAAACTAGTGCGCCGCTGCGAGATAGAATGGCTGGAAAGACCTATTCTCCCGCTTTCGTCAGAGGCTCAAAAAATAACCGTTTTTAATCTCGCTATAGCGCCTAAAACGTTTTACAGAAATTCAAAGTTCATGTATGCATTTTGTAGGAAAGGTTATCTACTTTAATTTTATAAATAACAATTGTTTCGATAAAACGCATAACTTTGACGATATACAGCGACATTTTTAGAGTAATTTGCAATTTTCTCTGTGAAGACGACCATTTCTGAGATGGTAAGCATCAAGTTCGAATTTGGCACTCTCAAAAATATAAAGAACCTTCCAGAATATTTTCTTGGGTTAAATATCTTTAACTAGACTATTATTCCATCAAAAACTGATCATGGTCAAGTAGGCCCAATGACCAGAATCCATTCAAGCTGCGAGAGGTCACAGTGGGAAAGTGTGGGCTGGGTGGGAACAAGCTTGAAATGGAGTGGTGGCAAAATAATATTTTCAAATATTATATTTTGTAAACCGTCGCAGGCTACACTCAACTCATGCTGAGAAACGATTTTATTCGTTTTAATGATAATCCGAAAATATTTTTGCTTGAAAGTTTCATGACAAATTAAAATTAATAGTTACCGAAAAAATTTAGGGGAGGAAATTTCCCTCATTTCCCCCCTTTGGATTCGCGCGTGCCTAATTACACTTGATGTTGCAGTTCTCACCCTACTGAAATTTCAGATTATGCACGAAAATCACTTATCGATATCTGAAAGAAGATAACCCTGCAAAATAAGTAACTCGAGATATCGTGGTTCCATGCAATATAACACTGCGTTCAAGTGTACTAAGATATTGAAAACACACGTTATCAACAGTCACTGTTCTCCCACTTTTATAGATTTTCGGAACACAATCGCCAACCTAGTTAAATGCATCAACTTAGTTGAGATTGTTTAATACATACGAAATGTGCCTCCCTGCTAGATACAAGGCCAGGTATCCTTTAAAAGATGTCTCTTATGGGAAAATATTATTCAATTTCAAGAAAAAATGTCTCGTAATAGAAATGAGCACTTGGCTAAGATGGCCGTTTCATCAGGTTTTACTGTGTACTTTATAACCTTTTACATAAACATCACGATTCATGTTTGCAAAATAAAACATCAAAATCTTGCTATAAATATTATTTTTGTAAGTTCATAACGCTGTTATAAGTTAACGCGCTCTTTCCAGATTCTGCTCGGCGTTGTTAGTCAAATTGCTTAACTACGCTCCGTGAAGTCACGGAGGTTAAGCAATTCGAGGCATTGCGGGTTCGTCGATGGGTAACGGTCTGGGAATTACGGGATATAACGGCAAAAGGGATGAAGGACAATGACTGATTAGGTTAAAGGAGGATTATTTAACTCGTTCGTCGATACTTGATTATACGTAAATAGAATATTGTTACGAATTAAGTGATGTAAAAAATTGTTGAGTATTTGACTAACGACTAGCACGAACACACCTGAATTTAATGGGTGAAAACCAGAACGGTATAGGTGACATTTTATAAATTTTGAGAAAAGCGTGTTTATTTTAGGATACATTTCCGTGGCAATGTATTTTCGTGGTTTTAATGTACAATTAAAATGGCGTGGTTTTAATGATGTAACAAAGCACCACTTCACAGTGATATTGACTTAAATACACAGATTTCTCAGAATTTATGAAATGTCACTTATACCGTTCTGGTTTTCACCCATTCAATTGGTGTTTCCGGGCACGTCAACTGCTATGCTAGTCCCGTTGGTGTAATGAATGTTATAATGTAACCGTTGCCTATCTGTGGTTGAGATAACAACGCTACAGTCAAATAGCGCGGGCAGGAGGTTGGAAACCCGTATTGATAGACATTCTAAGACATTTGAATTGCGGTGTCCGTGCCGACCGACGCGGTAGAGAGCGTGGTGGGAACGAGAGGAGACAGTTAGTACAAGGACGTACGCAAGACGACGCGGTGTGAAGAGAGATTAGCGAGAGCAAGGCGTAGCAGTGCACGCAGTTGTTGAATTTATTTAGTGGTGATTGTGTGAGGCTAATTATTCTCAAAACCGACAAAGCTTGTGAAAGTAGTGATGATGTTTCGCGACTTGCTGAACAGTAAAAATAACAGACATCAAACTGGGTGCTGACGTTGCGAACTAGACCAATTTTATGGTGATTGTACCGTGGTACGCTGCGGGTAACTATGGATTGCGAGCAACGCACCACGGGCGGTCGGCGCCGCTAGCTACGCCTCAGGCCTTGCTTCCGATCCGATCCGATCACGATAAGTACTCCCTCGAACGACTATTTTGTTACAACATCGCCCGAATGGGTTTAATCGGTCGTAAATGACATGCTGAAAAGACGGGACTTGGTTAAATGTTTTTGAAAATTCGGAGATTGAGGACATGAATCTTTATTATGTTCTCGTGGGTGGAAGAAATAGAACGTAACCACTTTCTAAGGGAAGTGGCTTATGAAGAAACCAACTTGACATTATGAATGAAGCTATAAGCGGGTATAAAACACTATTCAGTTCGAGGATTTTAGAATCATGCCAGAGAGCACAAAATTGTGATTTCTTTGTTGTGAAACGGTTTCCTGTAGTTAATGGTAGCAAGAGATTGTACTGATTTAAGTGATTTCATATTTAATGTATTTGATTATTTTGGAGGGGAGTGTGTGATTTTACATTGAATCTTAATGTTAAATTATGTGAATCGGTAAATCTTTTATCATCAGCTGATGTTATTCGTATTACTGTTAGTGACTTTGACAGTAAATTTACAAATTGTGCTTGATGCTTCCCCATTTTTATTATTATTGTCAAAGTGTTACAAAGATTGTATAAGTGTTTGTGAATTTGATAATTTCTTTCTTTCAAGAGAGAAGAGACATTTTGTTATAGTGATTTTGTTATTGGTAAACCAACAGGCAATTTTTGTTTTTAGTTTGTTTAAGAATAAATGTATTTGAGTTTGGAAATTTTCTGGAAACGTCCTTCCTTTACTTAGAGAAGATAGAAAGATTTTAAAAAATATTTCAAAATGTTTCTTTTAACTGCTGATTAGAAACAGATCTCAGTTGTGAACCCCCTGACAATAAAATAAAGTTAGGAAAAGGTTTCAATTAGGTGGTGGCGGTGACTCCTTCCCGCTGGATGGTGAGAGCGTTGCCAGTGACTGACCTTGAGGTCGTAGGGTTCGAGTCCCGACAGTGGCGGATTTTAAAAACTAGCAACATAGGTGGAATTCAGTTGCTTTCTGGAGATGAATTCTAGCTGCAGTCTGCTCTAATCGGTAGTTTTTAGTAGTTTGCCCGATCGCAAACCATATTTCCTTCCTTTTCTTTGTTCTATCCTCACACTCCACACACAGACGTTAATACCTACGCGCACTACACTTCCACACATGTCGGGAGCTTACAGATTGCCCTGGTGGGGAGATATCTGGAAAATCTCCCAGAAGCCGATATGTAACTCTTCGCCGAATCTCATCAACCAGCGGGGGAAGGAACACCGCCACTTCCCGGGATAACACATTGACAACACTAACGGGACTAATGACCATAGCAGTTGACGTGCCCGGAAACATCATTCAGTCTAGGAGGTGATCACAGACAATTCCGCATTAGGAAGCATTCCACCTAAGATATGATGGTGTTTATTTCGAAGCATCTAGAAACAAAATTTCCCCAACTCTCCAATAACTCAAAAGAGTAGAACTTCATTTTTGTTTTTAATATCGTTGGTGTGTACTCTTACATTTGTTCTAAAAATCTATACGTACCGAGATAATTTTAGGTTCCTGTAATTCGCTATTACAAACTCACACGACACAAATAGCGCATTCAATTCTGAATATTTCGAAAACGCCGTTCTGAGAAGGATGAAGATGTTTACTTATGCTATTAGTAAAAAAAAATATTCGGGCTATTACTGTTTTATACGTAGGTAGTTAGAATTATTCGTTATTAAAAGTGAAGGGTTTAGGTAATTATACAATTTTCTCCAACAGCAGATGAGCAATACCGAATTTGAAAAACTGGTTTTGTTTTCTCTCGAGGTCACATTTACACGCGAGCGGCTCTTCATCGGACACAACGAACACAAGGCGCCAAACAAGCATGGAGAGGCCGCTCAGGGTTCTCCGCAAACTTCATAAAAATGCAAAGGAAAATTTGGATGCAAATACGCTAACATTTGTAGAATTTTACCAGAAGTAATGAAACAGGCTCTAACAATTAAGTTTTATGAATTCATGAACGATTACAAAACTTTTAATGTTAACAATTAAGTTGGCATTTTTGCTTCTACTTAGTTTTCCACAATTCCTTCACTTAGTTTTCATAATTTGTCTAATAAAAATAATGATTTCGTTTTATCATCGTCGAAGTATCTATTCCAATGCCACAAATTGTTTCTCAAAAATAAATTATCACATCATTTATACTCCGATAAATCGTTTCCGGGTACGAGCTCCAAGACATTCAGAAAAATACTGCTGCAACGAACATAAAAAATTTCTGCGATTTCTCATTAATAGTATTTTGCATTCACATTTGTGAAGTAAACGTTTCGGTTTGAGGAGACAAATATGCATGTTAATTGAAATTCCAAGAGAAATATGCCAAGTTAAGAGCAAAAAAGCAATAAAATATAAACAATAACGTAAATGTAACGGAAATATGATACATTAACACAAAATGCACTAAAAATGATATATAAAATCACTGAATTTACTTTCGTTTGATTGTTTTGTGAACACTTTATTATTAGTATATTATAAAGCTTACAATTAAAAATATGATTTTTCATACACTTAATTAATAGTCAAATAATATCCACGCCTGAACGCAGTTTTTGCAACTCATTTAACCAATACTTCTTTTACAGACTTCAACATGATGGATGCCCTACTTATTTGAAGCACGCCGTGTGTCTTCATGAAAGATGTCTTAATGGCATCTTTCCTGAAAGGTGGATAGGAAACTCAGAGCCAATTGCGCAGCAATCACGATTACCAGATCATACAAGTTTAAGATTTCTTTTTCTGAACCGTCGGGAAACATTAATGCCAAGACTGTCAACAAAGTAGTGCTACTTCACCAAGTTGGAGCTTCAGGGCAGAATTCAATGAAAGTAGTTGTGCTACAACAGTGAAACTAGGGGTGCTACAACAGCACATACTTTCTCGCCCGCATTTGCACGCACAATTACGCGAAATTGGCCTTATTTCAAAAAATACCTTTAAGGAACAGATTTCATGAGAGGAAAAAATCTCAATTTTTAATGTTTTAGATGTAGAAAGACTACGAAAAAAGTTTAAAGTTTCGGAATTTTAGAAAAATCAGGGTTTTCAACGATCATGAGACCGGCACTATTCTCTTAAACGTTCTTCACACTATCCAACAATAAAATTTAATCAAAAACGATGCAGCCATTATTTTGAAAATTTGGAATATGTCCGAGGGGCTTCGTGTAAAGTACACCTCCAAAATTAAATATCGGTTTCAAATTCTAGGGGCCACAACATGAGCCAGATCGAGGGAGGGATATCAATTTTGAATAAAATCGACTGAACGGTTTAGCCGCTATCGTTGTTCACAGACGGGCAGACGGACGGACCGACGTTTTGCCGCCACTCGATTTTTCGGTATCAAGGACCCACAAAACATGGATTCTAGCTATACCACGTGATAGAGGATTTTTTTAATTTCTCGCTACGAAGCACAGAGAAAGTTATGTAATGCTCCGCGAAAAAACGGCAATTGTTTTTGTAAATCGGAGCGCGAAAAATCGGCTAAATATTAGCATCAAAATGTCACCGTGACCACATGGATACGCTAAGCACTAACCGTGTTAACAGTATCAACAATACATCTCTAACAAAATCATATTCTTATTACCGCTTTCTATTTCTATGTTTTACATACTTTTGTTGGCGAAAAATTAAACTAAGTCTCAATAAATTGTTTTAGGGAATCTACATTATCTGATGTCGTGACAGTCAATGGTGAATTTGGACATTTTGTTTGGGAATGAAGGAAATTCAGATAAGTGTATATGGGGCACCTCCACCTCCGGTGTGTAGACCTGAAGATTCTGGAGATGAAAACGAAGCTGTGCAGCTCAAAATTGAAATGCAAGTAAACGCACTTGGGTGAACGGAGGTCTTCAAACATTTCTTCAGAACCGTTTACACATCACAGGGACTATTAAAATATTTGTATTTGTTCCGCAGTAGAAATGTACAAAAGTTTCTTTGATAATCAAATAATAAAACAATTATCTGAAGAATCGAATAAGGCTGCTATACAAAATAATTGCCCAAATCCATATATATTTTGCATGGAAATAAGGTGTATCAGGGCAAACCTATTCAATCCAATGGAAAATATGAAAAGTATTTTGGCAAATCAGCTGTACCATTGTTAAGTACGACTCAACCACAACTGACGTTCAAAAGTGCCCACTTACTTTTTATTTCGACAACCTTTTCACAATTCTTCTCTGCTGTCTTGAGAGGAGAGAGAGAGAGAGAGAGAGAGAGAGAGAGGAGAGAGAGAGAGAGAGGAGAGAGAGAGAGAGGAGAGAGAAGAGAGAGAGAGAGAGGAGAGAGAGAGAATGAGAGAACAAAGAATTCCGGAGGCTGCCTTACAAATAAAAACCTTTTGGTAAAACTACTTTTGATAATACATAATAAAATTAATTTTTGATCTTTCTACTTAAAAGATGCATTTCAACATAGAATAGTTTTTTATGTATACATAATAAAATGTTTGAAAATATTAAAATATCCATTCAAATCATTCCTAGCATGTCCATATAGACACGGCACTTTACATGAAAATTTTGATAAAGAAAAATGTTAAATTTGTTAGGAGTTATTTAACATATAGAAGTAGCATAACTAGCTGAAACATAAAAATTTAGAAAAAAATAATTCAGCAGAACCCGGCATACGTTGTTCTGCCCTTAATCGCTCTCTTTCTCCTTTCCTTTATCATCGTCTTTCTCTCTCGTTGTCAGTCTCTCTGTCTGATTCTGACCGTCTCTATCTCTTTGCCCCTCTCATAAGCATTTAGTTGCAGATTCTGCATGTTTCTGGTAACTTTTTCTCTGCTAGAGGCAGAATGGAGCGAAGCGACATGGTCAGGCGGAAGAACAGTCTTGTTGACCCGGGCTTCGTCGCTTAAAAAAAGTATCATAGAATTGAATTGGATTGTAATTAATTCAGCATTGATAATTTATTCTTTCGGATGTATTTCATTCACACACAAAGTTTATTTGCAATGATGTCTAAATAAACAATCACATTGAAACATTCGCACAAAATAAACACGGACTATCCACAGAATTATTTTCATGATCCCTCCTCTCCCCCTGAGCAATTAGTGCGTCTTCTGACGCAGTTTTCTTCGCAGTTCAGTCGCAGTTGCCTGACGGCAAGCAGGTCGTATTTTATCCTCTTAAGTTCATTATGAAATGATCTGGAATTTTTCATGGCGGTTTGTCATCGTTTCGTTGTCAAAAAATTTAGACGCTCATACATCGATTAATACACGAAGTATTTTCAAGATGGCGAGCTGAAAGGATCAGCCAATCGGGAGCTCCAATACCAAAACTTTAAGTCGTAACGAAGCTCGCAATTGGATGAAGGAGTCCCCCTCTCCTGCACGTGAACTTGAAAGGACTTCCTCTTTCAACCGAAGTATAATAACACTCAGCAATATATCTCACCATGCATTTGATATGCATGACGCTACTTCTAATTAATGGATTCGGTTATGATAATGCCTACAATATTTATTCACTGCGTTGTTTGAACAGTGCTGAAAGTAATATCATTTATAATACAATAGTGACTTGAATGGAATTGATAAGTCGGTAGTTTATTTTATTGTTGATAATATTCTTGATGGTTTCACTTATATTATTCGCAATGAACTAGAAGTAATTGATGACGACCTTGTGGATCAAATAATGTTATCAGTTTCCATTTTTTATTATTTTTATTTTTAAGATAAAGTTTTGGGCCTGTTGCATAAACGTTCGTTATGAAATCCATAAGCTTATTGGTTCTTTATGATAGTCTACAGCGGCCAAAAGTGTTTCTAGAGCAACCAATAAGACTTATGGATACCTGTAAGGCTTTCTATATCTTATAGGCCCCGATACGGTTCTACAACTGCTTATATACTAACTTATATAACATAACTGCTCCACATATAAGCAACATGGCGGCTCTGCGTACTGTTGAATCAAACAGCTGATTACTAGTGTTTGAGGTTACTGGTGGTTTTTGGCATCCGTGTTGTGAAGTGTTTTATTTTCGTGACTTTTTACGAGTTTTATTTGATGTGTAGTGTGCGTCTTAGGTGTATTTTTGTGTGTAAATGTTTTATTCACACATTTATACTGCGAGTAATATTGTAACGAGAAGTAAGGATTAAATTTGGTTATGAAAATGGGTTAATATCTGCTATAATATTTTTTATTTTTTGAATTATTTTTCTCCTAGCATCAATCTCAATCAACTTGATAACTTTATTTCATGGTGCCAATAAACTTTTTTCCTATGCTTGTGTCATCCAACCCCTTTTGAGGACGAACTTGTACGTGATACAACTTATAGCCAGATTGTAACATGTCCTGGCGAATAAACGAGTGCAATGAATGAGAAGAATAGATTTTCGATTATGCAATAATTCAAAGATTCGTAAGAGAATAGTTGATCCCACACTTAACACGTTGTTGAATCATTAGTGAAGCAAATTTGCAGTCATAATGATGAAATTTGGTTTGTCTAAAATAATAATTTTCAGTTTTGAAACGATTCATTTCCAATAGACAACCAAACAAGATAACGAAAGTTAATGAAGAAAGAATGAAGAAAACGTTTCCTTGCTAATATTACCATCAGTATTGCAAATTAAATTTGAATATCATTATCTTCTAAATATATTTTTTTATACTCGTGTCATATTTTAGTGTCATTTTGCCTACCTATATTTGGCAAATTAAATGCCTTAACTTCTGAGTTCTGCTTGCATTAATGTGTACAATTTGTTTAGATATCAAGTTACTTATTACTTTGTATTTCAAAGAGATTTGAATAGTAGTTTATTGTTAATTATTATTTGTTAATAATTGAATCTGCAAAAATTAATATGAATAATTATGAATATAAAGTATTCTTTTATTTAAATGCTTTTTTAAATTAGATTTTTTAAAATTTGAATTAGCTAATGACAAATATAAAGAAATAATTGTGTTTAATGTATAAGAATAAAACGAAAAACTAAAATGAAATGAATTAATATAATGAAATTTTAAAAAATGCCACTGAAAACGTGTAGAGAATTATAACCAAACACACCTCAACAGAGCGCATCACATGCGAAGAACGTACAAAATGATGTACGAACTAAGCAGTATTCAAATATGTGTCACTATCTAGTTGATGCATCTCGAAGTTCTTGTCGAATCAATAGTTATAGATTCCATACATTTGCTTTATGCAACGTTGCCCGGCCCATGGAGACTATAAATTGTATTGAACCCATTGCTATGGAGCCCACATGGAAAGCTTTATGCAATCGGCCCGATTGCACACAATCTAACGTTGTGGACATCAGAACCTATTTCACTTGAAAATAAACCTTTTAACTTTTAAAGATCCACACAATGTTTACCAATGTTACATTTCATTTATTAAGCATTCAGTATTTACTGAAATAAAAATTCAGCAGTAAATGTACTCTCAGTACAAAATATTTTATTGTCATTTACATGTTAAAAGATTCATCTTCTTGTAAAATATTCTCTAAAGATGTACACAATGTTGATAGAAACGTTACATTAACATGAAACAATAAAAACAAGTGTTTGAAAGCTGAGAACATATTTGATTCATACGGACATTATCTATTAAATATATCAGTTCTGCGGAAACGCACGATTTGCCCCCGTGCCCATTCAAAAGCACTTTTCTGTGCACAAGTTTGTGTTCCTGAATTGTTAATTCCTTGGCCAAAGTAGTCTTCGTCACGAATTAAGTCTCTATAGGTTTTGTTTTATGATAAAACAAGGAATTCGTCCACAAAATTTCTTTCTTGGAAAGGGTTAAAATGGTACTTGTATTTAGTGAAGAATGTTACTCATTTATGTAAGTTTGGTAATAACATAAAATAGGCCAGTGGTTTCAATTCTAACAATATTCTTGCAACTCCTCATCCACGACTTCCCAAACCTTCAATTTTGAATTAACAGTCGTCTATCGAAGGGGGATCACTGATGAACCCCAGCGTAGTTTCCCCCTACACCTTTGTGCAAGTAAGTGTTACTGTTTCATAGTTTAAAACTAGGGAACGTGTATATATATATATATATATATATATATATATATATATATATGTGTGTGTGTGTGTGTGTGTGTGTGTGTGTGTGCGCGCGCGCGCGCGCGTGTGCGTGTGTGTGCGCGTGGCTCACGAACTCTATTGGCAATGTGCGTTGTCACCAACGCGCGTTGAAAGCTAGAAAACATGCGTTTTATTGACTTTCGTTGTAACTTGAGTGTTGGCTTGAGCAATTTTCACAACGCACGTCTCCAAGAGCGCTCATGTGCCGCTTCGCAAGAGATAGTCTTAATCTACGACTCGCGTTACGTTTTTTTTTTTAATTTTTTTTATTATATCTTTATTAGTGAACGAATGTACATAGTTCAGTATTATGTATACTACATCATATGTATTTTTATGACTTATATTTAACTTAAATGCTAATCTTACAACTAATTCTAAATACACATGAATAGGAAACTCACAGAGCACCTATGTGATTAATTGAGTTCTGAAAATATGCTGAGGAATGAATCTAATGGATATCTATTTTTTATTCTTGTTGGGAGGTGGTAGGTGGTGGCTAGGCCGTAATGGGTGGCTTGGGTTATTGTGTTTATTTTGGAGAAGAAATTGTTAGATAGGAGCGCGATGTGGTCAAGTATAGGGGGTAAATTAAATTCTTTATGCAGTTGAGTGTTTGAGATGAACCAGGGTGCATGAGTGGCAAGTCTGAGGAAATTATTTTGGATGATCCGTAATTTATTTATATTAGTTTTAGAAGCATTGATCCAGATAGGGCATGCATAAAGCATTAGAGGTCTAATTATTGATTTATAGATGGTGATGGCATTGTTTAATGAGAGCTTACTATTGCGATTTAAGAGTGGCTTTAGTTGAATTAATTTTATTTTGGCTTGCTGTGCTTTTACTGTTATGTGATTTTTCCAATTTAGTCTGGTATCAAGATTCAGCCCTAGGTATTTGACAGATTCATTGTGCGAGGTCCATGGAATTGGGTTATTTTTTTTTTTGGAGTGGTGTTGGGGTTGAAAATGTTCTTAATGAGAATATTTTGGCGCATGATTTTGTAGGATTTAGTTTGATTTTCCATTTGACAGACCATTCATCAATTTTATTTAAGTGTGTTTGAATTTGTTTACAGATTAGATCAGTTGAATGATTGGACATGAAAATTGCGGTGTCATCGGCGAATTGGGCGATGTGCGTGTGTGATGTTATGGGAATGTCGGCTGTGTATATGTTGAAAAGCGTGGGGGACAGTGGTGAGCCTTGAGGTAATCCAGCTGTAATTCTGCGGGGATTGGATGTGTGATTATTAACTGTGACTGAAATCTTATTGGGCCGTCCAATGAACGGCCACATAAAAAATTGAGTAATGACTCATTAAAAGTCCCCTAACACGGTAATCTTTAGTAAAAGGCGAAAGATTAATGCGAATGTAAGGAGACAAGAGTTAAGTGACGCATATGCGAGGCTGACGTCATCAGCATTAGATGAGGCACGTCAACGCAACCCTCGTGTGCAGGGTTCCTAACCCTCCGAGATAGTTTCGTCTTTCAATGCTTATCGAATGTTTAGAAAAAATGGAAATATCACCATGCGTAATCGCGTCAAGGAAACTCCAGCGTTCTCTTACGTTGTGTTGTACGTTTATTGGTTAATAAACACGTTGGCATCTTAAGAACTCTGCCATTAGTGTCCCAGCTAAAAGGACCGCAAGTACAGAAAATGTTCACAACATATATCCCAGTGCCTACGTATATCACAAAAAATGAAAATATTAAACACAAACTTGCGGAAATAATATCATTTTAATAGCATTTGCAACTTATTCTACGATTCGGGGTAGTTCCTCCATCCCATTGAGACGTGTTATATGTCAAAGATATTTATTTTAAGTTAATTAAAATATAATGCGAAATACGACGATATATTCGTATAACCAGGGGAAAATTAAAGAAGAAACGAGACGTGGAGGATATATACGTCGCTTAGATAAAAAGGTCATGAATTTATTTTACATATTTATAATATACGGCAAGAGCTTAATATAGTGCAATAAAAGGATAGAATAGCATCGAATATCTTAGTGAAACAATGGAGGCAGTATACGATCGAAAGGAGGTAGTTTAGCTACTGAAATCATCAGACGATGTTTGTACCTCGGGTGAGGACAGATAATCGAACCGCGCGACGGATAAGATGTATAAAGACTTCGAACGAGTATAGACGTGGATAGGCCATAATGATGAATATATAGTTATAAGTAATGAATTAATTAAGGTTTTGTTAGAAAAAATGATACCGGGTAACCTCCAGAGCCTAGGCGTTTGCCCATAAATTAAGCAATTATAAAAGACTTTAACGTGCAATCTACAAAGTCAAGATTGTCGTAATTTTTAAGTGTAAGTTGTATAAGTCTGAAATTATAGTAAAGATGGCCAAAGTAAAATATATTTTCAAAGCATAAAAACAATACGGATCCGAGAACGCATATAAACTCAATTATTTTATTTACGAAACATTTTATCCAGAATAAATGAATATATTTGTAATTAAAAAATTATTAGCATTAGTTTATTAAACAAGTGAATTGCCGTAGATATGGTTACGCAATTGTAATATATATCACGTGTTGGTAGTTATTTCAAAGTGTCATGAGAGTACCAATTTTTCCCAACTATTAGAAACTTTATTTTCAGACTCACGAAGCAAAGAAGGAATGACAGCCGCCCTAAGAGTTGTATGTGTGATAAAGAGTATTGTTGAGTATAAAATTATAAAAAGTGAGCTAGCCAAAAATATAAATACAAAGAAGTAAAAATTCCAAAAAGGAATATTATTATTATATTATAGTTATTAAAATTAAGAGGAAAAGGGACAGGTATTTGACTGTACAGTATATAAAGAAATAAATAACGTAACGTTATTGGACAAATGCTGCTTTTAAAGTACATCAGGAGTTATAGTGCGACTTTTATCTGTGCACCTGAGCCCCGTCTTCACATTGGCATTATCACTGTATTTCGTATCCTCGATCGTGCCGTTAATTTCGCATGACCACGACTGTATCAACCACTGCTTGATACGGTCGCGACATCTAGCGGTATATATATAGTGAGAGAAATAGTGAGAGTGAGGGAGTGTGCGTGTGAGCCCCGCCTCAATCTCGTATTCTGACTCCACCTCTCAGTATGCCAACGCCCTCTACCTCACTTTTGCCGCACCCCTGTCTCCACCTGTGCGACGGCCTCCATCCTCATATCCATCCCTACCTCCGCCTTCGGCTCCGTCCCTTCCTGTGCACTCGCACAGTCCCTACCTCCACCCGCACCTTGCCACCATCCCTGTCCTCGCCTCCGTCTCGATCCTTGCCACGCCATTGCTTCGGCCCTCGCCTCCGCACCCGTCACCACGTCCGCCAACGCCCTTGGCTCGTCCTCGCCTCCGTACATATCCCTGACCCCGCACCATCACCGCCATGCTTTCATCCCCGCCTCTGCAGTACCTCCCGTCCGTCCCCACACCCGCCTCCGTCCCACCTCCGCCCCGTCTCCTTCCCCGCCATGCCTTCGTCCCCTCCCCGCCACCGCTGTAAATCTGATCCGCACTTTCCCTCCGGTCCCGTCCACGCCTCCACCCTCCCCTCCAAGTGCATCCTCTCCGCTTTCGCCCCTCCCTCACCACCATCCCAATTCTTACCTCACTTTCACAATCGTCTCCATGATCACCTAATTCATGAAAATTCAGTGGTTTACAGTTTATTGAGAGAAAATGTTAAAAGGTAGTGGGGAAACGCCTCGCGGTGCAATAATGTACCAGATAATTTGTCGACCTAATAAATTAACCAAACCTTTTCAAACCCTAATAATAAACAGTAACTTATATAACATTGGAGGTATATGAGTACATATTAGCTTTTAATAATAATTATTGATGAAATAAAAGCACTTTTCTTTCAACATTGCTATCAAGATCTCTTATTTTTATATACGTAATTTTTTTATGTCATCCAAAACAAGTAATTCACAGTCCGAAACCTGTACTATCAAAACAACTAAAGTGATGTTTCTAGATTGCAAGAATGCAAAGTAAAAAAAAATCACATTCACCAGGAATATATGAAGCAAAATTAGTTAGTGTGATACGGTGGTTCAGGAATGTACCACTAGGCTTTTGGAGGGTTAAATTAATTATTTTGAAAGGGTAAAATTATTTATTGTGAAGTTACATGAAAATTGTTAAAGAGTTCATTAAGAAAATTTGTTCGACGTGCTAATTTTTGTGGTATTGATGGACTGATTTGCTGTGTTCATCCCAAAATGATGAGTATTAATGAGTTCTGATGTGAAAATTATCACAAGTTTGTTTACAGACATCCTGGTATACAGCAACACCCCCAATCAACATCACATATATTTAAGATATATTAAATGTCACTTTTGCTTAGTCACTCTGCTTGAGAACTAAGAAGTTTTGTTTGTAGTGTATGTGTGTTTTGACACATAAATAAGAAAACTTTCGTCCCTTCTCCATAAAACCTTGGTTCTAACAGAGATGCAGTTCCAAGTCAATGAAGAGCGGGGTCTCGACCACTACCATTTAGGAAAACATCCTTGAGTCTGGCACTGCAATGTTACCAATGCAATTCTGTCATGTGGTATGTACAGTATGTCCCACTCTCTTTCATCTTCCTACAGACCTCGCAAATGAAGTAGTTTTTATCAATTTGTGTCATTTTAATTTACACATTTCATATTTATGAATGAGTAATTTTCAATGAGAAACTAGAATATGCTTTACCTGTGTAGTGAAAACGATTTTAATTGTAACTATATTTATGCATCCAAAATATTTTGTCTGTGTAATTTTCTGTTTTACTCATTCATTGACTCCACTGAACCTTCAACAATAAAATCAATAGAATTGCTGAAAAAATATTGATGTATGAGTATTCATTTTGGTGGTATTATAGCAGCGTACCTGATAACACATTTACATTATATTCAAGAGGTACTGAATTATTCAGTTAATCTCAATTAAGTTTTTAATCTCTATTAATTCATGCATTCAGTTTCAACAGGAAAGAAAGACATTGTTTAATCTTAATTATTTATTAATATTCACAGGGGTAATACTACAGAGAACTTTTCCATTTAGTGTGTGGACGGTAGGTACAAGATTTAGGAAATAAGCCAATTGATGTTAGGACTGAAAGAAAGAAATTATATCAAGAATAAATTGTGTTACTGAAACAGAAAAAAAATGTGAGTATTAAATTATAGTTTAATAAGCACATGCTCTTAGTGATGTCAAAAAATGAATGGCCTAAAGAAGTGTGTCAATATTATTAAAAAGAGAAATAAAAAAAAATACAATTACAATGTCATAAATGAAAATATATCAGTTTTATGAAAAACTAAAGAGTCTATTTCAGGATAATCTAGAAAAATTGTAGTTATGAGATTTGAGTGTTGGCATGAAGCAAAATATTTATGATCTAATTTTTTTTTTTTTTTAATGGTTCTTATACATTGCATTTAGATAAATTAAGTTAAAAATTGATTATGTACCTGTCAAAGAAAAAAGGAAAAAATTAACGATTTTAATCTTTTGATGATTCACACTTAGAAGTGATCATTATTTGTTAAGTGATAGAAAATTAATACCATTTGTAATCAAGTTGATGAAAATAAGAATCAAAAGTTTTGAGCAATCAAGAATACAACTTAAAAATATTGATAAAGTACAGCACTTTGTATTGATTTAGAGCAAGATTAAAAGCGAAATTAATTTTGACAGAATTTAAAGATTCAAAGTATCTTTTATTTAACTGCAAAATAGGCAAAGAAATTTAAAACAATAAAATATTTATTATTGGTGTGAGGATATTAAAAATTTTAATTTAATGGCATGTATGTAAGAAAGTGAATCAGCTCATAATTAAGAAAGTATATCTGTCCAATATGAGGGGGGAGGGGGTTCAGCATCAAAACCAAACATCAATTTTTCTTAAATTTGTTGTGTATGAATTGACGCAATGCGTCTCTAAGCTGGGGGGGGGGGGGGGGTATTGATTGCTTTGCACTTGGGAGTAATCCTCCATTAATAATTGCGCTATATTTATAGGAGTAATCCTCCATTAATATTATCTTATCAAACATCAATTGATTACAAACTATTCAAAATATCTGACTCCAAACTATGATTAAAGACATATGGAAACAAATTCATTATGAGTTAGGTATAATTCCAATTCAAAACTTTTCATCCGTTTTTCATATTCAATTAAGAAAATATAATCCATATCGAAATTGACTGAAACAAAAATTACCCAAACAATTATTTGAACCTTCACAATCCCCTCTATGTATAACACCTTTAATACACAATACTATAATGCGTGAACGTAACTTATAAAGCTATAAGATAACGATGGTTAACATTGACAGGGGTGAAATGTTGCCAACACTTCAAAAGAATTTTGAACAACTATTAATAAATTTAAATAAAAGTTAACAATTAATCACTGTGTCTTTGAGGAACATTTTTGTGACATGTGTAAGTACTTTAAAAATATTACAATTGCTAACACTATGAATGAACTAGATTATTGTACCTACGCATGTTTTCTCAGATGGAAATTAGAATCTAAGAGTCTTGTTAATTTTCTTATTAACACTCATTAATATATTTTGAATATCTGAAGAATATTTGACAGAAAGAATACAGACAGACAATAGAGAATGTATAATTCAGTTAAATAATCATAAGATTTCTCATGAGCCTATATCTTTAATGTGAATATTACCAGCACAATTATCATCAAGCCAGACATCATTTACACACAGAAACATTTGGTGTAAATTGCAAGAATTTATATGAAATTTTAGGTTTTGGCATGCTTTTTACTTATATCTCTTAAATATAAATCAGGGGATTTCATGTATATTAAAAGGATATCAAGCTTAAAAATTGTGCTATCAATATTGGAAAGAGAAAGCCATATCCACAGCTATGTTAACAAATTCAGTCACTTCATTTTATAGATGACATGAATTGGAAACTACTGACTTTTCATGAACTCCTTGAACCTCAATAAAATTAAAGAAAGTTTAAAAACACTTTTTCATTGGGAACAAGAGTTTGGACGTTCGTAAAAATGATAATTTAGTTATTGATTACTTTAGTTATCTTTATGAATCTGGTTATATCTCGTACATATATATTCTAATGAAAGTTGTTAAAGACTCAAGTTCATGTATTGACCTAATATTTGGTAAACATGCTTAGAGTGTAAATACAAAACAGCATATGATTTAGATCTGATAGTTCATCAAGCAACCATACTATCAGTAAATGACATAAATTTAGTTAATGGCGATAGAGAACAGAAGAATTAAAATTTAAAATCAATATTCTAAAACTTATAAACAACATAGAGAATATCAATTGGAATTGTATTTACTCTGAAGACAGAGCAGTACTACTGAACTTCATTAAAAATTTAACTTCATTAAAAGGCATTAAGGATGCTTTAAATATGACATAAAAATAATTCCAAAATTAAGCTTAGGAAACCATGGATTACAAAACCGCTGATTAAATCTTGCAAAATTAAGAACCAACTGTAGAAACATATAAAAATTCATCCTCTTGAAAAAGAAATTAAAAAGGCATTTCTTAATTACAAAAATGAGTTTAGCTAAATTTCTATTATAAAACAAATTGTAGCAATGAGATATTCTCTGGAATATCAAAAATGAAAAACTTGATAAAAATAAAACTGTTAGTAAACCGCTTAAAAAAATATAGAATGATATTAGCTTTTTTATTGAAAGTGGTGTTGACATTGCAAATACATTTAATAATTTATTTGTGGACAAAGATGCAGATACGGCTCAAAATTTGAATGTTCTATCTGATACTGTGTTGATGATCAATTCACCACACACCTACCATAGAGAAGGTAATAATGAGTATTAATAAATGCCATGAGTAATTAAAAATCTCCTTGTGTTTATCAGATTTTAATTTTGGTCATTATAAGTATCTGAAGTCTTATTCTTAAATGATTAACCTATGTATTTAACAGAAGTATTCAGACAGGCATATTTCCTAAACATCTCAGCAGGCTATCTCAATGATCAAACAACTGGCTGTTCACTGTCAATCCACTTAAATGTTCTGTTCTTCATATTGTACAAAATCACCCGTGCAAACACTATCAGCTGAACAACCAATATTTTCCTCATAATCTGACCTGGGAATTATGATCTCACAGGATCGGAAGTGGAGTACACACATTCAATATGCAATGAAAAAAGCCAACAGTCTGCTATCTGGTCAATAGAGCCTTCATGCACCTGACACTTCAAAATTTCTGCAACACCTTCACAACTTACATTAGGTCAATAATTGCATTTGCTCACTGCAACTTGGCACTATATTTCATTGGCATTGTATTTCACCCCAGAACCTGAGTCTCTTAGTGTGCTGAGGAAATCTTCGAGATATGTCCCTGCTCTGAGACATCTGTCATACCCTGAGACACTTGAAGCACTCCACCTGTCAACAGCTAATGACCAGATTTTGTAAGGAAATCTCGTTACAACATACTAAATGATCACTACAACTGGCCAGGTTTCAATGATGTTTTCCTCTGCAATACCAACTTTCACCTCCATGGTCACAATTAGAAACTGACAAAGATAATTTTTTTGTGCAAACCATATATGTTTTTCCTATTAATCAGAGTTGTTGTTCACTGGAATCGCCTACCTGCTACTGTTTTCAATGCTCCCAACATTCATACATTGAATTAATATTTGGAACAATTTTATACTGTCCTGTCTTGATTATCATCTTTCTTTTTTTTCCTCTGTTTTCCTATCTATTCTTTTCTATTTATTAAATTGTAATTTTTTATTGCTTTGTCATGTGCATCTTTGTTTTATCAAGAACATTATCAGGGTTGTCCTGCCTGTTCATGTGTTTATTAAATAAACAGATATCTTTTTAAAAATTTGAGATCAATCATTTTATAAATCAAGTGAAAAAAAAAAGTACAAATTTCATACCAACTGCTTTCTCCAATTTCAAATTCTGCATAGTTCTTTCAAAAAGTGTTAAAATTAGTTTAGATAACTCTTTATCATATCTGCATATTATACATGCTCATTTCAGTTCGTTTTTCAAAAGGGTTAAAAAAGAATATTGAGACCACTATTGTTTCTACTACTCATAAATGATATACTTCAAACCTTGCTGAAAAGAGATTTCATCTCCTTTGCTGATGATGCTTGTTTTATAGTTAAAACCATGACATGAACTGAGATATTATTAAAGTTGAATTAAATGTAAATCTGATAAATAAATCACTGTATAAAAACGACCTTAGCTTTAATACAACAAAGACTGTATTTTATGTGCACGAAGGCTTTTTGGAAGTATTTTGAATAAATGGATCCATTGATTATTATTTTTCCATTGAAGATTCATGTAAATTCTTGCAACACTGAACAGTGATTATGCAGATATAAAAGGAGTTTTCCTTACAAAACACCTAGGTATTCCTATGCATTGCAATTTACAATGAGGACTTCATTCATCAAATATTACTAAAAAATTAGATATGATTTATAGATATTAATCACATGTAATTTTTTAGCAATAATACCAAACATCTTCTAATGAGAGTTTATTATGTACTTTTTGTCTAGAGCTATGTATGATATAATTCCATGGGAAGGACCAATGGAAATCCTTTAAACCCTTAAGTACAAGGCAGGGACTTAAGGCCTAGGCACAATCTTTTTTGTAGGCCTCCGATAAAAATTTTATGATTGTGTTAATTGTAATTATTAGACTTTTTTAGTGTTCAATTTCTAAATTAAAATTGATCAAAAAGTATTTGCAATCAACACTGACTCAAAATTGACTAGGGGTCATCCATAAACTATGTAACGCTGGTGGGGGGGGGGGGGTGAAGGCAGAGTTATGCTGTGTTACATATGGGTATGGGGTCATAGTTTAGTGTTTTGTGATGCTGATATTTATATTAAAAATCTTTCAACATTTCCTGAAATAATTTCTGTTATTCAGTCTTGTACTAAAACATTACCATATTAATTAAATTAAAAATATAATAAATTAAAGAAGTTATATTATATAATTTTTTCAATAAATAAAAATATTTTTTATTAATGAAATATTGATTGATTCTTTGGGCTTACGAAGAAAGTATATACTTGAATCCAATTAGTTGGCACAGTATACGTGGAATTTGTGTGTCATCTATGACGGCATGTGCACGTCTTGTCAGAAATTTTCCCGACTACACGCCCTTCTTTCATTAAAAATTGTCCCCAAAGTATTGTAATGCGCAATCCGTCAAGCGAACGTTACAGATGCGCTACAGGAGGGAGGGGGGATTCAAAATACTTCAAATTTGCGTTACGTAATTTATAGACGGCCCCTTAATCACGTAGACGTAGCTCCCAGTAAAGTGTACATAAAAGGTAAATTTTCACAAACATTGAATTATTAAACACAATTATAAAATAGTTTACCAAACACAAAAATCGAAAAAAGTTATTAGTTTATTAGATTACCTAAAACCATTATGTTATAATATTCTAATTAAATATTTAACATTTTACTGTATTGTATAAATGATTGAAGTTATTTTTTAAGATAATACTAGTGGTGCTTAAACAGCACATACTTTCACGCCTTTAGTAATAGTTATGTATTACTATTTACACCACAATTTCTATCCAAATTAATATATCTCAGTCATCATACTTTGTAAAACTCATTACGAATCGTGGAACATTTGATGCAAAAACGAAATATTTTCAAGCAAATATCAACACAAATGTGACATTTATAACTGTTTTTTATACCAGTAAATCATGTCCCAACAATAAGATGTAAAGCACAGGAATTAGCTCCCGAGTCTTTGTTGCCGAACTATCGTGACATTCCAATCTGGTATTCCCCGAAGGCTAGCGACTTTTATTTATGTGTTTAAAATAGGTTTTAAATAATTACTAAAAGATTAATCTTAATTAGTTGTAGGAAGACGTTGAAAAGTTTTTGAATTTTTTCTAATTTTCAAAAATCACTGATTTAAACAAAAATGACACCTGCATTGTGTCCTCCTTCACACAATCCAACAACAAAATTTAATCAAAAACGACGGAGTCATTTTTTGAAAATGTTCCAGGGGAAATTTCATATAAAAGGAATTTGGTTGTGATGTTGAGATGATACATTAAAAAATTAGAAGGATACTTGCTGATAGAATGGAATAAATAATGAAATAGAATTCTGTCTCATAAATCTTCTGATATTACAAGTCCTAGTAATATTCAACCATTGTGATTGATGGTCAAATAGGTTATGATTTTTCGTGTTGATGTTTGATTAAAACCACCAATAGAACCTATAATAATAGATGATACTATTACCAATATCATAATAGGCTGATAATATGATAAGTAGGATAAAATGATAAATGGAGCTAATTTTTGTCATGTTATTAGAATGAAACAATTTAGTCATTATAATCCTATTACAGAACAAAATCATATATGGAAAGGTGCTGCACCTATCTTTAAGAATAAAGTGAATAATTGTACCAAAAGTAAAATTTCTATTTGAAATTGAAGAGGCCGCGACATCACTCAGATCGATTGGGGAATATCCATTTTGGAGAAAATCGGCTGAACGGTTTAGCCGGTAACGTTGCTCGCAGATGGACGGACAGACTTTTGCCGCCAATCGATTTTTCGATTTCAAGAACACCGAAAAATGGAAATGTGGCTACACCACGTGCGGGGATTGTTTTTTAAATTTAAGGAAATTCTGGATTTATCCACTTTTTCGTTACCAGGTAAGAGTTTTTCTGCCGAAAATTCGCCCTTTTCCCCCAGCAGCAATACATATCTTTCTCTTCTGATCTTCTGATGTTCCTTTTTAAAGGATCTTCTTAAGGACGAGAAAATAAAAACAACTTTTTTGGTATCAGGTACGGTTGCCGACCCATCGTCCATTTGGGAGGGCAGTCCTCTATTGACGTCAATTGTCCTGGCGTCCTCTGTATTTTAAATGTCCTCCTTTTAGTAATTTTTTAACATTTGTTGTATTTATTTTATCATATGACTAAAATCTGCTACGTTGTATCGTTTAATGTTTAATCTAGAATAGAAAAAATGAGTATACTTTTTCCGAACGCCGACATTTGCATATGACACGCTTTCATGATAGTGTGTCTGTCTCGCGACTAAAATAAAAGAGACGCTCAGAAAATGTTCATCTGCATTTTCTGAATGAATCTTTTCACTTGAATCGCAAATGGAGAGAAGAAAGAACTAGAGCTGATGGTAGTCTAAATTAAATATTTATTTAAAAAATGGGTTCGCGTTTTTGTTGCTTATCGAGTGTTCTCTCTTTTAAGTGAACATTGTTGGCAACACTAGCATCAGTAATACGTATTTACGTTGAAATCTCGAAATTTATTTTCCGCAGCATTTCATAACTTTCTCTATACGATGTATATTACTCCGTACTATGTACGTAAACGTGAAAGTAAAAATGTTCTCTTCCTTGTCCTTCTTACGTGTCAGCACTGTCTGAGATCAGCTCAATGACAGCATTGACGCTGTATCTAAGGTGATTTTGGCCGACGGGGGTTCAAAGTTTTGTGTCCCCATTGTGGCGGATTTTCGACATTTAATAGCTACTACAAGCTAAATAGATGGATTTCAGTTGTTGTCTGGAGGAGAATTCCAGCAGCCGACTGCTCTGAAGGGTGGTTTTCCGTGTTATTTTATCAATGCCAGGCGAATGCCACAGCAGTTCCCTAACAAACGGCATGGAACGCGCGCGATCTCTCCTTCCTCATCCTTTGCCTATCACCCACTCTTATACGCACATGAACAACAGAGATCATGAGAGCAGCCAGAAGCTTCGATCTTGTTCTGATTGGGGAAGTTTCCTTGTCGCGAAGATATAACTAGTGCAGCACGTCGAATTGCAGGTCAGCGCCGGATTTCACCATCCGGCGTGGATGGAACACCTCTACCTCCCGCGACAAAACCTTCACTACACTAACGGTACTAATGACCGTAGCAGTTAACGTGTTAGAAACATCAAAGTGTCAGCAGAGAAGATGATTTACAATCATATTCGAAAATAGCGTATATGCATTCCACAATGATAAGCAGCGCCAACTTACTGATTCATGTCCGAGCCATAGTATAAAGATGTTAGGCTTCGAAAAAGCCCAGATATGAGAAAGCTGAACCTTTTAACTTTGTTATGTATTCGGGCGCAACTGGTTCCCAGGAGATTGCGGGCGCCATAATGCGTATAGATATCCGCAATGCGTCATGGAGGTGGGATAAGTAATTATATTTTATTAAATATTATACCTACCGAAAAAATGCGTTTTCGCAAAGATATATAGAACATGAAACATGAAAACACTTTCAGGAATTTACAATGATCTTAATGCGGCAACAATAGTGAATGTTTAGACTAAATTCAACGAACTTTGAAATGAAAACATGCTCAACAGGTTGCTCAATGCTCAACAGGACTGAAATTTCCTTACTGCGTCTGAGACGTGATACTACTACCACGGCCTTGGTGAAGTGCCACTTCGTCTACCGAGCCCTTTTCAAGGTCATCGAACAAGACGCGAAATATGGAATATAACCATTTCTTTCCATATGATTTTTAATAATAAATTTAAGAATCGCTTAAGCAGAATTGGTGTTTCACCAACAGCAGTAGAATTAATGAAATTAAAGGAATATGTATGTACACAGTTTCCATCATACATTTAATATCTTTAGAAATGTTGAATGCACAGAATCCAATTAAAGATGATTTCAAGCCCTAAAACGTTGGGAACAAATATCAGATGCCATTTATAGGATGTTTCACTTGACACTGTTTAATTTAAAGATTCTTGCATTCGATGCACTTGCGACTTATACTCGCCGAAATCTTGTTCCTAGGTTGTCAGTGAGAATGCATCTTTGCGGCTTTCAGAAACTAAGTAGATGACTCTGTTTTGTCAGAATAACTTGAGTGAAATTAGATAATTCTAGAAAAAGTTGTTACAACATACCACCAATGGCGCTTAGTTCGCCTTTCTCTCTGCAAGAAAAGATTTCGCAAACTGACTCCATTGATTCCAGGAATTTTCTCCCGCTCATACATTACGTGGAATTGTGACGTCACAACCAGTCGATACAGATATACATGTTCTGGGAGATACTGCAATTTTGCGGACAAGAAACGAAACACGTGTTTAATGCATAATCTTTTGAGAAAGAGCTGCTCACCTAGACGTGGCGTTTTCGAGAGGTGTGCTGGATTTGGGAGAACTTTA
Source organism: Gryllus longicercus (assembly GCA_038098605.1). Taxonomy (NCBI): domain Eukaryota; kingdom Metazoa; phylum Arthropoda; class Insecta; order Orthoptera; family Gryllidae; genus Gryllus; species Gryllus longicercus. The sequence goes on from JAZDUA010000215.1 coordinate 970,023, forward strand.
CCAGTCCTCTGGGCGGGAAAATTAGAAACTTATGAGCTCAAATGGATTAGGCTCAAAGAGGGGCCGGCAAAGGTTGCTCAAATGATGTTACTGCCGCGCCTCTGACCGGAAGGTCCTACAGTTCGAATCCCAACGATGGCAGGATTTTCGACACTAGCTTGTCAGCTACGTTGAATTCATCCGCTGTATAGAGAATTCTAGTAGCCGGCTGCCCTCATCGGTAGTTTCCCGTGGTTTATGCGAACAATACCAGGTGAATTTCGGGACAGTACCTTCAAAACAGGCCATAGCACCCGCGCGATCTTTTCGTTCCCTTCCTTGTCCTATTCTCACCCCTTCCTTACACGCACATGCACTCCAGTACCACATCTCGGAAGGCCAGTCGGGAGCTTCGAGCTTTCCCCGGCTGGTCCAGTAGTGAGTGATACCTGGCTAGTGGGTGATACCTGGTTGAGGGAAAAAACCGCAAATAGACGTACATCGGCTCCGGATCTCGTCAGACAAGGGTGAAGATCACCGACACATCCTGCGATAAAAACGTGCACTACGTCGTATTAAAGCAAGCAATAACATCCGTTGACGCGTTCGGAATCCAAATCAATCCCAAGGAGAGTTTATAAATAGATAGAATTGCTGCCTGGTGCCAAATTTAAATACTAAGTGCATTTTATGTGCCAACAATTGTGATGTGGAAACCAATCGTACTAGGAAGTTCAGAGATTTTAGGAATCAGTTGTCTGGTACTGGAGGAAGTGTAGTCGGGGGTCGGTTGATATAAGTTGCAACACAGGAAGTGACTAGCGTATTGTTTTGACGTAGAGGGGAAAATTGGATTAAAAGTGTACTAGTTGGAAGTACTGCGGCCTGCAGAAGCAAAAATTCTGCTGTCGAGTGAGTCCCCGCAGGAGGCACCGTGGGGGCGTAGGCTGCATGGGTGGGCGAGATTTCTGGTAGAGAGATGTAGATGACCACCCGGACCCTGAGTTTAACTACGACACTCGCGTACATAGCTTCAAGGTGGAGGCACAGAGAAGAGTTATGCCAAGATCCGGGATGTGCCTAGTAACCCACCAATTAGGACCCTGGCGCCTATCTTTAGCCTGGTTTGAGCATTCGTCGATTCGGAACGCTCTGGATTCCACATATAGTTCCGACGGAGGCAATGAATCCCCCCATCAGGTTCCTTGGACCCGGGAGCACTCACGTCGATAGCTTCAAGGCGAGGCAGTGAGGAAACGGGAAGAGGGCTCCGAACCTTAGTTTGGGTGGCTCCCTGACGGGCTCCCGGCTTCATCGAGGCAGTGGCCCGACATGTCTCACCAGAGGAAGGACTAATCCCGTCGCATGTGAGTAGAGCATTTATTCGTCTAGGCTGGATAGCTAGGAACTCTGTCAGGGCGGTCTAATCCAGGCGTTGAATGTTGAAGGTACACTGCGTTCTGGCGCTATCCAGACACCAGCCTGTCGGCCAACTAGTGCTTCACCAGGGAGGTGGGTACGGATAAAAGCGAAAAGTCGGAAGTGCCCACTCCGGAACCTTATATCTCCAGGTAAAACAAGGAATTTTGTGGAGTGGTAGACCACGCAGGGTCCATACTGTCGAGTGAGTGGAAGTGGGGTTAAGGAGAAGCAATTGGCTGCTCTAAAACGGCACTCGTGGAAACTGAAGCTTCTTTCGTCCTCAACGCATGACGTCAGCTTTGCCGTAAGCGATGAAATGAGAACATACTCGTAATACGAGGAATAATACTGCGGATAGAAATCAAATATTAACATTTTCAGCCAAAATCGAAACTGTTTCATTGTTTTTGTATTTTCCAGTTTTTGTGGGTAACAAAACCTCTTACATGACCAGAGACTCCTTTATTTGCCAATTGATGCATTTATTCAAAATTAGTAATTCGTAAAAGATAGTAGTCGATGGAGACGGATACCTCGTAGAAGGGACAGTGAAGGTCAGGAAGGATAAAAAATCGGAGAATGAGATTAAGAAACAGTCTGGCCGGTTCGTTGGTCTAGTGTTCTAAACGTTTTGACGTTGGGACTGTAAGAAACGAGCAGTGTATCTCGTCTTTTTCTCAGATGAATTCCCAGTTGCAGAGAGTTAGTTGTTAGGGGTAGCGTGATAAGGGCCATGTTATGGTATAAGCAGATAGGACCGCGGCAGCGGCCCAGCAGCGCACCGTGGCTGGCAGCGCACTGACCGACCGAGCGTCCGGCTCAGCAGTGAGAGTTGCTGGGAGGCGCCGCCAGGTGGCAGGGCGGCTGCGGCGACAAGGCGGCTCACTGAGCCGGAACGGCGCGGGAACATGGAGACTCGCTCCACAGGCTCGGGAGGTATAAAGTGGCCGGAGCAGTGACAGTTCCGAGATAGTGCAGAGTGTCCTTTGAGCGAGTTAGTGCCAAGTGTTGTTAGGCTGTTAGAGGTGTTCTCCTGGTGATTGATTTATTGTGCTTGTAAAGGGACATCTACTGGTAAACGGCGAACTGGTTTTGATTAATGTTTATGCTCTTGGATATTGGAATAAAGCGACATTGTTATTATGAACTGTTGTTTCCTTAATTTTGGCCTGCATATACAACAGGCCAGCCAATAGGAGAGATGCAGATGCGGGTACGAAAGATAGGGGAAGAGAGGTACGATAGCAAATCGTGAAAGGTAACTCGATATTTCTTTAACATATAAATAGCAACCTCTACCTTGAGGGCCAACTGACGACGTACAATTTGCCTCACTTGGAGGAAGAGGATTCAGATAAACGTAAGCCGTGATCGAGACGAACATGATTTAGAAGACGAAGTTAATAATGTGATAAGCCAGAAAACCCCGGTTGTATTTTGAACAGGAAAAATGACATCAAGCATTATAAGCATTTTTAGATGCGATGTAAATGTATACATATAGGACGATAAGAGCCAAGGAATACACGCTAGGAGAGATAAACAGGTTATAATATTCCATGCTTGATGATAGGACGCTATTTATTTGGGCCCTGAGTACATTACATGAAAAAATGTGAAGGTGGCATTGGCAGCCATGGTTCTGTGAGAATATTGAAATAATCACTCTCGGTAGCCGCTAAATGGAATGTACGAAGCAAACGGAACGGCACGAATAATATTTCAGTTGAGACTGGGTAATAGCTCAATGATAGGAAAACGGGTGACTTATAATTAATTTTGACAGCTTTATTTTGCATGAAGTAAGAAGTCAAAGGTATCATTTTAATTTGAGTTATAATTTGAAATTTAAATTAAAATGTGTGCTGTAAATTAAAACAGACCCTGCTCAAAGGGGATTTATATTAGAATAGATCCGTGGATTGAGATAATTTTTAGCCTGATGGGTTAAAGACAGACAGTCGCGCGTAGGTGTTCCATTCGATGCACAGCCAAGGCAAATGGAGCTCGCGAATTAACTCAGTTGCAATTATTGAATTCTATGAAAACACCAATTAGTTCAGAATACTCCGTGAACATTTGTAAACTTATTCTGACGTTTGGGAAGATCACGATAATATGGACACCAACGAGAACATTCTACGAATTCAAGCCAGGAGATTTGGAAGACGTCTGAGAAATCATCATAGCGCGCAAAGTTCTCAGTAGGTCCATGGACTTTAAAACAGATCCGTACGGAAATTATTGTATTGAAAATATTGTACATAAAAAACATCGATCATATTACTAATGAGCTCGATATAATTTGTATCAGTATTATAATAAATGTTAAATTGTTATTATTGAAAAAAGAAAATGCTAATAATTTGTAGTTGCCATCAATTCAATAAGTGGCTTCAACCAACAGAACTTCCAGGAATCGCAATTACATACAGAATTGCACGTTCACACACGACAGGTAAAATGGTAATCAATTGTTTGTCAAGACCCATGAGCAAGAATAAAAGCTGGATCATAATATTAACAGTTGAGTTCTGAAAACTTGAGCGTAGCAGGCAAAATGCACTGAAGAGCCAAAAAAACTAATAACTGCCTAATATCGTGTAGGGCCTTCTGCGAATACGCAGAAGTACCGCAATACGACGTGGCATGGACTCGACTAATGTCTGAAGTAGTGCTGGAGGTAATTGACACCATGAATCCTGCAGGGATGTCCCTAAACCCGTACGAGTACGAGGGGGTGGAAATCTCTTCTGAACAGCACGTTGCAAGGCATCAGAGATATGCTCAATAAATTCCACATCTGGGGATTTTGGTGGCCAGTGGAAGTGTTGAAATTCAGAACTGTGTTCCTGGAGCCACTCTAGCAATTCTGGACATGTGGGCTGCCGCATTGTCCCGCTGGAATTGCTGAAGTCCGTCGAGATGCACAATGGACATGAATGGGTGCAGGTGATCAGACAGGATGCTTACGTACGTGTCACCTGTCAGAGTCGTGACGAGACGTATCAGAGCCTCCACCAGCTCGAGCTGTCCCCTCTTGACATGCAGGATCCATGAAGTTGTCGCCATACTTGATCACGCCCTTCCACACGAAACGATGTGAAACGAAGCTTGTGAGACCGGGCAACGTGTTTCCAGTCATCAAAACTCCAATGAAGGTATTGACGGGCCCAGGCGAGACGAAAAGCTTTGTGTCGTGCAGTCATCAAGGGTACATGTGTATGCCTTCGGCTCCAAAACCTGTATCGATGTCTCGAATGGTTCGCACACTGACACATGTTGATGGCCCAGCATTGAAATCTGCAGCAATTAGCGAAAGGATTGCACTTCTGACACATCTAATGCTTCTCTTCTGTCATCGTCGGTCCCGTTCTTGAAAGATCCTTTGGCAGCCGCAGCGATGCCGGAGGTTTGATGTTTCACCGGATTCCCGATAATCACGGTTCACTCGTGTAATGGTCGTATGGAAAAATCCAAATTCCATCGCGACCTCGGAGATGCTATGGCCCGTACTTCTTATGTCGACTATAACACCACGTTCAAACTAACTTAAATCGTGATAACCTGCCATTGTAGCGGTAGTGACTGATCTAACAATTGATCCGGACTCTGGTTGTCTTATATAGTCGTTGCCGAGCGGAGCGCCGTATTGGTAGAGAAGTTTCAAATCAAAATGGCGAGGGGATTGAATTTTTTCTTTTATTCAGTTCTTTAATTTCTCATCAAACGGTCAGTCAATATTTAGAGAGGTTTCTTCTATTGCCATCACGATGAGGCGATAATTGATGATTCATTGGAAGTTGATTGACAAGACCGCACTATTTGCGGAGATAGGAAAAGACAGTATTATGGTACCATAGCTACAGTCTGCTGAAAAGCAACTTTTGTGGATTCGTTGGATGTTGTGGTTATCGGCAAGCCATTTGAAGAGAAAAAATCTACAACCAGGAAATTCTAGAATTTCTTCGCGAACAGATGTAAACGTACCCATGAAGTTAATTTCAATACAAAAATGCATTTTCATCTATTGATGAACGCGAGTGATGTGTGTTATTGTTTATTAGATTAAAAAAGAGGACACTAGAATTTGATACGAAAGGGGACTAAAAGCAGGTATCTTTGGAAATAGTGTACTTGAACATTTTGAATTATGTAGCAAAAATTGAAGAAGAAGAAGAAGAAGAAGAAAAGTTGTTTAATTCAGTTCTTAAATATTTTCAGCAGTGTTGGAGAATTGTATTAGTTTGTTTAGTTTCTTTTGTTTCAAATTTAGCTTAAGTATTTTATTCCGAATTTAATATGGATGCATTTTTTCAAGTGAATTAAGTAAAACATTAATGTATATTGCAGGAAATGTTACATACCATAACATTAATTTATAATTCAATGGGAAATAATTGTATAATGTATACTGCATAAGTGCCTGCAATTGTTTTTTATTTGGGGAAATTAAAGTCAGTTTATTCGTATCATTTATGCAATCTCTTAACACAGGACTGAACTATCAATGCACTGGAACGAATATATGATAGCAGTCATCTAGAAACAGTGCTTTGATTGGTTCAGGCACGACGAACATTATTAATATTTTGTAAACCACGTAACGCTTAAGATTGCGATCTCAGAAACAAGTTTTCAAGGGATTGGCAGCAGGTAACAAGTCGACCAGGTGTGCTCAATTGGATCAAGAACAAAAGAGCGGAGAGTAATTGCATGAAACCCGTGTGGCAACTGGTCCATCTAAACACTCGGTGTTCTAGTGCGAAGGCATGAAGGCGGTCTGTCATAGCGAGGCGATGCCAGGGAAAAATAATATAACAAGTGAACTAGTTACGGAGACGAGAAACGGTTCTTCAATCACTCCCGAGTATTAATGGTTGATTTTTATATATTGATTGTACTGGTTGATATAAAGTATCAATTTATCTCTTGTTACGTCGAACCTTTATTCTCTCTTGTGGGAAGAGAGAAAGGTTCGTATAAAGAAGCGAATGAACTTATCAGGTAAAGTTCGCTTCACTCACAAACGCTCGCACACACAGAGCCGTGCGTTTATCGTCTTTCTCAGTGTTTAAGTGTGTAACTGCATTACGTTGCCTCAAGAGAAAGGGTCTTCGATGGTGTTCAGCGCTTTGTGAGAGTAACGGTTACAGTTGTGGACTGTGGTAGCCAAATTCGCTATATCAGATACGGTCAAAGCCGTAAAATGTTATGGGAGAAAAAATCCTTCGTACGCCTTCCTTTGGAGGGCATACGAGGTAAAGCCGGCGGTCCCATGTTGTAGATTTACTCCAAGTATGAAGCCTACAAGAAGCGTCTGAAATAAATTCTGAACGCATTTCGTCGCCCAAGCGATACCTTCTTTTGCTGCTAGATGGCGAAAGGAGCATAGTGGAATTTGCGTGGTCAGGGGGAAGAGCAGGTTTGATGGCCTGAGTCTAGCCACTGGAAATAAAGCATTATCGACTTGAATTTATTTGAATTTGTATTTGATGTCGGCCCTGTTGCCAAGGTTGCTTAAAGTACGCACGTAGAGCTAGTTTCCGTCGCTTGATGGCCCGGCGCGGAGTGACGTCATTCAGCAGATAGATAGCCCCGTGCTATCAACTGGTGTCGGACACAATGAATGCTTACCGAAAAGTGTCTGCGTTGAGTCATCAACGCCTTTCATAAGCCATAACTCCTGGTATTTTCCGCCGTATTTCTTTTCAGAACATTGCATTATATGGAAAGAATAATTGTTTCAATAGTGGCTTAAGAAGGGTCAAAATTCTTTGGGGTCAGTTTCCTTTTCGAAAGTTTCCAATGGGGTTGTTTTCCGAGTTTGAAGTGGGTAGTTGACGATATTAGAGAAATGTAGAATGGATGAGACACCTGTACACTGATGGGGGAGACATTGAGTTCTTGATGCAGTTGGGAGATAGGAGTAAACCAGGGCCCTTTTGTGATTATTCTTGGGTATTTTATTTGGAACGTTTGGATTTTATGAGTGATGGTTTTGGATGCAGTGGTACAGACCGGAGATGCCTAGTATAATATTGGTCGTATCGTTCTTTAAGAGATGAATGGGGTGTTTTTTTAAGAAAAAGAAAGAAAAGTTACACCTTAGCTGCATATGATCCGTCAGTTTTGGTCCGGACCAACCAACAATCTCTTTACACTGGCCGAGCCCTCCGCCTTAACCACAGGCATATAACAGCTAACCACGGTTTTAAATGAAGATTCGAACCGACGCTGGCTATGAATACACCCTGGCCAGGAGCGTACAATGTTCTGGCGGTCTGGGCTAAATCGGTAGCTAGCATTCACGCACGCCAAAAGTTACTTATGTATTCATTTAGGATGTTTCCATCTAGCGAAGTAATAAAAATCGCTAATTATAGTACACAGTATTACAACTATGAAAAAGGTGTCAGATCTCCAATTGAGAACCATAGCAGGTAATGGGATTATGCTTCGAAATAGTTTTCTAGAAGTTTTGGGAGAGAATTGATGTAAACAGATGCGACTTCCTGGATGGATTTAAGATACTCCCTGGAACTCAAGAATGTTGTCAGCACACGCAAGCATTATAATCTTGTTGTAAACGCTAAGTACATCAGGAATGAGCTTAAATGTCACCAGGTTGTTATTTATTTCTATTCACAATCAATTTCACAGTTTTGATGGGAAGCCAGCGAGGCAGCTGGGCTTGACCTGCTGCCTCTGTTTTTTGGCTCGGTTAATAAATGTTCATTCAAGAAGCATACATATTAAAAGGCTCAGACACACGGACGCTATAAGCGACTAGCAAAATACCCGGCGGTGCCTGGGCTATCTTTGTCCTATCCTTGTGAAAGTGGAAAAAATATACATTTTATATAAACCATGGTGTTTAAGTTCATTAGTTTTGTTAAGTAATTGGTTCAAAATTTAATGAAAAACTATAATTTTCCTTCTTTATTTTACAGTAGTTGTTATAAGATTAAATTTTAATCTTGTGCACTGCTATTGGTATCTAGCGAATCACTTAGGCCAATTCTGCCACGCCGCTTCTGACGGAATATTTTAGGAGAAAATCTGTTATATACCATCTTTCTTCTTTCTCTTCGCTCAGCATTCCTGCATTCTCAGGGAAATAGCACACATGTGAATGTAACATTTAACTTTTATGTTCATTTTGCGGCCTAAATCTGAGAAAGAAACAATCATTCTACCCACCATTTGTTTGTAGTCTGAATGTTTTGTTACCAAGAAAGTTTTTTACTACATCCCAGAATAATTTTCATTCCTATCGTTCTGCACCGAACATAAAATCTTCAAAATTCGCATCAGATAAAACATTTGTGATATCTGGAGCTCCTCTGATTTATTTTCTTCACTAATGCCACGTAATCGATAGCAAAGGTACACCCTCATTGTTCAGGGCTTTAACAAATTGCTCCATAAGCCCGAGTTTGATATGCAGCGGTGGGTACAGTTTGTCGGGAGTGTTTTGGATTATGTTTTTCGAACCTATAATCCACTCTCTACGTGGCCATTCTTTTTGGTCCACTTGTGCAAACTTGCTCGCCTGCCCCAATCTCACAGTGAGGAGAAGTGCTTTGTGTAACCTGCTCAGAATACTCTATGCCTTTAAAATGTCCACTTGTGTTTCTATCACTTCAGTTTACATAGCATCGTATGAAGATTTTTTATGTTTCTTGCGTAATAACAGAATGAACAATGGGAACGGAACATCAAAACCGCGAGGAAAGCGTGAAATTGCAGATGGAATATTATTTAGACACAAAATAATACTTTTGGGATGGCTGTTAAATCCCTTCACATTCAGAGAACAGGAGTAGCAGTCAGTACAGAAGAACAGAAGTAACAGGAGCAGCAGTGCCCTGTAGGTTGTTACCACACCATTAGAATTCCGAATGGCAACGCTGTTCTTTCACCGTCCATTCATTGCCGTAACGGCACTAAACACGTCATATAAGTCATATCTTGGGCTTGTCTTGGTCTCCCAGTTTGATGCCAAAATAGGCAAAGTATCCCTTTCTCGCGAACTCGCTTATTTTACGCCTTTTGCACGAAACGTTCACATACAAAGCGGAATTTGGACTGTCCATGCAGCCACAACGTCGGATGTTGATATAATTTCAATAAAAATACTTTTAATGAAATACATGTTCAACATCGTATATCACCCTCTATAAAACACTCATGGAGACGAAAATATATTTTCACAAACAAGTGAAGCGCAAGTCAGACTAGCGGACAAACCACAACATAATTCCTTGCCTCATCGTACTGTGCTGCTGGCTCTAGACTCAAGCGGATTATAGAGGGTTGCTAGATGGCTGTAGGACATTTAATTAATAAGTTAATCTGGAAATCTTAATTAAAGCAACTCGTAAGAAGTGCAACGTAAGAAGTGTCATAGTACATGAATGAAATAAAAACGCAATATAAGATTTTAAAGAAACGTGATGTAATGTGGGAAAAATAGCGTCAGATCCCGATTCAGGGTGCAAAAGTAATCCTAAAAAGCAATACAAGGTGACAACAACAAAATCATTGCAGGCCAGTGTTATTTTTGACATTATTCATTTTATTTTTCTCGTGGCCCGTTGTTGTTGGTATGCATATGATCAATGCTGTATCGTTGACAGGAAAGGCAAAAAATGACGTAGTAGTCAACAAAGAGAGATTCTTTCACGGGTACTCATATGATCAATGCAGTTTCGTTGTCAGGAAAGGCCAAAAAATAAAAAATAAAATAAAAAAAATTTAAAAAAAGACGTAGTAATCAACGAACGACGGCATTTTCTCGATCAAATAACCGATGCTGTATCGTTCGTAGCAAAGACATAAAATGACGTAGTAATCAACAAAGAGCTACTCTTCCATGGTTATTCATATGTTGGATGCTGTATCGCTGATAGAAATGGGAAGAAAACGACATAGTGCGACCTCCACCGCTAGCTTGCAATCACACTCGTTTTTTCGGTGTAAAAAAATACACCGGCCCGGCTCTGCGAAGTTCGCATCCACAGCGGACGCGTCCGCAGCGGTGGGACCTATCACACCACACAGTGGTTTACTACTTTGTGGTGAAGTACATATCAAAACAATTAGGTAATATTATTCCTGAATGTTATTTTTCTCTGGCGTTGAATGTGATGTAACTGATGTAACAGAAACTGTTTAGCAGTTAATTTTTATCAGAACTGTAGATACAATTTTCACAATCAGTTAAGAGTTGTTGCCAGTAGAGTCTCTGCACGGTACATCAAATGCTCAATACATTTTTATGCAGTTGTGAAAGTACTGAACAGACTTGGGGAACAAGAATCCTGTCGGTTGTTGTAACAGATGGCGTCAAAGTAATTGTTCGATCTCAGTGAGACATGGATAGTTTATTGACAAGGGTTGGAATCAATTGTCCACCATTACTTTGAATTGTTCATTAGGAAGCATTGTGTGATAAAATTCTGGATGACAAATGTAATGAAAATTAGCATGACATATGTGAACACAATTAAAGGGGAGAATCGGTCATTGTCCCATCAAAAATGCATGGCTTTTTTGTCAGAACTGGAAGCAGAACTCTGTTCACGAAAAAACGCTGGAAAGAAGACTTTTTTGAGACAAGTAACTGTCAGTCAAAGCACCTAACTCGTTGGAAATGAAAGAAGAACTTCTAGATTTACATTATTTGTGTAACTTAGCTTTTATAAGATATAACGAAGACCGGGAATGAAATGAACTTTCGAAATCAATCCATGTCTGAGTTATTTGGGCATTTAGACGGATTTGTAAGTGTATTGATATTCACCCTCGAAAAACTCGATCTGATTTATTTTTTCTGATGCATCTCAATCATGGATGAAAATTCAGCTCTTGAGTATTTGGAGTTATTTAATAAACGACATTGTATTTCACTGAATTGCGTGATTTCAACAGAGAAATTGCTTCCGTTTGGAAGTACATTTGTGAGAGCACTTTTTCTTTCATAAAATCAAGAAACCGCAACATACTAATACACAACCATCTTCACGATCAGCCAGAAGTAACAACTACTTCCATTCAAATTTACTTCGATGTGCTGTTGAATGATTGTCCCCGCCAACAGTGTTCTCATAAACAACAACTATTTGAGAAAGATGTTCAAGAATGCTAGACACAGAAGACTAGTTGTAGCAGTAGGTACGAAATCTGTTATTTGTGCGTTTTTATCTTAATATTTTGTCCTGATATTTTTGTAGGCGCAGGCCTAAAAGTATTAATTTGGTTTTTGTGTGAACAAGATAATTGAAAACTAGTGGTGCTAAGAAAGGAAGAACTTTCTTTTTTTGGAAGGTCTTTCAAGCAAAATAGCGCGAAAAGTTCGCGAATTTACGCAAATCATGCACAATTACGCAAATACCAACAATGCACGATGCCTATTTTAGCTCCAAATAAAACTACAGTAAAAATGTCTAAAACGGAACCTGTACAAGCCGGAATCCTGCTTTAACCGAATAATTGCTCTGGCCTGTGAAGTTATGACTTTTTACCCGGCATAAAACAGGTTCTGTCCAACGCGGAAACGGAACAGTTTTTCATGTCTTATAGGGGGGGGGGTCTTTATAAAACCGAATTCCTGCGAATTTAATGTGATTGGCAGAGACGCGAGTTATTCTTAATGTAATGAATGCATCTGCAAGTCTGTTTTAAGTTCTGTATGCCACGCGAGTTAGTCATGGCAACAGCATAGTGATCGAGTGACCTTGGGCTCACTTGTCTCTCAAGACGTGCGCCGTAGGGGAATTCCTCTCTCCTCTCTGAGCGTGGGAAGGTGTGCGGGGATGGCTTCTTTTCACAACTCTCCCACCGCGTTCAAAATCGCACCCCCACAGACGCAGTGCTCAAGTCCATGCGAGAGAAACAGAAAATCATAGTACTCTGGGCTGTGACGCATTGTGCGTTGAGAGAGTCAGCAAGCAGTCCGATTTCAGCCATTAGGCAGTGAGGTGGTGTGTATTTTTATGTTTCACATCCAGTTTAACAATTCGAAAACCATAAAACTTTAACATTCTCAAACGTTAGATGAAAAGATAAAACTTTTGGAAGCAAGAGAATTTCAAAAGCTGTCAATGAAGAATGTATAATATTTCTTCCATAATACGTTGCTTGCAAATCTATTCTAATAATTATAACAAAATAACGTACTTTTAACTTTACTTAAACTATTTCTTTACTTACATTAAATTACTGGTTTGAGATCGGATATATCAATATCACAACTGTCGTTAGATTCATAAAACGGAAACTTTCCTTAATCGGAACTTTTTTGCCCGGATTTCGACTTAGGCAGATTTTACTGTAGAGGTTTAAATTAATGCGAAAGAAAATGCTGCAGTCATTATGAGCTTCTGTTGGCAGTGCGTCGTTAAAAAAATGGGGTACAAGCAACAATGACCGCTAATTCGTATGGGGTACTTATTTCGCTAATTAGCATTGCTGATACCGATAGCAAGAATATGAAAATAGATAGAAAAAATATAATTAAATATAATATTGTTATATACATTAAAATTACATGGTTTTTACATTTTTACATGGTTTTCCCCCACATCTTATTAAACAAAACGAAACCATCTATTCCTTTTTACATTTAATGCAATTTAAAATGTAAGTAATTTCTAAAAGAATAATTTGAAAATTTATAACAAAAGCTCGAAGGAGAAAAGCCAAACGAAACATGAAATAATATACAAATTCTAACCATCCAAGTGCAAAGAATTACTATTCATTTTACGTTCAAAAAGCGCAGAAAATTGGGAGCTGTCGACTATTTTTTCGCCAAATTATTCATAAAAAACTCATATTTTCGTATCATTCAATATGACTATATTTGAAGATCTACTTTTGATGAACACGTTTCATTAAGAAAAAAATTGTATCTTCATAATTCTAGTTGAAGGAAGACCCCGAAATAATGTTCAATTTCTAGTTTTCAACCAATATGACACCTACACTATTCTCTTAAACGTCTTTCGGACTATCCACCAACAAAATTTCATCAAACAATATGGAGCCGTTAATTTTTTCAATGATCGAAAAATCAGTTTTTTTCAACCAACATGAGACTTGCGCCTATCTCTTGAACGTCCTTCCTACCACCCAACAACACAATTTAACCAAAATCGTTGGAGCCATTTGTTTGCATATTTTGGAAATGTCCCAGGGGCTTTATGTAAGATACTCCTCAAAAATAAAATATCAATTTAAAATTCAAGAGGCCGTGACATTAGTCACGGAATATCAATTTTGGGGAAATTCGGCTGAATAGTTTAGCCGCAGACGGACAAACAGACGTTTTGCCGTCAATCTACTTTTTGGTATCAAGGACTCACAAAACAGCGATTCTGGCTAGAGGTGAGATTTTGTTTTTTTTAAATATATCAACTGGAGTTATGCATTTGTTCATTACCAGGGCTCTGTAATAAGTTTTCTGACGAAAAGTCGCCGTATTTTTTCGCGCAGCATTACACGTATCTTAAGAAGTTCCTTTTTAAGCGCGAGAAAGTAATGAACTAAAATTTCTTTGTTATATTTATTATTATTATTATTATTATTATTATTATTATTATTATTACGTCATTTTATTATGGAACTTGTGTAATAATCAACAGCATTAAAATATATGGAATGGTATTTTGATTAATTCTTACTGATTCTTAAATCTATATATAAAAATTCTTTATTGATGGATTGCAACCTCCGCCCTTTATTTTTTCCCCTAAAACCAAACGTCCCGTCTGGCCTACAGGATGTGCCGCATCAATCTACTACACTCGCCTGATATGTGAATAATGTTTTACTCCTGTTCATAAATTTCCTCCCCTCAATGGCTTTGTACGTTACTTCCATAGGGAATATGAACTGGTAATATTGCAATTCCAAAATTATAACCGCCGTAAAAATATTTCTGGTAAAAATGATGCTGAATGGTTAGAATGTAGTACAGCTATTTTTTTTACGTTTTTTGCTAATATGCATATAAAAATAATCTGTAAGCAGCTCTTCAGAGTTATTCTTTAATAAGATCATTTTCTATTAGTTCCGAAAATTCCGCCACAAAATATTCTATAACCACATTTTATTCTTCATAGGATTTGGTTAACACGTCCATATTTTTGCCCCCTAACTTTTGAAGAGATTACGTACAAAAATCGTGTTCACTTCTACTTTTGCATCTGCTCTATTTATAGTTTGATATGTGGATCTATGTAAACATTAAAAGGAGACTGTTTGGTTCTTTATGTGAATAAGGTGTTAGTTACATTTTAATAAGTTGGTACATTCTTTTGAATATCGGTATTTGCGCGCTTAAGAATGCAAATGTGAGAAATGGAACATAAGAACGTAAATGTGCTTCTGTAGCATTACTCAGTTTGGTTTTCTTTAAGTTCAATAAGTTCCAAAGCAATACTGTCATAGATTTTTGCAAATGTATTTTTAAAAATATGAAAATACGGATACAAGTCTTCCGTGCGGCGATTCACTTGTCGCATTCAACGTAACCTACATAGATCTATTTGGGTGGCGTTGGTTGAATTCCCGGCATACTAAGATGGCAGTGTTAAAACACAGACATAAACAGGTTTTTGGAAATTTCTTAGAATCTTATGGCCGGATCCGAAAACAAATTATCAGTTCCCCACTAGGAGACCTAGACATGTTAAATGACACCTCATATGGCTTGGTGCATAGGATGTGGTCTAACCGCGAGTGATGGATCCGCAAACTCCCAGTCACTCAATGTCCGCCGCCTAATTATCACTATATTGTATATAACTTATATCAACGTATTCAGTTTTTGGATCGTGTCTATGTTCATGCTATTCGCGATACATATTTTACCGATATTATAAGACGATTACATGATATTACATGTTACAAGACTAAGAAGACACAAAAATTCTTGTTTTAAAACATCTACCGATGGTCATTTCTACGCTCTTGATGCTAAATATGGACACTCATAAGAACGAAGATACAATGATTAAATGAGATGAATGTACACTTCGTGTGATTTTTTTCTTCGGCAGTTACAATAACGAACCAGATGAGAAAGAAGACGCAGTTTATACGTATCAATGGTAAGCATCATTAGCAAATACAAAGCGAAAAGTTTGCGATATCTTATCAAATACTTTAAAGTAATTACTTTTCACAAGAGATTCATAGTTTACCATTACAAATACATTTACAGAGAGCATACAAATATAGGTTTCTGTGTTCCAATTTTTTATGATATGCTTCTCAAAAATGTTTTCTAACCAGAAGAAAATTCCTTGTGAATTTTCTAGCTGATAATTGATTAGAGTGCTATAATTGCTAATGGATTGTTCCGGGTTCAAATTTATATACAATGTAGTAAACATACAATAATAATGGCTTAAATTGCGTATAAAGTGTTTATTATTAGTTATTCTACTTGAAATGAACATTTTCAACAATACATGTCACTGAACTGCTCTCCGTCAACATAGGAATGCAATTTGGTATTCAAAAATGTAAAATCCAAAACATCAGTAAAGGAAAACTCATCATCACAATAGAACACGAAACAAAGACAAGAGAGATTTGAAGATCATGTCAAGATAAATGTCCTAGAATGAGATGAGCTCTACGAGTACCCAGAGATTCAGCAAGTTCGTCGTACGCAGTAAAAATTAAAGCGAAAATGCAGGCGGAATTTGTCAAGTGAATGAAAAGCATATTCAAAACTTTCTCAGCTCACGAAATATTACAGTAACAATTAACGTGTAAGAAATACCAATATCACATTGAGACTAGTCAAATGTTATAAAACAAATTAGTTGTTTCATCGACATAGATGAAAATCTCATCATTTGTGTTCGGGAGGTTGAGGAGTGGGTATATGGGGAGGAGGCAATACACACACTCAATCCTCAATCATGCGAGCAAATATCTAGAGCTCAACCAACGCTTCATCTCACTTAAGATGTTGCAGAAGTTGTTGGCTGGGTGGCGACATCAGAGGACGAAGAAGGTGGAGGGTCGCCACAACCAGCGGTGGTAACTTACGGGGAGCGATCGGAAGAACCAGAAGAGTGGGACACATTCGGCCGAGTGTCGTCGTGGGAGTGTCTTATGACCACACTAATGACTTGTTTCCGAAGATGGTCGTGGAAGTCTGAGTGGATCAGGTCCTTGAGGACGCGGTCGTTGTGCGGGTCCTAGCGCCGACAACAAAGGGGAAGATCTGGACATCAGGACATGCTAGAATACCTTGTCGAAGATGCGCATACTTTCGCATTTTTCGGCTCGCGCCGCTGCCAGAGCCCGTTTGCCACCTTCAAAGGGGACATCCACGCTTCCAACGGACCTAGCGCTCCCATTGCGCAGAACGAGGTCAGGGCGAAGGTTCTGGTGCGAACACTTCATCCTCGGCAAGGACCCACCATTTATTGGCAGAGGATGCCATTTTTAGGTTAACAATATGATTGTGCCCAGATCGAATAGACACCATATTGTGCTTGCTATGGTTGATAGCATGGGCAAGAGTGTCGGGCCAAACCTTAGGGGAGTGGTCCCTTCGTGCACCCGAAACGACAACCGTTCTCATCCTTGGAAAATGGGCGCGTCCCACGCGGAGACCTTTAGTGAGGTTCAAGTGCGCCCCATTGACCCAGAAGAAATCAGAATGGTGAAGGGGGAGACCGGTCTGCAGGAAGTGGCCCGAGCGGTTACCCGCACGGCCAAGTTAGGAAACTGCGCTCCCTTGGACAGGTTGAGCCTTCCAAAGGGCCAGGTGCTTGTCCTGCTGGATGCGGCGCGGCTTCCGAGGGGGCAAGGTTGCGCTGGTGGGGGAGAATGGAGGTAGTGAAGGGGTTATCCAGGTCGGAGGCAATGGTAGGGAGCAGGCAGCCATCGTCTTCCCAAAAGACCCAGAAGAGGCCTAAGGCGGAGGCTTAAGGCGTTGGAGAAATCTAGGAAGAGGATGGATATGTTGCCCCTTTGCAACTTGGCATTATTGATTAGGGTTTTGGCCACATAGTTATGCTCGAAAACCCCATCATGGGGGCGGAAACCTTTCTGGGAGGGACATAGGATAGCGTGTTGCTCCGGCCACCTGGAGAACCTGCGGGCCCAAAGGGAGGCGTAAAGTTTGGGGACGATGTTGGAAAGAGCAATATGAGCCAGTTGGAGGGGGAGTCCACGTCACCACCTTTGTGGATAAGGATGGTTTTAGGGGTCTTCCAGGATTTAGGGATGCGACGGAACTTGAGGCAGGCATTGAAGATGGAAGAGAGGAGCCTGCAACCAGGGTTAACCCTCTCGTGAATGTCTTAACCAATTTGGTCATCACCTGGGGAAGAGTTGGTGCACGCCTGGAGGTGCTCCGCAACTTCCTTGGGAGTGAAGGGGTTGCAGTTAATGGGAGGGCGGAAATGCTCAGGTCAATCAGGGACTCAATGGAGGCCCAGGAGTCATCAGAGGCGGGGCTGACGGAAGCCTCAATGATAGAGGAGCGGAGTGATTCCAGGGCAGGACACAACTTACGCATCATCTGAGGGTGTGCTAAAGCTATTGGAGCGAGACACGACTTTGAATGTCGACGAGATTGTGATTAGGAGGGGGAACAGGGGGGGCACAGGGCGGGTTCGAGGTCGGCCAGCTATCCGTAGGAATGTTTGAGGCAAGGGGGAGGCAGATTGAGAAAAGGGTTGAATTTGGGTAGGGGCCTGAGGAGGCCAACGTTTGGGGGGAGGGGGAGACGAGGGGGACAGGGAGGGGCGATGGGGACGTGCATTCGAGGGATCAGAAGGGGCGCCATTTCGGGTTGTGGCAAGTTTGGGAGGGGAGCGAATGAGGGATTGGGAGGAGATAGGGGGCTGGGGGGAAGAGAAAGGGAGTTCAACAGCGGGGTCAGAAGGGGTGTCCTTGGGATTTGATGTAGATTGGGCATTGGAAGGAGGGGAAGAATGGAGAGTTGGGGAGGGAGGACGGGTGCAGGGGCGGCGTTCTAATACGTTCCCTGTAGTGTAATCAGGGGTGTTTGAGGGAGGAGGCAGTGAGGGGGAGGGAATGGGGAGAGGGGGAAATTCAAGAATGTAATTTGAGGAAAGATCCTGGATGGAGAGAGGATTCAGAGGAATCCAAAGGGGGAGAAGATGGAAAGAGGGCATGTGCGGGGGGTTTATGGATGGAAGGGGAGGCGGGAGGAGCAGAGGTCGGGCTGAGAGGTGTGGCGGGAAGAGAAACATGAGAAGTGGTAGGCTGAACATGGCCGGGGAAGGAGGGGGTGTGAGGGAGAGGAAGAGGGGGAGGAGAGATTGTGCTTCTGAGAATGAAGCAGGTAAGAGGAATTGTAGAATGATCTAGATCACGCTACATGGGGGTGGGAGAAGCAGGTGCTGTTTTTGAGTTTATTAAGGAGGCGCAGTGTGGCGTGGGTGGCGCGCACGGTGGAGTACGAGGAAGGGGATCGTCAGAGGGGGTGGAAGGCAGCATTATGGATACGTTCGTGGTGACCACGTTGAGTGGCCGTGGCGAAAACGCAGCTCGCAGCCGTTGTGCCTGCAAGAGAGTTTGGAGGAGTTGGGTCCAAAGTAAGAGGAATGACGTCTAGCAAGTAGATAGGATTTGTGGGACGTTCATCCCCTGAAGGGAGAGGCACAAGCAACGCAGACTCTATGGAAAGAAAATGAAAGGTCGGGGTGGTTGGGCAGAGTGGGTGTTGGCACTGCTGATGGGTTTGGATCCAGGAGGGTAAACAGGACAGTTGCGGGGGCAGAGGGGGACGTGAAGAGGATTTTACTAGGAGGACAAACACAAAGATGAAGTGGGATTGGAACTATAGTAATAACAATTCAGGTTTTTTCGCCAAATTAATTTATGCCAAAGACACGTGGAATAGACTCAATAATGCAACGCATTCAACAATTTTCTATTAGTAACGAAAAATACACTAACACACCAGTTTCATTAACGTCGTTTGAGCTGTTCGAGCAAAAAAATGAGGAAACGTTTGGAGCAAGTTTTAAGAAAATGTTCCAAATCTCCAAGAGCCTTCATGTAATATACTTTCAAAAATTAAAGCTCGTTGCATAATTTAGGGTCTGCAGCATCAGTTCGATCTATCTAAGATTATCCATTTTCGTAAAAACCCTGTGTACGGTTTAGACGCGTCTTGTCACAGGTTAGAAAGTCGTATGAGATAAAGTATCACGAACTTTAACATGCATTTCCGCCAAAATCTCCGCAGGAATTTTTTGCTAAAAAGATGAGTTGCTGTGAAAAAAGGAATACGTGTAGTTTTTAGAAATATTTTGATTTAATTTCGCGAAAAATTATCAGTGAACTATAATATGTATCTACATTCGTTTCAAAATCGGCCTACTTTGAATTTTCTGAATGTAAACCGTTAAGTTTGACAGGGGTGTAGCTTATCAACAACTGTTTAATCGATACATGGGTCATTCCTCGTCAAATCGTACAAATTTAAGGAAAATTTGACCTTGATGTCCCAGATTTTTAAACTTTTTCTGTGAAGAGTAAAAGCAAAAATATAAAACACGTTTTTTCATTTTTTCAAGTATTATTTTTTCGGTACTATATTAATTTCCAAAATTTTCGAAAGAATTCTCGCTTCGCTTAAATTAATAATTAACTCCTGCTGTAATTGTGTCAGAAAAATATTTCCTCTTTCATTTGATGTATACATTAAATTCATTTAATTAAAAAATATTTATTTTGTTTATAATTGCTCCTAAATCTTGACAGTTAAAAAATTCGAAAAAAGTACCACTGAAATCGCTGAAAATTCCAAATAAGTTTGGAAAGTTATAAATTGGGACATTGAGATAATTCTGAGCTGTTTTGCTGCTGCGTCTGCTTGAGCGTCCCCCAAGCACGTGCCAATCGGCGGTAGGCGATTACCGTGAATATACTTCCACAGAACAATAAGTGGAAGTATCCCTTCACATCTTAGTTTGTGTCATATACAAACATATGTCCTTCATAGCCGATTAAATTCAAATCAAAAAGCGTCTATCGGATTCAATTTAGTATAAAACAGGTTGGAATATGTATACGAATAAGAGTACAGTTAATAAGAATACAGTTAAATACGTTGTTATTATTTTACCTCTCTTTACAGAAAATTTCGTTACTTTACGTTTTCATAAGAAATGAAACTATGTATTTTCTTTGTGTCTTCTCTGGTTTTTATTATATGATTGTTACAATGATCCTCTTTCTAAGTATTGTTCGGCGTTGCTAAAAATATAAATGTAATGTTCTTCACGTCATCAGCCCACTTAAATAACTTCCTTGGCAAATCAATAGGTTTCTGTCAGAATTGAAGGCTACCGTTTATCGAGAATATTACAGTTACCCCCGTCTCCTTACGTCAAATGGTCCCTTTCCATTTGACGTTGCGAAGTGAAGAAACACCATTCAGCACTCACATTGAAGACAAACTTGTGGAAGCATAAACTCTCTTTGTTTTGGGATAGGCACTGACCCTATCTCAAAAATATATGTTAACACTGTCATAAACTTACTTGAGAAGTGTTATGAGTTTACACTGAAAAGGGTGAATTGAATTCGTATCGTGTTTCAGGCATCCAGTAAAAGATTTTTTAAATCTTTGCTTTCTCTGAAGTATAACAAAAGGATGCAGAGTAGCTAAGACATTGATTCACAGCAGTCTCTGAATTACATCTTCAAGTGCGAAAGAATAGTTTTATTTACATGATGTTTACTCCCTTATTTTAAATTATGGACAATCACAATGATAAGTGCCAACATTTTTTTCACATAACAATTTTATTCACTTGTGTTACGACATTTCAGAGACTGTTTTGTCTCCCTCATCAGGTACAACTGAAAATTTAATTATAAAATTGTTCATGAAGCCAAAATGATTTACACAAATTACAAAAATAACAAATAAATTTATACTGTACGCAATTCAAAGAAAGCTCACCTGTTATAACAGAAAACTAAAAATAATATATACAAAAACTATATACAATATTTACAAATTATAGAGAAACATCTGAATATAAAAAATAAGTGGTGGAGTGCTGTCCAGCCACTTTACAGTTGGACGTTTAAATTGAGTCGTTGATAGTGGAGGAATTACGGAAGTTAGGAGGTAGTTGAAGGTGCATTCAGAAAGGTTTGATTCCAATGTTAAAATTGTGATGCGTTATATTGAACAAAAAATGTTGGCTCAGATTAGCACAATGCTTTATATCAGGTACGCGGACGAAACATTTAGAGAGAGGTGAAAATTCCATTAATTTTAGAACTCTTTAATACATTTAATAAAATCCAATCCAATTTAACCAATTTGAATTAGAAAAAGAATGAAATAATCGGATAGTATAAAACAATGCAATTTTTTAACTTAAAAATTTTATGAAACTTACACAAAAAACTGAGATTATATATACACCAGGTACTAACACTCTCACCTCTCTCATCCATATTTTTTTTCATTTTCCAAACTACGTTATTTTCTCTATTTCAGAGTAAGTCACAGAGATCCTAAGATAATTCGAGGAAGCCTCTCCATTGCATGGTGCCTCGTGTCAGACAGCAGCGGGAGCAGATTTCAAATATGCGAGTAAAGGATATCGCTGGTATGGGCTGCGAACGAAAATAGGAAGGGGAAGAAGAAAGTGGTAACGGAAGAAGATTTTATTAGAATAGAAAACGTTTCTATAAAATAATGGTATTCTATATATATTTTCTAGTAGTCAAGGAATCTGGGTAAGGAGAATTTATTCGTAACGTATTTTATCTAAATAGTACAAAATTTGTAAATGAAAATTAGAATTAAAATTTGAAGGGAGAGTTAATCGTAACAAACGATTTTATAATTTAACAGGAAACAATTTGTCGGATATTATTAGTATAGTAATTCAATGAATGCATTGAATTTTCTGAATAGGAATGATGACAAGAGAGATTGCGTTAAAATGATCAAAGAAACTGATCCAAGAAAAAAATTCGAGAGAACCGAGATGCCTTAACACGGCACGAGAAAATGTAGAAATCACATTTTAATGAGAATACATATCTAAACCAATGAGAATGTCTAAAGAGAATTTAATAATTAATAAAAGAAGATGTCATACATGTAAATTTAACAGATTACAACCAGATATACTATATTTTATAAGAAACATAAGGCAAAAGGAGATGGAACGTGGCTATTGCACAACATGAATATTATAGCACAATATACAGTGATTATAGCACAAAGGTAAAAGAACAGTTCAAGGAGTTTGACAATTACAAAATAAATAGTAAAGTTAAAACTACAAAAAGTATTAAGAAACGGAAAGAAAGAAAATGTTTAAAAAAATTGAAATACCTGTTGTAGATATAATTTCAATTTATTTACGTAAGTTTGACTAAAAGTTTCGAAGTTATAAATTAAAATTTTTTATACAAGGTACAATTTCTTAAACTTGATTGATGTTTTAAGTATTTATCGTTTTACGTAAAATACTCCCGATGAAGAGAGAAAAAAGCCTCGAAACGTTGAGAGAGATGGATATAATTTTTAAATTACTATACATTAATAAATATGGTTTAAACTGAATTAACTGAACATTTTATGTTTTAATTAATAGTTTTTCAAACAGGTTGTGAAGTTTGTTTAACGTGTGTGTTTTTAACTATTGTAACAATAACTGTCTGAAACAGGTTTGGACGACAACAATGAAATATTAATTTAAGTAATAAGTCTGAGATGACTAGATAAAGTAATAATAAAATATATGATGAGCAGAAAACGGCTTCACTCTCCTCCAAGCAATTCACAAATTGCAGAATCAATTCGGGTCAGTAAATAAGTAAAATTATACAAACTTGGCGATATTACGTATTCAATAAGCGAAAAAACGCCATTTTCTTATAGTACGAATAGTATTTGTCTACTTGACAGCTGGGATAGGGGTAGAGCGATGTTGCCACTTACTCAGGCGGAGACACGTGCATCGTTCTTGCATCAAACACAACACACAACACGAAGAAACAAATCGCGATAAGAGCACAGAACAGTAGACTACAGAGAACCGCACACACGATGCATAACCAAAATATGGTAAGTTAGCCATAAGTAATGGCGCTCCTCAGTTTACACTTGCTTCGCGTTGTTGTTGTTTTTTTTAATACGTATCGGCAACTGCAGTGACGTCATCAGAATTCGAGGCCTCTGATTAGACAACGAACCTCCTCTCCCCGTCAGCCGCTAGCTGTCAAGTAGATTAATAGGTGGCGCTCCTTTGCCGGCAAATTGTAGATACACATGCAAATAACCCTGATACTTGAATATCATTGGTATGCAATTTTTAATAAATTTAGTACAGACATATTTTGCTACCTATACTTTATCTTTCCCCCTTTTCACCATTTTCATCTTACTTATTAAATTTGTACCTTCAGACCTCATTAGTTTTTAACTTACATTTTTATTATACCATTATTATATTGTATTTGTCATCAGTGTTTAGTAAAGCCAAAGTAGAAGACTGATTTTGCAGAATATCTCTAAACTTTCCTTTAAGGTGAATAATTAAAATTGTTTCAATTGATTTTTAATCTACTACAATGCCCAATTGATGTTATTTAATAAATTTCCCATAGCTGACTATCTAGAGAATCTGTAATATTGAGGAAAGGAAAGAATGTTCGTCGGCGACAAAAATACCGGCCCCGATCGCCTATGATTCTGTATCGCCCAAAGCTTAAGTTCAGGGATATATGCAGAATAAAACGATAAAGCGAATGTACATTTCAAATGGTATCTTCACTATTTTATAATAATGAACAACAGTTAAACTACCAAATGAGGCATGATAAATGTTTCTTATGTGTACTGATTCCAGTTTCGTGCTCGATCAACTCTGGAATTATGACCCTTTGAGATTAAGTATTTACAACGTTATTTACTTCCTACTTACATGAATCGTGTCTGTAGCAACAACAGCTTGTCAAGACAACAGTCAATGGACACAGCGCACTTACGAATGGCGTTAGACGGAACCGCCGCCTTCCCCAGAAGGCAATTCATTTCTTCAATCTTCTTGCTGATTGGCTCGCTTCGTAATTTTTTTAGCCAATTACAAAAATTATATTAAATATTGTGAACAATCAATCTTCAAAAACCTAAAGATCCCTAGTATTTGAGGACAGTTACATTATTATTTTAAAACACAAAATAATTATTAAACATATATACTTATTCACTTTGTTTGTCATGTTCGACGAGGCGAGGTTTTTTCGTCATCTTCATGTACAGATATGTCTAAATGATCCACAATTAGTCTCTGGTGCTAAGAAATCCATCAATGAAAATGTCACGAGCTAATTTGTTTCTGTTGGAACCGGTCGATGTTCAGTACGAGCAGTGATGTGTGTGAGACAGTTTTTGTTCATTTTGCTTGCTTGCGCTTTGATTGTGCGAGGGAAGTACGAAAAGCTGGTGACATATTAGCAGTATTCAGAGAGATTTGGGATATGTTTATTTCTAACTGCAAAAATCTTTATTCTCTGGAAATTATCGAACACAGTGTTGCCAGATATATCAGAATCCTCGTTTTTTACAAGAATTTTAATGAAGATACCATGGGAGATAACAAGAACTCACGAACTAGAGCTCCGGAACCTTACGTGTACAGAAGATACCATGTGCCAGAATGAAGACATTCTGGTATCTTTAAAACCAGGACTTTAATTCTACGGCAACTGATGTAAAATTGAAAATTGATTTAATGTTTTCTTTTTCAATAATTTAAGACCAATATCTCAAATAATTATATTGGCAAAAATGCAGCCGTAAAAACATTAGTGTGACATGGGATAGCCTGTTTCTAACACATGCTATGGTATAATTTGATAGAACGTTCCATTTCTTCCATTTAATTTATCGATATAATATGAATCGATATCGAGTTTGTTTAAACGAACTTCCTGCGCGCGTTAAAAACTTAATAGGTTAATAATTATTATAATACGAACAATTTCAAAATTTAAATTAATTGACATTGGTTCCAGGAATTTTAGTGAAAGTACCACAATTTTTTAAAGTTAATACCGGGATATACATTTAATTGTCATATGGTGGTTTAATGTCAACGAGGTCCGGGTCGAATCCCAGATAATCTAATGCGAAATTTGTTTCAATAAAACCAGTTTGGCTGCTTCACAAGGGATAGCCCAAAGTGTCCTAAACCTTCCCTAATTCTAATCTTAAACCAATCCTAGTTCTTTCCCATTTCTGGCCGCTGAGTAGTGACGCAGGGGCGCGTACGCGGAGATGCTACTTGGCGGTCTTCTTGACAACTGATTGCGACGAGACGTGACGGATAGGGCAATGTAATAATTAATGGAGGATTACTCCCGCGCTGTTGTTAATGGAGGATTACTCAGAAATCGCAAAGCTCTTCACGCCCCCGAGGGGCTAGGAGATTCGTTGCGTCAACAAACTTTTAAAATAATCATGTTAGAAAATTAGTCGATATCGATTTGAGTTTTGCGAACTTCCTATGCGCATAAAAATAATAATTTATTATATGAACAAATTCAGAATTGAAATCAATTGGCATTGGTATTATGAATTTAGTGAATGTACAAGGATTTTTGAAGCTTGGTACAGAGATATACACTTAATCATTTAGCAATGCTGCCACAGCACGGACACTGAAAAGCTAGACCAGACGTTGGCTGCCATGTTGCTTGTAGACAGGGTTGCCAGATTTGGCGATTTCTCGCCAAACTGGCGACTATTCTCAATTATTGGCGACAAAAATTTACATTTGGCGACTTGGCGATTTTTTGGCTACTTCATTTTTTTAATTAAACAATTCATATTTATATGCCTGCGATAATAAAAAGCAAAGCTTTTGAATGTAACCAATGATGTAGTAATTCTATTCTAGTTATGTTGGTACTACTGTTCTTGAATACTGTTATGTTGGACACTGCCACTATTGGTATTAAACACTGAATGGGTTTAATAACACTCATAGTGTATTATTGAGCTATTTCATCAGTAGAGGATGGTAATCGTGCTATGAGTTTGAGTTTGATTTGATTAACTTAACTTGGCTGATTCCCATTCAAATCAGAATCGAACCTTTCAAAGATGCCGAAAGTTAGTGGTAGCAGGGGATATCGGCTCGATTGGGAACGTGAACCCTGGGCTATAGGTAACATCTATTCTGATTTGCAAACATTTTTTAGAGTTTTATAGATTAATGTTTAAAATATAATACATTTCATCCATTTTTTCAATAAAATATAGCATTTTTAATGAGATGTGTTTTTTATTAACAGCTTATACCGTTTTGAACTTTGGCGGTTTAATGGCGACATCTGTCGAATGCTTGGCGACTTTTGGCGACATGTGGCATTGTAAATGGCGACAAGGCGTGATAGTATTCTGGCAACCCTGCTTGTAGAGTGTGAAGTGTTGAGAGACATTTTGAATAGGGAAGCCACCTCTTCAGGTTTGGCCCTGAGTCTCCGGGTCTCAGAAGTAATCGCCGGGTAAATATGAAAAACCTTTGGGTTACAAGAGAATTAATGTATTGTGAAAAAATGTAGGACTTGTTTGGAAGAACTATGGAATATGATGCGCATGTTAGCGTTATCGACTCAAGCAGTTGTAATCTGAATATTTTTCACATTTCAAAATTTCAAATTTAGAAATGCTTTGCGCGAAAAATCGATGTAACTCGGAAGCCGCCAAGATTTAGATTTAGTTTCAGATTTATTTAGTCAAAAAAGCAGTAAAAGCTGTATGTGGCGTATGGGGGAGAAGATCATCTGCGTACGTTTTCTTCAGTTCCAAATCCCTTAGATGGAATGAGATTTGAACGCATAGGTTAATAAAATAATAATTGAATTAATGACTCAAATTAAGTTATTAAAAAATTGAGGGATTTGTCGTTTCACCTGCCCTTTAAATGTTTCGCAACACTGTCTTTTAGTGTACCTTCACTTTGAAACAGTTTCCAAATGCTTCAATTCCCTCAAAATGTATTTCCCTCACCACCAAACCTTGCGTTTACGAGGCCTTTGGGTAGAAGAAAATGGAATATGGGACACAGACTGAACCACGGCAAAGTTCAGCGTGTGTTGAATAAACATTTAATAATTTAAATGGATATACTCGTATCGTGAGTGCGTATTTCAAAAAAAAAGCTCGTTTAATCAAACCAGAAACGAGGAGTTCGTGTTGGCAATTAAAGATGGCGGCAGATTTAAAACATGAGCCTATGTAGGTCATGGCCTGTGCTATTTAGCGGATAAATCTAATGTCTGAGCCGGCTGCAATAGCTCAGTGATAAAATCGTTTCCTCTGTAGGGTCATTATAAGCTGTGTGTGAAGAACAAATTTCATTCAGAAAAAAATATTTATCTCCAATATTATAATAGTAGGAACACAAAATAATTCGAGCTTTTACTTTTGCAAAAAATCACGATTAATAGTGAAAATCGATCCTTTGCCTTCTTTATAAGAGTTTCACTTTATTCTTATATGATATTTAAAGAAAATATTGGAACGATTTTTAAGAAAATTTTTAAAATGAAGGGTTTCATGAAAAAAACTATAAAATTCAAAGAAGTTTTTCAAAATCACAGGGCTTTTGACCAAATCAATAGAGGAATATTCTACGAACACCTGAACAGTGGATTATAAGGAATTCTCGCCTTATCAGCGAGCAATCGGATGCCTGAAAACAGTGGTAACATTCTAATTTTTTAACAACCGTTCTCTCCAATTATTTTCAATACCTTATTTAATTTTATTTAATTTCAATAAAAACTGTTCATTAAATGACGTCACTTGCATATACAGAAACGTTGTAAATTGCACTAAACATAATGTGGTACAGGTTTGCGTAGCTGTGCTTTCTTTTAGTCACTTTGCAAGCCACTAGAGTGCTTTTGTCACAGTTCACTACATTGCGATTCATGATTTATTTAGGAATCTCATTATCAGATTTTTTGAGTAAATATATTTACAAAACATATATCTTGAAAGTAGTGTAGTATTCTCATGTGATTGCAACATTGTTTCAATCGACAAAAGTCTCTACCCATTATTTCTTCTACTCTATTATGGTTTTAATTTTGCATTTTAATTTCCAGGCAGACGTTTAGTTAGAAATGTGATTACATAGGTTCCTTCTTCACGTTGTTGATATGATGTCGAAAGAAGAAAAAGGTTTTTGCATTCAAAGAACGTACAAAGATGATTAAGGGTTAATAACTGGCGGGAGGAATGAATTTCATACTGTTCCACCGACATTGTATTCAAACGGAAACGTTTTGAAGCAAATGGAGCAGTCATGGATATGTCGGGTACGCCATCATTAAATAGGGAGGCAAAATTTAAAGCTTTACAAGCTATTGTACAGAGTCCTGAAAAGTCTACTCACAGGCTTCAGAGATGCGTCGATGCAGAGGAAAACAATTTGAAATAATGTACAGTAAATGATGAGAATGCATAACACACATTAATGGATAGTGACCTTTGGCCCATTCTCTATAATTCAGAAACCTTCATGTGGTTCTACAAACTACAAAAACACGGGCACATAAAATGGAATTTTTTAAAATTTTGTTATAAATTTACTCATTAATCATTTAGAAACTACTTAATACCTCTTTGAAATAAGAAATAAAATTACTAGCCTTCAGGGAATATCAGATTTGACTGCAACAATGAGACTTCGCGCCGCGAATCGGCAGCGCAATTTCTGTGAATTACGTTTCATTGTTGGGACTCGATGTAGCTGAACGAAAAGCAGTAGTAACACTGAAGAACAAATTGTAAAACTTGGTGGATATCTGTTTTGAATTGAATGGCTTTTTTTCACGTGGCGAGACTCAGGCTATCAGGCCCGCTCTTCCGTCTTACCTCATTTCGCTACTCTCCTTTCACCAACTAGACGAGAAAGGAGGTATTTCTTGGGGACGAAACAGGCGAATTTAATTTACCTCAGAGGCTTCATTTAGGCTTGAGGATCTTTTACATGCAGTACATTTACTAACATGGGACAGCCCGTTTTACTTTCCCTCCGAAGGAAGGCGTACGACGAATTTTTTCGCCCTTAAAAATACACGGCTTCGATCGGGTTGAACCCGAGAAGTAACAGTACGATACGCCCGTTACACCACTGCCGCCGCGGCGGCATACTGTGGGGCCAAATGCCGAAAAGCTGGTCAAAAGTCGAAAGCGTTGTTCGATTTGACTGAAACTTTGTATTCAGAGGTTTATGATCATTCTAATTAATAATCTGTAATAAAAATTCCGAAAAACAAAATGGCGGACCAATATGGCGGATAAAATTATCAAAATTTTGTATTTTTAACGCAAAATGATCATACTTATAAGTAAAAATGAGTTCATTCGGGTTTTTAAGGATGCTGATTAATAATCTTGAATGAAAATGCCAAAAAAACAAAATGGCGGACCAATATGGCGGACAAAATCATCATTTTCTTCATTTTTAACACAAAATGATCGTGTTTAAAATTAAAAATGAGTTCATTCGGGTTTATAAGCATGCTGATTAATAATATTAAATAAAAATGCATAAAAAAACAAAATGGCGGACCAATATGGCGGACAAAATTACCATAAGTTTGTATTTTTAACACAACATTATTATGTTTATAAGTAAAGAAGAGTTAGTTTGAATTTTTAAGGATGCTAATTAATAACCTTGAATGAAAATGCCAAAAAACAAAATGGCGGACTAATATGGCGGACCAAATCATCAATTTTTTCCATTTTTAACACGAAATGATCGTGTTTATAATTAAAAATGAGTTGATTTGGGTTTATAAGCATGCTGATTAATAAATATTGAATAAAAATGCTAAAAAAACAAAAAAACTTGTTAATTCATTATTTCAGTTTTTTTCTACATGTTGCACGCGCTACGAAAATTTGTCACAGGCACTAAAACGGCAGCTACGGGCAGCTGTTTTTTTGTGATTCTCACAGAGAATAACATTTCGAATAATGTGATGTTAAGTTTTTAGCCCCGCATGACGGTGCACATAGTTATTTTTCATTTTAAACACAAATTTTTGATTGTAGCATTTTCATTTTTCGCCAACAATCAACGTTAATTATTACATTAACAAATTATTTTTAAAAAAATTAAGTATACATATTATGTTTCTACTTACTCTCAGGAATAGATTCCATTTTGTTTTATTGAATTCGGCCGACTGCACGCTTCTCTATCCTTCGAAACACAAAGGTTCTGAAAACACGTTTCACAGCTGACCGATATCGATCGCTCGAGGCCCAACTTTGAACTGATCTCTTACCTCAAGTATAAGAGAGAAACCGTTACTAATTGCGGAATTCAACGGCCCAAATACCAACCTATTGAAGTAGCAACGACAAAATCCCTATCTAGTAACTTTTTTTTTTTTGGACTTTTGGCCAGATTTTTGGCATTTGGCCCCACCGTGCGCCGCATAAATATCTTGGAATATAACACTTGATATGCGATGATTAAAATGATGCTAATTTAAAATATGCAAACCATTTTCACCTATCACTCACGGTTTTTTAGACTATTTCAACCATTGTTGCCAGTCCAAACAAACCAAAGATAGATGAGTCACTGTTTATGCTTGGCCAGTACGTAGAAGCGATAAGAAAAATCGGATGGAAAAAGCGATAAACTTTTTTAGATATACCGCCCTGATTTTGGTATTTTCTACGTACAGTTAAGCACTATCGGTTTTAATTTCACGAGTGGAAGAGCGTAATTGTCAAATTTGTGTTGATACATGAGTTTTACAAAAAATGATGACTGAGATGTGTTAAGTCGCAGCGAAATTGTGGTATAAATAGTATTACGAAACTATTTTTAAAGGTATTACGAGCTGTTTTAGCACCACTAGTTTTTGTGTGCGTGTGTAATTTTAAAAATCCGTTCTCGCGAACCAGGCTGAATGACAGCGCTGCCTGGAGTCATTCCGCGCGCCGCGACTTCCTCGTGAGCATTCACCGCTGAGATGCGACGTGACAATGGCGAATCCGCTGCCGCTCTGGTTCAGTACGTCGATTCAATGTTGTTGTTTTTTAATTTGTTGCATCTACATCGACGCAACGCGCCTCCTAACTCCTTAAAGAGCGTTGATCGCATTGGAGTAATCCTCCGTTAATAAGCGCTTTCTTGAGGCAGCTGTGTAGTCTAGTCACGTCAGTCATAGTCAAGTCATGGAATCGCTGACAGGTAGCGTCTTCGCGCTCGCGTCTTGCACGCGCCCTGCGTCATCTACCCATGGGCCGGAATTGGGGAGGAATAAGGATAGGGGTAGGGTTTAAGACGCTTCACAGGGGTTGGACTAGCTGTACCCCTAGGGCACGGGTTCCATCCCGGCCGAGGTGCGCAGATGTTCCAAGGGTGGTATATCCACAGTAGCCATGTCACTCCTGTGGCATGTAAAAGAACCCTGGCAGAATTAAATCCCTTCGACATCCCCAATGAGATCTCACTTTCTCCCACCCAAACAGTTCGGATACTGAGACTGAGACCGACACCTTGCTGAAAAAAGTGATTATATTCTAAAAAAATGTAGTATCAAGTACTAATTAGTTTCAAGTCTATCAGTGTGTGTACTCGGTTAACAGTCCTTTAATTAAAACTGAGATTCCAACGTCTTTTTCCATAGCTAATTTTCCAAAACAGATTTCCCGGAAAAGAAAACCACCAGTACCAAGGGATACATTTTTCTTATGTAAATTAGTGATGACACAGACTTTCTAGACCTAGTTAGTTTTCTAATATCTTTAGACTAGAACGTCTTTTCGGCATTGCCCCACCCTCTTTCTAGCTGCTACCTACGGGCGGCTAAAACATATTTGCTTAATTTTCGGTCCCTCAAGAGTGGAATTGAAACATGACTTTAAGAATATTATTGAAAAGTAAAACCTAGTTCTACATACAAATTTTCATTGAAAAATTTGGAGCCGTTCGTGAGAAAATCTTGATTGAACATTTCTGAGAATGCGCAATGTTGAGCTCATTTTCACCGAAAACTTTTGTGTTTTCTAGAAACTTCATTAGAAATTATTTGATGTACTTGTGCTCAGAATTGCAATAATGTATAAAAACGACTAAAAAGTAATATTAACGCCTTGATAAATATTTCAAAAAATAAATAAATTTCGTGTAAATTTTTAACAATCAAAGAATTTATCATGTCTTGTTATTCGGCGCACTTAACAAAATACGCAAAACGTTTAAAGAAATAATTTGGATCAGTTTTCGAGGAAGTGCCCATTCAGATTCAATGTTTCCTTTCTCAATACAATTTAGAATCTTTTACTTCTAGGCTGTCCGGGTGACGCCGCGTCGTTGGCAGATAGGCCGACGTTTCGCCTGTCATGTCGCAGGCTTCTTCAGGGTAGTGACTCAGGGTAGTGACAGCCTAGAAGTAATGGACTCGAGCCGCGGAAGCCTACGTGTAAATTTAGAATCTTGTTTTATATTTGTGGAATTTTTGTTCTGTTGTAGATTGGCAGTTTCTAGTTATCATGAAAAGCAAAGAAATATTTGTTCTTCCTCATGATTACCACCTTTAATAGTCAACATTCATTAGATTTAAATTAATTTCCTTAAAAATTGTTCAAAACTTGTATATTACTTTCTTTTTATAGTTATGTACATGAGGAAACTGAAATAAGTGTATATAAAAATTTCGTTCTTGGTCACATTTAGGAAACAATACTGAATAACGAAGAGTGTGTTACTTAGTTGCCGCGCGGTGCGCTGGAGGCGCTCACCAATACTTTGTCATAGGGAATTTAAGACTGAGCCGCGTAATTCGCAGTATACTCGTACATAGGTATACTGTGTGTCCACATGAGCAGCATAGTCGCACTGCTGTGGCGTTTAGTGGTGAACTCCTGCCACCTGCAGCGCTGCACCGCGTTCGCGCCACCGCCAGTAGAACACAGTTCCAAATGAGCGTTCACACTAGACCACTCGGATACGCCAGTGAACCATTATTATTGTTGAGTGCCTTGCGCCCGCCAACGCCCACAGCTGTGTGATTCGCGAAGCCTTCCTTTCTGGCGGTCAGTGGCTGTGCATGAAGGGGCGCGGCGCTTCAGAGGGGTCCCGTGTGAAGGCAGCCTTAGGTTGATTGATCGATTGATTGACATTGATTTGTTCCTGGGAACGTCCACTGATAAAATCATTGGTTCTGATGTGTAGTGCATGTTTTTATCGCGGGAGGCGGGTGTATTCCTCCCCGCTGGATGATGGGATTCAGCGCCGACCTACATGTCGGTTTGTTTCACCAACCAATCTCCTTCCAGCGGGCAATCGCTCCCGGCCGGGCAAGCTCTAAGCTCCTGGCCGGTCTCCCGACTTGTGTGGTAGTGTACTGCATGCGAGAGAGTGTGCAAGTATGGTGTGGAAGAGGAAGGAAAGGCCGCGTGCACGCAGGGGTGCGTAGTCAGCATTTTTATGCTGAATCGGTTTTTACATCAAGGATTGTTACCCTGGAGGATGAGGTGAATTGATATGGACAATCATAAACATACAGAAACACACACAAATCCAACCATGCCCGCTCGGGGCTCGAACCCGCAATCCTTCGGTCCAAGAGCGCCACGGCACTACTGTCTTAGCGATCTCGGCCATCTGATCGGCTATTATTATTATTATTATTATTATTATTATTATTATTATTATTATTATTATTATTATTATTATTATTATTATTATTATTATTATCATTATCATTATTAGCATTATTGTTATTGTTATTATTATTATTATTAATACTATTATTATTATTATTATTAAGATTGAAGTGATAGGGTGATGATGAAAGGTAAAAGGACTAGAATGATGGTCGGAGATGGGGTAGAGCGATGTGTTCATGGGATTTTTGGAACCAAGGGATACCTGGAAAAAAAACGGTCAGAATGGCCGGCCCGGGGATCGAATCCAGACCTCCCGATTGCGAATCCAGTGCGTTATGAACTGAGCAACTTCTCTCATTATCATTATTATTACTATTATTAATATTTAATGCTGCGGAGAGCACAGCAGCAGGGGTAGTGTGGTCAGCCCTGTTCCAAGAAGGCGGGAGGGATGGGGGTGGGGGTCTGGGAAATCGATATTGCTCTGGCAACGCAGGAGATCGCGGGGCCCCTGTCACCATGGTTACCAACATCGCCTCTCCCCTCCCCTTTTCGCACCACCCACGAAGGCACTGTAGTCCACAAGTGGTCGGAATGTGCGCACAGAACTTTCGTAACATTCACTGTGGTATTTTTGACGTTGAATTTTTTTTATATAAAATATTTCGTCCAAATGATTCACTATTTGATACTCATGACATTCAACTATTTTGTTTGTTTGTTTTTTGAATTATGTTACTTGCGTCACAACGTTTCAAGACTTTTTGGAGTTGAAATTGGTTTTGGAGTTGAGATTAGTTTTGGTGGTGAATCCTCTTTGAACATAAGTCAGTCATACGTCATAGTCACTGCCTTTTAACCCTTCGGCCAGGGGCACGGGTTGAGAACTGTGGCTACCGGTCATTTGGAGAAACCACAATAATAGAAAATTTAGTGAAATTTTTAAACTTCGAAGCTTTCTTAATATTTGCTTCAGAAAATTAATCTATAAAGCAAATCTGTAAAGAATTTTATGACCTTTAAAATCGTACGTAACTATTTGTACACTGAGATCAATCATTAAACGTTATTATGCAAAAACCAAAAGAGTTTTAAAAAATCGACATCGACTCAGTCGTATCGTATATAACCATTTCCACACCAAGACTCGAACTCAGGTCCTTCGCGTGACGTCGCTGGGCGCCTTGCCACTTTGCCATGGAGCCTCTGTGACGCTCCAAATCAGACCGATGCTTAAAAATAAAATTGTCTCAACCCAATATTTCCAACGAGCAAAATTGAGAGATAGCATTGTTTTCTACAAGACCTCCTCCACCACCAATGTTTCAAAAGATAGCGTCAATGTTCGCGCTCTTTCAGTGGTTCCTTATATTGAACATTTAGAAAAAAACATTTCGTATTTCTCACAAATTGGCTAATTTGTGTGCGGGAAAGTTGGCGAGCCTATCCTGCAGCTGCACCCGACGACACTAGCGCCTCTTATCGTAGCTTTGTCCCGGGTTTTGATGGCGGGCTGCAAGGGCCTGGAGTGACAACCCCGACCGTTTAAAGAACGCCGCCCCCGCCCTCTTTGACCTGCCGCTGTCCTCCGGGTTGGGGGGGAGGGAGGGAGGGGGTAGCGAGTTTGACGTGCCATGCGCGCCGCCGGGGGTCGAACTGCGGCCTCTGAAGTCCCCCTCCCGCCTTCCCCTCCTGGCCGGCCCCCTTTTATTGGCGCGCGATCCATCGCTGCAATAAGACCCGGCGCCGCTGCATCGCATTCTAGCGATATTGACTCGCGGGAGCGGCCGCTGGGGGAGAGGAACAAGAGTAGAGCCCCAGAGTTTGGTTGATTGTTGCGTGATTCCGGGCGCGTCAACAGCTATGGCCAGGGTCGCCAGGTGCTTCGGACAAACATCCGCCGGTAGATGGCTGTAAATCCGCCAATTCCGCCAACAAAAATATCAATCTTCTAGGCGGAAAATTTCAATTTTCCTTGAAATAATTGTATTTGATGTTGGGGGGATGACTATGAAATACTCGATTAGTTTTTTTGGGAGGGAACATTGTAAATGTTAATTTATGTTAAAATTTATACTTTTTGAAATAATAAGTTATATATTAATATTTAATTAGTTGTGAATCTTATGAATACAGCAGATGGGAGTAATTCTTTAAGGGATAAGATAATTTCCCCCCGTCCTCATTTTCACTCTCCTTAGTCCTCTTTAATAATCGCGCTTAAAAATATTATCATAAACTTTTCCCCTCGGATGGCGTAAAGAACGTTTAAGATAGAGGTGCAAGTCTCATTTTTGTTAAAATCCCTGATTCATCGAAAATTGAAAAGTTCAAATTTTTTGGCTTTCTCCTACGACTACAACATTGAAGACAAATTTTTTCCTCTGTGGAATGTTCTTTAAAGCCAGATCATGAAATGCCAGTCAAATAAGTTCATGAAAATGTTTTTGAAAATATGACTAGTTTTCGCGTGATTTTGATTTGGTTCGCCGTTTTCTCGCACAGATGTCAAATACCCGAGACGTAACAAGACAGTTGTTTCGTAAAATTAAGTTTGATTCTCTTATAAATTTATGAAGCTGTTATACAAAAAATAGTGTATGCAATTCGTGTATAATGTTGCTTTATTGCATTCGTACAGATTTGGAAACTCGCTCCTCACGTCGCTTGTGTTCAAATCATGTACCCATGCAATAAAGCTCAACATTGTAAAGAGATTGCATAAACTTCTATTATACAGCAGCAATTGTTGCTATTTCTATTTCCGAATCAGAACTATATACACTCATGTCGAAAACTATACACCAAGTGTGTTCCGATTGTTCTCCTTGTTGAGAATAGTGTTGCCACTTGTAGGAAAAAATCTGAATACTAAATGAAGGCGTAGGACGAAATTTCACATTAAACTGAACAAACTTTTACAAAGTGTATTACACGTTGCTCAATATTCGTGTCGTAGCATTCCATTACAAACCTTAATTGGTTACCAAAATCGACCTAACGGTCTCGTTTGGCAATTTTTCAATCTAGCTTTGTAATCAGATGCTTTACGGTACTTATATTGTAAATAACCATTAAACATTTTTTCTGAAAAACGGCTGTATTTTTGTCTTCGAATTTTCTCCTCGTATGTAATGTAACGA
Organism: Gryllus longicercus; assembly: GCA_038098605.1. Lineage (NCBI taxonomy): Eukaryota > Metazoa > Arthropoda > Insecta > Orthoptera > Gryllidae > Gryllus > Gryllus longicercus. The sequence continues at coordinate 1,007,274 of JAZDUA010000215.1, forward strand.
ACCCCTTAAACCAATGTCCTCGAGGCCGGGACGGTCGTGGTAGGCCATGGCCCGTTTGCGGGTTACGAATCGCCAAGTACGCACATGTATCAAAGGACGGTGAAAACACTAGTGCTAGTCTCATTTCTGACAAACTCGGTATTTCAGAAATTTGCAAAATTTTAACATTTAAAAATAACAAAATTGAAGAGAGGGTTGCTTTAATAGGAGTATATGTTTTAAAACTCCGCTCTTTAAAAAAAGGCTATGTACAATGTTTTGTAAAAACGAGTATTTTTGCGTAATTTGTGCTTGAAATTAATGCAATTTGTAAAAAAAACATTTTTTCAAAATCTGCTCAACATTTTTTCTTCAATCATTTCCACAAACAGAACAAGAACCTTTTAGAATAATGAAACAGGTCTCATTTTCGTTGCACCCATTGACCTTTCGAAATTTGAAAATGTATAAATAAAGTGGGAAAGTGTATGCTGTAGTGGCACTACTAGTTCTATATAATACGAGTTTTCTACCGAAAAATCGCCTTTTCTTGCCACTGCATTTCATAGCATTCTCTCTACTACGTATTTTAACCTCTCTCGAAATATATATATATATATATATATATATATATATATATATATATATATATATATATATATACATATATATATATATACATATATATATATATATGTGTGTGTGTGTGTGTGTGTGTGTGTGTGTGTGTGTGTGAGTGTGTGTGTGATGAAACGCGGAGCGTTTCTTTAATTACTTCGAAATGCAGGGCATTTTCTTTCAAATACGCCTATTTTGAATTGCGCGGCAACGGCGGCGAGTAACGGACGTGATCAGGGAACGGGTCAGGCGCGAGAAGGCGGCGAGACCGGGCGAGACGACGGCAGCCGTAGGTAAGAGAACTCGAAGGAGAGCGGAGCGGTGTTGACGCGCGCGGTAGAAAAGGGAACAAAGTGAATTTAAATAATGGAAGAGACACTAGTAGGGAGTGAGTTAAGTGTGACAGTGGCTGATGATAAATAGTGCAAGCTTGTGGAAGTGGAAGTGGCGTCCGGAACTGTGGTGACAAAGCAAGAACTGTAGACCGCATGGCTGGTAGCGGGTAGGGGTAGATGCCACGTGCCTGCGTTATTATGAAAGGAAAGCGAAGGAGAACTGGTGGGTTGTGCCGCAAGGGAGCATCGAGATAAACTACAAAGGGTAGGTGGACAGTGATATAGAATTAGTGCCTACTCGATTTGAAAGACATGCGCAACGGTCGGGGTTGAAGCGAAGGTGTCGTATAACCGCCGCGGAGAGCCGTGGCCACGGGCGTCCATGCAGTCAACCGTCCGACGGGCGCCGAATCGCGCCGAAGGCCGTCGATTGCCGCAGCCGTTGGGGGGAACATCCGAGAAGAAACGAACTATTTTTCGTAGACAAGGTATTGTGAAATTTGAGATCATGGGTATAGTTTTGGTACCAAAACAGGAAGTACTTAAACTGGAACTGATGTACTAAATGTGTGATTTCAGCAATAAATTGTTTGTTTGTTTAAAGAAAATTATAATTGAGTTTTTCCAATGTTCTTGTCAAACCTTACGAGACCCATTCACGAACCAAGACACCTGTCCTTTCGAAAAATAAATGTAGTGAAAAGTACCGCAAAGCAGGTACGTCACAATATATACATACACGTCTACGAGAAAGATAAAGTTGCCGTTCCATAACATAACATGTGAATAGCAAGTATTGAATGGGGACAGGACACATCATGGAGGCCTTCTATCACATGACGTCAGATATGACATTTGCAACGACGAGAATGTACGTATGAGAATTCAGACGGTACTCAGGTATTGGAAGTGCGAGACTTCCAGGAATGACTCTTTTTTTTTCTTTTTTAAGTCAATATCGCATTCTTTCATAGTTTTTATAAGTCTCGAGTTCCCGGATCTTACGAAATCGTAGACACCTCTCATATAGCCGAAGAATGCATAGTTTTCTTTCAATCTCTGCGTGCATTAATATTGATACCGGTGCGTCAACTGCTGTTAGTTCGGGAAGAGTAGGTAAGTTATGTGCCGAGAGGTGACAGTGTCTTCTTGGCACTCCGGCGCCAGCCCTCACGTCGCTCACGGTTTGTCTCCTCTGGGTATCACCCCGGCAGGGCACAGCCGCAGTCTGGCCAAGTTGTAAGCTCACGAGTGAGTTAGTTCTGGATTCGCCTCTCAACCGATATTCACCGGGAGGTCCTTGGGCTCGAGTCCCTACTGTGGCGGACACTTGTTAGATAGCGAGATCGAATTTTCAGCTGCTGCCTGTAGGAGAGTGCTGGCGGCCGGCTGCTGGGCTCGGTAGTTTTCCGTGGATTCTGCGATAAGAACCAGGTGAATGCCGGAACAGGACACTAAGAAACGGACCACTGGCTACGATCTTTCCTCCCTCTGCCTTGCCCTATCCTCTCGCCCTGCACACACACTTACATGAACTCGTCTCTCAGGACAGGGGAGCAATTGGGAGCTGAGAGCTTGTGTTGGGTGAGGCGATGGACCTCTGCGTGAGATATTTCGATGGACAAGCCGAAGTGTAGGTCGGCGCTGGATCACATCATCCAATGAGGGAGGAACACCTGAATAAAAATATTAATTGGATATTATGGATTAATTCATGTAGCGGACGACGTGTCCGGAAATACCAATCCTTTGTAAGTAGTGCGTATCTGGGCAATATCGTATATGCAAAACATTTTCGATCTTATTCAATAACCTTGTTTCCAGCTGGCCTTTCGACGAAATTTTTCCCAAACTTGCAATTTCTCTTATTTCGAAACCACTATTTCACTGCCAGCATGAGATAACATCATGAACTCAATCGGTCATGGATGCTTGGTGACCCAAATAACCCCGGAGATGACATGACATGAAGCGAAGGCGGTTTTTTTACGATAATGCATATGCAGGCCAGCATCGGTCACGAAAATTCGCTATATAGCTCCGCTGGATCCCCAGGCCAAGTATACTATATGACATCGGTATACCAGATAAACTTATGAAGCTCGAAAACCGTATTTCGAGATGGATGGGAGTGAAAGTAATTTTGATAAATTTCTCTCTTCAAAATATATCGATAAAAGATAAATTCATATCATTTACTCACACTTAAATGTGTAATATTGATTTTTTAAGCAACAAAAAATTCAGGCGCAAAGATGAGTTGTTCATGGGCAATTTCGTTGTTCTGTGGCTTAGTAAAAAAATGAAATAATAGATAATTTAGAGCATCCAAACTTCAGAACTTCAGCCATTTTAAAAATCGAAAGAATAGAAAAAATGTGACTGAGCAATGTAAATCATTAAAAAGCACCCAATACGGACATATCGAGTTTCTTTTGTATACTCCCACCGCGTGGCAGCGGACGTGGGCGGCGGACGTCGATGGCGAAGTTCTCGTCTGGTGAGGAGCTCTCTCTGCCCCTGGGGTACTCCCCCGCAGCGGGAGCGCGCCCTTGGACTAGCCGCATTGGACGTCCGGGCGTCGAAGTCCAGCCCTCTGCGAGCGGGCCCGGCGGCGCGGACTCGCCCTCCCACTCACCGCCCCCCCACGGGGGGGGACGAACGCGGGGGCGGGGCCCTGGCTCCCTCTCCTGCGACCTTGACGATTTCCGCATGGTCCCTCTCACAGCGAAAACTTGAAGTGGCGCTTGATCTCTCTGCCGGAAGGAAGACTGGCGGACACTGGTGGTGCCCACGTCGGCACGAGCCAGACCCTACCCCTCGAGGTCCCGACCGACTGCGGTGTCTCTGTGCCAGCATTGCCTGAGGAGTTTTTTCGTCTCTAGCTAGATAGCAAGGTCAACATCAGCCGCTGTCTGGAGAAATCTAGCGGCCGGCTGCTGCGATCGCTATTTTTCCTCCTACCAATATCAGCAGAATGCCAGAGCAATACCTTAACATTCTTCGAGCGCAATCTTTCTTTCCTTTCCCTATCCACTTACCTTACCCACGTGCATGCACTACATTACCACACTCGTCGGGAGACCGGCCGGAAGCTTGTCCCGGCTGGGGCGGTTTCCCCGCTGGACGGAGATACCTGTATGGGGAAATACCGCAAGTCTCCGTGTACGTCGGCGCCAGAACTCACCATCCAGTGGGGGAGAAGTCCGCCACCTTCTGGGTATTACATACAATACAAATACGGGTCTAAAGGCATAAGTCATTGATGCACCCGGAAACGCTGGGTAATGGATGAATCAGTGAGAAGGAAGGAGGACGGGTTCCTGGTGGCGTGGCGTCCCCGTGCACCTCGAGGTCCTGACTTCCACGCCCAGCGGCTGCTCCGCGTTCGCGCTCACGATGCGATGGCCCGCGGCGTTGGTGGAGTACCCCAGGGACAGAGTGAGATCCTTGCCAGATGAGCAGCCTCTGGCTGCGGGACCGACAGCTGAAGCTACGGCGATTCCAATCCGTCTTGTACGTCTTGTACGACCACCAACACGTCTTGTACGTCCATGGCGGGGCAAAGGAAGCCAACATAAAAAATATTTTAAAAAATGTCAGTTTGAGGTTTTCGTGTTATTGAAATAATTATTGTTTTTCTGAAAAAAATATTGTTTACGATGTAACTTAAAACATAAAGTTTTAATGTATTTATGTCTGCACATGTCAAAATTCCTGCATCGTTTGGCAGGTAGCTTTCAATGAGCATAAAGTTGAAACTACTTTATCTTAAAAGCTAGGGTGTTCTTTTATTAATTACAGAGGTAGTGTACTTTGTCAGTTCTGTATTTTCATACTTTTAAGAGTTCGTTTATTTTGCAGAGGATGAGTGTTTTCAAACTGAATTATGTCAAGAATTTAAATTTTTACAGGAGATGCAGAAGTCTTAAACGAGAAGTGTTCTATAAACACAAGTCTAAAATTTGTCTTAAATATCTTAAACTTGTGCATGAAAGGAATCAAGTTACTTCAAGTTTTATTGTTGTAATTAGGGCGGTTGTTTTGGACATGATATATTTGCTACAAAGGGGAAATGAGTACTCATGGTTTTTATTGTAAATTTAGTAGTTGTTTAGATGGTTATTTAATAAAATATAAAACAAAATTCTTCAATGTGTTAATAACTTTCTCTAAAAGATAAAAAAATAAGATTAATGGATACATTTAGAGAACGTTAGTTCGAAGAGTGCTCGCTCCACACCCTTCTTCTAAACAGCCACAGTCACAAAGAAGCATTTTCATTAATGTGATCTTGAATAGGGGAATGTTCTGAATCCAGGACAATCTGATTTATTTCACTTTTCGAGACATCCCCAAACCCCTTCCTCAGGAAGTTCTCAATATCCCTAACTCGCCTTGCTGGTAGAAGGTGCAGCAAATACTTGTAGTTTTCGCATGAAATACCCTGTTTGTCCTCTTTTCAAAATGTGACAGAACTGATAAATGTATCTTCACTTTCCTCAGTTTTGTTGAGCTTTCCTTTTGCTAGTTTTGAGAGAAGGGGAAAGGATTACTATTTTGTTAGAAATGCTAAAAAATGAAATCTACAGTTTGTTTACCTTTGCAAATAAGTTTTCTATAAATTGTCCACTTTTCGATCGTTCGCGTAGAGGTCTACTTTTGAAACGTTGTTAACCTCAGTTTGTTGATACTTTTATTTATCATTTGACTATGGTTAAGCTATTTATGGGAAGGTATCTTAAAGCTCAGTAAACCGTACGTAGATTGAACTTCTCCCCCAAACGTCACATACAGTTTTACTGTTCATTGACAAACTAAACCAAACAGGGCCGGATTTAACTTGGTGGGTGCCCATGTGCTGATTTTTGATGGAGGCCCCCCCCCATATATATTATATGCAGTTGGCGGCTGACAAAATAAAATCTATGTGTCAAATATGTTTAATTAAAAATTTTTTTTTGCAAATAATTTTTGCGTACAATATTTCATTTATAAACCGAATATTTACAACACATTACAACTTAATTATAATAACTAAACTACAGGAACTTTTCTTGCTTTTCTGTAAGCAAACTCTTCAATTACATCGTCGAAAGATAATTCTTTTAGAATATCAAAATTGATGTTCAAAATAAAAAGATAATTAAGTCGTTCTTCTGTCATACTAGTTCTCAATCTATTTTTTAGAAGTTTTAATTTTGAAAATGATCTTTCCGTTGTACAATTTGTTATCATTAACACAAGATAAATTCTTAAAATAATTTCTACATTCGGAAACGCGTCTTGTATTCCCTTCTCAATTATTACGTTATACATGAAATGTTCCCGACTTAAGGCGCTTTTAGATTCCTCATCTTGTATGAATTGGTTAATGAATTCTTTGAATTGGATCAACTCAATTCCAAGATTTTCATCGACGTCGTCTACATAAATTTAATAAATATGAAATAGGAGACATGTATTTCACAGTTATCAATCGTTTATTTATGGTGAAGTCTTGAAACAGTCATATTCGATTATATATTACTTCGGACTATAAATAATCGGCACATATGAGTAAATGAAGTCAGATAAAATACGATCTCAGTAAAAGTAAAGTTTCAATAAATTTATTGCATTTATAAACTTTCAAATTCAAATATATCTAATCAAAATAAAAGTTACGTTATTCATAGTATAAAATCAGATCGGCTTAGCCAAAAGAGCAAGTCGAAACCGGTGATCATGTTTGAAACACGATATTCGGTTAGATTATGTGCGTTTAATACTGAATAAATAATAAATAACTTTGAATACATACTAAATAAGTAGATATTCTTGCGACTAAAAATGCATCATGAAATCTAAATTTAAAAAAAAATACAAATTACTACATAACAATGAAATTAAAAAGTTTTTGCAGAAAAATAGACCAAAATAAAAAATTTTTAATTTTTTATTTGGTGGAGGCCCCTTTTTGGTGGAGTGCCCTGTGCTGCGGCACTGTCAGCACATGCATAAATCCGGCCCTGAAACCAAATCATATCAGATGGAGAGCTTAGATGGATCATCATTCCCCTAACTTTGTTCCATTTTGTGAAATACAGCGCATTTCCCATCTTTTGTTGATTTTCTCGACATTAGACATTCCTATCTTCCATACCTCCACATTCCTTGTGATGTTTGTTCAAATCCTTGTAATTCCTCACCACCCAGACATTATTTTTATTATTTATTTCTCACCACCTCACTAACCTCACCACCTCACTCACCACTCACATAACACGTTAAGCAAACCAAATGTCTAGTAAATTTCTTGATAATCATCTGCAGTTAAAATTTTGTAGTATCATCTTAACTTATTTTCTATAAATCCAAAGGTCTGACAGTTATCAGAAATGAATGTCCTCTTCGAAAGAAGAAGGGAGAAAATTTATATTCTTCAGTTAACGGAGGAAATTTTGAGGAGATAAAAAGCCATGACATGAACAACATGCATTGTCTCGATCTTATTTAATAGAATGCGATATTTAACCATTTGAAGATACAGAACAATAGTGCGCTTAAGATATCAAATTATTTTTGCTTTCATAATGTTTTGTTTGCTTTTTGCTGCATTTTGTGTGCTTATTTTCTGGTATTTTGGTGAGTAGTTAATTGTTGGTTTTCGTCGTTCTTGTTTATTTATATAACTTTAAAGCTTGTTTGAGAAAATCTAGGTTTTTTTCTCGGAATCTACTACAGGAAGTATTTTCAAATTAATACAAGTAGTAGGCTGCAATATGAACAATTAATATAGTGTAGCAGTTTTTTTTATTTTAGGGTTAGAAATACTGAATTACACAAAATTAAAACAAATGTGTGTATTTATTAAATTTTGACATCAAATGTTTGTTATGAAATAGAAAAGGTTCACAAAAATAGTGAATTTAAGTTGAGTAGAATATGATTCATTCATTCTTTCATTGAAGTATGGTTTCTTCTTCAAAATTAGTGTTTAATATGGGAAAAATTAATAACAAATAAAAAAGGAGACCGAACGAGCACACGTAACTTCTGATACCATTACAATGCTTAATCGACAGACACAGAAGGCAATACCGCTTAGGCTTTTCCAACCACCAGGCTTCCTACCGGAGGTCTTATGTTCGAGTCCCGACGGTAGCAGGATTTTCGTCACAAATACGATAGCTTAGTCGAATTCAACCGCTCTCCGGAGGCGAAATCTAGTTTTCGGCTGCTCTGATCGGTATTTTTCCGATGTTTCTCCGATCATCACTTAGCGAATATCGAAGCAGTACCCTAACAAGTGCTCACAATCACATGCACTACATCACCCACACATGTCGGGAGACAGCTGGGGCTGTGCGCCTCTGGTGGGAAAGATTTGAATGCCGATTACCTCGCAAGCCGGTGTGTAGGTCAGCGCCGGATCTCATCATCCAGAGTGGGAAGAAGCCGCCATCTCCCATGATAAAAGCATGCTCTATACTTACAGGACTAATGACCATATCCGCTGATGCGTCCAGAAACACGAAATAATCAATCAATAAATCTATCTTGAACTAGTCCTAACTTTCTTTCAACATTTTCGTTCCCGAGTTATAGAAAACTTATTTGAAACTATAAAACGAACTTCAGATTTGATTTTTCTGCATTGCTAACAAAATAGTAACTCGCCCTTACCTCTACTCCTACCACTCCAAGCAAAAGGAGAATTTAACACAATGTGCGCATAGTTAAGCTACATTTACGTCCAGAAGCAAAACAAAGAGCGATCTCAGCCTTTACTCAATGTATCAGGTAAACTGGAGAAAAACCTGATCGAGATGGCGTCATTGACTCGGAAGCTGAAGTACATTATTTTTATTTTATTGAAGCATTTAATCAAGCATTTTTTTCAGAAAAGAATATAAGACAAACGTAAACTAATACATTATACATCAATGTTTTGTTAAATAAACATTATGTTTTCTTTTTGATGATTAATATATTCTCTAATTGTATACGAAACAGTTATGCAGCAGAAAATATTAGACACTTTCGTTCCCGACTAGATATTTTCGTTCCCGAGTTATAGAAAACTTATTTGAAACTATAAAACGAACTTCAGATTTGATTTTTCTGCATTGCTAACAAAAGTAACTCGGCCTTACCTCTACTCCTACCACTCCAAGCAAAAGGAGAATTTAACACAATGTGCGCATAGTTAAGCTACATTTACGTCCAGAAGCAAATCAAGGGGCCATCTCAGCATTTGTTCAATGTATCAGGAAAACTGGACAAAAACCTGATTGAAATGGGGGTCACTGATCCGGAAGCTGAAGTATATTATTTGTTACAAGCATATTGTCTCTAAAAAATTATACACAACAAATTTTAACTAATTCATTATATGCAACAGTGTTTTGTTCCAACAAACATTATTTTTATTTTTGATGATCAGTATAGTCTCTAATTGTATACAAACAATTATGCAGCAGAAAAGATTTTACTTTTAACTTAAATTTGTGTACCGCCTTCAAGTGTTTAATGTCATCTGACAATGCGTTGTAATGAAACATGCATGTATTGTATGTGGATTTCTGGTAGTAAGCTGTTGAATAGCGTTATTTCTACGACGTGTGTTGTAATTATAAATGCTCGTATTGCATGAAAATATGTTCCCATTGTTAAGTAAGTTCGTTTTGACAAATATTACAGATTCGTAAATACTCGTAAATAAATGGTAAGATTCCAAGCTCACTAAAAAGAGACTTGCAGGGATCACGCGGATGGCATTTTTTCATTATTTGAATAATTTTCTTTTATAATCTAAAGGTCTGGGTACTACATTGTGAGCTTCCCCAACATACTGTGCCGTATCTCAGGCTGGAATGCACGTTTGCAAAAGACATGCAACGAGCTGCATGAAGGCTGACCGAATTTCAAAGAATTCTGAATGAGTAACATAATGAACTTAATTTAGTATTTAATTCTGTTTTATGTACATTCCATTTGAGATATGAATGAATTGAGAGACCTAGAAATGTTACCTTAACACCAGCTAATTGCATATTGTTCATTTTCAATCGGGCATGCGATTTCAGATTTGAGATGCAAAAATGCATTGAAACTGTTTTTCCTTCGTTAACTATTAATTTGGTATTACAAAACCAATTTGAAACTTCTGAAATCCTATCTGACGTCCTATTGATTGTTTCTTTTTTGCAAAGAGCATTCGTGTCATCGGCAAACAGAACTGTTCTTCCGTTTTTAATAAATGAGGGCATATCGTTTACGTGTAACAGAAAGCGGATAGGACCTAATATCGAACCTTTAAGGACCCCATATTAAATTGGTAAGGAATTGGAAAGATAAGTAAATAATGTCCTTTCGTGCTAGTACGGTATTTATACTCTTTGAGATCGATTGGTGAGAGTTTTTGTGTGGGTGCCCAACTCACTGGTCACGTCGGCAAACCTCCCGTTAGGTTTAAACACACCCGTGACACAGAAATTGGATGGGAGTTTCTCACTGAGTTGGGAGATTTGTCGCCCATGTCTATCTGCTAAAGTCAGTAACGTTTTGGCGGGCTCACTGGGAATACCCTTGTTTACTTGTGGGCCAAGTTGCGCAACTCTACGTGTCTTTGTTTGGTTGCGCTTGCTAGCCTGTTTGAGTTGGATTGTTGGTGGACATGTCAATGATGTGTGGGGGTGGTGAGGACTGTGAAGGCAAAGAAACTCATTGCCATACTCTAAAACAAAAAATCTCGTTTTCAGTCGTGATTACTAGTGGGGAGTGTGTTGCTTTCGTTGTTGTGTAGTTGCTTTCGCAGATGGACGATTGGAAGTTTCTACGTGTAACATCCAGTGAAATTGAGACAATCATTAGAGATCTCGGAATCTAGGATGTCCATCTGATAACCAAATGGAATGTAAATGAATTTCACTTATTTCTTTAAATATATTTATGTGTATATATATAATCTTCTCTTATGGATATTGTCTTCGTGTATTTCATTCTTCCTTGAATATTTGTAACCTTATTTTTCTCATAATTCTGCTTCTATTAAATGATAGTGGCTTGAAGATATGTGTAAACACCTGATTATTATAAATTTAGCTATTCTAATTCTTAGAATGGTTTTCCGGAATACACTTCCGTTATTGTATTCACTCTAAGTGAGCATGTCAATTCCAGCAAATGTTACATGGGTTTGAGAAGCCAAGATAAGAAACTGAGAAAAGATAGTGTGCGTACTGTTTTTTTTTGTTTTTTGTTGTTGTTTTTTGCAAATAACTTAGTAATACTAAATTTGTGTGCAAAAAATAGAATGAATAAATCCTTTGAAAGAAATACAAGATGCCCAATAAAGGTTTAAAGTTTAAAGAACACGCCATTTTAATCCATTAACTGCAATGGTCCCCCATTGCGGATCTGAGACCTTTTTAATTGTTGCTTGAATCTGTGTACTATAACTTGCAAATTTAATTTCTTCAAAAGATGGAAACATCCTAAACAAATCACACTACATCCGTTACAAATTTCATTTGTAATTTCATAATATCGATTATTTGCATTTGTCTGCTAACAGCATTTTATAAAAAGTTTGATTATTCAAACAAAATGGCGGAAAATTCAAATATAAATTCAATACAATTTTTTTTCATCACCTACAATTTATGTTTAATAATATAATGTATTAATAAAATGTATTTCTATTAAACAAATAACAAAATAGCACTTAAGACATTCTTTTTTATAACAGAGGCGTAAGCGAGATTGATTTTTCCTGAGATTTCTGAAATATTTGAAACAGTATTTTAGCAGTGTTAAAGGTTCTTCCACCTTGCTGTCATTAGATTCTATTTCCTCTTCGCCTAACATCTAGTAAAAGCTTTTTCGCACTTGTCGCAGCAGAATATTTAGTAATCATCTCTCCATTTATTCCTTTACAAGACTTTGGTCAAAGTTTAAAAAAATGCAATCTATTCTCGTTTTGGGTATTGAACTTCTGACTTGTAGTTAATATAAGATCATTTACGTAGTTACCTGTTGGTGTGTATAAAATCTCTACTAGAGGGACACATGTTTTAGATGATGGCTTTGGAATATCATACATTATTATTTAACGCATTTATTAATTAAGTGCCTCATCAATCTCAAAACCTCCAATGACAGGAGAACTAGTACTTACAAACACAGTAGCGTAAACGCAGACATGTAGTCAAAATGATATAGTAATTTCAACTATAAGCCAAAGTGTTAAATTTCATCATAAAGGTGTTAATTTGGCTAAATGTTGAAATATATAAGCCGGTAAATTTGAGGCACTTAACGTGGTCATATTACTTTCACGTACTGGGCAAGAAAGTAAAATTTGAAGAGAATAGTCGAGTTTATTCGCCTTTAAAATCACTTTTAGCACTAGGCTCTACAGCTGGGATGATTTTGATAAAAAGGTATGGAGAGGGTGGAACATTGATTTAAAATAAGGTTCATGTACTAGCAACAGCTGGTACTGCATCTGTAGAAAGACAGGTGGGACAAGTAAATTTATTTTTTGTTATCGATATGCACCGATTTATTTTTCATTGCATTACATCTTGTACACTACAGTTCATGTCTATTATACAACAATCAAGCATTGAACATTGAGATAGATTCAGTTCAGCTCAAAACAGGCGGAACCCCGTGATGTTGGGATATTGGAGCTCTAAAAAACTTTCATTTGAAAGTTTTTATATAATTGGAGTTGCAGCATATTTTGTTCCAAACTGTACCTTTACAATTATGAAGAATTAATAATACTTGGGTTATATTTATAGTTATATGATGGTACTGACCCACGTAGATATATGTTTTTAGCTACGACATTTTTCACGTGTCCATATGTGCACGCTCTCTGATACAACATTAATTTTTAGGCTCGTTTTTTTCTTTATTTTTGCTTTACACCCATGTTACACATATTACATGCGACTATTACATACACGAATATGCCATATGTTTACATTTAAATATACCCCCAAAGTACAATGGGCGGATCGGTAAAGTAAAGAGAAGGGTGAGCAGGTGTCATATTTCTTTTATTTCACGTTACGCTTACTTTGTCCTTTTCTATTAACGGACGTTGCATGATTATGTAGAGATTGTCTTGGCAACTTGTCGGTAGAACTTGTTGCCTCAGCTTAGATAATAGAGCACAGACACTACTTTACATTACATGCATTAAGTAACACACAAAGAAACACTGGGCAATAAAACTATATTGCCAGTACACAGGCATTACTAATGTTGACATAAGGAAACAGTGCAAGCAATATGGCTTGTGATTTCGAGGAAGAAATAATTGCGTGTTTCAGAATCGAAGTGAAATATCAAAAGCGCTGTTATATTGAACACATTCTCTGTGTTCTTGAATTACTGTAAACAGTCATACAAGACTGCACCGCAATCTACCATCTGTAGAAGCGGTTTGGTTTCTCAACAATCATGTTGAGAATAAATCGTTTCATCATAGGCTGAGACTGAAACACAGAGATTCGTATCACAAATTATTTTCTATGGCGGTAGGCAAATAATACAATACGTTATGAAACATTGACACATTCAACAAATCATGTCTCTGCATTTGTTCCCCTCCTACTGTGATTCACAAAGTATCTTCGATTTCGCAAGTTCTTTGAGATTCAACCTACCAACGAAATGGGGGATATTTTAAATTCATTGGTAGACGAATCATCAAAAAATGCAGAAACTTCACGAACTTCGCTGAATTATGTTTTTCTCTTCTTTCCTTAACGTTTACGTACCTCCGACATTGCAGGCGGAGGTAGGGCAAAACGCTAGAAATGTAAATCAAACGATATTTGGGGGATTATTGTCAAAGAAATTGATGATGCTAGTATGTACTCACTTATATACGGGTAAATTGGGTTTGGTGTTTTGCCATCAAATAATACATAAAACATTCTTCTACAGATCAGGTTGTGCGATGGTATATCACATACCTATCATCGACTTCTTCAATTTGTGCAGGCGTTTTTTAGTTACGCCGGATAGTAAATTCCATATTTGGGTTTTTAGTGCCAGGGCTTCATGTAGGCCTTGTATTGTCGATATCTCATGAATAGTAGAACTCCATTCGGTGCAATCCATTCATAATAATCTTTTTAATACTGGCGTTTCGTCGTCTTAAGAAATTATAGGCTTTTGCCTCATTCATTGTTTTGAGAAAGTGTTCTTATTTTTCGTTTAAATTGTCGTTTGTCAATTATAATCCATTTTGATATTATGATAATGTTTTGCTTTGTTGTGTGACTTTTTTACATTTACTTGTTACGTATGCTTATTTTTAGTATGAATACATATAATAACGCGCAGGGATATATGTTTGCGCAAGGGAAATGGTCTCTAACTACTTACAAGGTTATTAAGTATATCATACTGTGAGTTGTTAGCAGTGTTATACTCGTATTCAACCATCTCAGCCGCTTAGGCGCTCCCGATGCATTAGGAAATTCTCGACCCGAAAGTTTATTCGAATCATCTTGGAAGTTCTATTGAAACTACGTGGAGTTTATAGAAGAATTTGTCTCGTGTCCTACGAGCTTCGCATTGTTTGTTGTTATCGTTGATAACTCTATTTTGTGCATTAAATCTCACTTGTAGGATTTTAGGTGTGTACGTAAAGTGGAGATTTAGGCCAATGTTTCAGTCGATGGAATGTTGAGTCAGTGAAGATGGCTATTCGTTTTCGACACGTTGGGTTAGTATTTGGTCATTTTTAAAATCCATTTTTTATATTCATAGATAATAATGTTTTGCTTAGTGACTGGAATTGGTATCTGAACGTTACATCGGGCAAACATAGTCAGGCAATGTGGCAGTTGCGCAAGAGTAAAGTTCATGAAAAATCGTTTATCCTGTTTTGTAAACTATCTGAGGTTATTAAAGTACTTCGCAATACAAAAATAAAGTTTATAAAGAGGAACATGCTTTAACACTTGAAAGAAAAAAGTTTAATATTGAAGAACTACTTATATGAACACATCCCGTACAATTGATGGTTACTAGCCTTACACACTCCGAGCACAGCCCCAAAACAATATTAAAACGAGAAAATTGAATTCTAAACCCCATAGAAAACATTGATAGTGAAAATAAACAATGAAACAATATTAAAACGAAAAAATAGAATTCTAAAACCCATAGAAAACATTGATAGTGAAAATAAACAATCAAACAATACTAAAACGAGAAAATTGAATTCCGAACCTATAGAAAACATTGATAGTGAAAATAAATAATGAATAATTACAAAAGCATTTTACTCTATCGCTCAGAAAATAATATATATAAAGCTCTTCATTCTACTTATGGTAATTCTCTAGTATTTCTGTTAGGTCGCCATTATTACAATTTAAATTTAGTACCTGGCTTATATTCCAATAAATTAATGTCAATGCATAACATTATAAACATTTCTAACAAAATAATTTATATTGGATTTTAATTTGATAAAAGATATGACAATGTGTTAGTGAATGACACTACAACTTTCCAATTTAAATGTTCGTCTCAAATAAAATTATGATTCGAACAAAAAAACAAATATTCTTGTCCTAATTTGAAGAAAATAACATAATTAAGAATTTTACACCATTGTATCTAATGCTGAATTGGCAAGAGCAGATATATGGATATTTTACTGATGTGTCGACGGAATTAATGAGTGAAATACTAGTTGTCTCAGAATTAAAGTAGACTAAATGTCTAAGGTATATGTCGGAGTCGAAGATATGTACTTTTTGTCAATGAACTTGTGGACAGAATTTTATACTACGCAGTCATACGTGTGACATTTGCCAATGATTGTTAGAGAACTCCACGTGCAACTGTGTTCGGCGGATCACGGTCTGATTTTTTTCATTTAACTTATTCAAATATTTACAATCTATTTCAAATGTTAAATAATAAGTATAAATGTAAATAACAATAACAAATTAAATTAAGAAAGTCATTGGTACTTTTCTTCGAATCCTTTTCAAATCTGTAATAAAAAGATCATTAAAACATTATTATTGTTAAGGGTTACGAGGATTGAGAGTACATGAACATGTTAGAGCAAAATAAGAGAACATGGTAAGATAAATATTAATTATTGGGGGAGATGAAGAGTGTTAATTCTATTGAGTCGAGAAATTTATTGGCTATTGTCAAGTGGCTTTAGAGCTAGATGATTGGGATGCATTTCCAGACGTTGGTGATATGTAGAGCTTATTTCTTGGATCTTTTCTTCAACTGTTGCCATATTGAAGTCTGGGTGTAGTGCATCATTTGTTAAGAACCAGGGTTTGATGCAGTCGAAAATAGTTCGTGTACCTCCCGAACACTGGAGCACGTGGGCTTTCCTAACAAACACATGTGTAACTTTGTTTCATGAAATTTTCGTCTACTTGTTCATTGACGAAAAAAAAACTTCTTCGAACCCTGTGCATATCTTAGAAGTTTGTAAGATTTATTTTGAGACATTCTGTATGTGAGTTTCTCAGCGGGTTTCTAATGTCCGTCGAACTTTTAAAGCAAGCCACGATCCTAATTTATATTTCAATTGAAAGTACATTCCTAATTCTCGGAATGTCGGAAGACGTCGGATTGGAAGATCGTTGAACTCATTTCAGTTGAATGAGCATTTATGAACGGCAGGCTCTGCGAGAAGGTACAAAGTTTCTCTTTAGGGAATTAATTCGACCTGCATGATTGAAAAGTAGGGTTAAAATCATGGAAATGTTCATCAAAATTGTTGAAGCTTCTTGCGCAACTCGGTCTAAGAAACTACATCATAGGTCATGCACTTTAATGAACTTCTCAGAATCAGTGAATGAATTGAACGGTGCGTGTGTGGATTAATGGTTAAATTGCACCAAATGCAACTTGTTAGTGTACGTTTGTTAAATGGTTACAGATAATAAATGCCCAAACTGAATATCCAGACAAAAATACATTGGCCGCTAATGAAATCCCATCTCTGCAATATACGAAGGAGAAAGCAGTATTACATGAGACAGCAATCTAAGATTGCTCGACAAAGACATTTAACTTCGTACATGCCGCACGCCCCGGTGGGGACTCGAATCAGTTATACGCTTTGCGGCAAAAACCAACGGGTCGTGGCGATAGAGTGCCGTGCACCTCAAATCCAAAGGAAAGTGCGAAGGCGATGAACTTTCCGAAGACGCACGACATTCCACGAAGACGCCCGAAGGGAGACAAGGGAGAAACATGCAATATGTTTTAGTAGATAATATGATCTCTTCAAATTCAAGGGTTTCGTTCCTGAGTTGTTCCTGTGCTCTACGTGATTGAAACAATCGGGCTCCAGGGCGTATATGCGGCTTCGAGTCATCTAGGAGTAAATGTGAAGTTGGTGTAGATCGACTACAGATAGTTGACAGAGAGAGAAATGAGGGGGGGGGGGGAAGAGACCAAAAACGGAGAGAAGAAATATGTGGACGAAAGTGAGCGTGATTGGTCGATGGCCATCGTAGCATCCATCCGGCATAGGGGAATACGGGCACTTGGAATGGGACTTGGTGTTTTGAAGCAAGTCCTTCTGCATTGACCTAGGCTGATGGCGCCACGATAACCGGTTTGAAGATAATATATATGTCTGACAATAACTCGACAACTTCTCCATAATTCATATTACATCTTCGTTATCGGAAAGATTGATATTAAAGTTTTGACATTACAACGGATTTTAAACGTCATTCGACATTCAGTTGAAAATGCCTCCATTATGTTTAGAAATGCTGAGATTTTAACTGATCGTGCATCTTCTGAGAATACAGAACCCATGATCTAATTTCTTTAAACGTGCCCATCATTTAAAGCGAATCTTAATGTAAAAATATTTCCATTCTTTCTTCGTTTATTATTCCGCTAATAACGTCATACCAAATTTTGCTTATCAATAAAAGTGATGTGAGTGGTTTTCATATTATTTCATTTTCCACACAATAGCAAAGAGTAATGCGTCCTTTTTGACAAAACGGATTCTTTTCTATACTTTTCAAAAATTATATTTTTTGATAAATTTCAGTTGTATATGAAGGTATTAAGTCATAGATTAAGATTACATAACACGATTTATAAGTAATGTCCAGGAACAATAGCAGTTAACATCGACGACATCAATAATGCACTCTATTATCTTTTCTCATTCATTAAGCGAAAACCTAGACAAGGCAATATTCACGAAAATTAAAGGTATTTGGTAAATGGTAGGTGTATTAAAAATTCTTCCAGTTAAATATTCAGATTTAACTTCTAACTCAAACAAATTCAACTACATTGTAAACACAGTAGGTACTTCTAGGTTCAACCAAACATCAAATGAAGTGTGTAACGTAATTCAAGCCTGAAAAAAATTGGGAATGAGTGAGCTACCACCCATTGCCGTGTAAAAAAATTTGTTGTTACATATTAGTTCTTAATGTTCGGAAGTGAGGTTAAGAAGATAGATTAATTGCGATATAATTGGTGCAGTGGTGAAAGTGTTATTTAAAACAATTAAATGTTCTTGGTGGGAGCCCTTTTTCCCCAAGTTCTCTCCCTAAGCCGTAAGCACGGGATACAATAAGATCTTTCATTAGCATTGCACATTGGATAGTGTTAAGATGTCACCGCATAGCTATTATTATTATTATTCTTTGGTTTAAGGGCTGCTACGTTGGACTTGAAGGTCCAGATGTAGGCAAATCGAATGGTAACAAATAACTAATGTCTCATAAACTTTATGACGGACCGACTTATATCAGAGCCCAATACACGTCATTATTGCTTAGATCGCAATGCATCGAGTTATATCGACTTACGAAGAAAAACTGAAGATGTGAAAAAACTAGGGTCAGTTTAATTTGAAAATAACAATTACATAAGTAGAGAAAACAAATTTTAAAATAGTGTTTCAAATAAGATGTTTACTAGGAACTATTGACGTTGGAAATAACACATCATCGACGTTGAGTATAACGAATAATGGATTCTGATCAAGAGAAAGATAGGACTGCTGGCCCAATTTGGCCTTGTTTTGTTAATTTACTATAACTGACCCTGTATTTTCAAAATGAACGTGTCTGCACCAACAAAGGCACGAAAAAGGCACGCTGAGAGGGAATCCTGAGTTCTGAACCGATTTCAAAGAACATATTAAATTTTCAGATTGAAAAATAAGAAATGGAGTTAGAGATATGAACAATAGTCCAAGAATCAATGCTTAAAGCATTGCAGATAACATTCCCTGAGTTGTTTGTTTCGATATTGCTGATCACTGTGATT
This sequence comes from Gryllus longicercus, assembly GCA_038098605.1. Classification (NCBI taxonomy): domain Eukaryota; kingdom Metazoa; phylum Arthropoda; class Insecta; order Orthoptera; family Gryllidae; genus Gryllus; species Gryllus longicercus. Next base: position 1,026,518 of record JAZDUA010000215.1, read on the forward strand.
AATTTATCACATTCATTAACGAGTACACACGCAGACTAAAAAGCAATTAGATTTATATGCTGATAACTTTTGTATAAAAACATTTGTTAAATATCATTATACCAATAAAAGAAAGCATTGGTTTAAAACTTTGTTGGGCCCCAATTTATTATTTTTTTGTAAAGTACTGCCAATTATAGAAAGTATTTTTCTCATTGAATAAATATTTTGTAAATATATCCACGCATTCTCTACAGTACATTTTTTCAGTTCTGCGAAATGATGACAGCATTTTCTGCTCAGATAAAAAATGTGACCATGTTAATGGCCTGAAATGCGTGTAGTATTGTAAATCGATAACAACAATTACAAAAATGCTGTATGGATAATTCTGTAATTTGTGGAGCTCTTAAGCATTTATTATGTTTCTATTCTAAAGCACCAAAGTGTACAACAATATTAACAATAATGATTTATGGAAGAAGTCTCCAACCTCTATTCATTACGAAATTTCATTCTTTTTTTCAAAAATAAAAAGAGAAAAGGATTTGACTTTCCAGTCAAATGTCATCGATTACGTCAGTAAGCATTGTGTATGTCATTAGAGGAAAGAATGCACTCCCTCACTTGACAATTAGCTTAGTTGTCAGTCTAAAAGTAGTATTCGATAATAAATCTGTCCATTTTAGTAACTTGCATGTGGTAGAATCAATGCTGATATGTTTTGAAGACACATTTTATTTGTGTTTAAATTATACTTAATTTGGAACTTGCATGAACACTTATTTTTAATGATAAATATTCTGAAGGATCGTCAGAATCCAAAGCTTAGAATTTTTATTTTCGAAATGCACATTACACAAATATTTTAATCATTCACATCATACACGCAATGTCTTTCTTGGAGACTCTTGATAGGTCACGATAAGGGCAAATAAATTCAAATAACAGCATTCTATTTTTTTAGGGAAAAGAATCTGCTTAATTCAAAAAGACAATGAGATCTCATATATATCGAATTTTAAATACGTTGGCACCACATTGATGTTGCCCAAGCAGCTGTTAAGATTTCCATGTCTTTATGATGTCGAAATTTCCCATATTTTTTCAGAAAATCTGACGAAGAACTCGCGGAACTTGACAAATTCATTCTGTCGTGAGAAGGCATTGGTCGAAAGGAAAGAATTTCCTCCCTGGGTAGAAGATAGATAGAAGTGGGCGTATCTATTTCGTGTTCCGTTCTCGGGCGTTGAACAGTTACGATATATATACGTCACTCTTCTCTAGTGACAATTCAAGTTCTTGCGAACTGCGATACGTGATTTTATTAACTCTTTTGGTCGAGCTGAGGACGCACATATTTCTCACGTACTCGGTCGTGAGGATATCGCCAATTTGGAACTAGTGGAAAAATATTAACGCCGTTAAATGCTCACAGTTGGAATATAATCATGATTCAATGGCATAGAATCACAAACATCATAATTTGTCTGCTCTTGTGATGTTGATATTTATTCGGGAAGTTTGTAGTCAAGACCCCCCAAACCAGTTTCAACATTCGGGGGGTCTTGAGCATTGGATAGCTTTCAGAATGGCAGACATGTTTATGCAGTTTGTATTTTGCAGTCGTCGAGTACCTCCAACTAACGAGTATTTAAAACGCTTCTTGATTCCACAGTCGAACAGCTGGCGATTTCCTAAGGCCTGATGTTTAGAGTGTCAACGGGAATAAGAGGCTACGAGCAAAGATAACGACGAACGACTTTCCGAGAACATTAGGCCGAGGGCGGGAAGCGCACGAGCGGCGGAGATGGCCTAATCCAAACGGCTGCCCTAGATGTTCGGGCGGCCACTCACCGAGGAGATGAGTATCTGGAGCAGATGGTGGAGCTCCGAAACAAACTAAAAAGTGAACTGGAATAGGGAGTGCCATCTCGAGGTTGCTGCAAGGGGGCTAGTTTCATTAGCGTCTCGAGATGACGTGGGGGGGGGGAGAGTAGGGGAGTCCCAGACGACGGGGAACCCCAACGCCGACGCCGCACCCAGGGTGGGAAACCTGGCGCGAAGAAATCCGGCGGACCGGACGCAATGGGACGATTCGCGAGTGGATGGTAGAGCTGGTTCCCCCAGGTGGAACCCGGACTGCGGCCGAACGCCAGGGGCGCGGCGCCTGGGACAGAACGGCGAAGGCATCTCGGGAACTAGACCGCCCACCGCTTCCGTCACTCGTGAGCGCCGAGCACGTGAACTGAATCTCAGCGGCTGCCGCAGGTGAGCGATCATCCGCTGAGATGCGTTTCCGGAGCAGGTGGTGCAGCCCAGACACAAACAAAAACAAGGGTGAGGTTAGGGACGGCGTAATCGGGATGACGAGAGAGCAGGGAACAGCCCAGCTGCACCCCCGTCATCGTCTAGAGGAAATAAGTGACAATGAGATCAAAATTGATCTTCAGCGTCGTCTTCCCGAGATGTATGGTGGAAGAATCGCCCGGCCTGTGGGCGGCACACGAGAGTATGTGTGAGTGGGGAAGGGGCAGCGAGATGGCGGAGGGCGGCAGAATTAGTTGGGGAAAAGGAGGTTAGGGACGAAAAAGATGGTGCGAGAGCAGGGAACAGCTCAACTGACCTCGCACCATTAACTAGAGGAGGTGAAAAATGCTAAAACAGCCTTTATCGTCATCTTGTGCGTCATAAAATGTTTCTGTGCTAGGGAGAGGAGCGTGTAAGTGGGGAGGGTGTAAGAGTTAGTGGTAAAGAAGAGTGAGGTCAAGGACGACCTAGATGGCACGAGAGCGAGGAAACAGCTTCAATGCTTTCCCACCATCACTAGAGGGAGTGCAGTAGGCGACAAGCGAAAATGACTTTTATCGTCGACTTCCTGAAAGTAGTCTTCTTGTGCCCGGAAGAAAATAGTGTGTTTGTGAGTGGATGGGGGTGGGGTGGCGGTGTTTGTGAATAAGAAGAGTGAGGTTAGAAAAAGCGTAGATGGCGCGAGAGCAGGGAACAGCTCAACTGCCCTCGCGGCATCATCTGGAAGAAGTGCAGGAGAAAACAAACGAAAACCATCTTGTGTCTTGTGCGTTATACAAACCTTTCTTTGCCTGGGAGAGGAGTATGTGTGTAAGTGGTAGCGGGTGGCGGGGTTAGTGGATAAAAGAGTGTGGTTAGGAACGACGTGGATGGCGCGAGAACAAGGAACCGGCTCCAACGCTTTCCCGCCATTCCCTAGAGGGAGTGCAGGTGACGACAACCGAAAACGGCCTTTATCGTCGTCTTGTGCGTTAGAAAACATCTTCCTGTGCCTGGGAGAGAGGAGTTTGCGTGCGCATGAGCGAAGGGTGGCGGAGGGCGTCGGGGTTAGTGAAAAAGAAGAGTGAGGTTAGGGTCGGCGTAGATGGCGCGAGAGCCGGGAGCAACTCCACAGCTCTCCCGTCCTCTTTTCTAACGAGTGCAGGTATCGCCAAGCGAAAACGACCCTTATCGTCGTGTCCCCGAGGCGTGGCGGAGTGCAGGTGCGGGTGCGGGTGGGGCGGGGGTGGGGTGGGTCGGCGGAGGGCGGCGGGGGCGGCGGGTGTGGCGGGCGCTGCTGTCAGTGCAGGATCTTGACCATGACCTTGAGGCAATCGTGCGGGCGCGGCGGGAGGATGGGCGCGTGGCCGCTGGCCTCGTCGCGGGCGGCGGCGTCGACGTAGCGCACCTGCGCCACTGCGCGCAGGCCGCACCGCTCCGCCACGCGCTGCGAGAACAGCCCCGTCGCGTCCTCCTTCAGCACCTGCCGCACACACACACACACACAGCGTCACCGCTACATATGCGCCCACGCCCTCTTAAAAGAGCCGCCACAGGGTTGCAGGGACGAGACGGCGGCCCGACGAGAAGATTCGGGCGCCGCTCACCAGAGGGCGGGCGCAGCGGAGCCGTCTCGCTCCAACAGGCGCAACCGAGCGCGTCGCCCGCCGTACGACAGGGCCAGCCAGCGAGCCCTCAGCCCAAAGCGGTATAAGACAGCGCGCAGTGAACCAGTGCGAGTCTTCCCGTGGCGTTGAGAGCGTTGACGTGCGAGTACCAAGTGACTACGTGATCGGCCTGAGTTACGGACTTTCTCCTGGATATTGGTTATAGGTTACTGCTTCGTTTATTGGACATCCCATTGGTTTATGGTGGTTTTGGTAATCTCGCAGATAATTGGTGACAACGCTTTGTGAACGGTTACTCTGTACTTCTGGAAATTGTTAATTCAACTATTTTACAAAAATAACTTGTTTTGGAAATAACATCATAACATAACTAATTTCTAATTTGCATGAATCTTTATTGCTAGTTTCCTACGCACAGAAATTTATATTACTAATCACCTACGTTCTTCTACGCAGCCCCGGGTTCGAAAAGGAAAGGTTATAGCCAGGAAAGATTATAGCGTGAGTTTTTGCGATTGTGTGATTATAGCGTGCGTGTTCGGTCAGGAAAGATTATAGCGTGCGTTTTCCTTGCAATGCCCCAGTATATGTTGATGTGTGACGATGAGAATATTTACTTCTCAGATTGAGAAGACCGGAATACGGCGTGGGGACGTCTACGTGCAAACCACACGTACCTCCTTAACCCATGGCCGCGAGGCAGGGACGTTGCCGGTAGGCCTGAGCCCGTTCAATTTGAGTTCTAACTTTCTCAGGAGTTGAAAGTATCTTCTGTGATAGATCTTCACCTGCGTGGGTCATTTCTTTAGATTTTTTGAGAAAATTACGGACAGAAGTTCTTTCTATACAGAAAATACTTTCTATTTCGCGACAGTAAAGATGTGAAAGATATCAACAGAATTGCAAAAGGTAGAGTGGCTATAAGACAATTACATCTACTGATATGGAAAGATAAATTAATTAATAGTGTAAGAAGAAAATTATATAAGACTGTTTGTAGAGAATATTGCCCTTTATGGATCTGAGATATGGTAAGTAACAAAAAGAGCGAAAAGAGACTGAAGGTAATGGAAATGGACTTCTTGCACCGAAGTTGCGGACTGACTTCAATGGATAAAGTTAAGAACGAAGAAATTTAAACAAAAATCCGCCTAATTTGCTGTTTTGAAAATGGATAGATGTAAGCAGTTATAAAAAAATAGTTTGAATATTCCTGGTTTTGAAAATAAACAGTTCAACTAAATTGGTTTGACAGTATAAAGTTGAAATTGTGGAGCTTGAAAATGGATCGAAGACGTTTCTGACGACTGCTGCACAAGGTAATATTTTCTTCAAAAAGGTTTTATAAAACGCACATAAATGTTTTAGGAATGTTTTGCAAAACTAGTGAGTTGAACACATAAGTTTTCGTAAAAGTATTTGGTGGGTATCCGTTGGGAATATTGTGTACTAAGATGGGAATAAACCGTAGGTCCATGAAAATTGCAAGATAAAACATAACAGCATTTGGTCATTGATAGTAGTAGTGAATCAAAGATAGCTTCAGTTACTATTGCTATTATTAATATTCCGAAGTTCAGAAAAATCATTTTAAAAATAGCTCGATCTATCATTTGAGCTTCGCGATTCGGACATCACTTGTATTTGTCTTGTTTGCATTAGTGAATGATGATTGCCTGGTATGCATGTGTATGCCTGGTAAAACTATGTGAAAGGACGAGATGCTGCCTAGGTGCTGCCTAGGTGCTCCTCGTGTAACAATCATAAAAGGTCCAATGTGAATTGGATGGGGGTGGGGGATGGGGTTGGGGTTGTGGGGGAAGGCAGATTTTTTCCTTCAGTGCTCAGTGGCGCTGGGCAGCGGCTGCCTAAAGGCGGCTCCATACATTCGGCATTCGCCGAGCAGCTCATCCATTCCCAGAACAGCTGATGTGTTCGGCGAATGTTTGCTCCCATTGATGTGTCCTAAAGACCGACACACCGGTGGGTAAGGCGAATACCGAATGTTCGGCGCTTGGCGAATCGTAAACAATCCTTCCACACTACTCGAGATTCAGCGAGCGGTTGGTCGGGATTCGTGTGTGGAGCCGCCTTAATGACTCGATCTGCAACGGGCGCGGAAGGCATGTGGATTCCTTTCCCACGCTCAGTGGCGATGGCCAGAGGCTGTCTAGTGGCTCCTCGTGTATTGAATTGAATTGATGCCTTATTTTACGTGGCGAGACTCAGGCCCGCTCTTCCGTCTGACCACGCAAATTTCGCTACGCTCCTTCACTTCACCCACTAGCAAAGAAAGGAGGTATTTTTGGGCGACGAAATAGGCGATTTGAATTTAGCTCAAAGGCATCATTTAGGCTTGAGGATCTTTTACATGCAAGTAAATCTACTAACATGGGACAGCCGGCTTTACTTTCCCGCCGAAAGAAGGCGTACGAAGGATTTTTTCTCTCTTAAAAATCAACGGCCTCGATCGGGTTTGAACCTGCCAACTTGGGTATAACACTCCAATACGCTAACAGTTACACCATCGTGTAAGTGTAAGGGTCACAGGGCGCGTGAATGTGTGTGTGGGGGGGAGGAGGGGGGAGTGTGGGCTGACCTTGAATCCGTGCTGGCGCGCGATGGCCTCGCTGCGTCGCAGCAGGGCGCACGCGAGGCCCTTCCCGCGCCAGCGCCGGTCCACCGACAGGATGCGGCACTCGAACACGCGGTCGACGCCGTGCGCGCCGAACAGGTCCAGCTGCAGGTTGGCGCCGTACAGCAGCGAGAAGATGCGCCGGAACTTGGTGTCGGCCAACGCGTCCAGCGCCGCCCGCGCGCGCGCCACGTCGCCCGGCCGCGTCACGCCGTTCAGCGCCACGCCCGCCACCTGCCGCACGCGCGCCACGAACGGGACAAACTTCTAAGGCGCGTATAGGGGTGGAATTAGGATAAATGCTACTCTACGAACACTTTCATGCTATTACTCTCACTACTCAGGGTAAATGATGCAAACTACTTAAGCATAGAGAGATCCAAATACACCTTTCAGAATAAATGTTACAAACTTTTAAAGCGTGTTTAGGGGACAATTAAAGGTGATTCTGAATAAATGTTACGAACAGATGTAGGGTGTCTCAGGATAAATGTTACAAACTTTTAAGACGTGTTTAGGGAGGTAATTAAAGGTGATTCTGGATAAATATTACGAACTCGTGTAGGGTGTCTTAGGATAAATGATGCAATCTACTACAGCATAGGGTAATCCAAGTACACCTCTCAGAATAAATGTTACAAACGACATGTAAAGGAATATAAATATATCAAATACAGGTGTCTCAGAATATAAGCATATAGATACACAGAGGGATGAGGGATCTAAATACAGGTGTCTCAATACTTCTAGGTCTCGAAGAAAAATCTAAATAAGGTGTGTCAATACTTCTGGGGCTCGTATTAGGATCCAAATAGAGGTGTCTTGGGGCACGTAGAAGGATCTATATACAGTTGGACCAATACTTTTGGGTCTTGTAGAAGGATCTAAATGTAGATTTGTTAATACTTCTGGGGTTCGTATTAGGATCCAAATACAGGTGTCTCTATACCTGTGGGGCTCGTAGAAGGATCTAAATACAGGTGTGTCAATACTTCTGGGTCTTGTAGAAGGTTCTAAATGTAGGTGTGTCAATACTTCTGGGTCTTGTAGAAGGATCTAAATGTAGGTGTGTCAATACTTTTGAAGCTCGTGTTAGGATCCAAATACAAGTGTATCAATACTTCTGGATCTTGTAGAAGGATCTAAATACAAGTGTGTTAATACTTTTGCGGCTCGTATTAGGATGTAAATACAAGTGTTTCATACTTCTGTGGCTCGTAGAAGGATCTAAATACAGGTGTGTCAATACTACTGGGTCTTGTAGAAGGATCTAAATGTAGGTTTGTCAATACTTCTGGGGCTCGTGTTAGGATCCAAATACAAGTGTATCAATACTTCTGGATCTTGTAGAAGGATCTAAATACAAGTGTGTTAATACTTTTGCGGCTCGTATTAGGATGTAAATACAAGTGTTTCATACTTCTGTGGCTCGTAGAAGGATCTAAATACAGGTGTGTCAATACTACTGGGTCTTGTAGAAGGATCTAAATGTAGGTTTGTCAATACTTCTGGGGCTCGTGTTAGGATCCAAATACAAGTGTATCAATACTTCTGGATCTTGTAGAAGGATCTAAATACAAGTGTGTTAATACTTTTGCTGCTCGTATTAGGATCCAAATACAAGTGTTTCAATACTTCTGGATCTCGAAGAAGAATCTAAATACAGGTGTGTCAATACTTCTGAGTCTTGTAGAAGGATCTAAATGTAGGTGTGTCAATACTCGTGGGGCTCGTATTGGGCTCCAAGTGGGCAGAACAGAGCCCGCGCGCGCACCTGCCCAGTGGCGCCGTGCAGCGCGACGCAGGAGAGGCCGTCGCGCAGCGTGGCGAGCGCGTGGGCCTCGAGCTCGGCGTGCGGCTGGCCCGGCGCGCACAGCGCCACCGCGCGGTTGAGCGGCTCGTCGGCGAAGAAGTTGTGGCGCAGGTGGGCGATGACGGCGGCGAACTGCTCCTCGCGCACGGGCGCGCGCAGCTCCAGCCCGGCCTCCGCGCGCAGCCGCTCCTCCGCCTCCGCCTCGGCCTCCGCCTCCTCCCCGCCGCCCTCCGCCATCTATAGGAGACGAAAAGCAATACTCTACACAGGTGTCCCAAAATGAATTGCACTAACTTATAGAGCATGGAAAGTGTAGAATTCCATGGAACAGAAGAGGGAAAACAATACTCTATGCAGGATGTCTCAAAATAAATGTGACTATCTTCTAGTGCAGACGGTAGAATATCATGGAATAGGAGTGGGAAAATATACTCTATTAAGGATGTCCCGAAAAAATGTCACTAACTTGTAAGGCAAGGAGAGGGTAGAATACCATGGAAAAGTAGTGTGAAAACAATACTCTATGCAGGATGTCCCGCAATAAATGTCACTATCTTCCAGGGCATTGGGTAGAATACCATGGAATAGTAGTGGGGAAACACTAATCTGCACATGTGTACCGAAATAAATGTCACTAATGCCTAGATGATTGGGAGGGTAGAATACCATGTTAGAGTAATGGGAAATCAATGCTCTAGGCAGGAAGTCCCGAAATAAATGTCACTAACTTCTAGGGCATGTACAGAGTAAAATATAATAACTTTTTATGCTCCCATTGTATAATTTTGCCATTTGATTGCTGCATAATGATACTCAATACGATACAGATTTCATTATAATACAGGTTCTTGACCAAACACAGAGAAGTTTACAAACCAAGCTTTAACACTTAATTAATCAATAAGAATAGTTCTAGTAAATGTTTCGTTCGATTATGTATATTAAAATTGCATTTAATATTATATGCTTAACAGTTTTAATTTATTTTATTAGTAGTATTTTGTTACGTGAAATATTATTTAAATAAATTGGGTCGTAATTTCACATTGTTCCTATTTGACTATCGCAGTAAATAAAAGCCATCTGTGGCATGGTAAGGTAGGGAGCTGCCCGCTAGATAACATAGGCTGAATCCTGCATGTCAACTGCTACGAAACGATTCACACGTTTAACTTATAAAAGTTTCCATTAGTCGCAGAAAATGTACGTATGAAACTCGATGTAATGAGCATTAATACACTTGTGTGAAATTTACGATACTCGCCCGCGCCTCGCTCGTATCGTAATACCACACTCGTATATTATTATCAATCATTGCATCATCGTTTCAGTCTGTACTATTTTACCTTCGAAAAGAAAACGGGGAAATGATAATCTGTACAGAATGTCTCAGAATAAGAGTAGTTTGAGACTTGTAGAGGGTTCCAAATAAATATGTCTCAGGATATATGTTACAAACTTTAGCTGCTAATAAAGGGATCTAAATTGATGTTTTAGAATATGTTATAAACGTCTGGGGCTTCTAGAGGAATCCAAATACAGGTGTTTCAGAATGTCTACAAACGCACAGATGTTCAACAAGCATGAAATCCCCTTCACTGCGTCGGAATGTGGCCTGCCTGCCATCTGTACATAAGCAGTTCCCTAAACATCAGGAGGGAAATGACACGTGTCACTTGGTTATATGAAATTTCCCTCAATTTATTCAATGGGAAAAATAATTTTCGGTCCTTCCACACATATTAGAAGTTTGTTACATTTATTCTGGGACGCACATTACTAATTTCTGATGTTATTACTAATTTTCGATGTGCTCAAAACTCGATGTTACTAATTTCCAACGTGCGCAGAAATTGAAAAACAAACGAACTATAAACCCTCTGGTCATGTGAAAGGTACTTTGGTTTGGTAAGATACCCAGCAATTCGGAAAAAACAATAATAACAGTTGAATTTATGAATGTATGAATTTGGCATTTGGGAACGAATTAATCCGACGTTTGCCAGCTAGATTTCTTCCCATGCCTCGGCCCCATTTTTATTTACTATCCCTACCAGGGGATGAGGTTGATATGTGGCGAGCATGATATATTTCAATAATCATCTCTAGTTGACTTGCCTGGACTTTGTTTCGTCTCACAGCTACAAAAACTGAGACGATTTGTATTACAAAGCTACAGATTCATTTTTGCTCTGTCCAGGAACCGCACACGGGACCGCATCACAGAAAGCTTGCACACTGTCTATGAGCTACCCGAGAGGCTTCTTTCCTCTCAATAGCTTTTAAAAACTTTTATCTGTTCATACCCATTTGATATGCTGTTTATTTACGTGTTGAGGGTAGATTAAATTGCTCATTATTATATCCAATACAATAAACTTTCCTGTAGTAGATAAACTGGCTTATTATTATAGACGTTGTAATACGCTATACAGCCAAAATTACTGTAATACCATAAATCACGTAGCCATTTTGAAACGATATTTCAGTGGCAGCATTAGCGTAGCCTCCGCAGCGGCGCTGAACATTTCAAAGGTGTCTATAGTTTTGGCAGATACCCAGGAATACGGAAAAATACAAAGACAACGAAACTTTTTTCCTAAAATGCACATAATTGGTTGTTTTAGCCTATTCTCATTCCGCATGCACTGACTGAATTCTCATACTCAGTACGTGACTGATTACGATAAAACTGACGTAATGCGTCAGCAAGGATGTAAGGAAGAGGTCGCCCGCCTTTAAATATTAACGTGTTTTGAAACGGCGGCTTTTTTTATATTATAGGCATAAAAAGAACTGTTGTACTGAACATATTCTATACTATGTTATTTCCGTACACGAGAAGACAATTTTTGTTAAAATATTTCCTGCATTAACATTGCTGTATTATACGAATTTATTGTACTTGTTGTTCTCCAGCACGTGCGTGCTACATTTTGGAAAACAATTTTGTATGATTTAGTTCTGCACCATTTTGCTACAGGCCATTAGAATTACTACGAAGAACCCTAGTAGCAGCTAGTGCCCGTCTTCTTAGTCTCCCCAGCCATCGGCGGACGCACCATCGCACGTACCGCAGCGCGTGCACTACATTCCGCATATTACGATGTGGATTATTTACAATTAACCCGCCGTGGCTTGTTTATAAGCCTTTGATTTCAAATGTTTCTATTGCAAGTCACCAACAATAAATTCTTGGAAATCATCTTGGAGTCCTGGATTGATTGATTGATTAATTGATTGGTTTTCCTGGGCACGTCAACTGCTAAGGTCATTATTACCGTTGCTGTAGTGCATGTATCATCGTGGAGAAGAGATGATCTTCCCCCGCTGAATGGTGTAATCCGGCGCCAACCTACACATCGGCTTGCGGATTTCCTCATCCGGGTATCTCCCACCAGCAGGGCACCGTCCCAACCGGGACAAACTCTAAGCTCCCGACCCGTCTCGAGACATGTGTGATGGGAAGAACATGTAAATGTAAGTGTGGGTAAGTAAGGTAAGTAAGGATATGACAAGGAAGGGGAAGGAAATATCGCGCGGTCCGGGCCCGTTTGTTAGGTTTGTGCTCCGGCATTCGCCTGATGTTGGAAACCAAGGAAAACTTCCGACCGGAGCCGCCGGCCGCTATTCCTCTCCAGATAGATTGGCTGAGTTCGACCTTGCTTGTGTCGAAAATCCTGTTACAGTCGGAACTCGAACCTATGACCTCCCGGTCAGAGGCACTTAAATGTCCAGAGCCTCCTAAGCCGGTATAGCGTCCTCGAAATATATTAAGAGAGCGAAAGTGAAGAACTAGAAGCGTGCACGTTAGCTCCCAGCTAGCCGTTCCTCTTGTAGCTATTTACAGTATCGTCGACTCAAGCTAATCAGCTGAGACGAATTCAGTCGATGCTTGAAGGAGAATTCTAGCGGTCGGCTGCTCTGATCGGTAGTTTTCTGTGGTATCTCCGATCAACACCTGGCGAATGCCGGAGCGGTACCCTAACACACGGGACACAGACCACGCGCGATCTTTCGTTTCTCTTCTTTGCCTTCCCTCGCCTCTTACACTCACATGCACTGCTCTACCACACAAACCGGGAGACCATTCGGGAGCTGAAACGTGTCTCCGATGGGGCGATGCCCCGCAGTTGGTTGATGTCTGATCAGAAAACCTCGCTAGTCGAGGTATAGGTCAGCGCCGGATTCCAGCATCTATCGGAGGAAGATTACCGCCGCCGCCCGTTTTAAAACACATGCACTTACGAGACTAATGACCATAGCAGTTGGCGCGCCCGGAAACAAAATAATCAGTCAAGCCAAGACTTAAAACATAGGTGTTGTGGTGCGTTATCGTTGGCATCTTTCATGAAATAATTGTAAAGGTTGTCATTGCCAACAAAAGTATTCAGTAGTAACAGTAGTCGTTTTGTGGCTTCCATCCAGCAGACAACTGATGATGATGGCTAAGCCATCGAAAGCTGCTATTACATTAAATACTTTTGTTGGCAATGACAACCTTTACAATTATTTCAAGACTTAAAAACAAGATCAAGTTTCTAGTCAATTATAAAGCTTAAAAAACACTTCATTTTTTATCAGCTTATATTTACCCAATTGTACAAACCAGAATTTAACTTCAGGTACAATTAAATGACTCTTAGTTTTATTTTTCATTTAAAACTAAGAAGTATTCTTGTTTTTGTGTTCACTATAATTTTGCCGAAAAAAAATATATATGCTTCATCTTCTTTTTTTCATCATCCTCATCATCATCCTCGTCTTCTTATTCTTATTCATGTCTCTGCTTAAGGTGACAAGTACTTCGTAATGACTACACATAATAAGTATTTTTCTGAACTAAAGGATTACGGAATGAATTTGCATTATACGTCAAGTTTAATTCTTCTTTAAATTAACAGAGTTACAGTGCAAATTGAATAAAATATGTATTGAATCATGCGTTAAGATACTTTTTCGTGTATGTTCCTCTCTCTCTGTACCCAGGCCACGCGTTTCCGCAGTGTGCATCGTTGGGTTCCCAAAGAAGCTCTAGACGCTCTAGACGTAAGTCAATTTCCAACTTGAACCGAACCTTTGTCAACTTTGATATCTGACTGCAGCTTCTTGAAAGTCCCCTTCCTCTATCATCTTCAGCACACTGGCTCGTTCCTTCCCAACCCGCTTTTCGGAGATGAAAAACAAACACCCTGGAATAAGAGTGTGCCAAAGTTATTGCATAAACCTTCTCATATGCGATAAAGCTGCCTTTTCCTCCTTTTTCAAGATGCGAGATCTGGTATGAAAGATCCAAATCCGTAAACTCAGTTACAAAGTTGCAGCTCTTAAGTTCTTCTCTGGTCAACGAGTTGCACTGAAACAATAGGATGTTTTGGCAGAGCGTAAAACATTGTGAGGCAACCGGCATGACTGTTAGCGACCTTGAACTGCAACAACAGCACATACTGTCTCGATTGTTTGGAACTACTACACAATATTATACAAATAAATGAATCTACAAAAGTGTTTCCAACCAGAAAATTGTTTTTTTTCACGCTGTGATTCGAACTCAGGTCCTTCCAGTTAACATAACAAGCACGTTACCACATCACTTGCACTGTTGCCGGTGCACTAGCGTTGACCAGAAACGACAGACGTTTTGCCGTCAACCAATTTTTCGGTATCAAAGATTCACAAAATGGATTCTGACACTTCTTCTAAAATGACGTGTTATTTACTCCATAAGGAAACAAAATTTATCACATATTTAGTTACCAGTATCCTCCAATCCTAGTGTTTCTGTCGAAAAATCTCAGCTTTCCACCTCAGTATTACGATACTTTCTCTGTACTTTGTAAACGCAGTAAGGCGACAACGAAACAAAAAGTTTTGCAACATTTAGTTCTAAATGGAAATAGTTCCTAACAGAAGCAACAGAGTGTGCGCTAAATGCCTAAAATTCAACACCTCTTGACTGGTATTTGTCCGACTAAGATTGTCAACAAACCAATGATTTGTGTATTTAATTATATTATCTATATAAAGAAAATTGTATAAGCACATTAGACCCGTCAATATGAATATGATGATACTTCATGAGAATATAGAATTAGCAGTTCTCTACTCCCACAGCTAGGGACAAATTCTACCCCTTCGCCTGGTAACAATGTTCCGCATTGTGTATTTCCAGAAACACAAATTTCAAAGTGTACCCAGATTTTAGTATCATTAGGTGCCCTGACCCCTATTTATGTAATGACTGCTCAGTAGTGTGCGTGCAAAAATTGGTAGCAGTAACTTCACTGATCCAAACGTTTTTGTGGGACAAACATGGATCCATATTTATACGTCAATAAAATGAGAAAGTTAATCCAATAGCATCACTTAGATGATATTATTATTATTATTATTATTATTATTATTATTATTATTATTATTATTATTATTATTATTATATGTCATTATATTATTATTATCATTATGTCATGTGTTCCTATTTTGGTCTAAGAAATCCTTCAGTCACTGAATAATTACTGCCATAATGGTTTCAATAGCATAATGCTTCTTCTACCTGTCTTAGCTACTACTGCCATGATTCGTTTATGGAGCTTTGACGTGACGGGAGCTGTCGCGCGCGCAGCCGCTGTCTAGCGGATGGAACTGCAACTACACTCACGTAGGCGGCCGAGAGCGAACCCCCTCCCACCGTCCCAGGTCACAACTTAACGTGTGAATTTTTCATTGCCCTTCTGCGTCATGGAACGAAGGGGCGATGTTAAAGGTGCGCGACAGAGCTTGCACAGTCAGACTGATCCCGTCGCTCTGTTGCTACATGTCGACCCTCATGAACGTTAGATCTAGATTTACATTTATTTAATAAAAAAAACAGTAAAAATTGTATGTGATGGGGAGAAGATTATCTGCGCACGTTTTCTTGAGTTCCAGAATTCCTTCACGTCATTTTAACTATAAATAGTTGAAAGATGAGTAAAAGTTTAAAATAAATAAAAGGAAATGTTAAAAATAAATTTTAAAAATCGCAAGATTAGCAATATTTGAGAAACTAGACATTTTCGTTTCCGAGTTATAGAAAGCTTATTTGCACCGGTAAACGAATTGCAAGTATGATTTTTCTACATCGCTAACAATATATGTTTGAACACACATAAGTGAAAAGATAGTGAAAACAAAAATATTCTTTATTTTTTACTGAAATGTTATTGCTCATTATGGCCTTCGATATACTCTGCATAACTTCGAGATAATCGTGGTTGCGAGGGAAATATGAAAACAGTTGAACGTGTTTTCTTTAGAAGGGAAATATGGACGGGAAATATGAAAAGAGAAACCGAGTAACGTTAACATCTAGTTAATTAGTATGTAAATCCGTATCATTAAAACTAAGTAAAATATAAAATATTGTATGTACCACGGGCATTAACCGGTTCTAATGGTCGAGCGGCGACGGTCTTTAACCCTTTTTATCGCCGCTCGCTCATCACAACCCTTACAGCGTCCTAAATGCAGAAATAACTATTTTCGACTCCCAGTTCATAATTCTCAATTTAGAGGCCTGTAGCGTGCACAATGAGAGTCATTATGATACAGCTTTATTATAGTACAGATATTTGGCCAATTACAGAGAAGTTTGCAGGTGAATAATATTCAATCATCGGTCATCGTTCTTTTAAATGTTTCGTTGTGTAGCCTATATTACTATCCCGAAACAACCCGTGGTGATGTGACGGTAAATTGCATGCCCTCTCCTGTTCCCAAAACTCAGAAGAAAATAAGAAATACTGAACATTTCTCTACGACAACAGCATTAGTTTTTAAGATGATAGAAATGGGAACAGGTACTGAACCTTGATGACATTTCAATAATAAATTGAATGCTAACTTGACTCGGAAACTGATATTTCAAGTCGGATTGTACTACAGCCTGGAACTCCTACTAGACTGACAGCTAGGTGATGTTGGCTAAATATTGCACGGTAGCTGCCACGGAACCGATCAAATGATAATACCTATAATTTGTCGTATCTCCTCGGGTGGCTCATGGACACCGAGCTGACATTCTGTGAGGTGGTCTCGAGTGCGATTCCCAGTCGGGGAAAAATGAAGCTCGGGCTTTCTAATATAAATCGTCTCAATTTCTGTAGCTAAATTACGAAAGAAAGTTCGGACAGACTAAATAAGCATGGTGATGGGAATTCGTCACACTCCCCCACATGACTCCCTTAGCCTCTGGGTGAGTGATAAAGAAAACAAAGTCCAGGCATGAGAACACCGCTAGGTGGCAAAACTGGGTTTTTTCTCACTCTAAATGCCAAAAACATACATCTGCATTTGTCGAAGAAAACGTAACCGAAATAAAAAGTATGAAACTCGATGAAATGGGTATTGATACATTCGTATGAAGTTCACGATACTCACTTGTTCCATACGCCTTTCGTAATATCACTTCACAGTCGAGTATTATTCATACCCATGCCTATCATTTCATAATGTAGTATTAAATATGTTTGGAAATATTGCACTGTTGTATTGCCATAACGGAACCAGAGGAACAGAAAACCACTCATTAAGGCCAGTGGGCGTTAAGAAATTTAACTGTACTTCGTTCCTTAAGAAAAGATGGTATTACGAAACATTTTGAACGCACCAGCCCTATATCACAAATAACAGATTTTGTTGCGTCCGTTATTTGCTCGATATTACCCTAATGACTTTGACATTTCTCAACTTTGACAGCACTCGTGAATAGAAAGCACTACTTCCGTCTAATGCGTATTGATTGCAAAGTTGGGCTTAGCAGTACTCTTGTGACAAAGTAAGGCTTGGAGGACGCAGACCACGAAATAAATAAATCACAGGAGTGACGTGAATAAACATGGCTGCCGTATTACATACTGAGATTGATTCCAAGAGTTATTGTAAGTCACATTATTGTAAGTCATCCAAAAAATTCGCATGTATGCCATAACCTCACATTCTGTAGAAGTTGCGTAAATAATCATTTACGTATATTGAAATAACGCTCGAAGGTCATGAAATCACAAAAGTAATGAACACATTTTCCATCCACAATAATACAAGGCAATTAAAATTTGGCCGATCGGAATATTCCGGGGCATAGCCAGGCGGGTGCAACCGGTGTAGCGGGTTATCGTTGACATTTGTCTCTTCCTAGCAACTGGATATTATGTAAAAATCCCTTGGATAAACAAGCAGAAGGCTTCCTGAGGTCGTGGAGACTATCTCGAGGGCTCCTCGTCTCTACAGATTATGGATGTTATACAATAGTATAGAATGCATTATTTGCTTCAGATATTAAGTGATAATTTCTTAGTGTTTCGAGAAATTGATAGGACGTGATAAAAGTTGTGGACCTGTAGGACGGAAGTCTTGCTATTACATTGTTATTTTTATGGCTTGGGAAAGATTATCATGTCGGTGGAATAACGATTGGCATATCGGGCTGTTGTAATCCAGTTTGCGGGTTCAATCCCAATCAAAGATGTGGGTTTTTAAGGGCGCAATAATTTTTTATACGCCTTTATTCAGAGGTGAAGTAAATCCTGTCCCATGTGGTAGATTTACTGCTTGTAAAAAATATCTTCAAGCCTAAAATAATCCTCTGGGCTTTCAAATCTCCTGTTTCGTCGCCTGAGGATGTAAGAACCAATTAATACCTTCTTTCTCCGCTAGATGGTGCAAACGTTTAGCGAAATTTTCTTGGGCAGATGGAAGAGTTGGCCTGATGGCCTGAGTCTTGCCACGTAAAATGAATCATGTATGTACTTCATTTCGCATAAGAACGGGTGTTCGATGACAGGTATATGACGCTACACCTGGATGCGGCATCGGGACCACGGAAATAAAGGGTCCCCAATAAGGACCCCCATTGCCCCGCAATAAAGATGGCTACGGCATTGAGGGCCCCGTTTTGATTCTCTGCAAAGGTTCCGAGAACATAGCTGCGCCTCTGGCAAAGTGTGCTGTTTAATGACGAGTTTTGAATTACAAAGCTGGTTAGAAAACGGACAAAATTAGTCACATCAAAACCATCAGACTAAACTAGAAATATCTTTCGTTTAAAATGTGTTTTTTTCTTTAGTAATGAAAAGTACTCGTACATGCATGTCTGGACACTTATGCGTGCCTGGAAGCTGGTAGATCTGTAGAGGATTCTAATCCTCCACCAAGACCCCGAACTAGGTGTTGGACGTTCCAACCCATGTTCACAAACAAATGTTCTTTCGCTAATAATAAAGTTTCATACATCCCGTACCACGAAAAGAGAAGGAGGTTCAACTCTTCTCGAGGGGTGTGTGCGAGCTAAGCAGCTAATCTGCACATCTGAGCTTCAGTGACATCACGCGGTGAATTGGAGAATTATTATAGCATTTTCTGCTAATGGTAATCAAGCCGGTGTGCCAGGTCATGGCCATCTACACTTACACACATTACAAACATTCACAATACACATTACATATATACAGAGCGCGTTGTTATTGGTGGGAAAAACTGAGATAAGTTGCTTCATTCACCGCGTGATGTCGCTGAAGTATAGGTTCTCTCCTTCCCCCCTCAACACTCTCTCCCACCCATACTCCTTCCACTCCCTGTCTCCCTCCCGTCTGCAGCGCATCCTCCCTCATCCTTTCGAGTGCGTATGCTAAGCTGGCGGGCCATCAATATAAAAGCCCGCTCGGAGACGTTTCGAGCGCAATGGCGAGATTGCGGCGACACCAGTGCGCGGCTGCGGCTGGCAGATCGTTGGCGCGTTACGGCCGCCGCCTCCTCGTTTTATCGACGCTGCGAATCCGACGACGCGGCCGCAACGACTCCGCGGCGCCGGCTCTTAACGGCAGCTCCGCTCCGCCTCGCCTCGCCTCTCGCCTCTCGCCTCTCGCCTCTCGCCTCTCGCCTCTCGCCTCTCGCCTCTTGCCTCTCGCCACTCGCCTCTCGCCTCTCGCCACTCGCCTCTCGCCTCTCGCCTCTCGCCTCTCGCCTCTCGCCTCTCGCCTCTCGCCTCTCGCCTCTCGCCTCTCGCCTCTCGCCACTCGCCTCTCGCCTCTCGCCACTCGCCTCTCGCCTCTCGCCTCTCGCCTCTCGCCTCTCGCCTCTCGCCACTCGCCTCTCGCCTCTCGCCACTCGCCACTCGCCTCTCGCCACTCGCCTCTCGCCTCTCGCCTCTTGCCTCTTGCCTCGCCTCGCCTCGCCTCTCGCCTCTCGCCTCTCGCCTCTCGCCACTCGCCACTCGCCACTCGCCACTCGCCTCTCGCCTCTCGCTCTCGCTCTCGCTACGGCTCTCGCCTCTCGCCTCTCGCCTCTCGCCTCACCTCTCGCCTCTCGCCACTCGCCACTCGCCTCTCGCCACTCGCCTCTCGCTCTCGCCTCTCGCCTCTCGCCTCTCGCCACTCGCCACTCGCCACTCGCCACTCGCCTCTCGCCTCTCGCCTCTCGCCACTTGCCACTCGCCTCTCGCCTCTCGCCCCTCGCCCCTCGCCTCTCGCCTCGCCTCGCCTCGCCTCGCCTCGCCTCGCCTCTCGCCTCACCTCTCGCCTCGCCTCGCCTCGCCTCGCCTCGCCTCGCCTTGCCTCGCCTCGCCTCGCCTCGCCTCGGCCCCACCCCCACCCCACCGCCCAACAGCCCGGCTGCCGGGGCTCGCAGGCGGCGTCCGTTCCCTCTGCAGCCACGCTCACCGCCACGTTGAATTGAATTGAATTGATGCCTTATTTTACGTCGCGAGACACGTCGTCGAGACAAGGCCTGCTCTTCCGTCTAATCACGCAAGTTTCTCTACTAACTAGCGGAAAAAGGAGGTCTTTTTGGGGCGACGAATCAGGCGATTTGAATTTAGCTCAGAGGCTTCGTTTAGGCTTGAGCATCTTTTACGTGCAAGTGAATCTACTAACATGAGACAGCCGGCTTTACTTTTACCTCTCCGAAGGAAAGCGTACGAAAGATTTTTTTTGTCCTTAAAAACCCACAGCTTCGACCGGGCTTGGACCCGTAAACTTGGGTATAACTTGCTGCAGTTGTTCACAGTTCGGTTCCCGACGGTGGTTGATTTTGAACTCTAGCTACTTAGCTAGGTCGAAATCAGCCACTGACTCGAGGAGAAGTCTACTGGCCGGCTGCTCTGCTCGATAGCTTCCCGTGGTTTTTGCCATCAATACTACGCGAAAGCCAGAGCAGTACCCCAACAAACGGGCCAAGAACCGCGCGTGAGTTTTCCTTCCTCATCATTATTTCCTCCTTCTCTCCATTTCATAGATTTTTCCAGTCGCTGAATTAAAATTTGCTGTGAAAAATTCATGTTTGACAGTCTTAGCTGTCAAAAATTCCATCAATTTAAACCAATATAACAATTTAAAAAATACTTTTATGTGTGTGTGTGTGATTTTTAAACATTAAATTTCAATTCAGTTACTTAAAAATAATATGAAATAACAATATATACTAATATGAATAACAATTTGTTTAAATTGATGACATTTGTGACAGCTAGAATTGTCAAAAGTAATTTTTTGACGGCAAATTTGTATTCAGTGACGAAAGCTTGTAGTTTGTCCCGACTGGGGCGCTGCCCATGTTGGGGGACGTACCTGGGGGGGGGGACCTGGAAATCGATGTGTAGCTCGGCTCTGAATTTCTCGTTCAAGAATAATAGAAATATCTCGGGGTATAACATGCACCGCGGCATGAAACATGCATTGCTTCACGTCATATTTTTTTTTAGTCGAGATCAATTATAATTGGTAGAGGTGCATTGGCCCCTGACGAGACAACACTGATCACATTGTTGTATGGCGGGTTGCCTCTATCGTTGACGCCAGATCACTATCCCTCTCCCCAAGCAGACACAAGTTTTAAAAAGTTTTTGAGGTTATATGAAAAATCTGATGTGCTGAAGTTAAATGGACTTCAGATTTTGTTTCAGCGACCTCAGAAACATATAGGTAAAGTATAAACATAGGTCTCGGTTAGAAATATCTTTAATTTTTTTATATTTTTTTGAGGTTATATAAAAACCTAATATGGAGTACAATTTACACCGAATTTGGATTTAGTGATCTGAAAAACGTATAGAAAACATGATCTGATCCGCACACACGAACACAACTTTTTTTGTGTGGCTGCATTATTGGAGTTATATTTATCTCTCATTATTTTTTACAGGTCGGAAATTCCCAGGCTTGCGGATACGGCTGGGGTATGAAGCGGTCGCAAAGCGTGTTCTGATGTTGCTTTTGCATTCCGAGCACTTCAGGCCAGGATCAGCCTCCCTTTGCCGTTTTGGCAAGCGGTTCCTGGTTCGGAAGCACTGAGCGCCGCCGGAGCAGGCCCTCGGGGCGGAGCGGCGTCCAGTCAATACGGCCCCGGGGAAGCCCCGCCTCGCGCCGCCTTTCTCTCCCGTCCCTTAACCCCACCCTCCCATTCCCCTCCATCCCCTTCTCTTTCATACCCTCCCTTTCCATCTCCTCTCTTACACTCCCCTCCCTTACCTTCCTATGCCACTCCGTCCCCTCCCCTTCCATTCCCCTTCCTCACTCTATTGACCTCTCCTCTCTTTCACTCCCCTCCCTGATCCTCCTATTGCATTCTCTCCCCTTCCTCCCTATCCCTCTTACCCTCCCCCTTCCCCTTCCCCTCCTATGCTCTTCGTCCCTTCTTCCCGTTTCCCCGTTCCTCTCTTTCCCTCCCACTCTCCCCCCTTTCACTCCCCCTTCCCTTGCCCTCCTATGCCATTCACTTCCCTCCCTGCCCTCCTATATGTCGTTCCCCACGTTATATGTAGTTCTCCTCTCTCTCCCTTTACCCTCAATCCCTTGTCCCCCCACCCGACATCATTTCCCATTACAGCCCAAACCCCACCCTTTCCTCTGTTACCTTCATTTCCTCACTCCACACCCCCTTTCATTCACCCCCTTCAATTCCATCCCTTTACTTTCACTCTCTCACTCCTTCCTTCCTCTTTCCCCACACCAGTCTTTGCTCCTACTCTGTTTCATCCCTCCATTTTACTCTCCGTTTGATCCCAGTCCCTTTCATACTCTCCTTCCCTTTTCAAGCCCTTGTATTCCCGTCCATCCCTCCCTTCCTTACCCTCACACCCCCTTCACTCTCTTCCTTCTTGTTCCCCTCCCCACCGTCTCTATCCTCCTCTTCCTTTTCCTTCCTTCCCCTCTCTCCCATTCAATTCCATGCCTTCTTCATCCCCCCATCTCCTCTCTCTCTCTCTCTTCCTCCTTCTTCTTTCAAGGCAATGGTGGGAACTCAAGGTTCTGGTGATGGTAAACGCATTGCAATTTAGGTATATGAAGGGGAATGTGACGCAAAGTAGGGCTGACGATTGTTCTTAAAATATAAATGTGGCAGATTTGTTAAGCACTGAATCGATGCCTGGCCGCCCTCTTATCCCCCTCGCCTTTCGCACAACGGTTCGAAATGACCGAAAAACTCTCCCAGCACTTATTATGTGATATTAAATATACTGAAAAACACATATGAGATCCTGTCTCACAGGAGAACAGCGGTGGCGATGGTGTAACGGTTAGCGTTTCGTTCTATTATATACGTCTTTTTGGGTTCAAACCCGATCGAAACCGTGGGTAAAAAATCCTTTATACGCCTTCCTTCGAAGGAAAGCAAAGCATTCTGCCGCAAGTTAATAGATTTACTGCATGTGAAAGATCCCCAAGCGTAAATGAAACCTCTGAGCTTAATCCAAATCGCCTGTTTCGTCGCCCGGGTGATACCTACTAGTTTTCCTTATTCATTTTTTTTCCTTCCGTCTTCCTTGCTTCCCTTCTCTCTCTTCTTGCGTGCAAGTGGCCCACTGAGGGGCGTGGTGCTCCAGGACAGCCTCTCTGCGCATGCGCGCTGTGCAGACGCCATAACCGCCGGCGCCGCGTCTGGCGTCCGTACTTGTTGATTCGGCCCGCGCCACAGGTTGCTCGCTTGCGATGGATCTAAGCACTGCAGTGGGTTCGAATTGTATCATTACGTTACACGTTAATACGCAATAAAAACTTTGCTTGAGATGCGAAGGCGTGACGTACCGTTTACTACGTGCGCAGATCTAAACTTTGATTGTCATACATCGGTGTAATAACTTAGAGGCACAATAAATACTGTATGTCATTTGTTTTTTCTGTAACATGGAGATGTTAACCAGGGCCTTGCAACTCTCCATCAAAACCGGGAACAAAGCTCGAGGAGGAGCTAGTGTTTTCAGGTACAGCTGCAGGTGAGGCCCACCAACATTCGCGTATAAAAATTGGCTAATTTGTGAGAAATAGGAAACGTGTCTTTTAAATGTTTAATTATTCGTAATATAAACATATAAGAAACCACTGAAGGAAT
Source organism: Gryllus longicercus (assembly GCA_038098605.1). Lineage (NCBI taxonomy): Eukaryota > Metazoa > Arthropoda > Insecta > Orthoptera > Gryllidae > Gryllus > Gryllus longicercus. The sequence continues at coordinate 1,050,222 of JAZDUA010000215.1, forward strand.
CGTAAGCATCGGCGCTCTTTTGAAGCATTAAGGGCCTTCTTACGACCCGCGAACTCACGCAGCCGCCACGCACGTTTTAAGTATCGTCGGCAGCAGTTCGTATTTTACTTCCTGTAAGAAGGTGATGTGTCAGAGCGCGCCCCCGTAATAGTTTCCATCACGTGATATTGGAGTTAAAGGCCCTGGTGCTAACTTCACGCTTCGAATATTGTTTCTGCGAATATTGTTTCTGAGCTTATTAACTACTTAGATCACGAGGCGTATAAAAAGAATGCACGTTACATCCTTGGGAGTGACAGTGTTCCTCCCTGGCTGGATCGTGAGATTCGGTGCCGAACTACACGTCACCTAGTGGCTTTTCCCCTCCAAGTATCTCTCCTGAAGAGCAACATTTCAACAAGCAAAATATCTAAGCTCTCGATCGGTTTTTCGATGTGTGTAATAGGTAGGGCAAGTACGCGCGCGTGTGGGTATATAAGAGGGAGGGAGACGAGAGAGGTTGAGCATTAGAAAGGAAATATTGTGCGTGGTCAGTGGCCCGTTTGTTGAGATACTGTTACGGCATTCGTCTGGTATTGATCGACAGAAAACAACCTATCAGAGCTACCATTAGAATTCTCCTCGAAACAGTGGCTGATTTCAACCTAACTATGTATCTATTCTCGAAAATCCTCCTCCATCCAGAATCGAACCCTACGACATCACGGTCAACAATACTGCAGAGGCAACGATTCGTTGCCCACTAAGTCAGTTCAGTCCGTGAGAAATTGTTCTTTATAAACGAATAACAATAAGTAACTTTTTCGCGCTCTTGCTAGGATTCCATTCGTATTCTATGAATGACAAATAAATCAATGCAACTGATGAGCAATGATGCGTAGCGACATGTGGTCTGGCAAAACCTCACTGAATAAAAGCGAAAACGTTAGACTTCGTTTGGATTTTGTTGCGGTCCACGATGTATTGGTGAAGACTTCTTGACAATATTGATTGATTGGTTAGTGTTTCGGCGTGTCAACTGCTAAGGTCAACTAAATAATATGATGAGTGACATACGCCGGTAGTACGTGGAATTTCTAGCGTTTTCACAGTGAAATAAAAAAACTATTATAAAAAACTATGAAAAAGTGTTTTAAATACAAATTGCTCATGACCAAATCAAGCAAATGAAGTGTTAACTATTGATCAGAAAGATTAATACACTTACAACTTTGCTCTTTCAATTTTCCTATTATTTTTCAATTAAATGTCATTATATGCTCATTAAACAAAGGTGGGTGCGATACAGTGCACGTTCGCAAATTGCCTTGAAGGTCACACCCATAAGTAAATTGTAGGTAACTTTGAATCGGTGTAACAAAAGCAGTCGGTAAACTCACCGTTTTCTAAATCAACAGCATTCAATGCAGAATTTTGTCCTCTTTTAAATGGTATATGAACCAAATATGTAAGTGGAAATGCATGTTTTAGACGTTTAGCTCGGTTTAAGTTTCCTCCGCTGTGCAGGCTGTTTGACGGCAACGGATTTCAGCGAGAAGGAACAATACCACATTCTGAGATATAACGGGAACTACTCATGCGGAACTTGGCTATAGTAGTTTACACGCCCATGAACAATAAATATTCATTCTTATTGTCAAAATGTGTTGTCGCACCAAACAATGATAGGAAACTTCTTGGTTTAAATGAAGTTGAACACAAATGTACAGCAAGACCTTTTGTAATGTGCAAGTTATCTATGTTTTACGAAATGGTATTCAGGTAATTCAAGTTATTGTTTCCAATTACAGGCACATTTGCAGGGCTCGCACTGTCGCAGAAGTAGTGTATGGTCACACGTAGGCGCAATAGATGTCCGTCGTCATTGCCAACAATATTATTTATTAAAAAAGCAGTTTTCGATGGCTTAGTCATCATCATCATCATCATCATCAGTTTTCTGCTGTATGGAAGCCACAAAAACGACTACCTAGTCCGACAAAACCGACTGATGATGATGGCTAAGCCATAGAAAGCTGCTTTTTTAATAAATAATATTGTTGGAAATGCCAACGAAAACTCACCACAATACCTATATGCAATATATGTCGCTTATTTTATTTTCAAATTCAGCTTGAAAATAAAATGAGTTTACAAAAAAGGACTAGTCAAAAGAACTCGCAAATTAGTTTTCAAACTTCCGAAGATCTCAATGCAATATCACGGACATTTAGTTTGGCCTGAATACTGATAGAACTTAAGTGAGCTTCTCTGTTTCTTTTTCTAAATTATGGCAATCCTAGGTGAGCTATAAAGATTCTTAAAATTTACACCCTCATAATTTGCCAGGGGGTCTAAATTTTACTGGTGTTTACGATACTAGATAAGTCATTTTTGTGTTAAGCGTAAACTAAGCCTAATCGAATGCCATTCAAATATGAAAAGCTCTTGAATTTTACTGATTTCTCGGGTCAGTTCATAACGAAAAACGAATTAGAGCAGATCGAAAAGCGTTTGCATATTCTATGAATATGATATATCCCCGTGATGTTTCGTAAAAATTGGCCCATCAAGATCTGAAATTGGCAATTTCATGGCTTAGACGTGTCGCAGGGCAAGACATCGATTTAAATATCCGTGCTCTAATAGGTTGCGGAAATTGCTTAAGAGAATCGATATTCATACGATGAAGTCAATTCCCTAATGCAGTGCCTTCGTATTATTTGATATGAACAGCTTGATAGAAACGAAAATGTTAACCAACGTTTTAATTTAAATCCTAATTATATATTTCGTTCGTTTTTCAAACGTTATCAAGTATACCGATTTCAGTGAAATATGTGCGACGAAATTATTCGGTGAGAATATTCTACACTAGTTGTCCGGAAATTCATTTTGAATGCTAACTGTTCTGAGATTATGATTTTCACGCCTGTGATTTTCATAGTCACAACTCCGGATATTACCACGACGAAAATAATCTCCGGAGTGTGAATATATGAAGGACCGAACAGAAATGTTTTAACTAGGTATGATAGATAAAATATTCAGAGCTTTATTATTATGACTTGTGCATTCAAGATATTGTTCTATTCTTACAGAAATTTTAAATTTAAATAATTTAGATATAACTCTTTGTCTTTTCTTGATAAAATTTGAGTCATTTCTAAGAAATGAAAACTAATTGCATGAAAAAACAAAATTAATCTAATCTCTATATTTCTTATTTTTTGACATATTCAAATGTCAATAACTCTAAGTATTCCTATAGAATCACTAATCATGATTTTTAATGACATCATTACCAGTTTCCCTCGAAATTGTCAATTGAAAGAAAAGATTCAATATTAAAAGAATATGATACACATGTCAATAGAGCTGGATTTTTTCAAATCTCAGTATCAATATTTTAATGTCATTTGTCTGATCAGTCAACATGAAGAGAACAAACTTGGTGTTTATGTTTCATTAGAGCAGAATTTCTAAGAATTACGTAAGCTTCTTGCCATAGTTATTGCAGAGGCATAATCCAGTTCTTCCAAATTAAATATGATATTTCGTGAAGGTTAAAAAAGGAGCTTGGAAAGACTTATATATCTATTAAACATTATGATATTTAATTGAAATTTCAAATTATCTGTTAATTTGGGAGAGTTTATTTCTTTCGTCCTAAAATTTCAAGCAGTATTTTTCATGTGAGTTTCGGAAAATATCTGGTACAAAACTCAGGAATGTTTTTCATTCATATAACCGGCAAATACAAATCGATGTCAAAATACTCCTTTAATTAACAAAGAAGAAAACATGTGCTCTAAAAATGTCTGCCTACTTTAGTTCCCCAAAAAATGATCGGAACTCTCATGGAGTATTCATGAACGTAACGTTAGCGTGTGTTATTTAATTTTAGTAATGTATAAAATTATATTTAACGAAATAAACTTGTTTAACCAATGTAACTTAGTCGTTGTCTTAAAGTGTTACATATCGGACGATTCGTAACAATTTGAATATATGGAAAAAAAGATTCTTGGAATATGTTTCTGCATTATAGAAAAATCAACGACACTTAAACACATTATCCTCATTGTAGTTCGCATCGTGTTTCGGGTTGAGCCACGTAATGCAAAGAGAAACTGATCGCTCAAGCGCGCATCAGCGAAGCCAAATAGCCCTTGTGCAGGTCCAATTGTGGCCCCTTTGTCTATCGCACAATGCGAGAAAATAAGGCGTCACTTCCACCACCTGCAAAGAACTGACCCCCTGCCCCCTCCGCTCACCACCCCGCCCACTTTCCCCTCTTCCTTCTCTCCTCTTGACCTTTCGTCAACCCCCCACGCCACGCACCTCCACTTTGCACCTCCCCCCTTCCTGCCCATTCTTTCCTCCCCTCCTTTTAGACCCACTCCTCTCCTCATTCGCCTCCCTCTCCTTCACGCATCTCACCTCCTCCCACTCTTCCACTGCTTTTCCCATCATCCCCCACCCGCCTGGCGCACCATCCCTTCCCCTCCCCGTCACGCATACCTGGTCCCCTCCTTTCCACCCACTCTTCCCCTCCTCCATCTTCTACCACCCTCCCCTCCCCGTTACCAGCCTCTTCATCCCCTCTCTTCCCTTTCCACTCACTCATCCCACCTCATTTCTCAGCCTCTTCCCCTCCCATCTGGTCACCCCTCCCTTCACTTCCCTCTTCTGCCTCTCCCACCCTTCCCTTCGCGCCTTGCACGCCGTCCCTTCCCCTCCCTGTTACCCACCGCTACATTCCCCTCCGCTTCCTCAACCTCTTTCAACTTCATTCTTCTGCCTCTGCCACCCTTCGCTCCCCGCTTGGCGCCTCTCCCTTCCCCCAGCCCTCCTCTGTCCCTCCCCTCCCTGCCCGCCCACTTCTCCCCTCTCCCCTGCCGGATGCTGTGAGTGGGACCAATCGACCGCGACGCCCCCCTCCCCCGCCCCGCCCTGCCGTCCGCCAGCCAGCGATTGTGGCGGCAATTAGCCGGCGGAAAATCAATGGCAGGCGCCCCTCCCATCCCCCTCCCCTCCCCCCCCGGCCGACCGCCTCGCACAATGCGCCCGATGGGGCAAAGGAGAGCGCGCGCCAGAAATGCCCTCCAGCGGAAACACGCGTATTGTGTAGCGTAAAAATGCTCTATTTGAATTGGGTAAAGACACTTTATATAGCGTAAAAGTACACTCTTTGAATTGTATAAATGCCCTCTATGTGGCAAAACAATAGTCTGCAATGTGTAAATGCACTGTATACACCGTAAAAATACACACTTTGAATTGTGTAAATGCACTGTACGTGTCGTAACAACAGTCTGCAATGTGTCAATGCACCGTATGTAGCGTAAAACTTCTATCCGAATTGTGAAAAATTACTTCATGTAGAGTAAAAATACACTGCGATGTAACATACAGGGCAATTGCTGTATACACTATCTGTAGTGTAATAAAACTCTTCAGTACTCATGCATGAAGATTAGTCTTTACCTTCACTAGTTATTGATTGGAAAGAGATATTTTAGCCTTATCGCAAAGAAGCCATGGCCGTATAACACAATTCATTACTGCAAAGTAAACAAAACATTGGGGCGAAAGAAATGAATGTGGTTGCCGTTTCACTCATTGAAAATTATACAAATGTTTACATATATTACCAATATTATACCAATACCAATATTTGTCAGTTTCCATAAATTCGTAAAAAAATAATGCACCCAAATTGTACGAAAGTGTGTTTGGAATACTCATCTGAAAATGATGGATTCGGTCCCTGCTGTTGGCTTGTCCGTCAACAATTTATTCGTACACCATATTCGATTTTTCAAAAAGTTATGAATATAACTATTGCAGTGTAAATACACGTTCAACTACTACCCTACACAGTTCTGTACATAGAAATAGACTTGTACATCCACAGTACACAAAAACTGCCCTGCGGGCGTGTCTGACCCTCAACGCGTCACTACAAGGTACGTCAAATCAGGCGTACTAGGCAGGTGGAGAAGTGAGGTAGCTGGCGATTGCATTCCTCTCCCAGCCAATACACCAACAGTCTTTATGCGTAACACTGGATCTCGCCACTCAGCGGGGCAAGAACACCGCCAACCCCGTAAGAAACACGTGTACTATACTTGCGGGAATATGCGCACGGTAAGACGAAGTAATCAACCAATCTGCTGTTCCGCTCAAGCAATTCCCTGGAGCGGGAGACGTGTCTCAGTTGACGGTAAAAGTGTTATGGAGATTTGTAACAATAACGCGGGAGAGATGGCTCAGGGCATCAACTGATGTCCCTCATTCCCTCTGACGAGAGGGTTCTAGGTTCAAGGCCCGAAGGCGGCAGAAGTTTTCGACATAAGCTTGCCAGCTAGGGCGAATTCAGTCGCTACCTGAAGAAGAATTCTAGCGGCCGACTACTTTAGTTAGCGGTAGTTTTTCGTGGTCTCTACGACCAACACCAGGCAAATGCCTGAGCAGTACCCTAACAAATGGGTCACGGAACGCGCGCGATCTTTCCTTCTTCTTCCTTGGCCTATCCTCACCCATTACTTACACACACACTAACATGCACTACACTTCCAGACATGCCGGGAGACCGGTCGGGAGCTAAGAATCTGTCCCGGCTGGGGCGGTACCCCGCTAGTGGGACAAAGCTGGTTGGGGAAAATTCCGGTAGTCGACGGTAGGTCGGCGCCGTATCACGCCATCCATCGGGAGAAGACCACCGACACCTCCCGATGGAAAAAATCATGCACGACACTTACGGGACTCATGATCTTAGCAGCTGACGCACCTGGAATCGCTAACACTCAATCAATCAATTCCGTGGTGATTGTCCGTGCCGGTCAGGAATCGTTTCGACCCACTGTGCTACCCCGGGCACTCAACAAGTGAGCGGCGGCTCGGCCTCCGCCACTCCGCGCGGCGGTGGCTTGGAGCGCTCGAGCAGGCGCCCCGCGCCCTCTGGGGCGCGCAAGGCGGCCGGGGGCGGCACGGAGGCGGAGATGATTGATGAGGAGGCGCGGTCGCTGCAGCCAGACGATCTGGGAGGCAGGCGGGCGGACCGGTGCATCAGACGATGTCACTGCACTGCCTCTCACTGCGTGCGAGTTCCGACCCTGGCGGAATTTTCGACACTGGCTACTTAAGTAGGTCTAATTCAGCCGTTGTGTGAAGGAGAATTCTAGCACCCGAATGCTCTTATCGGTAGTTTTCCGTGATTTCTCCAATCAACACCAGGGGAATTGCGGAACAGTACCCCAATAAAAGGGCCACGAAAATAAAAGGGACACACACAGGTGTTGTGAGACTCATTGGGATTAAAAACTGATTAAATCTTGCCGTGGGTAGAGCGGTGCCCTGCTGGTGGGAAATACTTGGTTGGAAAAAATCCCGCAAGCCGACCTCTCGCGATAAATCATGCGCTACGCTTACGATGCTAATAACATTAGCAGTTGTAGTGCCCGGAAACACTAATCAATCAACTAAGGCGGGCGCGCTTAAGCGGATTCGGCGTCAAGGGTCTCGGATTCGAATCTCGCCTCGGGCTGTGTGCTTGCGTGCCGTGGTGTAGTTAATGCATTTACAAACCACCATGCGTTAGATAATGAAACAAACCATTCATTGCCTTTAATTTCCCTTGCCCAAACAATTGAACGACAAGGCAAAGTATGTCAGCCAGCCGTCAGATGGAGAAAACAACGTCAATTAATCCTGATGCGAAAACTTCCTGATAGACACCACGGATCTCAATAGCGACACGGGGATGGCTGAACTTCAGTGGCGCCCAGTATTTCGAACAGTAAACAAAAGAGATTCTGCTTGGACCAGTCAAGGCCTCTCCATCGCTCCGTCGTCTCTGACAAGGGGCTTTAAGACGACATAAACTTATAAACTATCTCCGATAGTCTTGACTGCTTTCAAGACGATATTGAAATGTTGGTCGAAAATTTAACGCAACAGATGATGCGAAGTCGCCAGTGCAGGCAAGAGCAAGATTATTTAATGTTTCTGGCGCTACAACTACTATATTTTGTAATCCCGTTAGTGAAGTACATGCTATATTTCCGGACATGGCGGTATCCCACACTTACAGGAATGCGAAAATTATATAGTATTATTTATAAGCCAACAATCATTTGAAATAATTGTCATGAAAGATCTATATTACAAATTTCCAATGTGCACTGAAACTGAAAGAGAGCTACTTTGCATCAATCGGCCTTATAAAAGGTGTCCATGGTTTCGATACCCAGGAACTTGGTGAAAATCAAAAAAATATATATTAAGTTTCGATAGGATTGGGATATTTCTAGCAATGGCACACAAAATGCTCATCAGTAATAGATGAAGTGCTTTCGTGTAAACATACAATAAATTAAATGTTTAACCAGAAACAGAACGACAGTTCTTTATATTTCATGAATATAAAAATGTGCTTTTCTATAAAGAAATAGGTGAATGGCAAATATTTTTTTACGGCCGGCATCTTCCTTGGAGCCTTGGCGAAGCATGACGCCAGCCGTATTGTAAGCAGCGGCGCGTCGAGTACGTGATTTTGCTATGCACAGGATGAGAATAGGCGGAGAAACACCCAAAGTCAGTAAAAATCGAAACTGTTTCATTGTTTTAAATTATTTCCCGAGTTTCGGAGTACGTAACGAAACCATACGCATCTCTCTCATGGCCAGAGATTATACTTCGATTTTTTTAAAAGTTGGCGATGCCATTAGGTCATTGTTAGACCTCGTGCCTAAGAAAATCAATCAGAATAAGCACATTTCATCAGTGCTAAGCACATTTATTTATTAAGTATTAGTGCTAAGCAAATTTCTAAGGCCACGAGCCCCGTTGAGAAAGACGTTCACGAATTAATTAAATAGATTCATTTTATAAGGTAGGAGATGTAGCATTGACCTAATATCATCGACCACTTTAAAAAAATACATAGGGTTCTTTCAATTTTTGCGCACACTTGAAATCATTAACACAAATACCCGGTAGGTCGTAAGACCCGATGTCGTTATAAACAATGTTGATGCTAATATTTTTTTAAATATCGATAATTTTATAGCAGGAATATCGATATTATAACTTCTATGTTTTGCTTTCGATGTTTTCTTCACATCAACATATTTATGCAGAAACATCGGTGTTTTAAAAAAGAATGATCGTGTTATAAATACAATTTCCAGCATCTGTCCGACAATTTCCGACAACTGTCAGTAATGTCGATCCGCAGTGGGCACGAAACCGTTTGCTATTCGCAACCTTTCTCCATTGTTGTTACCGTTTTTATTATTTTGAACGTGATAATGCCGTTAAACTGCAATTTGAACCTTGACTACATAGAACATTGATTAGGAAATTAAGGGGACAGTCAAATTTATGGCACAATATTCTTTAAACTAATATTGATGTGCTTTGTACCACATTAAAACCACGACATTTTACTTCGAAAATGTATAATCACATTTAAAACATCGATGTCTTTTGTTCGATGTTTTCATCGACATCGAAAACCTTTTGGTGATGTATCATTGTGTGTTTTAGTAAACTTCGCCATCACTGGATCCCCCCCTCCCAAATCAGTTCGTTCGCCCGCCCATCCGCCCCGCCCTCACCACCGCGACCCACTCACCCTGCCCCTCTCTGACGGAACTCATTTTCAATGTTGACTTTCAATTACTCGGAGACTAATTGCGTCAGCGGGATGAAGCAAAGTGCGTTTACTAGGCAGTTTTATGAGATTTTTAGAAAATTCTGATTCACTCTCATGAATTATAACACTGTTATAGATATTCCCAAAAACCTGAAAGAGAGTATTGGCTAGGAGAGCTCAGTGATCTCATTTGCTACTGCGGCATCACTGACTGCGACATCCTTGGGTTCGAGTCCAGACAGTGGCAGATTTTCGCCTGTAGATACTTAACTGGCTCGGATTTAAATACTGAATGAGAGTTCTAGTGGCCGGCTGCAATCACGGTTAGCTTTCCGTGGTTTCTGTGATCAACACCAGGCGAATGCCCGAGCAGTTCGCTAACAAACGGACCACGGACCGCGCGCTATCTTCTAATTCTTATCATTCATAGTACATTATATGCAACGTAATCTTGGAATTCGATTTGTTTCATTCGAATTTTTATTCAAAATAAAGTTAGCCCATATTCCTAATTAAAATAACATGAAGTCGCACAATCATTTTAGCCGGACAGGGACTCAAAGAAAAGGGACTCTCTCAGATAACCTGATCACCTTAGCCTAGACGGAATGTAAGATGACGTGTAGGTCGGTTCCGAATTTTAGTTCCTGCGAGGGAGCAACTCTTTCCAAGCCATAGCACGCACTACAGTAAAAGCAATAAATATTAGTTGACGAGCCCGGAAACTGTACTTACGTGCGCATTGAAAGAGAGTGCGCATACTTTTTGTAAATGGACAAAGATGGGGATGGGAGGGTGTTTCTAACGAACTCCCATGCTGATGGTTACTTATCCCTTGTTTTCATGGTCAAGTGTTCAAAATTGTGTTAAGATAGCAATAAAACTCTAGATTTGTTTCAAAAACACGAACTAACAATGTATATTTGAAACGTAGGCGAATGGAAACTACCCTTTTAATTAAAAGTAATCAGTGGTATTTCCTCGTAAGTACATTAATAGTTATCTTGATTTATTTCAATGATCTATGTGTTTCTTTGTCATTTAAATAGATGAAATAAATAAAACTGATTAATCATGCAGTCAAGTACATACTATAGTGTGATTGTCTAAATTATACCCGTAAGATGACAACGTATCATTTTCACTTTTTCGACAATCAATGTTCATATATTTTAGAAGAATGTTTTATTTGTCATGTATATAGTACATGCCACACAATGTTTCGCGTAATTATTTTACGCTTCATCAGGTGTAAAAAAATATTTATGTTGTAGAGTCAAAACAAGTTACGTTTCATCAAAAAATTAAAACAGGGAAATCGAAATAAACAAAAAATAAACAAACACGAGTAGCATATTTCCACGTTGAAAATACTTCTCATGATGACGAGTAATATAATTACCCGAAACGTTATGTAGCATATTTATATGACAAATGAAACATTCTTCTGAAATATATGAAAATTGATTATACAAAAAGAGAAAAGGAAACTGCGTGTGTCAACTTATATGTAAAACTGATTATCTTTAATTTCAAGAATATTTTACACTCTTCTTTATTTCTTTTTTGACATTATAATACAAAACATTATATCCACCAAGTACATGTTGGTTCTCGGCATATTATAGGTATGATCATGGTTAGAATGATAAACGGAAATAGCAGACGCAGTTGAAGTTCCTTAATCGAGGTAATAGCCAAGGATTATCGGCTTTATGTCGTTTAATATCTTTCGTAACACCATTTTCTTGTAAGCAAGAATTCACATAAATAAGAAATGCTATTTCTTGAAATAAGTGAATTCATACGCCTTATTTAGCTCCAACACATTGGTTTCGATTGTTCTTAATGTACGGTGGACTGTTGAAGTAATAAAAAACATTATAACGATATTTTCAAAACGATATATTGCGAAGAAAAGGAGCGAAGTTGTAATTTATTATTACTTGTTTTGATGCTCTATAACAGGAAAAATATTTTTTGCAATAAGCATAGTAAAATCGCTGATCATTTTGCAGAATACAGTTGCACAATACAGAACAAGCGCAACATTAGAAATTCAGCTTCTCAGAAGTGGAAGCGTCTTAGGTGATTGAAAATCTATATATAAATCAAACTCTTATTGTACGAAATTGTTATGTTTAAGATATTTATTTGCAATTTATTGTGTTATAATTATGTTTGATGTATTATGGAGAATAAAGTAAGGGGGTCGATGGAGGCAATCATTATTTTAAAACGTGTCGATGAGAGAAAAGGTTGGGAACCCCTCATCTACTGTAAAAACATTGTGTAAAAATTCTATTTTTTATTTTATTTATTTATTTATTTATTTATTTATTTCGAAATATCTGACTGTGGTGAGAACACTAATTTTCTCGAAAATGTGGCAACGAAAATGTTCAAAATTACGACGAAGCACTGAAATCCAATATCTCAATTTTTTCAAACCTTAAGAAATAACAACACAAGAAAGCGAGAATTTGGAAGACGAAATCTGTATGAATGACCGATCGCTTTAGTAACAGTTAGCTACGTCGGCTTTAGTATACAACCTCGTATGGACATAGCTTTGTAGGAGTACACAAACTGCATCACGTTCCAGTTTGTTGTGAAACAGAATATAGTTTGCTTTGTGGACGTTTAGAAACAGTATCATGTTGCGTTCTCGTTTATTTAGTGGCGGCAAGGCGTTGAAGATACTGAACACTTTCCAGCTCAGTTTACTTGTGTATCGTACGAAAAAGGAATGTTTTGTCTCAAATGATTTGTGTCTACAGTGGTGAAATCAAGGCGAAATTTAGTTAAACAACCTTTAAAAGCGATCATTAATTAGGTTTCTTCATTCCTGAATTTTGAGGTTTCTTCATTCCCGAGTTTTGCTTAAGGACGGGAAAAAAGAAATTTGATTTTCTTCTCAAAATGATCCGATTCACTCACTTCCGTTTGACGAACGGAGGTTATCGGTTCTTTATTGAACGCGCACCTGAGCAGATTGTCTTCTGATCAGTGGTACTGGAAACAGCGTCTGCGCAAGGTCGCTGAAACTCCGCAATCACTCGCTTCATGTATTGGTTGAATGATTAGCGATTCCAGGCGTGTGTAAGATCATTGGTTATTATCGTGGGAGGTGGCGATAATTTTTTCCCTGACCTGCGTGACCTGCGTCGACTTGCGCAGATTTTCACCGATCAGAGATCTCCCACCAACGTAGTGCATGTGCGTGTAAGTGTGTGTAAGTAAGGGATGATGATAAGTCAAGGAAACGGAAGGAAAGATCGCGCCCGGTTCGTGGCCCGTTTGTGAGGAGACTTTTCCGGCATTCGCCTGTTATTGATCGGAGAAACCACGGAAAACTATGAATCAGAGCAGCTAGAATTCTCCTTTTGACAGTGGCTTAATTCGAACTAGTTGTGTAGCTAGAGCCGAAAATCCAGTGACCGTCAGAACTTGAACTCTAGGACTCCCAGGCAGAGTCACTGCAATGACATCAGTTGATTCGCTGAGCCACCTTAGTGTATTCACTCATCAAAAGAAAGCCTGTAAATCGGGTCAAAATTATGCCAATATCAATATAACAATCATATTGACTCATTTGTTTTTTCATTGCCAGAGAGCGAAGCACATATTTAGTATTTAGAAAACTGTTAGCATATCTTATTTACATTTCATGTTCATCGTTTTCATGAAGAACAATATGGAAAAACTTCCATATTATTTTTTTTCTCGGTAACAGTGTTGATCATTTTCTGTATTTCTGAGCACCTAGTAACTCAAGCAAGAAAGTCTTATATTTTGGATACCTTTTTATAAAATATTTTTCCATTGTCGATCTCATCCGCCGATAACTTTCGTTTGTTGTTTGTTAAATTTTCTCTTCTTCTGATGCAACAAGTGATTTTCATGTTGTTAGCAAGATTAAGTTATTTGAATTAACGAAGATTGAAAAATGAATCACCACTCTTACTAGAAAAATGAAGAGTTTAATTCCGTAAAAGGAGGCTCTTGAAAATAATATTCTCAGCCATGAAGTGCTTGCCTTTAGAGATTACTAGGGGGCGGATTTTAATGAAAAGTGTTTTTTTTCTCTTCACCTTAGAACAATGCCTTTTAGCAAAGACATTAATTTTGTTACGACAAACCATGGCCCATTTGTATGTTTTGTTGTATTTTTTGTCGATTTCGACTAATAAGCCATTTTTAACCTTTCCCGCCTCTTTTAAAGAATTTTTCGCTGATTTAATCGATTTTAATATAATTTGAATGCTACTTTTTTCACATAATATACAAGACGCAACAAATGTTCTCAACAGACTAGCATATTTGATTTCTTAGCTTAGAAATTGTAATGTCTGCATTTGTGAGTATGTAATCTAAAGTTCCTGTGACACCCATCAGCGCCAGTTCAGCCGATTTCACGATAACTAATGGCAGAGATTTCCTGGTTCAGTCCAAACCAATAGTTTGCAAACTGAGTTTACTTGAATGAAAAAAAAGAAGCCTCGATTACGTCAGTAACATATCCAACAGCTTAAGATGTTCATCTGAAGTGGTTTCTTTGTGCTTCGCATTGCTTGTAATTAAGTGTATGTGAGTGAAATAGATCTAAAGCGCAGTCCAGAATGAACTGAAAGTGCAAAGAAGAAATGATCTACTGAATAACTACAGAAGATAAAGATAGTGACATACAAGATAAAGAAACTTTCCATTACTCTATAAACCTTTGGTTCCTTTTAAATTTTATTTTTTGTTTTTTCTGTAAGTTTAAAGTTTAGATAATTTTATTAAGAAATAAGAATCGAATGGACATTCATGAATGTTCCGAATTTTTGGTATTCATTAAAAGCTCATTGCTATTTTTACTCCATAGTTGTAACAAAGAAAATTATGAAACACAATCAAAGCATTGTTAAAACACTAATATTGTTTTTCATAGCTTATTAACTATTATCAATAAAAGGTTTAAATTTGAAATTGAAATATCCCAGAAAACTGAAAATATGACTTTCATCGTTACCCCCATTTCTTCACGCGCATTGGACCAGCTGCAATGGCTAAGTAGTAACTCCGCTGCATTGACAGCACCGTTGACCAGGTCACAGAGATGGAGTGCAGTCAGTGGCAGATTTTCGGCACTAGACAGCTGGGTTGAATTCCACCATTCAGTGGACGAGAATTCTATCACTCGGCTGATCTGATCAGTATTTTCTGTGGTTTCTTCGCTTAATACCAGGTGAATGGCGCAGCAGTACCCTAACAAAAAGGCCACGGTCTGCAATCCTTCCTGCCTTCTTTTTAATTTCTTCGTAATCACAGATTCCAACGAAAATTGTGACTGCCATTTTTAAGCGGTCTCAATACTTTCAAATGTCAGTAGCATGTTTAGAGGTTACTGTTAAGTTTCTCCTCATATTATATTTAAAGTTTATACCCTTCAAAGACAATTTTTTGTCGAACAAGGATTAATAAGTTTTTTAAAGCGTTCTCTGCGCTATCGGAGAACAAGGGTTACCCGAAACGTTGATATCCATTTTGAGGAAAGTTTGAAAATGGTTAAGCTTCATTGAAAATCAGTGGCCAAAAATCAAAATATACGTTTCAAACTCGCAGGACCTTGAGTTCGTTTAGATCGATCGGAGAATATCATTTTTGGGGGAAAAAATTGAACGGTTAAGGCGCTAGCATTGACCAGTCACAAATCGACGATCGGACGTGCAGATAGACGTTTTCCGTCAACGAATTTTTTGGTATCAAGGGCCCACAAAACATTGAATTCTGATTACACAAGTTAAAGGACGTAATTTCCAATGTAGGAAGAATTATCCACTTTTTCGTTACGAGGACCCCGCAATACGATTTTTTCTGTCGAAAAACCAACGATATTTGATCGCAGCAATTCAATACTTTTTCTTTACTGCGTGAGTACGTATTAAGACGAGAGAGTAAGTACTGAAGTTTCCACTTGGTATAAACACGATCGAATTCACCCCAGTAATTAATAGAAGCCAAGAAAACTGAAACGTAAAATTATCAATAAATTGAATGGGTTAAAACCAGAACAGTATATGTTACATTTTATAAACTCCGAGAAAACGTATTTATTTTAGGCTCTATTTTTAAGTGGCAATGTATTTTTATGATTTAATTGAATAATGGAAATGACGTGGTTTTAATGTAAAGCACTACGATTTTACAGTATCGACTTAAACAAACTTCTCTGAATTCATAAAATGTCACTTATACCGTGCTGGTTTTCACCCATTCGGTTAATCGAAAGGTTAGTCCCCCGTGCGCAGAACACACGCGCTGGCTGCCGAGCAGCAAAGCGCGCCTTCGCAAGGGCCGCTCCGCTGGGCGAGCGGTCCCGCTGCCGCCGCAGAGGGAAATCGATGCCCGCACCGCCCAGGCGCCCCCGTTGCCCCACACGCGAATATTTTTATGCGTGGATACGCATGGTGGGAAACCATGAAGAAGTTTCGTTAACTTTTTTCTTTCCCGTATAGATACGTATATACGGAGTAATATACATAGTAATGGGAAAGTTATGAAATGCTGCGGAAAAATTGATTTCGAGATTACAACGGAAATACACGTTTTAAGGTCCCCTGATAACGTGACGTTTTGAAAAAAGCGATTTTTTTCAAAACGTCCGTCTGTCCGTCTATCTGTTAACACCACTAGCGCCTATACCATACGTACGATTTTTTCAAAACTTTATATTCCCTTGTCAATCTCGTTGCACTCGAGGCGCCGCGCTTTTGAAATACTTTCTTTAAAATTAGGGGGTACGTCACATGAAGTCCCCCGGTAACATTTTCAAAATTTTCTAAAAAACGCCTGCAAATTTTTTCTTCAAACTTGTAATTGGGATAGTGCTATATGTATTCTGTGAGAAGACATAAATGCCCTATTGCTCTATGCTTTTGTTGTTGCTTTTTTAAAAAATTACAAAAATGTAATTTTTGACGTGTCTCTTGCGACGTTAACATTACCGTCAATTTGGTCACATTATTATATTTACGCTTTGCTTGGGCTTTAAATAATTCATTGGAAGTTTAAGTCATTGGAAGTTTCTCGAAAACTCAACCATATTCTGTGAAAACTAGCTCAAAATTCTGCATTTTCAGATACGCTCAAACGCCATTGTCTTAAAAAAGGCTCCAAATTTGTATCCTCAAACTTTTTGAAAGGTTAGTGTTAATTGCACACTTTAATATGACGTAATGTTCACTTCGGGGTATTTTTTGTTTGTTTTTTTATAAAATTACACAAATGTAATTTTTTTGGAAGATCTCTCACCTTGTTAATATGCACATTTTCACCAAAATGTATACACTATTGTATTTGTGAATTAAAGTGCTTTAAATGGCTTCTAATTGTTTTTCGAAGACTCAAAAAATTTCTGCGGAAAAAGCTTCTAATTTTGAATTTATAGTAGCGCTTAAACGATATTTTCATAAAAACGGCTTCAAATTTATTAAAGAAATCTGCCATTTAGGACGAGGGTTTATTGTTCTTAAACATTCTTAAAATAATATTTCCGTTCTACTATTAGGAAACAGAAAAATTAAGAAAATTTCAAAAAAAATGTACTTTGGGCGGCGATAGATGGCAGTTGTCTACAGTATGTGGCAAGTCAGAATAGCTTGCCGAAACCAAAGGAAATATAAAACTAACACGAGAAAGTCTGTGCCATTCTGTAGCACCACTAGTTCTTTCTTTCTTCCTGGGTCTTTTCCATCTTCAGGGGTTGCTGATTTCGACTTACCGCGCCGATACCCACTATGTCTGTCATTGGGACACATATTCATACAGTATAATCTGTCTAAGCTGGAATCGATTTGGACACAAACAAAATTCGGTTTAGGGTAGTTTACGTTTTATGCAAGTTTGTCTATTTTATGACACTTGTGATATTGATATGTCTGCCCTGAAAGTAGTATGCCTACATTACATGACTGTTATAATTATCAAATTACAATGACATATAACGTTTTCATAATAATCACCAATAAATTAAAATTAATCACACTTCATTAACAGCTCTTGAGTTAAATATGTACAACACCTAACAGCCTAGTGGCTGTATTCGGAGTGCTTGCTGACTCTCAACGTACAATGGGTCACAGCTCAGTACTATGACTTTCTGATATCCTACATGGCCTTGAGCAATGCGATCTGGTCGAGGTCATGGATTTTTGACAATAAACCCAAAGTGGTAAATGTGGAATAACTAAGCTAGACACGTGGCATTTTCCCCTGTTTGGCAAGTAATGGATTATGCAGTGTTGTTTGCAGGTATGTGAACTTTCTGAGGACTGAACAATTTTCACGATTTCATGGTCATTAGGTTTGATGCATGAGCGAAAACCCATCATTTTCAAAGCACGCCAATAAAAAGGCAAAACATGATCATTGTTCATGGGCAGGTTGCCCCTTGCAAATCTGATCGGTCATTTCCGACGTTTCAATTTCAGCGCGAGCAATTTACTAAACAACGGAGCACAGTAAGCGCGCAATCTTCCTGATACGTCCAGTCCTTTTTCCGCTATTAGAGCTAATCACCCACCACCGTTTCAGATAACTAAAGATGACAACTGCCTACACGTTTACTTGCGGAGGTATTTCCCCTTCCGGTATCTCCGCCACCCACGTTCACCCACCCTCCACCCACCTACGCCAACACCCAGCATATGTGGTAGCGTGCTCGTAGGGCATGAAAGTGGGTGTAAGTAGGAGGTGAGGTTAGGACAAGAAAGAGGAACGGAAGATTGCGCGCAGTCAATAGCTCGTTTGTTAACTTACTGCTCCGGCATTCGCCTGTAGTTGATCGGAGACATCACGGAAGACTGCCGATCAGTGCAGCCGGTCGTTAGATTTCTCCTCCAGGCAGCAACTGAATTTAATATAGTTAGTGTCTAAACGCATGTCACTGCCGAGATTCAAACGCAGGATCCACACGAACAGCGGCTGATTTCAACCCTGCTATGTAACTACTGCCGGTAATACGTCACCATCCAGACTCGAAAAATTAGGAGATTCCGTTCAGAGCAGCTGCGTAAGCAATGATCAAGATCAGCCTGAGCTAACGTGGCCGGTGCGAAGCCTCAGTTGCGGTCGGGAACCTCCGACATCGTGAGGGTGCGAAAGGAGGCCTTCCTTTCTGCCTGGGCCGCGGCCCGCTGCGTCCCTAAGCCGCCCGAGTGCGCTGCGGACGAGGGCTGGGCAGAAGTGGCGCGTGGAGTGGAGTGGCGCTTGTGGCGGGGCTGGGGGAGGGGAGCGAGGATGGAGATGGTGCCGGGTAGGAGGAGGTGAGGTCCCAGCGGGAGGACATCGACTAATGTCACCGCAGTGTCTCTGTTCCTAGGGTTTGAGTCCCGACGGTGGCAGGATTTTCAATACAAACGTGCCTGATAGGTCGGATTCAGCCGCTGTCTGGAGGAGAATCCTAGATCTGATGGTAGCTTTCCGTGGTTTCTCCGATCAATATCAAGTGAATGCTGGAGCAGTACCCTAACAAACGGACCACGAACCACGAGCGATCTTTCCTTCCTCTTCCTTGTCAGTTTCATCCCCGAACTCATTTACACATCCATTCTCTATGCTACCACACATGTGGGTAGACAAGTCTGGAGCTTAGAGCTTGTCCCGGCTAGTGAGGCACCCCGCTGTTGGGAGATACATGGTTGGGGAAAACCCCGCTAGCCGACGTTGATCGGCGCCGGATCTTGCCATCAAGCGGGGAATGTTACCGCCACCTGCCACGATAAAAAACATTCACTACACTTACGGGACTGATGGCATTAGTTAAATCGCCCGATATCACCAATCAATCAGTGATGAGCTCCGAGTAGAGTTGGAGTGGGAAGGAGGTGACGATTGGTGCTGAAGAGGAGATGGTGATGATGACGAGGAGATAACGAAGATCGGATAGTAACGGGATGGGTTGATGTTAGAGTGGTGGTGGGTTATGGTGCCTGGGAGGTCATGATGTAGCTGGGGTTAGGAGAAAATGGAGACGGGAGCCGAAGTGGAGATAGTGATGGGGAGAAGATGCGTTCGTGGTGGAAATCAACTAGTAACGGGGATGGTTTGGTGACGGGGATGGATATGAGGTATTGCATGGGATGATGACGGGGTTGGAATGGCGACGTGTTGGGATGTATGATGAGGGCCAAGACGATGTCATGGACCATGAGGCGGAGAGTTGTTGAGGGGCTGGGGGAGCGGGGCTGGAATGGCGATCTGGGACGATCGCTTGGTTAGGACAACCTTTAGACGTTCGATATTATAGTAGTGTAGGACATGGAAGTGTAAGTTTGTGAAAGTAAGGGATGAGGTCAGCTCAAGGAAGAGAAAGGAAGGATTGCATGCGCTCCGTGGCTAGTCTCCGTTCTTAGGGTACTGCTCCGGCATTCACCTCGACTGATCGGGGAAATCACGGAAAACTCCCGATCAGAGCAGCCGCCCGGTGGAATTCTCCTCCAGCCAGTGCCTGAATTCGATCTAGCTATTTAGCGTGTGTCGAAAATCTGCGATTGTCCGGACTCGAACCTTAGAACCTCCCGGCTAGAGCCGCAGCAGATACAGCGACAACGCTTGCTTTGAGGTAATCTCAGGCGGCGTGACCTCTTAGAGCCAGCGTGGCGGGGGGGGCGGCGAGGCTGAGTGAGCGGGCGGGGCCACTTGTTGAGTCGCGGGCGCGGAAAGTGCCAGGGTGGGCGGGGGCGGGGGCGGGGCGGGGGGCGCGGGGCGGAGAGCGGCCATTGATTTTCTGGCCGCGCGTCGTGTCGCCGCGCGGAGCCCGGCACCCGCCAGATGCTGAGCCGCAGCCGTGTGGCCCAGACCACAGATGCGACATCCCCAGCCAAATATCGATGTTTCAAGACGTCAATGTTCAAACTTAAAACATCGATTACCATAAAAGACCATACCAATACTAATGATATTTTTAAACAGCTATGGATTGAAAACTGATTTATTATGTATCGCGAGTTGACGCGAGGACAAAGTTTATCTGAAAATGTCTTTATTTATTAATTTATGATTTCAGAAAATATCTTAAAAATTGGAACAATTACCAAAACTGATTATTTGGACTTAATTTTACAAAATTAATAGATTTTATTGATGGAACTAAACTCGACTATTTTTTTCTCACTGTAGTTCGCTTTGGTGACAGAGAGTATATTCATTTGTTGCGTTGTGGAAGTTATTACAGTTTTTAGCATAATACCTTTTTTCATTCCAAAATAAAACATCAACAACGTAAAATCATCGATCATAAAACATTAATGTTAAAAAGCATTTGCTTCTATGAATTGATATATATATATATATATATATATATATATATATATATATATATATATATATATATATATATATATATATAAAAGCATCAGCGATATAAAAATCTCGAAAATTATATTTTTTTCAGTGATGAAATATGTTTAGCAAATTACCAGTGGTCGGAACAGCAAAAATTTGCTGTGAATTATGTGTAGTAAATAGGAAGCAGCAAAAATGTGTTGTTCCAAAACTGCACGTGTGAATTCTGAAGTTGCTTTCTCCCATCTCCCATAATGTCACCTGTTGTAAACTGTGGCACACTGAAAATGAAACAAATAATAGCAACATCAAGTATGAGAAGATATTGATTGTCATAATCGCAGTGATGCCTCATTTCTCTGCCAGACGGTGGTTGAAGTGTAGCGGGATTTGCGAGGTCAGAGGGAAGAGCATGCCTCATGGACTGAGCCCGGCCACGGAAAATAAGGCATCATTGAATTGAAAAAATATTTGTTCTTTCCATGATTCCTCTGTATCGGACTCGACCACTGATGCCTCTCACATGGACGGAGGCCGTTTAATTGTCTGTCAATTCATGAGCAGATTTGAAATTACTAATAATGAAAGATAATTTTGTACCAAATGGAACCGTAGCTGTACGTAGGTGTCCAAAGCTTTATTATTTGTTATTACAGAAAATTTCTAGATTTTAACTTCGGCTATTTTATAAGTGCATTTTTCTTTATTTCTCTCCCTTCGACTGATGAGAACCGGCGCCGACCTACTCGAGAAACTGTCTTATTTTTTAACTAATATATGCTAATCATTAAAATTTAAATAATATTTGCCGTATCATCCTGCTTCTGAAGTTTCGTAGCATAATAAATCAAAAAAATGTCCCTACCTGATTATAGTAGGTATTCAACTATAATTAATCGCACTTTTATGTGTGTACAAACTTTTGAATGAACTCCATCGTTTAAAATGTGTCACAACCAAAGATTGGTAGAAGAGGGCAACTCATTTGATGAAAAGGAACGAATTTTAGCAATAAACGCGTAATGGAACAACGATTTCGATTGAAGGACAGTTTTTCCAAAGAGATATCAGCATCTCTTTTTCAGTCATTAAAATCTGTAAAATATAAATATTGACATATGCAATAAATAATATTTTCATATTTCTTTAATTTTCATGCTTCCTCATGTCTTTTAAACATGAAATAATATTTTTTGAACTTGGCTATTTTTCGACCTTTTGGTGGTTTTCGTTGCGCTATGCAATGGGAAATGCTTAAGACCCCCTGACACCATTGCTTTCATCCTAACTGCACCCCGCGCCACTCCGCTTTTCCCGACCTGAGAATGCCCAACTCTACAGTAGTGCTCAAAAACCCCGCATCACCTGTAATCTGCGATATAAATCTGAAAATACACCACTTGAGTTGCAAAAATCGAGCGAGTTATGAAGGTAATGAAATCAAAAACATCATATAATCCACATCAAAAATATGATTACAAATTTCTGCTAACATTTGTTTTAAATTTTTGAGAGCAGAATGAATTACGAAAATACAGAATGCCCATTTTCTTTAGGTAATGCGGTTTGAGCACTACTGTACTTCATTGTCAGAAAGACGCCGCCTCCGAAGCACAGATGCCACGTTGGATTTCGCCCTGAGGTTGATCGCAGACTCAACACCGACGTTGTTTGTTCCGGACATCAACTGATGCCACTGCAGTGCCTCTGTCCGGGAGGTCCACGCTTCGAGTCCCGACGATGACAGGATTTTCGACACTAGCTAGACAGCTAGGTAGTATTCAATCTCTGTCTGGAGGAGAATTCTAGCAGCCGGCTGCTCTGATCGTTAGTTCTGTAAGGTTTCTCCGTTCAACAATCCAAGCGAATGTAGGAGTAGTGCCCTAACAAACGGGTCACGGACTGCGCGCGATCTTTCCTTCCTCTTCATATCTTGTTCTAGCCTCACCCCTTACTTACACCCACGTTCACGGTAGGTTGGCCTCGGATCCCACCAGCTAGCAAGGGAAGATCACTGCCACCTCTCAGAGTAAACACATGCACTTCCCTAACGGGATTAATTTCCTCGGCAGTTGACGCGCTCGGAATCTTTAATCATTCAATCTATCAACTCTGCTTCACCATGCCATATTTTCTACTATTATCGTTTCTGTCACCATAATTGCTATGGGCAGCTGTAAGCACCTCTTCCAGTTATTACCCCGGAGAAATAGACAAAAACCGCAAAAGCAATTGAGGTGGTTTGTATTTCATCTAAATAAGCATTGAAAAATATTAAAAGATAGTTGCTTTGAAATCGCAGGCAGACACTGTAGTTTTATTTACATAGATATAACGATATAACGTGCGTCAGCATAAACAACCGTTTTCAAATTGGGACCGGAAACCACGACTACAAACGGAGGCAATCAACAACTTTAGGAGGTGACGGTGTTTTGTTAATTCATCGATTCCGTCTCATCCGCTACGCCGGGCCATCTCAACCGCTACGC
The DNA here is from genome assembly GCA_038098605.1 of Gryllus longicercus. Classification (NCBI taxonomy): domain Eukaryota; kingdom Metazoa; phylum Arthropoda; class Insecta; order Orthoptera; family Gryllidae; genus Gryllus; species Gryllus longicercus. The sequence goes on from JAZDUA010000215.1 coordinate 1,073,688, forward strand.
CGCGCCAGGAAATCGATACAAGCTCGCTCCGTCCGTCTTTTATCTCCCTCCCTCGCTCGTTGACGCGCCGGCTGTCGCTCGCTCTCTCTTTCTCACTCTCTTTCATCGTTCTGCCTTTCCTTTATTCCTATTCTCATTCCTTCTCTCTGTTAACCCTTCGTTGCACCCGCTCTCTATCCAACGCCTTAAGTCAATGTTCTCTACCTCACATCGCTTTCTGCCCTTCGCTCTCCATCGGCTCTGCCCTCTGTCCCTTTTCTTGAGTTCGCTTGTTGTCGCTAGTACTTTTGCTCTCTTTATTCTCTCTCTCTCTCTCTCTCTCTCTCTGTCCTCGCTCAGTCCTAAAACTGCGTCTCCCTCAATATCTCTTGTCGCCCTCTGCCTCCGCGCTACCTCTGCTGTAGCTCTTTCTTTGTCTTCTCCTCTGTGGTTGCTTTCTGTTCTACGTCTGTCCTCTCTCTTTCCGATTTCCTTCTATCCTAGTTCAATGTCCTCACTCCCTGAAACTCCCTCTGGGCCCTGGCTCTCTAATTCTCCTATTTTATTGACCATTGTCGCTAGCCGTCTCTGACATGGCTCTCTGACAAACGCTATCTGGTCCTGAACTGTCTCTTGTTACATCATTCTGACACTGTCTCTTTCCCCGTTCTGTCCTCGCTCCCTGTCACACTTGCTCTCTGTCCTTGCAGTTTGTTTCCACTATTTCTCTGTCTGTCTGTCTCTCTCTCTCTCTCTCTCTCTCTCTCTTGCTCTATCTGTCCTCGTTCTGTCTTTGACATAGGCCTCTTCCTCTCTTCCCCCTCATTATGTCACTCTTTCTCTCTGTCAGGTCTGACTCTCCTACTTTGCCACAGATTCCCTCCCTCTCTCTATCACTGACTGTCCTCGCTCTGACCCTCCTACTTTCACATAGGTATCTCCCTCCCTCTCCCTCTATCTCTATTTCTCTCTGCCAATCTCCCTCTCCCCACTGTGACATTCCTACTCTGACATAGATCACTCTCTCCCCTCTTCTCTGTCGCTCTCTCACTTTCTTTCTCTCTCTCTCTCTCTCTCTCTCTCTCTCTCTCTCTCTCTGCCCTCACTCTGATTCTCCTGTAATATAGGTCTTCCCTTCCTCTCTGTGATTGTCATTCCTACTTCGACATGCTCCTCCCTCCTTTCCTCTCTCTCTTTCTCTCTCTCTCTGTCACTCGATCTCTGTTCTCTCTTACTCTCCTACTTTGAAATGGATCTAGCTCTCTTTCTCTCTCTCTCTCTTTCTATCTCTCTCTCTGTCTCTCTCTGCCTTCTTTTTTCTGACTCTACTTTGATTAGGCTTTCCTCCTTCCCTCTCTCTGTGTCCTCTGACTCTCCACCTTTGACACAGGTCTCCCTCTCCCTCCGTCTTTCTCTTTGCTCTATTTTGTTCTGACTCTCCTACTTTGACATAGTTATCTCTCTCCTCTCTCTGCTCTCTTTTGTTCTGACTCTCTTCCTTCGACATATGTCTCTCTCTCCTTCCCTCCTCTGACACTCGCTCTCTGCTCTCTCCTACTTTGACGTAAGGCTCTCTCCCTCCCTCTGTCGATGTCTCCGCCCTCGCTCTGACTCTTCCACTCCGACACGGTCCTCCCCCTCGCCGCCCTCCGCCGCTGCGAGGCCCTTGGCGCGCCGCGCGTCGCTCAACAAGTCGCAGCTGAGCCCCGCGCGCCCATCGACCGCGTCGCCCGCCAGCGCGCCCGCGCCCGCGCCCGCGCCTCCGCTGCGGGATGGGCGGCTCCGGGTCGCCATGGCGCCAACGCCACAGGGCCACAGCGGCGGATCCAGCCGATCGCTTTGGGCACTACCTGAGACTGGTAAAGCCAAAGATGGCATAGTAAATGTACGACGTTTAAATTGTGTGCTACGGAACGACACAATTTGCACAGAAAACCAAAAGAACAATGTATAAAAGCCTCGTTGAGAGTATACGCAGATACGGATGTAAAGGGACGTGGGATCAAATTAAAAGAGACATAGAAAGACTGTTAGCTCTTGAAATGGATTTTTGGAGAAGGAGTTGTGGCATTTCGATGATGTTAGAAACAATACAACCCGTCAAATAATGAAGATTGAAAATAACATCATAGACACAATTGAAACGAAACGATTAATGTGGTATGGTCACCGTCAACGGATTGAAGATACCAGATGACCAAAACAGGTTTGGAAATGGAACCCTCCAGAACGCAGAAAAAACGGGGAAGACCATCAAGATCATGGCAAGATGGAGTAAACTAAGCTACGAAGGCTAGAGGTCTGCAGGACAAAGATTGGGTCGACGGCAAGTTGTGGAAGATGGGATACGAGAGACGGGCCCAGCCGTAAAAAACCCTCTCCCCCGGGATCGAGTGACCAATGTTTAAGGGACTACCTCAAAATGATGAAAAGTCATTGAATTTCATATTTTTCCATTTTATTGAGTAGTATTAGTAGGGGGGATATGAGGTTTCGGGATCAGGAAGTGCTTATCTTATCAGCTTATCTTATCTACTTCCTGTTTCCCTCCCCCACATCCGGTGTAAACAACCGGCGCCACCAATTATAATGGCAGGAAGTGCTTATCTTATCAGCTCTTATCAGCTTATCTTATCTACTTCCGCCCACCCCCTCCTCCTCCCCCCGCCCCTCCCCCTCCCCCCACCCCGCCCACTTCCGATGTCAACAGCCGGCGCCACCCATTATAATGCCCCGCCGAATGTCAACAACCCCCTCCCCCTCCCCACTTGCGCCCACCCCTCCCCCTCCCACCCACCCCTCCGATGTAAACAACCGGCGCCACCAATTATAATGCCCCCCCTCCCCCACCCCCTCCTCCGCCCACCCGATGTAAACAACCGGCGCCACCAATTATAATGCCCCCCCCTTCCCCCCCCGCCCACCCGATGTAAACAACCGGCGCCACCATTTATAATGCTCCCACCGACCAGGGTCAATGACCCCTCCCCTTGCGACCTCTGGTGGTGAAGTGTGGAAGCGTGCGCGCACTCTGGTGGTGAATTGTGGAAGCGTATGTGTCTGCGCTCTGGTGGTGAATTGTGGAAGCGTGTGTGTGTGTGTATGTGTTTCAAAAATGCTCCTGCCTGAAGCGGATTCGAACCAGCCTCATTTCCCCTGAGGCGACCAGCACTTTGGCTCTGAGCTACGGTGACATCTCGAGTCAAGCTGTCTGCTTTGGGCTACTGATAGTACACACGGTCGGGAGGGCGCGCTGCGGATGCTGATAAGGGCGGGGGCCGCTGAGGGTGCGCGCTGCGGAAGTAGATAAGATAGCGGGGGGCAGGGGGCGCTGAGGGCGCGCGCTGGCGGCGCTGGCGACCGGATGTTGATAAGATAGTGGCGGGCAGGGGCCGGCGCGGGTGTCGGAGGACGCGCGCTGCGCAGACTAATGAGTATAGAGATGCGCGCGCTCTCTATGAGCGATTCGGGGAACGAGAGGAGATGGCGCTGTGCGTCGGGGCGCGCATTTTGAATGCACTCTATATAAGATAGCCAGCCGCGCGTCTCTCTCTCACCCTCTCTCTCTCTCTCTCAAGAGTCGAGAGCGCTGACGTTCGCTGTCCCGCTGAAAAGACTTTCATAATGAAAAAAGGGAAACCCTAAAAGGCGGTGATAGGAAAAACAAATGAAAAATCAGTTCAATTGAAGGAATGGTTTTTTTTAGCGAAAACAAATGAATAAAAATTAAAGTCATTAAATTTCATTCAAAGACTGTAAATAAGATAGAAGATAGCAAAAAATACAGATCAAAGACGCAAATGTTTAGAATGCACACACACAATCTTAGATCCTAACTGCTTGCACTTGTATTTTCATATTGTTATGCTACGCTTTAGAAGATAGCAAAAAATACAGATCAAAGACGCAAATGTTTAGAACGCACACACATAATCGTAGATCCTAACTGCATGCACTTGTATTTTCATATTGATATACTACGCTTTATAACCCTCTGTACATAGGCTAGATTGTCAAAACGAGTACAACCTCGAGACTGTGCTGACGTCGATGGGCGTCAATCTTCGTCACTGTGGGCTGGAGGCCGGAGCCGTATTTTCGAATGGACAACAAAGAGACTGGATGGATTGACGAACGCGAGTGCTGTCGCAGTGCCGACCGGTGATGGAGGTGGCCGAGTCGAGTCCAGCGAACACTTCAGCGCCGTGGGAATAAAGTCTTCCGATTCAGGAGGTCTCCTTTTTTGTTTACTTTTATGTTAAATTGCCATTGAACATGCAGGAAGAAGGAACATTTATTGTGTGAAGATTTTATTAATTATATCAAAGAAAAGTTATAATAGCTCGGCTACTTACCGCTGCTATTGAATCTAAAGGTTCCGCAATGTTATATGTTTATGAATAGAAAAAAATGACGGCTGCAACTTTATTTCTTCTTAAGCATCTAATATATTAGAAAATTCTCCAATCACTTCCAATACATTTTTTGATGCAAATATTTTATGCGAGATTGTGAAGAGTTCCTTACCTTCTTCGGGCACGCTTGTGGACTTGTTGCGGCAAGCCGAAGCGTAGGTCGGCGCCAGCCACTGCTCGTATGGGGACTTTAGCAGTTGACGTGTCGGACTATTAAATAAATCAATCGACTGAAGCGCTTTATAATTTTAAATCGAATTTTTAATGAAATAATTTTTGTTTTGTTTTGTTTATTTTCCATGTAAAATTTACGAATTGAATTATCTTTAGATGTATAGCAGTATTGAATTATGAATAAAGATAATTATTAAAAATAAGTAAGAAAATGGTTTATAGTTAATATTTAAAATAATGTCACCTTTGTGAATACAAGAATGTTTATTATCAAATGCATTTTTTTATATTTACGGAAAGATCAAGTTTACCGTTAATAATGTCATCAAAATTATAAAAAATATTTACTTTTATGTTAAATTGCGATTGAACATGCAGGAAGAAGAAACATTTATTTTACTGAGTGAATATTTTATTAATTATTATCAAAGAAAAGTTAAAACAGATCATCAAAGGAGAAGTACAGTGCATCTTGAATTCATAAATACAGCCGCTCATAAATTCATTCCGGTACCACCGGTACCTAGTGATACCACCGGTATACCACCGGTATTCTAGTGAAGGAATACAAGAAAGCGAATGTACAAGGGTTTCAAAATTACTTAAGAGAACGATATGGCGAGTTTCTTAGAATAGGAGGAGGAATCGATGAAATATGGGGAGAGTTTAAAAATATTTTAGTAAATGCTGAGCAGGCTTTTGTACCCAGTAAATTATTAAAAAGTAACAGCGACCCGGAATATTATAATGCAAAGATTAGGCGATTGAAAAGAAAAACCAGAGAAGCATTTAACAACAGACACCGTAGTGAAAATCATATGACTTTATTTCGAAATTATACAAAAGTATTAGGGAAGGAAAAGAAAATGGCAGAGGAACGTCATTTAAAACATATTCTTGATGCGGAGGGCAGTAATAATTGCTCGGCATTTTTTAAATACGTTCGTAGAAGGAAAGGAAGTAAAGACGAGATTCCAGTTGTTCGTGTTAATAATTCGCCAATAATGGATCACAGGGAAAAAGCGCAGACTTTTAACGCATATTTCAGCTCGGTTTTCAAGCAGAAATCTAACAGTATTCAGATACCAACGCTGGTAGATAGATGTAGTTTTCATACTGATGTAAATACTTTGCGGCAAAGTATAAAATTAATGAAAAGAGGAAAATCACGAGGTCCTGGTGGTATTTCCACGGACATCATTAAATTAGGCGGAGAGGCAATTCTACCTTATTTAATTAGGTTATTTAATGTATCAATAAACAACGCTTGCGTACCGAAAGATTGGAAGCTGGCTCTCGTAGTACCTATTTTTAAAAGTGGCGACAAGACAATAATTAGTAACTATAGGCCGGTAAGCCTTACATCAGTCGTATGCAAACTAATGGAACATCTAATTTCAAGCTATATCAGGAAAGAATGGGAGGGCAGGGAGTGGCTTTATCAGGGTCAGCACGGTTTCAGAAATGGTTTCTCATGCGAAAGTCAGCTAGTCTCACTTCTACAGGACCTAGCCGACGTAGTTGATGAAGGGAAAAGGGTCGACGCGATAGTAATAGATTTTTCCAAAGCTTTTGATGTTGTTCCACACGATCGTCTTATAAAGAAATTAATAGATTCGGGTATAGACACTAGAGTGGTAGCGTGGATAAACGAACTACTCCGAGACGGGAAACAGAAAGTTCGAATCGGTAGTAACTTATCAACCTCGAGAAGCGTCACGTCAGGAATTCCACAAGGAAGTGTAATCGGACCACTCATGTTTCTGACCTTCGTGAATGAATTGCCGACTAATTTAGTTTCAAATGTACGACTCTTTGCAGATGACTGTGTAATCTATAGGATTATCAATTCGGAGAAAGACGAGGATATTTTGCAGCAAGACTTAGACAAATTACATATCTGGGTAGAAACAAACGGCATGGAAATAAACAGTTCAAAGAGTAAGTCCATCACGTTTGGAAGGGGTCGAAGTTACAATGAATCTGCGTACAAACTGAACAATAATGTTATACCTCGAGTCACGTCTTGCAAATACTTAGGAATACAGCTAGACAGTAAATTGAGCTGGGAAAATCAAGTCAATTTCGTTGTAGGGAAAGCCTGGAAATCTTTACATTTTGTTATGCGGATACTGAAAAAGAGTACAGTGAGAGGCAAAGAACTAGCGTATATGTCATTAGTGCGACCTACATTAGAATATGGCGCAGTATGTTGGGACCCATACAGAATTTTGCAACAAAGAAATCTAGAAAAGGTCCAGCGTAGAGCATCAAAATTTACTTTCAGGGGTACCAAGAATAAAAGGTTATGGGAGTCACTCGAAAGGAGAAGATTAAAGTCACGTCTCTATGCAATGTATAAAGCGTACACAGGCCTTCGAGCGTGGAAGGAAATTCAAAGTCGATTAGGGAAACCTACATATTTCGGCAGAGCGGATCACATGCACAAAATTCAGACAAGAATTCAGAAAACGGACGTTGGGAAATATTCATTCGCGAATCGCACTATTAGGGACTGGAACAGTTTGCCAGTGACAATCTTCGATCCCTTTCCTCAAAGCCTGAGCAAATTTAAAAATAAATTAGTTTCTTGAATGTGGATATGTTATAAATATATTTAATAAAATTCAGTGTAATTACCTATGTTTTCTTTGAAATTAAGTACTATTATTATTGTTGTTATTATTATTAATGTTATTATTATCCTTATTATTATTATTATTATTACTATTATGATTATGTGCAGTGCAGTGGCGTGAAGTGCAGTGACGTTGTGTAACTGAGAGAAGCGAGTGAGTAAGAAAGACATTACAGCTCGTATTGCAGTGCGGTGAAGTGTGGTGAAGTGAAGTTAGGTGAAGTGGAGTTCAATGAAAGATTGCACGGTGAAATATTCATGTGATTTTGTGAAGTTTGTATAGTTGTTAAGTTCTGTAATGTTAAGATAGTGTATTCTGCCACCAAGTTCTCACACTTAATTGCAGAATTATTAATAAATCTAAATAAATCTCTTCCTTACTCCTTTAGTGTAAATAGGAGCTACTGTCTCTATTTTTATTCTTCTTTCAACTGTTTTGTTGTTTCAAACCTATTAGCTTTGATCTCTAATTTAACAATGTGTGGGAAAATGACCACTTATGTACAATAATTTTTAGCTAAAACCATAAAAAACATTGTCAGAATTGTGTTGGACATGCACCTTTGCCAACGTCTTGAAAACCAAGTTAAATCTTTTAGAAGTAGACTTTATAATTTTAAATCGAATTTTTAAAATGTTAATTTTTTAATGAAATATAATTTTTTTTTGATTATTTTCCATGTAAAATTTTCGAATTGAAATATCTTTAGATAATACTAGTATTGAATTATGAACAAAGATAATTTTTAAAAATTAATATAAAAATTGATTATAGTTAATATTTAAAATAATGTCACCTCTGTGAATATTGATATTGTGAATTCAAGAATGTTCATTATCAAAGGTATTTTTTTATATTTATGGAAAGATTTAGTGTAGTGTTAATAATGTAATCAAAATTATAAAAAATGTTTACTTTTATGTTAAATTGCAATAACATTGAACTAACATGTAGGAAGAAGGAACATTTACTTTACTGTGTGAAGATTTTATTATAAACAAAATTATAAAAAATGTTTGCTTTTATCTTAAATTGCGATTGAACATGCAGGGAGAAGGAACATTAACAATTTGGAATTACATAAGAATCTGAGAAAAATAACGAAACAAACTTCTATATTGATTAAGTTTCACCAAGTTTCCAGTAGCAACATTGGCAATGTACAATATTAGCCTACTTCTAAACGCAACAAAATCAATCTCAATAGTGTATCTGAAAGGGGATGAGTACAACCAAAAAAGAATGACACTTAAAAATCGAGATGTTTTCACTGATGAATCTGGTGGTGTAAAATGCGGTACATATGTGTAAATGTTTAGTGGTGAGCTGTTGAAACTGTCATCTGCCTCGGATGCTTGTTGTCATTATAAACAGGTGGTATCTGTTAACATTCTCGCCCTTCAATAAGTCAATTTCTACAAATAATAAGCTATTCCCTAGAAAAATATAGTCTGAAATTTTTGCAAATAATGATAATATCATGCTAATAGGTGACCTTAATAGCAAACACTGCGATTGAAAATGCAACACAACAACTCCTCAATGGCAAAATTTACTAAATCTAACACTCTCAATTTAAGTATTCTGGTCCCAATAGAACTCACCCCCTTACAACAATTATATAATTCCTGACATATTATCCTCATCAAAAAAATAATGATTTTCCCCTATATCAAAAAGTAATTCCCGAACTCGATTCGGACTCAATAATCATCCTCTCTATCATCTTATTATAAACAGCAAGAAGGTAAAATAAACTGGTCTAAATTCAGGGAAATTTTAAAATGAATTACAAACATCCGCAAAACATTTAATCTGAAAAAGACTTAGATAATGAAGTAAATCTATTAGTACACTTACAAGGATCCCTCACCAATTCTACCACATTTCTCAAAATAACAAATCCAATAAACAAGGAACAAATCCCAGTAAAAATCATAAACCTAATGAAATGCAAACACAATTTAAGACGCTATTGCCAAATGACGACCAGACTTAAAAAGAAAATTAAACAAACTGACGAGACGAGATAAAACTAAACTAGACCAACATAGATAGACAAGCTTTCAGACTTTTCTAAAAGAAATTCACCCGTCATCTAGGCATATGGGGCATACATAGAATAAAAAGACAAAAACAAGAATTTTCGTTATTTATGAGTGAAATCTCAAATATGCTACTTACCGCTGTTATTGAACCTAAAGGTTCTGCAATGTTTATGGCTAGAAAAAAAAATGAAGCTTGCAACTTTAGTTGTGCTTAAGCAATTACTCTAATATATTAGAAAATTTTCCATTCAATTCCAATACATTTTTTGCTGCAAATATTTTATGTTTAAAAACTTTCAAGCAATTATTCCTTTGATGCATAGGACAGCTCAATCCAGTGCTGTTGTGTTTAAGATTCTACTACAATTTTGAAACAAAGCAGAGTATTCATAGCGGGCTCCTGACAATCCAGTCACTCGATCAATTTTATGGAAATGACTCTTCTAGTGAAATTGTAACTGAGCCAGTCACTCAGACCGTTTGAAATGTATGCAGGAATGTTAAAATCACATAAGTCGCAATGTTTAAAACCTGTTTTTAACGGCATTTCTTGGTTGAGAAAACGGAGTATTCCCCACCCCATGTCCGTCACTTGATCCAGAAACTTTTCATTATGCTAAGACATATTTACGAGACTCTTCGGTAAGGACATGTATTCAAATTTGTTTCAAAACGTTTTTCAGAAAAAGTGAGACAAGATCATAAATAACAGATGTCGCCATCTTACCTGCACAAGACATCGGTTCAAGGAAGAGATGTCTCTACGGTTACCCACCTCGAACATGGTTTCGTAGTTTCCCTTGTTTCTTGTAATTTTGGTATTTGATTCTCTCAACACAGAAAATTCTATATCCCTTTTCCCTGATTTGCCCCTTGCTTAGACTCGGTTGTAAAAAAAAAAAAAAAATTCCTCTGCGACCCTCTTGCCATCGTAGAGAGAATCTTGATTTTCTTTCATATTTTCTGTACTTCTCCCGCGCTTTCCGTAAGCTTTTCTGACTTTTGGTTTCAGTTTCCCTATCTTTTCATTTTAGTACTCGAGATCTGGGGTCCCCTCGCCCGCCCAGGGAGGAATATTTAAGTCTCCCCCGATTATCAACGTTTATTCTTATCGCTCTCCATACGCGTCACCTCACTTTGATTTCGACGCATCACATCTCGAATTCCCCATCTTTCCAGACCTCTTCTGCATGCAAACTAGCTTTAACACGATGAAACGTCCCACCCCCGCGTCCATCTCTGTCCCTCCTAAATATGCCATAATCATCGCGAAATATTTCTGCATTAGAAATGTCAGGTTTAAACCGTACCTATTACATCAGGGCAATACTGACCTATCAATTTCCAAAATTGTTTGTATTTATTTATTAAGATTCTACAATTTACCTGCAACACGAACTGTATTTGTATTCCAGGACCATATATTATGCGCTCACGATCAATTACAAAAGAACGTATTAACGTTTTTGATTGCAGACAAAAAAAATGGAGAATAAAAACTAGCGAATCAAAGTCACAAGCAAAGATTTTCATCTTCGAAACTCAAAATTTTTCTTTACTCATTCAAAACACATCCATACGATGACTACGATACACCACTTCCGTACCTAAAAATTACATTGGACGCAAAATTAACCTGGAAAGAACACTTCATCAGCACAGTAAAGAGACATTCACAAAAATCTAAAAGCCCTATCGCATACTAAAAATGAAACTTCACTTAGCATCGAATGTGTTAAAATCATTTAGAAATCATTCATTAGATCTTTACCATGCTCCGTGAGCTCCGTTTTAATACAGGTCGTCTACATCTACATAAATGAACAACAAATTCATCCAAAAATTCAACAATGTGTCATGGTTTAAAAGCAATCGACAACTACTCAGAGAAGTAATAATAAACCCTTCTAGACTACATTTCTAAAAAAAATTTAAAAACTTTCAGGCCCAGAAATACCTTCTGCTGAAACTTAAAATCCTAGTAAAACTTACTGACAACAACAAAGAATTTATCCTATGTCAATTTCAAGATCCCACTAAGTAAAAAGATGCACTTACTCACGTAGTCAAAACGCTATAGACGTAGAGAAGACTATTTTTAATATTTCCAGCACACCTGATTTTTAGAATTGGGGAACGCTTTTTAGGTTTTCTTTATGTAGCGTTTCTTTACAACATAATTAGTTCATATGACTTTGTGTCATAATTTTGAATGACTGTCTCATGAATTTGTAACATAATTATGATTTATAGGTCAATACTCATGTGAATATTAAAGAAATCCAATTCAATCTGATACACCAAATGTATCATGGAGTCTCTTGAGCAGTTTGCTCATTCTATCTCCAAACTAACAATACTACGAGAGATTCCTCTTTTGAATGGAAAGAGATAAAGAATGATGAAGTGTATGCAAATCCTCAAGATGTCATTGCAGGTTAGTAATTGTTAAATTTTCACCGGCAAAAGGCTATTATGGAATCACATGTGGCAAGAGAAGAAATAAAGCTGAATGATGGACTTCTGCATTCAGTTCCAGAAACACGTATAGCCTTATGATCCGTTTCAGTTTACAACAAAACCCTTACCTCCATACCAGAATAGATGAAACTGATCTTGCCGAAACCACTAGAAGACAAGCGTCCAAGATTTAATGACATACTTAAGCAAAGATCTCTGATGGTAAAGTTTGCGCAATACTTTTTCATTCAATTCATTTGCGAATTTCCTTATAAACATGCGTTCAGAATATTCTTACTGATATTTATCCCCTCTCACCAAGCATTCGTACTATGACACTCAGCATGCTGATCATATCGCGTGGACAGGTGAAGTGACCCTGCTTTTCAGTTTATCTTCTGACAATATTTCTTACAATTGATTCATAGTTATTGGAATACATAGTGATATAAAAATACATAGTGCCTGATATGAAAAAGAAACACTGAACTTTCAACTGTGTACTATTGTATTGTAGAAGAAAAACAAATGAACTTTAAAGTATCTGTAATGTCATGATCGCACGTCTTAAAATGTTGTATAACTGGAAAAAATCGATCAATGGAACTAATATAATACATTAGCTTCATGTGAAAATATTAAATACTGTCACCAGGAAATGACAACACAAAATTGCAAATTCATTCAAGTATCCCCCCCCCTCTCTCTCTCTTTCTCTCTTTCTCGCTCTTTTTCACTCTGTCTCTTTCTTTCTCTCTCTTTCTTTCTCATTAACACATTTCTTTTTCACATTTCTTCTTCATCTTCTTCATCTTCTTTCACATTTCTCTACGTGCCTTTGTCTGTCGCTGTCTCTTGCGCTCTCTCTTTCGACAGGAGGTACCAACTGTAGGTGTTTTGCCTTTCTTCTTGCAGTTTCGTGCGACTTATGTTTCTTCATAAAAAAAAACAATAACTTTTCACATTTATTATTATTTTTCTTTAGAATGCGAATTCCCAAGAGGCTATTATATTCTTCCAAGCTCCTGAAGTAATCAGTCTATCACACGAGTAACATAGTTCATTACACTAGGTGCTGCCTCTCCATTCTCAGCCAATACATTCATGACATTCTTTACAAAAATTTATTTTGTTTTTGTTCCTTCTTTCTTTTTAATTTCTCAAAGTACAGTTCAACTTGTTCAATACTGATTCTCAATGAACTTGTATTTTTTTTTCAACATTCAACACAGTAATACTGAAGAAATTGATTCGATTTCAACATTACACATGTTGATTTTTTCAGTACTTTTTTATTTTAATAGAATAAAATTTATTGTAAATAAACAGCAGCTCTTAGTATAAAATAGCTCAAAATGTAAGTCATAAGGGTATTTTATGGAGAAATTCATGCATGTTTGAATATTTGTTAAGGCGTACTGTATATTTACTCTTCTATCAAGTCTATGAAGAACTTGTTTAAATTTATAAATTGTTTAATTTGTCGCGAATCTTCGGACATTACGTTTTATTCAAACATTTTTTCTGTGTCTTTCTCGATGCTTCTCAAGAAGCAGTCTGAAAAGCCCTTTTCTTTCGATTATCAGAAGCATGGGGGGGTCTTATCACCGCGGGCGAAGCGCTATCTACAGTCACCCTCGCTGGAGTGAGCGCCCACCCCCGCTGCGCCCGCGTGTTGGAGATGATAGAGGGCGGCGGCGGCGGCGGCGGTCGCCCCTAATGAATAAGAGATTATGGTTGGTGAATGCTTGGTGAGAGGGGATAAATATCAGTAAGAATATTCTGAACGCATGTTTATAAGGAAATTCGCAAATGAATTGAATGAAAAAGTATTGCGCAAACTTTACCATCAGAGATCTTTGCTTAAGTATGTCATTAAATCTTGGACGCTTGTCTTCTAGTGGTTTCGGCAAGATCAGTTTCATCTATTCTGGTATGGAGGTAAGGGTTTTGTTGTAAACTGAAACGGATCATAAGGCTATACGTGTTTCTGGAACTGAATGCAGAAGTCCATCATTCAGCTTTATTTCTTCTCTTGCCACATGTGATTCCATAATAGCCTTTTGCCGGTGAAAATTTAACAATTACTAACCTGCAATGACATCTTGAGGATTTGCATACACTTCATCATTCTTTATCTCTTTCCATTCAAAAGAGGAATCTCTCGTAGTATTGTTAGTTTGGAGATAGAATGAGCAAACTGCTCAAGAGACTCCATGATACATTTGGTGTATCAGATTGAATTGGATTTCTTTAATATTCACATGAGTATTGACCTATAAATCATAATTATGTTACAAATTCATGAGACAGTCATTCAAAATTATGACACAAAGTCATATGAACTAATTATGTTGTAAAGAAACGCTACATAAAGAAAACCTAAAAAGCGTTCCCCAATTCTAAAAATCAGGTGTGCTGGAAATATTAAAAATAGTCTTCTCTACGTCTATAGCGTTTTGACTACGTGAGTAAGTGCATCTTTTTACTTAGTGGGATCTTGAAATTGACATAGGATAAATTCTTTGTTGTTGTCAGTAAGTTTTACTAGGATTTTAAGTTTCAGCAGAAGGTATTTCTGGGCCTGAAAGTTTTTAAATTTTTTTTAGAAATGTAGTCTAGAAGGGTTTATTATTACTTCTCTGAGTAGTTGTCGATTGCTTTTAAACCATGACACATTGTTGAATTTTTGGATGAATTTGTTGTTCATTTATGTAGATGTAGACGACCTGTATTAAAACGGAGCTCACGGAGCATGGTAAAGATCTAATGAATGATTTCTAAATGATTTTAACACATTCGATGCTAAGTGAAGTTTCATTTTTAGTATGCGATAGGGCTTTTAGATTTTTGTGAATGTCTCTTTACTGTGCTGATGAAGTGTTCTTTCCAGGTTAATTTTGCGTCCAATGTAATTTTTAGGTACGGAAGTGGTGTATCGTAGTCATCGTATGGATGTGTTTTGAATGAGTAAAGAAAAATTTTGAGTTTCGAAGATGAAAATCTTTGCTTGTGACTTTGATTCGCTAGTTTTTATTCTCCATTTTTTTTGTCTGCAATCAAAAACGTTAATACGTTCTTTTGTAATTGATCGTGAGCGCATAATATATGGTCCTGGAATACAAATACAGTTCGTGTTGCAGGTAAATTGTAGAATCTTAATAAATAAATACAAACAATTTTGGAAATTGATAGGTCAGTATTGCCCTGATGTAATAGGTACGGTTTAAACCTGACATTTCTAATGCAGAAATATTTCGCGATGATTATGGCATATTTAGGAGGGACAGAGATGGACGCGGGGGTGGGACGTTTCATCGTGTTAAAGCTAGTTTGCATGCAGAAGAGGTCTGGAAAGATGGGGAATTCGAGATGTGATGCGTCGAAATCAAAGTGAGGTGACGCGTATGGAGAGCGATAAGAATAAACGTTGATAATCGGGGGAGACTTAAATATTCCTCCCTGGGCGGGCGAGGGGACCCCAGATCTCGAGTACTAAAATGAAAAGATAGGGAAACTGAAACCAAAAGTCAGAAAAGCTTACGGAAAGCGCGGGAGAAGTACAGAAAATATGAAAGAAAATCAAGATTCTCTCTACGATGGCAAGAGGGTCGCAGAGGAATTTTTTTTTTTTTTTTACAACCGAGTCTAAGCAAGGGGCAAATCAGGGAAAAGGGATATAGAATTTTCTGTGTTGAGAGAATCAAATACCAAAATTACAAGAAACAAGGGAAACTACGAAACCATGTTCGAGGTGGGTAACCGTAGAGACATCTCTTCCTTGAACCGATGTCTTGTGCAGGTAAGATGGCGACATCTGTTATTTATGATCTTGTCTCACTTTTTCTGAAAAACGTTTTGAAACAAATTTGAATACATGTCCTTACCGAAGAGTCTCGTAAATATGTCTTAGCATAATGAAAAGTTTCTGGATCAAGTGACGGACATGGGGTGGGGAATACTCCGTTTTCTCAACCAAGAAATGCCGTTAAAAACAGGTTTTAAACATTGCGACTTATGTGATTTTAACATTCCTGCATACATTTCAAACGGTCTGAGTGACTGGCTCAGTTACAATTTCACTAGAAGAGTCATTTCCATAAAATTGATCGAGTGACTGGATTGTCAGGAGCCCGCTATGAATACTCTGCTTTGTTTCAAAATTGTAGTAGAATCTTAAACACAACAGCACTGGATTGAGCTGTCCTATGCATCAAAGGAATAATTGCTTGAAAGTTTTTAAACATAAAATATTTGCAGCAAAAAATGTATTGGAATTGAATGGAAAATTTTCTAATATATTAGAGTAATTGCTTAAGCACAACTAAAGTTGCAAGCTTCATTTTTTTTTCTAGCCATAAACATTGCAGAACCTTTAGGTTCAATAACAGCGGTAAGTAGCATATTTGAGATTTCACTCATAAATAACGAAAATTCTTGTTTTTGTCTTTTTATTCTATGTATGCCCCATATGCCTAGATGACGGGTGAATTTCTTTTAGAAAAGTCTGAAAGCTTGTCTATCTATGTTGGTCTAGTTTAGTTTTATCTCGTCTCGTCAGTTTGTTTAATTTTCTTTTTAAGTCTGGTCGTCATTTGGCAATAGCGTCTTAAATTGTGTTTGCATTTCATTAGGTTTATGATTTTTACTGGGATTTGTTCCTTGTTTATTGGATTTGTTATTTTGAGAAATGTGGTAGAATTGGTGAGGGATCCTTGTAAGTGTACTAATAGATTTACTTCATTATCTAAGTCTTTTTCAGATTAAATGTTTTGCGGATGTTTGTAATTCATTTTAAAATTTCCCTGAATTTAGACCAGTTTATTTTACCTTCTTGCTGTTTATAATAAGATGATAGAGAGGATGATTATTGAGTCCGAATCGAGTTCGGGAATTACTTTTTGATATAGGGGAAAATCATTATTTTTTTGATGAGGATAATATGTCAGGAATTATATAATTGTTGTAAGGGGGTGAGTTCTATTGGGACCAGAATACTTAAATTGAGAGTGTTAGATTTAGTAAATTTTGCCATTGAGGAGTTGTTGTGTTGCATTTTCAATCGCAGTGTTTGCTATTAAGGTCACCTATTAGCATGATATTATCATTATTTGCAAAAATTTCAGACTATATTTTTCTAGGGAATAGCTTATTATTTGTAGAAATTGACTTATTGAAGGGCGAGAATGTTAACAGATACCACCTGTTTATAATGACAACAAGCATCCGAGGCAGATGACAGTTTCAACAGCTCACCACTAAACATTTACACATATGTACCGCATTTTACACCACCAGATTCATCAGTGAAAACATCTCGATTTTTAAGTGTCATTCTTTTTTGGTTGTACTCATCCCCTTTCAGATACACTATTGAGATTGATTTTGTTGCGTTTAGAAGTAGGCTAATATTGTACATTGCCAATGTTGCTACTGGAAACTTGGTGAAACTTAATCAATATAGAAGTTTGTTTCGTTATTTTTCTCAGATTCTTATGTAATTCCAAATTGTTAATGTTCCTTCTCCCTGCATGTTCAATCGCAATTTAAGATAAAAGCAAACATTTTTTATAATTTTGTTTATAATAAAATCTTCACACAGTAAAGTAAATGTTCCTTCTTCCTACATGTTAGTTCAATGTTATTGCAATTTAACATAAAAGTAAACATTTTTTATAATTTTGATTACATTATTAACACTACACTAAATCTTTCCATAAATATAAAAAAATACCTTTGATAATGAACATTCTTGAATTCACAATATCAATATTCACAGAGGTGACATTATTTTAAATATTAACTATAATCAATTTTTATATTAATTTTTAAAAATTATCTTTGTTCATAATTCAATACTAGTATTATCTAAAGATATTTCAATTCGAAAATTTTACATGGAAAATAATCAAAAAAAAATTATATTTCATTAAAAAATTAACATTTTAAAAATTCGATTTAAAATTATAAAGTCTACTTCTAAAAGATTTAACTTGGTTTTCAAGACGTTGGCAAAGGTGCATGTCCAACACAATTCTGACAATGTTTTTTATGGTTTTAGCTAAAAATTATTGTACATAAGTGGTCATTTTCCCACACATTGTTAAATTAGAGATCAAAGCTAATAGGTTTGAAACAACAAAACAGTTGAAAGAAGAATAAAAATAGAGACAGTAGCTCCTATTTACACTAAAGGAGTAAGGAAGAGATTTATTTAGATTTATTAATAATTCTGCAATTAAGTGTGAGAACTTGGTGGCAGAATACACTATCTTAACATTACAGAACTTAACAACTATACAAACTTCACAAAATCACATGAATATTTCACCGTGCAATCTTTCATTGAACTCCACTTCACCTAACTTCACTTCACCACACTTCACCGCACTGCAATACGAGCTGTAATGTCTTTCTTACTCACTCGCTTCTCTCAGTTACACAACGTCACTGCACTTCACGCCACTGCACTGCACATAATCATAATAGTAATAATAATAATAATAATAATAATAATAATAATAAGGATAATAATAACATTAATAATAATAACAACAATAATAATAGTACTTAATTTCAAAGAAAACGTAGGTAATTACACTGAATTTTATTAAATATATTTATAACATATCCACATTCAAGAAACTAATTTATTTTTAAATTTGCTCAGGCTTTGAGGAAAGGGATCGAAGATTGTCACTGGCAAACTGTTCCAGTCCCTAATAGTGCGATTCGCGAATGAATATTTCCCAACGTCCGTTTTCTGAATTCTTGTCTGAATTTTGTGCATGTGATCCGCTCTGCCGAAATATGTAGGTTTCCCTAATCGACTTTGAATTTCCTTCCACGCTCGAAGGCCTGTGTACGCTTTATACATTGCATAGAGACGTGACTTTAATCTTCTCCTTTCGAGTGACTCCCATAACCTTTTATTCTTGGTACCCCTGAAAGTAAATTTTGATGCTCTACGCTGGACCTTTTCTAGATTTCTTTGTTGCAAAATTCTGTATGGGTCCCAACATACTGCGCCATATTCTAATGTAGGTCGCACTAATGACATATACGCTAGTTCTTTGCCTCTCACTGTACTCTTTTTCAGTATCCGCATAACAAAATGTAAAGATTTCCAGGCTTTCCCTACAACGAAATTGACTTGATTTTCCCAGCTCAATTTACTGTCTAGCTGTATTCCTAAGTATTTGCAAGACGTGACTCGAGGTATAACATTATTGTTCAGTTTGTACGCAGATTCATTGTAACTTCGACCCCTTCCAAACGTGATGGACTTACTCTTTGAACTGTTTATTTCCATGCCGTTTGTTTCTACCCAGATATGTAATTTGTCTAAGTCTTGCTGCAAAATATCCTCGTCTTTCTCCGAATTGATAATCCTATAGATTACACAGTCATCTGCAAAGAGTCGTACATTTGAAACTAAATTAGTCGGCAATTCATTCACGAAGGTCAGAAACATGAGTGGTCCGATTACACTTCCTTGTGGAATTCCTGACGTGACGCTTCTCGAGGTTGATAAGTTACTACCGATTCGAACTTTCTGTTTCCCGTCTCGGAGTAGTTCGTTTATCCACGCTACCACTCTAGTGTCTATACCCGAATCTATTAATTTCTTTATAAGACGATCGTGTGGAACAACATCAAAAGCTTTGGAAAAATCTATTACTATCGCGTCGACCCTTTTCCCTTCATCAACTACGTCGGCTAGGTCCTGTAGAAGTGAGACTAGCTGACTTTCGCATGAGAAACCATTTCTGAAACCGTGCTGACCCTGATAAAGCCACTCCCTGCCCTCCCATTCTTTCCTGATATAGCTTGAAATTAGATGTTCCATTAGTTTGCATACGACTGATGTAAGGCTTACCGGCCTATAGTTACTAATTATTGTCTTGTCGCCACTTTTAAAAATAGGTACTACGAGAGCCAGCTTCCAATCTTTCGGTACGCAAGCGTTGTTTATTGATACATTAAATAACCTAATTAAATAAGGTAGAATTGCCTCTCCGCCTAATTTAATGATGTCCGTGGAAATACCACCAGGACCTCGTGATTTTCCTCTTTTCATTAATTTTATACTTTGCCGCAAAGTATTTACATCAGTATGAAAACTACATCTATCTACCAGCGTTGGTATCTGAATACTGTTAGATTTCTGCTTGAAAACCGAGCTGAAATATGCGTTAAAAGTCTGCGCTTTTTCCCTGTGATCCATTATTGGCGAATTATTAACACGAACAACTGGAATCTCGTCTTTACTTCCTTTCCTTCTACGAACGTATTTAAAAAATGCCGAGCAATTATTACTGCCCTCCGCATCAAGAATATGTTTTAAATGACGTTCCTCTGCCATTTTCTTTTCCTTCCCTAATACTTTTGTATAATTTCGAAATAAAGTCATATGATTTTCACTACGGTGTCTGTTGTTAAATGCTTCTCTGGTTTTTCTTTTCAATCGCCTAATCTTTGCATTATAATATTCCGGGTCGCTGTTACTTTTTAATAATTTACTGGGTACAAAAGCCTGCTCAGCATTTACTAAAATATTTTTAAACTCTCCCCATATTTCATCGATTCCTCCTCCTATTCTAAGAAACTCGCCATATCGTTCTCTTAAGTAATTTTGAAACCCTTGTACATTCGCTTTCTTGTATTCCTTCACTAGAATACCGGTGGTATACCGGTGGTATCACTAGGTACCGGTGGTACCGGAATGAATTTATGAGCGGCTGTATTTATGAATTCAAGATGCACTGTACTTCTCCTTTGATGATCTGTTTTAACTTTTCTTTGATAATAATTAATAAAATATTCACTCAGTAAAATAAATGTTTCTTCTTCCTGCATGTTCAATCGCAATTTAACATAAAAGTAAATATTTTTTATAATTTTGATGACATTATTAACGGTAAACTTGATCTTTCCGTAAATATAAAAAAATGCATTTGATAATAAACATTCTTGTATTCACAAAGGTGACATTATTTTAAATATTAACTATAAACCATTTTCTTACTTATTTTTAATAATTATCTTTATTCATAATTCAATACTGCTATACATCTAAAGATAATTCAATTCGTAAATTTTACATGGAAAATAAACAAAACAAAACAAAAATTATTTCATTAAAAATTCGATTTAAAATTATAAAGCGCTTCAGTCGATTGATTTATTTAATAGTCCGACACGTCAACTGCTAAAGTCCCCATACGAGCAGTGGCTGGCGCCGACCTACGCTTCGGCTTGCCGCAACAAGTCCACAAGCGTGCCCGAAGAAGGTAAGGAACTCTTCACAATCTCGCATAAAATATTTGCATCAAAAAATGTATTGGAAGTGATTGGAGAATTTTCTAATATATTAGATGCTTAAGAAGAAATAAAGTTGCAGCCGTCATTTTTTTCTATTCATAAACATATAACATTGCGGAACCTTTAGATTCAATAGCAGCGGTAAGTAGCCGAGCTATTATAACTTTTCTTTGATATAATTAATAAAATCTTCACACAATAAATGTTCCTTCTTCCTGCATGTTCAATGGCAATTTAACATAAAAGTAAACAAAAAAGGAGACCTCCTGAATCGGAAGACTTTATTCCCACGGCGCTGAAGTGTTCGCTGGACTCGACTCGGCCACCTCCATCACCGGTCGGCACTGCGACAGCACTCGCGTTCGTCAATCCATCCAGTCTCTTTGTTGTCCATTCGAAAATACGGCTCCGGCCTCCAGCCCACAGTGACGAAGATTGACGCCCATC
Source organism: Gryllus longicercus (assembly GCA_038098605.1). Classification (NCBI taxonomy): domain Eukaryota; kingdom Metazoa; phylum Arthropoda; class Insecta; order Orthoptera; family Gryllidae; genus Gryllus; species Gryllus longicercus. Next base: position 1,095,174 of record JAZDUA010000215.1, read on the forward strand.
GACGTCAGCACAGTCTCGAGGTTGTACTCGTTTTGACAATCTAGCCTATGTACAGAGGGTTATAAAGCGTAGTATATCAATATGAAAATACAAGTGCATGCAGTTAGGATCTACGATTATGTGTGTGCGTTCTAAACATTTGCGTCTTTGATCTGTATTTTTTGCTATCTTCTAAAGCGTAGCATAACAATATGAAAATACAAGTGCAAGCAGTTAGGATCTAAGATTGTGTGTGTGCATTCTAAACATTTGCGTCTTTGATCTGTATTTTTTGCTATCTTCTATCTTATTTACAGTCTTTGAATGAAATTTAATGACTTTAATTTTTATTCATTTGTTTTCGCTAAAAAAAAAACATTCCTTCAATTGAACTGATTTTTCATTTGTTTTTCCTATCACCGCCTTTTAGGGTTTCCCTTTTTTCATTATGAAAGTCTTTTCAGCGGGACAGCGAACGTCAGCGCTCTCGACTCGAGAGAGAGAGAGAGAGAGGGTGAGAGAGAGACGCGCGGCTGGCTATCTTATATAGAGTGCATTCAAAATGCGCGCCCCGACGCACAGCGCCATCTCCTCTCGTTCCCCGAATCGCTCATAGAGAGCGCGCGCATCTCTATACTCATTAGTCTGCGCAGCGCGCGTCCTCCGACACCCGCGCCGGCCCCTGCCCGCCACTATCTTATCAACATCCGGTCGCCAGCGCCGCCAGCGCGCGCCCTCAGCGCCCCCTGCCCCCCGCTATCTTATCTACTTCCGCAGCGCGCACCCTCAGCGGCCCCCGCCCTTATCAGCATCCGCAGCGCGCCCTCCCGACCGTGTGTACTATCAGTAGCCCAAAGCAGACAGCTTGACTCGAGATGTCACCGTAGCTCAGAGCCAAAGTGCTGGTCGCCTCAGGGGAAATGAGGCTGGTTCGAATCCGCTTCAGGCAGGAGCATTTTTGAAACACATACACACACACACGCTTCCACAATTCACCACCAGAGCGCAGACACATACGCTTCCACAATTCACCACCAGAGTGCGCGCACGCTTCCACACTTCACCACCAGAGGTTGCAAGGGGAGGGGTCATTGACCCTGGTCGGTGGGAGCATTATAAATGGTGGCGCCGGTTGTTTACATCGGGTGGGCGGGGGGGGGAAGGGGGGGGGGCATTATAATTGGTGGCGCCGGTTGTTTACATCGGGTGGGCGGAGGAGGGGGTGGGGGAGGGGGGCATTATAATTGGTGGCGCCGGTTGTTTACATCGGAGGGGTGGGTGGGAGGGGGAGGGGTGGGCGCAAGTGGGGAGGGGGAGGGGGTTGTTGACATTCGGCGGGGCATTATAATGGGTGGCGCCGGCTGTTGACATCGGAAGTGGGCGGGGTGGGGGGAGGGGGAGGGGCGGGGGGAGGAGGAGGGGGTGGGCGGAAGTAGATAAGATAAGCTGATAAGAGCTGATAAGATAAGCACTTCCTGCCATTATAATTGGTGGCGCCGGTTGTTTACACCGGATGTGGGGGAGGGAAACAGGAAGTAGATAAGATAAGCTGATAAGATAAGCACTTCCTGATCCCGAAACCTCATATCCCCCCTACTAGTATTCTCTGTTTTAATATCTTTTAAATGCTTTGAACCATTTCTTTTACGTTTCTTAATTTGTGAGATTTTTTCGGAGCTACTGCCAAACGCTTAGTGCGTGAATTTCAGATGCATTTTTCCTGCATTGGAACACAGTCATGCACTTCAATCATTTATAAAACATAAAAGATTATATAATTCTTCTTTCAGTTTGCAACATATGATTTGCTCTAGAGGATGAACTAGAATAGTTAATGTGTCATTAATAGTTTCAGTTAAATGATCAGAAATGTCCAGAATATTCTTTTAAACAATTTTCATCTTATAATCTTCCCTTATTCATTATGAATACGTCCATAAAAGGCAAATAGTTAATAAAGACACTATGTTGAGATTTTTAAGAGTCTTAGGCACGCTGTGGTGAGAAGAAAACTTGAATTGTGGAAGGTTCGAAAATACAAATTCCACTATTACAACACTCCGACTAACGCCTCATTCCTTCTGAGCCTTTGGCAAAAAACCGCACAACGGTGATCTCTTAGCCTCCCAATTCTCCAGATGTGGCTCCATCCGGCTCTTTACTGCATTCGAGATAGAAATCCACATTGAAAGTCCGCCGATTTGACTCAATCGACAATATCAAGAGCAATTGTACAGCGGTCCTTAAGGCGATTCCGAAAGCAGCGTTTCTGAGGTAATTGAAAGCTAGAAGAAACGCTGGAAGCGACGAGTTAGCTGAAGGATGTACTTTCAAGGCGACACACACGATTTCAATATAAACCTGTTTTTTGAATAATCCAGTATTATTTGAACACTGCTTGAATTATATATTGCATATATTGTCAGCGCCGGTAGCTGAACTTCTTAACCAAGTTCCGTGAAGTCACGGAAGTTAAGCAGCTCTAGACACCGCAAGTATCTGGCTGGATGAGCGTCCTGGAACTCCAGATTCAAACGGCGCTAAGTCCCTGGCCGAAAGGAATAGAAGACAATGACCTATGACTTGTTTTGACGTGACTGCTGCTCTACAGTGGGTTTCTGACGTGTTCCAAGGTTGATAAATTGTGAAAAGAAAGGTATTGTGTAGGAATCAGTATTTTTAATACTGAAGACCTTTTCGATCGCGTATCAATCATCATTAGAACTGAAAATATGTACAAGATATTATTAAAAAATATAAAATTAATATTATACCAGATGCGTAAACAAAGCAAACAAAAGACTTTTGGGTTCCTCCAGTGTTCGTATCCAAGATACATCAGTAATGAGCTCTTAAACGTGTCATAAGCTACCGTGGTTGACATAGACATAATTAACTACTCTGACATTCCCCATCCTGTGGTATAGTTTTCCGTTACGCTACCGTCGGTTCTCCGTACTCAATAATAAACTGTATATTGTACCTAGGAAATACGCTAGCGAAATACTCTGTTGTAGGTTGAATGTAGCGTGGAAGAACTTTTCGGTTCCTCACGCTTTTCAAGATCAGGCAGTAATATCGCGTAAGTCGAATTTTATTTCTAGAGATCATGATGCGAATTGACGATTTTCTTTAGTTGAGGAAAGGGCGAAAAGAATTGACGAATGAAAGAATGACCCTCTTCGCTTCTTCAACACAGCCCCATTAAGCCGGGACTAGCTGAATCCTTGCGTGGGTGATTCCGCAGTTATAAAACTGATGCTAATTTCACGTTTTCTGGCCCACACCCCCCCAAATCGTTGCATTTAGGCTCTTATCTTTTAGAAATATATTTTTCAATTTTTACCAATCAAGTCCAGCCCTTTGCATTTACTTAATAATGACAATAATAATAATAATAATAATAATAATAATAATAATAATAATAATAATAATAATAATAATAATAATAATAATAAGAAGAAGAAGAAGAAGAAGAAGAAGAGAAAGAAAAAGAAGAAGAGGAAGAAAAAGATGAAGAAGAAGAAGTAAACCAGCATCAGCTTCATTTGAACGTGTTGCTCTCCCAGGTCATCCCGGAGGAAATCTTCGCTGACATTACCATGATTTGCACGCACGATGAAGTGCTACAGAAACCTACAGATTTATTCAACAAGTTTTTGGCAATGATTCTATGAGACGGTCCCAGAATTTTGATTGATATAACCGATAAATGACTAAAGATATTGTCCGGTATCAAAACTTACATAACCTTACATGTCCGGTAACAAAACTTTATCATAAAAAGGTATCTACATCACCAACAATCCAATTAATAATTATTAATGATATAACCGATTTAAATTGGGAAGAACATCATACTCTCCCTCGCCCAAAAAAGCGTGGCTGACTCGGTCCAACGTGAAAGTCATGCTTATTGCTCTTTTCGACTGGTAAGGACTTATTCACTATGCACAGTGAACGTACATACCACTTTAAAATTATCCCAGAAAGAATTACGTTTTACGGCACTCAGTAATGTTTTTCATGTCCTATACGGATGACAACCTAATTATATCAGCCAAGTAGTACACGTATTCACAGAAGGGTCGAGCCAATTGATTGATCTCAGGGTAGAACTACGAAATATATATTTTAAGATCCCAGTGTGAACGATGACTACTGTCGGTAAGGTTGTGAACAAATAGAATCAAAACAGCACATTACATCAGAATGCACACGTCTAGATGGATAAGAGTTCAGGAGCAAGCATGGTGCAATAGAGAATATAATCCACCACATCGGTCCACACGCACAGTTAATACCTGGTGTGCCGCACTCAATGTATAACCCAGAGAGTATTTTGGAAAATCGTTCTTATGTTTGTACTGAGAAAGAACGATTATCACAAACGAAACAGACATCCGTAATAGACCTTAGTATTTTGTTACGATCCGTAAAGGAAACAGGCAAGTCTATGTTATTGATATATAAATTCCAAACACTTCAAATCTTCAGGTTAAATACACGGATAACAAGACTAAATATCAGAATATATCAAACGATAAAAAATGCAAACCAACTGAGAATCATTCTTATTCTAATATCGACTACAGGTTCCATCCCGAAGATTAAAATCTCAAATTACAAAATCTTCCTGAAAGCTTACAGAAGTTGGTGCAGGAGAATACCATAATCTCAATGAGTGGGATTTCACCGCCCAGCGGGGGAGGAACACCGTCATATGTCGTGATAAAACCTCACTACACTTTCGGGACAGATTTTAATCGTAAGGTGGCGGTGATATTTCTCAACTGAATGTCGAAATCCGGCGCCGACCTACATATTGGCTAACGGTTTTTTCCTGAACCAGGTATCTCCCACCACGCCGACACCGACGCAGCCGGGAGATGCTCTAAGATCCCGGCTGGTCTCCCGGCATGTGTGGCAGTGTAGTGCATGTTAGTAATAAATATAAGCAAAGGGTGAGGATGGGACAAGAAAGGGGAAGGAAAGATCGCGCGCAGTGCGTGACCTCTTTGTTACGGAACTGCTCCGGCATTCGCCTAGCTATGTAGGAAATGTCGCAAATCGTGCCACAGTCGAGAGTGTAACCCTGGAACCTGAATTCGGCCTAGCTATTTAGCTAGTGTGTAAAGTCCAAGCACCAGCGGGACTCAAACCCTAGGACTTCTCATTGAGAGGCCCTGCAGTGACACCAGTTGATTCCCTGAGCCACCTAAGCAAGGAAGCTCCCGGAAACACGAAATAACCAATCAATCTGTCCAATAACCACCGCGTATAATAAGTGTCATTAACGCGCACGCCGCTCATGCACAAATCGTGTCCCAACTGCCTCGCCCTCTGTTCCAGTTGCCAATGGAGCTTTCTTTTCTCTTTGTCCGTGGGGACGAAATCTCGCGCGGTGCGTGTGACCCAGTTGAGGGGCCGTGCCGGGCGCAGGGGCGGGGGTGGGAGGGTTTGCTTTGCGTCTTCACAGCGAGACGTTATTACGTCGCCAATCCCTCCGGACGCCGCGGAGCCAATCGGAAGCGATCGCGCGCCGGGCACGACCTATCGGAGCAGGCGTCTTTCGTTTCCTCCCCCTCCCCCTCCCCCTCCCCCTCCCCCTCCCCCTCCCCCTGCCCCCTGGGAAAAGCCGCCGAGACGCGACGCTGCTGCCGCTCCGGATTGTTACCAACGAATCTTTTCTTGTGTCGCTTTTTGCTCCTTTTTCCTCTCTCGCTTTTTTCTTCATTTAGTAGAAGAAGGAAGCGGCTTCCGAGCTGGTGATACTTCTTTCTTTTCAAATGATGAAAGCTGCAGATATGAAGGAACTGTTAAATGTTGTGTTTGGTTTTGTCTCGTATTTTAGTATCCTTCCTGTGCTATTTCGTGTATTGAGAAGAAAAGTATTGGAATCACACCAACTATATGATCTTCAATTTGCGGTCATATTATTCCTGTTTAAAGCTCTTTTGCGCTGTTCACACACACGTCATTAACAAAGTCTAAAAGTGCTGTCTCAAAGATGTACAAGATTGATGCATGTGGCGAGGAGAAAATCGCAGTTTCATTCCTCAATATCGGGCTGTCTGTGTAAATCGATGCATATCGTGTCATGCATAACGCTCTCAGATTAGAAACGTTTCATTTCTAAATTGGTTGGATCATTAAGATATTAAGATACTTTACCGTATGATCCCTAGCATTGGCCTCTCGTCCTTGTTTCTTAAGAGGAGGAAAGAGGTTAATTGCATAAAGTACTTTAAACTCAGTATACAACAAATTAGATTCCACATGTCAATATGTGATGGGAAAGAGAGTTATCCCACTACATCCGTCAATTTAAATTTTAAAATAACACCTGCAGCTTTGCCCGCATCTGACCCTCTGGGGTGACCCTTACCTACCAAAGTGTTGCATGACGCAACCGTCCACGTTCTTCTGGTTTAAATAAAAGCCAATAGATGTCAGTTCAAGGTAGGAGATTCTCACCTTCCGCCGTGTAGCTTCATTAAAAATTCGTTTCCTCTTCTCGCCGCAGTAGCGCTGAGAGATATTGGCGATTAACATTAAAGAGGAGGAAAGGCTGAGAGCTCCTCCGCAAAGTGACTTCGTCTGACTGCAATCATTAGAGGGTTGCCATACATCCACTTTTCCCGGATATGTCCTCTTTTTTATGTAAGAAAAACCGTTCGAGTGGATTTTACATGAAAGGACGAAATGTCTCTTTTTTATTGGATGGGGGTATTACTTTTAAATGTAACCTAGATGACCATCACCACGTATGGTGTGTGATGGATACTGCCCTTTTTCAACGTATTCGTGTCGCCGACATCATAACATTTGTATAAATAAATGACATTTAACTATCACTCCTAACAATCGCCAAAATTCTTTAGATCGACTGGTCTCTTTGAAATGTTCATTACTCCATGAAATGCGACAGTGCTGCTATTAGCTGGTACAACATATTGTGGTGCTGGGTGTATTCGATGCTCAGCCGTGTTAACACTGTTCTGCTGGCCTGAGGAGTTAACATCTGTGGTGCTTACATTTCGAGCATGATGCCGAAAAGCCTTGACTACTTAAGGAAAAGTTCAAAGTGTTTGTTGTAAAGTTCAAACCAAACCAAAGCAAAACAAAGTTCTAATTGTTGATGGAGATTTCATCATCCACCAAATACTTACCAAATATTACAAAAGATGAAAACACCGAAATGATAATGAAATAAATGTTTAGTGTGATTTTGAAAGTGATGTCAATAATTGATTTATTCATTTTGTCAGTAGAAGGTATTATGTCTTTAAGAAAAATAAATTATTGTATTAAAACATTTTATACAAAGTGTCCTCTTTTTTATATGTTCTATTTTCCATGATGGAAATATGGTAACCCTAGATCATTTTGATGGAGCTAAAAGAGCGTGTAGGTTAAAAACTTCATAAAAGTACATATCCTCAAAGTTATCAACTCAAAAATCGGACATTACTCGTCAAACAAACATCAAAGAAATTATATTAGGTGATCATTTCAAGCAGAAGAAGAGAAAATGTGAGGTGGACATCCTCCCCTGAGAAATCAACACTACCTCCTACTACATCACATATCGAATGCCAAAAACCGCATTTCGTAATCTTAAACATTGCGAATAATATTTGTGCTGTTAGTAGTAACTTTATCACTCTTTACTTTTAAGGGTATAACTCGTAAGGTTGGGCCGTTTATCAGAAATTGTCAACAGATAACTGAAATATTTACGTTTCCCAATACAATTCGCTGTGGCTACTCCACAGTACGGCTCCAAATGACAAAGACAGCAAGTAGTAAAATCGGCAAAGCCCTTTAAAACCCACACTTCATTCCATTTGTCCAGACCAGACAGCATCAATACGTCCTTACTAATCCCCACGGCCCATGGCAGAATATTCCCTCGCCCCTTCAGTATTTCACATCTCCCTCCTCCGGTCGCATAAAACTCTACAACCGACATGTTCCTGACCAACACAATTCGGGCGATGGAAGTGATTCTACCCCGCTGGATGGCGGAATCGGGCGCCATCGCACCGTTGGCTAGCGGGGCATCGCTCCAACCAGGTATCTCCCACCACCGCAACCAGGACGAGCTCTGAGCTTCCGACCGGTCTCCCGGCATGTGTGCTTGTGTAGGGCATGTTAGTGTGTGTAGTGGCAGTGTAAGTGTGTAAGGGTTGCCAGCTGTTCTCCTTTTGGAGAACATGTCCTCCTTTTTAAACATTGACCTCCTGCCCTCCCTCCTTTTTCTAATTTACATGGAATGTCCTCATTTTTGCCTTGTTGAATTGAAAAAAAAAAATACTGGCATAATTTTAAAGTAATTTAATTCTTTAAAGGAACTCCATGCCATGTCATGTCCATACATTTTGACTCAAATAAATGTCTTGCATAACGCATACGGCTTATTGTGATAAAAACTTATTTACGCTTATTGTTTAGAGGATAATGAAGGTGAGTGCGGGAACGAAGTTATCCAATCAGAAGCTTTTATTTTTAATGACGCAAAGTCTAATATGCATTTTAAAGACTATTGATGGTTTGGAATTGTTAAGTACTACACTGTCTGTACAACGTGGAGTATAAAAATTAAAAATGTCCCCCTCTTCGTTTAATTGTCTTCCTTTTTAAGTAAAATGTCCTCCCTTGGGAAAAATTTTTCAGGGAACCCTGGTAAGGGGTAAAGATAGGTCAAGGAAGAGGAAGGAAATATCGCGCGTAGTCCGTGACCCGTTTTGTAGGGTACTGCTCCGGCATTCGCCTAGTGTTGATCGGAGAAACCACGGAAAAATACCGATCAGAGCAGCCGGCTGTTATAATGCTCGTCCTGTAATACGAGTATCGAAAATCCTGCCACCGTCGGGACTCGAACCTAGGACCTCCCGGTCAGAGGGACTGCAGTGACATTAGTTGACGCCCTGTGCTATCTCTCACTGCGAAATCAATCAGCAGCAGCAGCAGCAGTAGAGAATGATCCTCTGTCCCCAACCCCATTACCATCTTCGTTATAATCGTGTCCACTAGGAGGCATAAACTACTCGTTCTGCAAATTTGAAGCCAGTGAGAACCCTAAAAGTTTAATTTCTCAAATTTTGTTCTTTACGTGACCAGCATGTATGATTTCCGGTGCAAGTTATTAAAATATCGAAAAATTTTAAGTGCGATAGAACTGCTTCAGTTGTTTACTGCTCGTTCTACTAGGCACTTCTTGAACGACTCGTAAGGTGAAGAGGTGAAAAGATACTTTCCTAAAATTTCACAATATATGAAGCAATCTTAGATGACAGTTACCTGTCAAGACTCTTTGCATACTAATCAACAATATCAATATCAGACGCGATAACTGCCAGAAACCACATTTTAAAATGTCCATCAACAAAAGAATAGAACTTTCGAAGGGAGTGATCGAACCACTGTATGATCCTAATCCGAAAAGTCATGTTTTTTTCGGAATTGCTCTATTCTACTCTTCGCACGTTAATCTTCTCTCGAAAGATATAAGGTGTCTCCAAGTAAATGTTATAAACGTCTATGGCGTGTGAGGTATCGAAAGATGATTAGTGTCAATAAAAAGGGTGGGGTCAATTTTTTCCAATGAATATGAGGTGGTAAAGTTCATGCAATGAAGTTGCAAATACGGCATTTGCCCCTGATTGGCAGGGAACTCATTGTGCATTGGTATTTGGGAATCACAAAGCCTCTTTAGTACTTGCCAAACACCAATGCACAATGAGTTCCCTGCCAATCCGTATAACAGTGAGTTCCCTAACAATGAGGAGCAAATATTACAAGTGTAACTTAATTATAACAGATTCACCACCACATCTCATTAACAAAAAAAGTATCCTCAGCGATACGTGCCCAAGAAGTTAGTAATATTTATTTTGAGACACTTAAATATTTTTCGACCTTGGGCATCATTAATCGTGAAAATTAAAAAGACACCCAATTTACATTCAGATTTATGTGTGGTTCTTTGTTACGGTAAGAAAATATAATTTTTGTACGGGTTGTATGAACTCCTAATAAAGAACAATTGAGGGATGTAGCGACGTTTCCCATAAACACAAAGTTGTTTGGAGAGATTGGGTCAAGTTGGGGAGAAGGTGGACCCCTGAATGTAGACCGGAAATATTAATGTGAAATTCTAGTTTTTAAACCCAATTAGTAAGGACCTCGGGATATTGGAAATTTGGGGAAACCTTGGGGAAGGTACTTCAGCAAGTTAATGGGTAGTTCTAAAGAAAGGAAGAAAAACGGGACAGGAGAAGGTGACATTTGCCGATTTATTTTGGATACATGACTTCAGGAACAATATATTTCCTTCGTGTTTGAACTTAATGTGTTATTATTTAAATTACCTCTAGAGGGAAAACAACGGACAGCGCCGTTTGGCTAGTGATAATACAGCTGAAGCTGACCTAATTGGTGTTACATACAATCGCGGACACTCATGTGTGTATATGCTGTTGCGGAAATATTGGTTTAAATAGATTCGTAACGTTCTTATCCAGCCGGTTGGGCATCCCTGTCTCATTTTGATATAAGTTCTCTTTTTCTAAAATATTCTTGTGGTCTTAGATTCCTCCTTTGTCAATAAAAGAAGTCTTACAGAAGACCTCGTTAGTTTTCATTGTTTTGTAAACTGAGTGGTGAAAGTTCTGCTTGTTTCAAAAGTTTGTTAAATCTTCTCTGATGGTTCCTCGTTTATTTATTCAATTTCTAAAACTCCTTGAGGACTTTTTCAATAAAATTCGTTACCATCTTTACTGTATCAATCGTTTGCTCACCTAATATTTACTTCATTGACTGTAATTGATTTGAAATTTTGTAAGGGGCCCCTTGAGTGGCTTATGGTCAGGGTGCTAGCTTCCCGTGGTGCTATCCCGGGTTTTATATTAGGTCGTGGCAAAAATACAACTGTAGCTTTCCATTACAATTGTCTCAGTTTCTGTAGCTGGGTGACCAAAGAAAAGTTAAGGCAAACCAAGTACTGTGAAGAGTACGGAAATACAGCATGCTTGTCACATATCTCCCTTCAGACGTGGATAAAAAATAAAAACGGAGCCAGACCTGAGAACACCACTAATGTCTCCAGAGAGATACTCTTTACTTAGGATATAGGTCACGTAGACAAGAAATTGTGGGAAAGTTTCATAGGATATAGTTTTTAGAGGAATATTATTTTATATCTCTCTGTATTGATAATTAACTATATATCATCAACATTTCGCTTCTTTATTCCTCCTTTCCAACGAGTTCGTTCAAATATCTAATCTCTTTTGTGTTATTTTATTTTATTTGCTACTTTCTTATTTGGTATATGTTTACTGGAGCGTTTCTTGTTTGCTTTATCATCAGTTGAGTCGTTTTTTTATTAAATGCACAAGCCAATAAAAACGCGTTTATGACTTTTTTATTGCTTCCCATACTTGTGTCTAATGGCATTTCGGTGTATATTTACCGTTAATTTGACTTTTTTTAAATATTATTTTCACAAATTCGTATGTTAGAATTACATACAAGCTGTAGTTAGAATATTATTATTCTGATCATTCCCTTTCTGTTAATACGTTTTAAAAGAGGATAATTGACAATTAACAATATTTTCTTTCAGTATATTGCCAATTCTCTCGGAGATGATGAAATTGGAACAAATCCACTGGACGAACATCTACTTTTAATATTTTTTCATTTACTTTACTTATTTTTAACATTCAATTTACTCTCAGTGATGAAACCTTACGCGTTCTAAAGCAATCAGAGATTGTATGACCTGCCAATCACCGGTATAGGAGCAGTTAGCTAGCAATCAGGTTCGCGACGTTGAAAATTAAATAGATATAAGTGTATATACGATTGTTTCCTCCATACGTTCATTTGCAAAAAGTGATCACACAGAACACACAGTTGCGCGATTTGGGTCTCTGAGACATGTCAAACAATTAGTCTATAGGAATTTTTATAGACAAATTCCGGTCCCCTGTTTCCCTGCTAGACCAAATATTGCATTTCCACGTGGTCTCCCACGTGGAAAGTTAATGCAGCCCAGTTAATGTAGGCAAGTAGAAACTCATCCGTGGACTTTACTTGAAACGATACTATAGTACCTCGTTCGCTTTCAAGACTTCCAGAGTCAATTGATTTTTAATTAAAAATGATCAAACATCTCCTATCAGTTTGATCAAAAGTCACCTTATCAGACGTAAAGCTTCAAAATCGATGTGCGTCAGTCGGGAGAAATTCCGAACACCCATTTTTCCGCTCCCGTTTTCCGATCTTCATTTCGTTAATAAAGTACTCCTAAAAGTGCTTCTGCAAATAACTCGCACAACCACCAACATTTTTGCGATTTTTCATTCACAATCAGTACTAAGCATGGCTATCATTCCATATTTAACATCATCGCCAATGATGGTGACTAAATTACATCTCAAATACGAGGGTGGACTCTCGTCCTAGATAATAGACCGTCTAGAGACACTGCCAGACTTGAAGACGAGAACTGATGCCTTAGTCGCGTAAGTGCAGTGAATCCTATATCCCTCGCGGTGTTCCTTCTCCGTGATATCAGGCGCCGACCTACACGACGCATCGTGGGATATTTCCATTCCAGCTCTTACGTGTTACCTTGCCAGCCGGGTCAAACTGTAAACTCCGAGCTGATCATCCGACATCCGTAGTAGTGAAGTGCTTTTGAATGTGAGTGTGAAGCGAGAGCAGAGACAAACATGAAGCAAAGTTCGCGCGCGGTCCATGGCCCGTTTGTTAAGGTACTGCTCCAGCATTTCCCTGTCATTAATCGGGCAAACCTCGTAAAACTGCCAATCAGAGCAGTCGGCTGCTAGAAGTCTCCTCCTGACAGCGACTGATTTCGACCTAGCTATCTAAACCCATCGTCGTCAAAAATCGCCCATCGTCGTCACTCGAACACTAGGACCTCCCGGACAGAGACAGTTGGCAACAGTTGTTTCAATTGAATTCAATTCAATGATGCCTTATTTTCCGTGGCGAGGCTCAGGCCATGAGGCCTGCTCTTCCGCCCGACCACGCTCCTTTTACCAATTGGCAGAGAAAGGAGGTTTTACTTTAGCGATAAAAGAGACGATTTTAATTGTCTTCAGGTGTTTCATTTAGGGTTGACGACCATTTACTTGCAGTAAATATACGACATGGGAACGCCGGTGTTACTTCCCCTCCTAAGGAAGGCGTACGGAGAGTTTTTTCGCGATTAAAATTCCACGGCTTCGATCGGATTTCAACCCACAAACTTGGGTATAAGAGCTCGATACGTTCACCGTTACACCTTGGAGCACATCCTGTGGCTTCCCTGAGCCATCTCAGCCGGTCTGAGGGGCGCAGTCCTTCACCTTTAGCGCTCCACCGCATCTGGACCGCGGTGCTGCTATCGATCGAGTCGCGCTCACTCGCCAGCCGTAAGCCTACCCATTAATGTCGGCGCCCCAGGGAGTTTGGAGTGCGCAGGTTGGCATCAATTAAAGCAGGATGTTTGCTTGAGTGTTAGCGCGGGCGTGGTGCAGAATGCGTCAACACGTCTACTGCGAAATTGACGATTGAATTGAGCGAATTGAAATTGAAATTGATAAGCAGGTCCGTATCGCGTCAAACCTACGCACGTCGTTCAATAATTCACGAGTTGATTTAACCTGTTTAAGCCCACCAATACATTCCTAACCGTTGCTGATATAGCGTAGTAATGATCTGACCGATATTATGTGAAAACATACCAAATATTCTAAGAATAAGTTAAGTAAAATATAACAATGACTGTTCATTTTCATTGAAAACACGCTTGCAAAAGGTGTACCTACGTGAGAAATGTTTAAAACATTGTAATATTTAACAGAACGTATTATCTTGTATGTTAAGACAAGCTAAACATCAAATACGATATATCAAAAGGTGTAGTATGTTGTCCATCTTATTATTTGGTCCTGTAACAACTGTGTTATGTCGCATGTACCTATTTAATAAAAACGATACTCAAACTTACCCGCACGAAATTGAAACCAAGAGTTGTGACGAAAACAAACAACGCTATCACCCAATATTTTAGAACTCGACCCATTAGATTAGGAGGAACACAACTTTTGCCATCTATAACCCTTCTAAGCAAGCTCCTATTATTGGATAATGCGAGGGGTAGGCATAACTCGCTTGTTACACGTTACTGGGCTTGATAACTTTAAAGAGTTTCAAAATTAGAACATTATTGTTGCCGGCTGGGCGGAGAAGAGATGTTTGTCTTTTTTATGCCGTTTGTACCACCGCCCGTGGGCATACCACCGCAACGTCACGGTCTGTGGTGAAAAGTTGTAGACGACCACCCGGACTCTGAGTTTCACGGCGTCTCTCACGTCGTTAGTCTCAAGTTCAAGACGTGAGTAAACGATAGTTCCTGGTAGACGGTGAGTAAGCGATAGCTCCTGGTTGTCGGTAACCCACCAGTTGGGTCGACCTTTGGGCAGGATCGGGTGAAGGAGTCTCTTCGTTGTGCTCTGGAATCCACATATAAAAGTCCGGCGGGGACCTGATACCATCCGCCAGGTTGCTCAGGTCCTTGCGATACACACGTCGTTAGCCCAAAGGTGTAGGCAGTGCGAAAACGGTAGAGGGTTCCGAGCCTTCCGGACCTTAGCTCGGGTGGTCCCTTGTTGGGCTCTCGACTTCGATCTGGCAGTGGTCCGATACTCTGGGCAAAAAGGAGGGACTTGCCTCGGCGCACACGAGGGGCACATTGATTGGTCTCCACTAATAGCCAGGATAGCTAGTAGCTTTGTGCTGGCAGGGCGGCCCCAACCCAGGCATTGAATGTGGAGGTTGCCGTGAGGGCAACCTGCGTTCCGACGGGATACGGATACCGGCCTGTCGGCGTACTTGTGCGCCGTCGGGGGTTAGGGTAAAAGCGAAAAGCTTAGGGACCAAACCCGGAGACTTGTGTATCTGGTAGAACATACAATAGAGTGGAATTGTGGACCACGCGAGGATCATACACACTTCGTAACTGAAAATGCTTAGTGACATCGGCGGAAGGAGTGGAGGCAGCGCACCGATCGTCGCGTAGCACGTGACCGTTAGCGTGAAACTCACCGCCAAATACTAAATTTCGTAGTTGTACCCGAGCACGGTACAGTGTTGGGAAAATGTGCGCTCTGTTTCTTAAAATAATATAGTCTTTTCTACTTAAGATAAGCTTTTGCACATACATTTTAGTTATTCTTGTTGGTCGTCATTAGGGGGACGGATTATAATGAAAATACTTTTTTTATTATTTTCACTTACCTTTTAGGACAGATATTTTTTTTATGTTATGACAAAATGAAATGATCCATTTTTATAGGACATTGTTTTGCATTTTCATCGATTTCGACTAATAAGTGTTTTTTCGTCAATTCTAAAACATTTTCGTTCATTTCATAGATATTAATACCATTTTGCCATACCAACAGCACTTGCTTCAAATAATATTTACGAGGTGCAACAAATATTCTCCATAGAATTTTTGACTAGCCTGTTCGATTTCTTCGCTTAGAAATTGCAATCTCAGCCGTTGTGAATATCTAAGGTTCTTGTGACGCCTCTCAGCACCATTGTCAGTTCGGGATAACTAAAGAAAGAGATTTCTTGGTAAAGAACAGTCCAAACTAAAAATTTACAAGCTGAGTCCACTTGAACAAAAGGAAAATCTTCGCTTACGTCAGTAACATATCCAATAGTTTGATTTGTTCATATGAACTGGTTTTAATCGTTTTTAGATATTTTTCTTTGCTTTTAGGCATTTTTAAAAACATTTAAACAGCATTGTATTGATTTTTGGAAATTTTTATTGGCGATTTTGGCCACATATTGTGGCGTCACCAATAATATTAGAATAATTTTATATCAAAATAGCTTCCATCACAGTGAAGTAGGTCACGGGACGGGGCTTTTGTCGCAAAGACCCCTAACGACCGCCAGGCCGCGCCCCCACTTGACAGAGCCTGTACCGACCGCTGACACGGGTGTCCATTAGTAGCGGACACGTTTATGACCCGTCGTAAACGCCGCCACCCGAGCCACCGGGCACCCCCAACGAACAATACATGCCCCGCACCCTTTTTGCCACGCGCCCGCGTAAGGAACTCAAATTCCCAAAGGGGTTATTTAGAACTTAACAGTCGCAGGCTGCCGATCAGCCTCCGCTGACAATTTATGGCCCAGAAAAAACGCCACCGCTCGAGCAAGTGTTCGGACAGCTGCGAGAGAAGCTTCTGGAATCACTCACAAAGGGAGAGAGAGGGGGGCCCGAGGTAGAAAGAGAGATCTCCCTGGAAAATTCCGTAAAAGATACAACCCGATTGGAGAACTTCAATATTAGAACGCAATTACTCTCAGCCAATGGGAAGTTTCATCATGAGGGAAGTGGCAGATCTACAGATTTGGAAACGTTTTGGGAGGGGGAAACAGAGGTTACTTGAACGCGAGATGGGCAGAGTAAGATTATTATTCTTAGATTATCATTAGAGAGACGTTCGCAGAAAGACATTCTAAGATTACTATTCTTAGGAGATTATTGGTAGAAAGACATTCTTAGAAAGACAGTATTATTCTTCGTAGGAAGACATTCTTAAAACGGCATTCGTAGATTATTATTCTCAGAAAATTCTTCGTGGAAATACATTCTTAGAAAGGCATTATTCTTAGAAAGTGATTCTTAGAAAGGCATTCTCAGAGGAAGGAGATTCTCGGGAAAACACTTACGAAGGAGAACATCCTTCACCGTAAATTTGCCGCGGAGGAAACTTGGGCGGGAGATGACAAGATCCCGCGTAATTTCCGCATAAGCCGATCTGCATCCGCCGCCTAATGCCATATCGGGCCCATTCATGCCCGCACTGAACTACGGCCAGCACCCGTGTGCCCTCAACTGACTGAGTCCGCACGATCTGGCGACTCCGTCGCCGCGCCACGCTGCCAGCTGAGGAGGAACACCCCGTGGGAGGTCGGTGACCTGAGACCGCCCGCCGTCTTCGTCTATGAGGACCGCCACACGGCCGGTCTACAGAGCCACCGCCAGCCAGTGGTGATAGTTATGACGCGGAGCTCCCTCGCAGGACATTTTGGCGAGAGACTAAAAGTGGCCGCGCTCAGGCCTGTAGATAGTAGATTGTAGATAGATTGTAGATAGAATTATGCATGAATTGTTAGAGATAAGTCATTAATGTTAGCTTTAAGAATTTTTTTTATTAACGGTTAAGGTTATGAGCTCGTAAAGTAGATTTAACAAGTAATCTGTGTCGCTCTCTAGCGACCTGTAACTTCTCTGGCAGCTCATGGTGCCAGGAATAAATCCAAGTTTATTACAAATGATTCAGTGGACTGATTCATGACCTCCCAACACTTCCATCCAATTCGTTACAGGAACCGAACCTGGCGCCCTTGCTTACAATATCAAACACATTTTAAGAGCATTTTGTTGATCTTTTTTGGCAATTATTAGATCATTAAACTCCGCCCCCTAGTCATCATAGCTACCTCAGTGATGAATTTTGGTACGGGTAAGTCTGGACATCCCTCGTTGATAGCACAGTTGCGTCATTTCACGGGTATTTATTTATCAAAATTACTTGTTAATAAGCCCGGCTATCCCTTCCCTACATACCACCGCGTTATAAATTGCCTCTTGGAAAGTCACACTAAGTAGTGAAGTAGTAGTAATTTTAAATAGTTAATAAACATTCATAAAAGGTGATTGTCACAAATTTTAATTGGACCTTGACCGATGATAAATTGTAATCATAATAATATGAGAACCTGTACCTAAGGTATTACGAAATTTATCACTAGAGGGAGGATTTTGATGATCTAATAATCGCCATAAAAGATCAACAAAATGCTCTTATGTGTTTAAAATGTCCTAAAAGCAAAGAAAAATGGCGTAATAAAAATATCAAAATCAGTTCAAATGGATGAACAACTCAAAAGTTTGGGTATGTTACTGGTATAATCGAGGCTTCTTCCTTTCGTTCAAATGAATTCAGCTAGTAAAGTTTTGATTCGGATAGTACTTTACCAGAAAATCTCTGACGTTACTTGCAGCGAAATCGTCCGAACTTACAAAGATATGCGTTACAGAGACCTTAGATTACATACAACGGCTGACATTACAATTTCTGAGCGAAGAAATCGAATAGGTTACTCAGGAATTCTGTGGAGAGCGTTTGTTGCATCTCGTAAATATTACAAAAAGCAAGTACCATTTAAATGATATTAAAATCGATTAAATCAGTGAACAATGCATTAAAAATTACGGCAAAGGTAAAAAATGCGTGATCTGGGCTGTCCGGGTGACGCCGCGTCGAAGGCTGTGATACCGACGTTTCGACCATTTCGACGTCGGCAACACAGCCTTCGACGCGGCGTCACCCGTACAGCCCAGATCACGCACATGACTCTGACCGCGGAAGCCTACGACTTCAAAGGTAAAAAATGATTAATTCTTCGATATCGGCCAAAAATGTAAAAAGTATATATAAAAATGGGTTATTATCTTTTGTCATAACATAAAATTAATTTCTGTAATAAATGGACTATTCAAGAAAAAAAATAATGACATTTCATTAAAATCTGCTTCCCTATTTACAACAATACTTGTACCAGATGTGTATATTTTCGAGTTCGTCTGTGTCAGTGATATTTTTTTAATTTACTTGGTACCACTTAACCTAAACTCGCTTTAGGTCAGTTGATGGTTCGCTACGCATTTCCGAGTCGAAACTAGGAGGTTCCGTTTTTCGGCCTTTGCTTATTTACATAAACCTTGAGTTCCAGCAATGCATAATTTCCAACGCATTTTGTGCCA
The DNA here is from genome assembly GCA_038098605.1 of Gryllus longicercus. Lineage (NCBI taxonomy): Eukaryota > Metazoa > Arthropoda > Insecta > Orthoptera > Gryllidae > Gryllus > Gryllus longicercus. The sequence continues at coordinate 1,114,030 of JAZDUA010000215.1, forward strand.
AAATACTTATACACATTAGATGCTTCGCAGTTGGAGAATCATTTTAGTTTGTTCAGTGCTCTGTAACTAATTCGCGAATTTCCTGGAAGGTGTCTGAAATGATCCGTACATATTCATTTATACATTTTAATTCAACCATTGGTTAATGTGCAAATTAATTGGAAAATTCGCTAATTAGATACATTTTGGTCTTCATTTAGACCGTAGCATATGCGCTAAACAGCACTAATCACGAAATGATTGATTGATAGACGTTTCCGGGCACGACATCTGCTATAGTCATTATTCTTGTAGTGAATGTTTTATCCCATGAGAAGGCAACGTTCCTCCCCGTTCGATGGTGAAATCGCCGTCGGCTTACGGAGAGTTTTCCAGGCATCTATTAAGAGAGGGGCACCGGCCCAGCCAGGACTAGCTCTAAGCTTCCGACTTCCAACTAAGAAGAGAATTGTACAAAGAAGTAGAATCAATTTATTAGAATTCTCAGCGGATGAACATTGACAACCGGTGGTGAGTTTGTTGGTCTTCCATTGCTCAGACAGAGGTCCAGGTCTGTCCGTGTGGAAGTGGTGGTCCGTGGTGGACAAAAAAGTTCGTCATAGGTTTTCTCGAGACTCTCCTGCTTCCCCTATTCCCGCGCCATAACCATTCATGTCATATCATCATACCCACTAGAGCCCGGATCTTTATATTTTAACCCAGTTTACTCCTTACTTGTTAACGTCATAATATTAATATATATATATATATATATATATATATATATATATATATATATATATATATATATATATATATATCAATTTCAATCATTTGAGAGCCAAAGATGTGAATCTTAGAGATCCTAAAAAAGTGTTCAAATGAATTCAAATGAGTTATGATCCTTCAAAGGATAAATATGGATTTCTTAAAAATTTATGCATAGTTGGCTTAATAAAACTCGGTTGATTGGATTTTTACGGTGACCTGCATATAACTTTCCTGACTTAATTGCCACTAACTAGATAAAAGACAATTTTTGACAAAAATTATAATCTGCATGACTTCTACGCGGCGGCGATGGTGTAACGGTTAGCGTTTCGGACTGTTGTACCCAAGTTGGCGGGTTCAAACCCGATCGAAGCCGTGGATTTTTCAGGGCGAAAAAATCCTTCGTACGCCTTCCTTCGGAGGGGAAGTAAAGCCGGCTGTCCCATGTTAGTAGATTTACTTACATGTAAAAGATCCTCAAGCCTAAATGACGCCTCTGAGCTAAATTCAAATCGCCTGTTTCTCGCCCAAGAAATACCTCCTTTCTCTGCTAGTTGGTGAAAGGAGCGTAGCGAAATTTACGTGGTCAGACGGAAGAGCAGGCCTAATGGTCTGAGTCTCGCCACGTAAAATAAGGCATTAATTCAATTGAATTCAATTCTACTAAATTAAAGGGTTACCATGCTTTCAAAGATTTCATGGATGAAAGTACAAGGGTCTGAAGGCGAAGTGCTACTGTCAGATCTCTCATAAATCAACGAAATCCAGTTTACACACAGATTAAAGACACAAACGGAGTTCATTTAGAAGAAAAAAAATATATGGAGAATTACCATGGAGAACGAGAGCAGCTGGCAACTCTGAAGTAGTTTCATTGATTTATTGTTGCGTTGGACGAATGACTCGTTTCAATTGTCGGTTGGCAGACAATATTAAGTTCTTCACATTAGATATTTTAGGATTATACATGGTTGTTCATTGCAACAGCGCTTCCTAAAGTTCATTTGTATTCTAATTTTAGGGGAATATTTAATATGTTTAAAAATTGCTCTTGAATTGATGATTTCGGTTGCGCGAGTCGAGGATGTCTAGAGAGTAGCAATTATCCCTCCCTATCGCAATGCGTTAAAAATATATTGTTTCAGTACACGAATCAATATTTAATTTCAAAGCAGTTAACTGTTCATTAAATATTGGAAAGACTGTATCATGTAGCAATAAAATTAAAGGGGTTGAAAGGAAATGGAGTTCACTTAATTATAAAACGCTTCAAATTTTAATTTACCGACAGTTTCTCCCATTGAATACCCTGGAAGCACTCGTGCACTGACTTGCAATGTAATTGTAAAGAAGGATGACGATATAATGTGATTTCATCAACGTCATCATCATCTTGGGGCGTTTTACGTGAATTTAATCTTTCGGTCATCAGATAACGTTTCTTGCCCTCAGTTAATTCCTCTGCCTTTTTACACTCCAGAGCTCCTTTGCTGTTGCCTCCACTTCTTACCTCCGTCGTGGCTCGTAAGTAGGTGGCTCAGGGCGTGACCTTGTGGTGCATCTAACCGGGAGGTTCTAGAGTTTGAAACCCGACGATGGACCCGACACTAGCTACACAGATAGGTCGAGTTTAACCTCAGACAGGAGGAAAATTCAGGTGGCCGACTGCTCTGATCGGTAGTTGTCCGAGGTTTCTCTAATCAACACCAGGTGAATGCCGGAGCAATACCCTAACACACGGTCCACTGTCCGCGCGCGATCTTTCCTTCCTCTTCGTTATACTATCCTCACATCTTACTTACAAACACACCCTACGCTATTACACAAATCGGGAGACCAGTCTGGAGCTTAGAGCTCGGGCGGTGCTTCGCTGGATCGAAATATCTGGTTGGGAAAAGTCTGCAAGCCAACGTGTACGTAAGTGACAGATCTCGTTTTTCAGTGAGGAAGATCACCTCCATCTCCCGCGATATCCCATACAGCACATTACGGACCTAATGACATTAGTAGTTGCCGTCTGAAATCACTAGCATTCAACCAATCAATTAATTATCAGACACATTACACAACACCGATTCTTTTTTGGCATGGAAAAGGAACGATTTAGTTCATCAAATTTGCAACTCCCTCGCTACTCCGTGGGCTGCTATCTTTGACAGTAGTGGGATTTTACGCGCGGAAACTTTGACAAGTGACTCAAAACGATGAAATGTTTAAAAAGTTAAAGAGTGGCTTTTTAAAATGGATTAATGAAAGTGTCTTAGCTTATTTTTACCGTCATGGATTCGAGCAGTATAAGGCAACTGACACAGGAGCGCCACAAATGGGAGTTTCTACGGAACAACGTGAGCGTGTTAGAAGCATTGTGTCAGTTAATTGAACGCCTCGGCAATGCTTCCAATTTTTCTTTTTGCTTGAATAATTTAAATAAAGTATTAAGTAGTCATTTAAGTTTCAGTCGAAACTTGGTGTTTTCTTAAAAAAATGTATTTCATATAATAAACATAATAAAGCACATATATTAATATACGTAAATTTCGCAAAGATATCCAGCGATCAGATCCTTGTACAAATTTCTTTCTGAGGTGTGAGGTTTTTCTTCACAATCTGAAATACGAGGTTTTTGAAATAACTATTTTATTGCTTTACAAATGATTTTATATACGAGTTTTTGCTACATGATAAAGACGAAAGAAAAGGAATTTAAAAAAATTGAAAACTAAAAATGTGTTATAAAATATGATGATACAAGGATTGCACGTTCGCTGCCGATATGAAACTTCAAAATCCAAGCGTAAACATGGTGAACTTGATGAAGATAATTTGTATTTGTTAAATAAAATAATCTCGTGGGACATGAGCTAGAGGACCAGACTGAATGAACCTATACAGTGCTCGGAACATCTATCAAGTCAAAAGTATTAACAGTTTCGTTACAAAAGCACTGACAGAGATTTTAACATCTTGAAAATTCACCATCTCCAGGGATGAAAAATAAATAATGAAATCACTGAGGAGCCCATTAAATCACTCCTCAGAAAAATCTATGCTCTTGAAGTAAATGAATATAGAAAGTTTAAGAACAAAATTAATAGTGTAAAACATTATACAAGCTATTTGAATATTTTCAGATAGACATTCAAATCAGGAAGTAGAGAGATAAACTAAAGATATAAAATTAGATATCTTTGAAAATATTTATGCTTAGAAGTAAATATAATGTCTAAATACAAAATCTAATGTCATGCAGAATTTTAATAATTATCTGCAAATTTCAGGATACATTAAATAGAAAGTTTCTCTGAGAGGAGTAATATAAGCAGAAAAAAATTGAATGTAAGTATGTAAGTTGGCAGAGCTCAAGAAAATGCGCACAGATTGCACTCACCTAATAGGTCATATGACTACGACGATAAATAAATACGGTCTTTGCAAATTATAGAGAGAGAGATGTAATGAATAGTACAGATAAAGTGCAAAATAAAATATATTAGACCTCTCTGAGAATACAATACATGCTTAAAACGTAGTGTTTAAACAAAAATTGTACCATCATAAACCTTATCAATAATAATAAGGACCTTGGGAAGCGCAAGAGAAGACGAAATTACATACAGAGTGACACTCAAATGTTTGTCTGTAAATCCATACACGTGTTTAAATATATTTTGAAGTGATCAAAGTCCCGATCCCAAGCAACACATCATACGCTTAAGACCATTCCCACACCCGCGGTGCCGAAAAGCGCAGATTCCCCATAACTCGATTGGAGCACGCGGCGATTCCCGATCGCCTGGACCGCCTGGATTAAGTCAATGCTAGCATTGCCTTTGAATGTGCAGCCACCCTGACCGGGTGGTGCTACGGCTTGAGTCCCGACTGCAGCAGAATTTTCGACACTAGCTACATAACTAGGTCGAATTCAGCCGCCGTCTGAAGGGGATTTTAGTGACCGGCTGCTCTGATCGGTAGTTGTCCCTGATTTCTCCGATCAACCCCAGGCGAATATCGGAGCAGTACTCCAACACACGGGCCACGGAGCGGGCGCAAACTTCCCTCGCCCTTACTTACACTACACTTACATGCACTACACTACCTCACATTCCGAGATACTCCCAGCTGCGGGCGGTGTCCCTTTGGGGGAGATACCAGGAGAGGGCAACCTGCCGCAAGCCGGCGTACAGATCGGTACGAACGTCCCCACCCAGCGGGGAAAGAACACCGCCCGCTTCCGGGAGAAGCCATGCGCTGGCGCCCGGAGGCCTGGCGAGCACGCCGGCGGCGCCGAGGGCCGCGCACTTACCTCCGGGCGAGAGGAGCTGCCGCCGCTGGGGGAGGCCGGCCGGGGGCTGGCTGCAGGCTGGCTGCCGGCGCGGGACGCGCGCGCCGCGCCGCCGCCCTCGCCCCCTACCCCCCCCCCCCGCCGCCACCGTCGCTGCCCCCCCCCCCCACCGCCACCGCGCACAGTGGGCGCGGCGCTCGACACAAACGCCGGCGGGCGGTTCCAAACAGAAAATCAACCTCAAGGTCAGTTGATTGAATGGTTGGTGATTCCGGGCGTCTCAATGGCTGTGGTCATTTAATCGCGTAAGTGTGGTCTCACGGGTGGTGGTGATCTTTCTCTGCCGGATAGGCAGACTCGGTGCCGGCCTTCGTGCCAGTTTGCTGGTTTTCCCCTAACCAGGTATCTCCCACCAGCAAGGCACTGCTCCATCCGTGACAAGCTCTAAGCTCCCGGCTGATCTCCCAACCTGTGCCTGCAGTGCACTGCATGTGAGTGTGTGTTTACGTAAGGGGTGAGGATAGTACAAGGAATAGGACGGAAAGATCGCACGAGTTCCGTGGTCCGTTTGTTAGGTAGTGGTCCGGTATTCTCCAGCTGTACGAAACCGCGGAAAGCCACCGACCAGAGTAGCTGGCCTCTAGAATTCTCCTCCGGACGTCGGGTGATTTCGTTCTAGCTGCCGAGCTAGAGTCCAAAATCCTTCCCCCATCGGGGCTCGAACCCTATAACCACCCAGTGAGAAGCACTGGAGTGTCATCAGTTGATGCGTTGAGCCACCTCAGCCGATTTCAAGAATCTGTAAACAGAAGCAATCTTTCACTTCTAGAGATGCTACAACAGCACATACTTTTCCCTTTAAATTTCTCATATAACTTTGGCAGTTTTCGATAATTCAGAGATTTATACAAACAGGAGACCTGTGCCATATTTTTTAAACGTTCTTTGGTGTATTCGAGAAAAAAATGGAAAGGAAAAATTAGGTGAATTTTTAAGGAAAACTTGGAAATGTTAAGGCTGAATACATGATGAAGTAAAGATGTAAAGTGTACCCAAAAAAATTGAAGTATCTCTTTCAAACTCACGGGGCCTCAGTTCGGCCAGATAAATTTGGGAATTTTGTAGAAAATCTTTTGAACGGATTATTCGATAGTGTGGACTACAGGCAAAGGATGAATGGACAGGCAGGCGGTTTGTTACAACTATTTATTCGGTAAAATTCTCCCAAAACCAGTATTTTGACCTCGAATTATTACAGGAAGTAGTTTACGGTAGGTAGGAATAAGATTTATCTACTGTTCTGATACTAGGACCCTACAATATCAGATTATCAGTCGCAAAATCGATGGTTTCTGTTGCAGAATTAGAATACTTTCTCATAAAACCGTACTAAGGTGGAAGAGTAAAATTATTTTATTCCACAAAATTACTTCATGATGCTGTACCCTAATTAGCAAACATTCTTCTATTTACAAACACACATCTGCATGCCTATCCATCCATTATGGATTTATACAAGATTTCTGCAATAACTACAGACTTTATTCAAGATTCTTTCAAAATATTAAAATTCTGCATTTGAATTGAATATACAGTCGAGTCCAAGTTACTTCGGATTTAGACGTAACTCGAAAGTTATCAGATAATCAAGTTGAAGTTTCAAATTTTCAAATTCTTAAATACGATTTATAACGAAAAGTGTAGTGATCGAGCGACAATTTCAAATAACGTTCCTTTTTCGATTCATAAATTAATAAAAGCGCCCGTCAAACTCTCTAGACATTCGAAAGATGTCAATATCAATAAATCCCGTTCCAGTTTCAAATTAGCAAATATTTACAATTGATTGCTAACGAAAAGACAATATATAAAGGAATGTGCGTATGTCTGTTATGTATAGACGCAAAAACTATTTTGATCGAGTATCGAGATGAAGTATCGAGAATATTTATAGTGTGGTTTGAATGTGTCGTGTTAAATAGAAAATGTGAGGCCGTTGTTGATGGCTTTTATGAAGACTTGCTCAGTTTTCTCAATAGCTCCTGAACAGAAGCTATAGGCAACCCGCCACACAGTCAAGTATTAAGCACGTGCTGGCTGCATATTCTGCCCCTACAAATGAGATACCGGCCGGAATATTAATACCCTTGAATGTTATCTCGGACAACTAAATCAAATTTCTCCAAGACAATGACATAGCAAAAGCATGCCCGAACTTGGGGGGAGAATTTTTTAACAATAGGGTACATGTCAACCCTATTCAAAACCAAGACATAAAACAAGCCCATACTCACGAGAACGTTTTTCATCTATTAGAATTGTCTCAGAGCGTAAGGTAAAAGGTGATTAACATTCACGTGACCAGTAGCGTGTGAAGTGTAATACATTGCAATACGGAAGCATTGCGGGTCTGCGATCTTCAAATAATTCCAATGTCGGTTCATAAAATAATCGAAGCCTATGTCAAACTCTCCACATTCGAAAGGTGTCAATATCAATAATACCAGTTCAAGTCTCAAATTAACAAAACTGTAAATTTAGTTGCTTACAAAAAGAGAAGTGGCCTAGTGACTGCCTCAAATAAAGTTTTGGTTTCGGTTACAAAAAAATTAGTAGTCGTCACAACGTCTCGTAACTCAAAATGTGTCAAATTCAATAAATCAATCTACAATTCAATTTTCTTTCCATTTTTAATAAAACACAAAATAAAAATAGGTGAGCTGCGATAGGAGAAAATTTTGCCCGTGTCTTTGCCCGGAGCGTCTAGGAGTAGATTAATAATTTTAAGCACTCGTAGGTAATAAAGAGGTTTTGCGCTTTTAACAGTATGAATAAAATAAAAATATATGATGCAAACTACGAAAGTTAGTTCCTCTAGGTAGTCATCAAATAGAAAGCATAATTTCATGGATAACGTTATTGTAGAAAATACAGGTGTTGCACTATTTTTTTCTCATAATTATCTCGAGAACTGAGTAATTTTTCGTATTATGAGATTAACATTTGTATCCCTGTGACTTAAAAATTAGCTGCATGGGAGAGAGTCCAGTGTTTGCAAGTCACATGCAAATCAGGGTAACTCTGATAAATTTTTTTGTGTAAGAAAACATGGAAATAGCAGGAGGCCAGATTCAGATTAAATAATGAACACTCACGGCTCAACTCACCGTAGATCTGCACAATTCCGGTGCGAGGTGTTTGACCATCTTTAGACCAGATTACGTCTCTCTTTAACAGTCCATGAAAATAGGTATAACTGTTGATTTAACGCGCTTTAAAATGTTTAAGATGTTGATATTTGAGTACTTCCAAATATACAAAAGAAACTCTGGCATGCATCGTAAATTAAACTACAAAACAATTATTTTACTATAACACATTCTTTCAAATTCCAAATCTGTCCAATTGCATTCTTTAAAAGCATTGAATTGAATTAAAGAGAACGTATTCTTTTCAAATTCAATTCCAAAATGAACAACTATAAAACAACCACAATTTTAGGAGGTCGGGATTTCGCTCTGAGAAGTTTTCTACCAAACTTGAATCGCTTGAAATCGTCATGAATTTTACGCATCATCTATTTTCATAATTTCACGATAACCAAACACATTCATTTTCCAGAAATTTCACTTTAAAAAAATTATTTCGGTTAGAAAAACACAAGCGATGTGAGATTATAAAGCTTTTGTTATTTAAAACGTTCCATTGCTCATTTACTAAGGACACTACAACTATGCGAGACCTTTCACTTGATAATACAAAGAAGTAGAGAAATGTGAGGAAAATGTTATGGAATTTCATTTCTAAAAATTGGTTTGTAAGTACTTACTGTTTTGTGCGTCCAACTACCATGAACATACGTTTCGTACATCTTGTACAGGTCATATCCCCGGAATTGTCATATCCCCGGAGGTGTTTCACACCTTTGTATGGAAATCCGGAGCCGACGTACACGTCGGCTTTAATACTCAGTCCCCCCAGGCGTTCCCACCCTCAGCCTCAGCAAGATCTAAAACCCACTCTGCTCTGTGCGACCCCTGTAGTAGTGTAGTGTATGTAAATGTATCGCGTTACGCGTGTGTGTGAGGGGAAGGGAGAGGATGGCGAAGAGAAGATCGCGCGGGGACGGTGGCTGGATTGTTACGATGATGCTTTGGTGTTTGCCTCGAAACCACGGAAATCTACCGATGCGTGCAGTCGTCCAGACACAGACTGATTTCGAAAAAAATTAAAATGACCACCTTAGGTGGCTCAGGGCATCAACTGGTGATACAGCAGTGCCTACAAATGAGACGACCTTGCTTTCTTGACCGGAGGAGGCAGGATTTTCCACGCTATCTAAATACCTGGTTCAAATTCAGCTGCTGTCTGGAGGCGAATCTCAGCAGCCGGTTGCTCTGAGCGGTAGTTTAGTGTGGTTTACCAATCAACACTACACGAACGTCGAAGCAGTACCCTAAAAACCTACTAAGGACAACGCGAGATATTTCCACTTCCTTTCTTGACCTAACCTCACCCTTTTCTCACTGACACTTACATGCATTATACAACCACAATACCAGGAGACTAGAGTGGAGTATAGAGCATATCCCGGATGCCGCGGTGCAATGCTTGTGGGAGATACGTTGTTGGAGAAAACCCCACCTGTAATTCAGCGACTTGTAATTCAGCGCGATCTCACTATCCAGCGCGGGAAAAGATCACCGGCACCTCCAGTAATAAAAACGTATACTCCACTTATGGGAATAATTACTTTAGCAGTTGTTACTCCCAGAAAAACAAAATAATCAATAAATTAATCAATCGAAACAGTGTATGTAAGTGCGCAGCAACTGTGGGAGTGTGCTCCTCGATTGGACCGCGCGAGACCTGCCGCCGACCCACAGCGCACGCAGACACCTGTGGCGGGCGAGCGCGGCCGGGCAGCCGGGCCCGTCGCCATGGCGACCCCGGCCGCGGCTCCAGCCTCCCCGCCCGCCCCCCCGCCCCTGGCCCTGCTGCGCTCTCCCGGGCGACACGCCCTCCACCCCGCCCCCCACACACCGCATCGAGCCACCGGCGCTGGATTTCAGCTGCGCGGCACCCCGCCTCTCGCGTTACGCAAATTGGGTTTGCGATGAGGTTTGTTCCCGCTTCAAATAATAACCGGTGACATGATACCCACGCCAGCCGCCCGTTCAACGGCTCAAATCCCACGGTTTACTTTACGGTATTACGCGTTGAAATGGCCTGTTTCTTTCTCAGAATAGGAATAACAAGGCACATAAACTTTGGATGAAGGACAAGAAGGTGTCTGATTTGCCTCTTGCGTTACGCTAATTGGATTTGCGACGGACTTTCCGGTCGGACGTAAGCCAGTGACATCAATAATTGATACCTTGAGCCACCAGACAAGATCTTTTGCCAACACAATTACAGCAGAGTAGAGCAGGGCGGGTGGGTCAGGGCAGGGCGCGACGGGGAGGGGAAGACCGCGGAGGGACTGGGCTGGGCAGGGATTGTGGGAAAACTTCATACACAGATTTACCCTCGTAAAAGATTATTGTGTTTAAAAATCAACCTGACAGCGTGGGGTACTTATGCTAGCTCGTAATTTCATGACAAATATGCTGTTTTTTACACTAAATGACTCATCCTATTCATCTACAAATTAGTGTAATGAGGTGGAGCTCAAAAACTCCTACTCTACTCGAAGCACGCGTGTCCCTTCATCGGTCCGTCCATACTATCTATACAGACGTATGTGACAGATCGCGTTGCAGATCACTGCATCAGGGATTCGGCCCCGAAACTTTCCTCTCTTTACATCCTGGGGCTTCCTGAACGCGCTCCCGGGGGAAGGACCAGCCGCCGATCGCCCATCTACGCGCCTACCTCTAAAGAAAACAAACTTGGGGATTCCCGCAGCACAAGTTGCCGGCAACGAACTAGGGGATCTCCCGATGCATGGAGTGAGAAATCAAAATCAGGGGGCTCACCGACCTTGTGACGGATACTGACCAATTACACGGGACATGACGCAACGAGATCGACTCAGGAGGCAGCGGACAGGGAGTCTGGAAGACAGACGAGTGTGAGATGCGGAAGGGGACAGACATAACGTGACGAGATGCGATGGTTAGTACAGTGACATAGGAGTCCCGCGGGGGAGTGAAAATATTAACAGAAACACTACTTCGTGGACTCCCGAAAGGCCGCCCGAGATCTTCCACGCGAGCGCTCTACGAATGCTGCCACGACCAGCCGGGAGCGAGGACATTCACTATTTACCTTTTCTGCACCCAGCGGCATGTAGGAGTTTGCGAGGAAAAATCCATCAGTAATTGGCATGTGTATAATTTCCAATTTGAATAAATAGTGACGATAGCACTACCTGCAAAACTGAGAATTTCTGTGTATCCGGACAACAGTCCTGGGACGCGAGAGCACAGCCGTGAGATCAGCGACTCGAAAGCTAGCATTCATCGATCCTGCCGTAACCGCTCCCCTCAGGGTATCTCGCGATCGGCTTGTGATCGGCGATCACAAGCGGGATCCGAACTCGGGACCCGTAGAAAAGAGGGTCACACTTGGTAGATTTTTTCTCGTTCACGTTTTTCACCTCTGGTCTTCGAAACGGGTTTTATCAGCGAAATTTCGTCCTGAATTTTTTGGACTGAATCTAATTAATTCCCTACACTTAGCCGATTAAACATTAATAATAATTGAGTGTTATTTTACCGCAACCTCATTTTATGATATTTAGAAGCAACGAAAAGTTAGTAATTCTCATTAAAGAGCTACTCACGGAAATCCACGTGATATTTTGTCAAAACCCCGTTTCAGCGTAGGTGTAATTTAATAAAAATCGCTTCTCAGAAAAATGAACGTATGAAAAAGGGGTGACATGTTTAGCGTTTCGGTTAAAACGCTCGATTTCCATATCAATATAACACAATTTACATCGTTGTTTTATTCCCGTAAAACTTGTAATCCATTTATGTCCTCTGTATCTCGCTACACATCGAAAAACAAAGCATTCGTATATTGTAGGTCCATACTCGTAGTTCTTTGTTCTGATTCTCACATTACAAATAAAAAAACATAGATATTACAACACTTTCCAATAATGGGTTTATAGATTATTTACGATACAGATGAAAAGATTACAGTTTCTTATTAAGAGCATTCACAATAGATTTAATTTACATATTTTTACTGAGTAAGAGATTCCCTTTATTTCCGTTCAAGATGTTATAAGAGCCCAGCATCTATGTTGTCACCAGATAAGCCATTTCATCTTATTTCCAAAACCACCTATAGACGAAACTTAGGTAATTCCTCCCCCCCCCCCTTTGGGTGCATCAAACTGATTTAAGATGAACCTGTAACACACGTCACTCACATTAAATCGCAACCTTTGATATTACTGTGCATAAAACAGAGAGGTCTGACCCCTTACAGCGTTAATCGAAAGTTCCCAGTAACATGCGAGTCACTCAGGGCATCAACTTAAGTCACTGTAGAGTCTCTGACCGGGAGGTCCTGGAGTTCAAGAGCTAGGATTTTTGGCACTGGGCACATAGCTAGGTCGAATTCAGCAGCTGTCTGGAGGAGAATTCTAGCGACCGGCGGTTCTGATCGCTAGTTTTTCCATGTTTCTCCAATCAACACCAGGCGAATGCCGGATAAGTACCAAACGCGGTACGGGCCGCGCGTTATATTTGCGTATTTCTATTCTTACCCTTACTCTTTACTTACACACATCTACACTTACGTGTATTGCAGTACGACAGCTGTCGGGAGACCAGTTGGACGGTTAGAGTTCGTCCTGGTTGGGTCGATGCCCCTCTGGTGGGAGATACTTGGTGGGAGAAATGACCGCAGCCAACGTGCAGGATGGCGCCGGATCCCGCCATCCAGCGGGGGAAGACAACCGCCACCTCCCACGATAAATCATGCACTACACGTACGGGGCTATTGACCTTACACGTTGACGTGCTCGGAAACATCAATCAACGACGCTCCCGATTGGGTGCTAACTGCGACCTTTCAACGATTGTCTCATGTTTGGAACACAATTTCAAGTAGCCGCCACGCGTAATCTCTATGTCGAGACTCCGCGTCCTTTTACAACCAGAGCTGCCCATAAACCCCTCTTTTTGACGATAGAGAGAACAGTGGTGTATTCGGAACAATCTATTGAATGTTGAACGAATTCTTCAAAAATAGACATAGCCATGTGTGTTCCTCGAAAAGTAATTCGAGTACAGAAAATGTTAAAAATATATGCTACCTTTCCATACCCCAAAACTGAAATTGTTTCAACACAAACTTGAGACGTTTCTGGGAGGTATTTCTAAATACATATAGTAATAGTTCTTAAATGTTTTATATTTGTATTCTTGATCGTTATATTCTTAAATTTTCCTTCAATTTATTCTGCGGTCAGCGCCACTCCACGCCCCATCGGCAAATTTCTTTGGTTTTAATACACGGGATGTCTCAAACAAGCCGAATCTCGAAATCTATGTAACATTATTAGGGAATCCCCGGGCACAGAACCTGACCTTCCATGCCCTGTTCAGAGATTGGCCATTCAATGATTTGTTTTTTTGTCTTTCTCGCGAACAACATACATAGTGTAGAGAAAGTTGCTGCATAGTGTAATGCTTCAGCTAAAAGTGGCTATTGATACACTTACTAAGCTAAGAAGATAAAACATTATCGTGCGCAGGAAAATGGCGAATTTTCGACACAAAAACGCTTATTTCCGACCCCTGGTATCGATAAACCGGATAAATCCCGTTGCTAAGTATAGAAAAATGTTCTCTAACACGTGGTGTAGCCAGAATCCAAGCTTTGCGCGTCCTTCGTACCGAAAAATCAAATAACGGCAAAACTTCTAACTGTTCGTCCGTCTGGACAACGATAACGCATAAACCTTTCAGCCGATTTTCCCCAAAATCGATATTCCTCAATCGTTTTGGCTGATGTCGCGGGCCCTGGAATTTAAATTCCGATATTTTAATTTAAGGGTACTTTACAAGAAGCCCCTGGGACTTTTTCGAAATATATTTCGAAATTTTTTGATAATATTTTTTTGTTAAATAGTAAAAAGCACGTTAGAACGAATGGTGCAATCTCATTTTCGCTAAATTCCCTGATTTTTCGAAAATCGAAAAAAAAGAAAGAAAAGAAATTTAAACTACAAAATTGAAGGTAGAAATTCTTGTCTCAAAGTCTGTTGTACACAATTATCTCTTTTGAAAAGACCTTGTTCATTTGTTTGTAAAAAAACAGTATTTTTTGCATAATTTGCATTTGAAATTTTCGCATTTTTTTCTAAAAACGGATTCATTATTTTTCTTTAAATTTTCTCCACTTGTGAATAAGGGACAGTAAAAAATTTTGTGTTAGTCCAATTTTCGGGTATTGCTCTATTTATTGAAAATTGCAATTTTTACTACAAAATTGGAAATAGAGATTTTTGCTGTAGACAAAGTCTGTTGTACAAAACTAGCTCTTTAAAAAAGGTCATGTACGATTTTTGGAAAAATGTGAGTAGTTTTTGCTTAATTTGCGCTTGATTTTAACGACTTTTTTCTCAAAAATCACTCAAAATGTTTTCTTTGAATTTTCTTCACATATGTAATAAGGGACGGTAAAAATATTATACTGATCCCATTTTCGGACATTGCTCGTTTTTTTAGAAAATTGCAACAATAAAATTCAAAAGAAAGTAAATTTTCCGGGCTGGTAGGCCGTGGTCGAGTTGGCATAGTTGGGCCAAACGTTTCGTCCACGTCTGCGGTGGACATCCTCAGTGGCGGCAAGGTCGCGGGCGCAGTGTCCGGGTCGGCGGCTGGCTGGCGACTGGCGACGCGCTCCGCGCGGCCGCGGCTTTTATAGTCGGCGGGAGGGGGGCGCCGCAGTGGGGATTTCGCGCGCTAGCTTGCGATTGGCTGGAAGTTCGCGGGCTGGCTCCTGGTTGGCTGTCGATTGCGGTTTGATTAGACTGAGTTATTCTGTTGTACGGTTTTTTAACAGTGTTTCGTAGTACGGGATGCCAGGTGGAGTTGATTTTGAGGCCTTCTTCTTTCCGGTTGAAATTATTGGGGTGCTTGTATATCTCAATAGCTTCCCGTTGTAATCTGGTGTGATAGTGCTTGGTGGTGGATAGCACTTCCGTGTCAGAGAACAGGATGTCATGTTCTCTTCCCGAGAGGGCATGTTCAGCCACCGCTGATTTTTCCGTATATCCCAAGCGGCAATTCCGTTTGTGTTCGGTGAGGCGAGTGTTGATTGACCGCTGTGTTGTGCCTATGTATACAGAGCCACAGGAACAGTGTATCCTGTAGACACCAGCCGTCATGAGCGCGTTCCTGCGGTCTTTAACAGACCTAAAGAGGTTGCGGAGCTGAGTGGTGGGGGTGAAGATGGTCTTGATGTTGTGGTGCTTCAAAATCTTGCCAATACGATCTGTGATGTTCTTAATAAACGGTAGTGTGACCTTGTGCAAGTTATCTTCGGGAGGACTGCGTGCTGTGTTTTTAGGTCGTAGTGCTCTCTTCACTTCTTGGATAGAATAACCATTGGCTTGAAGAGCATTTTCCAGATGGCCGAGTTCTTGGTGGATGTTGTCGTCTTCACATATCCGTCTGGCGCGGTTGACGAGTGTCTTCATCATGGCTCTCTTCTGGCTGGGGTGGTGGTTCGATAGTTTGTTAAGATAGCGGTCCGTGTGGGTAGGTTTCCGGAAAACTGTGTGGCCGAGGGATCCGTCTTCCTTCTTGTTTACCAGCACGTCCAAAAATGGAATTTTTCCATTACGTTCCTTCTCAATGGTAAACTGTATGCGAGGGTGAATAGAATTGAGGTGACGGAGAAAATCTTCTAGTGTTTCTTCCCCGTGGCTCCAAATAGCGAAAGTATCGTCGACGTACCGCAACCAACAACTGGGTTTGAGTGGCGCAGTATTTAGCGCTGTGGCCTCGAAGCTCTCCATATATAAATTGGCTACAATCGGACTCAACGGGTTTCCCATTGCTACTCCATCATTCTGCTCGTAAAACTCACCATTCCATACAAAGTATGTAGTAGTTAGTACGTGATGGAAAAGAAACGTTTGGCCCAACTATGCCAACTCGACCACGGCCTACCAGCCCGGAAAATTTACTTTCTATTGACTCCGGCCGTGAAAGCCTACGATACTATATAATAAAATTCAAAACTACAAAATTGAAGAGAGATTTTGCCCCAACCATAGTCTGTTGAACAAAATTAGTTCTTTAAAAAATCAAATTACATTTTTTGTACACGTTAGTAGTTTTTCCGTAATTTCTGTTTGAAATTAATGAATTATAATATAGAGAGAACGTATGTGCAGCTATAGCACCACTAGTTTGACAGAAAAACGCGTTTTGTAGATTCCTGATGCCAAAAAGTGGAAAATTCTTGTTCCTGTATGCAGTAAATAATTTCCTCTAGCTCATCGTGTATTCTGGAATCCACGTTGTGTGGGTACTTGATACCGAAAAATAATTTTACGCCATTGAATTTGAAAAAGATGTTTTGAAGTTTTGGAAATATTAGAAAAAAAAAACAGGAATCTTCTCAACAACACGACCTCAATTTTCGGTCGTAAAAACCGTGTTCTTTTGAGCTGTTGTTCTGAACATATGTCAGAAATAAGGTCTATTAGTGCCCTTCCAAAGATGGTGAGAATGGGCACAGATGGAGAGATACATACACTTAAACGTAGCTGGTTGAGATTAGCACAATTCTGTCGGATTTGAAGCTTATAGGCTCAAAATTGGTAAACACATCAGGATTAATATTCAGTTTTTCTCTTCCAGAGTGTGTTAAGATATTTTATTTTTTCGGTAGGGGACACATTTCATCAAGACTCTATGGTATGATCAGATGTTTTGGAAAATTCTGCATTTTTCTTTAATTTTGTTTTCAAATAAAGGAAAATACATTTTTAAATGTAGTTTTAATTTTCGTTAAACCTTTGAAAATTTGAAAATTGCAACGTTCAAATATTTTTAGAACTAGTCCTATACTCCCAATATTAAAGCAATAAAAGTATTTTCTCAATTTTAGATCTTTAAATAATATCATGAACATTTTTTTAAAATATGAGTTGTTAATAAATTTTGAAGGTAGATAGCCCATTTGACACAAATTATTTAGATTCCGTAAACATAAATTATACATTAATTAGACACATAAATTACACAACTCCTCACATCGTATTGAATAATAAGCAGCGCCTAGGGTGCTATTTTCAAAAAATGGTAAAAAGTGGTATAGTCCTTGTGGGGAAACCATGAATTAAAAATCAGGATTGCATTCTACCTCAAAGATGGGATTCCTGATTCATGGGGACGTTTAGCAGCTACAATGGTGTAGTACTTAAGAATTGTCAGCTACTCCAAATTACCTAGAAAATTTTACAGAAAAAAATTCGCACTGTCACGTCATATCTCTCATATCTACCGAAACACATTTTGTCTATCTGACCATGTTTATCAACTATCATAATGGCAACATACCCGGGCCATGAAAAATATTACTATAGATATTGAATCTGGAATTCAGATCAAAAATAAATTTGTGGATTCACTCTATCTGCCACAATTATTGTGATAACTGTAAATTGTATTATGAATGAATTACTAATGTTCTAGTTGTTTCAGTACTCAATATAAACTTTCAATTTGCCCTCAGTACAATACTATGTCGTCAACACTATCAATAGTTGCAATTGTTAGTGTGTCAAGGAAAGTTTTCAACACATAACGTAATTCTATTTTGATGAATTTTCGAAAATTTTAATATCAGAAAGTCATCCTGCCGATTAAGTTCTAAAGTACATAAATTCTTCCACCGAAATAAATGTGCATCTTACGAAACCAAGTGGAAATGGAGCTACATTGAATTCCTTTTACTCGAACGACCCGCATTCAAATGAATAAATAGAGCATAAAAGTTACCATTTAAACGAAAGTATGCTTGAAATTCTAGTTACAAAACTTCTCTTCTAGCACACTGTTTAATTTTGTGGTCGGAACCGTATATTTTACGCGTTTCGAATGAGGCTATAAAATATTTACAAGATAAAAAAGTCCGGTAATTTATACGATTTCATGTAGATTGCTCATTCAAATTTAAGACTGATAGGGAATACAATGTTTGTGCATCAGAACGAGACCTATTAAAGATCACTTGTGTAGGATTATTGATAAAGCATTTAGAGACCAGTAACGTAAAAGCATTCTTAGATAGGTTTGGGAGGCGGCACCGAATGGACAATAAAATCAGCCGAATTGCGAACCTGAAATCTACGGACGTTCTATCGTTTCTTTGATTAATATTTATTTCTCTGTCGCAGTATTTGCGCCGCGCTATCATATACAAGAATTTACAACAATTACCTTGTTTATATGTAGTGCCCCCCCCCCGAACTCTAAATAAAATTGTAATAAGACGCATGTAAGACTTATTCAAATTTATGAATATAGATTATCATTTAATTAACTCGATATCCTCTATAATTTCATTTTCTTGCTCTTTCTTAGTAAGAATAAAGAGTACTGTAATAATCGTGCATCGAAAAACGACAAATTTTCCACAGAAAAATTCGCGTTGTGGGACCCTGGGAACCAAAAAATTGATAAATCTTATTCCTGAATATACTAAATTACTTCGTCCAATACGTTGTGTAGCTATAATCCATGTTTTGTAGGTCCTTGATACCGAAAAATCAATCGATGGCAAAACGTCTTTCCATTTGTCTGTCCTTCTGTCAGTAGCCCACACTAAAGTCTAAGCCGTTCAGCCGATTTTCTCCAAAATTGATATTCCCCAATGGATTTCAAGAAACTAGAGGCCCTGCAAGTTTGAAAAAGATATTTTTATTTTTGAGAATACTTTACATAAAGCCTCAAAAACATTTTCAAACTTTTATCAAAAAGGGTTCAAATGTATGGATTAATTTTTGCACTCATTTAATATAAAAGACGCTTAAAATAATGGAGTAAGTATAATTTTCATTAAAATTCTCTATTTTTTGAAAATAATGAATGTTTAAAAAATGTTCGGAGTCTTCCTACAACTACAATATTGAAGACAGATATTTTTTCTTTATTGAAATCTGTTCCTTAACGACCTATCTTGAATAACGTCAGGTACAATTTTTCAAAACATGAGTAGTTTTCGAGTAATTTTGCATGAAATATTGGGAATTTTTAAACAATTATTCCCTTAATGATAACTCCAATTTTATTCTTTAAATTTTGTTTTAGAGAACGGTAAAAAATTGTCGCTAGTCTCATTTGTGCTAACTCTCTGTGTTTTCGAAAATTGTAAAAAGTCAACATTTTAAAACTACAAATTTGAAGATAGAGATTTTTGTCTCAGTCAAAATATATTATAAAATTCAGATCTTTAAGAAAGGTCATCTAGTTTTTTTTGTTTAAAAACCAATAGTTTTCGCTCTTTGTTTCTTAAAGTTAACGCAAAATTTAAAAATAAACATTTTCTCTTAAACATCTCCAAACTTTTATTCAATTTTTCCACGGATAGAACAAAGAATGATTAAAAGAATGGAGTATGTTTCATTTTCTATTGAAATTTTAGAAAATTGTAAATTTAGAAGTAATGTGAGAAAATTGTTGCTGTTGTGTAGGGTTACCATACATCAATAATGGAAAAAGAGGACATATTATAAAAAGAGGATACTTCATATAAAATGGTTACATTTATTTTTCTTAAATACAAAATACTTACTACAGACTAAACACTGCTATCATTGTCATCACTTTCACAATCAGACAATAGGCTTACATCATTATCATTACTGTCTTTTTCACTTTTATACCACAAGTATAATCTCATATGATGATGATGAGATCTCCTTAAACAATTAAAACTTGTTTTTGCTTTGAACCTTGCAACAAAAGCTTTGAACTTAAAAATATGTCATTAAACAAAGCATTTCTTTTTGGTTTCCTGCTCGAAAATTAAACACCACAGAGAAGTATTAACGTTACACGCCAACAGAATAGTATTAACACCACGAGCCGACGTATTAGCACCACGAGAATTGATTTTTTAAGAAAATGACTCTTGAAAAATTCTTCAAATCTTAAAAGGACCAGAATATTCTCAGGCATCTTAGGTATTTGTTTAAAAATTTGTCATTATATTTAGTTTTAAAAGTTGATGTGAGAATATTTCAAACACTTCTGAAATGCAAAATCTTTTTGGGTATTTAAACTTTACAGCATCTAAACATTTACTAGACAAATAGTGATCCAAATTATTCATATTTAATTTTTATTTAAGTAACATCAAAAATATAAAAACTGTGTGACGTACTATGGGGAGACAAGAGTGCAATATTTGCACAATTTCTTAAGTTGTGGAATAGCCTAATTCATTCACATTAAAGTGAATTATGAATATAGGTATCAGCAGTATTGAATACAATTTTGACTACATTTGAAATAAAAATATTCGCTTCGGGTAATAAAAACTATTTTCTGAGGAATCAGCTAAGGATTTTGACTATAATCTCGTGTTGTACATGACAAAATCGACTTACTGCGGCAATAAAATGGAAAACTATTATTTGAGCATTATTATTATTTGAACTCATTTCCTACAGAGCTCAAGAAAACGTTCACAGATAGTGAAGCTACATTTAGCACCAAAAGCAAAACAAAGGGCCATCTCAATTTGCCCAAAGGATAGGGAATGTAGACGAAAAACCTGATCGAGATGGGGGTCGTTGACCTTTGTTCCGTTATTCGTTCTTCGTTAGTTTTTTTCTTTTTTTTTCTTTTTTGGAAATTATTACTAGTGGTTTGAAGTTATATATTTTACCAAAAAAGAGTTTTCGAATATGTCTTATTTGTAAGTAAATATTTATGGCCCTGCGTCCATGCGAGCATATCGTTTTGCATGGGCACCCGAAACGAAACCGTAAATTTGCAATTTCAATTGATGCCCCAATATATTTTATGTCATTCATATCCAAATATCAGACACCCTTTACTTTAAGAGTTCTTCTATTTCTCTTCCCCCATAGAATAAGCATTTCCTGTGTCCAAGACTACATAAAGATCATTTTGTCGCACGTATTTTTTTACGTAAACTGTTGACATAAATTAAAATGAACGTAGAAGATGAAAGTATATCAAAATGAATTATTGATATTTCTTTGAAGTATTTTGACTTCAAAATTCTTCCCATTCGTTTATAATATATTATACTGTTCTAATTCATACAACATCTCTCTAGAAAACTTTCGTGACGTACTTCTTATTCTTGATTGGTGGTTTATTTTTTTATTAAAGCTTTTTTGCGTATTCAAATGTACTATAGCTCTAAAAGTTCATCATAAAAAGAGAAAATATTTCCTTTCGAGTGGAGAAGATAATGAACGATTTTTAACGTACACGTGGTTTCGCCATTTCTCTCATTTCCCCAGAGATTTCAACTCATCTTTTGTCTTCCGCTCTTAAAATTAATTCCCTGGATTTTATTTGAGTTTTGAGAATATTGTCTTCGTACAGAGCTGCTGTCCCTTCTTTACCTGGAACTCTAAAGAAAGCTGTTTTGTATTACAAGTAACATCGACCGAAGCCGATTAGGTTACTGTTCGACAGAGACTTTCAAGAGATACATTGAACATACTAAAAAACAAAAAAATATTTTTTGGGTAACTAGTAATACTAGTGATTTGCAGCAGCAAACATGTTATAGGCTACAAGTCTCAAATAACACTTCAATATGTCCAATATTTTAACAACAATCGTCTTCACGAATACTGCAATAACATACACAGTACGGCAATTACTTAATGAGACTAATTTTATTGTGCCGAAA
Organism: Gryllus longicercus; assembly: GCA_038098605.1. Taxonomy (NCBI): domain Eukaryota; kingdom Metazoa; phylum Arthropoda; class Insecta; order Orthoptera; family Gryllidae; genus Gryllus; species Gryllus longicercus. The sequence goes on from JAZDUA010000215.1 coordinate 1,135,940, forward strand.
CTGTAAATGCTATCTGTAACCAGTATATGCATTCGAAACAGTACTTCTTTCTCTACAATCTGGTAACACCACATGGTCGTGCCTAGAGCATGACTGGAAATTCGACGTCATTTCAAGCAGTCTCTGAGAGTCCCTCGTCACACCAGCATCATTGGCCCAGGCGTTCCATTTAATCTTCAGAAGTCAAACGTTAAGCCAATGCTTCTACGATGTTGAGGGTGTCATTGGGCATCACAGATACTTTGAATAACAAACAGGTTAATTCAATAATTTTTCTTCGGACACAATAAAATTAGTCTCATTAAATAATTGCCGGACTGTGACCTACATTTCAACAGTTCATCATATATTAAGAATAGCAAAAAACGCTGTTCCATATCGCAATACGTGAATAGCTCTTATTTAAATGATCAACGGTCTCTTCCTTGGTGCTTTATTGTCGCACGACGTTAGTTCTGTCTTAAATAGCAACGCCCCGAGTGTGAGAATTCAGTCGGTAAGCGCAGTATGAGAGTAGGTTGAATAATACAATCAAACATTTGCAATTTTCAGTTAAATCGAAACAGATACATTAACTTTGTATTTTTCCCGACTTCTTAGGTATCTTCCGAAATCATAGATACCTTTGAAATGGTCAGCGGCACTTCAGAGGCTACGGAATGCTGTCATTGAAACATCGCATCAGATCAGACTGCAGTGAGATTTATTGTGATTTATTGGCTCGGTGTATTCCCCGTAGGGGGGACCGACTGCCGGAGGGTCCAAGATTGTTGGCAGAGACTGGAAACCTAGTCTCTCGGCAGACTCGCGTCGTTAGTACCAAGTTGGTTGAAATGAAGAGGCGGCGCTAAGCTCCTGGTTACTCGGAGTCGCCCCACCCCCACCAGTTGCGTTTCTACCCGTCCAAATTTGGGGCAGGATTGGGTAGCGGGACTTGCTTCCAAACCCACATACAGAAAAGAAGTCCGATGAGGATTTTGAAATCTCCCGTCAGGTTGCTCTAGAGTCCGGTGATACATCGTTGGCGTGGAGTTGGCTGCAGTGAGGAGTCGGGTTGGGGGCCACGAGCCGCACGGACCTCGGACCGGATGGCCCCAGTTGGGCACTTGGCGTAGTCGTGGCAGTGCTCGGCACTCATGGGATACTGAGCTGGGATTCGTCGCAACTCAAATTTGCACTGACTGTGCACTCAAATTTGATTCGCAGTCCGGCGCTTAGTTAGACTCGGGTGCTAGCCCGGACATCTATTAGATCTGAACTGGCAGGGTGACCCTACTCAAGTTTAATTGAGGAGGCGTGGGGTGCCACGACCCGGTGTATCCGTATATCAGTTCAAAGAGATACTTATACGCCCGAGGGTGGTGAGGAAAAAAGCCAAAGAGTCTAGGTAACCTAGGTCCCCATCCTGGGGAGCAATCCCCCTGGTATGACAAGAATGTGTCGGGTGGTAGACCAAGCTGGCAGTCCACTGGGCCGTTTATTATAACGAATATATTAGTGAGCTAGTTTTCCCCCTTAATTATATTAGATATAATTAATAATTAACAATTTAATCCACTCTCAACACGTAATAAAATAGCATAAAAATGAGTATGAAGATAATAGATTTTAAAAGCTATTGAGAGGAAAGAAGCCCCTTGGGTGGCTCATGGACGGAATTCTAGCTTTGTTTGGTAACATCCCAGGTTGAAATCCCGGCCGGGGCAAAAAAGGAGCTGTAGCTTTCTACAGCTTTCTATACAAATCGTCTCAATTTTTGTAGCTGTGAGACTATCCAGCGATGGGAATACTTCATGCGCGATACATGACCTCTAATTCCTTGGCGTGGGTGATAAATAAAAGCAGGGCCCAGACCTGTGATCACCGCTATCAGGCAAAAGGCTGATTAACCCGACCCTGTATTGCCAAATAAATTCATGCCTTAAGAGGAAAGATAAGTGTCTGAAAATATAAATCAATTGATCTATTTATGAATATATCTTTATATATTTTGTCTATTTATCTGTCTATCTACCTACATCTACTAAAAACCGCCTCCGTTCAGTTCCTCAATTAACGTTAACGGCTCCATCCGCTAGCAGGCGATTCAATTCGCAACCCGACCGCCCCGCCCCGCGCGCCACCGCCGCCGCCGCAGCCTCTTCCGTGAAATCCCAGGCACGCGGCGGAACCCACTATTAGACCCGAGGCGGCGATGGAAAATCAATAGCACGCGTGCCAAGGAGCCCCCTCCCTCCCCCCTCCCCCGCACAGCGGCGCTGCGCATTCAAATGCTCCGGCGCGAAGCGGGCCCCGGCTGCCGCTCCGAGGCGCCCCTGGGCACCGCCTCTCGGGCTGGCAAACGCGTTCGGGTTCGTGCATTTGAGCAGCTGAAGGTTGGTGGCCGTTCGGAAACATGTATTACGTTGCTATTTTCGTTCTTGCACGTGTAAAGGGTTTGGAAGAGCCGTTTTGGAACGTTGAAGACCGTTTGAAAACATTTTTCGTGTTTTGAAATGCAATCGTGGCATTCATTCGAACATTTGAAGGATGCAAAGAGTAGTTTAGAAAGGTACGTGACCGTTTGGAAACATTTTTTCAGATTGTCATATACGTTCGTGTCACTATTTGACACGAACGTATTTGAAAAGAGCAGGCTTGAAACGAAGATGTCCGTTTGAATACATATTTCAAGATGTAAATTGTATCGGTGCCATTCATTTGAATATTTATGGATTTGGAAGAGCAGTTTTGGAAGGTTTAAGATTGTTTGGAAATATTTTCAGTGTTTTCAGGAATTTTCAGGCATTCAGGTCATTTATTTGAGTATCTTAAGGGTGGTGGCCGTTCGGAAACATTGCCATTTGCGTTCGTGTCATTATTTGTAAAAATAAAGGAGTTGGAAAGAGCAGATTTGTCACTTTGGTAGCCGTGTAGAAACAGTTTAAAGGTTGCATTCGTGACATTCATTTGAACATTTCAAGGATTTCGAAAGAGTAGTTTGGGAAGGTTGGTGACTAGAAACAATTTTCAGGTTGCATTCGTTCAGATTGCATTCATTTAGCTTGCATTCGTTTTAGATTGCATTCGTGGCATTCATTTTAACATTTGAAGGATGGAAATAGTAGTTCAGAGAGGTAGGTGACTGGAAACATTTTTCAGGTTGGCATTTGCGTTCGCGTCATTATTTGAACATTTGAAAGATTTCGAAAGAGTAGTTTTGGAAGATTGGTGTCCATTTGGAAACATTTTTGGAATTGTCAATTCCATTCGCGTCATTCATTGCTGAAATTGTCTAATTTTCGAGGATTTGGAATGAGCAGGTTCGAAACTTAGTTCACCGTTTGGAAACATTTCTCGAGTTGTCAAGTGCATTTGTGTTGTTCGTTTGAGCATTTTGAGGGTAGAAAGTGTAGTTTTGGAAGGTTAGTGACCGTTTGGAACGACGTTTCAGATTGACATTTGCATTTGTGTTATACATGTGAAGTATGAAGAATTTGGAAAGAGCAGTTTCCAAAGGTTGATGAGCATTTGAAGAAGCATTTGAAACAAGAGAAAATTTTCATGTATTGCATTCGTGGCTTTCATTTCAACATAGGAAAGAATTGGAAACAGCAGATTTGTAAGGTTGATGTCTGCTTAGAAACATTTTACCGTTCTCATTTGACTTTTTCGTCTTACTGCCTTTTTGAGTCTTTACATTTTCACAATTTTCTTAAAAATTACTCAAAATTTTTTGATTCAACTTGTCTCTGAATACTCAAAAGACGTTTAAAAACGGCACAGGTCTAATTTTCGTTGGAATGTCTAAATTTTTGAAAACTTGAAAAGTTCATGTTTTTCCACTTCTTCCAAAATTACAATATTGGAGATCGATTTTTTGCTTTATGAAATCTGTTATTCAAATACACATTTTAAAATAAAGTTATGTACAATATTTCGGAAATACGAGCAGTGAAAAAAGTTAGGTTAGTAACATTTGAAACCTAGACACTTTTTTTCAAAAAAGGTTTTCTTTAACTTATTTCCTCCTATGTAGCAAAGGATGGTAAAATATTAGTGCTGGTCCCATTTTCGGCAAATTCACTGTATTTCCGACAATTACAAAAAAAGTTAGTACAATTAAAAATTGTGCGTGTCTAATTTTCGTTGAATTCTCTGAATTATCGAAAATTGCAAAAGTAAGGAATAATGCGCACAATCTGTGTTATTGTAGCACCACGGGTTCTATTCTGCTTTTCGGGAACCGAAAAGATATGTAAATGCGAAAAATGGCTTTTAGACGCCTATAGGTTGCCCAGTTGTGAAGAGGGCGTGGGACAAAACCGAAAAGTTAGCCCAAACGAAAAATATTAGGAAACTAACGGGTACGAGAATTCTATAATATGCATTCGTGTCATTCTATTAAACATATTAATAATTTGTAAAGAACATTTTTTGACGGTTGATGGCTGTTTGGAAACATTCTGGTTTGATTTGATTTATTTAATTAAAGAACAGTAAAAACTGTATGTGACGTATTGGGGAGGAGTACCGTCTGTTTTATTGAGGTCCAGAATCTTTTCCCAACATCTTAACTATAGATAAATAATGGGTAAAACTTACAAAAAAGTGAGGTTAGTAACATTTGAAACCTGGACCTTTTCGCTTCCAAGTTATAGAAAACTTTTTTCATCAGTAAACAAGAACTGCAGATATGATATTTTTGTATTTCCAATAAAATACGCGCCCTCGACTGGGTCATTGATTCGGAATCTATATGTGCATTTCTTTCATTCTTTGAGAATTGGATACATTCTGTCATAACAGGTTTGGAATCCTTGGAAATATTTTCCAGTTTGTCAAAAGCAGCTTTCAACCCCGCATGCCCCTTTCAGAACATTTAGGTTGTCACATTAGTTCATTTCATTGATTTGAGCATAGAATGTGTTTTGAAACAGGAGGTTTGGAAGAGACATCAAAATTTGGAGAAAAACAAATCAAGTACTAGGCATTAGCATTGATACGATTCATTTATTTGAAGAAAGGGTGGCTTTGTCAGGTTTGAGACGCTGGTAGCCGTTTGGAAACATACTTAAGATTCTCATATGCTTTTATTTCATTCTTCAGAACATAAGAAGAATTTGAAAACGCCATGTTGGGAAGTTTACCGTTTTGAAACCTTTTATTAACGTTTGGAAACTTTTCAGTTGGTTATTTGTCGTAGTTTCATTTGAACATAGGATCGATTCAGACATAGTAGCTTTTTGGAGCCTGCTGAACGTTTGAACGTATTCTATTGTTAAAATTTAATTTGGTCGAATATTTCATGAATCCGCATAAAGAAAGATTGGAAACCTGATGGCTGAATATTTTTTTATTTCTCGTATACGTACGTATATAGGGACTAATACAGGTAGGAGGGAGAATTTTATGTAGTGCCGCGGCAAAAACTTTTCGTCAGAAAAACTCGTATTCTAGGGCCCTGATACGCAAAATGTGGACACATTTTGTTCCACTATTATATCCACTTCGACGTGTAGGTCGGCGCCGGATCTGATCATCCTGGGGTGAGATCAGCGTCATCTCTCGTGAAAAACAATCAATTCATAACCGAAGACGTTGACAGGCCCGGAAACACGACACACAACCTGCAGTAAAACTACGTATGAACGACCGGGCTGCAACCCGCAGAACGCGAGAGTACAACTTGTTGCTTCCTGCAGGAAAGCATTGGCCTTTGCACTTGTGAGATGAGTGGAGAAGTCGCGACGCGGGGGGAGGTGTAAAGGCACCGCTCCCCCCCCCCCTCGCTCACGTAATCACCTAAAAAACTAGTGGTTCTAGAAGAGCACATTCTCGTATAGCCTTTGTTAATACGAATTCTAAACAGAAATAATTGATCTCAACTTTATCGGAAGAGGACTGGGTATCAACTGATGTCACTGAATGCCTCTGAATGGAAGGTCGTGTGTTCGAGTCCCGACAGTGACAGGATTTTCGACACGAGCTTGTAGCTAGGTCGGATTCAGTCGGTGTCTGGAAGAGAATTCTAGTGGCCGGCTGCTGTGATCGGTATTTCGGAGAGAAATGTTTAGTTCACACAACCTAGTGAATTCAACTATAGGATGTATTATATTTTGGAAGAACAAAGTGCTTAGTCACGTTCACGAAACTGCTGTTTAGTTTAATACACAAATGCACGTTAAGTAATGTTCACTAAATATGTTATAACCCTCGACGAATTGCATTTAATAGAGATAACTAAACGAATCGTTGGGTTGACTATTACATCGAGTAATATTTACTAAACGAATAATTGCTTGTCATAAATGACAAAACGCTGCGGAGTAAGCAGAAACGTGATAAGAAATATTTTCTATCTATCCCTGCAGCCAGGTAGCAACTGGGGTTCAAGAGCGGTCACCTATCCAACCGCCTCGCTAGCTCATACTTCCTTAACAGACCCTACCCAAGTAGAACAGATACGGACGCTGGCTGCTGACGTTCGGCTATTGACGGTATTTCTAACATAAGTTCAGAATAGAAAACTTAATTATTTAAAATCAATTATATTCTAATTTATACAGCGTATAATTCTATATACAGCTTGATTTCTCACAGTTCACACGAGCTCTATAACCATAAGAATTGGTTAAATTTCTAAGAACGTGCGCTTACGAAGCAGGATTTATTAAGTGTGACGATATGAAACTAAGATTTCACCGAATGATTTTATCTACGAATCAAGTATCTAACAATTATCTGCTAACAATTATCTTTGTTAATTCATTTACGATTTACAATTGTCTGATTTACTAAACGAAACTAAATCATGTTTAGTGAATCTTACCACAAAAATAATTGTATTTAATATGTAATTGCTTATTAAACATGTTTTACATTTTACTACAACATTTCTCTCAGCGTAGTTTTCCGTAGTTTCTTCGATCAACACCAGTCGAATGATGCAGCAGTGCCGTAACAAAAGATCCACGGATCTTTCCTTCCTCTTCTTTGGCCTCTCATCAGCCCTTACTTACACACGTACACTAACACGCACTATACTACCAAGCATGCCGGGAGACCGCTCGGGAGCTTACAGCTTTTCCTGGCTAGGTGGCAAACCCTGCTGGGGAAAAAGCCACCCCGCCTAGGAGCCGGTAGGTTGGCGCCGAATCTCGCCACCCAGCGGGGGAAGACTGCCGCCACCTCCTTAGAAAAACCATGCACTACACTTACGGGACGGATGATCTTAGCCGTTGACGCGCCCGGAATCGCTGACAACCAACCAACATCAACATTTCAGGAGGGGATGATGGAGACGAATAGGTATTATTCGCACAACTTTACTATAACGATGGATTGAAGAAATGCAAGTAGAGTGGTAGTACTAGTTACAAAATTGGCCACGAGATTGTATTCAGAAATGCCAATCTCTTGAGAATCAGTAATGCCTACGCAACTTTCTCAATTATTTGTGTTCTAACTTTCTCAGGAGCTGGGGTATCTCCTGTGATGGATCTTCACTTGCTTACGGTCATTTCTTTACATTTTTTGGAGAAAATCAAGGACAAAAGTTCTCGTCCCTAACAAAAAATAGTTCTACTTCGCGCCAGTGAAGATGTGTTACGAATGTTGTCATCAGTTCTCGCTGCGACCTTTTGCCGTTTGTTGTGCTGTTTATTGTTTACTGTTTATTGTGCCAGAGAGGGAGAAGCAAGATTATCGTTCAAGAAAAGTTGCGGGAGTAGTGAAATGAACAGCATCTTCGCTTACGTAACCCAGTTTGAATGAATCCCAATACTCTCTAGATTGTTTTCTTCACCAATTTCAATCATTTGAACACCTGAGAAAGCGGCAATAATTAATACGGCACATTATATACAGTAGAACCCCGGTAATCCGAACTAATTGAGGGTGTGATCTATTCGGATTCGGATGTTCGGATTATCCGAAAAAATGTACCGTAAATATACAAATACATATAAGGGATGTGTATTTGTATACTTGACAATGCTACGCCGCGTGCGATGTGAGAAATCTGCAACGTAGCATAGCGATAGCATCATCACATTATTACATCGCACCATCATACAGATTCAGTTCCTTTCGGCAAAAGTAGATGACCGATTTTGAAATTGAAAATGACTGCCACATAAACATGTGATATACACCGTAGTTACCAGTTGTTCATTTCAACAACTTGTGTTTCAATAATTAGATGTTCAATTCTCCAGTAATTATAAAATCCTTTCTTTACACTACAAATAAGTATATTATTTATTTTGTTTATTTTCCCTCCATCCCGAATTTTGTTCGGATTATCCGAAATTTCGAGTTTGAGGGGCTCGAATTAGCGAGGTTCTACTGTAGTATCCCTGGCAACGAATTAATACTTCTCCAGCGGGACACATCGAACTCAAATCTCTCATTCCTCCCTTGAGTCACACCGTTCAGCCGGGTGGCCTTCTCGTGATACTTTGCACTCGTGTACTCTGACGTGGCTCATGGACGAGCGTACAAGCTTCTCGAGTTCGATTCCCGGTCAGGGCAAAAATAATATTTACTTTAAAATCGTCTCAGTTTCTGTAACTGTGTGACGAAGAAAATCTCGGGACACAGTTAGCTAGCCAGCAAAGTCGGACAAACATGTCAAATTGGATTGATTGTTTAAGGATTCCGGGAACGTCAACTGCTAAGGTTATTAGCGCCTGTATAGCGGGAGGTGAAAGTGATTCCCCGACCATGGTGAAACCCGGCACCGAACCACCGTCGGCTAGAGGAAGTTTTCCACGACCGGGTATCTCCAACCAGCCTGGCACTGCCCCAGGCGAGACAAGCTCTAAGCTCCTGACTGGTCTCCTGGCATGTGCGGTAGTGAAGTGGATGTTGGTGTGAGTGAGTGTGAGGGTGAGGATGGGACAAGGAAGAGGAAAGAAACATCGCGCGCGGCCCATTTTATATGGTACTACTCTGGCATTCGCCTGGTATTGACTGGAGAAACCACGGAAAACTCCCGTTCAGAACAACCGGCCGCTATAATTATCCTCCAGACAGCGACTGAATTCGACCTAGCTATCTAGCCATCTATCTATCTATCGAAAATCCTGCCACTGTCGAGAATCGAACCTAGGACCTCCCTGGCAGAGTGCCATCAGTTGTTGCCCTAAGCCAACTCTCGAAACGTTACCAGTCAAAGTGTCAAATACATACATTGTTATATTTATTCATTGTTAGTTGTGGACACTGAAAATGTGGTTTTCAACATATCTGTCTGTTGATTGTGAACAACACTACTGCCTATACCATATAGGAGATTTTCATCAACTTTGGTAATCCTCTATTAATCTGATTGATGTAATGTGCCCTTGAATTTGCAATGGATATCTTAATTTTTTTGGTCACTTTATATGAAATTCTTTACATTTTCAAAATTTTCTAAAAATTGCCCCATTTTTTTTTTTTAATCTAATAAAGCAATGTGTTTATTAGAATGGGGCAGGTTCAATTTGCATTGAAATCTTTGTATCTAAAAATCTCAATTTTTTTAAAAAAACCTTTCTATTAACTACATTATTGAAGATAGATTTTTTCTCCTAATGAAATTTGTTTTTCAAAATTAAATCTTTAAATAAAGTCATAAATCTGTTGAATATTTTAACAATTTTTATGTACAAATAATTTTGAGAGAAATTGAGGTTATTTGAAAATATATATTAAGTAGATATTCTCAAAAAAAGGGCCATTTTTTTCCTTAAATTTGCTTCCATAAAGTTCTCTTAATAAATGACATGTAGGTCCTTTTTGTATTCCATGTAGTACATGTAGGTCTTTACTGCACTTAGGAAGCAAAAGATGACTTTCATAATGCAATTCTTTCTCATCTTTCAATTAGGTACACTTTTTGCAAAATATTAGTAAAGTTCGCATAATATGGTGTCAACATTCATGACAATTTTTTTTAACCGGTTTTGCATCTTTGAAGCTAATGGTTTTAATCTAAAAGGCCTTCTATTCCTTAACATTAGATCTTAAATCATATCATTTACTGTTATTTCAAAATATTAATGGTTTTTACATTATTTTCAGTTAAATCTTCTGAATTTTTGGGAGACTTTTCAGTGGAAGTGTTAGGGAACCAAACATTAAGCTTTTTTTAGTACTAATATGAAAAAGAAGGTGGTTGAAACAGTAATAGTTTTATTGATATCTTTGTAATATTTCAATGTTTGAGTTTCTGGCAGATCCCCATAAGTCAATACCATACATGAACGGGTTTAACTGCTATTTATACTCTATTCAAATTTTTAATTTATAACCCAGAAGCGAAAATATCTTGTTTAAATGTATAGTTATCACCCTATTGTTATGTTTCTTTCGTGTCAGAGTTCTATCTAAACGCAGATCCATTTACCTTGTAGAATCTTTGTGTCATGAACTTGTCTATTATTTTAAAAGAAGACATGTTTGTTTACACACCAAAAAAGTGTTGATATCGTCTCATTTACTTTAATAGAGATTTAATTCTAAAATGAAGAAAATTCTAGAATTTTATATTTTGCAAAAACATTTGTTTCATAAGTACTCTTGTTAATCATTGGCAAATTAATATTGTACTTGAGAGTGTAGAAGGTAAAACAAGGGAACAAGAACAGTCTTTAAGTGCCCTTGATTTGATATTGAGAATGTGATTATTCCACCAATTTTAGTTTGAAAACCTTCAAATGTTCAAACTTTACACTTACTGTGTAGTTTTATTGGAACCCCTCACATCTCAATATTTGCATTACAGATGTATTTAATGATTGAATGTAATTGTGAAAATAAAAGTTTAATGATTTCAAGAGAAGATTCTTGAAATCTCAAATATTTCTCCCCAAATGACTATGTCCAGATTGCTGAAACAAAATGCATGTACAACAGTAGTGATGTATTATAATTAGGGGTGGATTTTGAAGACCTAAAACATTGCCAAAAATGATCAATAAAATGCTCTTAAAATGCTTTAAAAATGACCTAAAAACAAAGAAAAATGACATAAAAGATTTTATCAAAACCACTTCAGATGAACAACTCAAGCTGTTGGGTATGTTACTGATATAATCGAAGCTTCTACCTTTTGTTCAAATTAACTCAACTTTCAAACTTTTGGTTTGAACTTTTCTTTAAAAGAAAATCTCTGCCTTTCTAACACACAAGAAACAAAAAAGGAAATGGTGCAGGATTTGTTGTACACAAGAAAAGAGTTATTTTGTGACCAACTGGTATTATGATAAATTAACAGATCAAAAGTTGATTTTGATTCCAGATCTACCAATAATGAATAAGCATGATATTTTCCTGAGAAGAACCCGATGATCAGAATTACGTCTTCTCATCAAAAATGGATCATGAACTCTGAAACTTGGGAGATGTTTGAATTTCAAACCAAAAATTGCTTAATATCGAACTGTTGTAGGATACTGTCATGATTTTCACTTTTTATCTGTTGGCAGCTTAAAAAATTCAGTCAAATTTCATTTGAATTTATAGGTTCAGCATTGGTTAAAAGATGGCTGAGTTCATATGCAGCAAAAAAATTGATTTTCAATAAAATAAACATTTTTAAAGATGTTCAAAAATGGACTTTAACTATGTTTCAGGCAGTTAAGTTAAAAGATGGATGAAATAAAATGGCAAAAATGGATGAAATAGTAATAAGCTACAGTAAAAGTAATATATTACCTAAACTTTATAAATGATCCAAGAAAGCCTATAATTTTTGTTGTTCTTTTAATTAAGACATTTACTTGCACATTTTCTTGACTTCATGTTTCTCATAATTTTTTTTACCGTGTCTTAAAATTCAGGTGACTTTCTTGTTTTAATCTGTTTACAAGACAGTAGTTACTGCATTAATTTATCTTCAGTTTTAGATAAACTTTCTTGGCATTTATCCTACAGAACACACATCTACGCTAACCCTTTTCCATTTTGAATTCTGCAATTTTCATTTGATTTTTTCCTGGTTCTTTAACATTCAAGAATCAAAGAATAATACAGCTCTTCTTTAGGTTCTAGTGTGTTTGACATGCACAGTTCCTATCTAGCTAGTTCAAAATAAGCTCTTTTACTTTAATTTGAATAGAACAGAATTTAATTGATTTTTTTAACAAAGAAATCAATACGACAAATTTTTTTCTAAATATCTTGTTTACTAATATTTATCCAGAGCTTTGATAAAAACACAAGTCAAAATTGAAGATTATATGAAACTTTGCACACATTATTTTTAAAATATTTAACAAAATAAGAAACATTACTTCGTGTATTTATGATCTTACTCTTAGTATATTTATAATCCGTTATGACGAGTGAACCTAGATCTGCATTATTCTACATTAGTTACCAATTTAAAGTCAATCATAAATTTTCAAATCATAAAAATTTGACCACAGGCTGGGCATTCTTATAAATTTTAAGTACGGCAAAGAAACATTTTAGGCACTCATAATTGTCCTATGATCAATCAGTTTTTCTTCTAAAACATTTGCAATGATGAAAGAGAAGATTAATAGACTTATTCATAGTGTCCAGACCCACTATGTATTCACTCTCAATACTACTAACACATAACCTTCGTCAATATCATTTGGAGTAAATGGAAAAAAATGAAAAGTAAACACTTAACAATAATGTAAGTGTGTATTTCCATAACAGTATCAACCCTTATAATAATATACAATACAAATACCTTTCATACAAATAACAGTTGAAGGCCTAGCATAAGTCTATACATGAAATAACCTGGTGTTTCACAAGTAATGACAATAATTTAACGGGATGAATTGAACAAACTAGCACTAGCAAAATATTTTCAAAAAGAATCATGATTCCACAAATCTACCATGATTTTGCATATTCACTTATGAAACCTGCACTGGTGATACCTGTCCCTCAAATTCCGTGGAGTATTGGCTCATCAGCAATTGCTTTGAGCAAGAAATCTTTTTTCCTTCCAATTCTTGGTGCTTTTGAGATAAGCCTACAGTAAACAAAACAGTCAGCACTGTTTGTTTTGCTGCAGAATTGAATTCAGTTTACAAGATGTCTTTTTTGTGGTTTGACTGTAAGCACATCGAGAAAATTAACCATTTCAGTATTGATCATTATCAACTTTAATAAATTTTGGAAAAGCATTTCTTTAACTGAGTTTAATTACAACAAATTGAGACAAGAAGTGAAACAGTTAAGAAGGGAATAAATCATTGTAAAAATAAAATAAAATTTATTTTTTATTTGAAAAGATTCAAACACCTTTTTTCCAATGTTGCATTTCTTAATGTATTAAGATCATTTTTTTTTACAATTTTTGAAACATAGATTAGGGGTAAAATAAGAAAGTGAGAAGAAACAAAAAATCAAAGGTTTCTGCTCTGCAGATAAATAATTATGTACCCAGCAGACTTGCACACATTATTATAAATATGTGAAGTTTTTAGGAAAACTTAAAGTATTTGATTAAGAACAACAAAATATAAACAAATAATACTTTAAGTTATTTCATTATAGCCCAACAAAAAAAAACTACAATAAACTAAATAGAAGAATATTACAACGAATCTTTTTAATTTTGTGTGAATCGTTTCCTGTTATTTTTCATCTAATTCACAATATTATTGTCCACTTACATAACTAAAGGATAGAATTTAAATGTTCCCAACAACAGTTTCAACAGTTCTGCATTCAATCAAGAGCAGAACATCACAGTTGAGCGAATTACTAATTTTAGAAAAATCCGTCATTAATGTTATTTCTCAATGAATCTAGTATGTAATTCCATGACATAGGTAGTAGAAATAAATATGTAACATTGAAATAATAAATATTTCATTACTGTACCTCATAGAGCTTAACCTTACAAGTAAATTAATTCAACTTTAGAATACAATACACACACAATCTTTTCAGTACAATTACAAATTATTGTACTCTTGCTATTCATTCTCTAAAATCTTGATAGTACCATCCAAAGTGCCTTCAGAAAGTAAAATTTGCAACAAGGATATGATCCATTGTTCATCTCTCCTAAATACACGACACACTTAATTGTGCAACCCAGCAGTACAAAAACGTCTCTAAAAACACAGACTTTGGTTTTTGAAGTACTTTTGCAGTTTGTTCGCCTTGACTCCAACAAGTTGAGAAAATTTTGCTCTGGCTCTGTGCATGTAGTGGAGGTCTCTGGCTTTCCTGTAAATAAATTAAATACATCAATTCTGAATTTAAAAAAATTATACACAGTGAAATACAGATTTCAATTTTTAAAGACCTCTCAACAAAAATCACTATTAATCATTTTTACATCTTACCTTACTAGGGCAAGTTAGTTAATTATTCACGAGTGCAGTATCGCAACTGTATAAATACTAACAACTACACAAAAGTCTTAGCAATGTATAACACATAATTTTATCTTAATCACCTTTTTAATATTTCATAATGTTTTCTAATTAAATGTGTTTACGATTAATGGAATTACACTGACTTTGGAGTACCTACCCCTTATTACAGATATAACAAACACATAATACAGATATAACAGAGTAAAGTTTATCTGCAGTTGGATGCTTTATTTAAATGGAATCCTTTAAATCTACTCTAAACACATAAGTATACAGCATGTGCAGGCGTTCAAATAAGATTGAAGTAATTTTGTAACTGCAACCAGAGCGCTGCTCATTACCTGAATCTATATTCCTAACGATTTCCAGTTTTCTCCAACTCGCATTTAGCAAGATATTGGTATGATCAAGTGCTCTTAGCATGTGAATAAAGAACACAAGAATAAGAAATTGGATACTGCAAGGCAAAATGTAACCTCCAAACATATACTTGACTTTGAGCAAGATGAAATGAACTAGTATTAACACTTCAGATGAAGGCAAATTATTATAAAACATATTTTCGAGATGTTATAAATAACCCCTAAACACTATCAATTTGCACACAAACACAGACAGACTAGCTACAAAATGTTAACTATCTGTTATTGTAATCTCTCCATTCACTTACAAATATACTTATAACAATGAATGTTCTTAGTTATAAGTGGTAGCAATGTTTGGAGAAATGATGGGTATCTATAAAATCTACTGTTTAAAACTAGTATTACAACTTTTAACCCACAGGGTTCTTTCAGATGACAAAAATGTATGACACGAAACCATGGGCTTTACATCTGCTTCAACAAATGGCATTAATGAAACCAAAATGCCAATCACTTCCATTACACCATCAAATCCCATCCCAATGTGCAGCAAAAAAAAAGTGGAGAATGTCAACTTGAATGCATAGGTCAACCTAAGGTGGAAAATCCTTAGAACAGCTGCACCGTGTGTGGCGATGGTGTAACAATTAGCATATCTGACTGTTGTTCCCAAGTTGGGGGGTTCAAACCTGATCGAAGCCGTGGATTTTGAAAGGCGAAAAAATCATTCGTACACCTTCCTTTGGAGGAGAAATAAAACCGGCTGTCCCATGTTAGCAGATTTACTTGCATGTAAAACATCCTCAAAAATAATTGGCACCTCTGAGCTAAATTCAAGTCGCCTGTTTCTCACCAAAGAAATACCTCCTTTCTCTGCTAGTTGGGGAAAGGGGCGTAGCGAAATTTGCGTGGAGAGACGGACGAGCAGGCCTCATGGCCTGAGTCTCACCACGTAAAATAAGGCATTAATTCAATTCAATTCATATTTGATCTCACCGATCACGTTTCAAAATATCATAAATCTTCATTACTACTTTGCAATTGGGTTGTCAATACTATCCCATTTGGGCATAATTAGTTGTACACATGAAAGCAGTATCTTTGGGGACAATCTCATGACATTATTGATCTTTTTGTGTAACAATTACCCAGGAAAAGATCCTAAACTCAAGGATTGTAACATTGTTAAAAAGTTCTTTTTCACTTGTTTTAATATTTTGATTGATTAATTAATTGTTTATGTACGTCAACAAAATTGGCTGCAAAATGTTTCTATGAAGAGCTCAAATGGACCTAATCTGCATTATCAATAATCAAAAAATATCTAAGTCGGTCGTAATAAAGATAAAAATTAAAAAATAATAATTTTACTAATAGCAAAAAATAAAGAGAGCCATTTCACCATGGACATTTTTTCTGAGAAATAATCTCTTCCCCCAGGGCAGGTCTTACGAGTTGCCTAGTTTATCTTTGGGTCACACCCGTTATGCACTTAAATTATTCAAATTTTAAAATATAATATTCATAATGCCCCACACTTTTCCGTATGTGTATGTAACCATTTCTAACTACAACACCTCCCAAATATTTTCAAGTACATCAAGTAGTTTTATTCTAAGGACTATGTAATGCAAATTTAGAGAATTCAAATACCCCCTCTCGTCCCCATAAGTACGCTTAACCATCCCCTAAATTATTACACTTGCAACAAGATCCTCCCTCTCATTTACAATAAATAAAAATAGGTATAAAGCTGTAACAATGAATTGTATTAATTTTACATGTTAAAATGTGTGAAAATTAAAGTCAGAATTAGTTGGTGATACAGACTGCACCTAACAATAGGATTGACCAACAAATTTTGAAGGACATGTAGTAGTAGGCAAGAAAAGGTCTCGACAACAACTCTCGCACATGCAGTTGTGGATGTCGTTGCCTCGTGGGTCCCAGAGTTTTACTTCAATTTCATTGTATTCTAGAAAATACTACAGACTGGGTTTGAATTTTTTTTTAAATTAAATTATCAAATAGTTTTGATATATACACCATTCCATAAAAGAAAAAAAAATTCAATTTATTGTAACAATTTATATGTCATAACTTATTAATTTAATTTGTTAATAATAAAATATTTTGGAATAAGACTGAATAAAAGAAATTATTTCAGCAAATGTTGAAATTTTTTTAAAATAAATATCAACATTAAGTGACACTGAATGTTGATCCCCTAACTCATATGTAATGCCACATCAAAACCATTCCCATCCTCGTACATAATTTTTGAATGACCCCTAACTTTTCTTTTAACTATAGACACTTGCAGTATAACTTATATCAATGATATTTATAAAGGATTCAACCATAAAATGATAAGATGTACACAATACTGTTTTGATTTCATTAGTCAAAAACGTATGGGAAAATGACATAGCGAAATACTCCTAAAATGTTGGGTGTGGGGCTATCCTTGCATTGCTTTTGACCACTTACGCTCTAACAGCAGACACCATCATCAACATGCCTCACAGTTTACTGCTTAATTACCCAGTAATAACTGTCATACATAAATTGTTTTTATTAATATACTGTATGCACCTTGTAATCTTCAGAAAATCAATAACAAATTGTTGTGACTTAAGCTAAAACTCCAGAAGAGCTACTTCCTGTGAAACCCCTCCCAAATTGTAGGTGCCAGAGATGCCCACATTTCTATCTTAAGCACACAACACAACTACGTACCTTGTGGCCTGCTCCTTCTGGGTTTCAGTCCATCCTAATGCTCTATATTGTGCCATAACTCTGTGCACCTTTTTCTGTTGCACAACTGCTTTACTGGGATCCAAATTTTGCCTGTGAAAAAAAATCGATCATGTTTATTGAAAAATAAAATAAAAGTTTTACAAAGACTTTGAACATTTACTCTGAAATCAATTCAAGTTAAATTAATACTTCTCAGCACATATACTGACCAAAAAAATTGAATTGAAGACATATAGTTCTTCGTTAGCATTTAAAAACTGAATGTTAAATATTAATAGAGTACAATGGTATTTTCCAATCTTTCCAGCATTTTGGACCAAAAGAAAACATTTTACCTTGATGTGGATTTTCATTAACTTTATCCATTCTTACACAGTGACATAACATTCATATCAGCGGTGGATCCAGACCAATATTTTTGGAGGGAGCAATCATAGATTTTTGTAAAATAATAAACATAATTATTATATTGTATATTATTTATGTTCTGTAGATATGATACTATACAATATTATTGTTTAAATAATCATTAAATAATTCAAACAAACATTTAAATCAATTTTGCCAAATAGAGGAAAGTAAACAAAAACTCCAGGATGGGGGGGGGGGGGGGGGCGGCAATGCAACCCCCTCCCCTTGGATCCACCAGTTATTCATATATTTAATAAAACTTACCAAATTCTAAAGAATTTTCTTTCAATTTAACTCAATTTGAACTGGACTAGTTACTGGATTAGCAATGAGATATAAGTATCCAAATACTCAAGAAAGTGAGAGTGAAAGGAGAGACAAAAATTGGTGCACATCACTGGAATAACCTAAGTACTATATAATTGCAACCAAGTCAATGAGCCAATACATAACATAGGAAAACAAAATTGTGTTAACGCACCTATAATATCTCATAAGTGAACGGTGACCAATTCTTGCTCCAGAAGGCAGCACCAATTCATAATCTGTATCATCCAAAACAGGGATGGAAACCTCTTCATCCGGATTTGCTTCAGCTTGGTCAGGGTAACTTGAACTGTAGTCATAATAAGCAGCGTACTCGGCCAAGGCTTCTCCTTCGTGCAACATTTTACAATGGCCTTTGTCAATCATGTGTTGTTGAGCAGCTTCCATCGAATGAAAAGTGCGACCTCGGTCATTACACCATAAACACATGTAGTATTGTGACACCTTCTCTCCCAAATATGTCAGGAGACCTTTCATATCTACAATATACTCTACATCTGGAATAAAAAATGAATGAGCTATTGTCATGTGTTTAATGTTCTTCATCATAGTACCGCTATGATGGGAACAGAAGAGACAATTATTGTCATCAATTGGATTATCTTCGTTCTCCTCTTCCCACTCGTCGGAATCCACTTCTTCAACTTCAGAATCGCTTTCAACATCCATGTCTTCATTTACATTAGATTTGCTTTTCTTTGTACTGTCTGCCCGGGGCGAATGGGAAGGCTTATGCAAACTTTTCTCTACTTCTACTTTGTGTTTTTTCGAATTTAAATGGTTATTATAAGCATTTTGAGTGTTGAAAGACTTTTTACATATTGCGCAATAGGATGCACTCGGGGTACTTTGATCTTGCTCCCTCTGTAGAAGAACTCTGCGCTGAAATTCTTCCGCCGTAACAGGAGGAAAGTCTGCTACTTTCCGTTTTAAGTTGTATCGATGCCAGTCAGATTTATAATGTTGCCTCTGAAATTCTGGATCTTTGAATGCAACTCGACAAGCAATACACGTGTATTTTGATTCCATTTGGCCTCTTAATACAGTAGCCGAACTTGAAATAAGATATTACAAACTTTTACCGTCCAACTAAAACACACAAACCCAGAAATGTGACAGTAAATGAACTGTTTAAAAATTAAAAGAAGGGATCATAACCTCACTCCGATCACACAAAGTGCCTTGCTGTTTTCACAGCCATTACTTGAATGGTATCGACAGGTATCGATGAGAACTGTCGTTGTAGTTCATTACTCCGCCACTAGGTAGCTATACTTCCGCCACTTCCATTTATTTCTATATACGTATTTTAATGATTTTATGTTAATTGAAATACAAATTGCTCTCAAAATACACCAATCAAAGTATTTTGGCGACCATATACTAATAGGTGCGTAAGTTTACTTTAAAATTAGTGTATTTATCTCACGTAACATTCTGCATCCATGACGTCACATCCCATGTCTGAAAAGGAAAATTTTAGACATTTATTAAATTATTAAGGCTACATAGAACACAAAGAAAATCAGAATAATTCATTATTTTACATAATATAATTTAATATAGTATTGAATCTTAAAGTAACTCGTGATAACTCCCTTACGCTTATCAGGAAACAAGCTGTGGCCAACGTTCGCGTGTTACTCCCTGTAGGAGAGATCAGCTGCGTGATATTTCTGTCCAGGTTTAGGCTGAAATGTAAGTAGAAAGAAGACTTGCATTTGTATTATTAGTGGTTCTTGCATTTTGGCGGATCCTATTTTCCAGCTTGGCACGTGTTAGTAGAGGATGTACTGCGATATATGCCATAAAATCAATAAGATTCCAGAGCGCAGTTGCTTCTAGAACGAGAAGTAAAATGGATGCATATTCCTTTCTCTTTTCAGATTTGGTGGGTCATTGAGGATCCACCTTTGTGGAGATCAGGCGCCGCTCCGTGTTCTTTTTTTATTACCGCGCTTTTGCTACCGTCCCACTGGGCGTTACCATTTTATATGACTTTATTACCTACATGCAGAGGTAAGTGGAAATTAATTTTGTTATATCTACAAATCTTAGGGTCACATTGCCATCAATCAATAAATAACCTTCAAATTTTTAGACAATGATTTTTTAGTAGATGTTTATTACTGTCGAGAAATATATTTCTATATCACTAATTCTCATCACCTCTCCCGAAATGCACATGCTTTTGGGTGTGGTTGATTTGCAATATTGATTGTGGAATTTTGTGGCCATGGGAACTTGCAGTACTCAAGTTGAGAATAAATTATTTCAAGAATTTCAAAGTGTAATTATTATGTTTTTCATTAATATTTGTATTTCAAATTGTCCCAGATTTTGCGTTATACATAAAATGGATTTACAGTGAGGTTATGAAGCATTATTGAAATATTTTTCATTTTAAATTTATATAATATGTAAATAATTCGTGAGCCGTCCGGTTATTTCATGTAGTGTCTTGGGATATTCGTCAATTCGGTAGGGCCATCTAGCTTGCTGGCTCTGCTCTGCGAAAAAGTTTTTTGCTCTAATTAAAAATTAGAAGTAACTCTAAAAAATTTTCATTTAGGAAATTGGAGAATTCGAGATTTTTTTCTTTTCGTAATTATCTTTAGGATCCGGTTGACGTACCGTGACGAATTTTTTTATTCTATTTTGAGGTTAAACTTGTAAATAAAATGTTGGTTTCAGCTTGGGCCATTGGAAGCTTCGCTTTATGCCGAAACCTCCCGTGTTTAGGGAGTTTCGACGAAAAAAATATTTCTAGTTACCTTGGAAATAGCAGTTGAATAGCATAATGTAATGTGTTGATACTGCGTTCGTAGTTGACCGAATCAATGGCATCCCTGCATGTTTACATATGGTGTTCAGGAATTTCACGATCCGAAAGAGCACTATTGAAAATTTTCTTTACGCATGTAAACTGTTAATACGTCTGAAATCAAGAAATAGTTGAACCCTATTTTGTTCGGAAACTTGTTTTATTTTCCCCGCATACCTAGAGGAGAGAATTCGAAATGAGTCAGAGAAGTTGTTTGGATAAACTGCGATGGAAGACGTGGCAAGGATTCTCGGAGGTTAAATAATGTCTGGTTTGCTTCCACGTAATCAAGTTTTTTCTTACTAATGGCCAATTAATGTATTTAATTTCGGATCTACCTATCCTTCCTATATGATCGTCCAATTGAAGGAATGTTATTGTGAATTTATTTTAAATGGTGTTGTAAGTTCCATGAAGTAAGAGAATATTCCAGGGAGAAGTTCATAGTTAATTCAGATTAAAATGAACAAATGTTTAAACAATAAAAAAATTGACTTCGACTTTCGATGCATCAAGAAATGTATCAAATCTGTTAGCGTTCTGTTTTTTTAAAGCTGACCAAAGTATTTTAAATTGTATTGTAAAATATTTGGATAGCAGGAATCAAATTGTTCATTGGTTTCCAATTTTTTTTATAAAGTTTCTTCGCTTGTTGACCGGTTTATGGTTTCATAATATTCATCATATCATTGCTGACATGCTGCTCGAAATTGGAAAGATAAATTCGGACGTGTCCATTATTAAATGTTGAATACACTACGAAAATGTAGATATATTTGTTGTATTTTTATAGGGTTGTTTCGAAAAATACAAGGTTTTTCTTAGGCATATTTTACTCCGTGGAAAGCTTCAGTTTTTATTCATGTTTAAATAAGTTATATGCGGTAGTATGTTACGACCACTTTGTATTGGTGTAACCTTGACCGCTAAGCTTCTTCGCATTGTCCTTGATCTTCAGGAGGCTATCGCAGTCGTATATATTCTAATTCTGACAATGAACAAGAAAATGCTTGCAATCATGGATGGGAAAATTACGACCTGATAAATTCTCAAATTTCTTGTTCAATAAGACCATGATAGGGGGAGTAAAATAATCAGTAGCAGCTGTTTTTAACAGTAACGCTTAGTCCACAAAATTGAGATATTTATCACGCAATAACATGTGAAGTCTTCATATTTTGAGAGCCGGCAAAACAACCAGCTTTGGTTGGAAGAGTGAGAAGACAATATTTGTGTCGCTTGGCTCCCAATAAGTGTGGAGGTGATTATAGTTGGCCCCAAAGCATAATTTCCAAATATTTGCAGTTCTCTGTTAATAAGATTGTTGATTTCGGTTATTGATAACCTTTAGGTTCGGGTTTCTATTGATGTTTGAAACTTTTTAATGTATTTCCTATCACGTCCTTCACTGGCTCCTCATGTAAAACAATGTCAAACGTATAATTAGTGTCGTCAATCATGCATAAAACGAGTCATTTTGTTATTAGGTTTTCTGCTTGTTGGATTTGAAAACTCGGTAAGTTGTAAGCTGACAATAGTTTGAAAAGAAAGGGGGGGGAGTCGAAAAATTATCTTGGTTTGCCCCGATCATCGTGGGCGGGTTGAGTATCGGCAACTGTTATCTATATTCTACCTTATTGCAGGGATGCCATATTGGGCATAAAAGGCGTAAATTGTGGGAAGAAAATTTATTTTGCGGTGCATTATGCGATGCGATGTTTGTTTTTGCGTAAATCAACAGTACCCGCCTTTTTCTAAAAATTGTACAAATGTTGACGGCATCTTAAAGATACATATACTAGATTACTTGTGGAATATTCACACCAAAACTATTAATGTATTAACACCGGTGTTTTATTAACATTTTTTTCTCGATGTTTTGTTTCTGAATGAAAAATGCCCATAATCACAATACTGTAAAAGGTAAAATATGAAATAACTGATGGTAACACCATTATCCATGTGTTGAAACTAAAGGAGTGGTAGTTGCATTACCTACCTTGATCACTCTCTAGCCCGAGATGACCTGTATGCAATTGTATTTCCTTTTCATATTCATTTCGCATTTTGAAATATGGCCAACAAATACGCTGTTGGCATATGGCCGGCACCTTATCATACCCTTATTCGGCCAATTTATAATCACGAACACTGTCAAATTAAATTTTGTTGCACAGGAATTTGTTAGAGGTTACGAATCGTCTAAAAACATCGATTTTTCGTCGATGTATTTTGAACTTCGATGTCGCATCACTATTGGATACGGTGGTATTTCTAAAACTCACCCCCTTGATAGCCCTGAGCTGGTTTGGTCTCTAGACTCAAACGTGAAATCTTTATTTTGAGAGATGGTAGTTTATTTCTGAGGTGGTTGATTACAATACTATTCTTACTTTTGGGTTTGTTGCGTATAATTTTCTTCCTTCCTTTCTTCTCGGAGAAGAAGAAACTTGCAGGAGAAATGTTTCGATAATATAAAAAAAGGGCTTCGTTTTAATACACTAGCGGCTTGCCTCTTTGGTTTTAATGTATTTTTCAGTTTCATTCCAACGTTTACAGGTTCATAACTACTGTCTTTTGTTGCTAAGCTGAATAAATAGCTCGAAGTATGAGATGCTGTTGCTGTATGATCGCTTTACAGATAACCGCGACCCTAGGCACGTTAACACAATACAGATTCCGGAAGTTGAGTTGGAAGGATATTGTGCAACCATTCTCATGATCGCGTTGCGTACTCATGGCCTCATGCCATTATATTTTATATGATGACTAGAACTCCAGGACTTTTGCGAGTTCGCTAGGAGGAACGGGGATTGTCGCATATTAGGACGAGTAAATTTGTTAATTAAATATTGCGTAAATTGAAACGAAAAAGTACTTAGACATTTTTATGCATTGGGCTGTTACCTTTAAGGCTGTTACCTTTCTTATCGGAACCCTGAATCGTGACTTGATAACACAAATTATACGGGCTTGGTATTGGAATTCTTGTTATGACACCTCTATGCCTACGTCGGGAAAGTTGAGGAAATTTCCTAATCAGGTTTCCAGTTTTTATCTTACAGGTGGAAACAGAAATAATGTGGAATTCCGTATCGAGAAGTGGACTCGACAGTCTTGTATAAGCAATCGTAAGAAACATTGCTCGATTGACTGTATTTGAAACGCACTCGATGTGCGCAGAAAAAAACTAGTGGATCATTGGTGTTTCTGTTAAGTGACTTGATTTGATTGATTTGTATTGATTTTGGAACTCTCAATCTGTGATTCGAATGTTAATTTATATTGCCAGCACGTGTGTTTAAAACAAAATTACAGCATTATTTTTGTCACTTATTTTAAAAAGTGTTTAATTACGAGGGTAAGATCGTAGACTAGACGAAATATTGTTTTCGCAATGATATGAAGAAAATATTTTAGGGCTAATGTAATAGAAAACAAAATTTGCAGTGTAAAATTATCCCTAATCTCTTTGCGGAAATAAAGTTACCTGTAAGAGAGTCGGAGCATTTTTCCTCGAATGTTTTCCTTAACATGATCCATCTTCATATTGTCATGTATTATTTCCGTCCTTAATATCGTTCCCCGAACCTGCCTCGTGAACTACAGGTGTAACCAACGGTTACTTTCTCTCGAGTTCCCGATGTGAATCATATGCTCGTGATGGGTATGAACCCACGTATTTCCTGGCCAGAGTAGAAGTAAGCGCATTCATCAGCCCTTTGAACAGGGTAGGTGTAGGTGGTCCATGTTGCTTCTAGATCGCGCTAGGTCCATCCCCTGGTCAACTTTTCCTCAGTGCCTCCAAAGCATCATTGTCTCCGGTTCGAATTTCCTCGTAGAGTTCAGGTTTCAGCGCTTCCAATATCGTCCTTTGGCTTTCGTGTGAAATTTTGAAGAAACACGAAAGAGAGAAACAATGCCCCTTTGACGTTCATTTTGACGTTTTTTTTAATAGAATAAGTACAAAGATGGCCGCGTTCGGAAACCGGGGGAAATCACCATTTTATTACTCTAGAAAAAGTAGGAAATTTATAGAAGAGTGAAAAGTCTGAAAACATTGATTCAATTATATAGCTAGATGCCATTCCTTTACAATTACTTATACGATACACTTACAAGATATCATTACCTTTGAGGGATTTAACATTACCCCCCCCCCCCCCGTTACTTTCTGGATCTATGTCCGGCAGTGGGAAGTTGTGCTTGCTCGAGTGAGTTGGTATCACGTGGATGGGGGCTCGGGGCCATTTTCGCTGCGCTAGTGGCAGCAGCGTGAAGTGAGGCGCGGCAGGGGCAGTAGCGGGGGCACTCGTATCTTCACCGCTGTCGGTTGCATCCGCCCACCCACGCAGCTGCAGTCGCGTGGGGGATGTGGCTGCCGCGCTAGGCGGCCCTCGTTGATCGCCGCTGCCTCTGCAGTCATTCTGCCCCGGAGGGCCTAGGGCTCGGCTCCGACGGTGGCGGATTTCAGACTCGGGTTAGGTTGGGTTCAGGCACTGTCTGAAGGAGAATTCCAGCGGCTGGCTGTTCAGATAGGTAGTGTTGTTTTTTCTCCGATCAACACCAGGCGAACACAGGAGCTGTACGTAAAGTGGACTTCCGACAAGTGTCCTGGCAATAAATCACTCATTAGGAACAGTTAGAAGTATTGGTCGTCTCTGTAGCAATCAGTGAAAAACTAATTCATCGCCCAAAAATAGACAACATAAAATAAGTTATTTTATTCATTTTGTGTAAAACGGTGACAGTGTTAATAACAATGATGGTAATGTGTTCGTTTTTCAGCTTCCACACTTGGGGAGAGACAAGGAATTTCGGAAACGGATCTCGTAAGCCCCTGTGGCTTAAATGCATATTGTGAGAGGAATAAGTTGGTCCTATTATGCGTTACTAGCGATGGACGCTTTTCTCCTAGGGATGAATGAAAGGGAACACGATGACTTGCGTTATTCCAAACTGAGAATATGAATAACTAATAGCGCACGTAATCACCTTAACCGTATCAGGATATGTGTGCAGGCGTACTGTAACTGGTGATATGGAAACAGCACACGCCCGGAAATTTTCTGGGAAGTGATAAAGCACGTTGGTTCACGCACGTCTGACTGCAGTTGTCTCAACAATCCATTAACTTCGTGTGCTAGTTTCCAGTCGTTTTGTCAGACAGCGAGGAAGTTCCAGTTCGGGATTGAGCTGTCGATTTCGTGAAGTATTGCTAACATTGAACGACGTGTATTTTCTTCGAAAAGAAATCGTAAATAATTTTGCAGAAAGAATGAAGTAAAGTTAGGATGGTGTTTTGTTGTGAAAATAAAATTCAGGGGTGGTAATGTTATGCCCTTCGCAAGTTCCCTTCTCGGCGACTTATCCGGTGGGTTGGAGGTTTTTAATCCCGTGAAAATATCTGATTATGTTCGATGTGTATTCGTAAAGTACGGAACCATTACTACGGAAGCTAATGTCGGTCAGGATCTCGAAGAACTTTAAAGTATTTTTTCTTTTATTTTTGATTTTTTAAATTCTTAAATTTGAAGAAATATATGGGACTCGGAGATTTTTCTCTTCTTGCATTCAATGAAGATTGTTTTGAAATCCCATGCTTATAGGCGATGATTCAGAGATTTGTTTTGAGGAAAGTAGATCTGAATGCTCTGTAGTAAAAACCTGAAATATACAATGGGGGATGGTAGTTGGGATATTTTAAATTATCTTGACGTTGTATGTAACAGACTATTGTTTAGATATTTTCCCTCTAAATGTTTAAGATTTATGTGCAGTTGGGGCGGAGATTCTGCACATGTGCAAAGCCTTCGTGAGGCTTGACTCCGCTAGCGTGTAGTTTAATGGACAGTGTTCGAATTTGATGCTTTGTACGAAAGAGGATAAGGGGGATGGCGATCTTTCGGCCTAAGAGTAAGTTCCAAACAATAGACCTGAGGAGGGCTTAATTAAAAGCCGAAAAGTTAGGGATGTTTTCAGAACATAACCTCGAAATACTTTATATGAAGATTTACGACACGTTCCAAGGAATTTTACGAATATTAGAGGAGCCGTGCAGAGTGGGAAGTCCTGAACGGGCAGTGCGGTGGGAAATCGTTCTCACACTGTAGTAGGTGACTTGCTCTTATTAGCAAGTTATTTCATAACGACTCTAATTGCTAGTGTGTACTTGTGCACAGCATGCAGCTTACATAGGATGTGTCTGGGAGAAATTGCAGTAACAACGCGCTGCTTTTGAAAGCGTGGCACGGTGGAATGCAGTACATCGCCGGTGCCGCGTAGCAAAGAAGCAGCTATCGGGAGGGGGAGGGGGAGGGTGAAAGCGCATCGAACAGTGGAAGAGCGCAAACTCTTCTTGGGAGAGATCCTTTTTGTCACTTGGCCTTGCAGGCCGCGCCCGAGCTGCAGTTGCGTGCCTGGGGGAGAACTGGCAATTTTCTCATTTTCTCCGCGGTGGGGTGGGGGTGGGGGAGCGAAATTGACGATTGCCACTATGCTCAGATTCTCCGCGTAGATTGAATAAAAGAATGCCATATGTTCAACCTGTCCTCCCTGGAATGTTGATAAGAGTTCTACATGGAAACACTATTTGCTCAGACAAATTACTCGTAAAATGGGAGTTCAAGAAATGGTTCATATGGAAACGGGGTAGTGGATGTGGATGGTAGAAACGGGGTAGTGGATGGTAGTCTTGTTAAAATATTGTTTAAGTAAAAATTACATACTTAATATAAATTGGATATAAATGCAGTAGATTGTGTACAAACATGTAAGATTAATCATTGAACAACTTATTACTGTGCATTTTGGTTTAATTCTTATAAGGATTTTTTAGATTTCATTTTCAGAGATAAATAAATTCGATTTTTGTTCACATCTGGTGAGGCGTAAAACATTATGCGGAAGGTCGTGTTTCGGAATACGTAAAAAATAAGTTTTTTGAAACTAGGACTTTTGAAACTTCGTCCAAAAAGAGAAAGTACCAGAGTTAAATTATGTGACGATCAATCTGTTTTGTATATTTTTGACTGTTTAAATCTTGCGAATGTGAGGAGGGAAAGCGTTTGGTAAACAATTTTATCTACTACTTGGAACATGAAGTTCCTTCAAGAAAACTGAACTCAAGGGATCCCTAAGTATGTAAAAGTCTGAAGACCCCTGCCCGAGGTTATTGCTTTTTGTTTCCTCATTTTGGATTTCTTGATTTGAACATTTCAAAGCGTGTAAAAGGAGGTATATAGAGATAGTCGGAATGTAAACAGTGAGGCCCTCTGGGTGCAAATATATTCTCCAGATGGAGACATCAAATGCCCTAGGGATGGGGATCCCAGGCTCCCTCCCCCTCCGTCAATTAGCGTCTAGGTTGCACGTGCTGCCTGCAAATGTTTCTTGTGGCTCGTGCCGAGTCGCAGATGCAAGATGCGTTCGTGGAGCGTAGGCTGCGAGTGGGCATCGCGGATGGCGCGCACTTTCCCACTTGCTTTTGTCGACATTCGCGGGGCGCTTCCGTGGTCTGCTTGCCCGCCACGTTTTGGCAAGGGAGTCGGTTCATTCCGCGACGGACTACTTTCTTGGGCGGGGATGTGAAATTGCTTCCGCATCTTACCAAAGGATTCTTAGCATCTCGCTTGACATCGGATTGTCCTATTCTTTCCGCGTTATCCGCTAGAATCGCACATTTTGTTGTACATATATAGTGTCATTTAAAAGCTGTGAAATGACTAAACTTTCAAACGAGAATGATGAGAGAACCACCTTATTAAACTGTAAGTTAGGTGAAGAGCAAAAGTAAATTTAATTAGAATTTTTAGATTTTCACGCGGAATGTTATCAGCCATAGAATGTTTTCTATCGTTGAAAAAGCCAGGGAATTTGAGTAAAGCAATTGAAACATTAAATTAATTATAAAATGTTTATCCTGGAATTGTTTTAATTTTTTTCAAATTAATGCTCGAACTATTATAAAATTGGCCTAATTTTCATTTTTTAACGTGGAGAGACGGCTAATTGAATATGAGAATGGAAGTTAAAATTGTACAAAATATGAGACTTACATTCCACATTTTGTGAAATAGGCTGAAGCGCATTTACATATGTATTTACAACTTAAATACTAACGTCAAATGTTGAATATTGTAGAAAATTAGACTGGAAAATGAAATTTCGGGACTGGAAACCCGGGGAATACGGAATTTGAAAATGTCAAATGCGGTACAGACCTGTGACATATTTTTTATGTGGTCCTCCGCCTCTTTTTCCCTCTTTCGAAGAGAAAGAACCTCCCAACTTCCCCAATTTTGTCCTCACGCCATCTCCATCTAACCTCCGTCCACCTTAAGACATTGCGAAATAAATTCTTCAGGAAATAACCACTGCACCCTGGTTTGCAGCCGCTCGCCAATTGAGACCTCGACATCCTTACAATAGTCGCGCCGAATTTCGCCTTGTTGCGCAAACTAGTGTGCCCCAAACACAAACGTTGCACTAGCAAGGACCTCATTCTTCCCGAGTATTTTCTCAGGTATTCACCATTTACCCGACCACCCAATGAAAATCCTTTAAATCCCACTCTTGTGGGACCCCCAATTGGATCATCCTGCATTGTTGTAAGACTGAAACTAGCAACGGAAACTAAACTAGTAAAGCCAAAAACCGCTTGGTTATTTTGTTTTTTTAAACGAGCCAACAATCTCGTCAAAGGCCGCGAAGTTGGAGCGTCTCCTCTCCCCGCAGCTCTTGGCCGTGTTATTGCGCCGCGATAGGCAAAGCAGTGTGCGGAAAGCTCTTATCTGTGGATGTGCAGGTCTCTTCTCTGCGCTGCAAAACACCGCTGGCTAGGCGTGCGTGCGACGGGCTGAGTAAATGTCAAGAAAGCAGCCAGACAATAGGCCGTTCGTTCCCCCGATACGTATGATTTACGACCGGCTCTCTACAACGCGTGGCCGATGAACCGTGAAAAACTTCGTTTGTCGTTAAGAGTTCGGGAAGGAAGGTTGAGAACGGAGGCTCGCGCGAGTTGACCAGAGGTGAGCATATGTTAGGAATTTCTCTATAGAATTGGCTTGAGAAAGATGGCGATCCAATACCACTGTTGACACAGCTTCCTAAGGGTCGTGCTCCCACGCTCCCCACGCTCCGTGACCCATTTGTTTGCCCCTGCGTTAGTCTGGTGTCGCCCGTAGGAACCTCGGGAAGCTTCAGTCGCCACTGGAGGTCGGGCAGTGGCTGAACTCGATCTAGCTCTAACTAGCCGCACATCCGTCGCCGTCGGGACTCGAACTCTAGGATCTCCGGGTCAGAGTCGTTGTGGTGTCAATAGTAGTTTCCCTGACCTACATTTCGGCTGCTGGTCAAGCTAGTTTTATCATATTTTTCGCCGGTAGATAGAAGTGACGTGTCAGACGGGATATACAAATGGCGCACGCCTTTATTTTATTTTATTTTTTAATTTATTTTTTTATAGATTTTATTAGGTTTCACTACCGCGCTCCTGGCCTCGATTCGTTACTCTGCTTCGCTATGCGTCGGGCGTTTTCTTTTTCTACAATTTCGTGAGCGTTTCAAAAGTGTTGAATTGCAATGTTAAGTGATCAGTGTTCTAAACATGTTCCATGTCTTGTTCCGTGCTCTATGCTAATATAACCTAACTTAATTTGTTACGGTAGATGCTATGTTCAATTGTTTGATTTTTCAGCGCTTTTTGCGGTGTCCAAAAGTTTTTTTCGTCATGATTACGTGCAGAAAACGAAATAACTGTAAAACGCTGGATCTGGTTCATCCAGTTTCGATACCGAAAGAGTACCGCGGAGACAGCAACGACCATTTCCATAAATTTTTGGTACGAAATGAAACAGACGGTGTAAAAGGGGCTTTAGAGGCGAGGAAGCTCCTCGAGGAGCTGTTGTTTCCGCCGAGGGGCCTCTCCCGCGCCGCCCCGGTGCCCCAAATCGCGCCTCTCCCTCTCGCTCGTCTATCCCCTCGGCCGTGTTCTCGGTGCGCGGGAGCGGTGGCTGGCTGGCGCCACGGGCGACGCGGCGCGGCGCGGCCGCTGCTGCCGGCATTCCCTCTCCCCTTCCCCTCCCCCTCCCCCCTCCCTTTGGCGTACGGCTGCTCCGCGCAGTGGGCCTCTCGCGTTGACCGCACGGTCGCAAAACGAGGAAGGGTCCACACATGTAACGCTCCCTCTTAACCAGAAGTCATCGGTTTCCTACGATGACTTGCGTCTGTCGCAACAAGTGTCGAGCCTCTGATAAGAAAAAATTATGTCCATGAATACTTTGGGAGCTAATGTACAGTACCGTGCTGCATGCGAGATCTAATGGTTGGCTTAGCAAGGCTTAACACGGTATAACACAGGTGTACCTAAATGTAACACTAATATGTACTGTAAATACAGCTGCCTAT
Source organism: Gryllus longicercus (assembly GCA_038098605.1). Taxonomy (NCBI): domain Eukaryota; kingdom Metazoa; phylum Arthropoda; class Insecta; order Orthoptera; family Gryllidae; genus Gryllus; species Gryllus longicercus. The sequence goes on from JAZDUA010000215.1 coordinate 1,167,379, forward strand.
AGTTCGTGTTAAGCTTGCTCCTTGAAGTTGCTTTTCCCGCTTCTTGTAATTTACACATACATTGTCATAACGTATTCTATAAATATTTATTTTTCGTGTAAAAGCGATTTCAGCGTTGATCAGGAAGTGAATGCCTGTTTAATAGGTCAAATCGTTTTCAGATATGCATGACGATTCAGAGATGGTGGGTTAAGTGTGTGTACTGAAATTCTAAGATTTTCTTCTCGTTCAGTAATAGTTTGAAATATTACAACTTATCGAGTCGAAAATGTACTTGCTGAGTAAACGGGTGAACATCAAACGGGATATAATGGATTGACAACGCGCGCACAACTGTGATTTACAGTACTCGCGTAGGGCGTGTGAAGAAAGTTAATATTTTCGGTGAGCAACGATAGCCGGTTTTTATCGTAAGTTATTTGAACACTTGAGTTCCACTAGATGCAGCCGTTATTTAGAGCGAAATTCTCCGAAATTCTATGCAACTGCGGTGTTGATTGTGTAAGTTCTCTGGAACCTCCAAGTTCTCGTCTTCCTAGGCTTAGCCCCCTTCGGCGCAGCGTCCTCGCCGCCAGGTAGCACTGGCCGGTCGGTTGCAGACCTTGAACGCGGTCCCGACTCCGGGGCTTCAGTCACATGGCGGGACTGCGCCGTTCCCAAGGTCGCCACGCCACGCCGTACCGTCCCGCTGGCGCAGAAGCTGCAGGGACGTGATGGCAGCTCTGCTGTGGCGGATAGCGGAATTATGCGAAGAACGAAAAATATTCTAAAAATTGGATAATTGTATTATATTCTAAAAAAATTTGCGATGGATCGAACAATCGAAGGTTGGGAGGTAAAAATGTCGATAATTGTTTTGTCAGATATTGGAAAAAGTAACTATTTATAAATTCAGAAGTGTTTTAGTGTAGTATACACTTGCGAATGCTAGAAGTTTTAGAACGTTTGGCCTGCGACTGTTTTTCACTGAGGCATTTTAAGACATTAATTTAATTTGAAATTATGTTAATCATTGTTCTGACCTCTTTTAATCGAAATTATTTTTCATTCAAAATAATTCTGAAATTAACTTTTCTTTCCAATACTTCTATTTAACTTTAGAAACATTTTGTTTGTTTGTTTTATGGTGGTTGTTTAAACCTTCAATTGATATGTAGAAAATAAACGTGGATATTTTTCATATAAGTATCTAAATGAAAGGAATTAGTATTCTAACTTAATCTTGCAATTTCAGTTTGTAAAATTTCTGGTTTTTCTCTAAGAATTATTATAAAATTGCCGAAATATTTTTGACATTGGTACGGCTAAAATCTATTATTAATCGGTTACTTTTAGTTTGAGATAAGATTGTTTAGACTTCGGTGATCAATATTAGTATTATGATAAGATAGGAATATCGTACACTTTGTAAAATAGTAATTAATGGAAGGTCGTGGCTTACTACTAGATTTGTATTCTAATATCCACCATCTCTTTGAGAAGTATTCTGCCGGCCTTAGGGGCTCAGAGCGCCTGGTGGTAATGTCCCAATTCAGTTCAGTGTTTGCAGTTAACGGTCAGGGATGGTTTCAAGAATGATTTACATTGTTCCAGTATCGTGCCTAAAAATTATTGTAAGAATTGATACAGATCATTTCGCAAAGCTGATGTATGCAAGTTAAAGTTCTCAAACTTATGTAACGGACAGGCCATTACTTTTTTAGCCCGTGTAATGGCAAATGCACCTACGTACATGTGAAGTACGCATTGCTTAAGAAGAGCAATGAATATTTCTTTCAACTTGTACGTGAAAGAAATATTACCCTTCATGGTTAAAATTAGGGTCTCGCCGGGAGCAGGCGCTCAGGTCACGGGTGATTAAGACTACCCGAACCGCTGTCAACGTTGACACGATCCAGACGTGGAAACAGGAATGTTTGGGAAATGGTTAGTTTTCAAGAAAGGCAAAAGTCCTCTGACAGTTATGTCAGTTTATTGCGTCTAGGGGATGCCGGGTTCTGGCGGGGGCGGCGTAATGGCCTCGTTAAACTCCCTGTTTCCCATATAAGGATCTGCTAGCGTTGGGAGGGGGGAGACCGCCTAAAGACTTTGCTGTGTACACATCACGCTGCTCTGCAGCTCTATTCTTATATTAAAATTTCATACTTCATCGGACTTGGTCTGTAATTGAAACCTCGCTGACCACCAGGCTCCTCCAGGGAACTTAGCTTCCCTGCGAACCCAATTTTTATTGCATCCTGTACTGGAAGCAATTGTAATTGCCTGCAATCGCTGCTAGTAGCACTACACCTGCAGCGAAAGGCATTACATGGTGGCAGCGGTGGGATTGAGGAGCACAGCGAATTCAATTACTTTCTGCTGACGGCCGGGCTGGAGAGACTTCGCGCCTGTACCGAGGTGGGCCGGAGCCTTTCTCGAGAGAACAACGCTCCAGAGGAATCCACAAGGCGCCGTGGTACCCGTTCACCGCCTGCAGAAGCCGAGTCCGTGGTTTGGAGGCCAGCACCAGCAGCCGCTGACGAGCCCGAGGGACGTCTTCGGTGATTAGCCGTTGGCAGCCTGCGCCGCGAGAGGGTCCTCTACCCTGAGGGGAGCTGCGAAGCCATCACTGGAGGCCCGAACTGCGCATCTTCAAGCCACCCTACATCTTTTTCCTGGTAAGAGGTTAATCCAGCCATGGCAGACAATGATATTGGCGATAATGAGGAAAATTATATATCAGTTATACAGGCAGTAAAATTAATATCGCGTAACTTTGATGGAAATCCCCGACATCTTAGAGAATTTATAGAAGGAGTTGAGGCAGCAACGGAAGTAGTACACCCCAATAAACGATCATTGCTTTTGAAATTCATTGAATCAAAAATTACTGGCAATGCTAAAGATAGGTTATTAGCACGAACAGAACGCGAAACTTGGGAACAGGTTAGAGCGATATTAGAGGAAAACTTCTCTGTACGGCGTACGTTAGAATATTACGCGGGCGTATTATTCACGTCGAAGCAGGGATCAAATGAAACAGTAGCACAATGGGGTTTGCGAGTAGATAGTATGGCTATAGATCTGAGAAGAGAAGTAAAAGGCAGGTTGGAAAAATTAGAACAGAAAGATAATGCGCGTTACGTAGAAGGAGGTCTGCAGTTAATAGGAGAATTCTTAAAGGGAACGTTTATTGCGGGACTGAAAGATGAAAGGATAAGGTATATTGTTAAAGCTAAAGGAGAAGAGGAATCTTTAGCACAAATAGTTGAAACCGCTTTACAAGAAGAAAGCGAAGTGAAATCGCAAAGGTATAAGAATAATCAGGGGCAATGGAATTCGCGATACGAGAATACGCGATACGATTCTAGGAGGCAACAAAGTACGCATATTAAAAGTGAAGTTAATGTTACTGCTGTAAATACTGTGAAATGTTATAGATGTCAGGAACTGGGTCATATATCTAGGGTTTGCAATAATGAACCGAAATGCGCCAAATGTGGTAGGCGAAATCATGAAACTAGGAATTGCAAACAGGGAAACAGGCAGTAGAGTTGCTTGAGCAGCCGCAAGTAACTCTACAAAATGGCTGCGTAGGTGATATGGAAACTGGGGGAAATCACAGCCGTGAAAGAGATTCGCGTGATAAAGATACTGTAAGGAATAGCTCTTGTGATAGAGATTCACGTGATATAGTTACTGTGATGAACCCTGGATGCGGCAAGGAGTCGCGGGAGGTTAACTGCGTAAAACAAGGGGACGCCTTTGATAAAACCAGTTACATGAAAAATGATTTGGGACCATACGAGGTATATGTATTGTGTCCGGAAATTAAGGGAGGCTTAGGAATAGCCTTAATTGATACAGGGGCCCAGGTATCATTGGTAAGGGAATCCTCATTAGTCAAAAATATTGCCCAAAGCGATGATGTAATTGAGATTCAAGGTATTAGTGGAAAAAATATCAAGGTAAAAGGTATGGTAAATTTAACTCTGAATAATTGCAGTGAGTCAATAGAATCCAAATATTATGTTGTAAATAAATTGCCTAGAAATATTGATGTTATATTAGGACAAGATTGGCTTTTAAGGAATAATTATGTGTTTACTAAAAATATTGCAATACCACCTTTCAGTGAGTCAGTAGTTCAATTCCCGACCACAGAAAAAGGAGTGAGATATGTAGAGCAACAATTATTGCAGCCAGGAATAGTCTGTGCGGCAACTTTAACGAATTGTGATAAAACGTTTCCGTGTCTTATTGTAAATGTCACGCCCGAAACGTTAATAGTACGAGAAACACCAATATTAAAGAAACCTCCGACTCAGTTAAATAATGCTACTGATAGGACGAATGAAGACGCGTTCACGAAGCGGAGAATAGAATTATTATATGATAACTTGAGATTGCATCATATAGAGGAAGGAGCTAAAGATATTAGAGACATATGTAGTGAATTTGTAGATGTTTTCAAATTACCGGGAGACAAACTGACTAGTACGACAGCGGCAAAACATTATATTCCCACACCCTCTATTCCTAAAGGTAGACCAATTACTTTAAAGAATTATAGGTTACCTCAGGCTCATCAGGAGGAAATTCAGAGGCAAGTAGAACAAATGCTAAATGACGGAATAATTACTCATAGTAAGAGCGAATGGAATTTTCCTTTGCTTGTAGTTCCGAAAAAGATCGATGCGACTGGCAAAAAGAAGTGGCGAATTTGCGTGGATTTTAGACGACTTAATGACGTAACAGTAGGAGATAGCTATCCTCTTCCAAATATTCAGGATATTTTGGATAAAATAGGAAGATCGCGTTACTTTTCTGCTCTCGATTGTGCCAGTGGGTATTTACAAGTGCCAATCGAACCAAAGGATCAATGTAAAACTGCATTTAGTACGGCTAGCGGCCATTATGAATACACGCGTATGCCTTTTGGTCTAAAATCAGCTCCTGCTACGTTTCAACGCATGATGAACTCTATTCTGCACGAGTCAATTGGTGACAGATGCTTTTGCTACATGGACGATGTGCTGATAATGGGAGAAACATTAGCCGAGCATAACAAAAAGCTAAGGGAAGTACTCGGGCAACTCAGGAAACATAATATCAAAATTGAACCCGACAAATGTGAATTTTTGAAGGTAGAATTAAACTACTTAGGACATGTGGTGACAACAAAAGGAGTAAAACCTGATCCGCGAAAAGTTCAATCAGTAACAGAATTTCCCAGACCAGGAAACCCGAAGGACATAAAGTCATTTTTAGGTTTAGCAGGTTATTACAGAAAGTTTATCGATGGGTTTAGTACAATAGCAAGACCTTTGACAGAGTTATTAAAGAAGGATGTCGAGTGGCAGTGGACAGAAAAGGAACAGAACAGTTTTGATTTACTGAGACAAAAGTTAACTGAAGCACCCCTTTTACAATATCCCGACTTTACCAAGCCTTTCATATTGACGACTGACGCTAGTGGATATGCAATTGGAGCAATACTTTCACAAGGAAAATTAGGTGAGGATAAGCCAATAGCTTACGCCAGTAGAACCCTGAACAAGGCAGAAATTAATTACAGTACGGTGGAAAAAGAGTGTTTGTCAATCGTCTGGGCTTGTAAACACTTTCGACCTTATTTACTAGGTAGAAAATTTACAGTCGTTACGGATCACAAAGGATTAATATGGATCTTTAATGTGAAAGATCCGAGTTCAAGATTATTGAGATGGACATTATTGCTAGAAGAATACGATTATGAAATTAAATACAGAGCAGGGATTAAAAATTGTAATGCTGATTGTTTAAGTAGATATCCTGTAGAATGTATGCAATTTAATGTAGAGCAAATAAGCAATGAGAGGAAATTAGCAATTATTAAAGAAATGCATAATTGCCCGGTAGGTGGTCACCAGGGAATTCAAAGAACTACAGAAAGGATAAAATTATATACAAGTTGGATGGGAATGGAGAAGGACGTAGCCGATTATATTAGGAATTGCAAGGTGTGTCAAATGAATAAAGACCCCCATCACAAAATAAAACAGCAATTAGAAGTCACTGATACTCAGGACGAACCGTTTTGTAAACTTTATCTCGATGTGGTAGGTCCCCTTCCAGTTACGGAAGACAATTTTAGATATATTTTAACTTGCCAAGACAATTTAAGTAAATATGTTATCGCTATTCCTATTAAGAATCAAACTGTGGAAGAAATAACAGATGCGTTTGTGAACAAGGTGATATTAATATACGGTATTCCAAACTCTATAGTCACTGATCAAGGGAGTAATTTTATGTCTGATGTATTCAAAAGAATATGCAAGTTGTTTAAGATTGAAAAAATCAATACCGCAGCGTATCATCCGGAGAGTAATGGAGCATTAGAACGGACTCATAAAACGCTTGTAACGTACTTACGTTGTTTTTGTGATCCAAAGTCTTTTAATTGGAATACGTGGTTACCGTTTGCATGTTTTTCTTACAATACTACTCCGCATAGTATCACTAAGTTCACACCTTATGAGATATTATACTGTAGGAGATGTAATATTCCAGGGATTTTACAAAGTACTCCACAACCTTTGTACAACTATGATGACATAATACAGAATGTTAAATTTAAAATGCAGAATTGTCATAAAATTGCTAAGGAAAGATTGATACAATTCAAGGAAAATCAAAGAGAGAAAACAAAAGCCAATCCTGTAAAGTTTAAGGTAAATGATTTAGTATTATTAAGAATTGAAGCTAGGCATAAGTTAGAACCATTATGGAAAGGTCCTTATGAAGTAAAGATGATGAAGGAACCTAATGCAATTATTCAAGAAGTGGGTAAACGTAAGCATCAGGAAGTACATACCAACCGACTGAAACCATACTTTTCTTCCGTTTCAGGGAACGAAACGAAGCATGAGGGCTCTTAGGAATTGGGCAATATTAACGGCGTTATTATGGTGGTGGGAAATGGCAAGTGGACAGGAAGTGAAGCAGCTACAATCGCAAACCGGGATTTATTTTGATGAAGCTGGAACTATCTCTTTTTACCCAATGCGATGGAAAGTAGTAAGCTATATAAATTTAGAACCCATTAAGGAGCTTTGGAAGAGTACGAAAGAACATCACAGAAAGGTAGCCGAATATTGTAATAAAGTATCGGAAGCAAATTGGTATCATCTGACAGACTGTGGAGCTTTTCAGCAATACATGAGATCTAAAACGTATTATATTGATAATTTGAGAGATTTAGTAAGCGAATATATGGTAGATTCAGAAAATGTCGAATCTTTCAATAAAAGAGCAGTAAGAACAAAGAGAGGAGTATTAAATTTGGTGGGAGAAATAGCAAAGGTACTTTTTGGAACTCTAACACAATCGGATGCAGAGGAATATAATAAACATATTTCAGAATTAGAAAAAGAGCAAAGCGAATTTTTACACATTTCCAAAGATCAAATGACGGTAATAAAATCGACATTAAGTTCTGTTAACTTAACAATTCAAAGAGTGAATCAAAATGAGAAAACATTAAAACAAAATTTGAATAAATTAGCTAATTATACTGATAACAAAGTTAATGCATTAGAAGTGGAGATAGAAAACATCAGTCAGATCAATGAGCAAATAAGAATATTGCAAAGAGGTATCGAGGAATGTCAGCATTCGTTTGAAATTTTGCTAGATGCTTTTGTCCATGCAGAGCAGGGAACGCTGCAGCCACAACTCATTACTACTGCTAAGATCAAAAAGGTAATGGAGAGCCAGGCACTGCCAAATGGTTTGGATTATCCTCCTTTTCCCCTTCCTGAACTCCAAAAGATAATGATTCCCCATGTGTACGCTTTAAAGCAATATTTGGTGTATGTATTAGAAATTCCTCTTCTCTCCCCCAATATCTATCATCTCTATAAGATCCTACCTTTTCCCGTGTCCAAAGGAACTAACACATATGTATTTTTAAGTTCAAGCAAAGAGTTTATTTTTAGCGATTCCATGAGGCAACATTATGGTAAAATGTCAAATGATGAGTTGTCAAAATGTTTTCAAACTAGTATGTTAAACTATGTATGTAAGGAAGATGTACCAATTTATACTTTTATTCCCGGGATGGATTGCGAAGCGTCACTCCTTCATCCATCTACTACTATTATGCCACATAATTGTGAGACTAGAATAATTCGTTTGGAAAGAACTTTTTGGATACCTCTCTTTCTAAATAACCAGTGGTTGTTTGTAACTCCAAGGCAAGAAAGATTGACTGTTCTGTGTGGAGATACATCCGATCACATTACAATTCAAAAGGAAGGAAAGTTATGTTTGAACCAGAGATGTAAAGCTTTTTCCACGTATGTAACTTTGTTTGCTACATCAACTCTGGAGAGTAATTTCACTAATGATTTCTTGCCAATTGTACCGATCAATTATGATTGTTGCTTTGACAGTGACAAGGTCAAAACTTTTGCAGATTTAGAATTAGATATTCCTTTAGTCAATATTATGTCCTCAGTTGATGATTTGAAAATTGCTAGTGTTAAGGTTGATGAGGTAGAGAAACTAATTGAGGAACAAGGAAGAAAGAATTATACGTATTGGTACGCTAATGTAATAACAGGTAGTTCTGTTTTTGGTATATTTATTGTTGTAATATTTTCATGTTGTTTTATGTTTTGATGTGTTAAAATAGGTAGAAATTGTACTTATTGGTTATGGGACAGATGTTCGCCAAAGAATTAATGGAAAGAAACAAGAGAAAGATTCTTAGTAATTATTCAGGAGCAGGGAGAATTGTGTTATAAAGCAACTGGTACTCGTGACGAGCAGTCTTCCACTGCAGAAATAAATTCCACAATATCTCCTGCTCACTCACCAAAATCTACCAACATAACTGAAGTTGATGGCGAGAAAGAACATCTACCCATATCCACACGAACGAGAAGCTCAAGTAAAGCTTTCCGTTAGAAAAGTTTTCATCTGTTGATCAAAACTTTTTCTAAGGGGGGAGGTGTAATGGCAAATGCACCTACGTACATGTGAAGTACGCATTGCTTAAGAAGAGCAATGAATATTTCTTTCAACTTGTACGTGAAAGAAATATTACCCTTCATGGTTAAAATTAGGGTCTCGCCGGGAGCAGGCGCTCAGGTCACGGGTGATTAAGACTACCCGAACCGCTGTCAACGTTGACACGATCCAGACGTGGAAACAGGAATGTTTGGGAAATGGTTAGTTTTCAAGAAAGGCAAAAGTCCTCTGACAGTTATGTCAGTTTATTGCGTCTAGGGGATGCCGGGTTCTGGCGGGGGCGGCGTAATGGCCTCGTTAAACTCCCTGTTTCCCATATAAGGATCTGCTAGCGTTGGGAGGGGGGAGACCGCCTAAAGACTTTGCTGTGTACACATCACGCTGCTCTGCAGCTCTATTCTTATATTAAAATTTCATACTTCATCGGACTTGGTCTGTAATTGAAACCTCGCTGACCACCAGGCTCCTCCAGGGAACTTAGCTTCCCTGCGAACCCAATTTTTATTGCATCCTGTACTGGAAGCAATTGTAATTGCCTGCAATCGCTGCTAGTAGCACTACACCTGCAGCGAAAGGCATTACACCCGTGTTTATTTTAATTCGCTTTTAATTGAACTCGCAATAGTCACAGAATCGTGCAAGTGTTGAATAGGTAGTCTTAAAGTGTACTTTCATTACATTCTAGCATTCATTGATACGCGAACGTTCTCATTGGCATGTATGATAGGAGTAATTGGGAATAAAGTTACACACCCAATTCGGTTTGACATAAAGGAGTGTCCATAAAAACAGCACGCATGACTGAATAGACAATGGGGAAATCTAGCTCCAGGCGTGAGGAGACAACTCTAAACTTCATTGCTCATTGCTTAATTGCCTGGACTAACGTTACACGGTCGTAACAGGTACAACATTCATAGGAGCTTTAACCACGATGCACGTCTGGCTAAATTTTGTGGCTCTGCGCGATGAGAATGCAGTAAGGAATTTTGAATGGCCTTTTCCTAAGTAAGGAATAGCTTTTGTTATGAGCCATGAAGACCAAGCAATGAACCACGAAGACTGCATGTTATGAGCATAGCATAGCTCGAAGATACGATTTCAAATTTTTCGCGAATTATGTCACCTTTGCAACATTTTCCCTTACTTCGTGCTAAAATTGTGGATGTTGATTGATGATTAATTGTAACTGCCCGACATAAGAATCGGTTTGACTTGGAAGACGCAACTTTTCCCCATTTATAGGCAGCCATTTTGTCGTTTGTATGGTGCCCGCAGACACTCCTACAGAGGTGCGCTATTTACGAAGGTACTAGGTCGTGCCTTGGGTCTAAGGTAGGACTAGTAACACTTCTGACTTGAAGGTCCGCCACGTGACTGTTAGCGCATAACACTACCTTACACTTCCATTTAAATAGCTTTTCTGACATCAACTGGACATCGTTATCCAATCGGAAGACTTAAATGTTGCTGCCGTAGCTCCCGATTGTATAACTCCATTGTACTGAAAGCAAACGAATGCCTTCATCGAGCAACCATTCCTCGCCAGAGATGATCCTGATATCCTCGCATTTCCTTCGTATTTCACACATGGAGAGGCGTTTTTAAACTTGGTTTCAAGTTAGATTTGAATTATAAATTAAAATACGCGCCCACTTTCAAATTACATTTTGTGCATGAATTTAAAATTACATGTTACCAAAAAGCTTTCAAACGGCGATGGTTTCCGGTCGATGGGTACCCATGTTTTAATTTTGATCATCGATGTTTTGTTGTCTATAGGCGGCCTTACACCATCGTTCTTGATCGCGCGCCGGGCAGCGAGCCACTCAGGTACACGCTTCAGAACGCCGGTCTAAAGGGAAGTTCGGTTTGCGCGCAAGAGCGCCGTTCGGAACGCTTCGAGCAAAAGCTTGGCTCGCATTTACACGTGGAGTTTTGTTGCGAGTGGACATAGTGACCAGCCGGGCGGTATTTTGAAATGGCTGATACTCGTTGCTGGAGCCGGGATATGGCGAGGGAGTTTCCTTCCATACATAGGGAATGCCCTAGTCTATGGAAGCTTAAAAGTTCCGTGTATACTAATAAAAATTTTAAAAATGAGGGATACGAGAAGTCATCAGAATAGTTCTCCTTTAATTCCTTCAACAGCGGCATGTGATCATAATTTTGTAACTTTTTACCCAAAACCGTGCGTTAACACGCAACACGATCAGAACATATATAACTGCTCCACAGTAGCAGCAGCAGCGAGGAGCGTGGAACGCACGTGAGGGCCGTCGGATCTCTGAAATTCTGCGCGCCGCACAGGAGCGTGCTCTAGAACGCTGCTGAGATCTGTACACGGACGATTTTACTGGAAACGTTCTTGAGTGGCGTGGCAGAAATAGGAACCGCACTTCTGCGCCCCACGGTCCTGCCCGCGCGCTCTAGGTCGTGGTCAGAAACGTCCCAGTCAGACGCGCAGCTAAGAATCCCCGTGTAAAGGGCCCTAATGTCTCGTCGCTCGAGAAGAAGCCATTCTATTGAACGTACGCGTGGCTCTAGAACTGCTAATACCGCGCCGCTTGGCCTGGCCTGGCGGGGCGGGGCGGGGCGCGGCCGCTGCGCAGAAGTGCCCGCGAGGCCTGATGCCGGCTGGCAGCGCGCCTCGGGGCCCCCTGGAGCGAATCGAGCTCGCGTCGGGGTTGCCCGCCCCGCCGCGCAGACGGCAAGGCTGTGCGCTGCGCGGTGGCTCACTGCTCTGCATTTAGCTTAGGCAAGGTCATGACCGGTTCTCGTTGTTGCCAGCATTCCTACGTGGATTAATTCGTGCCTAAGCACGTGCTTTGGGACGACAGTATTTCCAGCAGTGTTAGTGGTTTACAAGTTAATTGTTAAATATTTTAATTAATATTGCATGAAAATTATTTAATTAATCTTGATTAATAGAAACTCATATTTCCTTTCCGGAGCCCACGTTTTGTTAGTTGTGGCGAAATTCTTATGTAGCAATTAAGTACTAACGATGATTTACTGTGTATAATTCATCGGATAACACGATTTTTTTTACTCGATCGCCCGATTATTTTGGTCCCTTGTAAAGAAACGAATTTCATATTCTAATTGTAAATTGAAATGTTATTGGGGGCCCCACAGTTCGATCTTGCCTAGGGCCTCTGAAGATAAAGCCTACGCGAATATAATTGATGTAATATAAAGAAGAACCATTTATCATTTGAGTGGTATTAAAAACAAATACCTTCGCCTGTGAAAAACAAATTGTCTAATGGGACCTTCTGAAGTGGAAATGGGCGCAATTTAGTTTCAGGTTGAAGCTGCGAATTGACGGTGGGGGCGTGAGTGTTGGAAATGGTACCGCTGTAGAATTTGAAATTCCCCTGCTGTAAGAGGTACTTTCCAAAGATATAATTGACCCTTATCAGGCGTCTCGTGAATGATTTCCACCCTTTTAAAAAGTTAAAATAAAGGAATCCAGATGATAATGCGCCAAGAAAACATGCTGAGAGTATTGTATGATTTATTAATTCTGAGCTGCGATTTGGAAGATGTTATTAGTTTTGTCAGTTATTTACCCGCCCCTGGAATTTTGACCCCTTCCCTGCCTCCACCGTGGAGAAAATGGCCAAGCCGCATCCTGCATTACCTGGGTAGGCAAAATTGTGGCAGCTTTTCCATGTTAAAATTCTGTGAATGACGTAGGCCAATCAGTCTTCGAGAGCCTACACTTCAAAGGCTCGCACGCGATCTTCCCCTTGAAGTTGGTTGTTATCAGTTCGACACAGTTGTATGATACTGCAGGAATCTATTTGGTGTCTGCACAATGTTAAAAATAATGTATAATTGCCGCAGCTTGTCCTTAAACATCTCTCGCCCGCATGACTACAAAATTAAGAAAATCGAATGATGGCGACAAAGGGTTCGAAAATCCCTGGCACTCGCAACAAGTAAATGATGCTGTCTTCAGACCTGGTCGTCTAAAAATAGCATAGTCAAAGTTGCTATGGATTGTACTAGTTTTGAGCCTGTCTTACTGTTTTTCTGTATTGGAGAACATTTGAAAATACTTTATAAAGAGGTTCATGTGCAAGTATTACAGATTTATAAGAATATAACTTTCAAATTACGTGGAACGAAACTAATGGAGAACTTTTAAGTAGATTAAAATCGATCTTGGTTCAGAAAGTCTCGAATTTAGTTTTTTCTGAAAATGTTTCTCTTTTTCAGCAGAAACGTAATTTAAGATCTCGTTCTAAATGCGGGAAATTCTGTCCCCAGATTAGTCATATTGTGGGCACAGTCTATCTTAAATATAAAGGTCATAGTTTTACTTGTGAGTCTATGATGAAGAAAGTAAAAGCAGAGGTCGACGATTGTGTTGAGATTAACAATTCCGAGAGCTTGTAATGCCTTTCGCTGCAGGTGTAGTGCTGCTAGCAGCGATTGCAGGCAATTACAATTGCTTCCAGTACAGGATGCAATAAAAATTGGGTTCGCAGGGAAGCTAAGTTCCCTGGAGGAGCGTGATGGTCAGCGAGGTTTCAATTAGAGACCAAGTCCGATGAAGTATGAAATTTTAATAGAGCTGCAGAGCAGCGTGATGTGTACACAGCAAAGTCTTTAGGCGGTCTCTCCTCTCTTCTCAACGCTACACGATCCTTATATGGGAAACAGAGAGTTTAACGAGGCTATTACGCCGCCTCCCCCGCCAGAACTCGGCGCGCCCTCGACGCCATAAACTGACATAACTGTCAGAGGACTTTTGCCCTTCTTGAAAACTAACAAGTTCCCAAACATTCCTGTTTCGTCTGGATCGTGTCAGCGTGACAGCGGTTCGGGTAGTTTAATCACCCGTGACCGCAGCCGGAGCGCCCGCTCCCGGCGCGACCCCAATTCAACCATGAAGGGTAATATTTCTTTCACGTACAAGTTGAAAGAAATATTCATTGCTCTTCTTAAGCAATGCGTACTTCACATGTACGTAGGTGCATTTGCCATTACAAGCTGACCTGTGCTTAGAGGTTGAGGTCAGTTCACGGACGTCATATAAAGTAACGCTCGACGCTTAGCATGAGTTGGCATTTTAGGCGCCCTATTATGGGCTCAAGATGGTTGTTCTTAGGGTCGAATTCGTAATTTTTTAAGATTTTGTTGTGATAGTTCTCTAAGACTGATGGAACTAGTTTGAAAAATTGCTACTTGAGCTAAAATCGACGACTCCCATGTGGAAAAATGTGGCACAAGAATGTTCGTATTTGATTATTGTAATGTAAATTCTATTGACGAAAGTCGGTTAGTGTAATATAATATTCTTCTATTGGCTGGAAATTAAAGTTTAATATAAAATAAAGGCTAAAATCTAAGACTGATGGCGTATTCAGAAATATAGTACAAAGCTGTAATTCTTTCAGTCGATTGTCAAGAGTCGGAGCATTGTCTGACATGAGAAGGTAGTCATGAACAGTATTTGACGTGTATTTGTAAATCGTCTGGAGATTGCAGTGCTGTGCTGTCTTTTGTAATTGTAGCATACATCAATTGTCAAAAGTTTCCATTGTACGTCCATGAAGTTATAATTCTCAATACCTATTGCTAGAGCTGAATTGGGAGGACAGAAAATAGTGATGGAATTGGTCGATGGATCTAGTTAATTCATTAATTTTTAGTTTTAGTTATATTAGGAGTTTTAGAGATTTGTGAAAACGTGCTGTGTTTAAGCTCTGACGCACAGGCCCCTGTCTTATCAGAATTCGGTGCTCGGTCGCCAGTTAGTGTATTCACGTAATGTTCCTCATTCGTTCTGATTAGATAGGCCGTAATGACGTATTGGTTTTGCACATGCAGTGAAGTATCAGGGCGCCTCAGAGAGGCAGATAGGCAGCAAAATAGAGCAATGGAAAGGGACCGGCTTCTTTCAAGGCCGTAGCAAGTAACTCCGTTCCTGTTCTTCCTCGGTATTCTTTGCTTCAGATGAAATGGGCACGCGCCAGAGCTACGTTCAGGGAGGGCGCGAGAACTCTAGTTTCATAGATTTGTAGAATTTAGCTTTGTATTTTGATCTTACGTCTGTACGGAGACTCTGGCTACGAAAGTAGGGAGGGAGCGAGAACTCTAGTTTCATGGATTTGTAGGCTTTGTATTTTGATCTTACGTCTGTACGGAGACTCTGGCTACGAAAGTAGGGAGGGCGCGAGAACTCTAGTTTCATAGATTTGTAGAATTTAGCTTTGTATTTTGATCTTACGTCTGTACGGAGACTCTGGCTACGAAAGTTCACTTGCGGTCTGGCAACACCGTAACGCTGCTAGATTCATTGACCTGATTGCTGTTAGATAATTGTATATTTTGAACAGGTTCCATGCTGATGCGTCTTGCGGGGCACGATTTTCAGGGATTCGCAATCCCGTATGGGTAAAACTGCGCACGTTTTCTTAGACACCGGAATTCGTACTTAAATTACCTTCGCGGTAGATGGTTGATTTGGGAATTTAAAAAAAAAAAAACAGCCAGCATGTAAGCAGTATTTGGTTACAAGAACTTTCGGATATCGCGTAATAGAAACAATGCGCAATTGCTAGCGAGCTACAGATTTGATTGTACTTGTACTGACGAAGTAAATAACCATTCACAAGTTTTGAGTTTCAATCTTAAATTTATAAAAAAATTGGGAATGTGATTGGTTTATTTTCATATCCATGTTGATGTATTAAATATTTTAATATATGCCCCATTGTTGGGTACTGCTCAGCATAGTATGTTTTGGCCCTCGTCACGCTCCTCTCAGCTGTAACAAAATGGGCTCCTGAAAACACCGGCGAATAAGTACTAGGAATGCAACTTCGATGTCCATGTTTTTAAAAAAACTTATGGATTTAACATAGTTTTTTTGACTCCAACCATTGACCAGGAATGAAAGTGTTTTTCTGTAAATGAATGATGTTCGTATATTTTGTTAAACCATACAGTTTTATTGAACGAGCTAGTCATTCTTGGACTTTTTTTTGGGGGGGGAATCTCAATTACAAATTAACAAACTGCATCGTCAAATTAAAATCACTTTCCCTCCCCCCTCTCCCGCATGAACATATGGTTTTTAAGTCGAATAAAGTTTTTACATGGAAAGTTTGCGATGTTCCAATTTTAAACATCGGTGTTCAGAAACATCTACTGTTGCTGCGCCTGGAAAGTTCCTGGAATCGTTGCGCAGGGTTGTGAAATTGGGGGACCGATGGTGCTGGACCACTGTGCCCTGCTCCGCGTCGTAGAAGAGGCGTGCCGTGGCTGGGCGTGCGGGGGGTGGGGTGGGGGAGCACAGTATAAATAGCGGGCCGGAGGCGGCGCCGGGCGGCGCGTGGCTCCCGCTTGCTAGTGTCGCGGTGCCGCCGCCGGCTGCGCGCGGTGTGTGACGTGCCAGTTCTAGCCGGGCGAAAGTCGGCGAGTTCAAAAATGCGCTCGTTCGCTATTAACGTCGCCTAAGTATGTTAAACGGCAAATCACAGTAGTCGAAGTGTGTAAACCTAGGCGATAGCCAATCCTGCCACTTCCTTTTTTGTATTGTCAATGCATAATGAAAAATTCGTAAAAATTACAAATCTATTTTCTTTCTGTGGGAATATGACAACTTCAGCTACGTTGTTAGTTTTTTGTACTTTTCGAACGATTTTACAGTCCGCCAATCGTTTTTGGTAGCGTTAAATACATAAGAGAGTATGGAATTACGAGAAACACAGTATTTGCGCCTGCAAATCGAGCTACGTGTTCTTTTTATGATTAGATATGTGAATTTTAAGGGCGAGAAACTTCGTTGTGTGTAACTTCATGATATCGTAAAAAATGGTTAAGTAGCGCGGTAGGAAGGGTTTTGACACCCTTCAAAACGATGTTCAATTTTTTACAGCTGCAACGATATGCAAGATATTCTGTAAATAGTTAATTTTGTAAAGGCATGGTTTTGAGCTTATTAGATCAGTTTTTTATTGAGATAACTTGTGCAATGCACACTTTTCTATTGGCCATGTGACATGAAGTTTGTAATCTGAGATGCAGTTCAAGATCGTAAGGATGCTATTAAGGGATCTGACGAAATGAACAAGATACGCATCAAATTTCTCATACTTAAGCGAAATGATTTGCAGTGTGGTATTCTGGAAATCTCAAAATATTTTTACAGGTCTCAGGAGCGTCTGATAACAAGCACCTGGTTATGTCAGTACTAAATTAAAATTACGTAGCCCGCTGCGCTTGCAGTTAGGACGTTCTTATGTACGGTAATGGCATGATGGACTTTACTAAAGTTTCGTAAAGGAAGTAGCCACTTGCAGCTCCCGAGCGTGACTGAAGCTTCTGGGCATGCGTTCAAACTGGGACCAGCAAACGGTGCATACGCTATCCAGATATTTTATCTTACTCCCAAACGATCTCGTGATAGCTAGAACTCCTCCTTAAATTTGTTTTGTTTTTTTGTTTTTTTTTTAATCGGTTACGACCTTGACACTATTACTACTGGTCGTTCTGACATTTCAGGTAATTTTACGTTCAATGCTATCTAAAAATAGAATTTGATGACCTTGAAGCGTTCACTAATCGCCATTATTTATTAAACTTTTTTCTCACGCTAAAGTACGTACTATGGGTGGCCCGATTTACATGCTTCCTTTTGTGGGACGATTCCGGGGGTTTTCCCTGGAGCACGCGCAGAGCGGCTTTGGGGGCGGCCCAGCCACTGCTCAGGAGTACTTCGCCCTCGCAAATACGTGGACATCGTTCCTCGAAGAGGAGCGTGTGAGTTGGCTCATAAAATTTGGGTGGCCTGTTTCTGGAAAATCGATAATTTGCAGAAAAAAAAGTTGTCGAGGGAAATTAAGTATAAAACTAGAGTATATTTCTTTAAAAAATTAGTGCTTCGTTAGTTTTTGCTTAATGTTTATTTGTAGAGGAAATATTAATTTGTACTTTGTCACATCGAAATGAGAAAGCTGACCAATTAGTATCGGCTTTAGTGGCTTTAGTGTTACATTACTAATATTATCAGGGGGGGTTAGTGCATTAGTCGGGAAAAGTCTGGAAAATTTGTTGTAGGGAATGAGTGGCCACTCTGTCAAATCGCGAAGTGGGTGCGCGGGTAACAGCTAAATGCGAAGGCGGCCCGCGTGGAATCGTGCCTGCGAGCACTGTGTTGCGGCGGCGGCGGCGGACCTCCTCGAGCGTCGCCTTTTCTGTTCCTCTGCAACTCGATCCGTCGCGGACACCGGCGCCGCCGACGCCGACGCCGCTAGCCTCTGGCCCGAATCGGGGTGGCGCAAGCTCCTACTACTTGCTCGTTTGCTTTCTCCATGGGGCTGGAGTTTTTCATTCATTTCATATACGCCACTTGCTGGAATGCCTAAAAAATCGGGGCATTTCATTCCTCTGGAAAAGTGGGGAAAATCGGGAATTTTTTTCAAGAATCATTAAATCTGGTAAAAGGATTTAGGCGGTTAGATATTACTCCTGTGTATAAACTAGATATTGCTCCTGTTTAAAATTTTTATTATTAATAAACTAAGATCTCATTAAGGGCCAGGGCCTCTTGCCTTTTGGGAATGTCGAATGCAGTGATAGGGTGATGAGGGGTGAATAAACTAGAATGATGGGAGGTGTCAGGTGATCGTGTCATGTTTGAACCATCCCAGATTCGCCTTGACCGAGGAAACCCACGAAAAACTCCGGTCAAGAGATCGATACTTGGGCATCCCGATTGCGAAGTCGGCGCGCTACGTAATGAGGCACTTCGCTCGGTCTGGATGAAATTCGACCAGGAAAAAGGTTTTTTTTTTTTTTTTTTTTTTTTTTTTTTTTTTTTTTTTTTTTTTTTTTTTTTTTTTTTTCTCCGTACAAATCCTAGACCCAAATTACGGTTCAATTAGCCCTCAATAATCGAAAGCGTGTCGAAAACAAAACTCGCGACGTATATTTTTGGTATAATTTCAGCTCTGGGAAATATGTTCCGGGACAAAAAAGTGTAGGGACAGCTACGAAGCCGACTCCCACAACTTAAACTACGCAAAAAACTTGATTTGGACATACTTAAGGATTATTTCACGTTTCATTGCAGCCTCAGTACTATCGTAACGAATACTTTGAATATCTCGCGATTCGAAATGTCTTGTATTATATGTAAGGCTTACTGAAGAACTCGTACAAGAGATAAATATTACATTTATTTAATTTTATTACACGAATTATGAAACATGGCCTTGCAAAAACGAGAAGGAAAGCTTTGCGGATGTCCACGTATACGGATGAACGCAACGGACAGGAGTGGTCTGCCCAGCTTCCACCTGTGGCTACCGGCTCGGTGTTGCGAGGTAAATGGTAACGCGATGGAACGAGCAGTGAGCAAGCAGAAGAGGCAAGTAGCGGGACATTGAGGAGGAAGAGACTAGTGTATGCGGATGCGGACCCAGACATGCTTCTTTTGAAGTTGAAATGGGCTTGCATGTGCAGAGTTAATGTAATTACATGAATAATTAAATTGTTTTCGTATAATATGCAAGTTGTGCTGTCCATAATTTGCCAGGTATACAATCGTCTTGTGTACTTGAAGTCGATATCAGGAACCTAGGCTAAAGTATAGGAAAGACCTAAAAAGTCGCTTACTTTTCTCCGATATCTAGTTAATCTCTGCACGTTCGTACTCCTATAATTAAACAGTAAATACTTCATAAAACATCCTAACACCAAAATCGTCTATTTGCAGAGAATATTTGCCTTCATTCTTCAATAAGAAATCGAAATATTTCAACCACAGTTTACTCTGGAATTTGTTTTAACATTTGCATATGCATTCTACGAAGGCCCAAAATTTAATTATTTTTTAGTGATGGTACGTATTGTAAGATGGCGAAATGTGTGCATACAGGATAACCTCGAGAGAATGGCGTGGATTAGCCACGGGAGGAAAATGTGCCCTTATGCCTGTGCCTCGCCACGTGAAATAAGGAATCATCGATAGTTGGATTTAATTTTGTCCGCCCGGGGTCGACCAGGATGTGCACCCCGGTGCAGTGAAGTCGAAGGCGAGGCCAGTCGCCTGTCGCCTTTCAGTTGCATATAGCCAAGTGGAGACGATTAGTGGCCCGCGTTAAATTACCTGTGCACCTTGCATCGAAGTTATTAAACATCAATATTTTTTTATTTTTTTATTTTTTTACTCTTGAGAAATAACTATGAAGTTCACGTGGGGGGGGGGGGGTAATTTGAAAGTGGTGTCGTTTATTTTTATGGTGATGTATCTGGGAAAACAGTCAAAATCATGAAGATAATTAACAATATTTTTTCTGATTAGAGAATTAAAAAATAATGTAGACTTCGAAAACACTTTCATATTTTGCACCATTCATTAATTTGCTTTGAAGATTCAATTTATGGGCGTCTGAAAATTATTATAGAACTTTGTGAATGATTTTCTCATTTAAAAATATTGAAGACGGCCGCACTCCTGTCCGCCTTTTATGTAGCAACGTGTTTTTCAGCAACTATTGGTTATAAATACATCCCCGCGTATTTCGTATTTCCCAGATTTGCGTCAAATTTTTAGCGTGTCGTGTTGGCAAACTTTACCATTCCCTGTGCGCAGCAACACTTAGTGCCCCTAACTTTGTAAACTACAGTTTTGAACTTGAACGGAGAAATAGAGGGCCCTGGTTCGGCCCGATGGCCCGGCGAGAGAGCAGCCAGCCAGTCGAATCGAGACGAGACGAGGTGGCTGACTGCGTCTCTGGGGCGAACAAAGCTTGGTCGCGCGTCGGAAGGTCGCCCGGGCCGGGCGAGCGGGCACGCGCCTGTCTGCCTCGAGGGGGAAAGGCGGCTGAGTGTGCTGGGCTGGCCTTTCCTGCTTACGCCCGGCAGTGGGTCAGTCACATGCGCGACAGTGCAAGAGGAAGTAAACGGGGATATAAGCATTTTAAGGAATAACGAGGCTATAAACTGGGTTATCAAATTAACCTATCCTAGCTTCTGGAATATTATAGTAAATGGTCATAGAATGAGCCATGTAGTAAATGTTGAAAACGAAACTTTAATATGTAGAAAGTGTTGAATTCAATTCGATTAAAGATCATAAAGTACTGTATGTATGCATGTTACTAATGTAGTGGAGCATGCTGTAAGAAAAGTGTAAACTGTCATGAACTGATAGTACTTATACATGTAAACTATATCTAATAGAACATAAAAAAATTAAATGAAAACAAAATTAATTATGAACCAGAATTGAACTAGAACACTGATAGTATAATGCACAAGTAATGATACGAAATAGAATTCGAACGTAGGTACTTAAAATCGCTGGACTATCATAGATATAATGGACTAGAAAACGGGGGGTAAAAGATAAATGTAAGAGGTAAAATAAATGGGGATGACACCTCAAAAGCACACAAGAAAACTCTAGTAATGCAGTTGAGGGCACATGAGCGAGAGAACACAGGTTAACTGATTGGGAAGTAACGAGTGCTTAATTTCGACTTCTTTGTTAACTTCTCGGTCTTTATGATCAGCCGCGTGATATTCTATTGCGAACTGGAAAGTTTTCCTAGCCAGGAAGAAAAATTACGTGTGCGGCAGTTACAAAACTTTCTATGTACACAACCAGAGGTCACTACGAAAGGAAAACCTTCTCCGTACCGAAACGATGACCCTCGGAAAGGTGAAAGTACTGCTCTTAACATCACCCCGAACTCGACAGAAACTGCTTGGCACTGAGTTTAATGATACAGTCCTGACAATCCTACGCTTAACATCTGAAAATGTCGCTCGTTTAGCCATATATGCATTATATATATATATATATATATATATATATATATATATATATATATATATATATATATATATAGTGTGTGTGTGTGTGCGCGCGCGAAAAAAATGGGAATTCTTATGAGAACAGTGCATTTCATCGAAAAGCAGAGTTCCATAAGCCGAGGACTTCGTATCGCCAAGTATTTCGAAAGTCTTTTCCAAGGTTCGGGAATGACAGGAGTCTCACCTGGTGGGTTCGAAGGCAATTTTGAATTACCTGTAAATTACTGGCGACCAACGAAAGTCGAATCGAATGTGTCTTGCTGTTCTAGACCGCCATTTTGAAGTAATTACAGGCTTAGTTATTAATTCTAGCGCGAAATATAAAATGGTGGTTCGTGTGAACGAACTTGCATGCTTCGATAAAATAAGAATAGTAAAACTTTTAACATTATTTAATGATTTGTTTTTTCACATCCACCAGGAATATGTATTCATTCATTTGTCTTGTGTTGAGCAGAAATCTGTAACAATTTATTAAAAACAAATAAATTATATATAAAATTTCACATTTCCCTGGTTGTATCCCAAAAACATTTGGTGTATAAAATCTGTCGAATTGGAAAACATTCTATGTAAATTGATCCGCTGGGTTTGTTTTGCTACAAAGACCAGCGGGAAGCCAGCGACAGTGGCTAGAAAGTTCAAGAACACACGAAGTACATTTTTTCTTCTTCGCCATGTGGCGTCTCTCTCTTTTTTTAAATTAATTAATTAAAGTAGATGCAAATCTGTTTCACAAAATTACTTTATATCGCTTATAGTAAGTGAATAAGAAGATTCCTAGACGATGTTATTGGTAAGAGTTGGGTTCGAAAATGGAAACGAATTGAACTACAGTGGAAACTTGTTATACTGCCAGGTACATGGCAGTTTTCCGTAGAACTTGTGTGTGTGTGTGTACCGAATAGCTAGTTTTGAGCAATTGTTCTGAGAAGTGCCGCGCAGACACCCTAATACAAACATGAAAATACTGAAGTTTAAATTTTCATTTTTACCTTAAATATATTTCTATTAGTAGAAGCGAGTTTCGGAGCACTGGGCTCCAAGTGAAAGTGCTGCTCGCTCGAACCACCGGCCTTCACCGCTCGGCCACGAGTGCACTGGGTGCCGGGTCGCGTTGGGCCTCGGAAGTGCCTCCTCGAGGGCAGACCCTACGCCAGAGGACTCGTCGCCTTCCATCGGAGGCCGGGATTAGATCTGTCCGATCCCTGTGGTATTCGATTTGGAGAGGTTTCCTCGGGATGTAGAGGAGATTACGTAAGACAGGGCCGCGTTGACAGCTACATAACTGCAGGTGGTGGTCATGCGGTCACGTCAACGCATCTAGTAGTTTGTGGTTAGCTCACGTGTAACGTCGACTCTACCTCCTTGCAGTGCCTCTGTCTGGCATGTTAATTTGTTTCCCGACCTGTCAAACTGGTCCTTCGTAAGGCGGCCCCACACATTCGGCATTCGCCAGCGGCAGTTCGCTCAATCCCCGTTCTGCGAATGTTCGCTTCCTTTGATGTGTGCATGTGTGCGTCGACACGCGATGGGTAGGACGAGCACCGATGTTCGTCGCTCGGGAAATGGCAAGCAACCCACCCTCATTACTCAGCGAACGGTCGCTCGCTACTCGCCGAATACCGAATGTATGGAGCAGTCTTTAGAGTAACTTCTCATTCTCACTGCTATTATTATTATTATTATTATTATTATTATTATTATTATTATTATTATTACAGTTCAATACGAACGTCTTATCGAAGAAATCAGCCTACCAGTTCGGTTGATTGATGTGCCATCGTGCCGCTTCTCTAATATTTCTACCATTCCACAGTAGTCTACGCCACGCTGTTCGTAAAGATTAAGATCAGCGTCTAATCTCCTTTTCTGCTCAGTCATTCATAGCTATGAACAAGAGTCATGTATAGTAACAAAGTAATCGACGCACAATGTAGTAAATCACTCGAACATCGTAGAGCACGATTAAGTGCAGGGCGGGGGACGCTGAAGCTCCTCTACGTGCGCAAACGTTATCAGTACGTTGATAACCGGTGGTAATAGTTTACCAGTGCCATGCCTGTTGCAAAACACAACGGTAAATGTATTGCACGTTTCGAAATGGAGCGCAGGTGCAGTGGAAGATGGGGACGCGTTTCATATGAACAATAAGCAAACAATTTGAAATATTATTTAAGACTGTTAGCCTGAAATATAAACTTTTCTGTGCTGAGAAAAGTGGGCAGGAGCAAGGCAGGGTATAAGGGTATTTCCGAAAAATAAGAAAAACTGGGGAACATTGTGGTATTTAAGTGCTCTGAAAAAAAACAGGAAATTTGGGGGGAAATGTTGAGAATATGAAACGTAATATTCTTAAACTAGTACAGAATTAATTTTCATAGTTTTTTTTATATACGGAAAATGTATTACATTACAGATTTTATCGCGGAAAAATTGGAGCTGGAAAAATTAATATCAGCTTGAATTTAAAGAATTTTCTAAAAGTACTAATGCAGTATTACAAATCTACAATAAAAAGTATAAATCAGGCAAAACTCTTTTGAAATGTACTGAATAATCGGGAGTAGTCGGGAAGATGTGATCTAAGAAACTAATTCACAACACTCACGAAATTTCGGATGGAGTGTTAAATAAACATGTTTTGAGTGTACGAAATCTGCTCATAGCCGCCGCGCACCTTTAGCAGCGTGTTCTCGGCTGGTCCCCTCAGACGCCACTTCTGCCTGTTCTTGTCCTTTCCAAAAACGCCAGTGGGGCAGGAGGGGCGACGGCGGTGACCTCGTGCCCGCAACGCCACCGCCGCGTAGGAATGTGGGCGGCGGCCGCCTGTCGCCCCGGCCGCCGCCTGCCTCGGTGGGAGAGGGGAAGGCGTCTGGGCGACCCCGTTGGGGAGTTCCCTCCCCTCCCCTCTTTGCTCACCCCCACTCCCCTCACCTATCTGGCGGCGGTTGCGTCATCAGCCCCGCCCAAATCCGACCGCGCCTCACTCTTGGCTCGAAGGTTGTGTTCGCCGAGCCGTTCCGTTCCGTTCCGGATCGCCTCCTCCCTCCGTGCACTGGCTGAGAGGCGGCTCTCAGTGCATCGACTGATGTTGCTGCAGTGCCTCTGACGGGGGGGGGGGGGGGTCCTGGAGTTCGTTTGCTAAAGGTTTCGACTCGATTACTTAGGTAACTCGAATTCAAGCGCTATGGAGGGGAATTCTAGCGGCCGGCTGCTGTTAATTTACAGTAGTTGTCCGTGATTTCTCCGATCAACACCGGGCGAATACCGGAGCAATACCCTAATAAACGGGCTACGGACTGCGGGCTATCTTTCCTTCCTCTTCCTTGTCCTATCACACTTACTTGCACTCATTTAAACTTACTCGTACTACACTACTACACGTGTCGGAACCTTGGAGCAAGTCCCAACTGGGACGGTGCCCTGTTGATGGGAGATACCCGAGTCAGGAATTCCCACTCAAGCCATAGTGTAGGTCACTGCCGCATCTCACAGTACAGCGTGGGTAGGACATCGCCACCTCTCGTGATAAAAACTACGGGACAAATGACGTAGCAGTTCGCGCCAAGAAACACTAAGTAAGCAATCAATTTGAAGATTCTGTGTATTTTATTATTGAGTTTCGCTTCAGTTGGATATTGTTAGTTTTTCCTTTTGTCTTGGCCATTGTTATAAATTTATTTACTAATGCATTCATTACCTGTTTTTGCCGCGAGTGAAACCCGTATTTCATTACTACAACACCTTGGGTTATAGACTGCATTTATTACCCCATGATCTGTGGCCCTGACAGTGTAGTGGTTAAGCTCTTAGCGTTCAATACATGAGGTCTGAGGTTCGATTCCCGATGTAGTCGTCAAATTTTCATTAGTCATCCGCTTTGCGGTAAGCTTCTACAGTACCCTTATAACCGAATTAAAACGAATTTCTGCCTCCCAAACTCTTAAGATTAATTGCAATAGCGAAAATTAATATTCAAAATATGCAGGTCAGTGATGTCTAAGACATTTGAAGACTGAAACTGTTGTGGACAACTCCAAACTGAGACCTGCATATTTTTATTATTTCCATTCCCCGATTATTTTCGTCATTGATGCAGCGCTATCAATTTCACCGTCATAAGATCATAATTCTTATCTAAGTTCTGACTGCTTGATGGTTCCAAACTTTTAACTAGACAGTTTTTGACCTTTCTTTGGAGATTTCGTACAGGGAGATGTATCAGTAAGATTTTGCAATACCGGAATATTGAGGAATGCTCCCCCATCCCTCTGCATAGTTTTACGGTTAAATTTACGTGGCATCTTCCAGTCCAGTCGCCAAATCTTGACGTGGAATTATAGGGGCTTGAGGGTGTACGAAAACGGAGTGGCGCACTTGCCAAAATGTTTCGTGGAATTTTGAAACTAATTTAACTTCTGTGTAAATTGTGGACAACAGGAATATGGTGTCAGGGGGGAGTGTGAATCAGTGTGAAAGGGCGGGGGCTTGCAATCGTGATACGTTCGGGAGATTTTCGGAAGGTAGCAATTTCCTCCCTTGAGGTGTTAACCCTTAAGTACTCGCGTAGGGACTACGGACCGGCACTTGGGACCGCGTGTCCCCGGACCATTTGCGATAACTGCGAAATAAAATAGTCTTACCTAGGATGCCTTACTCTTGTGGAATTTACAATATTTTTCACCAGCTCGTTTCTTCCCGCCAAGAAAAGGAAATTTTTTTACGCGTTTATGTGCTTAAAATGAAATGCATTCTTTGTGACGAACTCCTCCACTCCCCACGCGTGTCCATAATCGTTCGTAATATTAGATAAAATTGAATTATTTGGGGCGCTTGTGAACAAGGAGTGACAACGGTAAATAATAAAAATTAGTTTTACTGTTTAGGTTTATCTTTCAAAAAATTATATAAATGTATATAAAAACTTACAACCGTAAACAAGGTAATAAATGATCCCTTGAATTGTCTTGCGTTTAAAACTATTAAAATTCATTTATAAGTTTTAATTAAAAAATTAACATTTATTCAATGAAATTGAATATCACAAAGAATAAATTATAAAATGTCTGGGTTCGTGTTTGGGTGTAAGGATATAAGTGCTGTTTTCATAACTTCACAGACAACAAATTGCATTTAGTGTGTATGTACTTGAATAATTATTATTCAGATTAGAATGTGTATTTTTCTGTGTATGTAAATGGGATTAAGCTAGTTAAAAATAAAAAAATTTAAAAGAAAATTACTAACTCAACATTCAGTTTTTGACATGTATCCTTGTGCCCACGCGCCTGGTGGCCCGAAAGGGCACACGACATGGGAAGGGTTAAAGGAATTTCAGAAGGGACCGTCTGAGCGGAAGTCGCGGGGGGGGGAAGGGAGGGGTGGCGCGGCGCCCGGCCGGGCTTTGACCTCTGTTGGGGCAGAGGCGGCGCGCGGAGCAGGCGGTCTGCTCGACGCCCCTATTGATCGCCCGGGACCGCCACCGCCGCAGAGGCTGTGCGGCAGCCGCAACCCCCCCCCCTCCCCACCCCCGGGCGATCTCCGGCGCCGGCGCCCACCCAGTCATCTTCGTTCTCTCTCTCTCGCTCGCTCGCTCGCTCGCTCTCGCTCTCTCGCCTTGCCCCGTTCTCCGGCTGCGTTTCGCCCCCCAGAACCATCTCTCTGCGCCCTTCATCATCCTCCTCTCCCTCGCTCGCTCCCCTTCTCGGGGCGGTTCCGTCTGTGCGTATGGCGGTCACGAGGATGCCTCCGCGCTGGATGGGATGCTCGATTCCTTTAAATAAATCTTTGATTCTCGATAATTTCCTTCAAATAAGCGACAAAAAATTTACTTAAATCGTAAAAGTAAATAGAGTATGTTCATAAAATGTAATTAAATATGTAGGCATTGTTCTATACAAATTGCCAAATCAGTTGATATGTTCCTAAAATTATTGTTGGAATGGAGTCTGTAAAACTTTTGATTCGGCTCGCGTTCTTTCCAACGCAATACTCCTGAAGATATTTTTGCGTTCGTTGGTGAAGAGACGCAAATGAATCATTTGGATTCGCCCTTACATCGGTTCGTAAGCCGTATACCTCGGCTGCTTATGTCTATCCGTGCACTTGTGTCCAGGCAAGTTGCAGCAGTTTACACTGACTGCCTTGACTCGGAAAGGAAAAGGTGCCGTTCATTAGACAAAAGTCGGTCCGTGCTCTTCCCCTTTTTCTAGTGTTTCGAGAGATTTTCGCAACTGTGTGGGTACTATTTGACGGAGTTCTGACATCCTGATAAGTCAGTGGGTTACCGCTTGGTGATGACGAAGGACCGGATTTTTAGGTGATGCATCTAGAGACAGGGCACATTGGGAGTTGTTGTTTTTTACCCTAACATGTTATGTAACCCAATAGAAATCATTTCAGAAACTTGTCTTGCACCTAAATCACCCCACTGCACCGAAATACACATTATACCCCTATTTCCCAATCTTCGCAAACAAGTTTTATTTTGAATGTGCCCATTACATGAACATATACTGTTTAAAGTTAATTCAAACAATATTTGTGCAAGTCAAGCACTTTGTTTTGCTACACTTTGCTCTAAAGTACCTTACCTCTAGCTTTAACCTTAAGAAAACAAAAGCAAAGGAGACCCATTGTCGTTCATTACCATCAGTTATGAATGTGTGTGTTTTTGAAAAATTAATACTCGTGCCTGAACATGGCATCAACTTCGTCAAAACGTTGTGCTATACTGATGATAAAAGTTGAATATAGATGTGTATCTAAAAAATGTTTACTATGTTTTTTTAAATAGAAACGCAACTGTCTCTAAAATTAAAGATCTTTAGTTCATCAAAACGCGTTCATTACCAGTTATCGTGACAGAGCAGTATTTTTATCGAATATCTTGCCGTTGCCGAAGGTGCTTCAAAACAAACCCCATTAAGTTGTGGTGTATTTAATATGTTGCTCTTTTAAATATAACTTTTGCGCACTTCTGATGGCAAATCTGATCTTTTCACAACCAATGCATCAACTAAGAGCTCAAAAGCATTTACCCCTTTGGTTACTCGAGGACATCTTTGAAACAAATCCTTTAGCCCATCGCACTGCATAGAGTTGTTGAATTGGTTTGCATAGAGTATCACAAGTAGTACGTAAAGAAAAAACGTCGCTAATAAATTAATATTGTTGACGAAGAAAGTCTTACTAAATGCCCTTCAAATGTTTTCGTACCCAAGGAAAGCATACTTCCTCACCCTATCTTGACTCGCTAGATAAACCATTGTGTTTTTTATGCTGAATACGTGAAAAGAAAAAAAATGAATTTTGTTAGTAACATTGGCGAAGATCAATCAGTTGCATAGAAAAAGCTGAAAAAACTATTGCAGAATACCGCTTTGGAAAGAGAATTCTTGTGTGTTAATTTCTTTAAATTTCTTTTTGCATCTGTCAACCTACTGCAGAGAAGAAACTGCCTGCCGTTGAACTGTGGCAAATTTTCACTCTAAGCAAAGGCGAGTATAGAAGGATTTGCTCTTCGGAAATTGAAACAATGTTTGGCGAAAATTGGTGTTAGGATTGTTCCCACTGGAGTCAAAGGACGTAAAAATATATTTTTCTGCCTATTCAAACTTTCCGAAGGACAAGCATTTAAATTTCCGTTTCCTTAATTTCCAGATGTAATTCAATATAATTTGGTTTTTATCGCACATAGAACGGCGAAATTGTCGTTCACATGCTTTAAATACGTTTGTTTGTAACTTGCCTATTTTCCCTCAATATTTTCTGTAAATTTGTCAGGTTATGACAATCGTATATTTGTATTTGCACTATATTTTTATTTTTTGCACCTAAACATAAACCCATTTTTCATATAGTTAGTAGCAAAAGGAGAAAATGTTTGTCCCTAAAATCCGGTTTCTAGTGATCACAAAATTGTTTGTAACTGATGGTACAACTAGAACAGAAAGTTATTTCAATAGTTTCGTGGTGTCTCCTAGAGTAGACTCATGGTGAAATAGCAGGATATAATTAGCTTTCGCGAGGAAATCCGTCGATTTTTCTGCTGCAAGTTCTCTGATTAGAGCAATACATCTGAAACAGCCTGAAGATACTTTGTATTAAGGCAGACTGAGAGCGTGCTGCAGTATTTCGGCGAATTCCGCTGTCATTGGTGGCGTGTGCACTGCGTGGAATTCGCGGCGCTGATTCGCTGACCCAGCACAGCAAGTTTCTGTGCGACGGGTCAAATAATTTTAAGCACACGAAACTTCAGTTTCGCGCTTAAACAAGGCATCCCTAGTACAAAATTGCATCCTGGGCTAGAAGTTCAATTCTCTGCGATTATTGTCGTGGCAACGTTTGTCTGAGTGCTCCGTACATTTCCTTATTGGCACGGTTTCGAAATTTTCTGCCTATGACGTGCATGTAGCGATGTGTGGCAAGTGACACGCTCAAGGCCGATGTAGCAATGAAGTGCCTTCACAAACGCCAGCGGTTTTCATTGACTGAACGATGGTTCTCCATGTGGCGAAACGTAAAACAATTAAATTATCCATAATTTTAATGAAAGATAGAGATGAGAAAGTGGGATGGATGCTCCGAAAGTGGGACCATTTGTTGCGGAATACGTGAACACATAGCATATATTCGGCTCTTAGGCACTTCAAATACTTCGGGAATTTTACCATAAATATGTGAATGTAATGGAATAGCGCCAACTGCAGTGTTTCTATGATTATAGCAATACACCTAGTATACAGTGATGACACATTGTATTTAAGGCAGACTATGAGAAGACGCTGCTTTTCGGCTCTTAGGCATTTCAAATACTTCGGGAATTTTACCATAAATATGTGAATGTAATGGAATAGCGCCAACTGCAGTGTTTCTATGATTATAGCAATACACCTAGTATACAGTGATGACACATTGTATTTAAGGCAGACTATGAGAAGACGCTGCTTTTCGGCTCTTAGGCATTTCAAATACTTGCGGGATTTTACCATAAATATGTGAATGTAATGGAATAGCGCCAACTGCAGTGTTTCAATGATTATAGCAATACACCTAGTATACAGTGATGACACATTGTATTTAAGGCAGACTATGAGAAGACGCTGCTTTTCGGCTCTTAGGCATTTCAAATACTTGGGGAATTTTACCATAAATATGTGAATCTAATGGAATAGCGCCAACTGCAGTGTTTCTATGATTATAGCAATACACCTAGTATACAGTGATGACACATTGTATTTAAGGCAGACTATGAGAAGACGCTGCTTTTCGGCTCTTAAGCATTTCAAATACTTGCGGGATTTTACCATAAATATGTGAATGTAATGGAACAGCGCCAACTGCAGTGTTTCTAGGATTATAGCAATACACCTAGTATACAGTGATGACACATTGTATTTAAGGCAGACTATGAGAAGACGCTGCTTTTCGGCTCTTAGGCATTTCAAATACTTCGGGAATTTTACCATAAATATGTGAATCTAATGGAATAGCGCCAACTGCAGTGTTTCTATGATTATAGCAATACACCTAGTATACATTGACACATTGTATTTAAGGCAGACTATGAGAAGACGCTGCTTTTCGGCTCTTAGGCATTTGAAATACTTGCGGGATTTTACCATAAATATGTGAATGTAATGGAATAGCGCCAACTGCAGTGTTTCTATGATTATAGCAATACACCTAGTATACAGTGATGACACATTGTATTTAAGGCAGACTATGAGAAGGCGCTGCTTTTCGGCTCTTAGGCATTTCAAATACTTGCGGGATTTTACCATAAATATGTGAATGTAATGGAATAGCGCCAACTGCAGTGTTTCTATGATTATAGCAATACACCTAGTATACAGTGATGACACATTGTATTTAAGGCAGACTATGAGAAGACGCTGCTTTTGGGCTCTTAAGCATTTCAAATACTTGCGGGATTTTACCATAAATATGTGAATGTAATGGAATAGCGCCAACTGCAGTGTTTTTATGATTATAGCAATACACCTAGTATACAGTGATGACACATTGTATTTAAGGCAGACTATGAGAAGACGCTGCTTTTCGGCTCTTAAGCATTTCAAATACTTGCGGGATTTTACCATAAATATGTGAATGTAATGGAATAGCGCCAACTGCAGTGTTTCTATGATTATAGCAATACACCTAGTATACAGTGATGACACATTGTATTTAAGGCAGACTATGAGAAGACGCTGCTTTTCGGTTTTAAGCATTTCAAATACTTGGGGAATTTTACCATAAATATGTGAATGTAATGGAATAGCGCCAACTGCAGTGTTTCTATGATTATAACAATACACCTAGTATACAGTGATGACACATTGTATTTAAGGCAGACTATGAGAAGACGCTGCTTTTTGGCTCTTAGGCATTTCAAATACTTGGGGAATTTTACCATAAATATGTGAATGTAATGGAATAGCGCCAACTGCAGTGTTTCTATGATTATAGCAATACACCTAGTATACAGTGATGACACATTGTATTTAAGGCAGACTATGAGAAGACGCTGCTTTTCGGCTCTTAGGCATTTCAAATACTTGCGGGATTTTACCATAAATATGTGAATGTAATGGAATAGCGCCAACTGCAGTGTTTCTATGATTATAGCAATACACCTAGTATACAGTGATGATACATTGTATTTAAGGCAGACTATGAGAAGACGCTGCTTTTCGGCTCTTAAGCATTTCAAATACTTGCGGGATTTTACCATAAATATGTGAATGTAATGGAATAGCGCCAACTGCAGTGTTTCTATGATTATAGCAATACACCTAGTATACAGTGATGACACATTGTATTTAAGGCAGACTATGAGAAGACGCTGCTTTTCGGTTTTAAGCATTTCAAATACTTGGGGAATTTTACCATAAATATGTGAATGTAATGGAATAGCGCCAACTGCAGTGTTTCTATGATTATAACAATACACCTAGTATACAGTGATGACACATTGTATTTAAGGCAGACTATGAGAAGACGCTGCTTTTTGGCTCTTAGGCATTTCAAATACTTGGGGAATTTTACCATAAATATGTGAATGTAATGGAATAGCGCCAACTGCAGTGTTTCTATGATTATAGCAATACACCTAGTATACAGTGATGACACATTGTATTTAAGGCAGACTATGAGAAGACGCTGCTTTTCGGCTCTTAGGCATTTCAAATACTTGCGGGATTTTACCATAAATATGTGAATGTAATGGAATAGCGCCAACTGCAGTGTTTCTATGATTATAGCAATACACCTAGTATACAGTGATGATACATTGTATTTAAGGCAGACTATGAGAAGACGCTGCTTTTCGGCTCTTAAGCATTTCAAATACTTGCGGGATTTTACCATAAATATGTGAATGTAATGGAATAGCGCCAACTGCAGTGTTTCTATGATTATAGCAATACACCTAGTATACAGTGATGACACATTGTATTTAAGGCAGACTATGAGAAGACGCTGCTTTTCGGCTCTTAAGCATTTCAAATACTTGCGGGATTTTACCATAAATATGTGAATGTAATGGAATAGCGCCAACTGCAGTGTTTCTATGATTATAGCAATACACCTAGTATACAGTGATGACACATTGTATTTAAGGCAGACTATGAGAAGACGCTGCTTTTCGGCTCTTAGGCATTTCAAATACTTGGGGAATTTTACCATAAATATGTGAATCTAATGGAATAGCGCCAACTGCAGTGTTTCTATGATTATAGCAATACACCTAGTATACATGATGACACATTGTATTTAAGGCAGACTATGAGAAGACGCTGCTTTTCGGCTCTTAGGCATTTCAAATACTTGCTGGATTTTACCATAAATATGTGAATGTATTGGAATAGCGCCAACTGCAGTGTTTCTATGATTATAGCAATACACCTAGTATACAGTGATGACACATTGTATTTAAGGCAGACTATGAGAAGACGCTGCTTTTCGGCTCTTAGGCATTTCAAATACCTGCGGAATTTTACCATAAATATGTGAATGTAATGGAATAGCGCCAACTGCAGTGTTTCTATGATTATAGCAATACACCTAGTATACAGTGATGACACATTGTATTTAAGGCAGACTATGAGAAGACGCTGCTTTTCGGCTCTTAGGCATTTCAAATACTTGCGGGATTTTACCATAAATATGTGAATGTAATGGAATAGCGCCAACTGCAGTGTTTCTATGATTATAGCAATACACCTAGTATACAGTGATGACACATTGTATTTAAGGCAGACTATGAGAAGACGCTGCTTTTCGGCTCTTAGGCATTTCAAATACTTGCGGAATTTTACCATAAATATGTGAATGTAATGGAATAGCGCCAACTGCAGTGTTTCTATGATTATAGCAATACACCTAGTATACAGTGATGACACATTGTATTTAAGGCAGACTATGAGAAGACGCTGCTTTTCGGCTCTTAGGCATTTCAAATACCTGCGGAATTTTACCATAAATATGTGAATGTAATGGAATAGCGCCAACTGCAGTGTTTCTATGATTATAGCAATACACCTAGTATACAGTGATGACACATTGTATTTAAGGCAGACTATGAGAAGACGCTGCTTTTCGGCTCTTAGGCATTTCAAATACTTGCGGGATTTTACCATAAATATGTGAATGTAATGGAATAGCGCCAACTGCAGTGTTTCTATGATTATAGCAATACACCTAGTATACAGTGATGACACAGTGTATTTAAGGCAGACTATGAGAAGACGCTGCTTTTCGGCTCTTAGGCATTTCAAATACTTGCGGGATTTTACCATAAATATGTGAATGTAATGGAATAGCGCCAACTGCAGTGTTTCTATGATTATAGCAATACACCTAGTATACAGTGATGACACATTGTATTTAAGGCAGACTATGAGAAGACGCTGCTTTTCGGCTCTTAGGCATTTCAAATACTTGCGGGATTTTCACATAAATATGTGAATGTAATGGAATAGCGCCAACTGCAGTGTTTGTATGATTATAGCAATACACCTAGTATACAGTGATGACACATTGTATTTAAGGCAGACTATGAGAAGACGCTGCTTTTCGGCTCTTAGGCATTTCAAATACTTGCGGGATTTTACCATAAATATGTGAATGTAATGGAATAGCGCCAACTGCAGTGTTTCTATGATTATAGCAATACACCTAGTATACAGTGATGACACATTGTATTTAAGGCAGACTATGAGAAGACGCTGCTTTTCGGCTCTTAGGCATTTCAAATACTTGGGGAATTTTACCATAAATATGTGAATCTAATAGAATAGCGCCAACTGCAGTGTTTCTATGATTATAGCAATACACCTAGTATACAGTGATGACACATTGTATTTAAGGCAGACTATGAGAAGACGCTGCTTTTTGGCTCTTGAGGCATTTCAAATGATCAAGTGAATTTTACTGTAGATACGTACTCGCGTACACCAAATCTAAATGATCGTTCCTATTTTAATATTGCCCCTGGCACAGTGCGTACGTGTTCGAGTACTACTCCCTATGTTGTATCTCTAGTATGTCGTGAAGAGTTTGTCTGTAGGTGTCTCTTGCAGGCTCATTGTTAATGCTGCTGCCACGTTTTCGAACAATTCGCAATTAAGCTCGTGTCTCTTTACTGCGATTTTATGGTAGATTTTTCGTCGCTGATGGATTCTGAGAAGTTCCTACTGTTCAAACTGAGAATTTGATCTAGTCCTTCAGTGATCTCTCTTTGCTCTGAACAAGCTGGGTGTTGTTAAACCCTTGATCTCCAATAAAGTGCCACTGCACGCCCGTCCGCCCTCGCTTGCCCTTCCTGTGGCGCAAGCTCTCAGCTGACGGGTTCCTCCCGCGCGGACGACAGCTACCCTCCGTTCGGCGAGCCTTGCCCCTGCCCGGCGGCCGCGCCGGTGAAATTCGGCTGGGCCCCGGCCCGGGGGCGGGGGCGGCGGCGGCGGCGGCGGCGGAGGTCGATGCCGGGGCCGGGGCGTTGCCGCGGGGGAGGGAGGAATCAATGGCGCCTGGGTGAGAGAGACGGAGAATGAACCTTCTGGAAGGGGATGGGAGGGGGAGGGGCGCCGGGCGGCCGACGGAGTGTGCGCGCGTGCCCCGCCCCGCCTCGCCCGCCCCGCCCTTTCCGCAGTCGCCAGCTCCCGCCCTGTGTCCCGGTGTCCAGCGTAGCCTTCGGTCGGTAAGCTGCGCGCGCGGTGTGTGCGTGAAGTGGAGCGGAGTGTGGAGTGGAGTGATGCGAAGCGGAGTGGCGCTACGGCAACAGCTGCTGTGGTGTAGTGGTGGGGTGGTGGTTTCAATGAGCGGTACGTAGCGTGTGTACGCTGCGGTACGCCGATGACGTCGTACGGAGAGTAGTATACGGCGCGGCGGGAGCGGCTGCTGGCTGCTGCGGGGGTTCTCGGCGACCGGCGCGAAGCGTTTCGGCGTTCGCGGCGGGATGCGATGCGGAGCTGCGCGTCATACCGGCTGAGGTGGCTCAGGGCTTCAATGGATGCCACTGCAGTGCCTCTGGCCGGGGGACCGAGAAATGGAACGAAACGACGGTGGCGAGATTTCCGATGCGAGCTAGACAACTAGGTCGGGATATCTAGCAGCCGGCTGTTCTGATCAGAGAAACCACGGAAAACTGCCGAACAGAGGAATGCCTGCGCTAGCTCTTGCAATCGAGCCACGGACCGCTGCTGATCCTTCTTTCCTCTTCCATTATCCTCACACCTTACCTACACATCTAGTTACATGCATTACACTACTACAAATCCGAGACCAGTCGAGAAAGTGGCAGTGCCCAACTGCTGGAATGATACCTCGATGAGGGGAAACTGAAATCAAACTTGTCGATCGGCGGCGGATCTCATCTCCCAGTGGGGGAAGAACACTACCAACCCTCGTGTTCAACACCTGCCCTACTCTTATGGGCTGATAAACCAAAGCAGTGGACGAGCCCGGAAACCCGAAATAGTAATCAATCTTGCTTCGTCGCAGCAAGGGGCGGTGACGCACGGATGGCTTTTTGTGTGGGGGTGGAGGGTTGCATATGTCGGGACTGAACGGTGCGCTATGATTCTGTGTTTCTTTTATCTTAGGCTCGAAAGGTCCCCGTTTGGGCGCTACTGAAATGTCCGCTGCAGAAGGATCCAGTCGTGTCGGTCGTAATGTATAAAGTCTGACCTGTCAGTTTTTGGGGGACGTAAGGTGTGGGAGGGATTGCATGGGCTTCCGGTCAGGCGATGGAGGTCACTTGGGTTCATGGTCACCTCCGGTGTGGTATGGGCATGGTGGAGGGGGGGGCGGGCTGGTTGGAATCCGTAGCAGTTTCTAAGGTCGGAGGAGAGAGCGGGTCGTTAAAGACAAGTTGCGGATCATTGAGGACGCAAGGAGACGGTTGCTGGTCGTGTAGGTCCGAAGCCCCCGTTGACACAAAACATTTGAAATCGGACATTTGGGTTTATGGGAGTCTTGATCAGCAGTTCCGGCATTATCAATAAGGCATACAGTCAAACTCGGTTAGTGATTGTGACAATGAGAACTCGTTGTGAACAAAATGTAATTTTGTTAGAGATTAGAGTTCTGATTGTCAAAAGCACTCACGAATTTGACTGCACGCGTTTTGGATTGCGCACTGTCTGCTGGATAAACCTCATAAAATCCGAGCCTCCGACATCGTGAGTGTTGCATGCTATTGGGTTGTCGTCAGAACAGGAGGTGAAGTAGGACGGTCACCGAAGCCCACAAGGTGGCACGACGCAGGTGGTGTCGGCGGGTTTCTAGTGCGATGTCGCCGGACTGGGTCATGCTCGTTCATGAAACGGCGCTGTGGAAAATGGCGGGTAGGAGTGACGAGCTGGTTGTCTTGGAATGATAAGTACCTGCACTAAGAAATAAGGTGTGGTAGGCTGATTCACCGTTGCTATAAAAATAAATGTAAAACAACATTAATCTGAAAAGGTTCGACTGTGTGTTGTATTAGTGTAGAGTATCGGGTCAAAATGTATTTTACTCCACAAAGGAGGGCAAGACTGTTAATTGAACCGGTCATTTTCTTGACTAGGGCCGTACCGCTCCCGCGAATGTCAGTCGAATGGCCCTACTATAATAAAGGTGAACATTCTGAGTGAACACATCCGCACCAAGAACGCTTCTGGAGATAACACATTGATCAGTTGCTCCTCATTTGACATGTATTCGAAAGTTAAGGCGAAGCAGCCGAAGCGAATGTCCCGTCTAATGTGTATCAACGCCGCACTGTTTTCGCCCTGCGGTTCAGAACTAGAGGAGGGGAGAGGGGGCGGAGGTTGAAGAGCAGAGCCTACCCGACGCCATTGCAAGTTGCGGGTCGGTGTGGCGCGGCAAATTATGCAATGGTGTCTGGTGGACCGCGTGATCTCCGCATCTAGAGCTGCTGGCCGAGATGTACACATGCGCATTCCGAGGAGAATCCAGATGGTGGGTTCCGTGTGCGTGGAAAGTAATGATGCGTAATCGTCTCCAGAATTAAAGACGATTATCCCATTAATGGGTTTTGTGGCAGCGGC
Source organism: Gryllus longicercus (assembly GCA_038098605.1). Classification (NCBI taxonomy): domain Eukaryota; kingdom Metazoa; phylum Arthropoda; class Insecta; order Orthoptera; family Gryllidae; genus Gryllus; species Gryllus longicercus. The sequence goes on from JAZDUA010000215.1 coordinate 1,205,778, forward strand.
AGACGGGTCGTGCCTGGCGCAATGCGGTGCGGATGTTCCGTTACAGATGGTGACGATGTGACGGTAGATAATACGGAAAATAAGAGGGGAGTGGATGATGGGGACACGATGTGGCGTACCTCAGCAGGAAATGGAGGTCATTGCCCCTCGTTACGTAGCGCGCGTTGGTTGTATATTGCTGTCGAAGAAGTGTTGATTATTAGAGGGGGATCCTGAATCGCTCAATGTATACGATCGTATGTGTTTGAAGTGCGTATTTTTACTTTCGCATTATGCAGAGCTACAAACCATTTGGTGAACACTTGATTGATCGAAGTAAACAGTAAATTGCTACATTGCGTGCAAAGTACAGAAATTAGGTTCTCTCTCATAAAGTGGTGATGAAGAGCTACTTTTGGATTTATATAAATTTTAATTCAAAGTACTGAGTGTAATTGGGTTCCCGTCGTGACTTGTATTTTTACTCTTACTTGATTATCGGTTGAGCAATTTCTTGAGTCAAGTTGTTTTGTGAAGTAACGGTTGCCGATAGTGGTGTGAAAAATTGTCTCGTGCTAAGAGAATATTTTTATTTTCAAACGTTCAATCACATTTGCAGCTCTACCACTCGAAATGTGTAGCAATGCGCTGAAGTTAAAAAAGGAAACGGAGTCCCCGACTGCGCCCGCGTAGTTCTGACATGGCGCAGCGTAGTTACATACTCAGTTTCTTAAGGGTTAGTCGAGACAAAGATCCATGGTAGTTGAATCGAGAGGCGGTCTACGATTCATTAGTGCGGTTAGACATCCTACACCGTTAATTTAGTTAGATGAATGGCGAGAATTGCTTGCGCTGTAACAATGCGCAACGACTTGCTGAGATGGTGCAAGGAGCGACATTGTGAAACATACTGTGCTCTGTTTCGGGACCAGGTTGACGGAGCGATAATGGTGATCTCGCGTCGGGTAGATCGATGAGGGTGAATGTGGGTGGTCATAACCTTCACTATGAAGCACGCGATGCCGAACGTGTTGTGGAGGTGCGCGTGGCGTAGTGTCGTTTTGTACCGTGATCGTGGTTCGTTCCGAGGGGCCACGTGCTTGATGGAATGGCTAGCGTGCTTCAGATGGCGTGATTTTTTGCTTTTGCTTCGTAATGCGTTTTTGCCCCATGAATATTCTAAGTTCCACATTTCTCGGATTATCGTCGTAGATATCCGAAACATATTGCGCTTAGGTAGAAAGTTGGGCTGCGGTTCTATAGTTACAAATTCAGATGAAGGCACATGGAATTCATAACACCTAAAATAGGACTGATTTATATTTTGAACTTTTAAACCTATGAGTGCCCATTGATACAGGTAAAGTCATTAGTCCCGTAAGTATAACGCACGTTATATCTCGGGAAGAAGCGATGTTTCTTCGCCTTTGAGACGTAAGATCGGCGCCGACCTACACGAGGGCTTGTGGCTCCCCTCCAGGTATTTACCCCAGCGGGGCACCGCCCCTCCGGTACAAGTTTTCTAGACACAACTGATCTTCCGACAGGTGTGGTAGTGTATGTGTGTATGCATGCATGCGTGTACGGAGAGAGAAGGATCATGAAGGAAAGTTCTCGCGGGGTCCATACTCTCTTTATTAACAAGAACACTGGCCCTGCATTCGTCCGGTATTGATCGAAAAAACACGGAAACTGCCGATCCGATCAGCCGGTCGCTAGAATTCTCCCCCAGGTAATGGTTGAATACAACTTTGCTAAGTTGCTTATGCCAAAAATCTGCCAGTCAGGTATCGAACACTCGGACCTCTCGGTCAAAGATGCTGGAGAGGCGACGATGAAGCACACTGGGGCAGCTGTATTGAGCCAGTTGTTGCGGATCGCCTAGTATTCGGGGCGTGTCAGCATTTCGTGTTCTCGTTCAGAGCCGAACGTCCTTCCGCCAGCGCTGCTAGGAGGGCAGCTCGCTGTCCTGGCGCGTGCCACTGCTCCGACCAGTGGCCTTGCGTGACGCAACGCCATCAGTCGGTGCGCCGGTTGCTGCGGCTCGGGAAGCGACGACCGCGCGCAGCTCTGCGTCGTGTCAGCACGTTGGTGATTAATGGCGCGCGGTTTCTTTCACCCCGTGGTTGTAACAGACGCTACCGCTGGTAGGTGTCAAGTGTGGCAGCAGAGGTGAAGGAGCAATTTGTTCGACCTGTTCTCGAACGACAGTAGCTCTTGTCCTATACCCTGCGGTTAAAAAAGGCTTGTCGCCCCCGCTTAAGAGTAGGTAGGGCACGTTTCAAACACGTTTTGCCCTCTACACTGTGCAGCAAGAGTATTAAGAGGAATACTCACTATTGTGTAAACTAGCGGTATTTTACACGCGCATTTGCTCTTTTCAAATTATTTAGAAGTTCATAAATTAACCTTAACTTCTCAACTAAATTTTCAAATCACGTGGATTTTTTCCTATCTCCTTTTAAATTAAGCAATTTTTTGAGGGGGCAATATCCGCAACCACGTGATACACGCTTTTAATAGATGAAATCTTGCTATATAGCGGAGGATATATTTTGGGAAACAGTGGAGTACGGTTCCAGCCCCCTTGTGGCTCAGGTCTCAGGCCTGCTCTCGCTTTCCAGGAGCAAGGACCTGAGTTCAGTGATAGGAGGAGGGGGATACGATCAGTTCAGAAGCTCTCGCAGTCGGTGACAGGGGCAGTAAGGAAGCTGTGGTGGGTAGGGGAGGTGCTAGTTCATAGCGTTCGTGATCTGAAAGGTATTAATTGTAGGGCCAGTTCGTAATTGTATAAAGAACTGCTGTTCTGTGTATTCATATATACTCAACTATTTTATTGTAGTATTCTTGAACGACTCCTTTGGTTAAAAATATTCGATTTACATGTTACGGTTAATTTGTCTTTGATCAGGTGTGCGCGCTTTTCATCGTAGGCTTTGAAAACATTTTTTTGCAGCCTACGTGTTCTCATTTGTTTGCTACACCAGGGGTGTCCAAAGTGTTTAGTCCCATGGGCCACAACTAAATCATTTAATACGGTTGCGAGCCGTGTTTTCATTAGTCAGGCGATCCACACCTGATGTTCCTGTAATTTTAATCTGAGTACTTTGCCCGACTGTTCTGAAACGGGGTGGGGTGGAACAATGCGTAAAATCTGATCAGGCCTTGCCACGCAATGATACCCACGCACACACGCACACGCACGCGCGCGCGCACACATACGCACGCGCGCACACATACACACGCGCGCGCACACACTGCACTTTACAAGGTGAAACAACTTCCAATATCCTAACCTTTCTCGTTCCCGCTACAGAACCCGATAAATCAGTTGGAATATCGTATTCCGATATTTCTCTAACATAACATCAGAGAATTCGCAGAAGCTCGAAATTGGCGTATCGAATACAATATCCCGTTTCCCGACTCGTTAGTGAAGGAGGAGGCTGAAAAAGAGAAGAGTGAGTGAAGAAAATAAGCTCGCTGATCAACGGCGCTAGGAACTTAATCGGGATTTGTTAAGTTTCGAACGCCCCCGCGTGCGCGCGCCGGTTAGTGGGCGTGGTGCTGGCCCCTTCACTCGGTGCCACTCAGCGGCACTTCCCAGTGGTGCGTCTGCCGGCAAAGCATTGGCTTAAATGGATGTATTAACATGAGTGGTGTCGTCGTGCTGCTGCGGAGGTCGGTTGCGAACTCCACCAGCGCAGACTCACGTCTGCGCCACCGCTTATAGAACCCATTCGAAATGGCAGCCTTCACACGATAGTACAATTTATTTAGTCGTGCACTTGATGTGAATAAGCTGTTGCTGTTTCATCCAATCTGAAGCCAATACGTCGCTAGTGACGTCACTATGGTAACGTTCAATGCTTCTTATTGAATGAAACTGAACAGCCGATTTACGTAAAGTGCGCGGCGAAATAAATCCTAGCATAGACGCGCTACCGAAGCAGTTTTTACCTGAGCCCTCAGCGGTGCCACTCACGAATCATTCCCCTCTAGCAAGGCCAGTGGCAGTCGGCGGTGGCGTCGCGGCTTCATGTTAGGACTTCCTAAACGGGATTTGTTAACCGCTTCGAACGCCACCGCCAGCGCGCGCCGGGTTTTCAGTGTCGTGCTGGTGCGTAAAGCGTCACGTAGTATGAAATGGGAGGGAGGGGGAGGGGAGGGCGGCGGCTCCGATGACCCGGTGGCGCTGCGCCTGCTCGATCGATGGCACGCCTTCTCCCCTCCCCTCGCAAAGGCTTTCTTCCCCTGTCGGAAACGTGCCCGGAGGAGTGAGAGGGGGGGGGGGTGAGACGACGACTGCTCGCTGCTCTGCCGCGGGGCCTCGTCTTGGGGGCGGAGGGTCTCCTTTTCCTCACCTCGACGGGTGCTCGGCGACATCCAGACGGAAGCGCCCTTTCGTTGGGTTATTTCCTAGAACCGAATGAGAGAGATGCTGAGAAAAACACTTGTTCACTGCTAATAGATTCTTCTATGCTGCAGACGGACAGTTAGTGATACACGGCCCAGACAGGTGGGATCACTTTGCTATCACAAGGTTCAGTGTTCTTTTATTATGTAACTCTAGAAACGATTCTCTTAGTAAGGAAACTGAACTTTTTTCATACAAACATGTTGTTCATCGATGACGACGCGAGTTACAGATATTTTTTCTCGGTTATTTTGTCTGTCGTCTGTTCATTATTAGTTTCTGACGCGTTGTTGAAATATTGCGAGTGCTATGAATATTTAAATTGGAAATTTCAGTCGACACTACGCGCGCTATTTTCGTATATGGATTGGGAGGCTCGGCACAGCCCATTCTAAAACTTGGGTGTCGTCCTTGCTGATCTGAACGCGCTTTATTCACCCGCGTGTTAACAAAGTTCACGAAAGAAGCCGAATATATCGAATGGTAGATTTTTTTTCAAATGGCAAATTCTGAACTAACATTTCAGGGTTGTAAAAAAAATAATGGGGTCATAGAATTACAATGGGATTTGGGGTCGAACTCTGGAAAATGCTGAAGTCGTACACGTCCCGACTCTGCCGCTCCTAACTACTTTGTTGGAAATTCGCGAATTCCATTTAATATGTGAAACTAATTTGAAGCTTGACTTAACACACACACACACACGCACGCGCGCGCGCGCGCGCGCGCGCGCGCGCGAACAATGTAATGAATGTTTAAGTTGACAGTGTGTTACGGTCTAGCAGTTTATTAGTGAATTGACGTCCGTATCAAGTTGAGGTACATCTCGCGTAGGAACGGAATTTCCCCGAGAGATAGGCCATCGCCTGGCTATGCTGTCTGACGTTTACAGTTAATTGCGATCGAAGGGCGTGCATGTATGATCGGTGTATGATCTTGCGTACGAGAGCAAGGGGTAGGGGCGAAACGCGCTGCGCCTGCGCGACCGATTGCTTCTGATTGGTCTGCGCCCCCTCCCCCTCCCCGCTTCCCCTTCGATCGGCGCCAGACTCACCACCCTAGACGTCGTGCAACCCCCATGCGCCAGCCGTTAATGAAAATTGAGTTCTATGCTGTTACGAATCCATGTTAAATTCATCTTTTTGTTGTTTTTTATTTTTTCTTCTCAAAACGTATATATTGAAATATGAGTATATCTGGAATCCCTATTAATTTTATAGTAAATGTCAAGAGTATTTCCTGAAAAATAGAAACATATAAAAATGAACGTTTCGCATTGTGGTTTTATAGTTGTACAAATCTGCAAAAACTACCACCACACAAATATTAGTCAAAGCGCGCGTTATGAGCATCAAAATAATACTTGTCAGTGCGTGCAATTTCAGAAATGAATTTTTGACAAAGAATTAATCAAAATCACAGCCTTATGACAATGTTTCATAGTTACGATCGTTTGAAGGTTTGCGTGTCAAACTCGTACTCGATAATGCAGAAGTAATAAATCCAACGCATAAAATCCAACGCATACTTCTTACAAGTTACACACAAAATGAGTCCTTTTCACCGTAAATGTTTAAATAAATTGAAAAGTCTCTATTTAAAAGAAAAAATGCTTTGAAAACGGTTGGTCAACAGTGGGGAGAGTTTGTGCTCATTTAGTAAATTTATAAAATTAAATTATGGAAAACTAGGGAAAAGAGTTACCTGCTTCTGGTCATCAACACGGGTATGGATTTCTGGTCACGGAAGTTACTTATGTAGCAATGGCTACTTATAATAATTATGATTTGTAGTACACGATAGTGTAATTAGATTCAAATTGCTGAATCCGTTAAATTAGACTAAAAGATGGTTTTAAGTCTTAAAATTAATTGAGGATTAAACAAAATATTTTGTATATTGAACGATTTGTTTTAAGATTCAGTTTCTATAATCCCTAAGTGTTAAGTTGTTCTCTTCTAATCAATTTTTGTTACAAGGTTCAAAGTACGTATTCGCGATATGAGTTGGATTTTATAAAGCAGTGTGATCGCCAAATCTTTATTTAACCGTGCTCAGCACGCCCATCCGCTTGATATTTTAAAGCAATTAAATTTTATTTATCGGTAGGAAACTAGTTCAATGGGACAAGTAATTACTCCGCCCCTAAACGCCCGCCAATTAATATTAAGTATGTTTAGGTAGTAAGAATTAATAGGAAATCTCGTTCTTCGTGGGGATGTGGCTTGTATCCAGCTGGTATTCGTATTTTTCACCCTTGTGGGAGGTGTACGATTCTAGAATTTACCACTTAGTCCCAAGAATACTCTGTAAGGCAAATGTTTACAAGTTATTTCTGCATTAAGATGTCAGTGGTAGGTTTAATTTTTAGCTATTATGTAATTTTTTGCCATGTGTTGGATTTGTTACGTTCCATTTCCTCTTAGTTACGTATATATTTTACCTGTCGGAGATACTGTTTGCCCCAGATACTGTGGTCTGCTTCGCCATAAATCCTTTACAATGTCGCTTGTTTTTTTGACGGGCATGTATTGCGCTACTGAGAACCTGTTTTGGAAGTCCCATCATGCCTCTACTTGGTTACGGTGCGGAAGGAACGAACAAAATGAGTGTCAGCGTTTGACAGTTTTCTCATTTCCATGCCGGGCTCGCATATACGTACGGTCGAACCAACTCGCACGCACACACGTGCTCGCATATCGAAGAGTCGCGTTGTGACAGCGTTTCCGATAGTGCTGTCCGAAGAGTGTCGGCTGTAGGTGGAAATGTCGAAATGTGAAAAGCTTGGCGCAGGTGCTCGTTTTCGGGCTGAATGCCTGTTTCTGTCAACCTCCGCAACATTTTAACTGTAGGGCGCTGAACGTTGAATGTTTATGTGCGTTGACGTTACCAGAATAGCTGATTTTGTGACAGTTCCCGAGGCACGAGATACAAGTCATGGATTTGTTAGTAATTATAGAGATTACTCCAAGAATGGGCTGCTTTGACAGCTACCCTGGTTACGTCGGTCTGGTAATGTTATGTTTGTGCCCAATTCATCAATGCTTTCATTTAGATGGCTCACTCATAAATGGCTTTGACACTACCTCTCGCGATACCATCGTCCGACAAGATTAGTTTGTTTCCCGACCTGTCAAACTGGTCCCTTCTTAACAGGAACTTCTCTGCACACTGTTTGGCGTTGGTTGTCTTCGATAGGCTTTTGGATGAAACTTATGGCCCCCAAAATCTGCTGAGCCCGGCTCTTTGACGTGGGCGCTGCCCGGGGACACGTGTACGTCAACGCGAGTCGCGTCATGGCGAAATTCCTCCTTCCCCTCCCGTCTTTCCCCCCCACCCTGGCCGCGTGACGCGGGCGATGCCTCTGTCCCCTCCCCTCCCCCCTCCCCACGCCTCCTTCCGACGGTAGCCGGCGCCGCCTCCGCGCGCTGTAGGTCGGGGAAGGGCGGTTGACAGCCGCTGCTCTTGCCACGTGCCTCGGCTGCAAGCGGCGCCGCCACGCCACAAGTTACGAGGAGGGTTTGGGAGACATTGAGGTTGCCTACTAGATTGTTTTACGTGTCGAAATTTTGTTTGAAAGAAGGATTACGTTATTAATAAAAACCTACAATAAATAACATCCAAATTAACCATTCTTGCTTTCCAAAAGGTGAAACGTTAGTCCAATTTCCATCGATAACTAATTACAAACCTTTTTTTTTAAGTAGTAATTTAAGTCGCAATTAATTAATGAGCATGATCACCGTCGAATTGAATCCCCTCCCCACGAGATCCTACAAGTTACAAGTTACAATTCCAAAATATCGATGGCGATGTCCCATGCAGAGTTGCGGGCGGAAGGCGAACCGACGCTGATCAGCGGAGCGGTTTTAAACGTGTCTCAGAGCGAGCGTAAAGAGTCAGGTGTGCGCGCAGGAGAGGAAGGTGTAAGGGGGCGTGCCCCCCTCCTCTCTGAACGTTTTGAAAGAGGCTCCATGCCCTCCTAAATGTTTTAACCCGTTAATTTGAGAAATTGCCAGTTGCCCTCCAATCCCACAGGCCATCCTGTAAATGGTTTAACATAAAATCAGTTGTATTTATCATGGATGTTTTAATTTCATTCTTGCCTGTTTTATTAGGTCATGAGAGTACAAACGTAAATGGAAATGGTTGTTCATAAATCACTGTCTGACGTAACTACTCACAAGTGTTGAGTAACACCTTTTCCATTTGATTCTATTAAGATAGTGTATAATGCTGTACGTCCAAGCCCCTGATTTCTTTAAGAACATACGTAGCGATATGTTGGTTTAATAATAAAATGCCGTGAAAACATTCGAATCTGGAACTGGTTGTAAGTGAAAAGAGGAAATAAAATATAGAGACCCTCGGGTTGCGAAATGGAGTTCAACGTTTATGGTTGGAACGCATCTCGCGAGGGCAGTGCCCCGGTGGCGGTGTGCTGGACGAGGCACGCCGCGCGCCAGGCTATATTTAATTGCGATAAGCAGGCAGGGCGCGTACGCGATAACGGCGGCGGCCTGTCGCGTCGACGCTATCGCTTGTACGCCTCGCCCCACTTCCTCGCTTTTCTCTTTTCTCTTCCCAAGATGCTACTGCTGCCCCTACGAGCGGGTCTTCGCGTTCCGTCCATTGCATAAGCCACGACAACGTTCGTGTTGTTTTATATTTCAAAACTGCGAATCAATGCGCACAGTGTGGTTCCAGTGTGAATCGAGAAAGTTTTCGTTCGCTATCTTGAATTTATGAGGACCCTGAGATTTCTCTTACGTCCGCAGCGATGCTTTCGTAAATTATATCCTTGATACGATAAGATAAGATAATGTGTGGTGATTTGATTTGATTTGGTATTGTTACGCGCACACGAAAAAAGCCATGTTTTGTACGTGAATCAGTAAGTCTGTTACATAGAAGCCACAACGTAATACACTAGCACAAACTCTCCCACTTAGTACCTATCCTTCAGCAAACACTGCGATGTTGCCAAACCCACAAGAAAGGTGGGTGGTTAAATTTAAAAGTTACGAAACACGTTCTCGGCTCTTCACCTCGCACGCAAAATAAAGAAACACTCAAATAGGTCGCAATTGATAATACGCTATAGAAAATATATCCCTAGCTATACATCATACTAGTCTCGCTTCTACAGGAAAGGAATAATGTGTTAAAGGAGTTGAGAGTTCTTTCTACTGGTCTGTGATGGCAAGACCTTCTATGCCAGGTCATTATGACATTGTTTGTAATGAAGAGTGTCTGGAATATATCCCATACGGGCGTGAAGTGTAATTGACGGAAACGTGTCACGCCATGCTCGTTTTAGCCCCAGCACAATGATCGATCTTGCAAAGAGGGGCCCCTCCGGGTGGCGTGACTGGGAGGGCAGCATTGCCTTCGCGTCTGAATTGTCACTGACTGGTCCTGGGGTGCTAGTCCCGGCGTCTGCGGATTTGTCAGCTTGGCAGAAGTCAGCCGCTGTCTGGAGGAGAATTCTAGCTGCCGGTTTCTCTAATTGTAGCTTTCCGGAATTTCTCCGATCAATACCAGGCTGATACCGGGGCATTACCCTAACAAACGGGCCACAGACCGCGCGCGATCAATCCTTCTTCCTTGTCCTAAACCCTTACCTTCACTACACTACCATAAATGTCGGGAGTTTGGTTTGCCCGACTGGGGCGGTGCCACGCTGGTGGAAATGTCTGGATGAGAAAAACGGATTTCTCGTTCTAGCTGGGAATGATAATTCCCCCTCCTCCCGTAATAGAGCTCCCGATACTACGCTCACGAGACACGACGCTCTGATCGATAGTTTTCGTCGATCATTAGTTTAGTTTATATTCAGCAAGTGTGCCCGCGTTTGCTTTTCAGTGTTGCGAATGTACACTGAAAATCTCTATGCAGTGTTGCGTGGAGATTTTCATTCATTATGAACCAGCGCTACCCGTGCAAAATAGAAAAGAGCGAATCCGCAGCTTGTTTTGCATTCCTGTGCTGGGCGCACACACATCTAAGGTCTGAAATGGCTTGCTGGCTGCGTGCGTGCCAGGCGGCGGCGGCGGCGGCGGCTGCGGCGCGAATGGGTTGTTGCGTGCGTCATTCAGATGCGTGGGCGGGCAGACGGGCCTTTCGTGTCTTTGTGCATCGCGGCTGCACTGTCGTTGAGGCTGCTGCCGGAATGCTGGGGAGACGCGGGGCGAAATGTTTCGCCGCTGAACGCATGGCCGCACGGAAGTAAGAGAATTGGCATCGGCCCGAGCGCGTGTACATGGCTTTGACGTTATTCAGTGAAGCTGTCCCAAACTGATGGTTCGCGAATATATTGTAATGATGTAATGTTAAATCCAATTGTTAGGTTTACGGAATAATGCTTTTTGATTAAAATTTTTAAAAATAGTAACTGGGTGGTTCATGGACATTTTAGATTGTTTGGTTTTCTGTGTACTAGAATAAATTTTGTTTTGTGTTCTTTCCTGTTTTCTGGGCAGCTTTACAAATCCCGCTTCTTTTAGCAAGTGCTGGTCCATTCTATGACACACTAGTCTAAATGTAGTTTAAAACATCTTTTATAGGATCAGGAGGACCGACGCAAAGAACTTGGCTGTTAGTGGGAAGTTTCATTGTTTTAGTTTGCGTACCTAATACATGTATTTGTGTAATTTTTCTATAAATGAATGTTATTCCATCAGTGGTCACATTTGAAGTCCTTGTGATGACTGATCGATCGGTTCGTACCGTGCTAGCTTCGTGACAGAAAATCGTTGATTCGATCTCGTTTTTGCCTTGAAGAAAATTTTAGTCTGTTTAATCTAGTACTCGCAAGTGTCTGCATCGGATCTCCCGGGAATTTTTCCTTTTTTTTCCCCGACACGAACAAGAACTTGGTTAAGAGCTTGAAATTTTGTCAGAGCCTATCTACCTTGTGTGGAAATATTGCTTCCAAACCTGAATGTGCTGAAGGGCTCTAACGTGTTAAAGCGTCCGCAGTAAGTAAGCAAATGGGTTGTACGTTTCGACGTTATTAGTAAAGAAGCTAAAGTGAACATCCCTTCACGTTCCGCAGAATTAAAGGTGTTAGCGCAATATTTGTGTAAGCCAAATGTTCAGAAAACAGAGTAAAATAAGGTTTGAGTGCATAGTTGTGGTTAGAGCGCGTTGTGAAGAGAGAAAATAGAGACTTTATTCTTAACTTCATGGAGAAAAACTGGTCAAACCAATAGATGGTTCACCTTCTTAGATAACAAATGGTGTCAGTAATGCTTTTCTATCATTTTTGAGGGTGTTTTACCACTATAGCACTCAGCACTTTAATTTTCGCACTGTAAATAGAGAACAAATGCAAATAAATACTTTTTTCACGTCAAAATTGTCTTTCGTTCAATGCCTGTGAACTAAGTGTTACGTAGGTTTTGCAATGTAAGGCTTTTAAGTTTTCATCCGCTGAGTTTCGTGTTATGCAGTGTTCGACAATAGTAGTCAGTATTGTAACTTAATTAGGTAAAGGACATTTAATTACGTTGAACCACCCAGGTATTAAAATGACTTGCAGTAAGTAATAAGAATCAGACTTGAACTAGCATTGAATAATTGGAAATTGAGTAATATGCGGAACCTTGCTACCAATTTCATTTCCTCATTTTTCTTAAAGATACAGTATTCAGTAATTGAAATATTGATAAGTCGAAATAATATATACTAAATTCAAACTACTATTCCCCTTCAGGTGATAACTTGATATTTATTAGAAATATCGTTATGTAGACTAAATTTTGAAACTTGTATAATACCTCCTTGAGAGTTAAAGGGGGGGGGGGGTGTCGCTATCGCAAACATATGCGTGGCATTTAGGTAAAATAAAAAAATGTGAATTTGATTTATGAACATCAGCATAATTTCCGCGTAACCCCAACTGCCACCAGTCACTGACGGTTAGACCCCTTCCGTTCGTGATATCGAGACAAATGAGGTTTCATTCGATGCGAGTAAACAGGATAGGTAAAAAGGTATTAATTTATCGATATCAAAAGGAAGTAGCATGCCACATCGTCAGAAACATAAGTATAAGTATTACAATTGCAGGCTTGATGCAACTAGTTCATTGATGAAACGCTCAGTCATTTACATGAATCGTTAGAACTTCATACGATTGATGAAAATTGAACTTAAATTTACTTCATTACGAAATTAAACATTTTAGTAGACCTTCCTGATGTCAATTCCTAAGCCAGAACATAGACAAGGCAGGGAACGGTAGTATGTTTAAAATGTGTTTTTTAACATTGAAAATACTCGCCTGGGGGCGCAACGCAAAATCAGGTTTCCTAGGAATTTGAAAATTTGATTGAAGTAGACTTGATTTCGGAGTCGCTTACCATATGGCACTTAATTTTATAAAAACTCGGCGTATTTGTTCATTTCAGAAGGCACGAAAGGTCTTCAAAATTTTGTCTGTTGCTTAAGCAAGAAAGAAAAAACTGTTTAAGAGATAATTTTGATATATTAGCATTGCGTGTGTGTAATCTGAATAGGCAGGAAGGAAGGGAGCGGTGGCGGCTGTGGGCGTTGGCGCGGAGGCCGCCGAAGGCAGTGCGAAAGCGAGTACGCGGAATACGAGCCATTAACGCCAGCCAGCCGGTTGTTCTCTGCGCCCTCGCGTTGCATTGCGGCTGGCGAGGAGGCGGCGGCGGCCTTGGCCTTTGCGAAACATCGATCGGCCCCGCCCCGCCCATTCGTCTCACGGACGCCCCCGCGTCGACACCTCCTTCCATCTTTTCTCTTGCTTCGTTTCCCCTCTTCGCGACATGCGAGCGGGATACCGCGCGCCGTTGCTCAATGCGTATTACCGGCTGAGACCGCTCAGTGGCAGCATTGCCGTTTCTGCAGCGTCTCCCTCAGGCAATTTTGGGTGTAGTTTCAATTCTAGCACGACAGCTCGGCCGATTTCGGCAGCTGTATGGAGGTTTCTAGCGGCCGGCTTCTGATCAGTAGTTTCAAGCACCACCAGACGAATGACGGAGCAGTACTCTAACGAACGGGCCACGGGCCGCACACGAGCTTTCCTTTTCTTCCTCGACTTATCCTCTCTCACTACACATTTGCATGCACATATGTCAGTAGACTTGTGGGTTCGGTGGATTGTTCTTCACTGAAGATTGATCTGCTGTTCCCGTTTCCTTTCACAAAACGTAATAGAATTCTTGTGTGTGGTGTATTTTGCTTTATTTGGTTGTTGTTTTTCTCTCTTTTTTTTTTTTTTTTTTCCTCTCCCTCAATTCTGCTACTTCACACTTCAAAAGCCTGATCAGTATTAACTTATCTGCGTTCAATATCTTCTCTATAAAGGCCCTTCTTTGGTAAGTCTTTTGTGGTAGGGTAGAGGAGCTGGCCAAGTGGCCTGAGCCACTTCACCAATAAAGTAGTTTATTTTTTTTACATAATGTCTGACGATGTAGGAGAGTTTCCAATCATGAGTGGTCGGATGGGGACATTTCACGGAGCAATTTCAGAGTACTCTGCAGACGCTCTCAAGGTTGCATGGATCTGGCTTATCTTCATATTAGCTGACCTGTCGGTCGTTGCCAGCTAACACTTATACTATTCGCTGTAATGCGATTACGTATTTTCACCCGTGGCTGCGGAGGAGAGTGTTTGAATATGTTCACGTAACGAAGGGTCCGCTCGTGGTAGCTTTTATTCTAAACTTACGAGAATTTCCAAATGTGCAGATTAAAAATAATCTATTTTATCCGTTCATTATATTCTAGATATGTTATGGAGAGTGTAAGGAACGACCGCTTTGACTGCCATTGCTTGGCTACCGCTGGCATCATAACCGCAGGTTTTGTCGTTGGTCCAATTCGTCAACACGTTAGTTTGCAGTTAGCTCGCTTGTAAAGGTCTTAAACACTAACTCATGCAATGTCATCGTCCATAACGTACGTTACACGATACCTGTCAAACTGGTATTTTCTGGGAGTTACTTCTGAATTATTTGAGTAAATAGTAAATAAGTTTTTAAAACGCTAGAAAATTTTGTAACACAAAATAATGCCTTTTTTAATGCCTCTCATAGACGGACCCCTCTTCATGTCGATAGCATTGTCTCTTGGGCTACACAGTCTGATATGGCTCAGGGCTTCAACTGATGTCACTGCTGTACCTCTGACCGGGTAGGTCCTAGGGAAAAGTTCCGGCATGGCATGATTTTCGGCGCTAGTTTCGACACTATTAACTAATACGAATTCAGCCGCTGTCTTATTGTGAATTGTAGCGGCCAGCTGCTCTGATCGGTAGTTTTCCGTGGTTTCTCCCATCAACACCAGGCGAATGTTTGAGCAGTACCCAACAAACAGAACGCACATGATCTTTCCAGCACTTTTTCAATTTTCATCCATTTTACACACTTACTTTACACTACACTGCTACATACATGTCGGGGGACCAGACGGGAGCTTACAGCTAGTCCCACTGGTTGGAGATGCATGGATGAGGATGCCACCGTGTAGATCGTCGCTGGATCTCACCATCCAGAGGCGAGAGAACGCCACCACCTCCCGTGACATGATGTACACTATGCTTATGCGACTAATGACCATATTTGTTGACCCACCCGGAAGCGTGAAATAATTAATCTGTTGGGCAAGGACAATAATTACGTTTATTCGGGTTGTGTGGCGGGATGCCAGAGACGACCGCCACAAAACTCGCTTGGTGAAAACCGAGGGCCGACGCTGGATTCTTATCACGCGCCGTGGTCAACGCTCTAACCCACTTGGCTACGTGGTCGCGGAGAGCCAGTGTGAAGCGTGTGGAAATTAATAGCTTCCTGGAAATGACGTTGTTGGTTGCAGACAGCCCAGAAGCGGTTTGCGGTTTTGCGTTCCTGTTCGTGCGACTCTTTGGGGCCGAGAGAATGGCATCGGATAATGTTCGCTTTTGGATGGCAATTATTTAAAATAAACTTTCTAGAGCTATGAAAATGCAAAGTATTGGCTTAAAAAGAGATTGCTGATTCTTGGGTATTTTCAGAGTTCGTACCCCGGATTTAATTCTAGGGATTTCTTGTTGTTCAAAATTAAGATCTCACGAAATGGGACTGCGAGTCCTCCGTGACGGTTTTCTTAGTGTTAAACCATTTCATTTTCTTTGGAATCTATGAACATGATTTTCGATCGAAATACTAAACAGAAACTCGAAACAAATGAAAGCGAACCCGCTTCGTTGAACACGAATTCCACGTGGGTCGATCGTGTTTTGGATCCCGATCCGCAGTGATGACAGGCGATCAACTGGCTCTGCTCCAAAGGTGACCTGATCGAAACAGTGTTCAACTTCGATTTATGCATCTTTAATTCTTGGCTACCTTTGCGCTCAAAGGTAGCTGGTACCCTTTAGTTTCGTACCAAAAGGAATTTGAGTCGCCTCAGAGCGGGCGCTTTTAACGTTTCGGCTCTAATCCACACCTCCAGGTAGCACCAATTCTCCGCCAGACGCCCCGGGGTACCCGCAGGGCTACAGTGGAACGCCCTTTCGGTTAAGCCTGGATAGGGCCACTCAGCTCAGAGCTACTAGTTTTCATCATTTCGCTGTCGATTTAAGAGTCACTCCGTGCCTCTTGAAAATTACTCCTGTGCATCGCGCTGTCACGACGAAGCCAAGAGCCCAAGCGGAACCAACCCGGCCCGAGACCTGGGCAGCTCGGAGCCCCAGCCCGTCTCCACTTGCGCTCGCAGCGCTCTCGACCCGAGTACCGTCGAGAATCGAGGCAACCGACCGACTGATTAAATCCCTCCATTGCTGCCGTGACCACATCCCCAATCTTGTCCGAAGGTCCGTATGGGCACAAATGGTGCAAAAGCCGTAGAAACGATGGAGGTTAACTCACTGCTCTCACTTTGGCACTATCGGCGTGAGTGCCGCCGAGAAACGGGGGTCTGGGTGGGCTTTTCGAAACTCCACCAAGAACTGTGGCGTTTGCGGCTGATAGTGCCACACCGCAAGGCAATCGTGATATTAATGAATGTATATAATAATGAAATGAGTGTGAAAGGGTGAACCCCGCCCCCACGTTGGATGGGCGGGAAGGTGCAGGGAGCTTCGCCACGCCACTCCACTCCACGCTCCGCGCCTCGCCGTAACGCATGGCGCCCTGCGAGCGCGTGGCCTGAACGGCGGCACTCGTATGTGAGAATGTGTGTGTGTTTTGCGGGCGCAGAGAGCTGCGTCTCCCGTCGCGTCGTCCCGTGCCGCCCGCGTCGCCCGCCCCCGAGCAGCTCGCCGCCCGCCGCTGGCCGCCCGCCGCCCTCGCCCGCGCCCGCGCCACCGCCAGCGCCCGCCACTTATGGTGCTGCGGGGCGCAGGTGAGGATCCACAGGCAGCCTTCTTCTTTCCCCCTTTTTTTTCTTGGTCTTGATTTGGTTAATTTAGTCAAAGGACAGTAAAAGCTGTGACGTATGAGAGAGAAATTCCATCTTTCGTTCTTACTTCGCGCGTCTACTTCATGTATTACATTACAGAGAGAGACGACTGACGACTTTTCGGCAGTCATACTGTGGCTACCTGATTTTGAATAAGAGAAGAAAACTTTCTCTTTAGTATAATGGCTTTTTCTAAGTATCATATAGGTTATGCGAGTCTTTAATAAAATTGCAAACGTCAAAACGTACGCGGTTAACCGTTCAGATAATTTTGTACTAAATTGGCATTTCTCTCGCTCTTAATCTTTCTGTATTTAATTTTTAGGTTCATACTCGCTTGGTTAAGCAACTTCTATTGACATGTAATTACTCTCAATAAAGTTGTTTCTTTGTCAATAAATTGTGCTGTCTGTGACTTGATTCTTGGGCACACAGTGCTTGCCCTCAAGCCCCATTTCTGTTTTAAATATTTAAAAAGCAACATTTTTGGACACATCAGACATAACTAATACTCAAGTACCATTCTGATTGCAAAATAGTTGGAAAAAGATGAACTGGGAGTTAAAACGAATGTTGCAGAACAATTTCAAAACAAACTGCACTTCAGAAACTAAAGTAATGCTAAAAAACGCATCTCCTTTCTCGTAGTTGTAATCTGCAATATAATCCTGAAAATTCACTTCATTTGAAAAAATCGAGCTAGTTATAAGGGTAATGGCATCAGAAACATAATCCTCATAAAATATTATTACCAATTTCTACTTATATTTATTCTAAAGTTTTGACTGCAGATTGAATTAGGAAAATAGAGAATACCCACGTGTGGTGTACCACAAGTGATGTGGTTTTTTAGCCCTACTGTATACGGAAATGGAGGTAAGGACATAATGTCATGGCGGCAGCGACAAGGCATTTTGGCCTTTATGATTTTAAATATGTCAAGGATGTCAGTTTTTTAATTTACACATCACTTGTTTTGTAATTTGTAGCATATTCTGTACTTCTTTTATCAACATTTTCCTGTGCCACCTAGTGCGGGAATCTATTTTCACTACACACAGTCCATGACAGGACAGTAAATTCAAAGTGTTATTGGGTGTAAAATTCTTGTAAATGTTAAATTACTAAATGTACTACTTTCATGATGAAACGGATAATGTAAATTAAGAGGAACAACATATCAATGTGTTTAACTCAAAAACAAACATAAAGAACATTTCGTTTAGAAATTTCGCTTTACTGGAATTAATTTTCGTGTTGCTTTTCTGTAAGATTTTACGTGAAAATAAAAGTAAAGATACCCCGTGCGTCTACAGTGGCCGAGGTGGCCACATACTGATCGTCGCCGTCGGCACAAGGTGGTTATGTGTCGAGAAGGACACTCCGGGCCGGCCCACCAGGAAATATTCTAGTACTCACGTGGGAAAGGGCCCGAGTGAACCTCAGAACTGCTTTAAGTAGAAATCAGCCAGAAATCCCGACGCATGTCTGGATTCGAATCAGTAATTTAGCTCAAGAAGCCAGCGCCCAATACTAAGCCACCTCGGCTGTGATAGTTTAAAACGGCATTTTTTGTTCAAGTTTTATTCGTTAATTTGTCCTTGTTGACGGCGACATCAGAGAACTGACCAATTAGTATCAGGGTAGCTTTAATATTTTCTTTGTGTAGTGTGAAATTACAAATTTTATCGGGAAAACCTGTCCGGGGGAACAAGTCGGGGAAATTTGTTCCAGGAAATGAGTCACCATCGCTTAATATTATTAGATTCTTAAAGTGGAAGTAAGCGTCAAACCTTTTGAAAATAAAAGGCAAGGCCTACAAAAGACACTAGTAAACATTTTGTTGGTTTTCGTACTTTGTATCTTCACGCTCACGAAAAATCAGGATATTACTTTTACCCCCGCCTCAAACTTGCCATCTTAGGTCCGAAATCACAGGGAAAAGGAACTGAATTCTATTGAAATTGCTATTAAAGCTTAAGGTGTTCAAAGAATTTATAGAAACTATTATGGGAAAAGCTAGGATAATATTTAGGTGATTAATAGACCATCGTACAAAAATGTCATATTCCCGCCTCGTAATAGCTTCTGAAAGATAGAAACGAATCTTTGGGATGTCTTGCGATGACTACGCAGAAATGCCAGGGCATCAGTTCTCGCGCGAGCGAGAGATTGCCTTCGTTTTCGTGTAGTAGTTAAATTATCGGCCTTCCGTTCAATACTTTCGAAAGTGGTGAATCTCCTCTGCCGTGAATTTTTAAAGGTTTCTTTAGAATTGTAGAATTTTGGAAGAACGACGAAGCCTATAAATAAAACTTCTTTACGACCATTAAAAATAGCTGGCACCATAGCAACAATAAGTTTTCTTTTCTTTTGTTTCTGTGTATTTTGATTGCCTTAGTTTACGGGCAGAGTCCGAACAGGCTTGGGCAGGGAACATCTTCGTCTCTCTTCTCAATGAGAAAAAGGCGCCGTAGGATGTGTTACAGTTGTGCATATTCTCAGCATGTTCTGATACCGAATTTTAAAAGCGATCGCCTGGATTAAGTGGACTGCGTGAGGCAGCGAAATTATCTGCTGCCTCCTTAACAAAAAAAAAACCTACCTAAAAATAGACATTATGTGCTCTTATGGCAGAAACATTCTCCCTTCGGCTTTCCTACAAATGGTTCGGCGTTACTAAACGTGTTGTGCGATTTGCGGACTGCAAGACCATGTGCCAAATGGTGGCAGGTCGTTCACATCTAAGCCTGTTAGATCTGTCCAACTTGCTGTGCGTTTGAAGTTCTACTGCTTAAGACCTGTGGATTGTGTATTTTTCCTGTGACATGTATTTTGACGAGCTGCATATCCATCGAAAGCGTCCTAACAGTCGCAATACTTTGCCTTAAATTTTTTGTATAAAGACAATTTGCAGGTTGGTTGCAAAATCTGGGACATGTACTGTGCATACTTTTAACTGCACGATCTTGGTTTTTGTGTGTTGTATTGAAGATTCACTGTTTGGTTTGCAGAGACAACAATATCCAGAGGAAAATCTGGGAGTGTCCACATAGCCCTAGCGCCGGCGCGTGGCCTAGACTCAAGGTGTATGATTTCATCTAAGCGGCAAGAACCAATCAGTTACCGGTAAGTGAAATAAATACGCTTTTATTCGTAGTACTGTGGAACCTCGATTTTCGTGATATTAACCCGTTTGGAGAGAAACTGATGAAAACAGAATGTACAAAAACTGAAGCTACATTTCCTATAAGAAATTAATAAAAACTCGCTTAATACCTTCGACACAGAAAAAGATGACTGGAAATTTTATAGAGAATAATAGTAGTTTCTTATAGAAAACAGATATTAATGATTAATGAAGTTGATGAATGAACAAACATTAACTTTCACCTTTTATTGAAGACTATTGGTATAAGGAAGACTGCGAGGCAGAAAGCAAAATTGTATGAGGGCGAGGTGTGCAGACAGGGGTTCTGATTACCTGGAATGCAGTGTGCGGGCTCTCGAAACCAGGCAATTAGTGGCAGTCACGTGCGCAGGCGAACGAGTTAGTTACACATGATTTTTCAACCGTGCGCAAACTGGGGCAAAATTTCGACAAAGTCGTAGTACGAAAACTAGGGCTCGCGGAAACGGTTTGACTATTGCATGATGTGCTAACAAAATTTCAGTTCGTTCCTGATAGATTGGAATGTTCGACGACAAATCGGATAAGTGTTGCTTGTCAAACGTTTAGAACGGATTTTGTTTAGGAGTTAGTCAAACTGCGTACGGTTTGGGCTGAGTCTCGAACATAAACTGCGAATTTTGCGTCTAAGCTGTTGCAATAACTTGTGTAATTTACTTGCATGTACGTGTAGTAACTAGCTCTGTGAATCTCGCGGACAATAATTGTTTAAATCTTAAGTACTGGTCCATATACTTGCTGCTTAACTCGGTTCAGCCGAAAAGCTCGTTTAACCAAGAAGCTTGTGTACACATTTTTAATCTTCAGACAATACTGTAACTGTACTGTATTTTTTCTCGATCACATCCTTATTTGATGACCAGAAACTTTCATAATAATTTTCCTCTTAAATATATTTTATTGTTTCTGGACGTTATTATTAAACCCCGCGTTATTATCCGAAAATGATTTGCTCTAACCTAACCCATATTCTTTTTTATAGAAAGGTGCTCAATGGATGATAAAGAATTCCCTGAGGGGAAAACATAATAAGAGTAAGTTTTATTCCACTACCTTCTTGCATAGAAAAGCTATGTGCTTTATTATTCTCTCGGTATTTGCTCTTGGGCCATTTTTGCGCAAAGAAAATATTTGGCTTTCCTTTAAGGAGGAGCCTTTGTGTGAGTGGTAAGTAAATGACAATGTCTAATCACGAGCAATCGAAAGTAAATGGTATAGTACATTTATCCGCAAAGTATAGGATTTTGATTCATATATTTGCAAAGTGGTAGGAGTAAGAATTACGTCCTAAAAACAGGTCTAGTCTAAGATATTCGGTTTAATTAAAATTGGAAAATTGAGAATGCTTCAGTGGTACAAGGTAGTCTGGATGTCGCACGCTGACCAGGTGCTCTCTTTAGTATCCCACGTTTGTTTATTCTGTTAAGAAATTGTGAGAATGTCTTAAAGTCGTGATTTACAACAGGGCTGGGGGAGGATCCGAGGGTGGGCCTGTGCCACTCTACCCTGGGACTAGAAATTTTGCTTCGAATATTGAATGTATTATTTAACTAGTGGTGCTACAACAGCACACACTTTCTCGCATTTGTAACTTTTGCAATATTTGGAAATTTAGAGTTCAACGAAGGTACATCAATTTGTGGGTATAAATGCTTCAAATGAATGCGAAGTTTTCCGTCCGTTTCCTTTGAAAATGAGATCAAAATTGCGCGATTTTAGACACACGTTTTTCCAACAACCGCTCCCAATTTTTCAATTTCTATAGTGTTTACTCTTCTATAAGAATGTTTTTGTCATATTTCAGTTCCACTGTTAAAAACAGAAAAAAAAGAGAAAATCTAAAAATGTTTTTTTAAGTCCCCGATTGGTAGCAGCTGGGAAGAGTGAGGCAGAACCAAATATCTCGCCAGACTAAAGATATTAGGAAATAATTAGTACGAGAAAGTCTATGCCATTCTGTTGCACCATTACTTCCTTTTTTGTATTAATGATTCGTTGCAGCTTATATCAATTTTCTGTACTGAACTAAATGAATGTTAACAATATAAGCACGATAAGATTGTCTTGTCTGATTGAAAATGTGTAACGCTGATGAAATCGCATAGGACAGTAGGCATATTGCCTCCCAACCCACAACGCCACAACGGAGTTTCTGCTACAGTACGCAGCCTAAAACAGGAGCCGCCATAATTTCTGGGGCTCCTTTCCATTAAACTTTATTACTTGAAATACGACATGCTTTACTAATAAATAAAATGTAAAAGGAGAATGTATTGTAGCATTAATATTATTTAGTAATACAATTGATTTGTTGAACAATTAAAAGGTTGCCAAAAGGCTTGGAGAGCCTTTTCCCTAATGTAGTATTACAATTTCCCAAATTGGCAGGTCAAATAAAGGAGAAAATCCAGGATTTATTATGGAAATGAATTCTCGATTGCGTATCGCTACGCGGCCCCTTTCAATTTTTCTACTTCAATACGTTCTGCCACACACACACACACCACTCCAGTGCGCGCACGCGTACAATGTTACAAATGTGATCAAAATAGGATGCGAAAGAGGGATGACCCCTTTTCAGGTACGAAGGTTTATATACTTATAGGAGATACCTTAGTTCCATTTTCGAAATTGTCTATTTGCAAATAAATTCAATGGATTATGAGAAAATACAGCTTCAATCCCTACTCATCAACCGCTTTCATTTCAACATTTCTCACATCGTTGAAGAGTGTGTCTATCTCCCGGGATGTGACTTTATCTGCACTAGACACAATCACTTCAGCCGAACTGTCGACGCCCACGGGTCTAAACGAAACTGGGCAGTCTCCGGAAATGGCACCACTCTCACTTCTACGACGCGACGCAGAGTTATAATAGGGATGCGACATCGATGTTTCCAAAAAAATATTTTTCGGTATTTTATTAATGGGTGAAAAAACTCCAGAAGTACATTTTTTGCAGAAATTTAAATATGAAATATTAACTGATGGTGGCACTGTGTTCCAACCACACGAACCTTCATCCAACAGACGTCCCTCGCCCGAAATTATCCTGATGCAGTGGTATTTCCTTTGGATTTCGCACTTGGAAAGGCTTTTATTTTATTTTTTATTTATTTTTTTTTTCACTTTTTTTACTTTTTTTTTTTTTTTTACTTTTTTTTACTTTTTCAGCGAAATTTTAATTATAAATTAATATACATCGCCGCTGTCGAATTAAATTTTGTTACGAATTTAATGTGGAGGTTACTAATTAAGCTTTTAAATGCAGGTGGTTAAAAACGATAGATTTTGGTCGATGTATTGTTTATGTCACCTCACAAGTTTCTAAGCGGAATCTTCGCTACTGGTGGGAGAACGAAATTCACGCGCCCATTCCCACCGTAGCGTCAATTGCGAATCAACTATTGGCGACAACGTTGTCCTCATCCTATGAAGAACAGGCGCTTGCTTACTGTTCATGCAAGAGTAAGAAAACTAAAAGTTCATGAATTTCCTAAGCTAATTGCAACTTTCTAAATGTCGATCAAATACTTAATATATATTTGAGGGCAATGATATTAAACTAGAAAGAAAAAAGTACGGAGAATTTCATACTGTGATGCTACAACTATATCGATACTAGATTGCGTGTTATTACGTATTATCTGCGAATTCTATAGTGCCTAGAATTTGGACGTGATGATAGTACAAAAACTGAGCCTATAAAGCCTAAGTTGTTTGCAAATTTATCTGCAGAGTGCAGACAAGTTGAACTACATCGAAGATTGTTTTATCATGAGGGTGGGTTTGTGTGCGGTTAACGTGAAGTGCGCCGTTTACAAAGTTGAGATTTGAGAAACAAGTGTGAGCGTGCACATGTTTTAAACCCAATTTTTTAAATTTTTCCAAGGGTGATAAGTTTCGTTTTCTTTAAGAATCCTTTTCGGAAAGCAAACGGATTACTTTGCACAATGTGGAGCCATATTTGTCATCACAGCGTTATTTTGATTAATGACATTTGTTGTACAATTATTTTGGTTTTAGTGGATAATAATAAATTGTTAGTTCTATGTTCGTGAATTTATTGAATTCTCATTTCCTGTATTATTGTAAGGGTAGTATCGTTATTATACGAAAGGATTTTTGGATATATAACATTGGCACTAATGGAAAATACCATTAAAATATTCAATTAAATCAATCTCAATAAAAATAGACTAACGCCCGTGTGAATTATTATTGGAGACCGACTTCAGAGAGAGAAACCTTAAATACTTCGCCTTCACGTTGTCTCTGACCGTGGGAACCATTAGACGAAGGGCTGAGGAGTAGTTGCGCATTGGTCGGGGGAGGGGGGAGTGTACAGGAAACATCAGCAAGCACGTGATTGGGACTTCTGCTCGGGAAACTCCACTCCTTGTCGGGGAGGTTTGTCGGTGGGGTCAAGTAGACATTGAATGTGTGAGGCGAGTGTTTCGATTTGAACTGCTTGGTTTCATCGCCGCCTCGCTTCCCGCCCTTCTCCCATTATCTCCACCCAATCCCCGCTGCTGTGCAGTCGTCGGCGCCAAATCCCACGAGGTGTCGTGGGACTCACTACCCCGATCTCGCAGTGAGACCTTCCAGGTCGTGGCGTTGAGCTCGTGGAGACTGAGGCCACTGTCTGTTCTGTTCGCAGGACATCAAAATTTTCCAGTAATCGGCACCGCAAGTTACAGCCCTTCAGAGAAACGTGACTCTCCAGCATCCGAAGCCACGGCTGCCACTTCCAATCAGTTTTTACTAGCAATTTTGTCACCGCCGCCATCACCGCCACAGCCCCGCCGCCGCCAGCACTCGCTGCCGCCGCCGCCTCCGCCGTCGCCCCTTCGCCCAGCTCTGGCCGCCGCCGCCACAGCGCTGTCGCCCTCGCCGAGGCCGCCCCTGCCCGCGCGGTTCGCCGCCCCCGACGTCGCCCCGTCGCCCTCGCCCTCGCCCACGACGTAGCGCCACCGCCATCGCCATCGCCCGCCCTCCCGTCGCCGCTCTCGACCCTGCAGTAGGTACCAAGTCGTCGTTCGTCGTCTTCGTCCTCCGCTGTGGCCGACGGGCCCCGTTTCGTTTCCCCGTCGCCGCTTCCCGTAGGAGTTGCTGCTTCGCTGTGCGTTTGTGTGTGAGCGTTCGCCGACGCCGCCACCATGGGCACCGTCAACGTCAACCGAAGCGTCAGCGATGCCTTCTACCGCTACAAGATGCCCCGCCTCATGGCCAAGGTGGAGGGCAAGGGCAACGGCATCAAGACTGTGATCGTCAACATGGCCGACGTGGCCAAAGCCATCGGCCGACCTGCTACCTGTGAGTATTCTTGCTTTGTCAATTAACAGTTCAAACATGACAAATGGGGGGAAAGTACAAACTGATCGCGTTTTCCTGAGCTCTAGAATCCCTTCCCCACAGTTTACCCCTCTGTAGTTGAATACTTGTACCAACAAAGCAAGGTTAATTCTCTCCCCCCTATTGTTTTGTTTCGCTTTTTGCTTTCGCGATGGCCGCTTTTTTGGACTGCCGAGATGGTTTGAATTAAGTTCTGGAGGTTTTGTATTTTGTTATTTTTTTCTATAATTAAACTAGATACTATTCTTGAAGTATTGTTTGTACATCAGGTACTTTTGTCATAGATTTTGTCTCTTTCATAATGCGTTACTGCAAGGGTCTGGTTTTGTACCGACCCAGGTAATGGATTTATTAATATTTTTATCAATACGGTTTTAATACTCAAATATCTTCTGCTATAAATGCTCCCAGATGCGAAGTCTCCGAATTACACGATTTTGCTCGCTAATGTTGGAAAATTCGAAACTGATATCTTTGGACCTTCTATTTCGCGACGGGGGCCTCGGCGCTACCTGGAAAGGGTGCGATTCTAATAGAGGACTCGTAGGTTTACTTTGAATGTTAAACACAAAATAATATCAACGTTCCAACAATGTTCAAAATACAAGCAACTCCTGGCATTAAAAGCCTGTAAGCCTGACATTAACTGTAACTTTCAATTAATTTGAACGCTGTAAGTTAATGATAAATATATAAGTTGCTTTTGCCGAATGAATTTAAATTGTGAAAAATTATAGTAATTTATTGTCTATTATTTTTGTTGTAATCTAATGTGTTTTAAATCTTCTGATTAATTGTTCCTAAACTTAATATAATCTTGATCGCTAATGATCGAAGCTGTTTCAAAATCGACATAAATTGTATTTAGAAAAAAAGACGATAACTGATGTATGTGTTTATTTCAGACCCAACCAAATACTTTGGCTGCGAGTTGGGTGCCCAGACACAGTTTGACTTCAAGAACGACCGCTTTATAGTGAACGGCTCTCACGATGCTGCCAAGCTCCAGGACCTCCTCGACGGTTTCATCCGGAAATTCGTGCTGTGCCCCAGCTGTGAAAACCCCGAGACTGTGCTCTCAGTCAGCCAGAAGAAGCAAGCCATTCTTCAGGCGTGCAAGGCTTGTGGTTACCATGGCCCGTTGGAGTTCAACCACAAACTCAATACGTTCATCCTCAAGAATCCACCTAGTAAGTTTGTCGCATGGCATTTAGTTTCGAATTGTTGCCTATCAATGAAAGCAAATCCATCGAAACCTGCATGCTTAGTGGGATATGAAACGCTTTTCAAAAGTTTTATTGCATTTATATTTGTTGAATTAGGTGTTAGCATCCAGTGCGAAAATCATTGACCGGTAATTCCGTTGCCCGAGGGACACCAATCCAGGAGACAGATTTTACGTCCCAAATTTTGGAGTTAGGTAGATGAGCTGGAGCTTTTTTTTTTTTCTTTTTTTTTTTTTTTTTCTTTTTTTTTTTTTTTCTTTTTTTTCTTAAGATGAGGAAGTAGTCAACGGCATAAACTACTTCGAATGAAACAGCAAATTATTAGATTGCGTGAGAAATCGTAAATCTGCGGCCGAAATATGTAAGGTCGTTTTTTCTCTGTCTCGTTCTAATATGAACCACTACCGAAATTTCTGCGGTATCCACTGAATAAATACTACTTAAATTGCATCCTAGTTGCGATGGGGTAAGGTGCCGTCCATGAATTACGTAACGCAAATTTTGAGTAATTTGAATACCCAACGCATCCGTAACGCGCGATTGAACTCAAATTACGTAACGCTTGAGACTTGTTGCTTGCGTGCTTGTAACCCTCCCCCCCCCCTTATGAATGTAAGAAGTGAAAGTAAATTATAGCTCAGTAAAAACATATTGTATTCATTTAATTTGCGATGTGATAATTATTGGCGATGCAGACAAGACCTAACAATAAGATTGGGTGTATGAAAGACGCATAGGCGAGTCAAGTTTTGATTACAAGCCGTGCGCACGCCGTTGTGGATGACGCATGGGCGAGAGTCTCCTGAACCAATTAAAATGGTTTCTGGAATATACGACGTATCAGTAATATTTTGTTCAGTCTTACAGATTCAATTAAAATTTGATAAAACAAAAACAATTTGCTATTAATAACTAATTTGTTGTAAAACAAATTAATTAGTTGATATTTTAATGTTTGAATAGGAGACTCAAAGAAGGTAGTATATCAGCCAATGTTGAAAAATTTTAAAAATTATGTAACAAATTAATACCCTTCATTCCCCATGTAACACAGTCTCATCCCCCTTTGTTACATATTTTATAGGCAACCCATTAGGGTTCTGCATACTCCTTCACCTAGTCTTTCGCCAGACCCGTAACTCATCTAGTTGAAAAATAAATCGCTGGTGGCTGCTCAATCAAGGGTCATCGCCACTTGAAAAAGTTCCCTCTTCTGGCCGAATGAGTGCAGAGAGAAATTGTCAGACTTGTATATATAGAGCCTCTATATATTGAAATTCCCTGTAAATCAGATTACTTTTTGGACCCTTGAACATTGTTTAAAATAGTTTCTATACATCAGAAATATTTTTCTGAGTTGACCATTTTTTTTTCTTTGAAAAAAAATGTACAGTACATGCTATAAATTGTTTCTTAAAAAATAGTATTTAATTTGGAAGGAGAGTATTACTACTGTGAACATGCAACTTCCTTCTGGATGTTTGTATAATTGAATTATTGTATATTAAACATCAATGTGTTTTCTTCATCCAGTGCCTAGCTTTTTCATGAAGGTTACTCACTCCTCCTTTCCCTCTCACAGGGAAATTGTCAATTGTGGGAATTCGTTCTCCAAAGCGATCTGGCAGTCGATCATTTGCCACTCTGTCTAATCAGTGGCAGATACAGGAGTGGGGTATGAGGACCCAACCTAGAATTTTAGTTGGTTACCTTTTTATTTGGCAAAATTAATATAAACATTTAATGTAAGAATTATGTAACTGAAAATAATATTGTATAGTGTCATATACACTACAAAAATAGTATGCGATAGTACAATAACAAATGTTATTATTTAATAAAACTTATTATGGCCCCCTCCACAATTATTGGCTGGATCTGCCCATGCATCTAGTGGTCCTGCCCCACAATGTTAGTCCATCAATTCAGTGCAGGTTCAGTTTGCTGTTATGCACTTAAAAAGTGTTCTAAATGTGGAGATGAATATCCCTTAATGTTGCAGAAAAAGTAAACATGATCAAAGATGTGGACAGTGATGTGGGGAAAAAACAACTAGCAGCACAAAAGAACGAAATACCAGTTGGTTCAAAACTAAAATCAAAAACACCGGGCGGGGGGGGGGGGGGGTGTCTCAAAAATCTTAGCTGTTGGAAGATATTGGAAACTTTCTGTATATCTAAGTTTGTATATAGATATAATAAAGTATTATTGAAGGAACAGTTGGATTCAATATGGAAGTCTGACCGTAAACTGAGTCTTCTATAATATGTCAGGTGCAGATCCACGGGGTTGTGCGAAATTTGCACGTGCGTGCGAACTCCCTCGCTCTCGTGTGCTCTAATTCGACTCTGGATCCAACCCTGCTTATATAGTTAGTTTTTGTAATCCACAATCAATAACGACCTTCTAGGGTTTGCAAATCATTTATAATATGCCACCTTACAGCACAAATTGACGTATTTGCTGTATGTGACTCAAATAATTGTGCGGTCAGACATCCAGCCAAGCAGTTTGTTTTTTGTTTTTCCACACAGATGTCAAATACATGCAACATCACTAAGTTATTGTCCAAAATTAACTTTGTTTCTCTTATAAGTTTATAATGGTGCTTTCTTGCATTCGTACAATTTTGAAAATTCTCTCCTAATGTCATTTGTTTTCAATATGTGTATGCATGCAATAAAGCTTAACATTACAAAATAGTGAAAACTTTGTCCTAGCTATCAACTATACTTTTTTCTCTCTAACACCAAAGCAACATACTGGAGGAGGGGCAATTAGTTTTAATTACCATTATGAGAAGAATAAGCATTGTATTTGGTACTTCCTTCCTTCCCCTGGGAACCGCCACTTCAGTAGATGCTAAACTTGCGAGGTCTCGGTTGCGTTCTCCAATTAGATTTTAGTGGTTGAATAGGTCAATAAATTTGCATCCAATTATATTTATTTGAATCAAAAAAGGTCACAATTTTTATCATCAATATAATCTCCTTCATCTCAAAATACTTCCTTGATAAGAATTGAAACGTGTCCACTGGAGCTCAAAAAGCAACCATGCTATGAAAGTGGACAGAACTAGATAAATAGTTTTGAGTAATGAACTCATTAATATTATTCCAGGAAACAAAATTCTGAAATGAACTATGTACTCACAGGATTTCCAGTAGGTTTCATACAATAATATTGTATTCAGATATCTAAATTTTTTTTAAAAATTGTTTGGGCGAGGATTATGAACTAATACTAAATCCAGTTATTGGAGTGTAAAAGACGGTAAACAAGGTAAATATTAAAGTTCTCTTTTAAATGTAGGCTTCTGTGCTGCTGGAGTCAGTATCTTCTTGGCTCTTCAGGGGATACAGTGTCCTAGGTACACATACCTGTGGTTTGGCCTTGGTGCTTCAGTCAATCTTCAGGGTGAAATGTAGGCATCTCCTGGTCAGCCAAGTAAATGCATTTGTCTTATAAAATAATAGAACATAATACACAAATAAGACTCAAATTTTGACAATTTTTCATACAGGGAACGTAAAATAATCATCTGCGAGTGTAGCATGTTTGGGAGGATTGTTGCTGTTAAAGTAGTTTTTGCATCAAAATTGGCAGAATTGCTAGGAATGATGCCAAGGTGATGTGCCAGCTGTTGCTTGCAATTGAATGGGAGTCATTCTAGCATTACTTAGGGAATGAAGGTTGTATTCTAGCACCTGTGCCATTGTTCTTGTGTTTTGAGTTAGCAGCAAAAACAGACAACAGAATTAAAGAAACCTTACAAATTTTAACCCATGTGTTCTTAGATTCAAAGAACTATTAAAGCACTTTCCTTGTAGCTAAGTTTTTATTGGTTAAACGTTTTCTTTTTACTTGTATAAGTAGTGTAGAGAAATTCAAATATGACATAATATACAAATAAAAGGAGAAAGTATGTGCTGTGACAACACTAGTTTGATGATGCTGAGGATGTTAAGTTCTCGTGTATCTAACCCAACTAATACTTTGTGTCTTTTTTTAAAATTATGTAATATACCTTATAATTAAAAAAATAAAAGGTTTGTTCTTGGCTCTAAGTTCAGATTCAAGCTTTTTCTGAAGAAATATATAACGATTTATTAGTAAAACCTAAGAAAGTTTGTGTCAAGTATACTTCCCTCTATTGTTGGTTATGTACTTATTCTTTTTATTAATTAAGTTGTTGTTAATACTGATGTAAATATTAAGAATTCTCTGGCTGAACACTCTTCCTCCAATCAGTTTTTCTTTTCTCTTGTTAAGTGGTGCAAGTGATGTCAAGCCAGTTTTTAATGATTTTCAGATATAAACATCACATCATCTTCTATTCAATCATTGTCTACTAAGTGTTCTGAAGTTGGGTGCCCAAAATGGTTGTCCTTTACTATCTCATATAATGCTACGTAGAATATGTGAAGGTCTTCTATTATTTTTTCCTCCAACTTTCCTCTGCCTCTTAAAAACAATATTAATATTGTTTTGCAACATATTACCCCCTCAAAATCTTAATCTTGATGTATCTCAAAACACTGTTCTTGGCCTTCCCTTTTATCCTGACATATTTTTCTTGGTCTGCCTGTGCACTCTGGCTGAACACTCCTCCTCCAACCCAAATTTTCTTTTGCAGACATAAACCCTGCCACCCAGGGCTCATCTCTCACAGAAGGCAAGAGAGGCAAGCGAGGAAAGAAGAACGGCGAGGCTAATGGTGAGACACGCACCTCTGACAACGATAGCGAGCAGGCCAACGATACCTCAGAAAACAATGAAGAAAATGTAAGTTTTCCCACCTGTAAATTTGCCTACCTGTTGCAGACTCAAAAAAGTTGTTAGTGTATGTATAATTTGTAGCCGTAGGAAATAAGTTCTTAAATTGTTCAAACCATCAGTCACTCAAACTGAGAATGGAACCCAGGTGTCTTGGTCATTTTAACCAATAAGCTACCAAAACTAACAAGTTTAGGAATGTTTTCATAAAACTGCTATTTTCTGTTATTGGTCATGTAACATAAAACCTTGTGACCTTATTGGATTGGCAATACCATATGTAATTGCCAATTTAAGAAGGCGACATGGTACTGAAATAGCTATAGTTGATCATTTCTGTGCTGAAAAGGTCATAGAAATGAAACTTCATTTCACTCCATTGCAAAATTTCCTGTGAATGTTGCATTGCATCACATTCAAAGGCAGTTTTGGGTGACAAAAAACTTGTACTAGATTAATACAGATTTTGTTACTTATGAAACTCACATTTAAAAAAGCTTGTAAGTCTAATTTTTGTTTGTACACAGAAAATATTCATCTCATTCATCCCCTCTGGCAATGAAAGGGGAATACTCTTTGAGAAGTGAGAAACAAAAATGTATTAATGTGTGCAGATGGTGGAAGTCTTAAACACAAACTCAATTCAATAATAGATAATACGAGTACTTAAGCAGGCTTTTGAACAAAAGTCAAGGAAAGCTTCAAATGTTTATCTTAAAAAATTTGATAACCTGGCTAAATAAATTAAATTATCAAAACTAGTTTTAAAAATCAGAGGACCAGAGTTTTCTTGGTCCTTCACAAATAATTTCCTCAAAAATATAATTTTAAATTTTGAAGTTCTTGCTAGATGATCACTCTTTTTTTTTTTTCTCCTTTCATTTTGACCTTTTCCTGCTGCTATTGGTGATGTGAACTTTGCAACATGACTCTTCTGTGAACAGGGGGATGTGTCCACCAACGGTGATCGCACTTCAGAGAAGGGAGAGGATGATGAAGGCTGGTCGGTTGATGTGAGCGAAGCTGCAGTGCGTGCACGAATGCAAGACCTCACTGAAGGTGCTAAGGGCATGACGATCACTGATGACCTTGAGAAGACCGAGAAGGAACGTCTCGATCTAATCTACGAGATGGTAAAACGTAAGCGTGATGCTGGTACCATAGGCTCGGCGAACAAGGAACTTCTGGCCGAGGCTGAACGACTTGAAGTAAAATCCAAGGTCCCTCTTGTCCTAGCAGAACTTCTCTTTGATCAGAATATGCATCAGCAGGTAAGAGTTTCGAAATAGTTATTGACATTATTTGGTTAATGTAGTACAAATAATGGATGTGGTTGAAGTTCGATATCTGAAACAATAATCATGGTTTACAATCACCATTATTTAAATCAGCCGTATGTCCTATTAATTTTGTAATATCTTATAAAAAAAATCATTAAAATCAGAAATAAGTTTTCTTGAAATATTAATCTACAATCTCTACATTGAACACCTTTGTTTTAATTATTCTTGACAAATGGCAGACAGTAAAATCCTTCACTAGCCATTAGGAGTGACTTTTCTTACATGGTAGTGTTAAGGCAATATAACAGAATAGTGTTATGAATAATAATTTTAAGGTCCACGCCTCAGAAAATTTTATATATATTTCCAAATATATTTTAATGTAATTCAATTGATTAGGTTTATTGGTTTCAAACTATATCTTAATATCCTGTCTACAAGTGTCTCAAAATTTTTGAGTCTGTTCAGGATTTTTAAAAAAAATAAAATTGTCTTTCCCCAAGCAAAATAATATGACCATAAAATGAATCTAGTCTCTTTGATATTTTTTAAAAACCTTTTATTGCCTAGTCTTCTGCTAGAAAGTTCTGAATGTTAATAGTTAAATATTGATACCGAATATTGCTGATTTCAAGAAATATTTACAGTGGTTTATTACTTTAACTTGGGGAGGGGTAGTAAAACCATTCAGGACCAGTTTCACCCAACAAATGGTGAAAGTTTACTTTTGAGTAAATAGTGTTTACTGCGGAGTAACTTCTTGGAGTGTTTCACCAACACTAAATTGAGCCTAAATCACTTACACGAGAGTAACTTTACACATTAAAAATCCGTTAAGTAAAGTAGGTTGAGTAAGCTCGATTTTCAACATGCATGTACCTGCAAGTGTTGTTATGGCTCGACAATTGCGAACAATGGTACTTGAAGACGATTCCAGCAATGTTTTGGAATATTTTCCTCTAGTGCGAAAACAAACGTGGATGTGGGAGAGGATGGATTGTTTTCCAAATTATGATGGTCGAGTTTTCGTCATGAGGTTGATTCACCAAATCATCAGCTCTTCTATTTGAAAGAATGGAAGATTATTTAGATACTAATTATGAAACTAAAAAATTAATAAAAGTAGTACAATACTGTATTCACCAGATTGTAAACAGACCTTTTTTTAATATTATGCTATTTTAAAAATTAACCCTCAGTTTAGAATCTGTATCATTGTGTTGCTATAACGTAGCTGACATCAAACATCTGTAAAGATATCTATTTTTCGTCATAAATATTCAAAAGCTACAATATAAACTGTGCTGATTCAAATCATCAAAACACCACACGAGACTATACCACTAGACACCGCCATGAACTCTAAAATTGAAATTAAAGGAAATAACCAGAGGTTCCTGTCGGTCCACATTGGTTCACAGCGTCACTCTCGCTCACAGCCTCTTAGGCTGAGTATGAAAAATTAGCAGGTTCAATGGGTTTTTACTCAAAAGTAAAATATTACTAGACTAAAATTATACTCTCAAGTAAAAATACTCTCCAGAAGTATAACTCACTATTAACAATCATAGTGTAATGCTTATTCTGGAGTAACTTCTCTTAACTTTACTTGGCTGTTAGTGAAACCGGCCCCTAGCCTTTCGAAATTCTCACTCTGCTGTAGAGATTGGTAAAGATTAGTTATTGTGTTGCTCAATATGCGAAGGTTTGCATATAATTTGAGAGTTACTCGTTCTATTAAATGCCAATACTTACATTCATGGTTTTTACTTAAGAACTGCGAAATTTTTTTGCAATAATTATATAAATAAATTAATAAAAAATTCAATTTAAAATTTTCTACGAAGAATTTATGAAGTATGATTTTATGAAGTAGTTGTCCAGAGGTCTTGTTATGGTTTTCTTAAGATTTGCTTTCCTGTTGACAATAAAATGTTTTGCAGGTGAAGAAGCATCGTGTTTTGTTCCTGCGCTTCACACATGAAGATCACAAGGCACAAAAGTACCTGATTGGAGGCATTGAACAAGTGATTGCATTGCATAAGGATGCGTTGCTGCCAAAAGTGCCAGGCATTTTGAAGGTGAGCTTTTTATTTGAACACTGATTAATAGGGGGCGGATTTCGATGACCTAAAACATTGCAAAAAATTATCACTAAAATGCTCGTCATGTTTTAAAAATGACATTAAAAATTTATCGAAACATCTTCAGATGAACAACTCAAGCTGTTGAATTTGTTACTGATGTACTCAAGGCTTTTTCCTTTTGATCATGTAAACTCGGCTTGCAAACTATGTGTTTAGACTGTTCTTTAAAAGAAAATCTCCCTTTATTTGTAGTGAAATTGGCAGAACTGACAAAGGTGCCGATAAATGTCGCGGGAACCTTAGATTACATAGTCTTCACAATAGCTGACATCACAATATGAGCAAAGAAATCGACTAGGCTTTTCAGGAATTCTGTGGCACCTCATAAATATTGTTTGAAGCAAGAAACTTTAAAATATATGAAATCAACGAAAATACAGTAAAACGACATAAAAATGTTAAAATGACTTGTCAAAATTGACAAAATATGCAAAAAGACGTAAAAATTGGTCATTTTGTTTCGTCATAACATAAAATGACTTTAGTATAAAGGCATTGTTTAAAGTGAAAAGACATTTCATTAAAATCTGCCCCTACTGATCAAATTTGGTTTCACAATGCATGTGCGTGTGGTGGATGTACAAGAATTGTAAGACATCTCAAAGATTGTCATTCTGCAAGTAAATTTGTTTAATTCTGATCAAGCACTTTATTTCACAGCCAACAATTTGATTGAAATATTGAACTTAGTGTTATGTGAACTACCTTTATGAAATTTATACAAGTAGAAATATAATGTTTTCTAAACACATTTCATCACTTAACTCAAATTTGACTTTTCTATAGAAATCCTTATTTTTGTCCACCAAATTATATGGAGATGTAAGTTCTAAAGTTAGAGGAAATAAAAAGAGGCCAAAAGAGTGTTAATGAGGCTCTTTAAATGAATGGGCACAAAATGCAATTAAAAAGTAAATTTTATAATACCATACGTATATTTAGATACAGATACGGTAAAACAGTCTTGTTTTCACTTCAAGCGATCCTTAAAAAAGATATAAAGGGAGGAAAAATCTTTGGGCACGTGTAACTGAAAATTTACAATTCACGTTTATTCTTAGTAGTAACAATCAGTTACTATTTTTTGAACTAATTTTGTTTTCCACTTCAAAATACAAGAATTCTAGTATTTTTGGAAAAAATATAAATGTCCCCAATTTAAATTTTTAATTATTGAGCTCTTGTTTCCTTATTCTGTGTGTGGGGGGGGGGGAGTGGATACTGACAACTTTCTAGCTACAATTGTTTCTTTATGGACTTCAACTTCCTGTAGAATTTTTGATATTATTTGAATAGTCGATTATTTGAAAAGAAAGACTTGTTCTTTCTTTTTAAATTCATTATAAGAATATTTCTTTTCAAATTTATAATAAAAACTTAACACTTTACTATACTCTGCTTTGATATTCATCCCAATGCTGTAGCGATCATCACAATACACTAAAACTTCACTAAAGTGAATCATCATCAAACTACACCAGAATTTATACCTGAAGAGACAAAACTCGTTGTGAGAGAGTACACTTGTGAGAGAAAGCAAAACGCTTGGCGTTCATCGATCTGCTGCAGACTATGACTTCAAACAGTGCAAATGACAGGAAACATTTAATTTTGAAAGTGTAAAAGCAGAAGTTGAAGGGGCCTGGAAAAATCTGTAAACTACAGGAAAACTTAAATTTGAAGAACATAAAAGTGGCATAGAACTGTAATTAACAGGTTACATTGGCAACACTGATGCTCGGTGACAGTTGTGCCAAATGCAATTGCTCTCCAAAGATTTCTCTAATCAAGGAAGTCTTTTTGAAACATTTAGTGGTTGTGGCAACATTACTGTGCCTACTGCACAAGATGACGATGATGATATTATTATTATTATTATTATTATTATTATTATTATGGTTTTTTAATAATAGTTGTTTTTTTTAATAAATTAGTTAAGTCCTTAGTAATAGCAGTTCTTTCAGGGCATGCATAGCTAAAAGCAAGATGATGCTAAAAATGTTCAGGTAAATGCAATGAAGAAATAATGTAATTTCAGCTGACATCAGCTACTGCAAACTTTAATGTATCATTGAATGATTAGTATACTTGACTAAAAATAAAATGAGTCAGTGTAAAAATAATGACTACCATGGTAAAAGTTATTCATTTTGCGCACAGTATTGTGCCACCTAGCCTGTCCACCTTGTCTCAACCTTTCCCACTTGTTAAATAAAATGTCACTTTTACCACTGCTCTCATAAACTACTTTGCTACGAAAACAACTTTAAAAATAAGTAAATATTATTAGAGATAGTACCATACTCCCACAATTAAGAGCTGAGTAATTTAAGAGAAGAGTTGTAGTTTAAAATCTTGTGATGAAAGGTCTGAGAGTTTGTCAGTGAAGTGCTTGTATTCTCTATTTTATCAAATTATTACCCCCCCTTTTTTTGTGCTTTCTTTCTTTCTTTTCTTTTCCCCTCCTGTGTATATTATCGAAAAATTCATTCTTGTATAAAGTACTGATGATACCAGCTAGTCAGTGGCATTAAAATCAATTAACGGATGGTGTATGAGAGGATAAAGGCAAATGGGTGAAATGCAGTTGTAAAATTTCAGAATAATTTTTGGACTCCTTTTGTGTATTTCAGCTCTTCTACGATACAGATATCCTAGAGGAAAAAGTCCTGTTGGAGTGGGCTGAGAAGGGCAGCCGCAAATATGTTTCCAAAGAGCTGTCGCAGGATATCCATTCGCGTGCCGAACCCTTCATCAAGTGGCTGCGTGAAGCAGAGGAAGAGGAGAGTGAGAGCAGTGAAGAGGATGATGATGATCTTGAGGTGATTATTTTGGCATTTAAGCTCTTTTGAAGAAAACATATTATACAAATATTAATCCTCTATGACATATGTAAATGACATAGAAGAATTTATGTGTTGGATATAACGATTAAAGTTCTAGAATGATGTCTCTTAGATTAGTTTGAAATTGATTCTACTGATTAGCTTGCGCATACTCTCCTTTTGGTACACTTTCAATATTTGATGTAAAATTAAATAAAAGCTTTCAAAAGATCATGGTTTTGATCTACATCCCTTCCTTCTTTTAGTAGACTATTTTGGAGTGACTTTTAAATTTCTAAAAGCAGTACTTTGTATGCAATTTATTTTCTAAATTTCAGTAATCATTCTTCAAAAAGATACATGAAAATCAGATCTTAGGCCTTTCAGAATTTAAACAAGTATACAGAAAAAGAAAACTAAGATAATAATTTGTTATCTTTCTTGTTTAGATTGAGTACGATGACCGTGCTAAGGCATCACCATTGAAAGAACAGCCGAAGACACAGCCTGCCAGGAAGCCAGCTGTGGATGATGAGGGCGATGACCTTGACATCGATGCAATCTAAAAACCATAGGGCAGCAGCTGGGAGTTGGGACAGAAGATAATTCTGTCGATAGCTCTCGGCTCCAGCCAGCGACACTCTTTTTTGTTGCTTGTTTCAAAGAATTGATTGAATTAGCATTTCAACATTTTGTTGTTCTCTTTTTAGCATATAGTTTTGGATATGTATATTTTTCACATTTTTGTTTTCATGCATGCAACAAGAAAAATTCAATGTGGTGTTATATCAACACACAACACAGTACACTGAACCAAAAAATGTTGAGGCCATAATAAGGTGATGTAATGGTGGATATTTGATTAGTAAACAAAGTTTGAAGAGAATTCCTTTGTTGTACCTGTTAAAAGCTGAGTTTGCATAGTGCAAATTAGGTTACCAGGTGGGGTTACATTTTTTCTCCTCTTTTCACTAACAATTTTTTTTGTTTTTTAGGTTTCTGGTGTATATCTTGTTTAACTTTTTTCTACTTTTTAAAACTTCTGCTAGTTGATTCCTGAAATTGATAATTGCCTATGTAAAGAAAATCTAGAAAAGGGATAATGAAAAGGAAAAATCTTGTCATTCCTAGATCCTTCACTCGCTTCAAGAATAAATTCACCAAGCGGGAAGGCTCTGGAAATCTGGCAAGAGATATTAATCTTATATGTATTCCATGAACACAAATCTCTGCCAGTCCCCTGGTGACGACTAAAAACAATAGTAGCTGTAGTACTCAGTGTTGTAATTTGGTGTCAGGTGTAGATCCAAAGTGATTGCAAAGACAGATAAGGTGGAACTCTCGCGGCGTGGGTTGCTAGGTGATGATTGGAAGTGTAGACACTTGTGATTGTTTTTCAACACTGTTATGCATAACCCAACCCTGAGGGTATATGTTCAACTTTTTGGACGTCTAAAATGAAAAAAATTATGAATTGCCAAATCCAGATAAGTAACAAGTTGGTCTCCTGTAGAATCTGCATGTACATTTTTATCAATAAACAATTTCTAATAATGTTGACTGATGTTGAAAAGAAAGTCTAGTTTTCAGAGTAGCATGTTATAATGAATAGACTGTGCGAAAGTTCAAGATAAATGCTCTCCATGTTGCATGGATTATGATATGCTATTGTTTGAGTGAATTGTCCTCATAGTGTGTCTGTTTTTGTATTTGTCATTATTTAAATGAAACTTATTTACAAATTTGCTTATGAAGTGTATACAAAAATAAAATTCGGTAAGCTTTGATACAAGAATTTTAATTTGTTAAGCATGAAAGCCAAGCCATTGGTGTATAAATGTAAACACAAATGGTTTTTTTGTGAATATTGTTGATATGTTGCTGAAGCAAGTAATATTATATACTTGTGACAGATATAATGTACCAGACATAGCATTATGTTAATGAGAATGTTGGCTTCGGAGAAACAGTATGTTGAAACATTGTTCAAAATTTATTTTATCAGTTGTAAAGAGAATATCCAGTTTTGTGATAGCTGGAAGAGCACTGAATTCATATTAATAGGAATATTTGGTTTGTAATTGGAGGGTTAAAAATCAAAAATCCCCATTGAAATGTATTTATATTTCTGGTACTTGAAACTTTCAACAGGCATGTGTTCCTTTGCTTACCAGATTGCACTTTTGCAGATTTGACCTTGTAGTTGAAGAAATGTGCAATTGATAATCTTGTGAGCTTTGAAAGCTTAAATGTATAAACAGGCTAATTATGTCCATTATATTCATGTTTATACTCTCAATTCATGGTGAATGTTTTTAAAAATAGGCAAAATTGGGCACATATGAGCATTGTGTAAGATATGTTTAAACAATAAAGTATTCTATTAATTGTCAAGTGGTGAAATTACTCTGCCTTTTTAGGCATTGTTTGTCACACCTAATACCAAAGGTGAAGTTGCACGTGTGATACTGGGGGTTGTTGGCTTACATAGCTTTGGGGGCGGGGAGGGGTGGATGTAAAAGATGCTGGACTGAACTGCAAATGAAATTCTGAAAATCTTCAAATGTTTTGTTATTGGATCAAACATTTTTTTAAATGAGGCTACTATTCCTGCAGATTCATTGTGGAATTATTCTGATGATTTCAGAATTCTATTAGTTCTGGAATTTTCTGATATTTGATTAAGCATTCTGAAGGAATAGATTGAATAAATTCTTTGCCAACAACATTGGGTTTTGAAAAGGCTTAAAATGAACCAAATTCCATGACAAGAATCTCAAATTTCAGACTGACTTGTTAAATTACTTGTTCTGAAAGTTTCTTATTGTAAGTTCAGCAAATTTAAACTTCTTTTTGTTTTGAAGATTTTTGGATTGCTAGTGGAAGTAACACTGGTGTAATTCGAGAAGGGAGATACACTGATGATTCTGGCATACACCATGATACTCTCACGAATTTTTACTATCCTGTAGCAAATTTGTAGCATTTCTAATGTTCACATATTCAGTGTGCACCTAGGTATAAAATGTACTTTTCTCTGCCAATAAATGCAGTTTATGGGAAAGGCTTGACTCATTCATGCTCTTGTTCCTGTTTTTCCTTTTTTTTCTTATTTTAAATAACATTTTCCATTAACATTCTAGTGAGAGAGCTCAAATTTCTTGTCCATGAATATGGTCTGTTTCTCACACGTCCGTGCCACTACACCTTTTGTGTATGAGGGTAATGAGCACTTGGCTGGTGGAACGCACTTCCACAATCCAATGATGAATATAGTGCAATAGTATGGAAGCAATGACGGAAAAAGGTGTAATGTTGGTATTGGCCCTAAAGAGAAAAGCTTCAATATCAAGGTTTCAGGTTTCTTCTTAATTCTGTTCTTTACATTAAGTGGCTGAAGTAGAGGAACGAAAACCCATCCTTAAGGAAGATAACAGAGAAATCCAAGAAAGGTATCTTGGTTTATTTTTCCTTGCAAAAAGGTGATGATTCAAAAATATGAAAATTATTGTCCAGCACATAGCCAATATATAAATATTGCATTTGGTTGGTTATAAACCTCAATTTACAAACTTCATGCTGTATATCATCCTAATGTTAGTTGTTAATTACATGTTAAAACCATTCAGTAATTCAAAATTTTGGAGGATTATAAATCTCTTTCCAGTATGGCAATTTTGTGATGAGAGCAGTCTTTATGCGCATTACCGCTACCCAAGGAGCTCAAAGGATATTATTATTTAGGTATCTGTCTCAATGGTATCTTTTAAACACTAAATTTGGCCATGTCACTGCCATCAGAGGTTGCAGTTTCTGTTCATTTATCAAGAACAGCTAGTTGACATTCGTTTTCTGTTATAAACGTGTTAAGAATTCATACGTTCTATGCAGTCATGTTTTTTGGCATTGAAAATTGCATTTTTACTTTCTTGTATACATAAATAGATACGGAGTAATAAACGTAGTATAGAGAAAGTTCCATTGAAATCTCCAAATCCATTTTCCGCAGCAAATCAAGCAAAGGGGTCCCCTGATAACAAAAACGTGTTGTTTTTTCAAAACATCAGTATCTGTGAACACTAGTGCTTAAACCATATGTAGGATTGTTTCTAAATTGACCTCTGTCCATCTGGCTCGAGTTGAAGCTTTGAGATATTGAAAAAAAAATTTTGAAATTTGGGGAAACTTTACGTGAAGACCATGCAACTTTCAAAGTTTTCTCAGAAACTGCTCCAAATTGTTTCTTGAATTTTCTTGTAAGAATAGAGTAAAATACACTTATAAATATGGCAAAGTTCTCACTTTCATGGTTAACTCAGAATTTTCAAAAGTTTGAATTATTCCGGTGTCTTTCTACAACTACAAAATTGAAGATAGAGATTTTTCCTACCAATGAAATTTGTTGTTCATAATCAGTTCTTTCAATAAAGTCATGTAAATTGTTTTAACATTGTGGTAGTTTTCGCACAATATTGCAAGAAATATGTGCAATATTAAAAAGCAACAAAATCAAGATTTTCTCAAAATTGGCTCCAAATCTTTTACTTTAAATGGTATGGATAGTGGGAAATGTACTTTATTAGACACACAAATGCCATTTTGTTTTTTCTAAAACTACAAAAATGTAATTTTTTGACTAGTCTCTCATGTTAATATTATTTTTAGCAGTTATTTGTTTACATTTTTACTTTAGTTTTTACATTTAAGAGTACAAGTGCTTTAAATAATGTTTAATACAGTTTCTTGAAAAATTAATAGTTTTCTGTGAAAACTAGCACAAAATTCTGCATTTTCAGAAATGCTCAAATGCCTTTTCCTCAAAAAAGGCTGAATATTTTTCTTTATACTTTTTGTATGGATAGTGCGTATTGCCCTGTTTAAGATGACATGAAATTAATTTGATTGTATTCTTTTGTTTCTTCACAAATTATACAAATGTATTTTTTTTTTTTAATATCTTTCGCCCTGCTAATATGGACATTTTCAGCGGTTTGTGTACATTATTGCATTTGTGAGTGAAAGATCTTCAAATTACTTCAAATGAAGTTTTTCAATAACACAAAAGATTCCTGTGAAAAAGAGCTTCAAATTTCGTATATACACTAGAGCTTAATGATTTTCCTTAAAGATGGCTCCAAATGTTTACACAAAAATTAAAATATAAACCAAGGTTTTACTCTTCTTTAATATTTTAAAAGTAAAATTTCGAATCTACCATTAAGAAGACAGAAAATTGAGATAATTTCAAAAAAATGAAATAAGGGTGGCGATAGGTGGCAGCCGCCAAGAGGATGGGGCAAGACTGTAATGATAGCCCACACCAAAGAATTTATAAATGTTTTCCTACGAGAAAGTCTGTGCCATCTTGTAGTGCCACTAGTTTTTTGTGTGTGTGAATGACAGCTGAAACTAAACAAATCTACATGAATGTGGAAAGTTTATAATTTCATTCATTTTTAAAGTAACTGATGTAGCAGAATGACTTTTTTTCAATTAGACATAATGTACCTGTGAACAGTTTTAGATAAAGTACTTGTGAAATCAGTTTATAGGTATGATGTTATGAAGTCGGTTCTTTAGAGTTATGTTTATGTTATGTTTAAGAAGTTTGGTTCTTGCAAGATGACAGCAATAAAGATAAAATTCTTAATTAGGGACTGATACATTGAAGAATATCAATGATATTGAAATGAACCATAAATCATTTTTAAGTTGGGGACTTTGTGTTTAATCACTTTCAAGCAAAAACAATGCCAATTACATAAAAATTATAGATGTTGATAATGTAGGTTCTGAATGTTAAGCGACTATTTGACAAATTTCTTTATACCAGTGAGAAAATAAATATTTCACGAATCAGAAACTTGGTAGTTATGAAACAGTGAAAAGTACCTCACGATGAGAGAACAAACAACTTGTTCTGATCGCTAAAATCCTACATGTTGATGTGACCTTAAAAAAAAACGTGTAAAAAAACAAAGAGAGAGATATTACTCGACCCCCCCCCCCCTAATCTTACGTGAGACTTTACAAAATGCATGTTTTTAATGTAAATGCGTTAACTTGTGGTCGATTGTATTGGGATTTATTTAAAAAGCATAATTTGCGTAATTATATTTATTTAAAACGAGATATTACTAGTATTT
This sequence comes from Gryllus longicercus, assembly GCA_038098605.1. Lineage (NCBI taxonomy): Eukaryota > Metazoa > Arthropoda > Insecta > Orthoptera > Gryllidae > Gryllus > Gryllus longicercus. Next base: position 1,249,534 of record JAZDUA010000215.1, read on the forward strand.
AGAAAATAGAGTGACTGAATTACAATGAATATTATTGTACTTCAGCGGCGGTAAACAGTGCAATAATTAATTTTCGGTAACTTTTCTTTAAAATGTTTGTAAAAATATGTTATAAGATTTATTTCATTAATGAAAAAAGTTGTAATTTTTGTTAAATTATTTTCCTCGGTGTACTATGCTACTTAGTGACACAAAGATCAAGGGATTTTTAAATATAAAAATTTGTGCAGTTTTTGCTAAATTTATAAACGTTACGTAATATTAGGAAACGCGTAGCTCTTACGGTGTGGAGCTCGCTGTCCCGAGGACACAGAGGGCCCGTTTTCCTCACTCCTCTCTGGCTCAAGGGAAAATTTGAAACGCGTGCACGTTGCAGCACCCGCCGCTCCCTCTTTTTACGTGCCGATTGCCCGAACCTACTTCCGTTCTCGCTTCTCACCCCCCGACCCTCTGCGGCGCGGCGCTCTGAACGGACGTGAATGGCGTAGCGCAAATGAAAATCGCTGATTGTGACGGACGGGAATTTTGACTTGGATTCGTAAATAGGCCCACCTGTGTCGTACTCAGTACTCGTCTGAGGAAGCTTGCTTCAGCGTTTCCGGAGTGACAGAGAGGGCACTAGGAAAATTTCCACTCAAACATTCAAGACACCGGTAGTGATTTGCCAAGAAAACTTAAACCGCGGTTTTGACCATTTGCGACGGTAAACTAAAGGTCAGGGAGAGCAAGGGACTAGTCGCTTGGAGGCAGAGAGGCCCCTGCCCCTGCTTAGAGGCGGAAAGCAGATGCGAAGCGACTGCGGAGTTGAGCGGATCGCAGAGAGACGTGACCCGACTGCCAGGTTGAAGGGGTCGCGGAGAAAAATATCGAGTTCGTGCGCAGTGATTGTGCTACTCGGGACTTGTGATTTTTGTGACCGAATAGGAAATGGACACGATAAAGTCACGTTCAACGAATTACTCGTGAATTTAGTACAAGAGAATCCTTGTTTATGAAATAAAGGAAATGCGAGCACTAATACATTTATTCGCATACATATGAAGACAAATCGATAGTAAAGTTGAAGGGGAAAAAAGCTAGAAACCATGGTGGAAAGATCTTTCACCATGCTAGAAACCAATCGATCAAGCTTCAATACGTTGAATTCTGATTGGTTTAGGCGATATACTTACGCTCGTCATTGTGAATGCTTGTCTTTGCGTTTAAATTTTACTGCTAAGTACAGCATTAGATTACGTGTAACCTTTGCATTGGGAATGAGGCCTTATGGTACTGCTCCATCATTCGCATGGTGTTGATCGAAGAAACCTCATAAAACTGCCGATTAGAGCAGCCATCAGAAGTTTTCCTCCAGAGGATAAATTCAACCAAGTTATCGATAATTAGATCATGTCGCCTCTGTTGGAACTCGGAATCTTACGACCTACGATCAGAGACACTCCAGTGGCTCCTGAGCCATCAGGCTATGTGGCGCAAATAACATAAGAACATCCACTTGACAGGCGAGTGCAGCCCGAAACAAGAGAAGGGCAAATACATTCTGAGTACCTCTGATGCCTCTTTTCCATTACATTTTGACTTTTCCGTATACGTACGGAGTAGTACACATAGTATAGGTAATGCTGCTGCAAATCGATTTCGAGATCCCAATGAAAATACACGTTTTGGGGTCCCGGGATACCGAAAATGTGTTTTTTAAAACGTCAGTCTGGTGTCTGTGAACACTACTAGCGCCTAAATTATGCGTAGGATTTTTTTCAAATTGAAGAAACCCCTGCTCGAGTCGAAACTTCGATATTTTGAAAAACATTCTTCAAAATTTGGGGGTACTTAACATGAAATCCTTTTTTATAAGAATAGTGTAACACATTGATAAAAGTGGCATAGGTCTGATTTTCATGGTTAACTCTAAATTTTTGGAAATCTCAAAAGTATGATTTTTTCGGTGTCTTTCTACACCTACAAAATTGAAGATAGAGATTTTTCCTTCAAATAATTTTTTTTCTACATAGTAAGTTCTTTCATTAATGTCATGCACATTTTTTTGTTTAGGTACTGTACAGAGAAGGGAGAAGAATACCTTGAACGGGGGGGGGGGGGCGCTAGCGGACTGAAAGGCCCTTCTCAATACAAAGTCTTTTATACACCGCACTGGATCGTGAGGTGCCCGGGGGGGGGGGGGGAGAGGGATGGCGCTGGTTACGAAGGGAGGCGGAGGATGACAAAATTTACACGAATTTCATTGCACATACGATTTATTGATATGAGATTTGTAATCTACGTGAATGGGCTGATATGATAAATGAAATGTTAATTTACAGTAATGAAATCACATGAATTATATAAAATGGATGCTAGTTGTTACATCGATGTTACTTCTCACCGTGATGGTGACGTAGTGAACGTTTGTCCATGGGCACACGGCGTTGCCGAATACCTGATGCTGTGTGGCTGCGGCATGCGTGGACCTCAGAGCTGCTCCTCTCCCGGGCGAAGCGGGAATGCAGGCGTCCCACACAGTTCGCTGGTCGGAGAGTCTGTCCAGCAGCTGGCCACGGACCTGGCCCTAGGAGGGCCTTGGCAGCACGAGTACGCGGTCTCGGTGTGTGAGAAGGGTCTGCTCGTACCGCACTGTAGTATCCGCTGATGACAGATTCACTATGACTACATGCGGCGACAACCCGTTTAGTGGCTGCTCGTCGAAGACAAGGTAGCGCACTTAATTCACCGATGTATGTGCCGAAGGCAGTGTTTTCATGTGCGCGAAGCGCATTGAGTTATACTATGAACTCTGATCATGAGAACGGAGACTGCTCAACGAAACGGCGCTGGGCCGGCGCTGTGGCTTTTGTGCCGTTCGCAATGGTTCTCGCCCGTCTGTCCTCGCACAAGTGAAGGTGGCGTTGCAAGCAAGAAGGCTGCAGCCCTTCGGGAAAGCGGGGGGGGGGGGGGCGCCGTTCGGGGGAGGGGCCGGCGGCGCGGGTGCGGCGTGGGTGCGACGGGCGCACCCTGCGGGAGCGGCCGCCGCCGGAGGGAGGGAGCGACCACCCGCCTTTGCGCGGGGGCTTTGTGTCGTGGACGGAACAGGTACATCTTTTAATGGTGTTCGAGTAACCTGCCCGAGACAAATGAGGTGTCAATCGAGCGTCTTGGTCTCTTGGTGGGAATCGATGATTTGTTTTCGGATCCATAGTAGTTTCGAGGATTCGTTTGCAAAACGCGCGCGCGCGCGCGCGCGTGTGTGTGCGGGCATTTTTTAGTACTGCGATCTAGCGATGGTCGCGCGAAATACGTGCCTCAGCGCCACGGCATTCAGGAGATGAATGACACATTAAAAAATACATACGTTTTGTCTAAAACATTTTTTTGATTCGAAATAGAATGTGAATAATTCGTAGTTTCAAAAATACGAGTTTTTGTTATTCTCAAGAAAGTATAATTTGTATTGGAAAATAAAGAAACAATACTGCGTGTCTCATCCAATGTCGGTCGCAGCGTACCAACCTGATGTGTCTCGGTCGGCGGCTCGCGCCGTAAGAGAACAAAATTGAATTATTTTTGCCTAATTAACCACTCATATATAAACGATTCTCCGTGATGAATTGAAACACACGCAATATTTAACAACGTTTATTCGTAAACAATGCTACACTAGAAATACTTGATTTATTTACAAATATTTTACACAGTCTTTGTGTTCATTTTATTATTTTCCTTACACACGACTCCGTTCTCTTGATTATTTATTTACACTGTTCACTTCTTCTACACTATCGCACAGTCCGATGCTCTGTCCACGGTCCACTGTGCTGACCACAATTCACAGCAGGGTCCACTGCACTGCTGTTTACCGCGATGCACACTTCACAGCTGAGCTTCCACTGCAGACCTCAGACTGCCGTCTGCTGTTCACCCACTGCACCACTGTTCATCGCAATGCACACTTCACAGGTCAGCTTCCACTTCAGACAGACTACTGCATACTCACACTCACGAAGTGACTGCTTACTACTTCTACTTCTTACTATTTGACTACTTAGTTGACTGACTCGCGGCTGTTTACTGCCTGCCTGCCTGACTCGCGGCCGCCGCAGCGGCGAATTTATATAGAAGAATCTTCCTAAGGATGGGATGATTTGACAGCTAGTGCTGGCAACACAACTGACGATTCTGTGGTCGTTGTGTCCTTGAACTTAATAGACTCTCCTTCCTCCATTCGTTCGTTTGCAGTTGGCTAACTTGTAAGAAGCCACGACGCTCCCTGCTGTGATGTCCTCGTCCGACGAAAATATAGTGCGCCACGAGAAATAATTGAAATTAGGAAGTGCAGAGCTTTGTGCTCTAATGTAAAAATTATTTTTTTTATAAAAATTATATTGAATTTAGTTTTTATGTGATAAGTATTATGTTTGTTTTAAAATCGAGTCTTGAATGTGAGATGCGTAGTTGAGACGGTCCACGTGTTCCGGCATTGTGCTGTGTTCGGCATTGTTCTTTTATTGAATGTGATATTACGTTAAGACATTTTCCCACTTATGTAAATAAATTTCTATATTTCCCGGACTCGCGTGCGTGCATATAACTAAGCGAAACTCAAGACATCTCTTTATTGATGTCTCGCGTGAACCGTAAACAAACACTACGAAGGGGCGTAACTAAACAGCTGACGCGGCGGATGGATACTTCTCTGAAGTACACGTGATGTTCACTTGTTTCCCGATCTGTCAAATCATCCCATCCTTAGGAAAATTGTTCTTTCCTGGCCGGCGCCCTTCTCGACACTCGCTCCACATTTCTACGCGACTCGCGAATAGCCCGGAACCGTCCAGTTCGGGGGGAAGGGGGCGCCGTATAATAATTAAAGTTGGAATTAGTTGTCGATGCTGACTGCACCTAACAATAACATTGGGGGCAAATTTTGAGTGAAGGAAGGGCGCGCTGTCGAGAAAATTTTTGATCACAAGCCGTGCACACGCCGCCGTTGGATGGCTCACGGGCGAGAGTTAACTGCGCTAATTCAATTTGTATTCTGCAAAATACTGCAGATCAGTTTTGAATATCTTCTCTTTATCTTACAGATTTAATATAAAATTTATTTATTTTTATTTCATTTAAGGTAATATACAGGCAACAGTACAATTTGATGTGGCCCGAATCGGCGCTAACATAAATCATTATTTTTGATATATCACAATGTTTCATACACATGTAAATGTAAATATTACGTAATATCACAGTAATTGACATAATTCTTGTAAAAGAGGAACAGAGTCCGCATATCAATAAAGTCCATAGCCTTCCTCATTGAAGAGACCATCACAAGCTCTTTTGAACATTCGAAGACTTGGTGCCGTCACCACGTTCTGGGGTAGTATGATCCAGGTGTTGACATCTCCGTTACCTATAAAGTTCTTGTACTGCATTAGATTATGCCTAGATTTTACAAGCTTCGTACTATGACCTCGAAATTGTAGATTTTCAGAGCGCTGAAAAATGTCTCTAAGATCGGAGTTATGCCCGTGCAAGATCTTGATTGTTTCACACATGTCACCGCGTTGTCTCCTAGAAGCAAGAGTCCGAAACCCGAGTCTCGTCAGCTGTTGATCATAAGCGTTGTTCTTGAGGTCTGTAGAAATACGTGTGGCTCTCCTTTGTACATTTCCAGCAGATTTAGAGAAAGTAAGGGATCTAGATCTCGGTGCCAAATTCGACTATCGGGAGAATGTAGGTTCTATATAATGAGGTGAATACATCGCTTCTTATTGTGTTAAATCAACACCACCTAGATACCTAGGTGGTGTTGGTTAAATGCATTACGCAGTATAAATATAGTCCTGTTAGCCTTTATTGCGATGTTACTCCCGTGGTTTTCCCATTTGAGGTCGTTAGAGATTATAATTCCTAGATCCTTCATGACCTTCGTCTTGATTTCAGACAAGTTCCTTCTGCCTATTTGGCAATTTCGCTTTGGGTTGGAACTTCCAATATGCGTGACCATACGTTTCGTTTCATTCATGGGTAACATTCAAATAAACACTATTCAAGCCCTCTTGAATGTGTAGATGATTCACCTGAGGGTTAGCGTAGAATTTGGTGTTATCTGCATACATCTTGAAGTGGGAGAGCATACCTTGCGGCAGGACGTTGGTATAGAGAATGAATAACCGAACCCTGGGGAACTCCACTGTTGATTCTCTTCAGTGATGCCTTATTTTCTCCAATTCTCACACTAAAACGGCGATCCTCAAGGAAAGACTGTATCCAATGCAAAAGCATCCCCTTCTGCCAAAGCAAGCAAGTTTGTGAAGTAACCTTCGGTATGGTTCCTTGTCGAAAGCTTTGGAGAAGTCCAGGTAGATGATACGTATCTGTAGGGTTGCCATTATTTAGATCCATTGTCCAGTCTTGCGGAGAAGATAGTAGGTTTGTAATAGTAGATCTCCATGGTACGAAGCCGTGTTGGTATGGTGGTATGCGTCCAGTTCTCGAAGTAAAATTGAGTATCGTGCCAGAATCCGCTCAAATACCTTGCATACCGAGCTGGTCAAGCTAATGGGCCTGTAGTTATCATGTAAGTGAAAGGCTTCCAATGCTTCCTCAGAAGGATGTGAGGATATAATGGGAGAGGACCGTTTGGTTCCAATGTGTAGAAGTTTTGAAAATTTTCTGCAAAGACCTCAGCGACATCACTATGATCCGAAGTAATTTCCCTATCCTCTTTCCGGAGGGTATGTGGATTAGAAACTTTGGAACAAATCTATTTGCGGATGTTCGAGTAGAGAAGCTTGCCCTTGGCAATATTTTGTTCATAATTTCTCTCATTTGATCGTCGTTGTATCCTTATCGTAATCCATGGTTTATTTTGTTCGGAACTTCTTTTTGAATAGGTGAGTGAGCATCTAAGGTCGTTGATAATTCCAGATCTAAGTACTGTCTGGGTCCCAGTTTTCCGACCGCCGGAGAGGGGTCCTAGTTTCCGCGCGGGGCGAGCGGCAGGGTAGGAGGGGATGGCTTTCGCTGCACCCACAATGTCACGTGACATAATCGCAACCGTTCCAAGAACATCGGAGCGGCTAGTTCGCTTGTGGCAGGACCCGAGTGTTAACATGTGAAAACCATTAGTTTCTCATCATGGCAAAGGGAGTTACTAATTCTACTATACACAGCGAGGTTCGCGAAATCATTGCCCGTGTGATTGAAATATGTGATAAGGAGAAAGAAGATAAATGTTTACATTTACCTTTAATGAAAGCGAGTGAAAGAGCCTCCGAATACACAGGAGTTCGACTCACCACCATCAAAGCCATTCGGAAAGAAAATAAAAAGAGGAATGAGAATAGCCCAAATCAGAAGCTGAAGTCTCCTGGTCACGTGGCAATTCTGTCCATGTAGATAGTTTTGACCGGTGTGTAATTAGAAATACGATTCTGGATTTCTACATGAGAGAAAAGGTAGTGCCGACGGTGCTAAAGCTTCTTCCAATGATTAAGGGCAAAATTAAATTTCCTTGGGGCCCAAAATCTTTATTGCGCGTTATGAAATCAATGGGTTTTAAATGGAAAAGGTGCCAATCAAAGCGGCGGGTGCTGATAGAGAGACCGGACATAGTGGATTGGAGATCCAGATACATTGTTCAATTGAAACAATTTCGAGAAGAGAACCGAGATATCATCTATGTGGATGAGACATGGGTTGATAACACCCTTAAATATCAAAAGTGCTGGCAGAGAGATAACGTTTGTGGTGTCCAAGTGATGGGAAATGCCACAACTAGACTAATAATTGTTCACGCAGGGGGGGGGTGGATTTCTTTGCGACACGTGTCTAATCTTTCGAGCTAGTAGTACTGTGGGAGACTACCACGGCCAAATGAATGGCATTAATTTTGAGAAATGGAATCCTTGACAATGCTCCATACCACAGTATGGAAGTCAACAAAACGCCGTCCGCATACTCAAGAAAAGCTGACATGATTGTATGACTTCAAAGAAAGGGAGTGCATTGTGAAGAAACTATGCGTAAGACTGATTTGTACCGATTAATTGCACCTCTCAAACCACGGGCTAAGCAGTACAAGATCGATGAGTTGCTAGCAGCACACGGACATACAGTTGTACGACTCCTTCCCTACATGTGTGAGATGAACCCAATTGAACTTGCTTGGGCGAAAGTAAAGCAGATATTTAGGGAGCGTAATGTAACAGGTGATATGTCAGTTACCAAGTTGCAAGAAAACATTGAAACTGCAATACAAGAGGTCACCGTGCAGGACTGGCAAGGATTTTGCAGGCACGTGGAAAAAATAGAAACTGATTATTGGGAAAAAGATAGTATTGTACCGGACATCATTGACGAGATACTTAATTTGGACTCCGACAGTGATTCATCAGAGAGTGAAGCCTGCAGATCATCATCATATTCTGAATAAGTTAAGTCAGATATTAAAATAATCATGCAAGAAAAACGTCCGCGATCGTGAAATAAAAAAATGTTTTTCGCGCGGCTAGTAGTACGTTGACGGCCGGGATGTCCTCCCCACCACCGCTCCGTTTCTGGGAAAAGGCCTAGGCCCCTTCCGTCCCGCGGTCGGAGAACCAGTCCCGGACAGTATCATCCAATTACTTTCCAGTTCATCGGGGTGTTCTTAGGTGAGAAGGAGCTGTCGAAGGTCCCTCTTCGTGTCCTCGAAATTTACCAAACAGTTTACCTTGCGGTCCTGGTTAGAGGAATCTGCATCGCGAAATTCGATTTGCCCATCAATGCACAGAACGGCATGATCACTATTACCGGCAGAAATTCGTGTGACTGGAGTCGATAAAGGTGATTCGTCATTTGTGATAATTAGATCGAGCGCTGTTGATCTCTGTCCGTTCCGAAACCTAGTTCCATCAATTATCAGCTGAGAGAAACAAGAATCTTCGTATACCTTACAAAATTCTCTTTCTAAAAGCGGGATGTAATCTAAGCAGGGCTGGGGCCAGAGAAGCGACGGAAAATTGAAGTCTCCAAGGATGATATTAAGGTATTCCAAATCGTTCGCCTGACAAAGCATATCAAAAAGGGCAGTGTCTACATTTGAAATTCTAAGTGATGGCGAAAGAGGTCGATATAACGTACAGACATCGAAATTCAAATGATAAAGCATAATTTGCAGCCATAGCGATTCCAGATAATCTCTTCGCATATCTGAATGAGGGATAACTATGAGGGGATTTCCATTGAATTCCCGCTCTACGTATATCAGAATTCCTCCACCGCGTCTTCCGGTTCAATCTCTACGAACCATATTATAGCCCTCTATATGAATAATTTGATCCGGAATTTCCGGTTTAAACCATGTTTCCGTCAGTGCTATAATAGTCGGTTTGAATTCTTGGATGTCCAGTAGAAACATCAAATTCTGGTAAGTTGGTACAGTAAATTGTAGGATATCGTACTGTTTGAATTAGGCAGGTGTACCAGGTGTACCGTACCTAAATTGATAAAAAAAGATTTCCATTTATTTTGTAATAAGTTCTAATAATGTTTACTTATTTATGTTTTAAAACTAATTAGATAATAGTTTAATGTTTTAGTACAAGAATAAAAAAATGAAGTATTGCAACAAATGTTAAAAAAAAATCACCGTTTCGCATCACTAATTGAATACCCCCTGCCCCTACGTAACGCAACCACGTAACATAACGTAACCATGTTGCGTAACGTAGCGTAACGCCGCTTCAAATACTCTCTGCCCCTCCCTCCCTTTTTGCGTTACGTAACTTTTCGACGACCCCTTTCATTGCAACGGTGGTCATGCCTCCCCCCCCCCCTAGTTTTCGCTTGTTACTTTCTTTTATTCAAATTTGTTTTAAAATTTTATTTATGTTAAACTTATGAAATTATTTAAAAAAAATAATATTGTATAGTACACTAAAGAGTCAAAAAACCCGTACACCTGTCTAATAACGCGTAGGGTCCCTGCGAATACGCAGAAGTGCCGCAACACGTGACATGGGCTCGACTACTGTCTGAAGAATTACTGGAGGTAATTGACACCATGATTCCTGCACGGCTGTCCAAAAAGTCGTAAGAGTACGAGGGGGTGATCTCTTCTGAACAGCACGTTGTTCACAGTCCGTCGGGATGCTCAATGGACATTAATGGCTGCAGGTGATTAGACAGGAAGCTTACTTACGTATCACCTGTCATAGACGTATCAGGGGCCCCAAATCACTCAACTGCACACGTCCCATACCAGGGGCGTCTCCTGCTCACCATGGTACTCAAATGGATTGAAGTAATTGCTGAGGGAAATCTAAAAACTCTCAATGACTATAAAAAAGCACATTTAGTTGCAGATTAAACTAAGTTTTCAGATATCCAGAGGTGTAAAAAGAAAGCTGGACAAGACTACTGAACATATAAATGTAACTGAGAGAAATGTATAATAAAATATTAAATCTTTTTGGAAATTTGTAAATAATTCAAGCGAAATAGTTATGATGTTTGATGGACATTAATCAGCAAATTTCCCTCAGATAATTGTTAATTTGTTTGCAAAGTATTTTGAGTCCGATCAAATTGAATCATTAATTGATCTAGATGTGGATGTTAATGAATACAATGTCAATATTGGGTGCCTATCTGAACCTCAGATAAATGTTTTTGGTTCAAGTGTGAAATTATAGGATTACATGAATAGAGATAGTCAGATAAGATTCCAGCTAATTTTGTTAATTTAACTCTGATGCTTCACTGTCTCTTTTCTAAATCACTTCAGGAGGATTCCCTCCCAGATTTGTGGGAAAGATTTTTCTTAACGCTTAACTTTAAATCCACGCATTGATTGAATATTGAAAATTACAGACCAACATCCACACTTAGTATCACACCTAAATGTTTTAAAAAAATATTACTATTTACTTTTTTCTTATTTAATTCAAATTCTTTTTGATGAACAACATGATTACTGAAAAAAGTACACGATTAATTTAGTTCTTTTTAAGAATTTTGTCATAGATAAAATGAATTGATTTTTACAAGTTGATGCAATTTTTACAGACTTTTCAAAAGTATTTAACATTGTTAACCATAGACTGCTGATAGACAAATTAATTATGATTAGTAAACATATTGTTTTTGGAAATGGCTGTGATTATCTTGTTGGTAGTATTACAAATGTGAAGTTCAAATCTTTTATATGGCAGTCAATTTGGTGTCTTCGGGTGTTCAACAAGGTTCTCTCTTACAGTCATTATTGTTTCTTAATTTTTGTTTTCTTATGTATTAATAACATGAAGTTATAGTACATAATTGTGAATTCCTTCTATTTGCTGATGATCTGAAGTTATGCAGTGTGACTCGGGGGTGGTAGGAATTGGGGTTTGAATGACTGTATTGGGTTTCACTTTAATTTAAATCTTCTAGTTTCTGCTGTGAAAAGAATGATGTATGCTTCAATATTAATAAATGTATGACTATTACATTTTTGAGAACACAAAATCAAATTGACTTTAACAATAAAATTAAACATCTAGTGTTAGACAAAATGGTTCATTTTAAAGATATAGGTGTCATATTCGACTCAAAATTGCAATTTGATTTACGCAACAAATTAGTTTTATTCAAGGCCAATTGAATGCTGGGTTTTATAAGACGTATGGCCACTGAATTTCAATATTTTCACTTGTGTAGAATGGAATTTAATACTTGTTCAACCAGTTATATGCTTCAGCTGTATGAATATCTTACTATAAAATTTAAGGAAAAACAAGAAACAAACTAGATTCTGTTCAACACAAGTTTTTTAAATTTTGTGACTTGGAAAATCAATTTATCCTCTCCCTACCTAACTTATAATTACAGTCAAGTACTTGCTACTACTTACTAAGTACTTGCTATTAGTATACTTAATTCTCACAGAATGTATACTGATTTGTTATTCTTGTAAATTTATGTAACAATAACATTGATAATATTCAACTCTTCTCTGAAAAATGTTTGTATTATTGTTATTGGCATCAAATGTGTCTCAAAACGCACCAATTGTAGGTATATGGTTAGGCAAATGTGTTAAAAATTGACTTATCAACTTGTCTGCAAATTCAAATCACTAGCAAAAAGTAAAGTACTTAAGGATTTTTGTTAATAAATTGCAATATTTTTTTAAAATTTCTTATTGGATTCATATTGAATGACTAACTATACATAAATAAATAAGAATTAGGTTTTTTTTAAGCAGTTGTTTTAACAGCTCCCTATCTTTGTAGGTAAGGTAGCATTATCAGCTTTCAAAGATTAAACTGATGAATGAAGCCTGGAAATTTGGCAAACTGTTATTTTTTATTGTTACTATTTTACAACTTTTAATAAGAGGAATCACGTAATTGTACTTCTTAAGTTGTTTAGATTTTCATTTTACATATTTTTACCATTTTGTCTTATTTTTGCCTTGTTCTGACTTTTACGTCATTATTTTGCTTCTTTTACTTTTGAATAAGATCTCCAATCCCTTTTATGGGCAGTTTTTGTGTATAATATTCCCTTCTCATTGCTGGTAATTACACGAGTGTGAAGAATAAAAAATATAATTCTATTTTCACTGATGCCATTTCAAAATTCAAAAGGGGGAATATAGATTCGAAGAGATAAACAAATTTGTAGCCATCGATGAGCGTTAAGATTACAAAGAAATTATTGTTTTACTACTTGTTAATTTTAGAGTTAGAATAAACATGGAAATTATTTTACTTATTAATTTTTTGCAATAATTCCTTTTAAATGTGATTTTTCATTGTGTATGTGCTTTTTTGTTCTCTTACTTTAGCTAGAATAAATGCCTTTTTGTCTGCCTATTTTAGGTAAAATAAAAGCCTGAACTTCTAGGCTATACTGATGAGACTGTGCTTGTAAAAATTATGTAGTTATGCCAGTGGCATATTATGGTGAATAAACAAGTCAACAGGTATGAAAGAGATGTGAGATTTTCCCCAGAGCAAAATAAGAACAAAATAAAGTGTCATGTCTGTGGATGACCTGTGTGTGACAAACTGAGCTCATCTATGTACAGTAGATTGTTGATATTAAGAATAAATTCAGGACCACAGATGTTTATAACAAATGCCTATTTCCCTACCAAGTGGAGTGTTTTTCATGTGATGGACATATAAAATTACTGATATCGCTATGAATTACATTCATAGTGATATTGGTAAAATGAACAGACATGTGTAGCCTAAAACAAAAGGGGAGAGTAAGCACATTTTTGGGCTTGGGCCTTCTATACTATTAAGCTTTTGTTTAAATAAACCATATCTTACTAGAAAACGAGTAAAACATACATACATACATAAAAATAAGGAGAATTAAATTATAATTTAATAAATTCAATTTTTGTTAAACCATTCACAGAGTTGCCAGGTGTCTTATAGAACCTCTTCTCCAAATTGTCATGTGAAATACAGGAAAAATGAAGAATTGAACACATATACGGAAATAAAATGCTGTACCTATTTCAAGGGAGGACAGAGCCTCTCAAGATTTTCAGGGAGGCCACAACATGCTTGGCCTCACCTGTGGGCAAAACTATGGTAAAATATGTTACAAAATATAAATGTAACAACTTAACACGTCAGTTTTACTTTACAGTTTTAGTACTATCGTACCTTACGCAAATTTCTCCAAATTGAAACATATTCCTGGGATCTCACAGTTCCCAGTGTGTAGTTTGTGTTCCAAAAAATAAATGTGTACATGCAAGATCAAACATTTTTTTATTATTTGATAACATCTGAAATTATTTTTCAGTTAAAATACGGTACTCAATTTTTTTCATTTGACTATCTTAACAAAATATTATCAAGTGGTGGAATTTTATAAGAAATTCAACGATTGTGGTCACACGTGCTCATCCTGTCAGAAGCCCTCAATGACGCCGGCGTGGATGCCGGGGATTTGTGAAGGTTAAAGTAGCATCAATAGCAAATTCCTTGTAATAAAGAAGGTCGGTTCTCTTTCCTAATATTAGTTTGTAACATTTGGATGTAATAACAACATTAACTATACAAGAGTATTGTACCAGTGACACTGCAAATTACGCGAAAAAGTACTGCACCGGTCTGCACTACAATCCATTGACCGGTCCGCAATGTTACAGAGTTCTCCGATAGGTGGCAGGTGCTTACGCACTGCGACATAGCCGCCGCCAGCCAGTGTGTGGTGTTACCAGTAGCTCAGCATTTGTGTCCTCTTGTCAGGTGAGTTTGCTTCTAACAGGTTCTTTGTGTGAATGTTAATAATGAATAGTATGAACTCAAGGACACGTAAGCCCAATAACTGGATTTAATTTTTGACCCAACTGAAAATTTGTTAGGAATGTGCTAGAAATGTCTTTGTGTTGTTAGTCTTCGAAGCTCGCCATTTTCTCGTATGACATCATGCGTTATAGTTTCTGTGCTCTTTTATGAAAATAAAAACGCTAATATCAGGCTTGAAGGTATTTTTGTTAAAAAATTGATATTTATTGATCTGTCAAGTGTTGCTTCATTTGCGTTCTGTGGTTCTCCAGGTCGCTAACATCAACTAGCATGGTCCATTGATAAATGGACCAACGTCCTTATGGTGTCTGAAATTGTAATGGAAGATCGAGATTCGTAAGTACATTGCTACTTTTTCACGGAATGAATGATACTTCTGTCATTGTCATCTTGTATCCGTTTTTCTTTTCATTTGTTACTGCCCGAAGTACTCAACAGATTCAATGCCAAGTGCCAAAAACTGCCATGCCTTTTTCTAGTTTTTTAATATCGGCGTGTTGTTTTAGCCGTGTATTCTTGTCATTTCAGTGCGTTTTGGATGCTAGTGTTATTGCCTGTCTTTTCTTGTGTCCATTGATACTCTTGTTTTAACATGGTTAGATGTTTCTATTTATGGAGATGACTTGTGATTTCTTGCGAAAATTATGGACCTACTGTCATCTGGCGAAATTCTTCGCAACGAAAGAAACGCATGTAGAAGCTTGTGCGATTTCATGACTTTGACTGGCAGATCAATATTTACAGAGCATGTTCTTAGATTTATTACATGTTTGACTTTTGAAGGTATATAAAAAAAGTGATGGATTGGCAGGCTATTAGTAAGAGAGATAAAAGGTAACTTCCCTATTTTCTACAAATGTATCACTGTAACACAATTTGAGTAAGTCCAGAAAGTATTAACAGTAGAGTGAATTCTTATATCTTGTCTGATTAGGAGAATTTTGGTTTATAAAATTTTGTGTATTATGCTGTTTGTTGCAAAAAGTTACAGTATGTGATTTGCCACACTGTTTTCACTATTCTCAAACACTCATTCTTCAAATAGATTATGTTAAGCTTGTACCACAAAACAACATTTTAAAGCCCAATGTGCTGACCATGTCATGTCAGCTGTTACTGTTACCAAAAAATTGTTTCCAAATTTTTTGAGAAAAAAGTGTGTGTCAATATTTTTTTTTCCTTAGTTTGTTATTCCTCACAGTTACATTCAGAATGTCTTCATGCTTCTAACCGTGATAAAGGGTACTTTTTATTTCATGCAGGAAAGTAAATTGCTGTTCCAATTTTACATAAGCTTTTATTTCATTGTAGTACCAATTATTCAGTCTTCTCTATTAATAACTGCGGAGTAAGTATGGGTGTTCAGTGTTTGTGACCAGGAAATAAAGTGTCTACATTTGCAGAAACAGTTAGCACATGATTTCTACATTTCATTTCTGTTCCTCATGTAATCCGCAGTATTTTAATATTTTACTTTAAAGTTTTGTCAGCAAGTTGTCAAACAATCATGGACACAATTATGCTTAAAAATAATCAAAATATTGTCGAGAAAGAAAGGGCTGGAAATTGAAGAAGAAATGTATATATATTTTAGACAAAGTTCCTTAAATATGTTTTTATAGATGTAGTGTGTATGGTTGACACCAATAAAAATGCATATATGATTGACTAATTATTTTTTGAATTTGAAAGAGCTGTTCAATTTTTTTGAATATTTAAATCTTCAAAAGCACACACATTCTGCCACTTAAAAAAAATAATTTATTACTAACAAATGTAGCTTTTGAATTTTTGAAAGGTGACAATTCTGTGGTTGAAATGTCCTGATAGAGTTGACATAGAATGCAGTTCATAATTCAACTTAATTTTTTTTTAAATGGTGTCAAACTCCAGAGCTCAACAAAACTTACACAGATTGTTTTTCTCCTCCATATGGTACAGACAATATTTTAATTATAAATATATAAATATATTTTTTTAAATAATCTAGGAGTGACTGTGAGAAGAGTTCAAATATTACAACATTCAACTACTGAAAACAAAGTTTAGTAACTGCTCAGTAATGTTTTTGAATTGAATGGTTTAATAAGAAGGCAAAACTTATTGATCTGTCATTAAATAAAAGTACCTTGACTGTTTTGAATATTTATATTTTGATACATATTATATGTACTTTATTGGTATCTATTTTCACATTACATATAATTTTCTTTCTATTAAAGACATATGAAAAAAATAAAAATGTGAATAAGAGTAAGATATGTTCAACATGCATTTCTGTTGCTCAACATTATTTTCCTAATGAAATTATTTATTGGTATTGTCAGAAAATGTTTAATGCACTGTGTTTGCCTAAAGTAATTTGCATACCTTATAAACATAAATCTATTATATTGCAAGTGGAATTGGGTAAATATCCTTTCATGTAAAAAACGCGCAGGAAGGATCTTGTTTACAGTGAAACCTCTCAGAAAAACCATCCACCAACGACGACCGATTTTCCTTGCCTATGCAAACGCCTTTATTATATATACATCATACACTTGTTAGAACTCTCCCTTCGACCTTCTCGATAACAGCAATTTTCTTAATTTATATCTTCAAAGAGACCACTTAATTGTAAGCATACACTGTACATCAAATTTTTCAGATATTAATTAAAGCTTCAATCCTTCAGGAAAACGGAGGTCCGGGGACAGAGTAACAATAAAGAGACACCACTGATATGGTATCTTGGCTGCTCGCTCCATTTCAATTTCATTTCTTTAAATGCGTTTGTGGGTATGATACGGGGATGAACGAACGTTTCATTCTTTGAATTAACTGAGCTTTCCGTATCTGACGTTCTTGGAAAAACATTCGTATTGTAGAATATCTATGTCGGAAGTCAGGGTTATCGACTTGCTCTTTTAACATTCGATTATGTGGAAAGCGGCCGGATTTTTTTTTTTAATTTTGCGAGTACGAGAAAGTACGGGTTTTTGACCTTCTAAAAGCATTGAAATATGTTTATTAGAATGAAATATTCATTTTTCTAACCTCCCAATTCTAGTAGATTAAGTCTAAATCTCTGGTGTGTAATAATATACCATGCTTTCGAAAAAAGAAAAAAAAATCCCGATTAAGCAACCACCCTCCAAGAAACCACTTTTTGATGGAACCATAGTTTTATACAGGTTTCACTGTATTTTATAGGATGCCATCGAAACTCTCCTAAGTGTGCTGCAACTGAATAGGGATTACCTCATAAGGATCATCAAATGATTTTGACGAAAAATTTAAATTTTTGTAGATTCTTACAACAGCAGGCGCGCAAACAACCCGCAACACACCGACGCTTCTATGCTCCTTACAGTCGTGTATGATTCGGAAATGATGCGCCCTAGGCATTTACAACTCTGAGGCACTAGTTGATTCTTATTCTTAAGCACTTGGGATTTTTAGGGTTATGGGAATCCATTTTTGGGAACCCCTTTTGGGAATCCCTTTTTGGGATTTTTAGTGTTATGTGTGTACATTTGAGATATGTCGAACTTGGTGTCATGTCAAAAGAATAGAGTACTGTCTTCTTTTTCCGTCAACCTGCATTTTCTGGTTGACGTGCTCCGGACGTCGATGGCACCTGTACCTGAAATTCCCCCTCCACCCGACAGGTGCCTAGTGTTATTGGTGTATTGATCATACTAGCTGGCGGGTGTAGATAACAATTCTCTATTCAAAGGTCTTCGAGTAAACATACCAACGCATCATAACAGTTGCCTTATCGATTTCCTTATCTGGTAGAACCCTTTGACTTTGTTGATACTATTGTCTTGACCAAATTGTTTACTATGATCATTCAGGTAGTCGATATAATTGACAACATGGTTATTGAAAAATCATAGTCTAGCAACGATGGAAGTTCTAATGTAGAGTTTTGTAGAGCGTACAACTAGATAGCGCAATCTAATGTGCAACAGCTTGCTCATTAGCATTTAATATGCTATTTCCCAATGTTTTCGTTGTGACGATACTTTCACGGATTTCCGTAATGTCATGCTTACGTTTATGTTCTGAATAGAGCAGGCCGACACTAGCTAGGTCGAATTCAGCCGCCGGCTGGAGGAGGCTTCTAGCGGCCAGCTGCTCTGATCGGTAGTTTTCCGTGGTTTCTTCGATCAAGGCCAGGCGAATGCGGAAGCAGTTTTCTAGGAAACGGGCCACGACCGCGCGCAATATTTCTTTCCTCTTCCGTGCCCCCTTAGTCGCACTCCGTTACACTCCAATGCACCAAAGTACCACGCCGGGAGCTTAGAGCTTGTCCCGGATGGGGCGGTGCCAAGTTGGTGATAGATACCTGGATGGGGATAACTCAAGCCGATGTGTTGGCGCCGGATCTCAACATCCTGCGGAGGAAGATCGTTGCCACCTCGTGATGAAAGCATGCTCTACACTTACTACACTAATGACGGCAGTAGTTGACGCGCGTGGTAATACGAAATAATAGTAACGCCAGAGAGCACTGATATTGCAAAAATCTCAGTATAGGACATCCTGTTTCATTGTGCAGTTTGAGTTTGCTTGAGGAATGGCTCACTATATCGTTATAATTTGAAACAAATTTATTGTACTTATATTGTATAAGCTACAGGACCGGGTAAATTACGTGGAATATCGTTCTCCGTTATTCCCTACCGCCTAGCGTAATGTTTGAGTTCGCGTTTGTGCATAGGCTCCCAATTTCGCGCGTAACGTAACGTACTTTTTTCACTAAGTGTAAAAACTCAAGCAGTTGTACGATTTTCCAAAAATATCCATTCCGTACCAGGACGATAGTTTTCTCTCACAATATGCATTGCCTAGTACTATGAGTAGACTAGTGAACCTTGATATCTACTGATGTTTATTAGACAAGGGTTTTCTACGGGGTGGGTTTCAGACGCCGAGACGTTGATGAACGTTTGAAGGGGGGGGGGTGATGTCATGGATTGCACCAATCACAGCCAAGATGGCTTTGTTATATGCCGTTATTTACGTATATACTTGTACCATTGACTACGGGAGCATTCTCTCCCCTTTAGCATCTGCTAACCACCGTTCGACATGAGCCCGCAAGCAATGTGTGTGATCCTCCACTCTCACTGGCCCCTCGCGGCAGAGGATCTCGGAACAAATGTCTCCTTTTGCTGCGGCCACCCGCGTATATAGGCTCGTTGCCACCCCACGGTCGCATCCGCGAGGTCTTCCGGGACACATCTGGCGTCAACATGTCACCTACCCTCGGTGTGGGCACGTGGGTTAGGCCCTCCCCTGTTCCCTATTGTAGCGCATTCCATACCGCGTCCACGTAGCGGCCCGCCACAGCGGCGCGCTTCCGATAAGCGGCAGGGCTCTTCCCACGTCGCCACGGCGGCGCGCGTCCGCCAAGCGGCAGGGCTCTTCCGACGCCGCCACCGCTGCTCGCCACGCCGCACCGCCCCCGCCGTGGAAGCGGGTGGGTTCTGCAGGGGAAGGTTTAGCCGACCCTCCAGTTTTGTTCGTAGAAAGGGACCGCAGCAGGTAAAATTCCGCGACCGGCGGCGCAGTGGGAATACCATCATTTAAAGCTGTGTTCTGCTAGCGGCGCCATGAGGTGGTATCGGTCCCCGAGAGGTCGATAAAGTTTTGAAGCGTCGATAGTGAGCTGTAGACGTAAATTTTGGGGCTGTAATGGGGCGGCTGGAACTCTGTTGGGTAAACTGTTGATACAATTTATGTGTGTATGGGGGCCCACTTGAGAAGAAATGAGAACAACATTAAGTGGTAACAAAGTACCTACGTGGCTTTTGAAACTACCTTTCATTCGGTGAATTTCACGAGCAGGATGGTCACAGTCTGGAAAACGTGGATAACCGAAAAAAAATCAGGGAATTGCATTGTTCTGGAAAAGTCTGGGGAAAATGAGGGAATTTGTAGAAGTATCGCTGGACGTCAGGGAAAATTTGGAGATTGTGATTAAACAATGTTATTCCGTAAAAACATTAATACATAGTTATTTTTTGCTTAATTTTTATTTGGCGAGAAAAAAATGTTAATTTGTACTCTATACCTGAAATATCAGACAGCTGACCAATTAATATCAGGATGAGTGAAATAATTTCAAAGTAGTGTACTATGAAATAAAAAAAATCTTATCAACAAAAAACAAACCAAAAACCAACAACAACAAAACACTGTAAAATCGGGTATGCTCACGAAAATTTGTTCCAGAAACTGAGTGGCCACTCTGACGTGGTTAGCCACACTTTCTTCTAACTGCTTTTGGACATATTTTTGCGAACAAAATTAGCATTTACGTGGAAGTTTCGTTGCTTTTTGGAGCCAGTACGTTTGCAAACCCGGTTCCAGAGTACGTTAAGACAGCACCTTACAGCTGGAGCTGAAGCTTTTGGAAGGTCGCGGTTGGACCCCCGCGAGGTGCAGGAGATTTGCCTGATGAATTAAGGCGGCCCCAAACATTCGATATTCGCCGAGTAGGGAGCGACTGCTCGCCCAATTCCGAGCAGCCGGCACGTGATGCGTGGGGTGAGCGCCGAATGTTCGTCGCTCGGCAGATAGCGAGCAGGCCATCAACGCTACTCAGGATTCGGCGAGCAGATGCTCGCTACTCGCCGAATGACGAATATGTGGAGCCTCCTTTAACATCGGCGAGTTGGTGGCACCTGCCGGGTCGTCGGGCAACTGCTCTGAGAAGTTTTTTTCCCCTGAGCGCATCCAGGCGAATGCCGGAGCAACGCAGTAGAAAATGGGCCATGGAATGCGTGCGATCCTTCCCTTTCCTGTTCTCTTTCCCATCCTTAAGGCCGATCGATGGGTGCATCTATCTATCCCTCTGATCTAGGATACCTCCCACAAGCGTCGGAGGCGACATGAAGCGGACTGTAGACTCTGAAAAGAAGTTGGGAATTGTATTTTCCCCCTGAAACCCTTATTCGATAGCGTACTTTTATCTCACGAGCACAATTTACTTTTGATCTTGAACGCTCTGAACTTGTGATTTGCCATGAGAACGCAGGTACACAGTGAGTTTCACGTGTTAGGGCTCATATGGTTCAGGGCATCAGTTGATGTCTCTGTGAAGTGCCTTTGCCGGGAGGTCCTAGGATTTGAGTCATTGTCAGAGTTTTCGACGCAGGCTAGATAGCTTAATCGAATGCAGCAAAGGTTTGCTGGGTGTGTTAAAGCGGCTTCGCACATTCGGTATTCGCCGAGTAGAGTGACTACGCCCTGTCTTGAGTGATTGCCCCGCTTACCTGGAGAAGAGTTTTAGTGGCTTTCTCCAGCCAACACCAGGAGAATGCCGGAGCTGTGCCCTAACAAACGGACGATCGTTTCTTTTCTTTATTCTCTCCCTTCTTCTTACACACACACACACGCACACAACACACATTCACCGAATTTTTGCACATCTCAGGAGCTAATAAGCTTCCATGGCGAGGGCAGTGCCCTACTGGAGGAGATACTTGGAGGGAGAAATTTCGAAAATCGACGTGTAGGTAAGCAACATGAAACACGTTCCAGCGGGAGAGGACCACCGCCACCTCTCTCGATAAACATGCACTACATGCCCGGGGCTAGTGACCAAAGTATTTGGCGCCACAGGAAACAAAAAATCCTCGCTCTTTTCTGGAGAGCATTTTGAAATTTTGGAGGTTTTCTTATTACGAAAAGCGAAATGCCATGTAATTTTGTTAATAGGTTTTCCATAAGTTTTTTTAATATGTTGTAAATCTGAGAATAGATCGAGCATGCCAAAACCATAATTCTCTCCCAAAATTTCCTGTTTTGGCTTGCCATCCCGTAGCCCCGAAGTGTCAGTGACGCCCTTAACGTAATGGAAGCGCATCGCCTCCCACGCGCTTCTCCGCCGACCTTCAACGGCGCGCCCCCGCCGCCCTGCGCGTCGCACGCCTCGCAAATGCCAGGGCGGGCCGTTGCCTCCGCCGCAGAGGCGACATTCCGCCTGGCCGGCATCGATCCGAGGACCTCTGAATCCGCCGCAGTGCCGCAGACGCAATCGCCGACTCTGCCTCGCCCAAGCTTCGCTACCCTGCTTTTTACCCGGCCCCGCCCCGCCCCGCCCCCTTGCAGGATTGGGGGGTGAATCGCTCCAATTTAACTACCACACCCCATGGGCTGAGGCCGACCTCACTCGTAGACCGAGAGATTGCGGGGTACAAAAACGTCATGCATTGAGCCACCTTTCGTAATTTGTATACTTAATCGGTGATCTATACCCAAAAGAATGCCTTTGGTCTGTTAGTGGCACTTTTGAATGTATTTGTTAACTACCACACCCGCCAGAAAGGTTTGGGCGACCACACCCGCTACCCTGTGTTTTACCCGGCCCGCCCCCTTGCAGGGGTGTGGGTGAATCACCCCAATTTGGGAACTACCACACCCCATGGGGTTAGGTCGACCGCACTCGCTGTAGACAGAGAGATTGCAGTACAAAGACGTCATTCATTGAGCCACATTTCATAAGTTGTACACGGAATCAGTGAATATCTCTACACAAATGAATGCTTTTGGTCTCTTAGTGGCACTTTCGAGTGTTCGTGACTCTCAAACCTCGCCAAGAAGAATTACTTATATTTCTTTCTTGTCTTTACTGGAGTGTAGCGAGGATGCTATGGAATCACTTGAAGAATCGGATCTCGAATATTTAGCCGTAGAATCCTTGTTTGGGTTTCGTATCTGTAAAATCGCACACATGTCCGAATTACGGCCCATCAGTGCTGTTCTGAAGATGGTTGAGATTGATTCAGTGGAGAGATACATGGCATTTTGTACTCGAAAATAGGGATGTTTATATGGGCTGTGGTTGGACGTTTACCGTACGTTTACTGAAAACGAAACCTTAATGACGTTAACGTAACGTAAACCTTAACGTAAAATAAGGCATCAATTCAATTCAATTCAATTCAATAATGATAAACCGATGAGTGGTCGGATGCTCTCGGATCAAGACCAGGGGAATGTCGGAGCAGTACCCTAACAATGGGGCCACGGACCGCGCGCGATCCTTCCTTCCCCTTCCTTGACCTACCATCACTCTTTACACTTACACTTGTAACCTCTACATTACCACACATAGGGAGACTGTCGGAAGTTTGGAGCGTGACCCGGCTGGGGAAATACCTGGAGGTGCGAAATTTGCTAGTTTAATCTCTTTCGCAGAGAAATCAGACAGGTGACAAATTAGGGCCTGGTAGAAGAAAAAAAGTCACCAAAATGTAGAAAGTATGAATCCAAGTAAACTTTCTGTATTTTGGTGTTTTATTTATCCTAGTTTATAATTTTAATTTTTTGGTTTTATTTGTGTTAATTATTTAACAATGAATTTATTGTAATGTATGTTGTCCTCATGCACTTTTCATTGTTTATACTTTTGCCCTGATGAAATAAAATATTTCGAAACGTGGACGTGTTGTTTCTCTGGCGCGTTGTTTCTCTAACTACATTGACCAATCCCGTGAATCAATTTTATTTCTTCATTGTACATTTTTGTTAGTTAAAATTAAATAATACATTTTTAAAAATGACCAATACTTTGAAATATGCTTAAGAGTCGCAATGAGTATCTACTAAAATAATTACATTCGGTAGTGGATACAAAGGTGGGTATGCAGCAGTGTACAGAAGAATGTAAACAGTGAATTGTGGTTATCGTAGCTTAAAATATGGGACATCGCCCATTTAAATAAGTGGGGAAATGATTTAATAGCGTTAGACGCCCCGGCATTCAATCTACGCGCCACGTCTTGCAACGTCAGCCTTCTCCTCTCCACGCAAAGCTTCCTGCCCCTCACTACTTGCACTTTCGGCTCTCTCGCTGGCAGACGGTCGGCTCGTGAGTGCGGAATGGCTGCGGGAGCCAGCGTTGTGCAGGCCGAACTTGCAATGCATTTCGAAGCAGATTTTTATCAATTACTCCTCAGAACTCAGAATGCCCGGTGAGATGTGTTGTGTGTAATATCGTGTGATTCCTCGGAAAATTTACAATGCATTTAATAAAAGAGAAATATATTTTCGTCTTATAACTTATCAAAGAACTACACGCCCGCGAATGATTTTCTGCAAGAGCATTTACTAATTTAATTCTTTTAAAAATTAGGTCGGCATGGGCCAATTTTTTCTTACCATCTTGATGTTCAGAAATTCTACTTTCATGTAATGAATTGTTTGAGAGGTCGATCGAACGAGAGATTGTGAGCAGATTTTACAGTGCCTATGTAGGCCAGGAGCTATACTGTGCCTGTGTTAGAAACGCGTTCTTGCTGTTTGGCTGCTTAACGTGCAGGCACTTTGCAGCGACCGAATCTGTGGGTGTCGCTCCACGCGCCGCCTCCCTCGCCTGCGGCCCAAGGCGCGACTCGCGGGCAAAAACCGCGAACCTTGGGCGGAATGCCTTCGCCAGGCGCGCGCGCGTCGTCCCGCTGGGAGCGGTTTTTCCACGCGCCCACTTCTCTGGAACGCTCATTTGCAGTAGGGGTGCGACGCCGCCAACCAGACATGAGCGATGTTAATAAAGCATCGCCACAACAGGAATCTATAAATATTCACGTATCAAACTTCCCTAAAACGCTTATGTGCAACCTGGTTTCCACTGACATTTTTTAACGGCATTACGACGATTTAACAGCGTTTCGATGGTATACTGCGTATCGGGTTATTATACCCAAGTTTGCGGGTTCAAACCCGATCGAAGCCGTGGAAGGGCGAAAAATGCTTCGTAGGCCTTCTTTCGGAGGGAATGTGAAACCGGCTGTCCCAAGTCGTAGATTCACTGCATGTAAAAGATCCTGAAGCCTAAAAGAAGCCGCTGAGCTAAATTTAAATCGCCTGTTTCGTCGCCTGAATGATACCTTCTTTCTCCGCGAGATGTTGAAAGGCGCGTAGCGAAATTTGCCTGGTCAAAGGGAAGAGCAAGCCTTTTGGCCTGAGACTCGCTACGTAAAAAATACGGCATCATTGAATTGAATTGAAAAAGATGTCACTATTTACAAATTGGGCGTTTGCCGATTATTGGACAACTCCTTTATCAATCCCGAATAGCTGAGGTGCCCGTCGAATATTTTCTTTCTTTGGTGTGCCTCAAAAGCCCGACACGCTGCGTGTAGGGCGAGCAACGAATATTCGGTGCTCGAGCGCTCGCTTGCTACTCCTTGTATGCCGAATGTGTGGCGCTGAGTTTGTGCTGTAATTAACTCTCCTAAAGAAAACCTCGAAACCTTACACAGCGAGGCGCTAAACGTTTGATTTACCGCTGTGGCTCATCCACAGCCATTGACGATCTCCGGGCATCTTTCCTTCTGCCGCTAGTCATCGCTGATAGTTGATGGTCGTGGTGCCCGAGTACTCCACCAATCGCGTTGTGTTTCACGCGTAGGCCGCCAATCGCGGCCTATCGGCTGACCGTGGCAGCCAAGAATCCATGAGCACACGTAAGGGGAGGCATCCACACTTGGCAATCACTGCGTTTGTTTGGATAAATAATCCCTTTTCTCAAAACCTACATGAGCAGTTTTTCTGAAATTAATATGGAAGGTTTCAATATGAACTGTAAAAGTACTTTAGCATATATTATTGATGTAAATGTACAAATTATGAATATATTATACTTAGAAGGAAACAAATTTTTGTGCAAAATTCTTGACGTACATTATATTTGTTTCGAAATAGTTAAAGTGAAAGTAAGTAAACTTACTGTAAGTATACAACAATTCATATTAAACATATTTGTTTTTATCAGTATTCAGTGTCAAGAAAATGCATAGAATACGTTTGAAGAGCAAGAAAATAGTCGCTTAAATAAGGGATTCGTGTCTTCCCTTGATTAGTTCGGAGGGACTCTTCCCCTTCCGGAGATAGAAACCCAGCCCTTCAAAGGCGTTTCCGTCACGGTTCGTTGATAGCCGCACAAGCGAACACAAAGTGAAACGGATTAGGAAATGAAAATCGACCGGAAGTTGCTTCCCGAGAAGATATCTTCTCTCTGCCTTCTCTTCGCCACGTCTTCCATTAACGTGACGGCATGGATGGAACATGTGTTGAGAACATTTTGCGTTAATGTTTGGAAGCAAAAAGGAAGGATATTTTACCGCAGGGAAAATGTTTTACTCTAATCCGGAAATGGTGTGGCCACTGGCTTCGCGTCATGGGCTTGGAAGGAACCGAGAATGCACCTGCTACGTGCCTTTGCAGCCAGATTCATCATATTGGTTTGATGATGATCTAGCCGTATTGCGACATGGATGGCTGAGATCATCAAACATTTGAATCACGCTTTTTGCGAAGGTAAAAATGTAACTCGAGGAATTAAATATTTGTTGATACATACCTTTTCCTTTTTCTTAGAATTTTGTCTGCAACATCTTATGATTTGATTTTCGGATGGAGTGACTACTTGCAATTATATTAAACAATTACGGGGAAATATATTATAACGATAAATATATAAATTCAATAATGAGACGTACATCTTTACTACCAGAAGTAGAAACGTGTATTAACGCCGTTTTCAAACATCACGTTGATCATCGCTACCAATTACATTTCGTGCATTTTTCATAAATCGATGTTTAGTATTACCAATGTAACACAGCTCGTAATAAAAGTAATCTTTGTACAGTAGTGCAAATAAATCTACATCACTAAATATTCATTGTTTTTGTTTGATGGGAAATATTCTCAAGCCCTTGTGGCATAACTATGATCCGACATGTTTCTAGCAAGGGAGAAATTGCGTTTTGTTATCACGCCATTAAGAGGCAGGCCTTTCTTTCTTCCCTTTCTCCTGCGGCAGGGAGAGCGGAGTAAGTTTTTCCCCTTTGCTGAGCAGATCGTTGCTTCAGCCGATGCTGTCCTGCGCGTCCAAGGAGAGAGAGAGGGGGTGGGGGTGGGGCGGTGGTCGAGAAAGCTCCCCACTCCCCTTGGGAGGAGGGGGGGCGGGGGGGGGCGCGTCTAGCGAAGCCGTCACGCTTCACGCCCCCGCGGTCGCTCAAAAATAAGAAGACGAAAAAAAAAAAAAAAAAAAGAATGCTGCTTCCTCCGACGTGGAAAGTCGCCCGTTGCATCGAGCAGCATACGGACTGCAACGAGGTTGTCTTCGAGCGGCAGTTCGCAGAGAATATTCGTGTTTGTATAGAAATTTTGCATAGTGGACTGTGGCGAAATCATGCGCCCCCCTTAACGGGCGATGGTTCAAACCTGAAGTAGCGAACCGTGCCCTCTAAAACAATATAAGCTGTAATAAAAATGTAAAATAAAACAAACAGAAGGTGATCGGAAGCTTTTTTAGGGCGGGCGATTTTTGCCTACAGTCGGCGCAGAAATCGCTCCGCAGTATTTCTGTAGGGTAGTTTTAGGCGGTACTACTAAACGAAGAGGCCGCTAACGCGCTCGATACCATACTACCTGAATGTAGCGTCGTAGACGCTTTTAACTCTTTTAAATATATTTTCATATGTTAAAAATTTGTATTACGTAAGTTTTAAATACACTTTGCACTTTCGAAGGCTCTGGACTAGGGTGTCTGGTTCTTTCAAACTCGGGCATAGTATGAAAAATAATCTATTAAGAATTAAAATTAAACAAACAATACAAATAGGTGTGGTCGTTCTTGCCGAATGTTCGTTCGGGCTACGGCAGTTCCCCACCCAGGAATAGTGTTGGAGAATCTAATCCGAACGCTCCCAAGAAGAGTTGTTCTGACGATTACATTCTTTGGGTATTATTAGGAGACTTACTAAGGAAAATATGTACATTTGCAAGTTTCTACTGTACAACATACCGTTCCGTTCTAATAGATTTATATTCGAATACAATTTTGTAGTTGAAATAATCCTACGAAAGGAAATTATTCCATTAGCACTATGCTATATAGGCACCTTTAACATAATTATCCCATAAAACGGTAATTATCCTTCGGGATCTTTTCGACTGATCCAAACCTTGCACCGCTTTCTATAAACATCGTTGCCCAGGTATCACACATTAGCGGCCTGGGTGGTGTGGCCCGCCTCGTTGGCGTCACATGTAGTTGTCATCACAGCTGCTTGTGCGACCGAGGCGTTTGCGCTTGGGCGTGTGGTTCGCGTGGCCATCACTAGATTGCAGCGCTAAATCGCAAAAAACACTTTTTTCTTTATTCTTGAGAATATTCTGGATTGATCCGAAAACAACTCCAGTTCACGACCAGGAGACCGAGCCGCGTAGTATTACGCATCATTTGTTTCGATTAGTGGATGGGAAGCGGTTTAGGATCGTCCATAAATTGTTACGCAGAAGAGGTGTACGGGGTTCGAGGCAGCGTTGCGTTGCGTTACGTTACATAGAGGTCGGGGGTATTAGTTTATTGTTGCGTAAACTAGATTGCGAAAGAATAATCAAAACTGATATGCAGTATATTATAAACTCCATTTAAATTGACAGCAGTTGGTTCTGGACCATGCGTCATCCACGACGGCGTATGAACGGTTTGTGATCTAACATTTTATCGCCAATTCGTCCTTCCTTCACTCAAAAGTGGTCCCCAATCTTATTGTTAGGTGCAGTCAGCATCGCCAACTATTTCCGACCATAATTATCATAAATTTTAATATACAACTCAAATAAAATGAATAAAATGGTGTTTGTTGTGCTATTTATTTTCACTTGCATTTACAAGGGGGGACGCAAGTGTTATGTAATTGTTTAGGGGGAAGGGTCAAACGCACGTTACGGGTGCATTACAGTGAGGATAGGGGGTATTCAAAATATTCCAAATTAGCATTACGTAATTTATGGACAGCCCCTCTAACCGTGAGTAATGGACGAGCGCAGGTTATTGGAAGGATGTATTGCCGTTTTGATTTTTTTATTTCCGGGCACTTCAACTGTTACCGGACCTTAATTCCTCAAGTGTGGTGCACACTTTCTGGAGCTCGAACTAAATTAGAGATACCGATGTGAAATAGACTTTATGTCGAGTCGCAATTTGCAAAGTCACTCGCTATCAAACCTACCTTGGCCTCGCAGTGCGACGCGAGAAGAGAGGGGCAACTGAATATCTCTGTGCGTGTGTATGTACTCTGGTAAATTACATTGGTCTTTACGCCGAGCTACGCTAAACTTATTGCACCGCTGGGCCAGAGATCTCTGAACAGTTCCTACTGCAGCCGCGCCAGCTCGTGAGGTGCAAACGGCCTGGCCACGCTTAACTTGGGGTTTCGCGGAACTAGCAGACTCTAACCGCCTGGCGCAAGCAATTCCTCGTATACCTCTTGGCCCAAGTTCTCGGAGCCGGTTCTTTCCATCAGCAGCCGTGCCGCGCTCGCGCCCCACCAACTCAAATCTTCAGTGTGGCTCAGGGTTTCTAATAGTTCGGAAGAAGAGGGCTCAGGTCTCGAGTCTTACAATTGGCAGCTTACACAATGCCACGGACCAGTGTCGCATGGAACTCGAGCGAGGGATGATTTTCTATTGGTGCTATCATAACCGTGATGGACCGTGTATAGTACGACATGAAAGATCTTACCGTTATGGGAAGTGTGATTCTTTGAGGATAAGACGATGCGGGCGATGGCGAATTATTTTGGTGAACGGATAGACGGAGCGGTTCTCAGGGTTTGCGCGCCCTCAGAGTGCCTCCGTGTCTTCAACATAGGAAAGTTTCATTGTGTGTTTTCGTAGATTTCTTTTATTCGAATTATATCATTTCAGCTGAACCTCTGCGATCACATCGCAGAAAAGGAAGAGCTGCAGAAACGGTACCCCCGAAAAATTCATGATATGCCTATATGAAAAATTGAAAATCCCAAAAATTCTTTCATGCCTTTCTTCTTCAAAACTGATGAAATGAGGAAGGTTTACAAATTCTGGAGCACTACAATAATCGTTTTTTATGAACACACATTTAAACAGGGTTCTGAAAATGAAATTGAGTTATTTTACTTTTAACAAGCTCTGTACACGTGTGGATATAGTGGTCTATTGTAGGATATCCTGGTATCGACATGAACTTGAAAACGTGATGCATAACTTGCAATTATAATCACTGAAATTTGTTAATAAAGGAACACATGCGTTCGACGATTGCTGGACATTGTGTGTATTTATACACACACTAATCTTTGCAGTTAAAAATATTTAATTTATCGAACGAACTTTTATATTCGAACTTACGCGCTCTGTCTTCGCTTCGTCAACTGCAACATCACGGTGATTACTCGTGTATTGTAGTTGGTTTTGAAAGTGATGACGTAAAGAACAAATGACGGCAGATAAGCATTCATTCTATTAATTTTACAACTTCATTGAAACTTAATGTTTATAATACAAAACCGTCAGAAACAGAAAACTATAATATATCTGAGTCCCACCATCTTTCATTTAAAGCAAAAATCACGAAATTTGGTGTAATAGATAACTCAAATTGCTTTCTAATCGAAAACACGGAGGATATGAACAATAAATATTAGATAACAATAAATCGTGTAGCATTCTGTCTTTTTTTGTATTACAAAAGGTAATTTACAACTTCACATAAGTTCTTCCTTACAAAATCGCGTGACCTACATGTGCGCTGTTGTGCTGTTCCTGGATTTGCGGCTGTTTTGTAGAATTTAGACAACAGCAGCACAGAGACGAAGGGTTCGAATTTTGCGGAGGCCATGTTTTTAGAGTTGTGACTTTGTGGTGGAGGGATGATTGGGAGAATCGAGCGTGATTCTGGGCTTGGGTGTGAGGACATGTCTTTCCGTGCTCTCCACCGTAACGTGAACGCACGATTATGGAGCCTCACTACGCCTGATTGGCGACGATCATGCCAACACTCGCAAGAGTAGCCAGCGGAGTCGCGGTGAAAGGTTGACTGCGATCGAGAACATCTCGAGGATGAGTTCACATCAGCGAGGCAGCGCTGGGAACTGCGCGGAGTATACGTGTTTTCCAAGCGATTGTAAAAAACAAACAAAGAAACCCAACAACAATGGGCTGCATCGTGCATATGCTAATTCATATCGCTAACGCCATTAATAGTCGAGGAGTACTCGTGCAGTCCGTCGGGACAAGTATGCAGGGAAAGCTCTGAGAAGGAACGTAAGTTTTCTGCACGAACCGCATGCGTGATACGTAGTGTTCCTCCGCTCGTGGAAAGGATGGGCTTCCAGAGGAAGTGTTCGTGGGAACGGGGAGGGGAGCGGTGAGGGCGCGTGCCTTTGAGAGTAGTGTGGGCAACGGGGCTATTGTGAAGCCTTTTATGGTTGTGGCGAGCAGAAAATGTCTCAGGTGCTCAAATGTTACAAAAATAATTCTTTCACATCACGATTTTCTAGGTAACGGTTTGGAGTCCGGTATCATTGCACTCTAATTAATATTCATGGTTTTACTTGGAGAAACTTCAAGTGTTTGGGAATTCAGTTGTTAAAGGACAGATTGATCGTGCATCTGCAGTTGTTCGAAAGACGTTCGACGTAACGTTCTCATGAGCGAAGGTTACGGCAATACTTTGTTGGGTTCGTAGTATTTTGAATTAGGAATGGAAAATGACTGTTAACCAAGAAATATCAGTTCTGGCGTGGGTGAAAAAGAATGGAAAGGTGTGTATATATCTGCATCATGCATCTGACATTTCCCGTTATCCCCGTATGGTTGTAACTGGCGAGCAGATTTCTATGATTTTTGCACATTTTTGTCTGTTGCTTCAGGGCATAGCTAAGTGCAATTTCTTGACATTTGGTTAGAACTGGATGCTACACAGATTTATGTTAGTGCATATTTGGCCGATTTGTCCTGGCAGTGTATATTCATGTAATTATAAAGGCATCATTTGCATATTTCGTTAAAATAGAGACTTACAGTATATCTAAAACGTTTACAATTTTCATACTATTTACTTGAGAGCGTTCATAGATTACTAACAACTTGTCACATTTTGCATTTTTTACATACAACGTACAACATATACACATATTTTACATACAAATACATACAACGTACTTCACTAAGGTGAATATTTACAATAATTATTTCTCCTGCGAAGTAACGTATATTATATTCTGTTTGCACAGAAATATATCTTGTCAATCCAGGCACACTTCTCCTGAATTTTATCAAGAAAAGCTTATGCAGGAGATTAAATATTATTAATTTTAATTGCATATTTGAGAATTTTTAGATCGTAAATTCATATTTTTAGAAGCATACTTCATGATT
The DNA here is from genome assembly GCA_038098605.1 of Gryllus longicercus. Lineage (NCBI taxonomy): Eukaryota > Metazoa > Arthropoda > Insecta > Orthoptera > Gryllidae > Gryllus > Gryllus longicercus. The sequence goes on from JAZDUA010000215.1 coordinate 1,282,047, forward strand.
TTTTAGGGCATAAAAACTTACAACTCTCTAACTTACAAGAGACGAAGATTAAAAGATCAATGTTCTGGAGCAAATAGAGAGCGAAATGTTTTCTACGTCAAATGCAGTGTTTGATAAACAATCTTCGGTGGTTATAAAAAAATATAAGATTGTTTTGTGGCGAGAACAATGCTTATAAATTGAAATAGAACTGAAATTGTTAGAAAATTACTATTAAGTATCGTAGAGCGAAGCAATTAAAACATCGAAGAGCAAGTCCAAGTCATAACGTCATGTACCAAATAAAAAGAAAATTCAAATCTACTGTCGGATTCTTTTAAAAATGGAGGGCAGAAGTGTGATACTCGAAAGATAGAAGTGTGAAGGGAAAATTGTTGTGTTGCAGTTCTTGCAGAACTAGCTGCAAGCTGAGCTAGAAGGTCGGGATGCTTCTAGTGACATGCGTTTTTATAACGGGCGTGAGTGACAGGCGTGTGGTACTAAGGTCCTTCTATCGGTGAGTGTAGAGTGCGTGTCATCTCTTGGGTGGCTCCCTTGGGTGTACCTCCCTTTCTGGAATGAGAGATCCGGCGCCGACCTACTCGCGGGGATTCCCCCTCCGTCAGCGGGGCAGCGCCCCTGCCGGGGTAAGCTCTGAGCTCCCGAGAGGTCTCCCGACATTTGATAGTGTGGTGCATGCGTGTACGTGGAGGTGTGTGTGGGGGGGGAGGGGAGACAAAGGGATGGCGAAAGAATGGTAGCGCGCGGTTCATGCCCCGTTTTGTAGGTTACTGCTCCAACATTCGATTAGTGTTAATGGGAGAAACCACGAAAGACTTCCGTCAGAATAGTCGTCCTCCGTTCTCCTCCAGATATTGGTTGAATTCTACCCAGCTATCTGTTTAGTGTCGCAAATCCCCCTATCGGGGCTAGGGAACTCTAGGACCTCTCGGTGAACGTTGCTGCTGATGCAATGATTGTTGCAGCTGAGCTTTCACGCCCGGTCATCATAACAGGATATTCGGTGTAATCTTAATCAGCTAAATCGCATTTCAGATTCTGTTTCTTCAGTTTTCTTACTCAGCGCACATTTGCCTATTTTATTCTTACTTCGGCCATTCTATTCGTGTCGCGGTGTAGTACTATATCGTGGGAAACACGTTTCGTTTGCAGGCCGGAGTGAAATTGCCTTGCTAGACAAAATCTGCCTTTTTTTTTTGTAAGACTTATCTAAACGGACGAATTCATTGGCAGGCTTTTCCAATTGGGAGTTTCATGGCGATGTTTGTTATAAGTTGCAACTCATCAGCTCCACTCTTCTGAGCTCGCGATCTTTTATCTCTACCAATTGTTTTTGACCTCTTGACATCTCCTTCACAAGAATAGAACTTCGGGGAGTGGGGTACATACAAAATATAAGCTTATTTAGAATTGATCTGCTATGCATACTACTTTCTCTGAAATATTATCGACTCGAAAACAGCATGTTTTGTGAGTTTTAACAGAGTGAATAAAATACTTTCAGCCGACGTCTCTAGTGGAATTCCTTCTAGTGGAAGTCCGTGAAGTCATGGAGGTTAAGCGCAGCATAAACAAAATAATGTAGGAAAATCGCAAACTTTTCATGTGCTTGATTTGCAGATCTCTTCAGTGCTGCAGATGAGTATCTCTATTACAAATTTCCTATGCACACAGAAATTGAAAAAAAAAAAAACTGTGCATCCTTCAGTTTACGACTATAGTTCTTTGCGGTTCCATTGATGGATGGTAGTAATAAGTAAAACTGTTTCCAAATAGTTTAGTCTATCTTATTGCAGTATTTGTGAAGACTATTGTGGTATTGAATATGTTGTACTGCCATGCAAGGTATTTCATTTGTTTTTGAGCAGCGAGAATGGCACTTTTTGGAAAAACATTTTGGGTGATTTTGTTAAGAAGCCATTTTACTGCTACGGACCAATAGTAATACTAAAATGGTAAGGAACACGCGCGTGAGCCCATCAAAAAATTATGAAAATAATACCAATAGACAAAGTAAATTCGTTTGAATTTTTTGGATGAAAACTCAATTCCGTGAAAACTAATGTTTTACTGTTTATTTAAAAATATCGTTGAACACTCGGTATATGCTCGTTTCATGTGACATCTTATCCTGTTTCTTTCGTCCGTAGAGTTCTTCCCATGCTCACGGTCATGCCTAGCATACGTGCCTGTCGTTTTACGCAGATTGGCACGAGGCGTGTAATGTAAAGCGTGTTTTCTTTTCCTTTTATCTTTTGTGCGATAACACATGCAGGGTATTTAGCAGTCGTGAGACCCAGAACTTTCACGATCCTTAGTTCCTGCGACAAGAGACTGTAATTTGGTGGTCACTTAAGGACGATGTCGGTTCGCTTATATTTCAATTGATTGGAGTCTGTTTCCTCCAGCGAGGTGAATTGCGAAAAGTCATTTTTCCTCTCTATGATTTACGAACTTTTAGTGGTTACTGCATCTAAGTGGGTCACGATTCCTGAGCAAAAATGACGGAAGTGAACAATAGGTGAGGGCTCTTTATTTTTATTCACCATCTCAACATTGTTTAAAAGTCTCCTCTAAATTCTATTATTTAATCATTTTTATCACTTTGATAGGTACAAAATTTTAGTTTATTCTCAAGCAATGCACTTATATATTGGAGCGAATAACGTTGTTACAGTACTTATATAAAGTAGATGTGTTTCCGAACGTGTTTGTAGTGTAGTCTATTGCTTAGTGACTCGAAACAGATTGCTAAAACGGCAATATGTTCGAACTAAATGAAACTTGGCTGTCTATTTGTGAAAGCTAAACCTCGCAGAACTCTTGAGACGTTGATCCATTTTAGGTACCCAGAAAGATCCAACCCATATAGGTTTTTTTGAAACAGTTTGTTGTAGCTTCTTCTTCGGGAACACAAAAATGTAATAACGAGTTTAGTGCAGTGTAGCGATCCCGTTCGTCAGATACGTAAAGGACGGTCCATCGTGCCATTCTTACGGGTGGGATTGTAAAAAATACGCGCTTGTTTGTCTCATTGTGAGTCGCTGCAACGGTAACAGGACAACATTTTAACGAACGCCTCTCTGTGGATAAATGGAACTGCTAGTAGTACAGATTACATCATGTACAATATTCTTTTAAGGTAGATCTGTGTCGTGTGTAATGGGCATGTGGGTCAGAGCACATAAGTTTTTTTAAAGCATTAGAAAATAAAAAGAAAGGTCATAGAAAACATGAAAGCTGTTGATACTGGTTCGTGCTAAGAAATGTACCGAGAAAGTGTTTGTGATTTAATCAACGAATCAGTAAATCAACGAAGCGCCTCTTCTTTTCAAATAATTCTTATTTACGACGAGAGAAAAAAAAACTCTCTTGTTTTGAGAGCCATGTGCATTCCTAGTAATTGTATTGATATCACAAATATGTCCCTCTGTCAACCAAACATCGCTTACTATGGAGGATGGGCCGTAATTTTCAACCTTCTACAGTAAAGTGAAAACTTCTAGAATTATTCCAAACCTGTCTCATTAGAAAGATAAGGGAACCTTTCAGAACAGTTAATGTGATTATCTATCGGAGGCATACAGTGCCCAATATGTTACTAGTAGTGCTACAAATGTAGCGCTACACATTCTTTGTCGTATACGTTAGTTTGCCATTTGCATGTGTAAGGACTAGCTGTATAACTAAATATTCTTTACTGTTCTGCATAAATCACATCTTTCATGAGCAATAGATTTTTATGGAAAATGAGGGCCTTGCAGGTAAAAAAATACTCTTAGCAAATAATGGTTAGTAGGAATTAGGAGTGATTCTGCAAAACATATTTTCTTCCCGCTAGCCGAGGCCTTTTATTTGCCCATCGGCACCCAATTCTCCAACGAGCTGGAATGAGGGTTTCGTGGCTTTGAAAACGCTCCGGTCATCGCCAAGGTCCCTGCCTTCCACTCTCCTCGTCTTCCATTTCCCCTGCGCGGGCGGCCCGCTGCACCGCCGCGCTCACATCGCATCACTCCTCGGCGGTCGGTGGTGAAGCCATGAGCGTATCGGAATGCTACACACCAGGCCGAAACCCGATCGCAGTTGTGGGTTTTTAAGGGCGAACAAATCCGTCGCGCGCCTGCCGTTGAGGAGAAGGAAAGCTGACGGTCCCAAGTTGTAGATTTGCTGCACGTATCCTCGAGCCTGAAAGAAGCCTCTGAGCGGAAATGGCCTTTTTCCATCGCCGAGGGTTACGTTCTTTCGCTGCTAGATGGCAGAAGAGCACAACGAAATTTGCGTGGTCAGGCGAATGAACAGATCTGATGGCCTGAGCCTCGCCACAGGAAAATGAAGGACCATTGAATTGGATTGGAATTGGGGTTGAAATTGAATTGAATTGGAAACTCCTTGCGGTTCGAGAGGCGTGTTCTCAAGACCAAGCTGAAAGAAATTGTACTGAAAGAAACTCCTGCAAACGAAAATGGCAGAAAATGAGAAAATCTCTGAGTAAAAACATTAATCCTATCGCGTGCAATATGTGGTCTTAAGTTACAAGTATCTAACGATAGATTACAAGTAGATAACAATTCGGAAATATTCTTTCCCACAAACACTAGAACGGTTTCAGACAAGCGCTTCATGTTGGGTGGGCATTGGAAGTAACCGTGTCTACGAACGATCAGTAGTGGTTATTGCTCTTGGTGCTTGACACTTGGGCCTGAGCAGAAACAGCGTTGCCGCATTTCGGTTCCTGTGCCACTTGCGAGCTACATAATCTTTATTTTGGAATTCCATATTTCAGACCTATTCTTTCGATATGTTTCCGTCCGATTCTGTCCTGCATGGACTATTATCATTAAAAGATGTGATATTTTGATCATAAATGCAGAAATGCTCTACTGATACAACGCTCTGTCCCCTTCATTTATTCATTCTGATTTGTTAGCAAAAAGAAAGATTACGCCACTGAAATGCTTCCGCTATTGGTGTCACTAGGAAACCACTGTCGGCGGCGTCATCACGTGACTGTCAAAGGTCAAGCAAAAAGAAGGTTGGCGTGACGTATGGTCTTCTCGGAACAGACCTTGAAGCATCGCACATGGACGCGTTTGACGACACGTGCCCGCGACCGCCCTGGGACCGCCGTTTTGGGCCAGGCCTACCGAAATGGGCCGTCACTTGACAGGCAGGCGGGCGCATTATAATACCCTCCGGGCGGGCGCGCAACAGTAGTAGGCAGTTCGACAGGCCTGGAAGCCGGCGTGTTCCTCCGGGCGTGACCGTGCCTCCTTCCCCCACTCCTGCTCTCCCGCTCGTTTGCCTCCCACTCCGCCCCCGCTGCCGCCGGCTGCTCCGCGGCCCGTGACTCACCGCCCGCCCGCTCGACTCGCCACCACCGCCACCGCCGTCGCCGTCGCCGCCACCGCCGCCGCCGCCGCCCGACGCGCCAGTCAGTGCGGCGACTTGATCGCCCGCGGTCGCAGCGGTGTGTGCGGAGTGGCGGTGCGTGCGTGAGTGGACTCGTGTGGTGGTGGTGGTGCGTGCGAGTGCGAGTGCGTGTGCGGTGGTCGCCGCGGTCGGCCCGCTTCGGCGCCGCTGCGTCTGGTCGCCGCCCGGAGCAAAGCAAGCGAGCGAGGGGCGGAGGAGGGGGAGGAGGATTCGTGAGCGCCGGTGAGTGACCTGCCTGTGGGCGCTTGCGGAGCGCGCTGGTTCCAGGACCTGGCTTTGCTGCTGCTGCTGACGTTCGGACGCCTCGGCCATTGTTTTTTGCGGGATTGCGGTCCCGATGTTTCTCAAGTGATGTACGGTTGGCTCTTGAGGAGAGACGAATTATAAAAAAATAATTGGGGGGATTGCTTTCATTCCGGAGAAATGAGGAGAGGGTGGATAATTTGTTCTGTTACGGTATTCTAAACTATTTTACTCATGCTTTAGGAATGTTCATTTCTTTTCTTGTCGCCAAAGTGGGTAATAATAATAATAATAGTAATAATAATAATAATAATAATAATAATAATAATAATGTATTGTGTGCACATTTTTATTAATTCTTTAAATAATTTTTTTGTAGTCCTGAACAGTTGAAGGGATTTAGCGTAATTACCGCTTTAACATTTACATAACAAACGTGTACGTAAAATGATTGTTATTTAGAACACGCAGTTTTCTACATACCTTTCCATTTTCTTCCTCCAGTTACAACATACACTTTGATTTATTTGTCTCAAAGGAGTGGCAGTTTGTTTAAATCAAATCAGTTATGTAATTATAAAACAAGTCTCCCATATGTCAGAGGGATGGTCTTACTGAGCGACTTCATTTCTACTAATAATATTAGTAATAATCTGCTTGGCTTCTGTCGGAACGGAAAGGCGTTCTGGTACCTCGGGAATAATTATTAAGTTATATTACAAATATATAACTATTTCTTTTAAATAAGTAATTAATGTGGGGCTCGTTTCAGGACCTAACATTTTATAAATCAAGCACTGGTAATAATGATGATGATAATGATTATGATAGTAATAATGATGAAGATGATAATGATAGTATTATAATGATAATGTGGCGAGTAAAATAAATTGATTTCCGGAGTCGTGTCGAATCCTGTCCATGCCCGAAGCCTGTTTCGCGTGCGAGAGGGAACGCGCGCCGTCAGCCTCGGCGCCACCGCCCGTCCGCCTCCCCCTCCTCTCCCGCTTCCTCCAGCGTTCGCCGAGCCCAGGTGCCGAGAGCTGCCGCCCGCTCCTCGGGTCGAAAACCTCTTTTTCTTCGCCGCCGCGCCGCGCCGCGCCGCGCTGCGCTTGCCAGCGTGGCCGCCCGCCCGCCCGCCCGCCCGCCCGCCCGCCCGCCCGCCCGCCCGCCCGCCCGCCCGCCCGCCCGCCCGCCCGCCCGCCCGCCTGCCCGCCCGCCCGCCCGCCCGCCCGCCCGCCCGCCCGCCTGCCCGCCTGCCCGCCTGCCCGCCCGCCCGCCCGCCCGCCCGCCCGCCCGCCCGCCCGCCCGCCTGCCGCCTCGTGTGCCGGCGAGCGGAGGGGCTGCTCTGCGGTTGCGCTCTGGTTCCGCTCTCCGGGAGGAGGGAGGACGGCCGGCCCCTGGTCGAGCAGAGGAGTGATGGCGTCACGCGTGACAGTCACGTCACAGACCTTTCGTGTTGTAACGTCCTACCTCATCCCATCATAAAAAGCGCACATTTAATACCTTACAGATGGCAAAACGGCCGCTGATAAATAGGGTGCGTTTTTCGGACACTGATAAACTCTCATGTGTGTGAATTGTAATTAATCCCTACCAAATCCACAACCACGACCAGAAATTAAAGGAAAAAGTATAAAATGTCGCAAATAAAAAAAATCGCGAAAAAGAAGACGAAATCATATCTTTGTGTTTGGAAATCTCTGATGCGACTAGCGAACACTGGCGAGTCAATTCAAAGAGTCGGGCATTGACATTGCACAATGCCAGAAAATCCGAAACTTCTTACATTCTGAAGATTTGTTTACTCTTGACTCGGATGCATCACCAATTGCATCAATTCTTTGATATAGCATGCAACTTCTGAACGTGCGTTTAAAATCATCAATGAGTTAGGGACGATGCATTATCGACATCGATTTTTTAAATTTGATAACAACAAATTTTCCTTTTGAAACATTGATTTCTTAGCGAAGTGTCCGTAGTGGTGAGAAGTTGGCCGGCACATTGCTATCCCAGATATAGCAAGCATACGCCGACAAGTGAGGAGTGCAAAATTTACTCGCGACCGGTTGTCAGTCTGTTGCAGTAGTGTAGGTCCCACAATGGAAAACATTGGAATTTAGGCGGCGGCGCAAAATTGACAACCAACGCGAGTCAAGTTGTGGGTTGCGCATGGCAGTGTAATTTACTTTACCTCCCTTTGTCAGCTTTGGCGTACGGTCATTGCCTCAAGAAACCAAATTTGCCAAAGACATATTTAAGGGAAGTAAGGGGGATTATTCATAAGGAAAAACACACAATAATATATTGGATCCCCTCTCCCTGTGTCAAAGATTGAATGTAAGAAGTCCTCTCACATAATTGTTTATCTACCTCGCATTTTCATTACAATACTCTACGAAATAGTTCCATTTTTTATTTTTCAGTGTCAGGCGCATATATCCAAAAGCATGGTATATACCTATCTGTACACTGATCTTTATAATATCTTACTCGCAAATATTAGAACGTTATATATACATTTAAAAATAAATACACATTTTTCAACCAAGTAATTTTTTTAATACTATTAGGATTTAAATTAACTCCCCTTGGCTAAAAGGCAATCTAAAAGACATTCTGATCGACTTGAAACTACACTGAATCAACTGAAATTTATTTGTGAATTAAATTGTTAAAGACAATGCATATTTCCGGACCTGGTGTGTGGGGTATTTTATATCCTGCGTAATGCCTCGAGCAGATTGTGAGGCGCCAGGTGTTCGGACTATCAGGTGGCGTGACAGGGGAGGGCAGATACGGGTTCGTTAGCGCCCGGCTGCCAAGTTTACACGAAGCGACGCCGCGCCGCGCCGGTTGCATTGGACGAAGAATGACAAAGCACGAACTGCATTTTTAAACTAGCCACGCTGGTCACATGAGTGTGAAGGGGTGCTCCAACATTATAATGTTCCATTTCAGATGAAAAAGAACAAGTATAAAACCTCACAGTATTCTCCTCTGATGAACTAATATTTCTTATGAGATTTTACCGTGAACTGTTTCGTTTCTGCACAGCCGTTTCCTGACGATTTCTCCTCCTGTAATGTCCAGAAGATATTGCTTATAGTCGGTTGAAGCTCTGAGAATTGTTGCATTTCTGAAGAAGAAAATACGTTTTTCGATTGCATAACGTAAATGTGTGATTTAACGGGATTGGAGTGCAAATTATGTTTGTACGAGTACCTTGTGGAGCGCGGCCTTGGGGTCGCGTGTGATTTTAGGTCGTCAGAACTTAGCCCTTCAGCCGGCCGGCCAAATTGGAGTGCGCTCGCTGTTCGCAAATGACGCTAATAATCTCCCGAGTCTGCGTCACCGTTTCGAGTGTTGGATTAAGTTTGTGGTGATGCACAGGCTGCGACGAAGTTGAAAAAAAAAGGTGGGAATCTATGCTTCTGAGGCCAAAACGGTAAAGGGATTCTTTATTGGTTTATTCTTGATATTGGGAGGGACACTCTGTTGTATTTTTTACCACCTGCTACGTCTCGCCCTCCATCTTTTAGATGTACGTCTTAGGTATACATCCGAAAAATAATCTAGTTCAAAAAGAAATTTATCCACTTTGTTTATGTAAAGTCAAACTTTACGAAGCAGAGATAGTGTATTAACAAGAGTTATTAGAAACAAGTTATCTAATAATCCGTGACCTCGTGTTAATATCAAACGACAGCTGTTTATCTCCTTCCGCGGAAGGCAGTCAGATTTAGACGAAAATTACAGTAAAAAAACGTCGTCCTCGACCTAACGACCCCATTTGATTATTATCTTATCCTGAATTGTAATAAGATGCCAAACAATACTTATTTCGTAAATAACTGCTATACGGTTATAAAATTGGAGTATACAAATTGAGTTAGCCATTGCTTACATCATTTTATCCACTCCTATTCCACTGCCTAGTCTGTCGTGTTTATTATTTGTATATTTCTCTTTATCAACTCAGCCGCTCGAAGTCTGAGTCATGGTTATTGTTTAGAACTTTAATATGGAATTCAATACATTGAGAAATAGCATAATATGAATTGGCTATTTCGAAATGTTAACGTGATTCGAATGTCAAATAAATAAGTATTTAGTATTTATTATATATTCCATTGTTTTCTGTAGTCCATGTGGTAACTCAAACTTTGTAATTCTAAAAGGAGACTAAAGAACATTTTTCAAATATGCATTCGTTGTTTTACGATTTTCATATCTGAAATGTCCTATTTGTACTTTCAAATTATCGTGCGACATACCATCCGACCAATAAGACCATATCATTGTATTACGATTTTCAAAACGCCCGACTATTCATTTGGCTCAAAGAAAAAAGTGAACTAGTGCAGATCGTGTGGTCACTCGCGTAATTAGCCTCTTAAGAGTGTGATAAACGTCTGATACATACTCAAATTATTAACGAGGTAGTAACAAGACGTCATGGAAGGTCGGTGCTAATCAAACAATGCTTTTACAGGCGATACACCGATCACGGGTCACGCTGTCAACGCTCTAGTCATTTCGGGTTGCGAACGAGTCATCGCGTAGTCAGTGCGATTAGCTTCTTCTTTTTCGTGGTAATATGACTTGTCCGCAAAGTGAATGCTTTCTGGAGGGAAGAAAAGAAGAAAAAAACTAGGGAAAAGATGGAAATCCCTAGTGCAACAGAGAGTCGGTCTGCTTGCCTCTCTGGAAGATATGTTTGAAAATATGATGACTCCCGTGTTTTGAGAGTCATCTTCATTCGAGAAAGCGTATTTTATCACGTCATCTGTGGACAAGGGACGATTCTCAAACAGTTTTCCTTACAGTTCGTGAAGTGGTTACATCCGATACTTGGTCAGCCAGAATAGCCAACCCTAGGAAGATATTTGATGTTTCACTCGTATTCATTTTTTTACACTAGTTAAAATATATTTTTTGCTGATTACTTTTACTGTGATTCTAGGTAATGTTTTGAAGCATTTTGCTTCGAGGGAAAATGACTAAATGTGAAAGAGCTTCAAAATCCTAATCGTAATAGACTCCAAGAGAGAAAATTGGAAAATCACAAGAACAATATTCAGGTGACCAGCGAGGACACAGATACGATATTGCGTGTGATGCTATTAGATATTACTTGGAATGTGTGTGAAACGATCTTTCAGATATCCATCGAACTGTATAGTTCCATCGGGATCCAGCATCTCCTTCCCGTGTGAGGAAATTTCTCCTCTAGTAGCCGAAAGTTTCACTTTCAACATTCACCCTGTGCGATAAGCCTTTTATTGTCCGTTGCTCATTTCCGAATAGCCCAATTCTCATTTCACTTGAACAGTGTCAGAAGTATGCGTCTGTATACTTTGAGGAAAAGCTGTGTTTTAATGAAATGGTTGGCAATAGTGTGCTCTTTTCCTTCATTATCTGTTACTTGGTTTTTCGTGGGAGATGTATTTCACCTGTTGCTGTGTGGATCGTAGTTATCCAGTTTCAAACACTACCTATCATTTATGACTTGCGATATATGATAACGGCGTATTCTCGGTGTTGTGTTAAATCTTGCGGATTTCAAAGAGATTGAGATATTGACTTTTCATCCTAGGGAAACAAACCGTGCAACATTCGCACTAGACATTTGTTGCACGGTTTTGCCATTGTTTGTCATAATACAATGAGTAGATAGCGAAGTTTGTTTCATTAGATGAGCGCATGTTAAGTTTTTTAAAAGAAGGGAATGACTTTGCTGTTATTCACTTTGATAACTTGTCGTGGTAAATCTTTTTATCTGACAGTGGGCAATAAACCGATTGAATATAATAGTTTCAGAAACAAAACTGATTTTAAACCGTGATTTGGATACTTATTTGATTCATTCATGAGAAACTTTAAGCTTGGTTGATTTGCAAAAATGATATGAGAATGTGTATATCGAGTAAATGGTACGTGTACACATTTTGATGTACTACTGTGCCTGGTCTCCATGCATTATTATCTACCATAGTGTTAAATGGGTGCATGTTAAGTTTTTATGCGGTGTCTCTACTACGTAACATGTTTAACATAACATTTATAAATTGTTGAATTTTTTTTTCAGCGGACATTGAAAACGTGAAAATTGGTGGTTCGGGTGTTGTCGACTAAACTCAGGGCAAGATCATGTGGTTTGCAAATACAATTTTGGGAGATCTAGGTAAAATGAAGTGGTCGAAGGAAGAACCAATGAGTCGCTTGGAGGTGATGATGCTGCGCTCGAATTTATGGGTGATTGACAAGCAACAAACTGCAAAGAGCATTTCTTTCCAGGTACTCAGAACGCACAGTACGTACGAAACGGCAGAGTTGAAATTAAAATTCAGCATTCAAAAAAACTTTTTGAACGATAGAAGAAAGACATCTGTATTTTTCCCGCCAAGCTACCATTTGGAGGGAAGCTACCAAGGAGGAGGAATTTCCGAAGTTTCAGCTGCTCCTGGAACGCAGTCGAATAGAAAATAGCACCAACGCGATGACGTGACATGCAGCGTATACATTTACCACGTTGCAAAGCTCAACTAGCTTGCATTTAACGTGTTGACGCGCCTTAATGCAAATATACTACTACTTCGCCAGGATTTCCGTCGAGGGCAAATTAAAAATAATGTTATGATTCAAGTAAATAGGAATGCGTACGAGTGCCCGCTACGTTAGCACGATTTATGACTATGTAGGCTGGGTCATTTCAGGTAAACGCCCAAACACGTGCGCTCGTATTCCTCGTAATGCTAGCAATAAATTCCTCCATAGTTTTGGCATTGGGTGCACGGATCGTAATAGTGTGTTTTGGGGGTAATTTTTCGATTTCATTGTAGCTAGTACATCACCTCAACTTTATGCAGATTTTGAAGATTCAAAGCGCTGTTGTAAACTCGGGAGGTCATTAGCGATATTTGCGAACATCGATGGCCGGCTATCAGGCTACTTTTTGCGCAGCGTAAGGTACGGCACCATCGCAGGGCCGCACGCGATACCGCAGTGTCGTAATTTGCACGACAATTCTGGAAATTAATAATGTTGCAAATCCACAAAAATGTAGATTTAGAACTATCCTCGGGGCTTGGGCTCACTGTAAACCGAACATTCTGGACGTTATAGAGGTGGCGAAATCGTTAAAAAAATGCAGAAACGAAGCGAATCTTACCAACACGATGTAAACATTTGTTAATGTAATCGAGGAGACGATTACGGTGGTTTTTATTTTCCTCAACCGGAAATGACTCGTCCTGTAGAATCGTTGTCGGCGTGCTTCATCGGCTCGGAGCGGCGCTGTTCTGCAGTGGCCGAAAGTTGGGGCGAACGCTTGCTGGCCAGACGCCGCCGCCGCCCCCGGGGCGCGCGGAAGTTGCGTCACCGCGTGATTCACTTGTCTCTGCGTTTGCGCCTTCTCGCACCTCCCTCTCCCTGCCCCCTCTGCCTCTGGCCCGAGGCGACAGGCGCGCCGCGCCAGGGGCCGGTCGACGGAAGACATGGGAAATATTGACGCGACTTCGACAACAAAACGAAATTGAATCATCGATGTTAATAGTAATATATCGACCAAACAGCATGCTTTTAAATAATATTTAAAAAAAATAATTTGATAGTGGTCGTGCGTATTAATTAATAATAATCTAAATTTAACTGAGAACAAAGTTACGACGCTTCTCCATGTGCGAAATAGGGAAGACAAAGGAAATACTGGGCTTTCAGGATTATCCCGACCAAGCGATAGTCGTCCGCCCAAAGTGTGAGGAGTGTTCGTGTACTACAGAATTAGCCGGCAGCCTTTTAAATAATTAAAAAGAATAATTTGACAGTAGTCGTGCGTATTAATTAATAATAATCTAAATTTAACTGAGAACAAAGTTACGACGCTTCTCCATGTGCGAAATAGGGAAGACAAAGGAAATACTGGGCCATCAGGATTATCCCGACCAAGCGATAGTCGTCCGCCGAAAGCGTGAGGAGTGTACTACAGAATCAGCCGGCAGGACTAGTGTATACGTTCTTTGCTTGTGGAAATTAAATATCATAGTTTGAATCCCAACACACTTTTGCGGGTTCTAGTAGTGGTACAATATTACTTAACCATTACAAAAAATACGAAAAAGTATGTGCTGTTTCAACACCACTACTTTTGTTTTATGCTTAATGCTCTTTTTGCGGTGGATTGCTGAGCAGGGCTGGGCGGAGGCGAGCATTTTTTTCTGCTTTTTCCTCCCCCCCTCTCTCTCTCACTTGGCAAAAGGCGGCGAGCTCCTCCGAGGAATAGCACATGGTCGTTCTGCCGATGACGTCACGGAGAATGATGTGTGCGACGGGCGTGTTTCTTTTTTTGCTTCAGCTACTGTCCAAGTTGTAGTTCGCCCGAGTTGCTCGTGATTAAGTGAATAATAATGTTGGAGCACAAATGGTGTTTGTTTTACTCAATTAACGTCCTCGTAACGCAGCTTCGATGTAGCATCTGGTTTGGAAGGGTACTTTATCTTCATTCAACGTTCTAGCAACATTATTCGGCGGAACGGTTGCCTGCCTACAATATAAAATGTGCTGCGTCAAGTCGTTTTAGGTTTAAGGGAGCCAGTAACTCCCCTCCCTCCCACGGTGTCTCCCGCTTGCTCCCTTCTACTCCACTTGTCTTTCACGTCGTTTTTTAAAATTATTATTATTATTATTATTATTATTATTTATTTTTTTTCGTTAATCGGCCAACTAGGACCACGCTTGCAAGCATCCTGCCTTTACCGTGGCCCAGTTTTTATTTATTCTCACGGTGGCAGGTGCTTGCGACAATTTTTTGGGGGGACCAGCATTTTCAGCTGGATCCGGTTTTTAACCCCCACGGTTGTTAGCCCTGGGGGTATGGAGGATGAAATGATGATATGATGGTAATGGGGGTGAAAGGACAGTACATACAGACATGCACAAACACACAAATATACCCATGCCCGAGGCGGGACTCGAACCCGCGATCTTCTAGTCCGAAACCACTCCGGCACTACTGCCTTAGCGATCTCGGCCATCTGATCGGCTATTATTATTATTATTATTATTATTATTATTATTATTATTATTTGCGTTTTGCTTCACGAAATAAGCAACGGAAGTCTCCATGCTTGCTTGGGATGTATTTTTCTGTCGTACACGCACAATCGTGCGTCATGAGAAATTGTTTGCCTAGTGATTCTCAGTTACGGGCTCAGCTGCTTTCATGTAGCTACTTCTCTTGTGTTGGTGAGAAAAAAAAGAAACTGTGAACTGGAGGTCTATTTTTCGAAATATTTGTTGGAAACGTACGTGACTTGTTGCCGGTCGGTTTACTCTTCCATTTAAATTCGGGGCCGTTTTGCAATGCGAGTTTCTTCGTTTGCGTTCTTTTGTAGAGTTTTGGTTCACGAGTTTTTGTGATAAACTGTTTCAGGACACTTGGACCTTTCTGGGTCATTGTAAATAGTTTGGGGATGCCGGAGTTTCTTTCTCAAGTTTGTGTGGGGACGCATATCCCGACGTGTTTACGCGTTTCCTTTGCAAGGAATCGTCAACTAAAGAGAGTGTTTTAATCTGTTGCGTTTTTTGTTGCGACACGTGCGCGGCCTAGAAATGCTTCCGACTTAATGTAATGAAGCAGTTCACATTCGACCGAGTATTGCGCATGGAATGGACGGGTGCTGCATATTTAGGAGGATAATTGCCTCACACATTTTCACTCGAACTCATTCAATAACCAAATAGTGTAGGTTGATGTCGTAACTCTCGTTTCCCTTCCATGTTTGCATTTTCTCCGCAGTTTTCCGCGGGCATGCTGATTTTTGCATAGGCGTTAACATAGTACATACCTGTATGAAAACAGGTCAAAATATTGAGATTTTGAAGTCTGGGGATATTTCACAACGGACTACGAGTCAGTATCGACAGTATAGTAGCTGGGTGTCATTCACCTTAGTCTCTCTCTCTCTCCCCCCCCTCTCTCTCTCTCTCTCTCTCATTCGTCCTTTTTCTCTTTTCTCAGAATCAGTTCATGTTCATAGTAATGTTATTTTACAAGGACTGTTGTGCTTTGGTCTTTAGAAAACAAATCTGTATACTTTGAGCCGAATTTTTATTTAACATATTTATTTTCAAAAGACGCAAGCGTTTGCTCGTGGATATTGGAAAATCCAATTTCCCCGCCGACGTGGTGCCCCACCCCCATTCGTCGCTTTCTCTCCCCCGTAGCGGCGCGCGAGATCCGTTGCGAGATCGCGTTTCGGGCTCGACCGCGCGGGGCGATGGGCGGTCGCCCGCTCGCGGAGATGGAACCGCCGAAGGGGGCGGGGCTCATCCCTCATTACTTCGCTCTCTGTGGCGGCACGCGCGTGCATCACGCAGGCGCGGACGCCGGAGGCGCCCTACTTCCCGCGAGGAAAGCGGAGAGCCGTCGCCGGCGTCTGTACAGGGTGTCTCAGGATACACGCTATAAACTTGTAGGGCATGTGCAGGCGTCGAAAATAATCACTTCTTGCAAATGAATGTATGGTGGGAAATAGCGAATAATCTCACAGGCTTTGACATGCACGTATGCGCCATGTCGGGCATCTAAAGAGCTCAAGGTTTGTTTGCACGAAACGTGGTGTCTCAGAATAAATGTTACATACTTCTAGGGCATGTGGAGGCGTAAAACCAGTAAACGTGTAGCTGTTCTGCTGAGGAGACGCTCTTGCCATCGGGCAGTGGCAGTGTTTAGTTTCATCTTCATTGTGCATCGCCGTTACCACACGCGCACCAAATCTCTTGGCCGTCAACTCGATGTTGTCCCTTTGCTGATGAGAGAGAATTTGTCTTTCCGGATGCGACAAGCACAATGGTCGTTGCTCCTGTAAATGTAGTACTGCATGCCATAGCCGGGAGATGCGGTGTTGCTCCCAAGCTGGTCGAGACGTACGGTTCGACTTACACATTGTGAATTTTCTTCCCGTCGAGATATGTTCGCCAGGACAAGTTCCAAGCTCCCGCCAGGTCTCCTGACATGTGTGTTAGTGTAGTGCATGTGTGTGTGTGTGTGTGTGTGTGTGTGAATAAGGGGAATGATGGGACAAGGAAGTCTAAGGAAAGATTGTGCGCGGTCCGTTGTCCGTTTGTTAGGCCGCTTGCCCACGCCGCCACAGCAGCGCGCGTCCGTCAGTCATCAGGGCTCTTCGCCGACCTTCCGGCGACGACGGACAAAGGGACCGCAGCAGGTACCTGCTTCGGTAGGCTGCTCCGACCTTCACCTGTTGTTGATTGGAGAAACCACGGAAAACTACCGACCACAGCAGCCGGCCGCTAGAATTTTACGAATAGTCAGCGACTGAATTTGACCCAGCATGTAGCTAATGTCAAACATCAGCCAGCATCCGTTCAAGTGTTTGGAAACCTTGGGCCTCCCCGTCGAAGCTGCCTCCGAGGCAACGGTGCTGTCACTGAGTCATCGCAGCCGACTCCTCACCGGCGCTCTTGCCAGCAGCCCCGCGGGGCCAGCGAGCGGCGGCGGCGGCGGCGGCGGCGGCGGCGGGGTGGGTTGGCAGGGCTGCTGCACGGTGCATTCGCCACGGGCCAACGCCTGCGCCGCCGCGCACCGAGAGTTTTTGCCGCGTCGCGCCACCGCCGCGATCTGGTCGCCCCCGCGCGCCCACCGGGGCGACCTCCGCCGCCGCCGCACATGGCCCAAAACCCGGCTGCGATGGTTAAACGGTTAGCGTATGGGGGTTGTTGTACACAAGTTCACAGGTTGAGACCCTGTCGTAGCCGCGGATATTTAAGGTCGAAAAAAACCCTTCGTACGCCTTCCTTCGGAGGAAAGTAAAGCCGGGTCTCCCATGTAGTAGATTTACGGCACATAAAAAAAACCTTAAGCATAAGAGAAGTATTTGAGTCCAATTCAAATCGCCCTTATTGTCGACCGAGTAATACCTTCTTTCTCAGCTAGAAGGTGAAAGGAGTGTTGCGATTTGCGTGGTCAGACGGAAGAGCAGGCCTCAAGGCCTGAGTCTTGCAAGGCAAAATAAGGCATCATTGAATTGAATTGAAAAACCGAAAATCTGGCCACAATGTGAAAGCGTTATTGAATTTAGATAGATTTGTTCTGCAAATAGTTACAAAAACTGGTGGCAGAATTTCGTAATAATACAATAATAATTACAATTAACAAATAATGTCTAGTTTGCAAAAAATAAAAACACACACGAGCCTCACAAACAACTATTGTATTCACTATGGGTATGTTATTTCTTATTGTCTGGATTTGTATGAAACTTTGAATGCAGGGCGTTTCGATTCGGAAATTAAAATTTCAAAAAGCAAAATTGCCGGCAAAATATTAAGAAAAAGATTTCAGTGAAATGTAAAATGGTGGGAGCTAATAATTGGATTAACGCGTTGGTAACTTCAGAAATTGTTAAAACGTTTTTTAAAGTGCAAATTAAAGACATTTATGTATATGGTGATATTCGAAGTAGTTAAATACTTTTCATCACTTCGTTGCACGATTCTTGCGCGTCTTCTGACATTAAACCAATTGACAATGGGGAGAAAGACATTATGAATAAATTGTTTGTGTAGTCGAATTGGCAAAAAAACCCGCCGATATCGTTTTAAGTATTTACGAGCGGTTTCAAAGCAATATTCTTGTAAAATTTTATTAAATGAATGACAACATTTCCAATGAATTTGCGAGGGACGTGTCATTCTGTCATGTTGGCGTGAAATGACTGGCAAGTGATATCTCCACTTACCGCTGCAATAACATCCACGAATTGCAGTATAGCGCTCCTTACTAGTTTTTAAAATAATAATTAGATAACACAGGCCATGAGTTTCGTTGAGCTTTCGGAATTTATAGTTTGAACTTCAAGGCACTCCGGAATTTATAACTTCGTAACTTTCTCTCCCTAATATGAAGGATTCCTTTCTCCGAGGTTGATGAGTTCTGTACTCATTTCTGAGTATAGGCGAGGAGGAGGCTCACGCCTTTAAGCCCTCCCCTCCCCTTTCCTTCCCTGGGCAGGTGATTATAGGGGTGGTTTCCCGTTGCCTTCCATTGAATGAAGCAGTCCTTCCTTTGATGAATGATGATTAGTCCCATTCATTTTGAGATTAGGTGAGGGGGAAGTCTCATGCTATTACGTTTTCCCCCGGCTGGGTAGGTGACCACAGCGGTGATTTGCTTTCACTTCCTGAAGGATAGCAGGGCGTCGTAGAGGGGTGATTGACGGTGTGAGAAGAATTGTTGTGGTCGGGATGATGGCTCAGGTGGGAGACGTGCTGAAGTGAGAATGCAACCGCGACACAACCACATGGTGAAAGCACCCACCTCTTTCGCCGTTCTGGCAATCACAGCCTTCGGGTCCGCATACTATGCCAATGCGTGTAGCAACAATTGCGGCTCTGGGTTGGAGAGTTTATTATTAGTCGCCAGAAAATTCAATTCTCTTATCTGATAATAAATGTCCCTGATAACCCAAGTGGTTGATGCGACCTAAAATAAACATATTGTCTATCAGATAATGAGTTACAAAATTTGAATATCTATACATTACAGGAACTAACTAAATTTAAAGGGGCTAAAAATACTTATTTCAACTTCAACCCAAAAAATGTCTATTCGTTTGTTAATAATTCCAATTTTTGAAAATTTATGGGATCTTGGCAGTGTGGTGATGCAATGATGTTTCAATGTTTGCAATGATGTTTCGTAGTTGAACCGTCTCAACATTTAGATATTTATTTGTTTGTTAGACGGGTTTCAGTCCAGTCCAGTCTCGATTTGCAATCAGACTCGGCTGTGTTGACGTAGTTGAAATACTCTATATTAAACATACTTAACTGTGAGCAAAATAAATCCCTGTCGGGTACGTAACGTATGGCGCTAGAATACACGCCATGTATGTGACTCACATACATATTTGTATCATTTATGCGGGACTAAATCCTTCAGCCTTCCCCGCGCCCGTGGACAATGCTCCAACCTCTTTCGAAAGCCGAGGCCGAATCGACGCGAAGTACAGGGTAAAACGCAGATTGTTCAGTCTCGCCCGTTGTGCTTTGGAGGGGCGGATTCTGTGTGAGCATATTGCGGCGGCGGCGGCAGCGGCTTTTGTTATACATACGAGTGCGTGTGAGGGCCACGTGGTATTAAAGGGCAGCTGTCGCTTTGCAGTGTGACGCGTCGCGTGGACGTAACCACCACCTTTGTCTCTGCTGGGATGTTTTCCATCCATAATCACCCTTCTCATCATAAATCCGTCTCTCGTGATCATCGTATGGCCATTCTTCATGCAGGGGAAAACAGAGGTGTTCACATCTGTGATCTGAGCAGGAAAGGGACGTGATGAAGACGTAACCTTTTCCTCCCGCCTAAGCTACTATAGTAAGATTTATTTAGTCGTGCACATGACACATATCGGCTGTTGCGGTTTCTTCCAATGGGGTGCTTATATGTCGCTACAGGGACGTTCAAGCTCCCGATTGGATGAAACCATGAACAGCTGATTTACTTCAAATGCTCGTTTAAATACATCCTAGAATAGAAAGAATAAGAGTATCATCGTCAGCATTCGCTACCAGCAGTGCCCCACAGTTGCATTGTTAAGGCGAGGAAAAACAAAACCAACAAAAGGGGCTCCGTACCTCTTACCTGGCTTCCGCGGTGTGGGAGAGGGGCTTTGTTGGAAAATCTTCCTCTTTCCCTCCTTTTTGTCTGCATCTTCCCTTTCTTTCTTTCCTCTTTCTCTGCCCCTCTTTCCATGTCCCTCTCTTTCACTTTCTGTTTTCTCTACCCCCGTCGTTCCCTGTCCTCTTTCTCTGCCCTCTTTCCCTCTTTCTGTACTCCTCTTTCCCTCTTCTCAATGTTTGCCCCTCTTTCCTTCTCGCCTCTTTCCGTGCCCCTCTCCCTTTCTCTCTCTCCTCTTTCTGTCCTGTCTTTTCCTCTGTTCGTGTATCTCCCCCGCTGTCCGTCTCGCAGTGCAGGGGGGCCGAGGCCTTGACCTCTTTTCTTTCCCGCCCGCTCGCCGCTGCGCTGCACCGCGCGCTCTCCGTGACTCACACCGCGCGCGCGCGCGCCTGCCGCCCGGCCACTTGCCCCCGGCGAGGCAGCCGAGGTGAGAGGTGAGAATGACGTGAGCCCACGCTTCGGTGCGGTGCGCCCGGCAAGGTTCTCAGCTGGACGTTGCATAGGCGAATATTTTTAGTGTTACCAAATTTCGCCAATAACACCTAGGTGCTATTCAACGTATGAAGTAAAGGAGAGGTGGTAGAGATTCCGGAACTCAAGAAAACGTGCTTTCTCTTTCATGGTTTTTACTGTTTTTCGACGTTCAACAAACAAAATAAATAAATAGGAATAAGACCGAATAAATAGGATTACGAACGGATAAGCAACCGACGAACGGTGTCGAAATGTGGGCAATATGTATTGAATTTTTTAAAGTGGTCCAAGGTAGGAGCAGGCGAATGACACGAATCTTGCCAAAGAAATATTGTGTGTGTGTGTGTTTTTTTTTAGCTGGATCCAATTTTTATCCCCCACGGTTGTTAGCCCTGGGGGTATGGAAGATGAAATGATGATAATGGGGATGAAAGGACAACACATACAGACATACACAAATACACCCATGCCCGAGGCGGGACTCGAACCCGCGATCTTCTGGTCCGAGACCACTCCGGCACTACTGCCTTAGCGATCTCGGCCATCTGATCGGCCTTCATTTATTTTATGTTTATTTATTATTGAATCCCTACGTGGAGTGGGTTCATTTTAATTGTATCCTGGCATTGTCATTACCTCAGATGAGATGTAATATATTTAGTAAACTGTTCCTGTTAGAAATAAATATACTGATATATGCGAGGGTTTTATTTATTTTCATGTCTGCTCATGAGTGCTCGTCTATTGGACATCCTCGCTCCGTCCATTCCCTTTCTATTCCTACATGACGCCTTCCACATGCCGCTTTCCGTGCTGTGTAACGTATCCGCGCAACTCTGTCCTAAATCACACTCCGTATACAACGCGGCTTCGAAGCGTCGTCCATCGTTGGGCTCATGTGAACACAGCTGTTGAGGGTGTTGCACGTGTCTGTTCCTGGAAGGCTCCTTTTTGTCTCTGAATGTTCGCGTCGACCATGTTAGTTTGTATTCCCCCTCTCAATCAGCGCCATCGAACACAAAATACACGTGTTTTTGAGTATTGCCTTGCCCTCTATGTGCTGGAGAGGATAATTCATCATTAAAAATGACGTCATTGTCTTTCGAAAATCTTGTTCTTCTAGATGATAGGAAAATTTCTTTGAACATTCTTCTTTTTAAGTGACGGGTTTGGCCTTGAGTGGGATACGTTTCATAATATTCAGAAGTTCTTGTGGATGGGTCCGCTTCACCACTATTGTTTCTTTCTGCTTCTGTTATCTTTGTACGTAGAAAAAAAATCTTGTATATGTTTAACGTTATTTATTTTTTTCGTATATATCAGTTACTTCAATCATTGGTAATGCTAGAAAATGGAATGGGAACATAAATGAAACGTTATTAAAGAGCAATTATTAACTTCTTTTTGATGACTATGTTCTTGGAATATGCTAATTTCTGTACGTTCATTTTTATTGTTGGACATTCTCGATATATCACTATTGAAGTGGCAGTTTTTGGTGTCGAAAAAGCACCAAAACACATGAGAGTACGAATGTGGGAACAGTGTAATGTCTTGTTTTGAGAGAGCGCGAGCCAGGAAAAAGGTGTGTTAACCTGTGTTGCCTGGTTGCGTCACTACTTGCAGATGACTCCGCGGATGTCCGTCAGTTCTGTAGGCACCGCGTCACCTCTATCTTGGACTGAATAGCAAACACACTTTCTTCGGGAAACCTCGCTCTTGGTGGACGATAGCTACAAGTTGCTGTGGTTATTTTCCGTCGGAAACTACTTGGTGATAAACGTGTTAGTGTTCCGCTAATTCTGTTGTCACATATACTACTGCTATCATAACCAAATTTTCAAGTATCTGTTTCGTAGTAATTTATTTCTTTTACACCGAGGTTCTCGATATAGTTGAGGCAATTCATTACAGTTAGAGTAGCGGATCGATAAGCCATTCTCTATCACCATTAATCGGTCCATTTACTTTTTCTATTGTTCTTTGTATCAAATATTCTGATATTCTCTTTAGTATTGTGGGCGAGAGCTCCATTATCCCCCAATCATCAAACAGAATATTCTACTTGTTAGTGCCACTCAAAAGAAGAAGAAAATATTTGAGGAGTGTTTTCCCTTGAGAAGGTTCCACCGATAAACTGCGGAATTGAATTCGTTGGCAGCATTCGTCCTTCCTCGTTCGCCTGGTGCATATTCGGAATGTGACATCGATGACGTATGTTGTCAATACATCGACGTTTTTATAAAATTATGTGTTATTAAAGTAAGTTATTTAGTAAATGTTTTATTAAAATGGAAAAACCTTCATTAAACAAAATTCTTTAATAATTTTCATATGTCCATAAATTTAATATTCTTTAGACGAAAGCGACCAAGATGGAAAAATTAATACAACTTAGTTTTCGTCCATAATGAAACCTATATTTTTCAATTATCGAATCAGATATTCCATGTTTTGTTGTCTTGAGATTTTTGTCAGTTAAATCTCGATTAAAAACAATAGATACAATTTACGAATTAAATCCCCCCGCCCCGTGAACATCGATTAGGTGTGAACACCGTGAAGTGTATATTACACATCGATTGCACACAAGAAAAGTGGCACAAATCAAAAACATCACAACTGTACCTACACAATTGGTCGCGAAATGTGGTAATGTTTTGTAATGGGAAGAAACACGAGAGGTTATCTTGAATAAACGTCAGAATTTCACTTGAGGTCAGGTAGCTAAAGAGGGTACATCGCAGCTGTGTCGAGAAGAACGTCATATCTCAAGTTGTGGCAATATTATTTTAGTGTATTAATAAGAGAAGTGTCACATTTCGTCTTAATGCATTCGATTGCTAATGTATCAAGATGAAATTAACAAACAGTCCTAGTATTATTTCCAATAAAAATGTCGTAGAAGGGTTCATTCTAAAAGGGTTGAAGAGGCCTGACGTCCACAGTTTCTTAAATCTTGTATTAAATTGAGTGTTTCTTGATCGTAGGAACACTCAACTTTCAGAAAGTCTCAAAAGAATGATAAACCTTCAAATGACTCCCCTGAGAGAATGCTGTAGTTGGATTTGTGTCACTCTTCTCGTGTGCCATCGACGTCTCGGCGGGCCCGTGCTGGCTGGCGGCGCGGCTGCGATGGCTGCGTTGCGTTGTGCTGCGCCGCGCCGTGGGAGGCCGTGGGCGCCGGGACGCGGCCTCCGTGGGCGCCAAGGACTCTCCCACGCGAAGCCGCAGCCGCTGCCGCTGCGCCTCGCTTGCTGTGCTGCTTGCTCGGTTCTCGTCGCCGTACCAGATGACGCGGTCAAATGGCGCCAATATTCACAATGCATTGTTTGTTTCTCGTAATAATGTGCCGGTGCCTCTGCGCATCAATTGATGTCACTGCAGTGCCTTTGACCGTGGTTCTAGGTCTCGATTCCCGATTGTGGCAGAATGTTCGACACCAGCTTCATCTCTAGGTCGAAATCAGTCGCTGTCTGTAGGGGAAGTTTAGAGGTCGGCTGTTCTGATCGGTAGTTTCGTTTGGATTCTCCGATCAGTGCTAGGCAAATGGTGGACCCTAACAAAAGGGCTACGGACCATGTGCCATCTGTCTGGTTCTGCCTTTGCCCTATAGTCCCCGTCTTACGTACGCTTACATGCCTTACTCTACCACACACGTCACGAGACCAATCAGGAGCTTGGAGCTCATCTCTGCTGGGCCGGTGTCCCGTTTGGGGAGTTACCTGGGTTGGGGAAATTGAACTCAACTTGCTGCAAGTCGCAATGGTGCTCTGGTATAGGAGGTGATGAATTTATAAATCCTCTCCCCTCCGACCTCTCCTTGCTTTACAAAACTAGCAATTTCTTGTAGATTAAACGAATCTTTCTTCTTTTTTAAAATTGGAGATGTAAGAGGAGTTTGAGCTACTAGTAGTACATGAAAACCAATTTTTAAATACTACCTTGAAAGGATTCAGAAAATATTTAGTGTATCACTTACACTATGGATTGATTGGTCATTACAAGGGATATACTTTTTATGCCGTAAAAATCTTGAAATATGCCTTTAAAAATATGCATTTATTACCTAAAAATTCGGAAATATACACTTTAATATACAATTAAAATTAACAATATTTCGTTTATTTCTTAAACCTATATTGATAAAATTCAGGAGAAGCGTATTAGAAGTGAAATGACTTATTTTTGTGCAAACATAATTTTCTGGTTTAAAAAATATATCAAGAAATTTCCTACGTTTGCACATTTTCTCATCTACTGATAAGATAAAAACAAAACAAACAAAAACGCAAACTGTGTCGATCTCTTTCTAATCAATGAACGCTCACAAATAAATAGATCGTACGCAAAGATGAAACCTTTCAGAGATGTCTCTACTTTAACGAAATATGCGCCTATACTTACACGAATATGCACCAACAGAAAAATCGTTGCAGAAAAATGCACAAACGTGCACTAACATCTTAATCTACATAGCATCGAATTCTAACTAAATGACAAGAAATTTCACGTAGCAATGCCCTGAAGCAACTGTCACAAATATGCAAAATCATTGAAATCCGTTCCCTACTTATTTTATTACATTTATAAATTAGAGAAAGAATTTAGAATTAAAAAAATAGTGAAATGAATAGTTCCTAGTGTAGTGCAACCGCTACCGCCCCGCCCGATGTCCTTCCGGCGGCGCCCGCCTCGGCGCCCGGCCTCCGTATTTGGCACTAGTTGGCGCGGCGCCGCGGCACGGCCCGACCGCCGCCCGCGCCTCGCAAGCGGCCTCCTCAGCTGGCCGAACGGGGCGCGCCCCGCGGGGAGACCAATAAATATGGGCGTGCTGGCGGGCGCAGGTGCGCGCCCGTGCACTTCCGGTGCCCCCGACCTCCGCCGCACGCGTGCGGTCCGACCCCCCCCCCCCGCCGCGTGACTCGGCGCGGCCCCCCCCCTCGCGGGCCCGTGCGCGCGTGATGTAAGAGCCGCGTTCCGACGCCGCACCGGCGCGTGACTGACCGCCTCCCTCGCTCCGCTCCGCCCGCCGGCTGAGGTGAGTCGGGGCAGCAGTCGGTGTCTCTGTGGCCGGGAGGTCCCGACGCCGCCAGGAGTTTTGACACTACTTGGATAGCTAGGTCGAATTCAATCAGTCTGGAGAGAATTCTAGCGGCCGGCCACTCTGATCGGTAGTTTTCTATGGGTTCTCCCAGCAACACCAGACGAATACCGGAGCAGTACCGTCACAAACGGGCCACGGACCGCGCATGATCTTTCCTTCCTCTTCCTTCTCCTATCCTGCCCTCTTACTTCCACACGCTTACGTGTACAACACTACCACACGTCGGAAGACCGGTCGAGAACTTAGTTTGTCCCGGCTGGGGCTATGTCCCGCTGTTGGGAGATACTTGGTTGGGAAAAACCCCGCGTGAATACGTGTAGGACGGCAGCGGATCTCGCCCTGCAACGGGGGGAAACTACCGCCTCCTGCGATAAGAACATGTACCACACTTGCGGAACTTGTGACCATAGGAATTGACGCCCTCTAGAATACTAATCAATCAATCAGCCAACTCCGGCGTAACGCTGCGCCGGAAGGCTAGAGCGGATCGGGCAAAAGTGTCACGTATCGCGATCGTGCGTGTGTGCCTCTTTAGTCTTCCCGCCAGTCAGTCAGTCAGGTGGTGGTGACAGCGCCAGAGTTGTCGCGAGGAAATACGCATCGGAACGTCGTGTTCGGGGACGTGCGTGGGTGATCTTCCGGTGCGTTTCCAATGCGGCTCGGGCCCTACCGCCTACCCCGATGGAGTGATTGTTTTGGGGTCGATCATCAGTTCCGTTAGTCAGAGGCGGATCCAGAGACAAATTTTGGGAGAGGAAATTAAAAATGTTTTGGTCGAATGTGGCATTACACATTTTGTAAAATGTCGCAGGCTACACTCAGCTCATGCTGCGATTCGATTTTATTCATTTCAATGTTTATTCGAAAATATTTTTGCTTGTAAGTTTCGTGACAAGTTAAAATAAGTTACAGACAAATTTTAGGGGAGGGGGGAATTTCCCCCGTTTCCCTCTCTGTGGATCCGCGCGTGCGTTAGTTAAGTGAATGTTTAATTGCGGGAGGCGAGAGGTGTTTTGACGTTAATATCTAATTGCGGATTTACCCTGTCTAGGTATCTCTTCGCAGCGGGGCACCGCCACGTAGATCGTGCGCGGTCGGTGACCCGTTTGTTAGGATATTGCCCGGCATTCACGTAGTGTTGAACACGGAAAACTACTGTAGAACCCTCGAGACAGCGGCTGAATTCGATCTTGCTATGTAGCCAGAGCCGAAAATTCCGCCAACATCGTGACTCGAACCCTTGGTCTCCCGGTCGGTTAAGAAGAATCGAAACAAACGTTCTTGCTAAAGATAGGGTATGAGTAGTCCAATTACAAGAAAGTGTTTCCTATTTATGTGAATTTTTCTTACAAGTTGGTATTATGAAAAGTGAACGACACACGGTGTATATCAGATATAATAACGGACGACTTGGTTATAAATGTATGCTGTCGCGTCTGATTACACCGCAACCGCGTCAGTTGTTGCTCAGTAGCAAGCTAATGACGTTAACAGAACCAGGGGGCAACGGAAGTGACAGCGGCGCTGTTACACTGAAACGTAACACACAACGGAATTCAAATCCGCGATTCGGTGTACCGGCGACGCACCTATTCTGTAGGCGCTGTGAGCATCTTGGCCTGACGGGCCGACTTGAAATCAATAAACCTGCGATTAAAGTCACGATACGAAAACGATTATAAGGAGCAAAGCGGTGTTGGCTCTCCGGCGAAAGTGGATCGTGAGAACCAGGTTTTTGCAGCGGGGGCTGTTTCTTCGTTTTATCTAACCGCAAAACCGCACGGAGATTGGTGCACTGGTCTTCCTGGCCGCGGGAAAAAAGAAAGAGAAGAAATAGGAGCATGAGCGTGTAGAGGTGTTGTTTAATGGCTGAGTAACGTACACTTCGGAGCATACGTGCCACGAGACTACATTGCGCTGCGAACCGGAAGCTTTTAGCTTCCCCAGATTGGGATATTTCCACACCAGATAAGTAGCTGGAACGCATAACTGGGGGAAATTGTAGACAAGCGGCCGCTCTGGTCGGCGTTTTCCCTAGATCCAGTGCCAGTAGGAGGCCAGAGCAGTTCTCCCAATATCGGGCCGCACGCGATCCTTTCGTGTCCGTGACCCTATCCTTATCCTGGAATACCCCTTATTGCACTCACGCGCAAATGTACAAACAAGTCATTAAACACACGTTTGTCACAGGTCGCAGGAAAACGTAACATTAATTAATTTTTTCGCGTATACGTATCAGTTCTTTTATAAGTGAAGCGCATGCGTACAATACATGTATACTAAACGGTCTCACAGGCGCTAGGCATAAGGTTGTGCCGATACAGTGTAGCATGAAAGGCACTGAAAGACGACCAGGTTTATGCATTTGTGAAAACATTGAAGAACGGTGTGACGTATGTGGCGAGGAAGTAGAATCTCTGCAAGTTGTCTAGAACTTCGGAATTCCTACTATAGTCCTTTTACTATAATAAATTGAATTATGAATAAAGGCTGCAACGAGCGTTTTTGGCAAAATTTGTTAAGTATTATTCGCCCCAGTGTATTAAAAAAATTTTGGGATCGGCAAATGATCTAGTTTGGCTCTTATATCTTATCGTGCCCCAGGTGAAGGAAGCGACTCAACTTTGCCCATCAGGACGCTCCGTTGCAGGCGGGACGATAGAAACAAACTGAACTATCAAAGACGACGTGACGAAAATAGCGATTCATTTTTTGCATAACGATCTAAATTATATGCACACATGTGTTTTAGGAATGTTACCGTGGAAGTAGTCACAATGCCGATTCTGAGCCAATATTAATATTTCAGTATTTGTCAGCCCAGTATTTTCTTATCCAAAATCGTTGATTTTCATACTTCCAAGAGTGGAAATCATAAACGAGGCACACCAGTCTTGAGCTTAGAGCTTGTCCGGAGGAGGCGGCGCCAGCTGCTTTGGTCATTAGTCGTGGGTGCATTTTTTCCTTCACGGGAGTGGTGATGATTTTCACCAGCTGGATGGTGAGATAAGGAGCCTACCTACTCGTCGTTTCGCCGGGAATTTCCTCCTCCTGGTATTTCTCCCAGAAGCAAACTGGGACAAACACTTCAGCACCCGACTCGTCTCCCGACATGTGCGGTAGTGTAGTGCATGCACAAGGAGAGAACAAGATTGAAGAGGGAAAAATCGCGCGCGGTCCGTGGACCGTGTGTTAAGGTATTGCTTCGGCATTCGCCTGGTATTGACCGGAGAAACAGCGCAAAACTTTCCGAACATATTCCCCGCTGCTTTCCTCGAAATAGTGGTTGAATTCTACGTAGCTGGCGTCGAACACCCGCCATCGCCTGCCCTCGAACCGTAGGGCCTCCCGGCCAGTAACTGGCTGGGTTTCTTGCATTTCGCTTAGAGGGCATCACCCCCCGCCGACCCGTGCGCGGCCCCGCCCTCGACGGCCAGCACGCGACGTCTGGCGCCGTGCGGCCGAGGGCGGAGGGGGCGAGTTCCGTTGGCTGTCGGTTTCTGCCTGTCGGCGCCTCCCGCCCCCTGCCTCCGCGCTCGAGGAACGCCCTTGCGTGGGGTGATGGACGTCAACTGTATCGGCCGCAAGTTCTGAATGTTTCATCCCCGGGAGGGTGTGGTGATTCTTTCGCAGCTGGATGGTGAGATCCGGCGCCGACCTAAACGTCGGTTTGCGGGCGGAATTCCCCCTCCAGGCGCCTCTGGTACCGCTCCAGACTGGTCTACCGACGTCTGCGGTAGTGTATTGCGCGAGAGTGTAAATAATGGATGAGCATAGGACAAGGATGAGGAAGGAAAGGCCGTGCGTTCCCTGCCCCGTTTATTAGCTCACTACTCCGGCATTCGTCTTGACATTAATAGGAAACCTCTAAAAACTATTGATGAGGGCAGGCGACATCTAGAATTCTCCTCCAGATGTTGAATTTGATTTGCCGATCTGCCCAGTTACGAAAAACCGCCACAGTCGGGGCTTGAACACTAGGCGTCAATGCTGGGTCTAAGCTATAACTCGGCCTGTCCGACGTGTGGGAGCTCAGTCGAGGACGTAAATATCCCTTCCTCATCCACATCTTTGTCCCATCATATCTCCCCTTATATCACACATTTTCACATTAAGGCCCTACACTTCCATATCGGCCAGTGAGAACATGAATTGTTCAACTTGCAAGACAAAAAACCTTAAATCTAACTTTAACCAATTTTTACAGTAAGGGGATGTTGATCCCGACAGGCCACATGGGCTAGGCGCAATATTCTCGCCCGATATAGATGCAAGGGACTTTCACATTTGTCTAATAACGTAACGCAGTCCACAATAAATGGCACTCCGGGCCGCCAGTTGGACAGCCCTGAGTTATGTCCCAGAGCTTCTCCTGGCAGGGTGGAGCCCCGCTATGGAGATATCTGAAGGGTGCTAACCCCACTCTGAACGAGCAGTCTTGGATGTGGTGAAGATTGCATTCTACCCTGATGGACGACGAATTTTTTGCGGAACGTAAAATACATTGTATTTTTAATTGTGTAGTTATTGCCCAATTATTTATTATGACATTTATTTACTTAATATACCGTATCTAACTACTCTGAAAATTTTTGACCCGGTTATTAATCATCGGTTTCTAAGAACAACCAGCTAGGTGGCGTAATTTCTATGTGATAAAGCATTTGGTGGTCTTACTCTTCTTTAGTATTCCCACTGGCTGTGTGAACCATCAAAGCAGTTTAAAGAGTTATGGGTAGAACTTTGCGAAATGATTCATCTTCCCCGCTTTAAAAGTTGAGAATTTCATGAGGTCTTCTAAAAATAAAAAAAAAATAAAATAAAAAAACATCGGAAGCTGAATGTGAAATAATGTCCTTTTTGCTGTAGCTTTATTGTACTTTCTGTGCGCTACTTAGTATACAGGAAAGTTAGTAATACAATGTTATAAAAATTCGTTTAAAATTAGTTCTTGGGTTCCAAACATTGTTAAAAGTTTGTATTTTATATTGTTTGGTTGCACTTCGATACCTTGGTGGAGCTCAGATTCCTCGATGCCTAGGAGGGACTATTCCCACCATACGAAAAAGGGTATTCAGGTGTCTACTGGACAATACAGTTCGTTCTATTCCGCATGCGCATTTCCAAAAGGCATAGAAAAAGACAACAATTACAAGTTTCCGCAGGCGAACCCCAGATGGTGACCTCGCCCGCATCTGCCAGGTGGGGTCATAGACTCGCACATTCAGCGCCTCGCTCATTGTCAGTTTCTTCCAAAGAGCGCAAATGCAATTCTGCTGACTCTTTATTGCGGGCTTTATTCGTGGGAATGGAACGTCAGCAGTCCTTGGAACTGTTCCCTAGGGTCTCCAAACCCTTTATGGGTGTTAGAGAAGGGAAATACAACTGCAGGCAAGATACATGTAAACTAGTATGGCGATGAGTTCAATCAGCCATCCTCAGTGCTACAATACATTACAGTTGATGTAGAGGGCAAATGTAATTACCTGTCATAAGCATATGTGCAGGTGGTAAATTTGTAATTTGTTTTAGCTCTTAGGAAGAGTTTATAGAAGTCGAAACATGGCGAATTAATTGTTTTCCTTGTGCGACCTAAACTGAAGATAATTCCTAATATGAACTACAGAATCGAGGCCAAGAAAACTAGCACGTGTGAATAATTCTTTATTGAGTTTTTCTGTGTAACCACGTGACGTGTAAATTATGTTCAAGAAATTTATCCATATTTCACGTTTCAAGTTATTCTAAGACACATTCTAAAATAATCCAATTTGTTTTAACGAACCATATCCAAGTAATCAAAATATTTGTATAGAGTTACTAGTCTGTGGTGAAATTGTGGTGAAGTGTGAGAATGTGGTGAAACATAGAGGGGGCTCTACTGAAATGGCTAATTTATTCTTCGAAAGCTCCCACGGACGTTAGTAGTTATTCACGCACCTCGCACCCTACAAGCCTACCGTGTACCTATGACGAATTTTGAGAATCCAAGGGCTATTGTGTAAACAGCGGTCTCTGTAATTGACCGGGAATACCACTCATCAGATCAGATACCTCGTCGTCTACGTCCGGTCCGGAATTCGGTAGTAAAAGCAAGAATGACGAAATTTCCTGTTTGGAACCATGAGGTGCTGATGAGGCAGCTCTCGCAGAGGTAGAAGAGGTGGGATCGCTGGCCGGGAGGTTGTGATGTATGGTCGTATCCAGAATTTTGGAAACGAAGGTCTTGATATGTAAATATGAATGAGTGAAAACCATAACGGTATGAGTGTCATTTTATACATTCTGAGAAATCTGTTTAAGTCAATATTACTGCAAAGTCGTTGTGATGTTTCATCATTAAAGCCATGGCAATTCATTTGTTTATTAAAACCAGGAAAATACATTGCCCTTCAAATATAGCCTAAAATAAACACGTTTTCCCCAAAATTTATGAAATGTCACTTATACTGTTCGGGTTTTCACCAATTCATATTATGTAAATCAGTGCTAATACACAATTAAAAGAGCGATGTTCCAAACGCTTTCCAAGTAGTTGTAACATGTACTTAGTGATGGCTCTGGTTGTAGACCAAGAATACGAATTCAAAGTGTGTTTTTTTTTTCTTTTTTTTTTAATTTTCCTAAACAATCATTTTTAACACTTTGCTCACTTCAGATGTGCATGACTTCGTACTTGTATTAAAGCTTGTTTCACTAGTTATTGCCCAACTATTCAAATTTTAAGAAGTACATGATATTAAAAAAATCAATTGAGGAATAAATTGCTTTGAGAAAGAATATTTACAAACGCACTTCTCTCTATTGAAGCAAATAATAATAATAATAATAATAATAATAATAATAAAAATAATAATTTTCAGAGTCATGCCGTTATTTTTAAATCTTAACATGTATAGCATGACGAAGTTTTTGTTCATACTTTTGTTCATAGAAGCCTACTCAGTTGGGAGATAAATTATACAATCGTTGTAGAATTTAATCATAAACTAAAATTAACTAAATTAAAAACTAATCTTAATATTCTATCGAGCTGTAATTTCATATTTGGTAAATATAAATTAATTTTGAAGAACTGTCTGGAATACGTCTCGACTACTATTAAGCTTTATGTTTTTGTAGAATATCCTGATCTTTAGTGCTATTACGTGAAAATCTGTTTCTCATAACGGTGAGGAACGCCTTGATTGGGAACTGAAAAGGCTGCCAAATTTTTGTAATTCAAACATGTGAACCTTACGAATGATCTCTAACAGTTTATCATAGTTGTTTTGATCTTGAAATTATTGTTTTATTGCAATCATTGGGAATCATGTTTTTCGCAACGCATCCTTATTATTTATACTCGCATTCCTGAATGTTTTGTAGTTCTTTGAAATTGGTATTACAAATTATTTATATTAAACATATGTAAAAAATATTTAAATAAGTAATTAAAAAAACTGAATCAGTGCTTTGAATCATCGAAACCTCCCAGTGCGAGAGTGTCTGCAGAGGCAAGGGAAGGGAGCGCACTCGGGCGGTCGGCGGTGGAGGTGGTCCTCCGAGTGGGTCGCTGGCGGCGGCGGCAGCAGGTTCCTTCGCCGTCTCGGCGGCGGCCGCAGCGTCAGCGGCGCGGAACGCCTACCCAGGTGCGCTTCCGCCCGCCCCCCTCCGCCCCCCCCCCTCGCTCGCACACTCGCCTTCTGCCGGCCAACGCCCGCCCCCGCTCCCCGCGCTCAGGCTGCCCGCCGCCGTCGCCAGGGCCCTGCCCTGCTCTGCCCCAGCCCAGCCCAGCCACCCACACACGCGAGGCGCACATCCACGCCCTCAACTTCGCGCCGCCCTTCTCTGGAATTCTCTCTTTTCCCCTCTCGTCTTCTCGTCGCCTCTTTCATTTTCTTTCTTTTCTCCTATCATTTTCCTTTCCTTTTCCTTTTTCCTCTTCCCCTCCACTTCCCATTTCTCTTTATCCTTCTATTGTCTTTTTAATTGTCCTTTTCCTTTAGGATTCTTTTTATTTCTTCCCCTTCTTCACTGTAGAAGGGTTGAAGCCGGCCAGTCTACCACAGTAAAAATTCAGAGGCAACCTGCTCTGATCGGTCAATTTCGTAGAATTTACGATGCATTATTGCAGGATGATGCCTCAGCCGAACTCTAAAACAGCGGACTAGAGACATCGCGCGAGTATTCCTTCCTTATCACCACTCCAATCCTCATTTGTCTCTTGCCCTGTTTATCGAGAAAATCTGTGACAAGTGTCTGAGATTTGTAATTCGCTGATAAGGTGAGAGATCTTCTGCGGTATCGGATGAGAAATCGATGAGGCGAAACTGGTTGACTCATTAGGGAGTCTGTGCACTCTCGAACGTTAAACCACCATTGATCTTTTGCGCATGCGCAGTTCAAATTGCGCATCACTTTTGAATTGAATTTAATTTGCCTTATTTTATGTTGCGAGACTCAGGCCATCAGGCCCGCTCTTCCGTCTGACCACGCAAATTTCGCTACGCTCCTTTCACCAACTAGCAGAGAAAGGAGGTATTTCTTGGGCGAGAAGCAGGCGATTTGAATTTAGCTCAGAGGCGTCATTTAGGCTTGAGGCTCTTTTACATGCAAGTAAATCTACTAACATGGGACAGCCGGCTTTACTTCCCCTCCGAAGGAAGGCGTACGAAGGATTTTTTCGCCCACGGCACAATCCACGGCTTTGATCGGGTTTGAACCCGCGAACTAGGGTACAACAAGGGTACGCTAACCGATACACCATCGCCGCCGCTACATACGCGCCGCTTTTGTACATTGCATTTGCGCAGAAGATCGATACTGCTGTCCGCTATGGCGTACCCAAACTGCTTATTGTGCTTCGTCCGTTGAGACATAGCGAACGTGGAAGAGTTACAGCATTTCGAAATGCTAGGTTTGCGGGCGCTGTGAGGAAGTGCTGTCCAGGCACCGCCTGCAGCGGCTGCTGTGCGGTTACGAGCTCACGTAGAGAACAATTTTCCTAAGGATGGGATGATTTGACAGATCGGGAAACAAGTGAACATCACGTGTACTTCAGAGAAGTATCCATCCGCCGCGTCAGCTGTTTAGTTACGCCCCTTCGTAGTGTTTGTTTATGGTTCACGCGAGACATCAATAAAGAGATGTCTTGAGTTTCGCTTAGTTATATGCACGCACGCGAGTCCGGGAAATATAGAAATTTATTTACATAAGTGGGAAAATGTCTTAACGTAATATCACATTCAATAAAAGAACAATGCCGAACACAGCACAATGCCGGAACACGTGGACCGTCTCAACTACGCATCTCACATTCAAGACTCGATTTTAAAACAAACATAATACTTATCACATAAAAACTAAATTCAATATAATTTTTATAAAAAAAAAGAATTTTTACATTAGAGCACAAAGCTCTGCACTTCCTAATTTCAATTTTTTCTCGTGGCGCACTATATTTTCGTCGGACGAGGACATCACAGCAGGGAGCGTCGTGGCTTCTTACAAGTTAGCCAACTGCAAACGAACGAATGGAGGAAGGAGAGTCTATTAAGTTCAAGGACACAACGACCACAGAATCGTCAGTTGTGTTGCCAGCACTAGCTGTCAAATCATCCCATCCTTAGGAAGATTCTTCTATAGCTAGGAGCGCTTCCGCTCGCACAGCTCATCGCAGCGCCGTCAGCGCGGCTCCTCCCGGCCGATTAGCTCAGAGCCAGCTTTGCCTCAGAGGCATCTTTCTGCACCGCTGACCCGGAGATCCTTGGGTTCTAATCCCGATGGGGGGGAAGGATTTTCGATACTATACTGGCGTTTATTTAACCGTGCACTTGACGTAAATTAGCTGTTCACGGTTTCATCCAATGGGGAGCTTGAACGTCCCCATAGTGACGTCACTGTAGCGATATATAAGCTCCCGATTGGATGAAATCGCACTATACATATAATAAATATAAATAGCTATACAGCTAGGTGTGAATGTAGCAGCTGTCTGGATAACTCTTAGAGGTCGCCTGCTCTGTTCGATAGTGTTTTGCGGTTTCTCCGATCAATAACAGGCGAATGCCAGGGCAGTCTCCTAACTTCATGACACCGATCGCCCCCGGTCTTTCCTTTTGCTTGTCCTATCCTCTCACCTTAATTTCAGACGTGCACTATGCACTATCCTACCGCACATACCGGGAGACCAGTTGGGAGCTTACAGCTTGTTGAGTGAGCCCTTCATTTAATAATCGAAGAACAAAATTAGCGCTGTTTTCAATTGCGTCCGTTCAAACGAACCTACAAACTGGAACGGTATAGACGTCTAATGTTCTGACCGGAAATGGTCGTTCGGATGCAGTCTGTCCGCTTCCGGTCCCCCGTGCGTTTGGGAGGAGCGGTGGAAACTCTTCAGTCAAGCCATAACAATGACGCTCGCTGGAATGCCACGTGGAATAAAGTGAGACCGTCGTATACAACATTAAGAACAAGTAACAAAACGGACTAGCAGGTTGCGTAGAACACGAACCGCAGGTTGCGTTGATCAGGAACCGAAGACTACGTTAAACGGAGAGAATACGACTAACTTTTCACCGTTGGTGACTTAGCTGTGAAAAAAAGTTCAATTTACTGAGTGTGTAAAAATTAACGTATTTTTTTGTTTATATTAAATTGAATTGAATTAATTGCCTTATTTTTACGTGGCGAGACTCAGGCCATTAGGCCTGCTCTTCCGTCTGACCACGTAAATTTCGCTACGCTCCTTTCACCAACTAGCAGAGAAAGGAGGTATTTCTTGGGCGAGAAACAGGCGATTTTGAATTTAGCTCAGAGGCGTCATTTTAGGCTTGAGGATCTTTTACATGCAAGTAAATTACTAACATGGGACAGCCGGCTTTACTTCCCCTCCGAAGGAAGGCGTACGAAGGATTTTTTCGCCCTGAAAAATCCACGGCTTCGATCGGGTTTGAACCCGCCAACTTGGGTACAACAGTCCGAAACGCTAACCGTTACACTATCGCCGCCGCCTATATATAATAATAATAATAATAATAATAATAATAATAATAATAATAATAATAATAATAATAATAATAATAATAAAAAAAACATCGACAATGTAAAAACGTTAAACACAAACACGTGTTCAGAAAACGTTTGTAAAAATCTATCTTAAAAATATAGTAGAACCTCGCTAATCCGAACCCCGTAAGGATTTCGGATAATCCCAACAAATTCGGGATGGAATAAAATTAAACAAAATAAATAAGATGTTTATTTGTAGAGTAAAGAAAGGATTTTATAATTACGGTCGAACTGAACAACTAATTATTGAAACACAAATTGTCGAAATGAAACGTTTATTACACTGGTAACTACGGTGTATATCACATGTTTATGTAGCAGTAATTTTCACTTAGCGAAATCCGTAATCTTTTGCCGTAAGGAACTGAATCAGTTTGATGATGCAGTCGCTACGCTGCGTTGCCATTTTCGCACATCGCACGCTACGTTGCCATTTTCGCACATCGCACGCTACGTTCAATTGTTTGGTAATCTTACAGAATGACGGTAAATGTACGGTACATTTTTCGGATTATCCGAACCCGAACAGACCACACCCCCAAGTAGTTCCGATTCCGGGGGTTCTCCTGAATCGATATTTTTTCAAAAGATCATCGTTGTTTCAAATGTGTTAGCAAGGATGTCGCATCCCCAATGCCGTTGGCGGGCGGGCTAAGGTCTCGCTGCTCCCGCTACGCGCGCGCGCTGCCCCCCTCGCCCTCGCCCGCGCGCAGTGGCCCTGCCCGCCGGCGGGTCGACGCCCCCACGTGCGCTGGGGAGCGCTCTCGGCTGCGACGATGCACCGCTCTCTTTGCAGCCACGTGTTAGAATCCCGAACAAGCCACACGAGATCGAGATTGTGGCGGATACACGTTCGTCATCATTGAAAACATCGCCAAAAATGATCAATAACACGCTGATAGGCGTCACGGGAATCTTAGATTGCGTACAACGGCTGGCATTGCAATTTCTGAGCGAAGAAATCGAATATGCTACTCAGGAATTCGGTGTAGAACATTTGTGGCATCTCGTAAATATAATTTGAAGCAAGTACTTTTAAAATAAAATTCCAATCAATGAAATCAGCGATAAATGCTGTAAAATGACGGAATAACATTGAAAAAAATTGGTTATTAGTCGAAATTGTAGAAAAATGAAAAAAAATGTATAAAAATGGGTCATTTCGTTTTGTGATATAAAATGAAATTCTATAATGAACGGCATTTTTCTAAAGTAAAAAGGGAAAAAATGACATTTCATTAAAATCTGCCCCCTAGGCCCCCTAGTCATCATCGTCCATGTTTACGAGCACGTCGACATAGTGAATTTTATCTGGAGAGGCGGCGGTGATTCCTTTCCCGTCAGATGGTGAGATCGGGCGCCGAACTTCATGTCGACTTGCCGGGATTTTCTCCTCCAAGTATCTCTCCCCTGCTGGGCACCGCCGTGGAAAGTCCTAACAGTATGCATCCCAAATGGTCCCGAGATGGGGTGGAGTGTATTCTGCGATTTTCTCTGGCAGGTATCAGCTGTTGACAGTTTCATCCAATCAGAGCTTGAACGTCACCTTAGTCGTAGTGCATGTAAGTGTGTAAGTAAGGGGTGGGGATAGGACAAGCAAGATGAAGCAAATTTCGCACGCGTCTTTCCTTACTCATTGAGCTGATGAAGTGCTCAGAAATTGTAATGTCAGCCGTTGTATATCATCTAAGGTTTTTATGATGTCTATAAGCGCCATTAGTCGTCGGTTCGACCGATTTCGTGATACACAAAGACAGAAATTTCCTGGTAAAGAACATTTCAAACCAAGTTGGTCCGCTGATTTCACTTGAACGATATAATCGAGCGTCAATTACACCAGTAAAATGTTACTTGATGGATGTTGGATCAACAACATCTTGAAATATTCATCTGAACTGATTTTGATAACATTTTTCTTTGCTTTTAGGGCACTTGTATAGAACATTTTAGGAGCATTTTATTGATTATTTTGGGCATTGTTTAAGACATCAAAATCCGCCTTCTAATTATAATCCTTACTAAACTCTTTACACCCGAACCCTCTTATTCTTATATTTTCTATTTCCTCTTTTAAGTTTCCTCACCATTTCTACTTCTGCACTTTCACGACGGATATGTTTTCGATGGACCTATTATCGAATAGTGTTATTTCAAAGAGTGTTGTCCGCCGTTAACAATACGATGCAAAGGTTTAAAAATTTTATATGAGGTGCTACCGCTGCGCGAGAAATACTTTTTTGTATACATGATTTATTTAAAAAATTCAAGACTCATTTCACTGTACTAACACTTCGATGTATCTTCCCTCTCCTTCTCCTTCCTCTTCCTTTGTCTTCTGCTTCTTCAGTGTCTTCTCACTACTTTAAATGTCACTTCTTATTCCTTCATCCTTTCTTTCTTTGCTTTGTTACTTCTCAGTTACCCGGCTTATATTAAAGACAGATGACAGTTTCTTGGGTCACTGGTACGTGGAACATTGAACACCAAGATGTCCAGCGGGTTGTTTGAAGGACTCTGACAGCATTTCATAGTGCTGAGCTAAATTTATTATAAGGATAATATTTAAAATAAAGTTTAAATCATTACACATATTTGATAATCTTTTAATATTTCTTCCAAAATCAGCATTGGGTATCAAAATGTTGATGCTACACCATTAACAAATGTACACATGCGAATGAGGTATTCACTAAAAAGGTTAAGAATACGCTTATACTACAAAATTTTACAAATGTCTTGTATGTATTGCTACAATTTTGAAATAATTTATTTGACGCAAGAAAGGTAATTTCGTAACTAATATGTGCTTATAAGAATACAGCATCACTATTCTCGCGAAGAGATTTAAGTGATGGAAAATGTTTTGTATGATTTGAAAATGTTTTGTTTTCCTTGCTTTATTGTACACCATTAATACGAAATATGTTTTTGAACGATTCTTTCAAAAAGTGATGGGAGAATTGTGAAGTTGTAATGTTTCGATCACCACTGTTCGATTTCTTTTTTCAGATTCTGTCACTGTTAAGCAACACACGCAAAAACCGTTAAATACGGGCCTGCGTTGTTGCGAAATATCCTTCCGGCGCTGGGTAGAACTTCGAAGAAAGGTGGTTGACATTTCAGGAAGCACGCTTCATTGACAGGAGGTACGCGCAAATTTTTGTTGAAAAATAACGCACAATGTGATGAAAAATGCAATTTCTAGAATATTATGTTGTGGTGTTAAAGATAATTAAATTGTGATTTATGAAGCATGAAATTGATAGCTTCCTGGATTGCCGCACATACACATCAAGTAGGGCTATACACAGAAAGTGTTAAGAGTAAATGAAACAAACCTCTGAGGCACGTAGAGGCATTGAAGAATATAACTTTTTGCCAATGGATATGTCGTGAGAAGATTTAGGCGTGTTACTTTTGTCCCTGGTTGTAAGGCAACTCCTCATACACTTGTATTTGGCTGGTTACGTTCTCAGGAAGCCAAATCATTTCGTGTACTGCCGGACACCGGTGCATAAAGTGTTGCCTAACAGTTAGGGGCACAAGACGCATTATATTCTCATATCTGGGGGAAATGCTCATCTTGGATCTTCGTACGTGCCCTTCAGTTTGCAACATTTGCTCTGAGGCAATTACTTCACATTAGAAAGCAACTTCGCACTGCCATCTCCTTAACTATTATGAACTGAACCGAAAGCATTATAAGCTCGGTATTGAGCGAGAATAACCATTATCTAATGTTGAGATTAAATTGCACAGAAAACAAACAGTTTCTTTATTTTTATCGTGTAATATTACATGTCTTTTCTTTTCAGTTTATTTTTACGAGTTTATGCAGTTTTATCTCCTCCCATTACGAGTGAAGATAAATTTAATAGAAACTTAAAAAAATATCTTATTTTGTAGAATATTGCTTAAGAACCATATCGGGTTCCCCTGTCGTCGCCTGAACCCCACCCGTCCACCTCCATTACCCGTATGTCTCCACCTGCATCCCAGAACTCACACGCCCCTACAGAACGTGATGTTACATAGAGACACAAGAACAGTGTTAATGATATAGGGAGCATTTTTCGTGAGTTTTGCGCGATTTTATTGAGTGGCAGTAATGTGTCTAATGCCATCATCTGCAAAATAATTCGTCTTCAGTATGATTGATGTAAGACAGCAGAGAGTCGTACTGTCAAACAGTAGAATTCTTAAAATATTTTGATGTGGAACATTCGTTCCTGATTCTAAAACATGAGTGTTCCCTCTAAATTGCCAAAAAATCGCCATCCGTCTTTAGCATATTATGCTGTTATAAAGAGGGTAGGAACCTTTTTTTCAGTGCTTTATTGGTTAATTGTTGCACACCACCCCAGTCACACGGCTCCTACCCTCGTGGCCCGAGCATCGGAGTGCGGAGAGGACGTAGTTGCGACGCCGCTCGCCGGAGTGCGCTGGCGTCGCGGGTTGCGGCAGGTCGCTACTGGCACCGCCACTGGCACCGCCACTGCTGCCTCCATCGCCGACACTGTCTTCTTCCTGCCCACGCAGCCCCCCCCCCCCCCCCTTCAGGACACTATCCAGCTGGTACAATCCCCGCCAGGGCTGCTTCAAAAATTTCCTTTGTGTAGTTTACATTTCTGTATTTGCCACCGCGTAACATACCAATATTAGAACAAAAAATCTATCTATACTCTGGCCGTCCCGGCGCTGTCGCCCTTGCCGCCGTCGCCACCTCCCACGGCGACCTACCACCCGTCCGTTCATAACCCCTCTACCATCTCCCCCCCCCCGGCTGTCGCTGGTGTCAATCCGCTGCTCTCAATCACCACTCGCCATTCGGGCGTTGCGACCCCCGCCGCCGCTGACGCCAACGCCTCCGCCTCCCTCGATGATTCCGTCGCCGCCGCTCCCGCTGCTGCTTCTGCCACCCTCTCACCGCCACAGGCTCCACCGCCACGTCTTCGCCTTCCCCGCCTCTGCCTGCGCCGCCACTCCGCTAAATTGCGTACTACTAAAGAGAAGGGAGGGGGGTTGTGGCAGCGTTACGTGGGGGTAGGGGGTGTTAGTTTAGTGTTAGGTAACATTGATTTATTTTTCATTTTTCGACGTTGGTGAAAAAATTACTTGTTGTGTCTTTTACCAAAACATTAAAATATTAATTATTTTAAAAATAAATAATTTGAAGTTATTGTTTAATTTGTTACAATAAATGGAATTATTTTTTCAATTTTTTATAGGACCTTTATGATTGCGAAGTAAATATTCAAAACCAATCAATCGTATATTCTAGAATACAATTAAATAGGTTCAGAAGACGCTCATGCGTCATCCACGACATGTGCAAGGAACGGAATACATTTTCACGTCTGTGCGACTCTCCTTCAAATACTTGTTCCCAATGTTATTATTACAAATAGTAGACAGCATTGCCAATTAATCCCTACTTTAATTATCATACATTTAAAAAAAAACAAATATAATTAATGCGAATAGTTTTTTGCTGTGGTATCAATTATTGTTATTTCTTTTAAATGAGAGGGGAGTTCTCCAGCGTTACGTAATTATTTTGGGGGAGTTAAAGCGCGCTTTACGGGTGCGTTACAGTGGGGAGAGGGGTATTGAAAATACACCAATTTCCGTCCCGTAATTTATAGTCGGCCCCTAAAGACACCGCGGCCGCCGCCACCTCCTCCATCGCCCCGCCTCCACGTCTGCCAATGCCCCCGCGCCGCACGGCGGTCGATGGGCCTAGCGGGGGCGGCCCGCGAGGGCTATGAATAGCGCGCCCCGCCCCGCCCCGCCCCGCGCCGCCTCGTCTCGCCGCGCCGCGGGGGATTTCCCGCCGCTTCCCTCCCCTCCCCTCCTCCCGCCCCCGTCGCGCACAGATTGAGTTCCCCCGCCGCGCCCCGAGGTGCTTCCGACCCGCGCCCAAATACTCCGGGGCAGGCGCTGGCGCTCCATAAAGTAATGCATATGAGAAAGGGCGACTGCGCAGGTTGGCCCGCTCTGCCTGTTGGGAGTTGTGGAGGCCGGGCGCGTGTAAAGGTACTCGTTCGCAAGCAAGCCCGGCTCTCGTCGGTTGTCAATCTGTTTTCGCCGCATTGCACTCCGCCGCGCAGCGGGTTGTGGGAACAGATACCACAGCCTGCGCATACCAATGCTTGGTAATGTATGGATTAATTGCACTTGTAGTAAACTCTATGACATTCGCCAGAGATGGAACATCGGTGACTCTGGTATTGGCTTTTAGAGCACAGTTAGACTATCTCATGAAGATCGATTCATTTTCTGTCTCGTTTTTATCGTACTCTCACTAGCAACAACTAAAGTGTATTTAGAAATTGAGGGAAATACAGTTCGGGACACCCTATAAATAATTCTGAATTTATATTTTTTAATCTTAACTTTATATTGCTTGTATGTATATCCAGGCGTGTGTATGTATTGGAAACATTACTTTGCATATGATTCAATCGATGATGGATGGGGTGATGGGTTTGGACAAACTGAATAAAATAATTACGAATAAAATTAGGGACTCACGGGCCGTAATGACTGACGTACAATTGTGGCCAGGGTTCGATCCCCGAATTCTTGGTAGTCAGACCAAGCTCAACACAGGCCATACCTTGGCGGGACTCGAACCCGCGACGAGCTCGCCACCGGGCATTATTGCCAGCGTCTGGTCGTTAGATCACCCAAGGGCCTCAGTGACCTTAGTAGTTGAAGGGGCAGTAAACATAAATGCAAATAAATGGTGTGCTTTGGGATGGATGTTGCCTCCATGACCCTCCCTCCTCTTTTGGATCCGTCACCAAACAATATTTTTAGT
Source organism: Gryllus longicercus (assembly GCA_038098605.1). NCBI lineage: Eukaryota > Metazoa > Arthropoda > Insecta > Orthoptera > Gryllidae > Gryllus > Gryllus longicercus. The sequence goes on from JAZDUA010000215.1 coordinate 1,325,877, forward strand.
ACAGTCGAAAAGAAATAAGAATTTTCTTTTTCACGCTTAAAAATCTACGATCGGGTTCGAACTTCGACACGAGATTAACAATAATTGTTCCAATTATTGGATACAATTACCGGTTCATCGAATCCACTGAAACGTTTCTTCATCTTTCTCTTCTTCTTCTTGTCCTATCTCTTGTATTGCTTTCTTTTCTAGTGCTTCTTCTCGTTCTACGTCTCTTTGTTCATTGAGGAACGTGGGCACACGTAGTTTGGACTCCCTGCGTCCCCGTCGGGAATCGACCCGCGGCCCTTGCTTGGCGGCGCGCCTCGCGTCCTTGCCTCTTCGCCTCTTTCCACCTCCTGCCCCCCTCTCCCCGTTCCCCTCTCCTCCCCACCCCTGCCCTCCTCCCCGCCCCGCCCCGCCCTGCCCCGCCCCGCGCCACGCCGCTGCACCTCGCCGAGCAAGTCGGCGTGCCCGTATTTACTTCACGGCGCGCTGTTTCGTCGCTGAGATGCCCAACTGATACCGAAGTCCCGTGTTCCAGGCGAGACAGTCGAGCGACTTTTGAAAGTTGCAGTGGAGTTTTGCCTGACCTGAAGGGTTCACGCTTAGAGATTTCCCATCTTTTCCGGGGAACTATGCTACTTTGAGATTTTATGGGTTTACAATAGTTACCTGCCGTGATTTTCATTAGTTCTACTTCTGCTGAATTATTCTGGAACGTCTTTTGGAAGCGAAATAGATGTAGGGCATATAATTATGTTATGAAGTTGCAAAGAACAACGTACATCATTGTAAATGCGCTATCTTTTGATACTTTGTATAGGGAGGACGGGTGGACAGTGCAGGTGGGGCCAGTCTCGTGGAGACTTGCGTGCATGTGGATCGTTGGCAGTACCAACTTCATCCGGCAGAGTTGGAGCTGCGATGCGGTACCTAATGAATCCAACGTGGCGTCGAGGATGTTGCTTCGGCAAGCGCTCACACCCTTACTTCTTCCCTTTCGTAGCTCCAGCGGTGAACGCAGATCGGACAGACGACTATCGTGAGGCCATTTTGACTGATTTTGTTTCGTGTCATTTCTTTGATTGCGTCAAAAGTGTGTGTTGGGTCAGAATGGCGCAGTGTGAATCTGGCTAGTTGGCAGCGGTAGCGAGGATTGTAGACCTGAGAAACGGGAGCTTGCACCTTGTTTTTAGTTGGTTTTTTTTTTCCACGGCGTAAAACTAATTTCTGGAAACCACTAACACGCAACCACGCGACCATTTAAAGTTTCATGTGCTGTTTACGTTTTGCACCTCCCTTTCTTTTCAGGAGTTACATTAATGGGAGTTTGTTCCGAATTGTGTCTGCCAATTTACTGCGATCCCTTAATTTTCAGAATACCATGTTTTGGATCGATTCAATGCATTTCCCTTGAAGTTGTCGTTTGCATGAGTAGTTTAGCGATGCCAGATAATGCCGTATTAGTTATGACCATTTCCTTTAATGAACCGTTTTTCGTGACTGTTGCAGATCCAGATAAATCACTTGGAATATTGAATTTCGATAGCGCGTACAATATCTTGCTTCATCCTCCACAAAAACTTGGTCTTAGGCAATCGCAAATAGCGATTCCCAATCGGTGGTTCACGAGCGTTAAAAAGAGGGTGCGAAGTTGTATAATATTATAATGGCGGTGTAATAAATAATGTAATGAAACAAATCCAAAAAGGAAAGAAGAAAATGAAATTAAAAATTTTTACTTTTAAATTTAAAAGTATGAAAATTTAAAAAAAAAACATAGTTAAGAATCAGCTGGTATTCATTAAAATTAAGGATAATTCCGTTTATTTTTCATATCACTAGAATGAATGTTCTCTATTATTATATGCATACTGTATTTATTTTTGAAGTTCTCATTGACGTTTTATTAAGGTTTGTTTGTGTACATGCTTTGCGAGAGTATGTTTTACAGATTTTGTAGGTTTTGTTATGAATTATTATGCAACGTGGAAAATTAAATGTAACTAACGAATTTAATAATTATGAACTCGCCAGCAGAAGGGGTCGTTCACTTCTGATTTAAAACATAAATCTGATTTCTCATAATTGTCTCGAAAAGCTGTTTCGCTTCTCTGTAATTGGACTCCGACATCCTCATAGAGAGTTCCACGAGATGATACGTAAATGTTTTGTATACAAAACCTCTTTCAGTAGAGCAGTGTCACACTGAAAGCCAAACAACAGTCTTATAAATTGCTTGCCGTCGTTTTATTGTGAAGGAGTCGTGAAGAAAAGCAATTGGAGTCTCATCCCCTTTGAAGTAGAGTGTGAAGAATAATATATGGAAATGAGGCGTGTGGCCCAGTGTCCACTTATGGAAAGAGTACCCTGAAAATTTTCATGATACCCACTTCACCGTAATGTAATTATAGCACATTGAACAATCCTGAAAATACGGTGAAAATCGATCGTTTCATCGGGAGTGAAGCATTTGTCCACTATGTTCCACTCGACAGTATGTGGCTCATAAATATACAGACCTGAGTAAACAGGTTCTGCCGCTTGTTACAGATTTATTGGGTTGCAATTGGCAGACAATGGAACTACTGGGGTGTTTCGAAAAATAACTGTTTAATTCATACTGTTGGTGATGAGACTAAAGACACAAACAACTGCATGTGTATTTCAATTTTAAAAGTTCTTTATTCGCAGTAGTGGTTGAATTGTGCGTCCACATTTGTTTTCGTTTTTTTTTTCGTCCACGAGTGATGCCTCACCGTGTGCCATCTGGATTTGACGTAAAAATAATTTAAGAAAACAATTGCCTGTTAGTTCTTTTTAGTCGCATTTTATAATTTTTTTGACAAGTCAGAAATCACATTCTTTCACAGAAAACGTCCAAGGAAAGTCGACTGTGTTATTTGATAAGAGTTACAGAATTCGAGAATCTTATGTTTGTAAAATAATTGAGGCAAGTATGGAGCGCTCAAAATTGCAGTGAAGGGATTCTAACGCCGCTGAAGAGAAATTATTTGTTCATTAGTAATTAGATTTTTTAACACAATCAAATACCTTAACGCATGGAGTCCTTGATATAGAAAACACGTAATTTGAGAGATATACGGATTTCAACTAGTGACATGTCTGTAAACTCTTTATTTTCCTTTTGAGCTTTACAGATGTCTGTTGAAAATACTAAACAGTTGTATATACTAGAAATATATAGAATTATTGTTCTTGAAAATACCCTTGAGCAAGAATAACTAACAATTGCAGAAAATGTTATACATATTTTTGTTCTCTGTGTACTGACGAATTCAGACATTGCATTTTGTCGATCAGGTCAGAAACATATGTTTTGTGCGTAGTCTGTTGATCAAAGATCAGAAAGAGGAAAAACAGTACAGGAGCAAAAGAACGAGTGGACCGTGTCATAAAAAGGAAACAAAAGAGTGCACCGATCGATAGAACGAACTTCGTTGCACCACAGAGCTCCTTGCTTCGGTTCACTTCGTAACTGAAGGACCGTATCGTGAGATCGTGGTAGAGTCAGATTTTCGTTATTTTTCCCACTATAAGTATAACGACAAAAATTTTTGACGAGACTGTACATTAAGTAGAACTAGTGTAGAATTTTCACTGCGGATTTAACAGTTTTAGTTTACAAAAGAGATTGTATTGCTTCTCGTAGCTCCCGCTAAATGACTCTTCATAGCAGCAAGACTTACAGTTTTTGTTCAGTCCAGGCTTCTTAGCACCACTCCGTTTCTACTCTTATCATAAATTTATATTTTTGAAAGATACAAAAATTTATAATAATCTTTCTAACGCTTTCACGTGTTTTCAAAAGGATTTTGTCATAACAGAACAATCTGATTAATTTGGTTTTTTGTTTTGCTTCTCTGTTCAGGTTGTAGAAATTAAACCGTTATGTATCAAAATGTAAAACTAGTCTTTTTTTGCGTGTTGCTATGTTCTTGTTGGGTGTTTGAATGAGTCATATCTAGCGCACAAGAATGAAGAATTCAGTTGTAAACTTGGTCTGGGCCGCGCCATGGTAATGTGCGCCAGGGTGCAAATGTTCGTTTGCCGCTCCCGTATTGCAATGCTTTGAGTTTTGCTACATAGATTTTATTTAACTTATGCACTTTTGACTGTGAAGTCGAGCGGCGATTTCAGTTGCCGCATGAGTAATAGAAGCAACCGATAATATATTATTCGAAATTAATGAAATTCCCTAAAATTCTATTACTTATACGTGTGTTTAAGTGCATTTAATTTTTCGACCGATAATTTAATACTAAGAGTTTGTAATATCTTATATTAACTATTATTCTGGCTTATATATTTGTGAATAGAAAAACGTTTTTCGTTTAAAATAAAAAAATAAAAATAATGCAGATATTAAACAAATGCCTACATTTTCGCCTCCCTTTCACAAATGCCGCGCTTGTGTGATACTCCGCATGCACTAGGGTTGGCGCGGTCCTAATTTATAGCACTGACCAAACGGGCAAAAGTTGGGCAAGTACTGAACAAAATAATGAGTCTCTAAGCCTAGATGAGTGATGATGATAACGGGTCTATATCCTTCTTTTTCCTGGACAGGTGAGATTAGCGATGGTTTGCTACTACCTTCCAAAGCGTGCAAAGAAGGTTGAGTGAAGGTGACGGGTGAATGATGGATGATGGATGGGGTGTTCTTCAAACGGGGCACGTGGTGAAAACGTCCAAACTTTACGTAGATCGCAACGTTAACTCGTAGAGCCCATCCCGGTTTAAGGTACATCGAGGCCCATGACAGCCCATTAAACGCGGAACCCCACATTACATGTTTGTAAAAATTGAGACGTCGTGTGAAAGAAAGAAAGAAAGACTGAGAGGCAGAATGTACCAGAAAAATATCCGATACAAATGTTTTCCGTTGTAACAGCATTTTGCGGCTTCTCCGTCGTTTAAAATGACTAGACCTCGAATCTCTCTCCTGAACAAGTTGCCGTTTCACATCCGCAAACCCAACTCTTCGGCCAGCCCTGCTGCCAAGAAATGTGCGTGTGCTGCATCTCACTGGAAACCCCCGTGATTCTGCGTTGTGGGGGGGCTCCGGGAGTGTTCACGAGCGACTCTAAAAGGGAACTCCTGTGGACAAGATTTGCGTAGCTTCAATCAAAAAGGAGACCCAATTTACATTTCTAGGCCCCTTTTGCATTAAACATTTTTATTTGCATTTGACATATTGCAGTGGAAAATAAATACAACATACTAAGAGGAAACGGAATCTGGGTGGGATGTTTGCCGCCGTGGTATTTGCTGTGAAAGATGACGGGTAGGGAGAAGCTGAGGTTAGAGACTGGAAAAGAGCAATACGTATGAAGTGAGATTGGAGGGAGGAGGAGAAATATGTTCGCTGGGAGTGCATGGTGGGAGAATAAGAAAGGCAACAGAATATACATATCAGTTTGGTAACAGGAGAAGTAAACAGTTTGTGAGGAGAAAGGTTTGGCTGAGGATGAGATGAGTGTGAGAGAAGAGGGATTTAAAAGTAGTAGTTTGGCAGTTTCATAATTTAAGTACATAATTTCTATTCAAATTGAAACACTAACACACAAGAAAACTCGTAGTGAACCATTTTTTCTTTCTAGGAGTTCAAAACTTGGGTGTATTTTGTTAGATACGCCTTTCCGACAGTAGTCTTTCGCCTGACCTATGTCTTCGCACGCATGGATTGCGTGGAAGACGCGCCGCGGTGATAAGCCTCAACCTGTCAACCGCGCAGGTGCACCGGGAACGGGTGCAATTGCCTAAGAAATGTGTGCTGATCGAAGACCTAAAGAGCATAAAACATTCTCTTTAAATTGACTTGCGGAACTCCTGAAGTTCAGTGTGTTGGATGAAATGTTTCGGTGCGTAGTCAATTGATTACTCGTCGATCAGTGAATATCCGCGTTTCGGGAAATTCGGGAAAGTATTTGCGTCATGGTATAATACATTTAAAAAAAAATTTATATTACATTTCAGACACTATTGGTTGCTTTCAGTGGATCTATTTCTTCAGGATTCGTAAACATCTGCAATAATTATTTTCCACAACCCAAAGGAACTAAATTGACATTTGTCCCAAAATACGAGATACGATTTGTCCTAAAATACTAGGAATAAAACATGCTTGAGTATTGATAGCAGTGTTTGTTGGCTTTTTTAATGTGATACTAGTTGCCAGAAGTGTCGAAAATACATTTCCTTTGATTTTTTTGAATAAATGTAATAATGTTAATTATTCACTCACGCAGTAGCATACTAAAGTAATGAAGATGCATTTAAAAATCTTCCAGACACTTCCTTTGCGTTGAGGACAATTCTGTTATCCTCATAGCACCGTGATTTATACTCTCTAGATATTTTGTTTATACGAGGAACTATTTTATTTCGTATTGTTTGAAATAACGTTACTACGTTGTGCGAGTGTAGTTTGTATTGCATTAAGCAGATGTTATATGTTGAAAATGCATTTATAATGTACCTACGAATTTGCACAAAGCTGTCTGGAAATAAACACCTATGCATCCGCAGTGTATCTGATAAAGCTTCTCATTAAAAACTGTTTTTTCTCCGCAGAAGCGGTTTTAAATGGTGACTCATTATTACTGCTTTATATTTTCTATTAAAATTATTTTCACCTGCTGAATTTATAAATGAGTAAAATAGAAGATAATAAAGTAATCGTTACTTTCCGGGTTGTATTGCGTTCTCAGTGATATTGTTAATAATTTTCAAAGGTTTTCCCGCCTTTACCTTTTAAATTTTAGAGTTCATTCGAAGTTGCATACAACTACTGAGAAATAAGTATTGAACTTTGTAATGAGAGTTATTTTTGAATATTAATATGCCATTTACACCGGTTCTCCAATACTGTATTCAATACAGTGTGTCTGCAATGTCCTACGATTTTTGAAAACAACTTTTTATTACTCAAGCTATTTTGTTATTGTGGGTCAGCAGAGCAAATAAAAATTTTTGAAGTGACAAATGTAAATTGTGAAAACACATAATTTCGGTTAATATCGTAAATTCATGATTTGGTTCCTTTGGTTGGGTGACATGTTTAATCGCAGTGTTTGCGTGACTTCATTTGAAAGTGGAACGAAAGGCAACCTTAAAAAGAAATCGGAAATAAAATAGGAACATTGCAATTGATCCACATGCAATAAGTGCGCATGTAACGGCGATTCCAGACAACATACCACGACTCACTATCAGATTTTATCAGGCAGTCATTCAGTCTTGTGCGTATCTCAAGAGAAACATATCAAGGGAACCGACACGCATACTCCACGATGGCATTCTTGTAACTTGTCCTACTCCTCTGAAGTCTCTTGGACACAGATTAGAGTGGTATTTTGAGATCGTAAAAATCGAGAAAATTGAGATCGTGAAAATTGTCTGTTGCTAAGTGTACAAAAATCACGTGAATTTCCAGGTACATCCGATATTGTTACGATACATGATCTCTCCTGTTTTAACATTATACATATAAAATCGAATTTTCCCAAAAATAAATACAAGCTCGAAAATTTTCGACCATGAAACTTCCAACATGTCATTTATGAATAGTTCTTTTAAGTTGTAGAAGAAGAAACTTTTCTAAACGTAACACTTTTGAAGGAACAATCCAGTTTTTTTTAAATCGAGTGATTTTTCTTATTAATGAGGTTTGTATAAATGCATTATTACAGAAACGTGTATAAAGTAAAGAGCGTCTTTTTATTTCCAAACGGTTTTTGAATGTTCACGAATGTATGCGTGTGTGACAGGCGGAGAGGCAGAGAGGGAGGTGGGGAGAAAAACTCACACAGCAGGGAGACAGAGAGAGACTCGGAGAGGGAGAGAGAGAGACTCGGAGAGGGAGAGAGAGACTCGGAGAGGGAGAGAGAGACTCGGAGAGGGAGAGAGAGAGACTCGGAGAGGGAGAGAGAGAGACTCGGAGAGGGAGAGAGAGACTCGGAGAGGGAGAGAGAGAGACTCGGAGAGGGAGAGAGAGAGACTCGGAGAGGGAGAGAGAGAGACTCGGAGAGGGAGAGAGAGACTCGGAGAGAGAGAGACTCGGAGAGGGAGAGAGAGACTCGGAGAGGGAGAGAGAGAGACTCGGAGAGGGAGAGAGAGAGACTCGGAGTGGGAGAGAGAGACTCGGAGTGGGAGAGAGAGACTCGGAGTGGGAGAGAGAGACTCGGAGAGGGAGAGAGAGAGACTCGGAGAGGGAGAGAGACTCGGAGAGGGAGAGAGACTCGGAGAGGGAGAGAGAGACTCGGAGAGGGAGAGAGACTCGGAGAGGGAGAGAGAGACTCGGAGAGGGAGAGAGAGACTCAGAGAGGGAGAGAGAGACTCAGAGAGGGAGAGAGAGACTCAGAGAGGGAGAGAGAGACTCGGAGAGGGAGAGAGAGACTCGGAGAGGGAGAGAGAGACTCGGAGAGGGAGAGAGAGACTCGGAGAGGGAGAGAGAGACTCGGAGAGGGAGAGAGAGACTCGGAGAGGGAGAGGGAGAGACTCGCAGAGGGAGAGGGAGAGACTCGGAGAGGGAGAGGGAGAGACTCGGAGAGGGAGAGGGAGAGACTCGGAGAGGGAGAGGGAGAGACTCGGAGAGGGAGAGGGAGAGACTCGGAGAGGGAGAGACTCGGAGAGGGAGAGGGAGAGACTCGGAGAGGGAGAGGGAGAGACTGGGAGAGGGAGAGACTCGGAGAGGGAGAGGGAGAGACTCGGAGAGGGAGAGGGAGAGACTCGGAGAGGGAGAGGGAGAGACTCGGAGAGGGAGAGGGAGAGACTCGGAGAGGGAGAGGGAGAGTCTCGGAGAGGGAGAACTCGGAGAGGGAGAGGGAGAGACTCGGAGAGGGAGAGGGAGAGACTCGGAGAGGGAGAGGGAGAGACTCGGAGAGGGAGAGGGAGAGACTCGGAGAGGGAGAGACTCGGAGAGGGAGAGACTCGGAGAGGGAGAGGGAGGGACTCGGAGAGGGAGAGGGAGGGACTCGGAGAGGGAGAGGGAGGGACTCGGAGAGGGAGAGGGAGGGACTCGGAGAGGGAGAGGGAGGGACTCGGAGAGGGAGAGGGAGGGACTCGGAGAGGGAGAGGGAGGGACTCGGAGAGGGAGAGGGAGGGACTCGGAGAGGGAGAGGGAGGGAAAGAGTGAAGAGTGCGCGAGTGTGTGTGTGAGTGTGAGGGAGGGAGCGCGAGCCCAGTGCGCCAGCTGGCCACCCCCGCGCCGCATGGGGAGCCCGGTGGGCTTTGAGGGGCCGCGCGGCCGGCGGCCGAGTGGGGCGAAAGGGCGAGGGGGGCGGCGCGCCGCAGTGCGAGCGGCGCGGCGCGGCGTCGGGGCGCCGCCTATCGACCGGGCGGGCGGGCGGGCGAGCGTCGCGCCGGCATTGATCCGCAGTTGGGCCCGCCCTCTCCCCCCCCATTCCCCCCTCCCCCGCACTCTCCTCCTCCACCGCCGCCGCCGCCGCCGCCGCCTCCGCAGCGCCAGTCGGTGTTCGACGTCGCGCAGCCACCGACGCGCTCCGCCCGCGCCGCGTCGCTCTGCGTGCCTCCGTGTCTGCGTGCGTGCGTGTGTGCTGCGCGCGCGCGTGTGGGTGTGCATGTGTGTGCGTGCGTGGATGTGTGGGAGTATGTGTATAGTTGCGTCAGACGAAGGGATGAACACGGCGTAGCGAGACGGTTTGTGTGTAGACACGCGTGTGAAAAGAAAGAAAAAGAAAAGAAAAAAATAGTTAAGCAGAAAGGAAGACAAAGACTGCGAGGAACCGTGTGGAGGACACAAGGACCGCGACGTAGTTTGTAGTTGTTAGTGTTGGTAGCAGCAGCAGTAACAGCAGCAGCGGCGGTGGCTGTGTTCGACTGACGGCGTGTAAAAAAGAGGAAGTGGTAGAGGGAGAAAGAGGGAAGAGTGAGAGACGATAGACGCACGCTGGGAGATGTGACGGCGGAACCAGGATGTCAAAGACCATCAACGCTTATAGAGTGTGAGTCTCCGTTTCCTGTCTCTGCTTGTGCTTCTGCTTCCTCCTTCTGCTTGTGCTCCTGTCGCAGAGGAAGCCCTCTGCGCGCCTGTGCGTTCGCGCTAAGGCTGCCAGCGCGCGTGTCGATGCGGACGCTTGTTTACGTGCGGGGCGCCGCCGAAGGTCGTGCGCAGCGGGGAAGCGCTTTGCAGGCGGCCGCGTATTGAGCGCAGAAGCGCAGAAAGCGCGGTCGAAACTACGCGGAAGTGCGAGCACGAGGGGAGGTTTGCACGGGCGAATCCGCTGCGTAGAAACCGCGCGCTGTGCCTGAGCTGCGTTTTCGGTTCGTTGCAACGCGCAGTTGTTTTGTTTCTCGTTTGTAATTTACTTGAAACAAAATTGGAAACGAGGGACCAAAATTACTCTGATATGCTTGCTTGGGTAAGGGGCTAGGGTGGCCACTTTCTGGAAAACATGAAAAACCGAAAAAATCAGGGAGTTCCATTGGTCTGAGAAAGTCAAAGAATTTATGAAAGAATGGATAGTCACATAAAATTTTGAACTGATTACAAAACTATATATTATTCCTAAAAAAATAATTAGGACAGCATTATTTTTTTTGCTCGTTTTCTATAAAGTTTTTTCGATTGTAATTTGTAGTTTATCTCGGCGGAATTAGAGCTGGCAAATTAGTTTCGGTCTTACTTTAATATTTTCTTTATATAGACTAAAATACTCTACAAATCTTCAGAGTAAATAAATAATTAAGTGTATGGAAGTGTATGGTTTTGGGACTCCCAGTGCTGATGCGTAGGACACGCACATTTTGCTGAGTGTTTGCTTTGTTGCAGTGCAACGGGCAGGGTTTTTTTATTTGTTTTTGAAGTTTGGTTGCGGATGCAGCTAGCGCGGGGGGCTTGTGTTGGCTTGGGTGTGCTATCAGGGATTGCGTAGTCGAATCCCACGGGTTGCATAGGGAGGTTTCTTGGCGTACTGGGCAGTCGTAAGGGCTGGACCGTGTACTCCATTTAATCGTTCATTTGTGCTCTCTCCATTATTCATTACGTTAATGACACCAGTGCCTTTTGGGAGCCACAGCCTACAGCCGTACCTGCTTGAGGCCAGAACATGAAATTGAGTTGTATTCGTAATGGATGCAATGCGGTATTTTCTTCTTTCCTGATTTAAAATAGTTTCTTTGTTTCTTATTCCTAATGTATCTGATTGTGCGTGTAGTATACATTCCCCTGAAAGAACACATACGTTCACGTTCTTTGTATCCGATTCCTTTGATTTACATAATACCTGGGTGCGTTTATATTGGTTAATTGAAAAGTCGAGCAAGTGTTCGATACACCTAATTTTCTTTATAATGCAAAGACATTACACATTTTTTCTCCTTGTTTCGTTTATTTCGGTTCACGTCAGGTGGGAATATCAGGTATAAACAGCGATTAATGCTTTTGTAGCAACATTTCTAAATTTTCTGTATAAAATTGCTTTTTTTCTTTAGCTGGTATTACGTTTGTGTTGATACTTTTGGCTTCGAGATCCCATTTTCTGCAAATCGAATTTTTTACTCAATCGTTTGCTTTGGCTAGATTATTTTATTTTTTGTTCCGCCGATACATATCGCGGTTTCAGAGTGACTTCCTGAAATTTTTACCGACAATGATGTTTTGACATGTTTGACCTCTGTTGTCTGATCTGCAACAATAAAAATATATTTTAAAAGATACCTGTAGAAAACCTTCCTTGGACGAAGCTTAAGTTTCTGATGTTAGTTATTGGCTTGAATAATGCGAAACACTGACACTGTCCTTCAGCGCAGCGAAACAAAGACCTTGCAATGAACCATCCAACTTGAATTGTTTTTCTTCACCCGTAGCAACAATGGAAGTTCGCACGAACACGAACTATTTTCAAGCGATGTAACAAGTACAAAATGATGATATACAATCTGCTAATCAGCCTCACCCCACCCCTAGGGCAGGCCGATGTTCAACATGCTTCCCTGTCAACTCCCAACGCTCAAAGCCGAATAGCAGGGTGGTCAGTTTTTAAAAAACAAGAAAAACTGGGAAAATATCCGGGTAATTTCATTGTTTTGGAAAATACGATAAAATCAGGGAATTTGTAGAAGGATCATTAGAAGTCAGGAAAATTCTGAGAGGGCTATAAAACTAAATATTTTTTCTAAAACTCTCAGTAATACCTTATTTTTTGCTCGATTTTTATTTGTTGAGAAAATATTGTTAATTTGTAGTTTGTCCTGACAAAATCAGAGCGCTGCCCAATTAGTACCAGGTTTCCTTCGATATTTTTTAGTTTGAAATTCTTATTTTGAGCCGGAAAAAGTATTAAAAAATGACCCGGAAAGGGCGAGGGAAAGAGTAGCTATAAGCTCGTCACCCGGCGGCCGCGTTGCGCCGCTGCGCTGGCCGCAGCGTGCGTGCCGTGGGAAGCGGTGGCGGGGCTGGCGGCGGGGGAGCGAGGGGCGCCCCTGGAACGCGCACGCGAAGCGGCGCAGAGGGCGCAAGGGGGTGCGCACTTGGTGGACGTCGGGCCCCTCGCCGCCGCCCTGAGCGTCGCCCTGATACGATCGCCTGCGCTCGCTGTGGCCGAGCGCGTGATTTTGCGCGTTATCTCGTTGTGTCAGTATCGGCTGCTGTCTGGAGGAGAGTTATAGGGGCCGTCCGCTTTTGATCGGTAGTTTTCCTCCGTGGGTTTGCTCGATCAATACCAGTCTAATGCCGGAGCAGTATCTTAACTAACGGACGCATCGCGCGTTATTTTTCCCTTCCCCTCCCCTGACACATCTACATGCATTGCGACACTACATATGAGGGGGTTCAAGACTGGGGAATTGGCGTCCCGACGGGTGGAGAAACTTGGATGGCAAAACCCTCAAGGCGATGTGTAGGTCGGTGCCGGATCCCACGCCCCAGTACGTAGAAGCACCACCACCGCCCGGTATGTAACAGGCACTACGTTTTCAGGACGAATGACCATTGTAGTGGACATGCCTGGAAACGCTTAATAATCAATCAATCGGTGCTTGTAAGTGTGCTAGTGTTCCGTCGTCGTCTCGTGCTATACGGACCCTGGCACGGGCACGGCTACGCGGCTCAAGAGTTTTCGGCGCCGCGGACTCCATGAATCCGAGCCTCGCGCAGATGGCGAAGCCGAAGGTTGCGGTTCGAACCCCGCGTTGAGCGCGGTTTTTTTCAGCAGATGGTTGCGGCGGGGTTGGTTTCGTATGCTATTGATGCTTCCGGGCTCGATAACGGCTCGGGCCATTAGTCTCGTTAGTGGAGTGCATACTCTTTGTTACGGGAGGTGGCGGTGTTCTTTCCCCAGGGGATGGCGAGATCCGGTGCCGATCTACACTTCGCCCCATGAGTTTCCTCCTTTAGGTATGTTTCCCAGCGTGGCACCGCCTCACACGGGACAAGCTCTACGTCCCGGACTGGTCTTCCGAGATTGCACGCGGTCCGTGGCCCTTTTGTTAGGGTACTGCTTCGGTATTCGCCTGGTGTTGGCCGTAGAAACCACGGACAGTCGGTCGCTAGTATTCTCCTCCATACATCGACAGAATGTGACTATCGAAAATGCCCCAGCGTCGGATCTCGGAATTTTTTAGGACCTCCCGGTCACAGTCTGTGCAGAGAAAGCGGCAATGCCTAACTCAGGCGGTCCACTACGCACGAATATCTAAGCTAAACTATCATCTCGTCTCTCTTTTGCCACTACACAGGTTCTCTCTCAAGTGAGACTTCGACGCCTGACTTGCGTCTGATGTAAATGACATGTCGCTGCCGCATTATTCCCTCGGGTTCTTTAAATTATGAAAGCAAAACGGAGGCGCCAGATAAGGAGAGGATGGGGCTCTGTCTTGACCACCCAACATTCTCCCTCTGGAAGGCAAAGGGGCACAATCGTAAGCCATGCCGACCAGGAAGGGGACTACAGGAAGGCACAGGCTTCTTTGCTCGCATGCGCTCGGTAATTAAATGTCATCGAGCGACACCTTAGAAAACAAAGTAAATCTCGGCGTGGTTAATTCCCAGGGTCACCGCTCGCTGATGCTGAAGTTTGTTTCGTTAAATGGCCGTCGTTGTGCTGAGGGTTTCGTTTTCCAAATAAATTACGCCTGTGAAGCAGAAAGCGTTTCGTGAACTGACTTACGTTTACGAAAAGGGATATTGTCCCCAATGTGTTTCTAGTTTGCCTGCAACAGTGATAACTTTTAGATATGATCTGTACGTGGTTTACAGTTTTTAAAGAATTTCATTTCAATATTTTTTTAAAAAACAACAACATACATCTACATTAGACTTATGAACGATGTATTTGACTGGCTTGATCGATAAACGTGAGGTTGGTGGTTTCCAATTGGGTTTGACAGTTCATTTCATATGCCGTTTGTTTTCGTTGATAATAGAAAGCGGGATAATAATACTTCTTTGCAAATCACAATCCACAAATTCTACTGTCTGTGTCTAGATTCGTGACTTTTTATATATTCGAAGCTCTGTTGCCTTCATTCACTCGCGAAGCAACGCTTCGTCTACCGAGGATTCTGTTTGAAAGCGCACGCTCAGTTGTTATCCATCCTTGTTGGCAGGTTCACGATCCGGCACCTCACCATCGGGTCACCCACTCCAACGTAGGCTGGTGATACTCTTCGTTCTATGTTTTGTGGACCTTTTTATCAACAATGAATTACTTTAGTTGCGTTGTACTTCTTCGTTCCGTTTCCTTTCTCGAATAATTAGTTGGTGCCTTTCGATCCGTCTGAGTGTGCCCAACTCTTCTGTTGTATTCTGCTCTTCACGGCCGATCTACGGTCGAGTTGCCTGCTCCGTACGGGACAACTGTACCATCGTTTTATAGAATTTATGATCAGATCTTTCCCTACATTGCATCTCAAAGCATTTATTGACAGATTATTGATTTTAGAGTACTTTTGGACGAAAATGGTGGCGTTCGTGTAAGGAGTTATTTCTGGAGTTGGGGACATAAATCTGCGCCGAGGCAGGAAATAACGCTACTCGGTGGCCGCACGGAATTTTTCATTGCCCTCCTCAAGAATGTTCCTTGAGAGACGAGCTATTTTTCGAGCAAAATAAACGAAAGCGTGCGACGGAGCGTTTCGCGTAATGAGGTCGCAAAGACTGGAAGCAGCAGATTACTTTTTTGTCTCTTTTCTTTTAGGCGCGGTCTGGTTTCTTTAGTGGGCTCTTTTCTGCAGGGTAAGCCATCCTTTCAATATGATGAACGTGTGCGCAAGTTCGTGTTAAAAATATTCCTTATTTAAAACGAAGGTGTGAGTACATGGATCTTGATTCTTTCTGTTTTTCATGTTGTTCGGAGTACTGCGGTGGGGCCTCCATACAAGTTGGGAGACTGATTTAAGGCTTTTTAAAAAATATGACGCAGTCATGGCTTTGTCCATTATCGCACAGCCTCTGGTTAATGAAAATTGTCTAGTGTTCTTATTACTGGACACTGTTATTCCTCTGAAGTCTCGAGGTTGTTCTCACTTATTTTTTAACTTTAAATGCATTTATCATTATAATAGGATCAGATTATCGACTACGTGGATGTTTCGGAAAGTAATTCGATAAAAACGACTGTCTTCTCGTTGGAAAATGTAAATTATCTGTGTCGCGCAGGTAAGACTTCACGTACCTGCGAAACATCTGTATTCGCGGTGTTGCTTAAAAGTCGAGGAAAAAAGTCACACGTGTACTTCCGTTACAAGAAATATCCCACGAATTCATCGGCGAAAACATGATCATTGTTGACCTCTCTACGTGCGCTACAGGTTTGTGCCGCTTATTTTTGGGACATGCTCTGCTCGGCGGGAACGAAAACAGGTCTTTCTGTTTAAAAACATTACGTAAAGAAGCCGTGCTGCATAGTGTCGGAAAAAATTAGGGGGCGTTTGTACTGCTTGAAAGTGGGCAAAAATAGAAAAATCGGTGTTGTTTGATTTGGCGTTGATTTTTAAATAACTTATTCAATTCTCTTTGCGTTCGTATTTCCGAAGGAAACTACGAAAGAGAGTTGTCAACAATTAATTTTCGTAGTGCGATATGTTAAAATGAAATATTCTGAGCAAACAAAGGAAATTAATCACGTTAAAACACTCCATTTATTGAACTGGCCTAAGTCTGTAGCCCAGTAATACACTAATACGCTCGTAATAAGCGAAAATGTGACAACTTAATTTCTTCTTCCTAGTTGCATGTTCGCGTGTTAGTTTTCGGAAGTGATTTGTCTTCCCATACAACGAAAGTGGTCGGAGTCAGAACCCTTCAGTCTCTTTGGCTTCTGAGAAGACCTCTTCAGCTTTTGAAGGCGCGCGCCTTTTTGGGTCGGAAATAGCTCAAGTTGCATGTGGCGGTGGTTCATTAATGGACCACCAATATTTGTCTCTCACAAATATTGTTCATTGCCGTATGTAAAACAATGAATTTAGAGATGCATAGGTGGCCAAATTATTAGTCTAGAGGTATTGAATAAGACAAAATGTATTTGCGACTGTAGATATTGACAGGAAAGGTTTTATAAACATTTCATAATTAACATACTTGATCTGAGGTATGTTGAAAATCAATTTTTAATCCATTCTTTTAACTTTACTGTCATTTAGCGACATGTAATTGAGTTGTTTTATGAGCTAGTTTTATGGCCTAACTCTCTTAAGTTTCTTTTAACTATCGAACGAACATTTTCGAAGGCATTCATGTCAGGGCTATTTGCAGCCCATTGGAACCTTGACTGATAAATGTTTTGAAAATGGTTTAGAACTTTCTTTCCTGTTGTGATAGGGAGCGAAGTCATTGTTTTTATTCCAAACAACTCATTTGTGTGAAGGAACCATTGGTTCTTTAGGGCCTCTTAAAGTATTGGTTGTGCCTCATTGTACTATTAACAGTGTTCCAATAACATTAACAAACATTACACTTCAGTTACTTTTATCAGTTGCTTCTCAGGACTCAGTATAATCCTTTAAGTCAGAGAAAAAATATTTAATCTAATAATTTGGCCAACTCTGTATGTCCTTGAAGATGGCGATGCATTGAACCCACATTTGGAGATTATCATATTTACAGTATTAATGAAATAGTATCTTTAACTAGATCAAGTGCATCTAGGGAAAAGCGTTAACAAAAATTCAGGTTATCAGAATTTTCCTTATCGTGAGTTCCAAGTGCAACTGTGTAGGTAGTCGTATTTTAAGATGTAAGATATTGTGACTAACGTATCCGAGCGAGCACGTTAACCAGAATCTACTGGACACCTCGCTATATCGTTTTGTTACAAACTAGATGGTTTAGTATTGTGAGTGTATGCGCTCATACTGTTAATTTCAGATTATTTTATGAAAATGAATTGCTATAACTTTAAACTAAATCTGTTATTAATCTAAATGTTCATTTGACAGTCAGGACTGCCAAAATTTCATTGGTGTGTCGATCGCATAATAGATACGTTATCATTGTGATGAATAAATAATAGATTGTGTATCTGCATGGCAGTATTACCACACGTCCAATTCGTTGGTTCGAATGCAAGAGAGGAGTGAAATACAGCGGACGCCTTGTCATCTAGGAGTCTCTTCATGCGTCAAGGAATTTGACAGATACTTGTTTCGGCATTGGACACGCTGGCGTTTTTCTTTCTTTCTTTCGCTTTCTCCCGACCGCGTCACCGCATTGACAGGCAGCGACTGCGCCCGCACGAGTGAGCGACGATGTAATTTCCGTCGAGAGCCGACTGGCAGCGCGTGCGGCGCGACACGGAAGAGCCGAGCTGTCGAGGCTCGCGGTGGGTGGAAAGACGCAAAAGCGGACGCAATTGTTTTCTTTTCGGCGAACGTATAAAAATGAGGGATTTTACGTATTGCAACGCGTGCGGGAAGTTGGCTTTACGGTTAATAAAAACACACACACACACTTAAAATTGCAAAAAGGGTTGGTTTTTTTTCGCAGAGCACGCTGTTTCGCTAACCATGAATAGTAGTGACGAATGAAAAAAAAAAAAAAAGATTCGTTAAAGAAACATTAACGCTATTAATATTCGAATTTGATATGACTTTAGAAATAGGATGTAGAAAATTTACTATTGAAAAAAAAAGTATTTTTTATGTAAGTAGGATTTTTATTAAGAAAACGTTTAAACGCATCGTTACTATTTTATTAATATTAGCCAACTAACGACACATTCAGGGCAAGGGCCTCCTGTCTTTTGCAGGGAATGCGGAATGCACGACCAAGAAATTCGCGAAATATCGTGAGATATTCCATGGAGAAGACAGGCCCTCACACGGCACGTATAATTGCGAAGTATGATAACCGAAGTATAATTCCATGCGGCCTGCGGGTTTCCTGCATCCGGCATCCCCCAGCGAGGCATCGCCTCGTTTGGAACAAGCTCTCAGCTCCCGTATGGTCTCCGGACTTTGTGATACGATATGGGTGCGTGTAAAGAGGAGGAGGAGACGACTTGGATGATGAAGGAAAGATAACGCGTGATCCGTGACTCGTTTGTTTTGGAAACTTCACCGGCATTCTCGGAGAATTAAAAGACCCATGTGCCTTTTGGCCGTAGTAGACGCGTACAGATTGTTATGTTGCCGGATTGGAAACAGAATGGACAGCCTTTCTTGTTTTACCAAATAAATATTTTTCTGTCCTTAGATCGCTTAGCCCTGCCCCTGGTCATTTTGTCTGCTTTTTGCCCCGACTCAGAGACCATAGTGTGACCGCGGAAAAAGCCGGGTTGGGTGCGTATTAAGGGTCCCGCCTGCTGGAATAGCGAATGGCGTGGCGGACCCCAACTTCTTCGCGCAAACAAGGCGTGTCTGCCCGGTGAACGAATCAGAACATTGGAGTTCGTCTTTCGGACTCCGTGTGACGGCAAAAGGACTCGGCAAAGTGCGTTAGTGATGCAAATTATGTCGAAAAACTAGGGATCCTAAGAGACAGTTTGCGCTTTGAGTGCTCGCTGATATCTCATGGTATCGCGCCTGGTGCTCTCTTCATGTAGGTCATTCTGAACTAAACTGAACACAGTCTGAACTAAGTGTATCTCATTTAACATCCTACAAGGTTTATTATTTTTGAAAATAGAAATTTTACTCGTGAACATTCCACCGATGTTCCCCATTTCTCGTAATCGTGAGCAAATTTTGTGTTCCATTTGCATAAAAACGTTTCAATATCTGGTTTTATACCATTTCGTCAAATGTTTAATATCGTAGTACTGTCATCGTGATACTTGTTCAGAATCGGAACCTTGTGCTTATGCAGTTAATATTTTAAACCTATTCGGAACCCATTGTATAGTTCTACGACTATATAATGGGTTGCTTTTGTATTGTAAAACTTTGTAGGAACGTTTCAAATACGCCGTTCGATTTGGTCGCGTGGCTGATTGTTCACCGGAAGCGCTGATGAGGAAGACGGTTCTTCATATCATTTCCTTTCGATGAAGTACATTTCCGCAAGTGTTATGAGCGATACCATTTAAAATGTGTAGACCAATTTGTCTGCGACTTCTGTTGTTGGAGCAAATGAGCATCGTTTTGCTTTTGTGACCTGAAAGTAGATTGCTGGCGTGAGTGCTTACAAAGGCGAAGTTTTCAAAAGCGAGACGATTGAGTAAAATGCGATTCGATTTTTATTTTCCCTTTTTTGCCAGACGCTCAGGTTTGGGTCTAACCCATCAATATCACTTTCAATTTGCTCTGCAACCATTTTCAGATGTTGCAGACATGCCTCTTCTTTTGCCTTTTCAAATGTTATATGACCATGGAAGAACGTATTTGTATTTTGCATTCTTACTACTGTTAACATTCCACAAACTTGATCGTGTTTAATAATTGCAGAGGGTGACGGTCGATATTCTAACTTTAAAATATAGTTCTTCTTCATACTTTCCTCATCTTCGTTGATGAGGATGATTCTTCATGAATGTTGTGTTGAATCCACATCGGGAGAAATGGAGTACAATGTACTAAATACGCTTAGTACAACGTACACTAAACATTTTTAGTAATAGATCAAATAGTAAATCCAATTATTCATGTGGTAAGATTCACTTAACATGATTTAGTTTCGTTTAGTAAATCACACAATTGAAAATAGTAAGTGAATGGACATAGAGAATTGTCTATGATACTATTGTACTTGTGGTACTGTTTCCTAGATGAAATCATTCACTGTGATCTAAGTTTTATGTTGTCACATTTACTAACGCTTCTTAGTGCGAAGCGCGCGTTCTCAGAAATCTCACCAATCCGAATTGTTTTAGAGCCCATGTGAATGCGAAAAATCAACGCTGAATGTAGTATTATACTCTGAATAAATGATGTTAGTATTTTTGTGATTTTATATCATTGTAATAATGTTGTATTCTAAACTAATGGTAGAAATACTGTCGGTAGCCAAACACCGGCAGCCACAGTCCTTTACCATTCTGTTTGGCTGGAGTCAGTCACGTTACCGTTAACGAAATAGGTGTCTACGGGGACCATTGGATTAGTGACCGCTCAGGAACACCAATTGCTAAACGCTGAAGCTGAAGGCATAGAATTGAAAATTGAATTGAATTAATGCCTTATTTTACGTGGCGAGACTCAGGCCATGAGGCCTGCTCTTCCGTCTGACAATGCAAATTTCGCTACGCTCCTTTCACCAACTAGCAGAGAAACAAACGATTTCAGTTTAGCTCAGATGCGTCATTTAGGCTTGAGGATCTTTTACATGCAAGTAAATCTACTAACATGGGGCAGCCGGCTTTACTTCCCCTCCAAAGGAAAGGGAAACGAAGGATTTTTTCGCCCTTAAAAATCCACGGCTTCGACCGCCAACTTCAGTACAACAGTCCGGTACGCTAACCGTTACTCCATCGCCGCGCCCAAGATAGAAAATATTCCCTTCCACGTGTCCGCTTAATAGGGCGTACTCAGCAGCATTTAGTAATTTTCATTGCGATGTGTTTAGCAAATATTTTGACATTACTTAGAATGTTTAACTAAACAGCAGTTTCGTGAATGTGACTAAGCACTTTGTTCTCCCAAAATATACAAAACCGAATAGTTCAATCTACTAAACGATTAAGAGGCGGGAACTGCGAACTAAACATTTCTCTCCGTGTATGGTTTTCCTAGTAAAATGTTCGGATCCATGTAAAATGTTGGCAATTTGAATGAGCTTTGCCCACTTTCGTTTTCATCATCAATACTTGAGCTTCGCTATGACAGTGATACCACTAGATGGATACATAAGACCTTGGCTATTGATTTTCTATAATTGAAAGTTGCTGGTACAGTATTGGAGCTCTTCTGTCTAGTTTGCCAGTCTTGTTTCTTGCTCGTTATTTTAAGCGTCCTGAAACGGAGACCCAGATGTTAGCGAAGTTTGGTGAACTTCTGTGAAAAGTTTAAATTTAAAGGGCTTGATTGGCTGTATTTATTAAAGGCCAGACGTACGGCACATATGTTTTGTATCTTTGCAGTACTCGTCTGATTAGCAATGTAGGTAAATGAACAAATCCGTGATGGATTTTTTTGTCACTAAGTTTTACATCTCAAAAAATTCTGGAGAATGGAGTAGTGCTCATTTGGATAATTTCGTGGAAGTTCATAATTAAAAGATTGTACTTTCCCCCATTAGTCTTAGTTTTTTTCTATTCATTGACAAAATGAATCAAAACAAAACTACGTTAACGTGTCACTGCTTGTTAAAACCGAAGCTTAGCTATTGCGAAGACCATTCTCCTCAAATTCCGCGAGTACCGTCCATGGCATTGTTGGACAGGTTTGTTTTAAACAAATTATGGCTGCCCATGGATAAGCATGGCAATCTCGCAATAAATAAATGGGTTAGGATCCTAATCTTCGTGCAATAAATATTCTTAGAGCAAGGTGTCTCAGAAAAAAAAAAAAAAAAAAAAACATTACAATGTTGTAGGGCATGCAGAAGGGTCGAAAATGATCAGCTTTTTCTAATGAACATAGAGGTAGAAATCTCATATGACGGTCTTGCATACGAGACCCCTCCTTTCTAAGCAACTTGTGCAGAGGTGTTCGGCAGTTCACATTTGGATGCAGTCAACGAGATTTCGTGTAACTGCCGAACATCTGGGCACACACGATTGCCTAAAAATGAGGAGGAAATGTCACGTATGTAAGTGTATATAACTACGTTACAAATTTTCGCACCACATGCCCATTGACAAAAGGTGATAGTCTTCGACCTGTTCATGCCCTAGAAGTTTGAAGCATTTATTCTTAAACAATTGCGACAGGCCAAAATTAATACATGAAATATCTATATATTTAAAACGTTAAAGATTTTCATTTCAAATTTTGTTTAGGCTTTTCTGTTTAACCGAATTTCGCAGTTAAGTATACGATAATGCGTCCGTGATGTGTTATCCACTTGCTCTTTTTAGCAGATTTTATAGTATAAACACAGGATATTAATAATATATCTTTTAATTAATGGAATGATCGCCAATTTGTTATTATTTGTTCATTAATTTTTTTGGTGGTAGTTGCGGTCGAGATTTCAAATGCAGAAATAGTTTCGTCTGGGAGCGAAGCTACAGTTAACTGAAGCTAAGAAAGAGAGTTTTAAGTGCGAAGATCAGAAAGTGTATATATAAACCGTCGAATTTGAAGTGCTCATTGGCGATAAAACATTTTGTGTTGATGAAACTTGTTAATCCGCATTTCCACGTTTACATTATTCATGACAGCTTTTAGTATTGTTAACGGAACAAAAAGCATTTTACCCACACTCGTGCCCTAATTGGATCCCGCCACCTGACCTCCAAGGAGCTTGCACAGCGCTCGCGTAGCCACCGAACGGCACCCGGGGGAAATCGCGAGCTTCTCGCCACCCAGTCGATCTCCTGGGTCGCAGGAGAGAGGGAGGCGGCCCGTGGCACAGGAAGTTCACCCCTCATGCGGAATCACCTGGGGCCTGTGGAGGGAGTCGTGTGGCCCGGGTTGATGATGATGCGGGTTATACTGAGGTATTTCTGGGCGTAGGTGTGGGAGACAACTTCAATCCTCCCCTTTTCTGGGCGGGTAATCTATGCTGATTTACCATTGCCTCCCATTGAATGAAACAATTCTCAGTCTGATAATGATGTTGTTTATCAACTAGTACAAAATAAAATGAACATCGTGGGACCAATAATAGTATAAAGATTAAAAAATGTTAAAATTTATAATGATCACTCTGAAGTAACAGTAAGCACTGTTTAATTAAATACATCCATTAGTTCGAATAGAAATATTATTGATCGTGAATATACGTTAAGGTGTACGGTCTACATCAGGGGTTCCCAACTGGGTCAATAACGACTTTGAAGGTCGACAGAGGATGGATTGCTAAATATGATCCGAGGACTGATATTATCAAGATCAATATTCGAATGATTACCAAAAATATTAATGAAGTGAATAATTTATTTATTTCCGATTAAATTTTGTCTACAAAACATCTGTTGCAAATTCGCTCGTCTTCATTCATATCCATCGTTTATCGTTAGGATGTTTACAAAATTCAAGAAATTATAGATCCGCATTTACAACTTCACTTTATAGCGCAAGAAAAATTCTCCGCAATACTCTCTGCCGAAAAGTCACGGCCAGTTATAATAAAAAAAGGCACTCAACATTTTGTAGACATGGCACGACAATAAAGATAGTAAAGTCAGCTTATCAGGTGTGGAAGAGCTTGCGATTTTCGGAAATCGCTATATTTACGTAAATGTTGGTATGGGATGTGTTGCCATTTAACAGTTTCTGTGGGATTTCTTGCATAAAGATAGTGACAATGTATATTACAGAGAAATTCTAAGGCAGTGGATGAAGCACGCTATTCTTTTAAAAGCGGGCGGTGCAAGATAAAAAGTTTGCGTCAAGGCGAACGAGACCACCATTGGCGCAGCGCACAATACTCCCCAGGGCCAGGCGCAAGGCGGCTTCTCTTCGGCCCGCGACATCGCGGCTGCTTTCGTCAGCGGGGGACCCCGCGGCAATAAAAGGGGCTTCTCCCCTCGGGCCGACGCGCTCCGCCCGAGTATTTTTACGGGCGGCGCAGACGGCGACGCGGAGGCGAAGAAGAGCGGAGAGGGACGGGGTAGATGTCGATCGGTTGTTTGTTTCTAGGCACGGCCACTGCTATGGTCATTAGTCACGGTGGTGTGGAGATCGGTTTATCGTAGGAGGAGGCAGAGCTCCTCCTCGTAAGGGTTGTGAGATCCGGAGGTGGACTACATGCCTACTTGTGGGGTTTTTCCACCATTCCAGTACCTTCCAGCAGCGGGGCGCTGTCCCAGCCGGATCAAGCCCTAAGCATCTGATATGTGTAGTGTATGTAAATGTGTGTATGTGTGTATAAGGGATGAGGACAAGAAAGAAGTAGGAAAAATAGCGTGCGGTCCCTCGTCAGTTTGTTAGGATAGTGGTTCGGCATTTGCCTGGTATTCATCGGAGAAACCACAAAAAAACAAACCAAAACAACAACAAAAACGATGAGAGCTGACTGCTGCTAGAAGTTTCTTCCAGACACCAGCCGAATAGGAGGCAGTGTCAAAAATTTGTCACTGTCGAGTCTAGAACACCGGTACCTCCCGGTGAGAGTCGCAGCAGAGAAAGCGGCACTGCTGGCTCTAGGGAATGTAGCGTGGAGGGACGACTGGAGCGGGGCAGAGCTGGGCGGGTCGAGGGGAAATGGAAGAGTAGCGGGCCCGGGCAAAGGTTTAGCGGGACAGGGTAGGATGGGGCGGGGAGCGGCCGCAACGGGTGGCTCCTGTCGGCGCCGAGGCAGCGTGTGAGCGACGGCGTATGGAAGGGTCCTTGAAGTAGTTGTGATGTCGGGCTGGATCGACACATTGGATGGGCTTCATGCCTCCTTACCGTGCAGGCCGAGGTCTTGCTGTAGCACTTTGGATGCGATGGCGGTTGGGCAGATTGGCACAAATATTCGATCTATTTGTATTGACGGTCAATTCAAAGAAATTATCAACAATTGTTGTGTGCCTTGTCATTTTTGTGTGTATGATTAAGCCTTTTGTGACCCCACCCCTCGCGAAGGGAGATGGTTGCAGTGATGGTTCACCATTTCTTCCCACTGTTTGTCTGACGGTTGTGTCACGCAAGAGGGATGTATGCTGATGACGGTAGATGAATAGTGGTTCAGATGTAGTGTATAGTGGTACGAAAAGCCATTTTTACGTGAGTCACGATCCCACAGTCTTAGGTTCCAGGAACCTGAACTCTCCTCCAAATCGTACACGTCCCAGGCCTATCAATGTTTTGAATAAAGTATTAAGACGGTTTTGTATTAATTAACTGATCTGAAGAGCGCCTGTGGCTACGTGGTTATCACATTTAAAGTGGATTGTCGAATAACATACATGGCATGGATGTATTGCACTTACGGTAGGTTGTTCTCGGCGAAAGATTCGCTATATGTTATCATCCAGAATAAAACAATCATCGTTTTATAATTGTCCAGAAAAGCCAAGTACTCTGTTCTTGCTGACTAGTCCGCAGAATCGCAGCAGGGTTATGGCAATACATGTATTAATTAGAGCACCTAAAACCTGTCATTAATGTTGGCAACTTCTAAGTGTAATCTCTCGACTGGTCTCGTGAAACGTGCGATAGTGTAGTGAGTGCGCGTGTAAGTCTGTGTAAGTGAGGAGTGAGGAAGGACAAGGAAGAGGAAAGAGAGATCGCGCGCGGTTCGTTAGGGTAGTTGGCGGCATTCGGTTTCTGGTATTGTTCTGAGACTGTGGAAAACTACCTATGGGAACAGACGGCCTCTAGACAGTGGCTCAATTCAACCCTGTTTCGTACCTATACTGCCAAAAATCCGCTACCGTGGAGGCTCGAACTCTAGGACCTCGCGGTGTAGAATGCTGCAGAGGCAATGGTGTCGCCCCTGTGAGTCGAACATCCAATGCGTAGGTTTAGCCGTTCGGTGCTGAGCTGGTCTGGGCGGCGTGCCAGCTGGGGACGCCGCTTTTTTGTGCGTCGCGCCGCGCCGGTCCACGTGTGCGCCTGCGTGTGCGTGTGTGTGTGTGTGTGTGTGTGTGGGCGGGGAAGGGAGTGGCGCAGAGGGGCGTGTCGCGCCCTCGACCAAAGTGTCGCGCCGCGAGCGGGCGGGCGGGCGGGCGGGCGGCCTGCCTGCTCCGAGGCTCCTGCGCCGAAGAGGGGTGGGCCTCTCACGATGCGGAAAGATGGGGTACTACACGGCGTCTCTCCAGATCGATAAGCGCGCGGGTGACGGTTAACGCGTCGTGCGAAGTGGGTTTAAAACACATGTGGCACTTTACGCCTCTGGGGACTACGATGACCTGGAGGCTGAGTAGAGCGTTTGCACTTATTTCCAACTGTTATATTAAATTCATTGTAAAACCGTCGCCTTTTGGTTGAACCGACGGGCTAAAAACTAATGTAAAAAGACGGATGAATAAGTAAACTAATATAACCACTGCGGACTTTTCTGTTATTTGCTATTTATTTTGTTGCAAAAAACTTTTAAAATATTATATAATTGCTAATATATAAACATATCAAACGGAGACTTCGGTACTACGTAATAATTTTATGTAATTCAAGGGTTTATACTACGTATGTAACGCAAACTGATTTGTTACACGTTTTATGTACATTTTTATTATATAACTGCACTTTTTGTTCTGGACACCAAAATTAGCGTGAGATCCTTTTCAGTCTCGCCGTGCAGAAGAAAATCTCAGTGCTGTGTAATATACTCTTAACTGACCTACATAATTAATTTATGTCGGCCCGGATGGCCGAGATCGTTAAGGCAATAGTGCCGTAGCAATCTCGGACCGAAGGATCCCGGGTTCGAGTTCCGTCTCAGGCATGGTTGTATTTGTGTTCGTCCTTTCATCCCCTTTCGTCATCATATCATGTCATGTTCACAGTTACCTTCCCGTTAAATGCAATAGTGATCGCTAATGACCTAGATGTTGTTGCGTCCTTAAATTTTTAAAAAAATCTTTATGTGAACCGATTCAATTTTGCCCCAGATTTCTCACTTTCGCGTGGTTAGAAACATTTTCGGGTAGAGCCATATTCCATGTAATTCACTAGAAGTACACAATTGTAGGTTTTTTTTTTTATTGTAGAATCATTATTTTGCTTTCGTAGCTGTATGTGTATTTTACATAGTTCTGTTTAACGTTCTACCATCGTAGTGTGAGTGTCAAGTTCTAAATTTTGCATTGAGTGTAATTGAAAACTTTTACAGGATGATATTACCATTTATATATAATTCCTTTTCTATGTGAAACATGGTTGATGGACCATCGGGCTGATTTTTACACTGCGTCGTCCTCGGCTCTGTAGAAGGATCAGTCGTTTGCTCGAGTGTTCTTCAGAATTAGCAGTTGCGTAACTCTAGGCGCGCAGTGTTGACTTTTTAATCGCAATGCACTTTTGAAGTGCACGCTTAAATAATTCACTTCATTTTACTTCAAAGTTCCCATTGCCATACAAATATATACTGTAAAACTGCGGGCCTAATTCTAATATCGAAGTAATTGAAAAGTAAACATGTGACTTCGAAACGAATTGTCGCCTTTTATTTCCCTATTTCATTTTCTGGGATCATATGTACTATTTTTGGTAAAATGAAAATGACTTCCATGAAAATTTTTATTTTTTCACATGGTGGGTGAATCGATCATTTATTTCGTTTAAAATACATGTATTTTGGACGCATTTTAAACAAGTATTCCGGTAGAATTGGGAACTTGTAGGCGTGAAAATTGTGGTGAAATGCCGCGTCTTCCCGCTTTGAGAAGCTGACGCGAAAGAAAGGCGTTATCCCGTTCTTATTTGAGAGTCCAGTGTGTTTACTTCTTTGAACTGTATAACACTTCCTCAAGTCTTGTTGGGAAGCAATCTTGGCTCTCGTGATAAGATATCGAGTCACTCAGTGCTTGATCTTCACCTTTGGAAAGACGCTCTTACAGCAGAGATAGTACCTTCTATCCCGGCAGCTCCGACTAGAGGCGTTGCACTAAAGAAATTGTTCGAAGTAAAACTTCAATATTGAGTGTGCACGGACTAGCTTCTCGTTCATACTGCTTGCATTTTTTACGTATTCATTTTATTTATTTATTTGTAGGGTAAGAGACCTCTCGGTGACATAATTATTGACATAATTTCTAGCTAGGCTACATTCAGCAGCAGTCTCCAGAATTCTAGCTTCTGGCTGCTCTCGTCGGTAGTTTTCCGTAGTTTCTCCGATCAACACCAGGCGAATGCCGGAGCAGTCCCCTAACAAACGGACAACGGACCACGCGCCATCCTTCCTTCCTCTTCCTCGCCATATCTTCAGCCTTTACTTACACACACACATTCTCATGCACTGCACTACCACACATGCCAGGAGACTAGTCCGGAGTTTGCTGGAGCAGTGGTGGAGGAACACTGCGACTTCCTGGTTATAACATGGGCTTCACTCGTGGAACAGATAATCATAGCAGTTGACACGCCCGGAAATACGAAATGCTCACGCTCTCATTTATTTACTTTTTATTTATTTATTTGTGCGAACCGTAGCGTGTCAGTCAGACTATTTTTCGTCTGCTATCAGTCATTCACGCTCGTCCTAGAGAAATTAATTCTTCGGATGTGAATTATTTTGTTTTACATGTCTGTCGACTGTGTTAAAGAATTGTTCAACGATCGCTCTTGTTAAGGACAAATTTGGAGTCGCATCCCTCAAAACTCCCTCTGCGCAGTAAGATCGGAGAAGCAAACCGGAGCTCCGGGCGGTCGTCGAAGAAAAATATTTGACATAAAATACCTTGGAAATTGACGCTTGCGGAGACACAAGGTTGTTTCGTATTAATCGCGGAGGGCGAACTCCGCAAGCGTCAAATTATAATTGTAATAAATAAATAAATAAATAAATAAACAAATAAATAGATGGCGTCAGGTGTTGGAACTTGGTTAAATGTCCCCGAACCTATGGCCGAAAGGATGGGCCGCCATGGCTGGACCCCAGTCTACGAGACTGCAGTGCCAGGGTATTAATAAATTAATAAATAAATTCTTGTAATAAATCGCCTCCGAGAGAACATTAATTTTAGGAGTCTAAGTTTAAAAACCTCGATGGTTTTGGGGCGATATGTTATTAACATCGATGTTCTAACCTCTAACATGGATGTTTGGTTGGCGATGTTGAATGACTACCGACCATACTTTTAGTGCGATGATAACTGACGAAGGTGTGTTTTACTTTTTAATATTAGTTTCCTTGTTCGACGTATTTATGACTCTCAAAGGATAGAATTTTACTCTTGCACAACACACATGTTTTGAATAGATATTAAAAGAACGTGAGTTAGGAGTCGGGCTAGCTCGGTGTCTCTCTCGAGGGGATAAAAGCTAAAAGCCTGATCTGAAATACAAAAATCGGCAAAGTAATAGGGAAGGACAGTGCCGTTTCGACAAAAGTGTGCAAAGGATCAAATAAAGTAATGGACGAACATTCTGTTAACTGTGTGCGTGCGTGTGTGTGAGCGAGAGGGAGAGGGGTGCGCAAGGAATCGCGAGGGAGGGCGCGGCGCTGCCGCAGTGACCTGGGCCCTGGGTCAGCGACCGGGCTGCGACCCCCATCGACGGCGAAGCCGCTAGGAAATTCCCTCCTCGCTCTTTCTTTTTTTTTTCCCTTTCTTCCTTTCGCAGTTTGGTTTTAGAGGGGATCGGGAACACCAACGGCAACACGAGCTCATCAAACGAATGCAATTAAGAGTCGAGAGTGTACTTTTTTTCAGTTAAGGGACTCCCTATTTTAGGATCGCAAAAGGTGTCAATTTGGGATCGCAAAGGTGGCAGGAAACACTTTCGTCAGCCGATGCTTTAAAAGTGGAGACTTTCATATCATCGTTACCTATCAAATACGCATTTGCTTCACAGTCATCTTTCTTCTCAAATTGTTTTACTACAGTTTGGTAGGGTAGGTCCTGATCATCCAGGAAAAAGATTGAGATAAAGAGTTATATATGGAGAAAAGTGATATTCGATTTATATATTCATTTAATTATATATTTATTTACGTGTATAAATTATAATGGAACACTGGTACGGACTTGAAGCACTTTTCTTTTGCAGTGGACTTAGGATAATTTGTTAACTAATGACACAATGATCGGAGAGTTCGTTTGTCTTTGACGTTAAAATTAAATGATAATGTGTTTACTCGTAAAATTGAAGTTTTTGGGGATAACCGACTGATGATTCGAGTAAAGAATTTTGTAGATTTCATGAAAACAAGTCTTACTTCTAGAAACACGGAAAGTAGAATGAGGAATGTGAAAGTAGCATGTGGTATGAGTATTAGTATAAAATGCTTTGTTTCCGGAGTTTCGCTGTCCCACTTTTTTGGCATTGTCAATCAATACAATGTTTGTTAGCTATGGTACATCGCTGCGAGCACGCAACCGAAGAATCCTTGTTCGAGAGGTCGTAAATTCGAGTCCTGTTAGTGCAATGTGTATTCCACACTAGCTAGTGAACACTTGGGTGGGACGATGGCACTTCTGGATGAGCCGTTTAGCAGTCCAATGTGCTGATGGATCTATTCTGTGGTTTCCTCTGAGTTGCAGTCGGAAGTCAAAAGTCACTTTGTCCGATGTCAAATGCCAGATGTCGGATGTCAAAAGTCAGATGTCGGATGTTGGATGTCGGATGCTTTTCAACAACGGGCCTCGCACCGTGTATGATTTTTCTTTCACCATCTTCATTTCTGCCATCGTTGAGGGCAGGTGATGAATTAATGCGCGTATGGTTCCATGATCTCGAAAGACAGACCGGCGTCGATGATTCAGCGGAAGCTTTCTGTTGCCTTTCAAACTTTGCTGACCGAGAGGTCGCAGGGTTCGATTCGAACGATTTTCTAATCTAGTTTCATAAGTGAGTTGAATTCTGCTATTCTGAGAATTTTAGCGATCGACTACTCTGATCGGTTTTCCGTGGTTCAGTACTTAACGGCCGGCGTCCGTTAAAAAATAGTCCACCGTCTGTTTAGAACAGTCGAAAGAATGAGTTGTAGCTTAAGTCCGAATTCACAGAAAAGGTATTTCTTCCTTATGTTTTTTCTTTATAAAACCAAAAAAGTACTTGTATTAAGAAGTGTCGAACAAGACACATACAGTTATTAATGTGACTAGTACAGAAAGTGAGTTTTAGTGTACGAATGAAATTTTGACGGACAGCTCGACTAAAGGCCACTAATGCCCACTGCGGCATTTCGCAATAAGTACGCCAAAGTCACTTTTATACGAGTGCATACATGTTTTAGCCCGAATTCAGGGAAACATACAAGTATATAATATTAATATAGTTCTCAATATGCAAGGCGAACTGCCTGTTTCATTTACTTTGCAGTTCTCAATTGTTTTATGCGCCATGACTTCTTTATAGTACGCGCACTGCAAAGTAAGACTTTGGCGAACGCGTACCACGTCTAACACTTTCCAGTCCAGTGGCGTTACGAAATGAGTGCGGCCGCGCCCGTAAAACTTTTGCCCGGGCACCCTCTATGAAAGTGTAGAGCAAACACTAGTAGTCAATAATCACAATAATAAACCTTCGTTAATAACAATATCTCCTGAAAGTAGGCCCTCTTTTACCCGGGCCCGCCCGCATAGCGGGCCTTGCGGGCCCGAACGTTACGCCACTGTTCCAATCCATTATTAGTGAAGCTAGGAACTAGTTTCCGTGCACGAGTGGTGCATCGCCATTTGTTATATATCCGCCAAACGACGTTGCTAACTCCGGCGCGCGCGCAGAGGAAGGCTTTTCGGTGGAGCGGCGTAAGAGCGGCGCTCGCGTGCGCGGGGGCCGTGAGGGCGCACCTCCATCACGATGTGCCCCCCCCCCGCTCCCCTCCGCCCCCCCCCCCCTCGGCGCAGCGCCGCGGGCATCGATCCACAGGCGCCCCAGACGCAAAGTATTCCAGGGGAAGGGGCGGCGATTTCAGTCGGCACCTCGGCCGCCGCTGGCTGGAGGGGAATTCTAGCCGTTCCGATCGGCGGGGGTTGCTGCGGTTACTCCCAGACTCTCTCTCTCTCTCTCTCTCTCTCTCTCTCTCTCTCCCCGAAATACTTCGGATCGTGCGCGATCTGTACTTGAACTTACCGGATTACTTGGTTCGGGTGGTTCATCAAATTGATGTTACTGCAGAGCTGCTGACGGGGAGGTCCTAGGGTTCACGACCCCGACGATTGTAGGATTTGCGACAGAGAGAGAGAGCTAGGTCTAATTCTGTCGCTGTCTGGGGGAAATCCTAGGGACCGGATGCTCTGGTCGATGGTTTTCTACGGTTTCTCCGATCAATATCGGGCAAATGCCGGAGGAGTACAATATTACCCGGCTGGGGAACCCGCAGGTGCGAAATTTGCTAGTTTAATCTCTTTTGCAGAGAAATCAAACGGGTGACAAATTAGGACCCGATAGAAATGTATTATGTTAAATCTTTTCTTAAATAATGCGAAATACTCCACAAATTTTATCAAGTTGGAAAGTATATAAAAGATTCAAATCTCGGTTCTTTCTTAGAAAACATCAGGCACACACATTTTCGTATGAAGCGAGCATTCTTCGTTAAGCTCCCAGTGCGCTGTACGCTTGCAGGCTTGGGGCAGTAACAAAGTAAGCCACAGGGAACCTCCTTCGTTTATACTTGGATGTTGATTTTGATGAAAGTACGGCTTGTATTGTTACTATTACTACTGACTCTCAGGATAAATGTTACAAACGTCTAGGGAATGTAGAGGGGTCGAAAATGATCACGTTTTGTCGATAAACACGTGGCGGGAAATCTCATAAAACGAAGTTGTACGTGTGAGATATTCCTCTGATATTTAAACAACTACATATGCACAGATATTCGGCAGGCCACGTTCTGTCGTGAAAGAAATGTCATATACATGCTGTACAACTGTGCGTTCAGGTTGCCTAACAATCACAGGCAAATACCCAATTAAAAGGCTTAATAGACCTTTATAACAAATATTCCTCTGTAAGTTCCTTGGCAAAAAAGCGATTGTCGACTCCTCTACATTCTCGTTAATCCTTGTAACATTTGTTCTGAGACTCCCTGAGTAAATAGTATGTCTTGTTGGTTTTTATAAAGAACTTGGAGCAGTAACAAGATGAGACATACTTCTTTCTTTCAAATATATTTCCTGTATAACTGCGGGAGGTTTTGTGTGGCTTATCCTGTTACTGCCCCAAGACGTCAATTGTGTAGTGGTTCCACCCATATGTATGCGGTGTTGAATTTCATCTTTAAATAAAAAGAAAGAATCCAAAAATCTAAACAGAGATGTGAATGTTGTGTTTGCAGGAAGAAGATCGAGCACATCGGCAGGATGACGCAGATGACGCAGGAGGAGATCGTGACCAACACGAAGACGGTGGTGCAGGGGCTGGAGGCCCTCCGCAACGAGCACAACTCCATCCTCAATGGGCTCACGTCGTCCCTGGAGCTGGCGGTGCAGGCGGCCAAGCAGCAGCAGCAGCAACAGCAACACCTCCAACAGCAGCAGCAGCTCCAGCAGCAGCAACAGCAGCAGCAGGGCGGCGGCGGCGGAGGCGGCGACCAGCCGCCGCAGGTGGATGCCGCCGCCGTCGTCGAGGAGAAGAAGGGCCTCGTGCAGAAGTCGCTCGATATGATCGAGCTGGGGCTGGGTGAGGCGCAGGTCAGTGCTCTCAACTTTATTTCTTTCTCCTTCTTCCTTCCTTTCTTTCTTTCTTCCCCGCTCTCCGCTGTCGGAGTGGACACTTTCACACGGTGGTCATATTCTGGGAAACGTAGAAAATTGAAAAAAAATTGGGAATTTGTAGAAGAATAGTTAGAAGTCAGGGAAAATTTCGAGACGGATATATAACAAGATTTTATTCCTTAAAAAAATAGTTCACCAAACAAAAGTGACTCAATCGTTATTTACTGATTTTTTTAAAAGTTCTTCGTCACAGTAAAATCTGGGAGCAAACAAACTAGTCTGTCTTACTGCAATATTTTTTTTAAATAGCGTGAATTAACAGTGAAAAAATACGCTGGGAAACCGGGAAAAGTCAGGAAATGTTTTTTGAGGAAATAAGTGACCACCTTGATACTGGAAAACGTGGAAAATTGGGAAAAAACAGGAAATTTCATTGTTCTGGAAAAGTTGGGGAATACTCGCGTAATCTTCTGAAGAATCCCTAGAAGTCGTGAAAAATAAAACAAGATGTTATTTCTTAAAACGTTAGTCGTTATTTTTCTTCAATTTTTATTTTGTGATAATATATTGTTCATTTGTACTTTATCACTGTGAAATCAGATAGCTGACCAATAACTATTGGGGTAACTTCAATACTTTCTTTGAAAATCTTTACAAATCGTTTCTGGAAAACCATGAATTGGAAAATCGGGAAACATCAGGGAAATTTAAAAATCTATGTTTGAAAAACTGATTTCATTAAGGGAATACATGTGATTCGTCAATATTGTAGCTTAAGGAAGACGCGAATTCTGAAACTTGTGCAATTTTCGAAAATGCAGAGTTCTACGAAAATGAACTTTCTCCCCCCGAGAAAAATAATTCAAACATTTGGAGTCATGTTATGGAAAATTCTGCAAATGTTAAAGCTTTTTCAAAGGAATTACGCAAAATTAAAATATTTGCTCCATATTCACAACACTGCAAAACGTATTAGAGGACCAATCGAAGGGACGAGTCGCGTGTTCTGGTACGTCAGATCCCAATGAGGAAATCTGGAAGAATTAATCAACCAGTTTTTCCGGTAAAGAATTGTGCTGTTCAGTTAATGTACTGTACAAGTGGTTTGAAAGGACTTATTAAAATTCCACATGTGAATGTCATTATTTAGCATTTCTCTAGCCTTTCTAATGGTCGTGAACTTTTAAGATTATATTTTTCCATAAATGTTTGTGTTATACTATTAAAATTGCGGTAATGAAAGTAATTGTAATTTTTTCTTGTAGATAAAAGATCGATTGAATATACAATGCTTCATATTAAGTATTTCATACAACATGTTAATCTATGATTTCAACGTTTGTTAAGTGGCACATTAGCCGACGTCACGTTCCGAAATTTTAAAACGCATTAACCTCTAATTAATGCTGATAGTGTAACGTTCGGAACACATTTTGTTACTTGTTTTGTGAACACTGTGTAACTTCTTTCTTGTATTAGTCTACTGAGCTATCACGTTCTCACGCGCGACCAAGGTCGAACTCGAAGCCCAACTTCTTTGTTTGCGAACTGGTTGGAACTACGTTACGAACTTCTTCGTGAAACGGGTTTTAAGTATCTCCTATAAGCACGCGTATACATCAAGGGCACTTTAGAGTAGGCAAGATATATCCTGTGAAACATTCCTCTACTCATGCGTTAAGTTTGCGGTGATGTGCACAGGATGTCAATTTCAGACACATTCCCCGTTTGTTCTTTCGCTAATGCAAACTTCAAGCGTTGTCCCAAAGTGAGGTCCGTAAGGACGAAAGTTTAATTTGAAATCTTGCTACCATAGAGTAAGCGATAATAATACAATGTGCTTGTTGCAAAAACTCCAATAGGTTTCTTTCTTCATTACACTAAGGCTTACGCGAGTGTGTTGCACTGCAAACTAGGATCAGAGTTGAGAAGAATGCAGTTTATCGCCTGTAGATTTCGATGGCATTTTATAACTCGGCACATATTTTTTTCGTTCTCCAATATGGGTTTACGATACCACTAAAAATAAAAAGAGGGTTATCAGTAGATGGTAATTCAGTGTTGAGATACCGATTTGAATACCAAATGCCATTTGATCGCTTGCTACATTACATCAATTCTTTGCCATCCAGTGAGTGCAAACCAATTGATTTACAGAGAACAACGAAGAACGATGAAATAATTGGTTTAACCTATTGGCAATAAGCAAGAATTGCTTAAATCCGCTCCGTAAAATCACGGAAGGTATACAACTCAAAACACGACGGATTCCTGGGTAGGTGATCATTTGGGAACCCCGACTACGAACGGCGTTGAGTCCCTGGCGAGGGGATAAAAGGTTGTGCCAGCGAGGTTATGAGACACGGCAAAATTTAATGGAGGATTAATATGTATATGTATAAGCGGTCAATACCCAAAATATTGGTAAGAATCATTGGAAATAGACTGAACATAATTTTTTAAAACGTTAAAAAAATTTGAATCTGTCTTCTGTGAATCACTATGACATTTTTGTTGGTTTCATTTATCGATGAGCGCATTCCCAGGAGCCAATTTACCTTTTTCAAAGAGATTCCGGAACTTGGAAGTCCAGCCCCGGTCATTTTGGTTTGGGGATTATCCTATGCAGAAAATTCTGGAAGTTTTATATCTCTGTTTAACTGAATTCACTGCAGTGCCTCTGACCGGTCGGTCCTAGGATTCGAGTCTCGACGGTGACAGGATTTTCGACACTCGCTACACAGCTAGGTCGAATTCAGCCGCTGTCGGGAGGAGAATTATTCTAGCGGCTGGCTGCTCTGATAGCTAGTTTTCCTACGTGTCTCCCTAACAAACAGGCCACAGCCGCGTGCGATCTTTCCTACCCCCTTCCTTTTCCTATGATCACCGCTTAGGCACACCTATATTGTCATGTTCTACACTACCTAACATGTCGGGAGCAGATCTGTCCTGGCTAGGAGGTTGGAAATAGCTGGTTA
Organism: Gryllus longicercus; assembly: GCA_038098605.1. Classification (NCBI taxonomy): domain Eukaryota; kingdom Metazoa; phylum Arthropoda; class Insecta; order Orthoptera; family Gryllidae; genus Gryllus; species Gryllus longicercus. The sequence goes on from JAZDUA010000215.1 coordinate 1,362,613, forward strand.
GGAAATTCGCGCAAACCGACATAGGTCGGTCGGATCTCATTGTCCAGCGTAGGAAATACGATGCCATCTCCTGGAATAAAGAATATTCCCTTCAGTAAAGGAACTAATAGTTAACGCCCCCGAAATTATCAGTTCTATCACTCTGATGAAAGAGGAGTGACTTCGTGGACCCCAATGGTCGCTAGAGAAGGAAGTGATCTTGAGCGGTTATGCTTAGCATGCATTTACCGGAACCAGAGTCGAGATTCTGGTGTCCTCGCTATCTTTATTCTTTATTGCGGAGCAGGATGACCGACAGAGAAGTAGTGAGATGGCTTGCCGTCCTCCGTCAGGACAGTGGTCCAAATCTCATTGATCCCCGTGGAATTGGGGCGCAACTGTTGGGTTGTGGTAGTTTTTCTCGAGGTTCTCTTGTTTCCCCTGCCTCTCATGGCACCACTGTTCATATCATATCTTCGGACGCATCCCGAGGTCAATGTTTCCTGAGCCTTTTACCTGCTTCCGCGAAATGGCATTTCCGATTGCATTCCGTTCGATGTTCCTCGTGGCTACAAGGAAGAGCTCCGCTAGGTACCAGTGCTTTTCACATCGCTCTTGCACAAATGCTCCTTGTAATGTTAATTTCTTCTTACACTTGTATTTCTCAGATAGGAAATGTTTGGATAGGTTGTTATTTTGGAATTAAAACGTATTGAATTGTTAAAACTTAATTTATTGAAACTGTCTACCTATTCCGTGGGCTGCTTCAAGGGGATCATGGTTTACCCTTACAATGTGGATATGAGTAGCGAAGCGACACTGCGCCTTAAATGTGCGGGGTAAATAAATACGACGCCATTCCGCGCATAGACTCGTTGTTCGCCATGTCGCGGAAGTGAGCTGATTCACTCTCCTTCGTTACGAAAAGGGGGAGGAGTCTAGAGAGATAGCCAGAGGTTGCATAAATGCAAAGTTAAATGACTGAATTATCTATTTAAAAAATGCGTACCTTGTAATTTCAAATTGGAGACGCCATTGTGTGTGTAAGATTGCGTATGAAGTTGCTGGTTGTTTTCCCCCACGAGATTAGTTAATAATTTGTATTTGTGGAAGAAGGAATTCGTAGCATCGTTTATCTGATGCTTTTTGAAAAAAGAGATATTGTGCTTTCAAACCCATCAGAGCTTGAACGCTAGTCAATGTGTGAGAAAAGGTCACGGGGCGCTCTTTTTCACTCTCCACGGGTTAAGGTCAGTGGGTACGTGGCATTCATAAGTCCAATAGCATCACAACCTTTTCAATAAAATTAATGTTTTCCTGCAATATGTGTGCGTTCGTTCACTCGAGGACAGTCCACGGAAGACATTTTTTAAAATGCTTTCATTATGTAATTTCAACTTCCAACAATTGTAACTTTTCAGAAATAGTGTTATGTAGATACATATTACTATCATGCTAATTGTCGTAAGTGCAAAGTTTTCTATGTATGCGAGCGTCTAGAGGGCAAAGATTTACAAAATTTAGAGAGCGGGTTTGGGCGACAGTACTTTGAAGTACTAACCACTTTAGAATTGTTGAACGTTTTGGTGGTTGCCAGCGATTCGATATGGATTAAAGAATTGGACTTCGGAGTGTCTCGTAGACGTAAAATTGATAATGATGTAAAATTCATGACCAAAGGTGTTTGCCTGTTTACCAAAAAGAACTACGCTCTGACAGGGATCCGGAAAATCGCAATAGTTCGGCGCATCTCCCAAATGCCCCCTATGCAGGCGCGCTCGTCCGAATCGTTATCGATGCCGTTGCGTCCGGCCCAAAGGACAAGGACGTCACATTCGACGGCGCGAGGCCTGGCCGCTCAGTCGGGTTGACAATCTAAAACCCCCAAAAAATCTTCACTGATGGCGCTTCAACTTTCGCTCTGTTGACCAGGAATTTATGTCAATTTGAGACTTGGCATTTATAGTGGTCTTGTGAGGGCGATCCTTGGGGTGGTGATTTGACAGCTCGCCTCTCGGTGCAGCTGGTCATTCAATATAGAGAATGTCTCAGAATAAATGTTACAAACTCCTAGGGCGTGAAGGGGTACATTATTGCGAATAAATAGGTGAGAAATTTCAAATAACGAAGTTTTACATGTGGCGTTTACACGGCTACGGACAAAGAAATGAAAGAGGTTCGAGACTTACCAAGTTTTGCAGAAGGGCAGAACTTCAAAATAGCCAATAACGTATTTCACGAAGAAAGCGAAGAATAAGTGGACGTGGCAATCGCCAGATGGGAAGTCAAACATTTGAAGTTGATTTTATATTAACGAATAGAAGAACGAATCTCATAACAAACCTTCAAGTAGTCGGCAAGATACATTTTGATTCCTAATGAAATGATACCTAATAATACTGACAAAATTATACGCAAACAGCTGGGGCAAAGTCAGGACGGAAAGAACAGGAGAGAAAATCAGACTTACCAAGGGAGTAAAACAAGGAGATCCCATCTCACCAAAATTGTTTTCAGCAGTTTTAGAAAACATTTGTAGGAATTTAAACTGGGAGGGAAAATTTGGCATCAACGTAAATAGAAGGAAGCCGTCGCACGTGAGATTTACAGATGATTTTGCGAAAATTACAGATTCGCGAAGTCTGTGAGAGAACTGCAAGAATTAATTATTCTGTTCTGAGACCAGAGTGCCTTGACAGGGATGATCCCTGCAAAAATAAAACTAATGACAAACCATTGGAGTTAAAATACACAAAGACAAAATAGTGTATGCCCTAGAAATACTTGGACAGAGTACTTTGTTCTCTTTTCATAAAAGAGCAGACGAGGAAATGAACAGAAGAATATCGCTGGCGTTAAAGAAATTCTGATCCCCATCGTTCTTTCTTTTGGACAGAAGACAAAAAATAGGCAAAGAAAAAATAATGGGCAGATGTGTGCTGCCAGTAATGTTGTATGTAGCACAAACCTGGACCGCTATGCAGAAACGTGTAGAAAAACTAGCCGTGACTCAAAGAAAAGGAGGAGAAAATACTCCACGTTTCTATACAAGACAAACTAAGGAATGATAATATCAGATGAACTCCCCAATAGCTGATGTCCAAGAAACGGCCAAGAAATCGAAATGGAAGTGTGAAGATCATGTTGCCAGAATGAAGCCGGAAAAATGGCCGTATGCAGCAACAATGTGAGACCGGAAAGTTGAAGAAAAAAAAAGAAGAAAAAACAACAACAACAACAACAACAACAACAACGCAGAATGACAGAAGACGAGGTGGTGCAGCGAATTAGAGAGAGTAGTAGGAAAGCAGTGGACACGAGCTGCAGAGGATACGTGGTGGTGGAAACGAAGAGCAGAAAGTGTAAAGTGTGCCCTGAAGCAGAAAAATAGTGCTGAACAACCATCGGAAGTAGATACAGGAGGCCTTTACCCGGAAGGGATTAGTTCAGGGTTATTTATTTATTTATTTATTATTTATTACATATGGCGTTTGCCCCTGATTGGTTAGCAACTCATCATACACGGGTTTTGTGCGTGTGCGTTCAAATGGATTTCGTGGACCCGAGAAACTCCAATGCATGATGAGTTGCCTACCCATCAGGGGCAGATGACATCGTGTAACTTCGTTATTTGAAATTTTTCACCACATGTTTATTGGCAGAGAGGATCTTCGACGCTCTAGTGGCTTGTAAAATTTGTTCTGAGACATTATGTATTACTAGTGAACAAAACTGATTCATGCTTATTATTCGTTCCCCGGTTCTTCATTTCACGTATAGTACATTTTTCTTCGTTTGCATACCAACAATGATGCTTTTCTTTCCGATGGTATTGAGGTGTACATATAGATTTCATGCATCCTAGTGGCAAATTTCTGGTCTTTGTGGAAAAACTGATCAAGAAAATACCGTAACAAAGTGTTCCTGGTCTCCACGACGTAGGTAACATTCATCTCGCTGAGCAGAACACACTGCCGTGATATTTGTACACCCGAATTTACACTCCTCACGTCACATATTCTATCTCTGTTTTCCGTTTAGTTTTCAACTAGTACTGACCGTGCGAGTAATTCGCTTGCGTGAAATGCATTTCTACTCTCAGGGAGCATTTGATCTCGAGTTTACTTAATTGTCCATATATTGTTCATTTCTTTCAAGAATGGAAACTGAATGGCGATATAATAGTACTTTGCGGGGGCTGTAGAGTTTTCCTGGCTTTGCAGATTTTCGTTGAGGCACCAGCGTTGATTCTTAGCAAGTTTATTACATTATTTTTGTGCATCACGTGTTTTTTGTTACTTATCTTTATTTGATGATAACGTTTTTTGGACGGAGTAATAACACAAACCTTTTGAAGTGAAATAAGAAATGTTCATCTCTTAATCGTCCCCTGAGTCGTAGGAATTCATTCAGGCATTTTATATTCGCGATTATTCTTCGTTTGATAGTCAAGGTCCACCTTTTCTTCTCACGCTATGGCACTGTGTCTTGGGTGAAAGGGAGTGGTGGATTTTCGACGCTAGTGACGAAGCTAAATCGAATTCAGCAATTGTCTGGGGGGGGGGGATTTAGCTGTCATGCAGTTTAGCTTTGATCAGTTGTTTTTCATGGTTTCTCTCATCAGTAGCAGGCGAATGCCGGAGTAATTAATACCCTAACGAAAGCACCGCGCGCAGTCTGTTCTTCCTTTGTTCCACCCTCTCCATTACCCACACACACAGTTACTGCTGGATCTCACTTTCCAACGGTGGCGGAACACTGCCACTTCCTGGGATACCGCACATTCTACACTCTCGGAACTCATGATCATAGCAATATTCTCGCTTTCCGAAACGAAATAACCAATCAATCAAACCCTTCCCTCTCCCTTCTTCCGTGAGTTTCGTTCGCGCTTCGGAGTTAGACGGCGGTCACGGTGGATTTTGGCCGAAATTTCGGTCGGCCGATGGCGGACGTTTTTGTCCGATGTAACGAATTCGTTCAAGCACGTGATGGTAAACGTAAATGGTCATAAAGAACCCGAGTGGCCTCTTGTGGCGGCGGCGCCTGAAAGCATCGGCTGTCGGAAGATCCGTTTCGCTTGCTTTTGTCCGTCCGAAATTTCTCCTGTGTGAACCGCCGGCCAAGACGGCGCGGAGCCGGGCGATGGCGGCCTGGCCGCGCCCTACTTATCTGGAGCCGCTGCTGCTGCTGCTGATGCTGGCCGCTCGGCGGGGAGCGGGGAGGGGAGGGGAGGGGGGCGGGGCGGGGCGGGGCGGGGCGGGGCTTTGTGGCCGCCAAAGAGGCGCCGTCGCCGCTGCGGCGGTGGCGCCGGCGCCCGCGCCCGCGGTCTTCGATCGATGCCCGACGCCGCGCCGGTGACTCATCCTGCGGCGGCTGCCCGGCCGGCCTCTCGGCCCCTCTCCTCTTCTCTCCTCTGCTCTCCAGCGCCGCGCCGGACCCCAGTGGGCCGCTGCGCCACAAGAGCGTCAACAACCCGCGTTCGATTGGGGCTATATAAGTTTAGATCAGCAATTCCCAACAGTTTTCTTTCATCGACCCCTTTTAAGGGAATAGTTTACTTTAAGAGAATCGTTTTCTATATTATATACCGCATCCGTAATAATAGCACAAAGAACGTCATATGAAGGCTTTGAAGAGAACAATTTCGTACACAAATATTCTCGTAAATATCACGATTTTTCAATAATCGAAGAGGCTTCCACTTTTGAGTTGTTGAATTCATTTTAATGCAATGGTTACAAGATGTTGCGTGTTTTTTTCAAGAACTGACTGGCCAAATCATTTGTCCAGCGCATGTATGGGAAAGTACTTTCTTGCGCGATATAGTGTCGTGAATGTATAATTATAATTCCTTGACTTTTCTGAACGTTCTAACTCTTCAGGAAAAACAACGGATGCTAAAAATGTGGAGCGAATTTGTCTTTTTTGCTTTATATCAGAAAATAATATCAAGTTTATTATTTTTTTGTAAACAATGGAATTTTGATTATACTGATCAGTCGCCGGTTCATGTTCGGCTATTAACCTCCAGTCGACCCCTTGGCCACCCTTGACCCCCTTCAAAATTTCACGACCCCAAGGAGGTCTATACCGATCCCGTTGAGAACCCCTGGTTTAAATCAAAGAACAAGAAAACTATGCCATGTGTGGGGGAGATGTGTAAAATGCAAGCGTTTTCTTGAGCTCCAGAATACCTTTCCTGCCGTTCTCCTGCTGGTTGAGAGATTAATTAAAGTACCAAGGAAGTTAGGCTACCAACATACGAAGAACTAGACGTTTTCGCACACGCGTTATAGAAAACTTCTGTGCACCGGTCAACGAATTACTGATATATTGTCTTTAGTATTTATAAGAAAAGACGAGTAGCAACCCGCACTCCAGGCTCTACTCTGGCCGCGGCCACCAAAAGAAGAGCTCAACAGCGAGCGAGGAAAAAACAGCATGCAATGAATACTGCATTATTGTACTAGTTTATTTGAAAGCATCGACACTGTTTAGTAATTTTATTGAAACCGTTGAACTCAGCTTATTTTGTATCTGGGTATCATATAATTTTCTAATTTAAATTTTATGAAATTTTGTTTAAAATAAAAATTATATTTTAAAGCCTATTGTGTAAAATATATCTGTGAGGGATTTTCCAGAAACAGCATAGGGACAACTTAGCTTTTTCCTTCAGTATTTACTTTTCTCGTCGATAATTCAATTCTAGAATTCACTAGAACAACTTCTAGAATGCACTGGGACAAAAGGCTTATTGGAATTCCTTCGTACTTCAAGGTTTTTATTCATCCACTCCACTTCTGTAACCCATCACAACCGACCTTATCATCGGTTGATTTCGAAAGTCTGGAGAATTTGATTATAAGGAAGGAGTCCGGTCCAAATTTATCCAGATTATCAACTTTCTTCTGTTGTGATAACAGTGCCACGCCTCCATGATCGGAGGGGGTCATTAATTTTGTTTTACAGCTGTTTCTCGTTGGGAGTGTCTCGCTCTGAGTTCTGTCACTATATTTGTGATCTCTTAGCGCCATCGTAAGTTTTCCTGTTCGTTCCCTTCAAGAATGGAAACGGAATAGTAATGTAGTTCTTCGCGCAGCCAGTAGAGATGGTCGAGCGACCAGTTCCGGACCACTCAAAGTGGATTGACCCCATGCGTTGAACCTCGACCTCATATCCTAAAGAATATCAGGAATCATCAGGTTTCGTTCGTGCGTTTTCTACCGGGTTTTGTCTCATGACGCTCTTATAAAAGTATCGGCAAATGTCCTATCCCAAACGCACTCATAACGTAACTCTTCGGTAGACGGTGATGCGAGTAGTATTGAACTTACGATATCTGTCGACAGCGCTTAATCTAAAAGTCACAAGCCTTTCGAAGTGTGACTCGCTAAGCTTGGTCGGTTGTTAGTGATCCTGGGCGCGTCAATTGGTAAGGTCATTAGTTCCGTAATTGTAGTAAATCCGGCTCCGACCTACCGTCGGCTAGCGGGGTTTTCTCCAACTAGCGGGGCTCCGCCCCAGTCGGGACAATTTCTATGCTCCCGACCGGTCTTCCGGCATGTGTTGTAGTTTAGTGCATGTTAGTGTAAGTGTGTGTATGTGTAAGAAGTGAGGATAGGACAAGGAAGGGGAAGGAAAGATCGCGCGTGGTCCGTGGCTCGTTTGGTAAGGTACTGCTCCGGCATTCGCCTGGCGGTGATCTTAACCATCACAGCCGGGAAGAGCTCTAAGCTCCCCACCGGTCTCCCGCCATGTGTGGAGTGTGGTGCATGTTAGTGTAAGGGGTGAGGATAGAGCAAGGAAGAGGAAGGAAACATCGCACGCGGTCCTTGGCCCGTTTGTTAGGGTACTGCTCCGGCATTCGCCTGGCGGTGATCCGAGTATTCACGGTAAACTACCGACCAGAGCAGCCGGCCGCTAGGATTCTCCTCTATACAGCTGGTTCATTCGACCTAGCTGACAAGCTGAAGTCGAATATCCTGCCACCGTCGGCATGCGAACCGCGGACCTCCCGGTCAGAAGCACTGCAATGACATCAGTTGATGCACTGAGCCATCTCTTCCGGTGTGACTCGTTCGTTCGAAGGTTGACTGTCGAGTGAACGGAAGTTCTTAACCTCTTTTTGATATACGGCTCCACTGTCCGTCGACGTATTGACGACCGTACGGATCACCCTCCTTCCACCTTCTTGGCCTCGCCTCTCACTCTGAGTCACCACCTTTTGCATCCCTTTCGTTTTTCATTTATCGCTTCTTTTTACGCGCAAGATGCGTCTTTCTTGGGGCGTTCACGAAAAATCGTTCATTTATGTTAAGATGACTCACTGTATAAATTAAATAAAAACCGCGTGTAAAAATATTTCGAAATGAAGTGTAATAAGAACATGTTCCTTTAGGATACCAAATGGACAAACCAATTCTGATAAATTAATTGATTTAAAAGTAAATGATCTAATTGGAAAGGTTACGTTATATTTTAATACAATATAGTGTACAGCGGAATCTCTGCGAAAATTTCGGATTTTCGAACTCAATTTTATATTTTTCGCGTCCGGAAACTGGTTTCTTCATTTAAGGATCACCTCATTTACCCAATACGTCTCAGTGTGTTCCGAAATCTGCAAAAATGTTTGCCCGACCTGTTATTTGAATTCGTGAAGGTAAGTTTCTGCAGCCAAGCACGTTATTCATTCCGCTGACGGTTCATTCAAAGTTTAGATGCACAGACTCGTGTGAAAAATAAAATAAGAATCTTTAATTTTGAAAATCGGTAATTTTCTCTTTTGTTTCCTGTTCGTGTTTCTTTCATTTCCAAGTGTTCAGTTGTCTTATTCGTCCTTTCTTTCTTTTTCTATCTAATTCGCGCATTTTCTCTGTCGTGTTTTTACCCTTCTTTATCGTGCTGTTCTCGTTTCCTCTCAGTCTTCGACCGACCCTGGGGCCGGAAAAGAATGTTCGTGTCTTGGAAGAGACAAGAGGCGGTTCTCGGCCGTTCGTGTCTAATGAATTAGGTATGGATGGCGGGCGTGTGCAGTGGGCACCCCACTCCCCGAGAGAGCAAAGGACGATGGAGCGTTGCGCTCAGGGCTGAATTTAGAAAATGAGGGGAAGCACAAAATCTCTTTTGAGGGAGCCCGGAGGGGGGCTCTGCTGGAAAAAGCCTTGCAGATTCACTAAAGTTAACCACGAATTATGAAAACAATAACTTATTTTTCAAATAAAATGCAAATAAATTGCATGTATAATTATTCTACAACCAGTTTGTTAATTTGTGGCAAATTTTATGTTGATTTGTTACAACTTGAAATTTATTGACCATTTTTTAATATTTAATTACATTTTTTCCTGCCTAAAAATACATTAACATTATCAAATATTTTGTAAAATTATTTTTTAAGTACGGCTGATCATTTTAATAATTTCACAGATAGAAAAATCCTCCCTCCCCTCGCAGATGAGGGTCCCTAAGTGTTCTGAAGGGAAACAGCGATATTTACATTGTTACGTGACAATGCTTAACACATTTGCATTATTGATTCTCCTGTAACTACATTTCGTTTCGCTTTTTCCGAAGTTATGTTTCTGACGAAACATTTGTTTATTTTCAAACCTTTTTATTTACGCGAATCACTGCCTCAGTTCAGGTTTTGAAAAAAATTACGTTGAATAATTAGAAGATGCAGAAAAAATGTTGGTTTGATCACTATGCTTACTCGCTTGCAAAGCGGTTTCTTTCAAACGTTTCAGAATTTCCAAGAAGCGATCCACGATTTCATGCATTCTGTAAAATCGTTTTTCTTACACAGTTTGAAGGATATAATTATTTCTTTTACTGTGTTGCGTGTAAACGCTACAATACTTTCTTTCATACAATTGCAACGAGAAAACGGATTTTACAAAAATTTCCTTTAATCCAAATCCATCGAGAAAGGAATTCTAATAATAGTAAAATTAAATTAATGTAATAAAATTTAATAATTAAATACTAATTAAAACACAATAATTAAATTAATCTAATTAAATTTAATAATGACTCTAATAAAAATTAAATTACAGGAATACGGGCTATAGAGAACAGCAGTAATGTTTATCGGGAATGATCAGATTCTCTGAACTACCAGTTTGAAAGTATTGTTAAGCAGCTTTATTTATTCTAAGGCCTGGTGAGATGGCTCAGAGCATTAACTGATGTCACTGCAGTCCCTCTGGTCGGGAGGTCCTAGGTTCGAGTCCCGACTGTGTCAGAATTTCCGACACTAGCTTGTCAGCTAGGTCGAATTCAGTCGCTTTCTGGAGGAGTATCCTAGTGGCCGGTTGCTCTGAACGGTAGTTTCCGTGGTTTCTCCGATCAACACCCGGCGGATGCCGGAGCAAGTACCCTAACAAAAGGGTCACGGACCACGCGCGATCTTTACTTACTCTTCCTTGTCCTATCTCCACCCCTTACTTTCACTTTCACTTTCACTAACAAGCACTACCCTGCCACACACCGGGAGACCGATCGGGAGCTTAGAGCTTTCTAAAAGGATATTTGCATTTGCTACTTCGCTAATGTTCCTACCGTTCCTGAAGCAACTAAGGAGAAAAATGTTTTTATTCGCGATACATTGAATGACAAAATGTACTATTTCATATATCTAACCAAAAATATTTAAATAGCGAAAATCTTTGATTTGTTGCGCAAACAAGTCACAACAGGCCCGAGCCGTCATTGCATGTTATGCATTTGTTACTGTATGTATATTAATATATTAAACTAGTATGACATATAAATACATTAAACATAATGATATAAGGAAAATGTATGCTACCTGGAAAGATTATATGACTGAAATCTAAAAAGTAGAGGGACATACCTGGCCACGCCATACTTGGCAGTGCAGATCAGAGAGTACTTGTAAATGGGTTTCAGTTTGATTGTTAAAGAGTGATGAAAATCAGTATTTAATACGAACTAAAAAAATATATATATGTATTCCCTTATAAAAAAATAACGGGATTCATTTTTTTAAAACCCTGTTTTCTTCAACCCCACTGATGTTTGATTAACGATGATTAACGTTGTACCGTAAGATTTACGGGGAAAGCGATGGAAGGTTGAGATAAGTTGCACAAGCTGTAATTCGTTTATTGTTGTTTCTCTTTCGACGTAGTTCGTGGTATTCATTGTAACACAAACGTTGCAACTTGCATTCTACACCTCTAGCCAGGCCGCTGATATTATTAAAGGTAACCGTTCGTGTATTGTAGTGAATGATGCATATCTTAAAGTAATCATATTTGTGTACAAATCGTTAAGTTATGACTCATTGCAGTATATGTATGTGAACTTACTTCTGTGAGTATTTTCAGTATTAAGGTAAGAATCTTCGTTGAAATATAAAGGTATCAGATCAGTGATGTTGTTGTTATTATAGTAACGTCTGTTAAATTCTCGGCTTTCCGAAAATAGAATAATCGCAACTGCTGAAGATACTCTTTTCGTTGCTGCAGGCCACTATGAGGGGGAGGGGAGGGGGGACGTACCATTGAGTCTCGAATGGAGAGGTAAATTGCAAAAATTGTCACAATGACATTCTTTTTCATTTACGTTAATAAGTCGAAGTGACTACTCTGAATAAGTGTGGATGTGGGGAATATGTGTGAGAGGATGTTCTGGTGCTCAAGAGAACATGCTCAGATTGTACTCGTATGTCACATACCGTTTTTACTGTTCTTTGGCAAAATAAATCAAATCCAATACGAATAAATAAATAAATAAATAACTGGCCCTTTTTATGTACAATAACTGTAAGTAATATTTATAAAATATCTTCGAGAGATGTGTGACTGTGCCAAATGTGTTGGTGCAGTTTTTTAACCCCTTGCAATTATTTGCTAAACAAATACATATAAATATTGTTAGGGTTAGTATATATGAATAAATAGAAAAGCACAATTTATGTTATATTGTTGGTTCCGAATTGGGTAACCCACCCCACGACCGTTGGCTCTTGCCCTGCACGAGATAACCGTTCTCCATTTGGGAGGACAGTTCTTTTTGCCCTCTCGTCCTTTGTATTTTAAAAGTCCTTTTAGTTATTTTTTAATAGCTTAATATTTGATATAGTCCCTCATTAGGGAGCTTCAGTTTTCTTTTTGATGAAGTGGAGAATGTGTGTTTTATGTCAACCCCATGTTATCTACAGTAATATACACAATCCAATGAAACCTTTAATTGAACAATGACCAATATCGATTGATCAATGGATGGTATGTAAGCGTCTCTGTGATTGGCCAAGCACCTGCATTATAACAAAGCTGTATCATAATAATTATCATTATGCAATGGAATACAGACATATAAAATGAGAATTATATTGCAAGTAGAAAAAATATATTATTCTACCGAATTCAGTAGTATATATTTGCTGAAAAGTAATTATTTGGGGAATCAACTTCTCAACCTTCCTCTTCATTTTTTTTTCTAGTTTTATTCAGAATGTTATATAAATATATAATTATTTTATTAATACATGTGTTCAACATGCTAATTAGTTTTGAACTTAGTATTAATTTATATAATTATGTTCAATTCAGTCTGATTATTAAGATTTCATTTAAAACTAAGGCTGGATTTAATGTTGATTTGTTGATTTGCACACGTTCAACTCAAAGTTTGGGGGGAAAAGGGTTTGATTATTTTTGTTGCATTTTTCCATATAGAAATAGCAACCCTTGTTTTCACTAGAACTGCACTCTGGAAACTAACGAATAGAAAGAACACTCCTCTTGTTGCCAATGGCAACCGTTCAGAGTTTAATGGTGTGATTAAAGTTTTACTGTGCTATAAAAGAAATTGGCTCTCACCTTGGGTGCGATCAATACACGGTGGATTGGAGAAATGTAATTATCCTGGGTTTCTCTGAAATCTTTTTCCTCTTGTACTCTCTCATCCTTTCTCGTACATTAATTTTTCTTCCTTTTTCCATTTCCTAGAACACTTTAATTTTATTAACGTCTCTATCAAGCTCTCATTTGAACTATAGGCCTTATGGAACTAAAAAATGATTTTACTTCTGCTTCAACTGAGAATGAGAACTTTAGTTTTTGCTCTTTGACATGCCAGGCTTTGAAACTTGGGTATGTTATGAGTTCTTTTACTGTTTCATTTTGTAAAGAGTAGAGCACCATGATGCTCTATATTTTCCAATAGCTGTTGAGACGTGACAACCTTCAATTGGATCAGTCAATTATACCAGCAGTCACACTATGTGGAACCAAGGGTTGGATGTTCAAATTCTACAAAACACTGAGGAGTTTTATTCTCAAAATTGTGGCCCAAAAGATTGGAAGTCACAAAGAATTCCATTTTATCATCAATATCACTCATTATTTACATATTTTTGTCAAAGAAAATCGAGAATGGAAGATCTTGTCCCAGCAGAAATGTGGCTCTTTAATTAAGTAATTACAAATTGAAGACATTAGGATTGAAATATCAAAGAAGGAGGGGATTGAGCTTCATCTGTGGAACGGTATGTGATGTTTTGTGGTTTAATTATTTCTTGGAAGGAATAAATGTATTTGGTTTTGATAAATATTGTTCTCTTACTGAAAGAGGCTCTGAAAGCTTTCTACATTTTGCATATCTGTAGGCTATGATATGTAAGCATGTATGTCCTGCAGAATGCAGCTAATGAACAATTGAAACTTGTGAACTATACAAATGTTTGACTTCTGTTGATAACTTCGAAAAATTTATGGAAAAAGAAAGATGTGTAGATCACTTATTGGATGAAATTGATCGTTAATGTGAATTCTCATAATGTATTATTTGCAAAAACTGTTTAATGGGAAATAGAACAATCAAAAAATTACAATTAATTACTTTGAACTATTCATGTGGAGTGAAAAAAGTTTATACAAGATAATTTGTTGTATATTGTTGCAAAGAACAGAAGAAATTCAGGGTTGGTAATAGCACTGTTGAAGTGATAATTACAACTTGCCTTTTTTCTTACAGGTGATGATGGCTTTGACGTCCCATCTGCAAATGGTGGAAGCTGAAAAGCAGAAACTGCGAACGCAGGTGCGACGTTTGTGCCAGGAGAACGCGTGGCTGCGTGACGAGCTCGCCAACACTCAGCAGAAACTGCAGGCCTCTGAACAGGCAGTTGCGCAGTTGGAGGAAGAGAAGAAGCACCTCGAGTTTATGGTCTCTATCCGAAAATACGACCAGGATGTGCAGGTATGCATGAGGAGGAGGAGGGTTTTATTCTTTAGGGGGTAGGGTGGGGATGTAAGGGCCTTCCACCATTGGAGTGCAGGTTCAATTCGCAGGAAGTCTATGTAGAATTTATGGTGGCCATATTGAGCTCTCAGAAGGTTTTCTTGAGGTTTTCCTGTTTCTATTCGCTCGTTCCACCATTTCTACAACATTGTGATAATTTTAAAATTAACGGTCATCTTCTTGTTAGATAATTACTCATGAGCCTCAATGATTGTAGTGAAGGAGTCATCAAAACATGAAGTAGAAAAATGCACTTAATAAGAAAGCAAAGGAACAGTTTTGGAATCTAAAATTGAAATGGAAATAATCATCTTACATGATGGATAGATTTAGTCTTATGGGGCTGTGGAAGGCAAAAATAAATAAATTAAAAATTAAAAAATTAATTAAAAATATACAAAAAATTAAAATAAATTTGAATATATATATTTGAATATATTTGAATATATGTTTTTTTGTGTATTAATATTTGAATTTGAGATCTCGGACAACTTGGAGGTGATGTGTGTGTCAATGTATGATATGTTTTGATTACTTTGATTTACGTGGTTCAACTCCAGACACGTAATTTGGTGAAGGATACTAAAAAATATTTTTGTATCCATTAGCACTCCTCATTTTGGTGTTTTATGACCTGTAAGACCCAAATTTTTATCATGAAGATTCAAATGGATTCTATTTATATGAGATTATCTTGGGAATGCAGATCATAAGATCATACCAAAGAAATGGTAAAATGAAATTAAAGGAACATTGTGAGTAGGAAACTTGGGAACATGACTGGAAAGACTATATGAAATGGATGTTGGGATGTGGAAAATTGTTATAGACAATCTTCTACACCATGGCACAAATGAAAGGCAAGGGATACACTTCTATATCCTCAGGAAAATTCCTTCCTGAAGTCTTTGGACAGGACGTATTATTTCTATGGTTAAGTCTTAATACTCTAACAAAAGATAAAGAAGACATTTTTGCCAAACTTGAGTCTTGCTTTTGGGTACTGAATCAGCATTTGCCTGGTTCAGATGTTTTAATGCTGCTGCTGCTGCTATCTTTTTTTTCTTTTTTTTTTTTTTTCTTTTCTTATATATATATATATATATATATATATATATATATATATATATATATATATACACACACACACACATATATATAAAGATTTGTTTGTAGGTATTGAAATTTGAATTATAGATCACTAGAATTTTTGTGTTCCTTGTGTTTTCAGGGAGATGAATCCAGTTCGGAATCCAAACAAGACAAACCAAAGCAAGACGACCTGGCAGTGGACTTGTTTCCCGATGATGACACCGAAGAACGAACCAGTAAGTGAACCCAGCTGCACATGCGCTACCAAATTTTACTTTCAATACATGCCATGATCTCTCAGATGCATCGTTTGTCTGTTAGCTATTCATGCTTTACAAACAGATTGTTATGCATTTTAAGTACAAACACATTAAACAAGTTTCTTGTCATTGACATTTTTTTATTTTACTGATCTACTATACAATGTTTAGCAATAGAGGAAGCAATATATTAGAAAATATTACCACATGTAATGTACATTTTTTAGTTCCTTAATTACATGAGAGTTAACTCTCAAATTTCTTGATAACATGAGGCATAAGTAATAAATGAATGCTGCAAACATACACATTCAGCATTGTGTAAATCAAACACCATCTTCTTTGCCATTACATCCGCACTGATTCTCAGCAGTCTCTTCGCTACACAATGTGATCTGTGAGATGCTACACCGTGCACATTTTAATTGAGACTACTGTGGTGCCAACAGCATACATCTTATAATTGCGAACACGAAGCTATGACTTCTGAGACCCACAACAAAGAGGTTCTGAAGAGGATTGTGTTCGGAGAAATTTGTATGACAAGTTATCAACAGAAGAACAACTCGTTAATCTGAAAGATCGACCACGTGTGTTGAAGGGTTAATCAAAGATTGAAAACGGAAGTCCAAAATAAATTTTAGTAATGTCAAGGAGCAATTTCAGTCAAGGGACCAAGTTATAATTGAGTGAGCCCAGTTATAATTTATTTTTGTTTGCTTCATTTTTAGTTATAATTCTCCTGTAAGATATTATCTGTAAGTGAAGTTTTGATGCATAAATCATGCAAAAGAGAAATTAAATTTTGATTTGATTTAATTGGAATCATCTGTTATTTGGCAGTAGCAACAAGTTGATACATAAATATCACATCTTCCATTGGTTCACAATTTGATTGTTATTGAAATGAGATCTTGGGCTGGTTTTAGCTTTCTTTCTTGTATGTTCTTAGTGTTTGTGTGTAGTGGTGAGGGGTGGGGGCAGTGGGTTTTATACAATTTATAAAAATTAACACTTATTTAATAATGTATCAAAATATGTTTATCATCTTTACAATATTGGAAGATTTTTGGGATATCTATTTCATTTGTTCTGTGGTCTTTGAGTTGATAAAGACATTCTACTCATCATGAGTAAGTTCTACCCTTGTAAGAAAGTTTGTGGAGGCTTTTGATATTCATGTTCTAATTTTTTTGAATTGTCTTCAAATGCTTATTGTCCCTTTTATTATATGAATAGAGACATTCAACTCATTATGAGTAAGTTCTACCTTTGTAAGAAAGTTTGTGGAGGCTTTTGAAATTTATGTTGTAATTTTTTGAATTGTCTCCAAATGCTTATTGTCCCTTTCATAATATGGAGAAAAAGTTTATAATATACTAAATTAAATTCAGAGTTCTTATTGATGTTATTTCCAACGAGTGAAGAATAATTCAAGTATAATTCAAAGTGCTTAATGTGTCAAAGATCACAAGTTCAACACAAGGTGGAATGATGTGGCTGGTAAAATATTGTGAATGAAAATGGTGCAGTAAATTGCCTTAATAGTTGTTGTGGCAGAACTTCTATTTGTGTAAGATGTAACTTGTGTAAGTTTTTAATTTTTACAATTGAAACTCAATTTTGTTGTTTTACAATTCAGGAATTAGGGTAATCTGTCACTGTAAATTGCTAAAAATTATCAAAAAATGCTCTTTTAATGTTTTTAAAATGCTCTAAAAGCAAGGAAGAAAGATATAAAAAAATTGATTAAAACCATTTCATTAAATTACACTCATTTTGAGGTATGAAGGCCCTCAGAAAGACAAAGAAGTTCTCACAGTGAACAATTAAATCTGTTGTATATGTTACTGATGTAATTCAGATTTCTTTCCGTTATTCAAGTAATCTCAGTTTGCAAACTTTTGGTTTGGACTGTTCTTTACTAGTAAATCTCTCTCTTCGTGGATGGTTACAAAAGTTACTTTACTTTCCAAATGAGAGAGCTCTGTTCTGAATAACAAGTAATTTTAATAGCACTGTTTCCAAACACCATAAGAATTCTCCAACTAGCAGATGTCACTGTATTTCAACCAATCAAGATTGCATGGAAGAAAAGAGTGCTAACATAGCATAGAGAACATCCTTCTAAAGCTCTCTCTAGAACAGACTTTGTTACAGAGTTGGAGAAGGTAGATCGCACAATAAAGCCAGAAACTTTGCAAAATAGTTCTAGAGCTTGTAACCTTTTCCATGGAGCCCTGAGAGCATTGATTTCACGAAATGTCTAGGGTTGATGTGCAATGATCTTGCATCAAAGGTGATAATTGACATTGGTTAAACATTGTAACCACAATACGTAGCCCAAACCATTGACATTTGAAAGATTCTGCGTTATTGTTGGATAAGAAAGAGAATAAAAGTTCACTAACATTAAACAAAAAACACACCATCTAGAGGAAACAAATAATTGGGATAACCTCAGGAAAACAAATCATCAATTCTGCACGAAGAATGACATATTCATCCATTTAAGTTCTATACACACTTTTAGGAGGTGAAAGAAATAACATGTGCCAGCCGAGCACTTCTAATGGCATTTAGAAGATTAAAAGAAGCAGCAGCAAGCCTCTTTCCTCCATAAGTCCTCGGAAGTATTTTCTTAAGAGCAGATCCCAGTGCGAAAACATTCAAATACAGTGTGTTCTGCCAGTGGGGTCAATAGGTATTTCACAAATTATACCTTTCCTCAAAAGATTCTGTAGAGGAAAGTAATTCAGACGACGAAAATATATTTATTTGTGTGTAAAATGTTTAGATTTATTAAATGACTGAGGCTTAATAAATCAGCAGTAACAAGGCAGTTGTGTTCAACAATGTCATTTGGTTGGGCTTTTTAGAATCATTTTTGTGAGTGCCCATCACTATATTTTCTGATTTATTTTAGTTTAACATTTTATAAAACGTGAAGTATAATGTTCAACTATTTAACTTATTAACTTCATAAAAGTTCATACACTTCATAGTAATTCATTTGCCAACTATGAATTTTCTATTGTTTATATAAACAATTATACATTGCATAAAACATATTGGTTGCCCTTAAAGTGCCCATCACTGTGTGCTCTACCCTATGTGAAAAATGTGCTACTTATTAAAATAAGATGTAAGGCTAGAAAAGAGAGTTCATCATAAAGCATGCATCCTATTTCTCGTTAATATTCTAGGAGCCATTATTTTATTCCAGTGGAAAAGATTGTTGTCTTGTGTTACTCAAGACATGAATAAAGCATAATTTCACATGGTTTTATTTTGTGTTATGTTTTATTTCAGCATCGATGTCTCCTACGCCACCCAGCCAGTTTGCACAGCAAGTGAATGCTGGGTACGAAATCCCAGCACGATTGCGTACACTGCACAATTTAGTGATCCAATACGCCTCACAGGGTCGCTACGAGGTGGCGGTCCCTCTGTGCAAACAAGCTCTCGAAGACCTCGAGAAAACTAGCGGCCACGACCACCCAGATGTGGCAACAATGCTTAACATCCTTGCACTGGTCTACAGGTTAGAGCAAAATAATTACAGTACTTCTAAGTAAGGCTTCTGGGCAAGCACACTATGGATGGTCTGTGCAGAAAAAACTTCCACTGCTAAATTGTGCTAAAATTTTGATTGATTATCCCTCCATAACCCTACCACCTGACTTCTCCTTTGTTGTTTAATGTGAATTCACCCTGCATGTCAGAGTCAGTGACAGATGATGTTGTTAATCCTCTATTTCATGACATGCTTAGGGCACCATCGTGTTTCATCATTGGATTGTTGTATAGACCTATTTGTTCTCACACTCGCATGTCAACTCTTTGATTGGTAGTTGGGTGGAGAGAAGATGAAGTGTTTGAAGTGGACTCTTTCCTGACTACTTCTAAGAAAAGTGTCCTGCCCTGAAGCGTTTTCACTTCGTTGAACTTTATCCTGGTGACTGAGTTTTGTAGTTCCAAGAAGTAGAGTATTACATGAATTAATAATAAAATTCCTGTACATGGTTAAATACTTACAATTGAAGTTTCAATTAAAGGGTATTAAACGAATTGACATTTCACTCATTGATGTTTGGAATAAACATTTTTGAGCCTTATAAAATATATGTCTTTGAAATAGTTCTCGAGCACAAATTGAGATAGCATTTATCTTGCACTAGGTTAATAGGATAGCACTTTGTTCTGTACCTCAAACTGTCAAAAAGAGGGATGATATTAATAAATGCCTTTTCTATATATAATTTTCCAGTTAATGAAATTTATTTGTGGAGCTTATGCTGCATGAGCAGATGCTTTTTTTTTTTTTTTTTTTTTTTTTTTTTTTTTTTTTTTTTTTTTTTTTTTTTTTTTTTTTTTTTTTTTTTTTTTTTTCATTTAACAAAGGTGAAGCTTTTCCTTAGGAAAGCACCTGTAGTTAAAGATGTAACTTTCTCCTCTGACTATTTTTGGACCCGAGTCTCATGTACAGCCTGATCTAAAATTTTTGGAACAGATACAAACAACCAGTGTGCTACGAGCCACAGCAACTTGCCAGCTAGCAATTGCATTGCCGTGGGTAGCATTTGTTGCCATTGATCTAGGGATCTTTCGTGTCTAAATGACTGGCACAGGCAATGCAACTTGGGGTCTTTCAACTCTGCCTTAAAATTGGGAACAAAACTAAAGATTTCAAGAATAGGGATAATAGTGTGACCAATGCACAGCTACAAGAAAAGCTTGCCAAAAATTTGATGTATTTATGGGAAATATGAAATGTGTTTGTAATATGGGATCAAATATGTATAATGATAATATTTACTGTGGAGGAGGAGAAGGAGGACAGTGTCAGTATAAAATGTGAGCATAAGTGTGGCATTTTCCAGTGGGAGTGCCTGCTTGTGACCTGCCAGCCCATGCCTTCGTAGTAGCATTGGCAGCAGTCTCTTTTAGTTCCTACAAGAAGGTGCACAATTAGAGCAAGCCACAGTAATTGTCTCCACCAGTTTTATGTGGGAGTTGAAAGGCCCTGACTTGCTCCATTGAAAAGTGAATTCCCGTTGTTATTCTTGGATTTGGATTTTTATCTTTGAATGAAAAGGAGGACCCAAAGGAATTTCCTTCTTTTTTCATTATTCTTAATTACTAACTTTTCTTGGCTTTAGATCTAAACTTCAAGACACCAACAATTTTTCTGTTCTTGTATGTCTATGCTAATAAATAATTATTATAATTTTTACAAACATATTAGTCAAGCTAGCTAACTAGATGTACTTATTACAAATTTAGTTTTGTTTGAATGTGTTTCATCCATTTTCCAAAAATTTCAGTTTTACTTATTACTTGTTTACTTGTGTAACTTGGTTGGGAAGTCTTGGCATAAAGAGAGTGAAGTTAAGTTTATTCTAAAGGTTAATGCTAAGATCATATTTTTATTCCATTTTAGAGATCAGAACAAGTACAAGGAGGCTGCCAGTCTCTTAAACGATGCCCTTGCCATCAGAGAGAAGACACTTGGGGAGAACCACCCAGCGGTAAGTGCTCTTAGCTTTTTAACCCTTTAACTGCTCCTAGCGATACCCAAAAGCACGTCTGCATGAGCGAACTCGTTCAGATGCTCCCAAGACATCCAGGTTCCACAAATGATCTTGTCCAGCGGCTTCCAGCTGACTGTAATAACTCGTCCAGAGGCTACTATGCACGGAAATATTGCGCGTAACTCGAGCAAACGGTTGCATACCTCTTTGAGGATGGGTTGTCAGCGACTAGGACCGTAGTGTCCATTAACATGTGGGAAGCGCTGCTTCCCTTGCACAGCAAAATAATTATTTGGAATTTGTAGCAATATTGTATTGTCATTGCACTTCCTTCTCAAGTTGGTCTGACTTTTATTTCGAATCATGTTATGAAGGTTAGTATTCACTAGGAGCTTACTATGAGATTTATCAGTGTAATGTGTACCACAGCATAAGAGAACGTCTGAATCTCAGCTGCTCAGGCTGGAGCTCTTTCCCTGATACACCTGAACTCTGCTTCAGATGTGAAATTTGAATTGCATGCAAGCGTCTGAAGTAGGTTCAATATTGGCTAGTGCTCCGTAATTTTATCTAGTATGCTCACTACTTAAGTGATTCATTTTATTAAGCTGAGTGTAATTTGTGAATAAATTATATACAGCGTAGTGTGAATAAAATTGCCGAAGTGATGTTTTGTCATTGAACGATAGTGCAAATCACAAGCAAAGTGAATTTGTGTATCTATATGAGAGTTGAAAACTTACATCCAGCATGCATGGCAAGTCTTTAGTAGACTTGAGCGGTGAAACATATGACTCATGATGAAGTAACACCGGAGAGACGTCCAGTAAGATGAGCTACAATAGTTGAAATGTCTCTAACACAGCAGAAAATAGTGCTCTTAAGTTAGGCCTCCACAGGTCCATTTCGAATCGTTTTGTGCTGCTTAAAAGTCTGCATAGTTTAAAACTTGATTAAAGTCAATTTTCACATGTCTATCAACAAAAAATGTAGTGTACATTCTGATTATCTTTGGATTTTGGATCATGGGACTTACGTGACCCACAGCTTAACATAACAGCTTCTCTTGGAAAGTAAGTTATGCTACACCAGTATCAGCAACAGGCCCCAGAATAATGTTTTTGCACCATCTGTGTTAAAAAGAAAAAAAGATGTGACCATCTTTGTACCTTTGGAAAGGACCACAAATCCAAAAAATATTCAAAATATATTGTTCATTACCATACCTCAAAATCTGAAAATATTTTAACGTCAACCTGCAGATTACAATATATTGGTAAATGCACATATTATTACTTTTTAAGTATATACATTTTTTCCTTCAGTTATTTTAAAATTTATTCTGGGGACTGCCTTCAAACATTCTCCCTATTACTAATTTGTTTTCTTGGAGAACAGAATGAGTGTTGGTATGAGACTTACGTTTCATCTGTAGACTGCTGAATCTTAAGAGAGGGATTGTGAAATGTTAGTCCAGCCTGGGAGAGAGTATAGAAAAAGTATTTGAAAACATCAAAATAATTTCTGAAGCTGAGATGTTCACAATTACAACCAATAACTGTTCGTTCACTCTTAGGAATAATGTGTTGTAAACAAATACATATAGGTCTACTTGCCTGTCTGCGAGTCGCAGCATTCTAGGCACAGATGTCAGTGTTTTGGCTGCCAAGCTGCAACCTTTCCCAAGGTAAAATGGTTTTGCATTGTGTTTGGGTGTTTCCCTTAGGTTAGCAGTAAGAGTATATGCTCTGCTCTGTATGAGTGCTGTGCCTTATGCGAAACTTAAGTAGTTCTGTTTGGGAACTCTTTGCATGCCATCATTATAAAAGTTAATCTGGTAGAGAGGCAAGTAATGCATTTGAAAAAGGTAATATGATGTCTGGTGAATAGATTAAAAGAAACTGACGAATGTGCCTTCCCAGTGATCCAATGACCATGTTGAGTCACAATGTACAGTCACGTGGACAGCTCAGGACACCATCTTCAAGTGTCACTATGTCTGCTCATATTTCACAATATCAAGAGGGGAACACATCAATTATTACGTATTATTATAAATATATTAGTGATGGGAGAATACATTAATTATGTAAGTCAAGCAACCATCATCATCATCATCATAATCAAAGCAAAAATATGCTGTGTCGCTGCCATCATGACATTCTGTCCTCCTTTGCCCTCTTCACCTGTGCATAGTTTTTGAAGTGTATTTCGGTTTGAAGTTGTTTTAAAATTTTCATTGTAGGTCTCCCTCTTCCTCTTTTTCCAACTATTTTACAGTCCGAAATTGTGCTTAAGAATTGACTGTGTATGAAAATGTGTCTAAAGAATTTTGCTTTGCTGTTCCAAATGGTTTTTAGTAGGGGTCTCTTCTCCTTCACTTTTTCTAAAATTATATTATTTGAAATTATTACAGTCCAGTAAACCTTTAATATATTTCACCACAACCACATCTCGCAAGCTTCAAATGCTTGTCCATTTGTAATCCTTCACTACTGTATACTTTAACCATAATAACTTTTCAAAAATTTCTTTTCAATATCCAAATTTAGATTGGGATTTGAGAGCAAATTTATTTTATTTAGGAACTACTTGCATTAAATGTCAGAAAATTATATAGTATTTATATATAGACTCATTTTACATTTTCTCATTTACGTTTCTCATTTACAAGGTTCCCCATTTGGGACCACTGCCTTTTATCATTTTTATAAGTTATTCAAATCTTTACTTGGATACAGAATTTCTACTATTTGCAGACGATTGCAAACTGTTTAAGTAAATGACAAATTATGGTGGCCAAATTTCCTTACCAGATGCACTTAAATTTGTCAAATGGCGTGCTGACAACAATCTTGTATTAAATTCTATTAATTGTAAATTTAGTACTTTTTTTGTATTCTAGAGTACATATTTTGTATGTCTACTCAATAAATTCAGTTGTGATTGAAAGAGTTTAAGAAGTTGGTGATTTGAGTGTGTTTTTTTACTCAAAAATGTTCTCTAATCATGTAGATTACATGGTTAATAAAGCAATGCAAATTCTAGGTTTAATCAGGTAAACATACAATGAATTTGATTCTGTATATGCTCTGATAACCTTATAAATAATGTTAGTGAAATCTCTTTTGATGTTTTCGCCTGTGCTATGGTCACCTTTCTATCCATCTATCTATATCATTAATGTGGAAATGGTACAGCACAAGTTCTTTAGAATTGCATCAACTTGTTTAAATTTACCGGATCCATTTATTGACTACTACTAATACCTGGTTATATCATCAACTCTTAATATCTCATCACTCTTCTCAGTAGGCTTCAACAACTTAATCTTTTTACACAATTTAACTGCTTCCCTGATAATCCTGAGTATACTTGGGTTGGAGGTTAAATGTCATGAAATATTATCCTGAGGTCTTGTATTTATGTACTAATTCATGTTCTTTTTTAACTGCCTGAATCATCAGAGCCTACTAATAGTTCACATAATAATAGATAGATGCCTCTAATGGCCAGCTGCACGTCGGGCTTGCGTTTAGTAGAATATTTATATTTGAGAGGAGTGTTACATTTCACCTGCCATCTGAGTATTCATTGTCATGTGAGATGCCATTTCTGTATTTAGTGCTGCACTCTCTTTGTAACTAAAAAGTTAATAAATTGTATTGACAAAAAAGTAGGTGTAATAAGTAGCCAGGAAAATTGGAGGGATGACTTCTCATTTTCGGAGTCTGGAAGTAAGTCAAAAAGCTAAGGTTATAATTAGTTTTTTTCCCATGTTCAAGATGACTCGGAATCATTATTTTGTATGTGTACAAGTTTAAATATCTCCATAAACATTACAAATCCATGCATGGTATTTAATTACCGTGTTTATTTAAACCAAATGTTTAAGAAGAGTTGATAAAAAATAGGATATTTTTGCAGAGAGAAACAATTACTTAGTGACCCCTTTTTCTTAAGCAATTGAATTTTTGGGTTTTTACCAAGGCATCTAGAAGGAACAATATGTTTGTGTTTCCACTTTATACTTTCACTTATACTGTAAACAACTTTCTCGGCAATGTGTAACTTGTCGAGCAAAAGGATTTGTAATGCACAGGAACCTGCTAGAATGACATTTGTCAAAGAAATGAGATAGAATTATTACTCTTTGAGTAAAAGTTTATTTCTGTTACTGTCTTTTCATGGGAGTTATATGCTACATTATTGAACAATTGAACATCTCTCAGTAAGTTTATAAGAAGAAAATAAAAGACAGAATTGTGTAAGACATACTGTACTCTAGAGTACTCTGTGCTATGTGCAAAATGGTACATTCTACAAGCAGTATTTTTTGCTGTCTACAAAGACACATTTCACTACATTAATAGTTACATTCATTCAATTTTGTTTTGCAACCACCAGAGTGAATTATGAATGATTTTAGCAAGTTTTTTAAAATTGAAAATGGATTGTCATGTATATGAGATCACATACAAACATTTGATTCCACTGGGATCTTAGCCCAGGACCCGGGATGGTATCAAATATTTGTACTTCATGACAATCCCATTTTCAGTATTAATGTGTGATGCATTAGCACTATTACACCATTTTGTGATTTCTCATATCGAATCTCATTTGATTAAATTGTGACACTACAATTCGTGTCATTCCATTTCATTCATCTTCACACTGAATGTCAGTTGCATTGAATATATGAATGCCCAAGTTCTGCAATATTGATGACTTATACTGTCCTTTCTTTGGTTCATTTCGAAAACTCTCCCAATTTCATAATCTGGAAGGAGTCCGATCCGAATTAATCTGGATTATTGACACTCGACTGTAATATCAATGTGGATGCTTTTTTGAACAGGTTGCAGCCACTCTGAACAACCTGGCTGTGCTGTACGGCAAGCGAGGCAAGTACAAGGAGGCCGAGCCCCTTTGCAAACGAGCGCTGGAAATTCGAGAGAAAGTGCTCGGCAGGGATCACCCGGATGTGGCCAAGCAGCTTAACAACCTCGCGTTGCTTTGCCAGAACCAGGTAGGGATAGATGGAAAAATGTCTTTACATATTACTTGTTTGGTTTAAGTTGCCAATTTGATAGAAGTGCTAGTACCTGATTTACATCAGACCTTCCAGATCTTCACATGTCTTGCTCCCTGAATGTAAAGTAGGAAGCACTGAATCAAAATAAACTAGAAATAAAACATAAAACAGTAAACAGGGTGGAAATGGGAGAAAATTTCTAGTATATCAAATTTGCATGGTGGTCTGTGCAATTTTTTAAATTGCTTAGTAAGTTTTTAAATTAACTGCAAATAGCCTGTAGGCTACTTTAAGTGAAACATTTTAGAGAAATGTTGAAGACCTGAGATAAATATATAATTGATACTACTTAAAGATATAAATGTAAAATCACGTTACTGAAACAGGATAGATTATTTGTCTCTACAAAATTCAAAAGACTTCTGAGAAGACAGTGATTCTAATTTTTGATATGCTCACTGTTGGATTCTGAGAATGCAATGTGCCTAAACTAAACAAACATCAGAGGAACAAAATTGGATTCATCCATGGGATGTGGCAACCAGTGGCAGGAACAAACACAATTAGCTCAAAATCTCACCTGGTGAAAAGGGCAATATACTTATTCTTCAAAACAGAACATTTCAGATGTGAGTTTGCAATATATGTTACTGGAATCATGATTCTTACAAATCAATGTAGTGAATTGTCTGTGTTCTTGAAGCAGAAGTTATTTAATGTGCTTGCTCACATTTCATAGAGCCCATGCGTATCTCAAACGAAGACTAACAAATATTTTTTTACTTATTGTGATGTTGGATTGGAGGGGGGAAGGATATGACGTTCTGTGCTTCAAACAATGCTTGAGTAGAGCAACTTTAAACACTATAATGAATTTTTATTTTACATATTTGGGGAAAAATAAATACATATATATGCAGATACTTTGCTTTGTAGATTACCATAATTCCATTCCTTATGTATGAACACGTGAAAAAGTCTTATTAGTTCTCTTCAGTTAAGTTGTAGTGTGCTGTTCGACGAACAGAAACTATCTGGGATGCAGTCTTGTAGATATTGAAAACTTGCAGCCATTTCAAAATGCCATAGAAAGAAATAAAATTGTGAAGAGAAATGTGATTCAACCTGCATTTTGCTTTTGCCCCCAAGTTCATCAGTAGTTAAGATCAATTGATTAAATTTGTCATAGAGCGCACCCCTGTAATATAGCGCACAAATTCTTCCTGTTATTTATTATGTACAAATTTTCATGTGGCGAGATTTATCTTAGTCAAGTAATTTTCAATTACTTTACTCGAATTATTATATTTTCTATGTAACCAAAAGCATTGTTTTCTTGAACAATATCACCCCAACATCATTCAAATAAACAATTATATCAATTCCTGTATATTGAACTTGTCATTTTTTTTACTGAATCCCAAACATTATTGTAAAATGCTTGTTTATACGGGTGAAAAAAGGGTCTTGTTATATTTATATTTTGAAATGTTCATTGACAATGAATACACGGTGCTTGTAATTGTTTCATGTCGTAGGGCAAGTATGAAGAAGTAGAACGGTACTACCAGCGAGCCCTAGAGATTTATGAATCAAAGCTGGGGCCAGATGATCCCAATGTAGCCAAGACCAAGAACAATTTGGCCTCCTGTTACCTCAAACAGGGCAAGTACAAGGAGGCCGAAATCTTGTACAAACAGGTCCTGACCCGGGCACATGAACGCGAGTTTGGAACCATTGATGGTGAGTATTCTGTCTGTTGTATAGAATTATGTGGTATGTTGGTTTTCTGGATGATGCTGCATATTGCAAGAATTGTTGTTGGGTCATTGTAGAACAACACTCTCTACAGGGTATCCTATAATGTAGTGGTCAGCCTTCTTCTTTTGAGTTTTGGGATTAGTTGTTATGGAATTTGTGGTGAACAAAGTAGTTAACTCAAGGTTCTGCAATTATCTCTGTATTCCATTTCATCATGCTCATTATTCACCACATCTTATCTTCATCTGTGAATGAGATTCTAGCTGTGGAAGTGTAATCTTTGAATTGTTCCCCTACAGTGGGAGTTAAGGCTGAAAATCATTAAATACAATTTTGTAAGATTTAAAAAGTTGTGTACATGTTGTTGAATTCTGTACTTGTTCAATGGAAAACTGGCTGTTCTTTGCTTTGAAGATAAGTGCTGTGTATTAACTTAAGTCATGGCATTTGTAGTTTTGTAATGCAGCAACATTTGGAAAATCAAAAGACTACAGAAAGGCCATGGAAGTCTTTTTAAAGTATAATATTTTATTTGGTTTTGTGCAAGATATTTTTGACCTACCATCCAACAATTTGCAACTGAATGGGGAGCATGACGAGAGAGTATGAGAAGAAACTTACGATGTTTATAGATTCATTCTTTCTGGTCTAAGTTGTATTTCAACTCCAAAGACATTTTTCACTCAAGTGAACAAAAGGAATAAAGAACGTTGGCAACTGTTTGAATTATTCAGAATGTTCTTCACATTGCATATTTTTGTAACTTTATCATTTATTCTGTAGATTTGAAAAAAGCGTGAGAGCATGGGACATTTGTAACTGTGGGTAGTTATAGGTGGTTCCATGAGAAGAATTACTCAAAGTTGCATTAAAAGATGCCAAAGATTTTGCTTATATCAGTGCCCAGTTGCAATGCCAAGATCTTGCATAAAAGCCGACAAATCATTTAGTCTGAAGATCGTCATCATAGGGCTTAACATCATCATCAGTTAAGATATTCCCTGCCCTCAGTTTAGATGTCATATTTCTATTCTTAACTAATTTTTCTGACCTTGTTTTATTGAAGTGAAAGTAGGCACTTCTCATAAATATGAGAAAAGTGGAAATAAACGTAACTAAATGTTTAATTGTGGCATTTAAAAACTTGTTCTAAACCATGGCATAGGAATATTTATATCGCCAACAAACAATGTACATGTAGTTGTGTTCTTAAGAGTTAATATCAAAATTGGATAGTGCCACATTGTGTAAGAATTGCATTTATTAAGTATGTGCATGGATTTTTTATTGACAAAAGCTAGAAATATTGTGTTGTATTGCATGTACAACCTAGTGTAAACTATTTGATGGAACTCGCATCCATAATGTTAGTATTACACGTAGGCCTCTTGACTAAAAAAAAATAACATTCAAAAGTATAAAAAAGTGGTTTCTTTCAGAGATCTGTAAATTATGTGTGTAAAAGTTACAAGAACTTCATGCATATGCAAGAGTACGAGAGGTTCGTAAACAAATGTCTAAAAAAAATAGTCATACCTTTGAGTTATGTATCTTGAAACAATGTTTTTTGTATTGTTGAATTAATTAGTAAGACTTTTCTTTAAAAAAAAATATAATTTGCAAATATATGTCTGGATCTTTGAGTGAATTTATTTGAAATTTATCAGTGTTGAAGGAGAATAGAGAAATGAACATATGGAGTTTTCATGTAGCTAGTTTTTTTTCATCTGCGTAGAATATTCAGTTCAAAATGAAGTTTGACCTAAAAAAAAAAAAAAAAATATATATATATATATATATATATATATATAATAATAATAATAATAATAATAATAATAATTGAGCGTGTACAAAAAAAATAAGAATTTTAAAATTTGAGACTACCTGCCAACTGTCATTGGCTATTTGCTGGAATTCACTGAAATGTTTTCTTTAAACCATGGTGTCTATTCAAGAACTGTGCTAGTTATGGTGGGAAGGTGATATATCAAATGCTACATAAATTGTGGTCCCAGTTGTTTGCATATGACAGTACTTCACAAAAAATCCTCTTTACCAAATAACACACATTCCTGTCAGTGGCTAGAGAGATATTGCCACACAATAAATTCCCTTTTCTGGTTAAATTCTTTTGGTGATGGGTGCTTTTGAAAATCTTTATGTTGACCTTGGATTTTTTATAGAACAATCTTAAACAATCATTGTGGGGCCAACCTGTAGACCCAATTTACAAGCTTTCTTTTGACAAACGATTTCAGAATTTTAGCAAACATGCTGATCTTCAGAACAATTCTGTTGCCCAGAAGGCACTCAGTGGGTCCATGCATTTGTTAAAACTCGGAAATCATTTGTTCAAAGAAAGATTGTACATTGGGGCGTCTAGTTAACTTCCTTGATTCTGCATCTTCCTGCATGCAGCTTGAGAAGGAGCTCTTGTTTAACTTGTTGACTGCAGTGGAAAAATGGAGAGTTGATAATTGATGCAGAAAGAAGTATTTGCTTAACTTAGAAGGTTGAAAGGGGTGGAGCAGCGAGACTGGTTTCCAGGGAGATTTAGGAAATGTAGCAAATGGGCTTCTTTTGCTATGAAGGAGAATGTCAGAATGATGCACAGATCTTAAATAAACATTTTATAGGACCACTAAAAAATGTTGGCAAATTTTAGCTGTTTTGTCCCCTTTCAGTCTTTCCCCTCCCCCCCTCCTTAAAGATAATAGTTCTTCTCACTTCCTAAAATATCATTTTTTTCAAATTGTAGGAAATTTTATTTTAATGTAATTAAAATAATCAATTTTTATTGATTTGATCATTTATTTATTGTTTGCTATTGATCTTTTCAAAGTGTATGTATACAATATAATTAAATATCATATTAAGGAATTAAAGAATCATTTACTACCAGTTTACTACCTTCAGTTCACATTTTACTTCAAATGAAGTGAGTGCAAGAACATACATTTTTGTTCAGCTTCATCACAAGAAATATTGTTTTTTGAATTGGTGCTTTTTTTTTACCATGTCAAATTTTGTATTTTATAACAGCACAAAGTTTTTAAGAAAATGCCCCAAAAATATTTTGTTAATAATTAATTGTCTAATCATTTCATAATTCACTCTTGAGCCAGAAGACATTGACATATAATGTCATTTTTAGGTGCTCAGTCGGTAGACCCGAAGAAGACGACATGACTGAAAACTGTGCAGAAGTTTGATATCATCATACCATCCTGTGAACCATATTATGTGAAATACACACATAGTAGCAGAACCTTGATTATCTGTCACCCATGAATCTGAGTAGTTAGTTGATGACTACCATCAAAAATGGAACATTTTTTTAATTAAAAATGACAAATGAGTTCTATAAGAAGTGCTTTAATATGGAAAACTTGTGAAGTAATAATTTTTTTATAAAAAGAATAATATAAGCTTTTGCATTTCAAGAGAATTGAAAAAATAAAATTATTTTTACTTCAAATCTCGATTGATGTAGTTCTCACTATATGGTTTTTCTGTACAGACCTGTCTATTTCTGCAATAAAGGAAGCATTATATAACTAAGAAAATGCACCATGTGGGGAAGGAATTTTGTTTTTCATAATAAACAGTTGACGTTTGTAATTTGCGAAGTTGAGATTTGTGTGACCAGGTGTAGGATAATCGAGGTTCCACTTGACTTTTGTGCAAGTTGAAATTTTTAATTTAAATAAGACATTTGTGCAGCTATGTTCCTAAAATGTGATATTTGGTCAAATTTAATTGCAGTTTCAAGTTGAAGTGCAATATTATACTGTATGGGTTTAATTTTTACTGCAGCCTATGAACTTTTGGGGCTAATTTTTGAAGACTTAGGTATCAATCATTGTTAATATGTTTTAAAAGACATGAAATATTTCTATATCTGCATTTATGATTGTCATCCATTAAATATTGTGTATTACAAGTTCCATTTATGACTATTGAACATGAACATTGTGATAAATTGCAGATTAGTAATGCTATGGTGCTAAATAACAATGGAAGCATCATTATCATTCTCAATTAAATATTCCACCTTCATTTGATTTGTGGCCATAAATGTAATTAGTTTTCCATTAAATTGCTTTTTATAAATACTAACCAGTACTAAAACTTTGATGATTGAATACTGAGTGAAAATAAGAGTTCAAATTTACCAGGAATGCATTGCTTTGTAAAGCAGTTACCAATCTCACCTCAGTGTAAAGAATTGCAAAAATATTAGTTTTATACATTACTAAAATGTTCTTAAATTTTCTTCCTGTCTTCCTGCCTTCAAAAGTGTTAGTCTGGAATCACTGGTTTCCAATTGATGATTGATACCTTTCTTCCATGAACTATCATGCGTCACCCTTTGCATGTTTTTCTAGTTACATTTGGGTAGGATTTTGTTAAAGAATCATCATTTGAGTGTCTGTGAAGTAAGATTTCATACCTCCAATATATGGAATTCATTTCAGATGTGATCTTTTGATCTAAGGAAACTAGTTTACTTTTTAAAAGTAACTGTAAAGTGACTTTTTTTAAGTTCTTGGTGTTTGTGATTTTTTTTTGTTTTTTTGTTTTTTTGCACCATGCAGAGCTTGTCATTTGTTCACTGAAAACTTTATTCTGGTTCAGCTAGTGCTTAGAGTAGCTTTTATTAGTATGTGTTAGTTAATTTATTTTTGTGTAAAAGTATTTTATTAGTGTGCTTTAATTTCCGTTAATGTAATTTGTAGAGAAAATTTTATTTTCTGCATGTTTTGTTAAAAGTGTATGCTGGCTGCTTTGACCAAATACAAGCCTTTTAACCTGTGTGATTCTTTTGTTTGCTTTTTTATACTTATGTTTTGCTTTAATAACTTATCCCTGTGAATGTTCCCAAGAAACATTTGTGTGCAGGATGTGATTGTTTGACAGCACTTCAAAATTTTGTTTAGAAGGTCCCAAGGGATAATTTAAATTTACCAACTTTTTGAAATTGATTTCAGAATAAAATGCTGTTTTGAACAACTTCTTATGTGTGTCTGACAAAGGCAACCTGTACACTGTTCATTGTTTTGTATTTGATAATGACCTATCCCGTACTTGCTTCAAAATTTTGATGATTTTTTTTGTTTTAAAATTTAAAAGGTGAATGCAAAGTATTTGCATTATTATTTAAGTTGAAAATATATGTCCTTGTATTCTAACAAAATTTATTACCGTTTGAAGGAAGTTCTTTTGGCAATGAAAACATTTTTTGTACCTTATTCCAATGATTCATCTTTAATGTTAAGAACCTAATTTATAGGCATATAACATGCACTTTCTTTCCTAAAATTGTAAACTGAAACCCTTGCTACACAAAATCCATTTTTCCAGCTTTTGTTTAAAATTCAAAATTTAAATGTATATTCTTCCGCTATGGTCACCCTCAACATTGCCAAATATGAATGGTTTGTATAGTCTTGAATTTCTTGAGTTCATTCTGAAACATACTACACATAGTGAAAATTGGCACTATTGTTACTTAAATGGTTCAAGACATATTTACTTAAAATTAGGGTGCATGTTGTATGTCAAAATATATGGTAATGAGGTTTAGATTAATGAAGTTTCTTTATCAGTTTTCAAAATCTCACAGTTAATTTTTCTGAAAATGTATAGCTCTGGGGTTCTTTTCCAAATTGTAAATGTTTTGGCACGAGATATAGTTTTCTGTTTGGCAGCACAGGCCTAGCATGATTGTCATTTCTAAGCCATTATTCACTCTAAACTAGTTCTACAGAGAAGGCTTTGATTCTGGTTTCTTGCTACTGTTTTTTTGTTTTCTACATAATAACCTTTGATATGAAATTGATAATAAAATACAAATTATTGGATAAGAACTTCTTTTATCAAATTTAATGAAAAAAAGATATTGAAGAGACATGATAAAGCAAGTTTACAAGTTTTATTGCTGTACTTCATTGATGAAAATTTTGCCCAATATTTTTTTAAATGTATTATTTACATGCTTGTCTTAAGGAATAATTTATATCAGAAAATTATGAAACTTTAATTAGGCTGTAATTTAGAAAATTAAATTTTTGATAGTCTCCTGGAAAGGTAGGAAATAAATTGAATTCCACATCTAACTACTAGCTTGATGTTAAGAAAGAATGTAATTCATGTCCATACATGTATGTGGATATTTGCTTTTAAGAATAATTGGTAACATAAAAACTTACTTGCAACAGAAATTTAAAGCAACAGCAATATAGTGAGCCAACTTGGGAACAACAGAAATAATTAGTGTGACAGTTTATGGTTGACTTTTAGATCATAGAAAATTTTTCAATACGATCAATACGATGTAGGGTTTCAGAATTCATTACTTCATGTTTAATGCAGTAACAGGTATTACAGTCATTACACAAAGAAGCAAGGAACTGAATGAATCTCCTGTAGAAATAAACAAACTTAATGTATATTGCACACATTAACACACAACTGTTATAGTTTTATTGAAAGGATGGACTTGCAGAACTGAAATTTAACTTTTTTTAAAACTTTTATTGAATAACTTTTTTAGAATAAAATTTATGACTAGAACTATTCTCATGCCCCTGGTGGGAATTATAATAAAAAACGAATGAAACTGCCATAGTTCCATTGCTTTTCTGCAGCATAGTTCTTAAAAATAAACTTGTACACACTGAAGACTAAACCACATTTCTAACAATAATTTGTGTATATTCATTCAAAGAACATCTTTGGAAGATGGAAAAATATCATACTTCCTTACTATCTTCACTTGCCTTACATTCTTCTCTAGTTTGAAGTGAATGTTTGATTTAAGGCAGTAAATATTCAGTGTAACTGCTTTATTGTAACACAGAAAAATTTCAAATCCTCTTTACTCTTTATTTTCAATAGTTTCACAACAAGAGTGCTTTTATAGCAGGAAGGAGAGAGTTCAAGAATTGGAGCCGCGTCTTCTTGGTGTCTTCTATTAACTGTGTTTCATTGATAGGGATGATCACATCATATAAGGTTCAGGCAGAGCTAATGTCAGTGTCGAAAGATTTTTATTTTATTATTCCTACCTTATTTTAAACATGCCTACCTCAGAAGCCTATGAGATTGTTTTGTTTGAAAGTGACAACACAAAATTAATATACCCCTAGTTCTACTTTCAAAATTGTTTTGTAAATCAATGAGAAATTTTTGTCCCAAAATTGTGCTTTTGCTTTGTTATCTGCTCTCCTTATTATTCTAATTGTCTTTACTTCTGAGTAATGGAATGGATATTCTCATTAGTATAATTTCGATCACTTCTTGTATCTTTTACTAGTGCTTGATTATTCTGTTTGAGTAATTTATTATTTGAGAAGGTTGCAGTTAACACTCATAATTTTCAGAATATGGCTCTTGAGAAATGGACGTAAAAGATAATTTTATGTCATAAATTATTTGCTACAATGCATGACCATGTACTTCTTACAATTCTATACACTTTCATTAATAGGTGTGTTAATTTGTATTGGAATTTAAGTGGCTAAACTTGTAGTTCATTTTTGCATTCCACTTTTTGTTGATTATTTCTCACCTTTTCTGTGAAATGATAAAAAATTTTCAGACTTAGTTATTATTTGTTTTGTTGTTCTTTTTGCTTTTGTTTTTCTGGTTTTGTGTTAGAGTAAGAATTACATAGATTAATGTGGCATTGGTGCTAGGGTCTGAGATGTGTAGAAGTACCCAGGAAATAAATTATGTTTGGAAGTGGCAGTAAGTGTTTGATACTTCTGGTATACGTTTATTTGTCTTTAAACACACACAAAAAAAAATTAATTTTAGTGTTCTGTAAATGAAAACAGCAAAATCTCTCTAAAAGAGAAGATTAGTATTGTACTCTCAGAAGAATTTATTTATTCTGGTAAACTCCAAATGCTACTATTCTGCAAACAAATTCAAGAATACAAAACTATAGTAAAATTTAGGAATATTATTGTATATAAGAAAGGTAACATGGTAAATTGAAGTTTTTAAAATTCTTCTGAAACAGGTTTTTTGTTATGTCAGTACTACTACGTAGAATATGATCAGTCATGGAAAATTGAATTTGTATTAGGTGAAATGTTTGAAGGATCATATTAGAAATAGCACATGGAAAAAAAGATAACATATTACTAAAATAGAAATTATTATATTTAATTTTATATATGATATGAACAATTAGGAGATGCAACCGTTATACGTAACCAAGAAATCTACTTCTTTTATAAACATGCTGAATTGCATGGCATTTAGAGTATTCAGTAAATTTATTCAAATCAGTTTGCTTTCTTTCTTTGAGTCTAATGGGTGCATGTTCTATTAATGTGCAGGGGACAACAAACCCATCTGGCAGGTTGCGGAAGAGCGTGAGGAGAACAAGCACCGTAACAAGGAGAATGCGCCATATGGTGAATATGGTGGTTGGCACAAGGCAGCGAAAGTTGACAGTCCTACTGTTACCACCACACTGAAGAACCTTGGTGCTCTGTACCGGCGCCAGGGCAAGTACGAAGCCGCAGAGACCTTGGAGGACTGTGCCCTGCGCTCGCGTAAAGAGGTGAGATGAGTGCTGTGGTCCTATTTAGCATGGTGAGAATCCCATGATTGATGATGCAGGATATAACACTCTCCAGTGTTTTGCATGCCTTTCACCCTTACTCTTGATGGTTGGAGTTGAAGGTAAGGAGATTCGTGAAGTAAGTGTTGCAAAGCTTATTAGTTAAGACAGAATTAGAGTCAATGCAAGGCATAACGACAGGTTTCACTTTTATGACATATAACCTTGATTTAACCAGACAAAAATCTTTGAAAAAAAGTCTCACCAGCGTTGTTTCATGGTTTTTTTTATACTACAGCTCCTTTTCGTCATTTGTCCTGACAAACGGCAAAGAAAATTTCTTCTTTTGTAAGAATTCTCTTCTTGATATTTTTCTTGTTAATATCTGTGCTAATTTACTCTCTTACACTTTTTCATTCCAGTTTTCTTTCAGGGATAACTAGTTTATTACACCGAAACCACCAGTGACAGAAAATGTGGGTGTATTAGGATGTGTGGAATGGAATTTTCATGACAAAGTGATAATTTTATATTATCATTTTTGTTGATAAGTTTTCCTTTTGAGAGATATTAATTGATTTTCAGTTGCATGGTGAATTCATCTGCAGGAGGAAAATGACATGTTTTAAATGCAACCGTTGGAGTTAACAGAAAAATGTATACACCATTTTCTCACTTAATGAGAATTTACACTGAAGTAATCATTATGGCAGAAACAAGATTTGTATTTATATTTACAATTAACCAACACTCTTGTATCAAATTTCAATTTTCTACAGCGTTCTCTGTGTGTAGCTTTTATAAGGATTCTGTTGAATGCAAATTTTCAGGAAAGTCGGCATGGTCCTACTATCTAACTTGGTGAAAATTTCACTTAATTCGTGCAGGGTGCAAATTGACAATTTTAAACATTTGTAATCTTCTCTGTGAGGAATCTACTATAAATTTTAGACTTTCAGTTTCAAAGATAAGATTCTTAAAATAATCATGTTGAAATAGTGCTCCACACTTACATCTATTCATTAAAGTTCATTAAAACTCCAGGGACATCATTGGGCTTTAGAAAGGTAAGATTTTTACAAATTAGTATCTGTATTAGGAGAAAAAGTTTCTAGACACCTTTTTTTTGCCACCAATTTACTCAAAAGTAGTGTAATTGATATTTGTATAAATATTCATGAGTAGCTTAGTAGTAGGAATGTGGTAAAAAAATCTCATTAATATTTTACAATTCAAAGACTATAGCTAATTGTCATTTAATTAAGATGTCTTCTCTACTGTTGGGTTGTCCTAATTGATATTAATTCAGACAAGTAAGTTGTGAATTTAACTCTGGGTGGAAGTACTTGTTCTTTAGACCTAATGTTTAATTTTTGCATGTGTATTGAAAATGATAAAATGATGAATGTTATGCTTAGACTGTAGAGTAGCATTTGCAATGTTTATTAGTGACATTTGTTTAAATGACAACCAGATTCCTTACAATCAAAATGGAAAACAAAAAGCCAATCATTTTGAATTTTCAAGTAAAATTTTAGGGAAAATTAATCATGATAATTTTTATGATATGTTTCTTCCCGGGTTGTTACATACTATCTTAATGTATTACAGAAATTATTAGAAAATTATTTTTTAATCATTCAAATAGTTAATCATTAAAAACTTTAATAATTGATATAATGTCATTTCAAAATTTAGGGCTAAATTGTGCTTTGCACAAAATTCTATTTTCAGATATTTCCTTTAACTAATTTTCTCTTTAAAGTTTTATTATTAAATGTTAAGAGAGGGGTGGGATTGTAGGATAATAGCATAGAATCAGCATGTTGAAAGAGATCTCAAATTGCTCTCTGACATACATAGGACAATTATAAAAATGAATTAAAATTTTCAATAAACAGTAGATGCCATTCTAAAAACCAACTGAATGTACTAAGATGTGGTGCCACCTCATTAAGTGAAAGCCAACATTCTATATATGACCAAGTGTCATTGTAAGGGAGACAATGAACAATTGTATGTGGCAGTATTATGTATGCAAAATAGATTTTAATGAATCATTTTTCCTCTAAAATGTCACAAACATTGGAGAAACTTTGTGAAGCACGTTAATTCTTCTTCCAATCATAAGTTATTGATAAATCATAGTATGTTCTTCAAAAATAATTCAAAAATATTTGTGATTATAAATATGAAAACTTTTCAGTTTTGAAATGTTTGCTTTTGAGTAATTGTTATTGGATCCATTACCGATGAAGCAATACCATTAATTTTTTTATGGCATAGATAATTTTCAATTTATACAAATTGCCTTCTATTTTGTCAGTTCATTCATAATTAAAAGTCCCTCAAATTGAGTATTTTTACTGGTTTGCAATCTGAAAGGTTGAAGTACAAATTTAAGTTGGGACCTAAAAGTTCTTTCATATTCGTCGATATCCTTGGATTTCTTGTCTTGTAGCTTCTTTTTAATCAATTATTTGGGTTCAAAGCAATAGGAGTATGATTCTGCATTCGTTTCATCTTCCTGGTGTATAAACATTATCACCACATATCTCACGGGTATCTCATGAAATAAATTGTGGGACAACTTAACCATGGCAAATTGTGTAGTTTGTTCTCAAAATGCACACGTTTATCATGTGACAGGCGCTGGAAATTGTAAAGCAAGCCAAAGTCTCTCAGCTGCTGGGAGGTGCTGGAAGTGATGGGACACTACCAGACCGACGGCGCAGCAGTGGCAGTCGCGGAGAACGTGCTAGCCGTCGAGGCAGTCGTGAATCACTTGAGGCTGTCAGCTACGACGGTGAGGAGGTGAGTGCTTAGGGCTGAACACTTGACACTGGCACACACCATTCATCTGGTCTGAATTCGGAGAAGGCATTTGGGTCTCAGGGGAAATGGCAGAGATGTTCATGGCATGTTTTGTGATGTGTGCTTGTGATGTGCTGTGCCACTTCAAAGGGAGGGACCTTTATTGTGAAAATCACCTCGAACAAGGTGCTTATACTTGCTAGGGTTTCTGCTCTCAGCAGAGATTGAATCTGTGGTATTATTTTTTTATGTATCCTTAATTTAATAAATTAGCTTTATTGTAATGCGTGGCATTACTGAATCTTATGTAACACAATTAGTAAAGAAAAATGAAACAGATCCTATAAAATATAATAGCATTAAAATTCAACATAAAATAAACTAAAATATTTTATGGTTTACTAGTTCATTGCTGTGTGTTTACGGACCGGAAACAAAACGCGTAACAGTATTGTTAATACCCTTGCGGGCCTTTGTGATTCTTTATGCCCAAAGGCCTTTAGTACTTTATGACCCGCTCTAATATAAACACAACACATACACCATTTTTATGAATTTGATTTATTAAAGTTAAGATATAAGCAAATACAATGAATACATGGCATAACTCTCAAATAAATAAAATAACTTGTTATAAACCATATTTTGCTTAATTGGTATGAAAATTGGAGTTTTGGAAAGTTCCCATGAATTTATAATTGCTATCAGTCACACATATTTCACTGTTATACATCACCATTTTTTTTTTTTACAGATAAATGTGCCTTTTGAGTAGCAGTACAACTAGTAGTAATACGATGTGAAAGACACATCAGTTAATATCCTCAAAAGGTTATTTTTTGAAGTTATGAAATATTTAAAATAATTTTTGGCATTAGATGCAAATAACCTAAAAAAAACATTTCATCACTGCAATTTACACTTATTTTCCATATAACTTTGAATTACACAATAATCATTTTCATATATTTCTAGAGATTTTACTGATAACCACTGTCCGTAGCTTTGTTATCTTCTGCAAGAATTTCCACACGACCTTCACAGTATTCTTTCATCTTATACAAACAAATCAGTGCAACAACAAGTATGCAAAAGTAATTATATATATATATATATATATATATATATATATATATATATATATATATATATATATATATATATATTTCCGTTTTGTTTATCTGACGTCATATTGACAAATGATGATGATGATGATGATGATGCATCTTTACATTTAAGACACAAGAAAAGTTTGAAAATGTTATGAATTCTAGTTTGATTCAGCTACGAACTGGTAAACCATAAAGTCTTGTATGCACCACAGGTGTTACTAGATGTTTTTGCCCCTCTGGCAACTTCCAACACCTTGGGCTACAGGCATTTGGGTATGGAAGTCGCCCTTGGGGCAAAAGC
Organism: Gryllus longicercus; assembly: GCA_038098605.1. Lineage (NCBI taxonomy): Eukaryota > Metazoa > Arthropoda > Insecta > Orthoptera > Gryllidae > Gryllus > Gryllus longicercus. Next base: position 1,403,362 of record JAZDUA010000215.1, read on the forward strand.
ATCTACTTACCGCCCTTGATACATATATAACTGCTTTGAATTGGTAATTCATCCTGAAACAAGAGAGCGCAGTTCTAAAACAACAGGGATAGCATTCATAATGTGAAAACTTATTAATTATTTAGGAATTACATTAGACGACTTAAGAAATGCTAAATATTATGTTGAAATGAAGGTTATAGTAGTGTTGTGGGTAAAAGTATTAGTACTTACAATCAAAGACTAATAAGAAATACTACATATATAACTTGGTTTATGAGGACAGCATGTTTTTCTTTTAGTTCCTTTATTTTTAACACAGAACATGCTAACAAAATCTTTGAAAGCTGGTAAGAAAATTATGTAGAGTTGAAGATGCTAATTTATATTTTCACATATTGATTAAAGTTATTTTGGATATTTACCTTCAATCAAGTTAATAATAATTTTAAAAAATCTAAACAATTTCTCTTTTCATTTTATTTTTTTCATAAAATTAGTCTCTGGTAAGACATTCACACTTTTTTGCATCTTCATTATTTTAAATATACGAAACATCTATTGAAACATTCCTAACAAATTGTTTCAAACAGCCATCCATGTACAAACTATCAAATTGATTTTTGGAACTCTTCGGACATTACCGTTGATGTCAAACATACAAACCTGCGATTTTGGAACCATTAAAATAGGGTCAAATTGCATTGTGAAATTTAATTTCTTCAATTTTCCTGGTTGATCATTCTTATATGCAATTAATAAATGCTGGTAGGAGAAGTTTTCAAATGGGTTGGGATTTGGCAAGAGGCGTTCAATGAGGAGGTATACTTTAGAAAATAAAATTTTAGCTAATGGGTTTTTGAAAGAAAATGTGATTAATGTGTAGTATTGTTTTAAGTTACCGAACAAAAACAAATTTACTGAGTGTTTAGAAATTAAGTAATTTTTTTTTTTGTTGTTGTTGAGACTAGCGAAATTTGAAACAAACTGTAATTAATTTACAGGAATTTTGTAAATTTTGGTGCATTTCATGTACTTACTTAGCTGTGTTACAAACTGCGAGAGCCTGCTAAAAAATTTATTTGCTTGTGCATAGCAGGAGTTCCTTTTTTGTGATGAATTTTCAAGCACAGTCCATCTTTGCACAGTGTAAATAATGCTTGTATCCCATTTCATTTTTCCTTTATTCCACTATTAATTGTGGTACAAAATTGAAAATCTAAAGACAAGTGTTACAAGTAAATGAGAATTTTCATAAAGTTAGGGAATTGAAAAATATTAAAGCAATCTGATATTTTAGTTTGTTTTTGCCAAGTGGTAAGTTGTCATACAAGTGTTGTACATTCTGTTGGTATGCCATTTTAACTTTATGTTCTTTTTAATTTCTTTCCTTCTGTTTTTCTGTAAATATGAGAAGAAATATTGTCAGTGCTGCTGTAAGATAAAAGTAGGAGTGACATTTGACTGTATTTACGTTTCCATTCTACAGGTGTGCAGGAGGGAAACTTGTTTTAATAGAGTTAATGAAATTAAAAGCTTCGATTTTAAAAAGTGGTGTTAAACGGAATTAAGTTAGGTTATAACAGTACTTTTTCCTCCTATTCACACACTTCATTTGCTTTATTTTGTTAATTTTTTCATGGCTTGTAAGTTAATGTCC